>CM057827.1:22105967-23355967 GCA_030068075.1 Paguma larvata | reverse complement strand
AATAAATCATTGTCAAACGAAAGCTCATGAAGATTTACATTTGTATTTCCTTCTAATCCTTTTGTATTTTAGCTCTTACATTTAGGTTTCTGATCCATTTTGAATTAATTTTTGCATGTGGAGTATGAAGAAATCCAACTTTATTTTCTTTTTTAATTTTTTTTTAACGTTTATTTATTTCTGAGAGACATAGAGACAGAGTATGAGCAGGGGAAGGGCAGAGAGAGAGACACAGAAGCCGAAGCAGGCTCCAGGCTCTGAGCCGGCAGCACAGAGCCCGACGCGGGGCTCGAACTCACAGACCGTGAGATCATGACCCGAGCCGAAGTCGGCCGCTCAACCGACTGAGCCACCCAGGCGCCCCCCAACTTTATTTTCTTGCATGTGGATATTCAGTTGTCCCAGAACCACTTGTTGAAAAAATTGCTAGATTTTGTAATACTAAGCCAACATTATATTACTGAAATATATCATTGGCCTCTACTTACTAATATTTTGTTTAGGATATTTTTAAGTATGTTCATCAGAGATATTGGTCCCTAATTTTCATTTCTTGTAATGTACTTGTCACCCTTTGGTACTAAAATGACAGTGGTCTCAAAATGAGTTGGGAATTTTTTTTTTCTATGATTTGAAAGAGTCTGTGTAAGATTAGCTTAGTTCTTTTAAATGTTTAGAAGAATTTGCTTCATGAAGAAATCTAGATCTGGAGATTTCCTTATGGGAAATTTTTAGCTACAGATTCGATTTCTTAGCTATAAAACATTCAGACTTTCTGTTTCCTCTTCAGCTGGTAAGCTTTACTTTCAAAGAAATTCCACTTCATGTAGATTTTCAGATTTGTTGGTATAAAGTTCCTTTTAATATCTACTTATAGCATTGGTAATTTGTCCCTTTTTTCTCATACTCTTGGTCTAGCAGTGGTTTTGTTTTCCTTGCTAGCAATTTATCAATTTTATTAGTCTTTTCAAAAAAGCCAGCTCTAGATCTGGTTTTCTTACATACTTTTTTTTATTTCATTAATTTCTGTTATTATCTTTATTATTTTCTTTACTCTTCTAATTTTAGATTTAATTTCTTACTCTACTTTTTAGATTGATCTTTAGCCTTTCTTTCCTTTTATTATATGTAGATTTAAAGAAACAAACTTCCCTTTAAGTACAGCTTTAGCTTTGTTCTTCAAGTTTTGATATGTCATTATTTTTATTTAGTTCAAAATATTGTCTAATGTCCATTATAGTTTCTTTTGAATTATTAGTTATTTAGAAGTGTATTGCTTAATTTCCAAATATTTCAAGCATCTCTAATTATCTTTTTGTTATTAATTTCTACCTTAATCCCACTTTGGGCAGAGAATGTATTTTGGATTATTTCACTCTTTGGAATTTGTTGAGACTTGCTTTAAGGACCAGCAGATGGTAAATTTTGGGAAACATTCCATGGACACTTACAAAAAACACGTATTCTGACAACGCTGGTTGTAGTATGGTATGTGCATCAGTTAAAGTTATTACTTATGTTGAAATCTTTCATATTCTTAATGACTTTTTCACTATCTGTACTATCGGTTAATTATAGTTCTGTAATTTTGCTTTCTATATTTGAAACTGTTGTATTAGGTGCATCAATACGTGCATCAAATTATTTTACTTATTTTTTATAAGTATAATATTATATTATTATACCTTCCTGGTGGACTTATGTTTTTTTATTTTTATGAACTGTCCCTCTGTATCTTTAGTAATGCTTCTTGACTTACTTTGCTATTTGTATAGCTACATCAGCCTTCTTTTGGTTAGCTCTTGGTTGGTGTTATCTTTTTCCATTCTTTAACTTTCAATCTTTCTTTGTCTTTACACTTAAAAAGTGTGCCTCCTGAAAGCAACATATAGTTCGATTTTTAAAAATATTTATCGATGTGGTAAGCGGCCTCTTTAAGATTATCTCAAATGATCCCCACCTTCTGTATGCAAGCCCTTATATAATCTCTTCCCCTTCGGCGTGCAGTGAAACTAACTAATCTCTAGTGAATTCTAATGATCGGTCATGCTCATAAGTCATTCTGCACATAATACAAATGTATCTGCAGGAAAAATTCCTAGGATTGTCGGGTTAAAAGATGTAATATACCTTTGTAATCTGATAGATATTGTCAGCTTCCACAGTTTGTACTAATTTACGCAATGTGTGAAAGTGCCTATTCAACCACGTGCTTGCCATTATAGAGTGTTATCAAACTTTGTTATTTTTGATAGGTGAAAATCTATTTTACTATGTGAGGTTTAGCATATTTTCATATGCTTAAGAGTCATTTGTATTTTCTATGAAATGTCTGTTAATTTCTCTTGGCCACTTTTATATTGGATTGCTGATCCATTTCTTTTTGATTTGAAGAGCTCTTTTTATAAAATTAGATGAATTAGCCCTTATCTTGGTGGAGTTACACACATCTCACCCAGGTTCTCACTTGCATTTGCTTATGACGCTATTGTCATGAAGAGAGTCTTCATCTTTACAAAGTCTCACCTGGCAATCATTTCTTTTAAGGCTTTTGGGTTTTGTGGCAGACTCAGAAAGGCTCCCCCACTCTCAAGTCCTAAGAACATTTTCTTCCTAGTATACTTAGAGTTTTATTTTTTAAATTTAAGCCTTAGAACTGTCAGCAAGTCATCCTGACATGAGGAGTGAAGTGTGGATCCAAGTTAATTTTGTTCCAGAACACTACCGAGTGATCTCCCTTTCCTTAACAATCTTTTCCCCGCTGATTGGAAAGCCACCCTTTTCATACATTCAATTCCCATATGTATTTAGACCTGTTTCTGAACTATTCTATTCTATTCTAGCTATTCACAAATTATTACTGCGCTCTTTTAATTGCTATATACTTTATAAATTTTAAACATCTATAGAGTTAATCTCCTTCTAGCACCATCCCTTTCTTGTGTATTCTTGTTTGGTTTTCCATATGAACTTCAGAATCAGTTTGTGTAAATCTTTTTTAAAAATCTGATTGGTAAATGGGGCGCCTGGGTGGCTCAGTCAGTTAAGCGTTCAGCTCAGATCATGATCTTATGGTTCATGGGTTCGAGCGCCATGTCGGGACAGCTTGGAGCTTACTTAAGATTCTGTATCTCCCTCTCTCTCTGCCCCTCTCCCACTTACACTCTTTCTCAAAAGTAAACATTAAAATTTTTTAAAAATATGGTACTTTTATTGAATATCACCTCGAATTTACAGATTAAGGAAAATGACATCATTATGATGCTCATTGTTCTTGTGCAAGAACATGGAATTTCTGGGCGCCTGGGTGGCTCAGTTGGTTAAGCGGCCGACTTCAGCTCAGGTCATGATCTCACGGTCTGTGAGTTCGAGCCCTATGTCAGGCTCTGTGCTTATGGTTCATCAGAGCCTGGAGCCTGCTTCAGATTCTGTACCTCTGTCTCTCTCTGCCCTTCCCCTGTTCACACTCTGTCTCTATGTCTCTCAAAAATAAATAAACAACAACAAAAAAAAAAGAACATGGAATTTCCATTTGTTCAAGTCTTGTTTTGTGTCCCTCATTAGCATTTTAGAACTTTTCTACAAATAATATTTCTTGAGTTTATTCCTAAGTATTTTATATTTTATGTTTTCTGCTGCTACTATAAAGTGGGTCTTTCTTTCCTTACAGCATGTAATCAGATATTGTGTATACAAAGGTTGTTGATTCTGAAAATTACTTTTGTACCCATCTAATTTATTGTTTTGTTTCTATGTTTTTGGTTACTGCTTTTTAGTTTCTAGATTGACAATCCAATCATATCAACAAATTATAATGTTATACTCTTCCTAATTTCTATACCTTTAATTTCTTTCTCTTGTCTAATTGTTTTGTCTAAGTCCTGAAGAACAGTTCTGAACAATGGTGATGATTGGTGGACATCTTTGTCTGGTCTCTGACTTTAACAAAATTGTTTCTCTAATTCTCAATTAGCCATGATGCTGGCTTTGGATTGAGATAAGCACATTTTATCAAATTAAGGAAATACCCAACTAGTCCTAATATTAAATGATCCTTGTGTTCCTGAAATAAGCCTCACTCAGTCATGGTGAATTACTCTGACCTGGAGCCAGCCTGACTGCATTCAAATCCTAGAACCATAACTGATTAGTATTTGAGTTCAAGTAGAATACTTTACCTCTTTTTAACTCCATTTCCTTCTCTGAAAAATGGGGATAAGAATATCTACACCTCATTAGGTTGTTGTGAAAATCAAATA
Organism: Paguma larvata; assembly: GCA_030068075.1. Classification (NCBI taxonomy): domain Eukaryota; kingdom Metazoa; phylum Chordata; class Mammalia; order Carnivora; family Viverridae; genus Paguma; species Paguma larvata. The sequence continues at coordinate 23,351,708 of CM057827.1, read as the reverse complement.
ATTAAGTTCATCTTTTCACATGCTTAAGGGACATTTGCATTTTTTCCCTGTAAACTGTTCATATCTCTTCCCTATTTTTCTATAGGACCTCTACTATTTTTGTTTTTTTAAAGACTTTAAGTAATCCCCATATCCAACATGGGGCTTGAACCCACAATTCCGAGATCAAGAGTCACATGCTCCACTGACTGAGCCACCCACTTGCCCCAAACTCCCTTTATTTTTTTTAATGTTTTTTATTTTTGAGAGAGACAGACAGAACATGAGTGGGAAGGGGCAGAGAGAGGGAGACACAGAATCCGAAACAGGCTCCAGGCTCGGAGCTGTCAGCACAGAGCCCGACGTGGGGCTTGAATTCAACTGTGAGATCTCTGACCTGAGCTGAAGTCAGACACAGCCAACTGAGCCACCTAGGTGGCCCCAAAACCTTTATCTTGGAAAGGTGTTCATAAATTAGGAATATTAGCCCTTAACGTGTGAAATAAGTTGCAAATCTGTTATCCCGTTATTACTTGCATTTTGCTTTGACATATTTTGCCGGTAAAAGTTTCTGGTTTTGCTTTTTAGCATAGTCAAACACGTCTTACTATATCTGGATGTTTAAGTCACATGTGCTCTGAAAGATTACATTATTGGCCTCAATTCTGCACACCTCTCAGTCTCCTCTCCCCTCCGCCACGTGAATTTACGATTCCTTCCACCGCAGGCATGAAGATTATTTTCCTAGTGGTCCAAGGAGAACGAGAGACATGTGGAACAGCGCTGCCCTGGCTGAGCTCAGGGGCAGCACTACGCGATGACTCACCAACACCACTGGGAAAGTTCCCACACTCCCAGGTTACACAGCAGCACTGGACAACCTTTTTATAAAGGGTCAAATAGTAAACATTTGAGGGTTTATAATCAGGTAAGTTCATGCCCTTTCCCTTCTCTCCCCTTTTTACTGAACCCCTTAAAAGTTAAAAAAAAAATAATCTTATGTAGTTCCCAGCAGCCCAAAAACAGGCCCCAGGCCAGATTTAGCTCACGGGTGAGTTTGCTGAGGAATTCATCTTGCTTTTTCTAGTAATTTATGATTTGTTATCATACAATTAAACCTCTGATCAATTTGAAAATTATCCTGGTATACAGTGTGAGGAACAGATCCAAATTTTGCTTTTTCCATATGGCTATCCACTTATCCCAACACCATTCATTAAAAAAATTTTTTTTAATTAAAAAAAAAATAAACTCTACACCCAACATGGGGCTCAAACTCCTGACCCTGAGATCAAGAGTTGCATGCTCTACTGACTGAGCCAGCCACATGCCCCTCGTCATCATTCATTTTCATAGTCCATCTTTCCCCCCCACTGATTTCAGACACTGCCTTCACTGTATCCTGAATTCCTATACACCGTTGGGTCTATTTCTGAATTCTGAATTGTGTTTCATTGGTCAGTCTATTCATGCACCTGTACCACACTTTCAGCCTCAGAGGCTGTACACTTTAACATCTTTTCCCTTACAAGGGCTCTTTTTCACAGCTTTCTTAGGCTAGTCTTGCTCATTTGGTCTTCCAAATAAACTTTAGAAGCCAGAAAAGGAATTTCCACCATTTTGGATGGGTCACACAAAATCTTTCTACAAAGAATATACAGTCTCAGATTTTATTTACTTTATAAAGATTTTATTTTTAAGTAATCTCTATGCCCAATGCAGGGCTCGAAATTACAACCCTGAGATCAACAGTCGCGTGCCCTACTAAGCCGGCCAGGCACCTCGTGACTAGATATTTAGTGTTACAGGACTAACTGAGTTTTCTATTTCTCCTGATTTTTAGTAAATTGTCTTTCTGGAAATTTGTCCATTTTCTCTAAGCTTTCAAATTTATGAGCTAAAGTTGTTCATGGTATTACCGTAGTAACTTTTAAATCTCTGCTGTATCTATAATTATGTATCCCTTTCCTAGTATTGTTCATGCCTTCTGTTTTTTTTAAACATTTATTTATTTTTTGAGAGACAGAGAGACAGAGTGTGAGCAGGGGAGGGGCAGAGAGAGAGGGAGTCACAGATTCTGAAGCAGGCGCCAGGCTCGGAGCTGTCAGCAGAGCATGCCGCGTCACAGGGCTCGAACTCACAAACCGAGAGATCAAGACCTGAGCCAAAGTCGGACGCTTAACCAACTGAGCCACCCAGGTGCCCTGTTGCCTTCTCTATTTTTCTTACTTAATGATTTTAAAGATTCGCTTATTTTTTTTATCATAATTCTTGATTTTTCAATGATACATATATTTCTATTTCATTAAATTCAGAATGTATCACTATTATTTTATTACTTTTGCCTTCTCTGGGTTTATTCTCTTGTCCTTTTACTATAAGTAGAATGTTTAGCTTATCGATTTTCAGTCCTTCATTCTTCCCGGACTTATGTGTCAAATCGTATGTTTTCCTCAAACTACTCCTTTAGCTCATCTCAAAAGGGTTAATTAAACAATAACCAAGTAGAAGACACATGGCAGAGAAAACCCCATTAGTAGCAAGAAAGAACTGAATATAGGGAATAAACTTAAAAAGAAATACATACCTATCCAAGGAAAACTTTAAAACAGTCCTGGAAAGGCACAAAAATAGACGTGAACAAGTGGAAATACATCACTGTTCTAGGATAATTTGGATAACTCACCATTGTAAAGACATCAGTTCTCCCTAAGTGAGCTAATAAATGTAACGCAATCTCCTTTAGCCATGTTGATACTAAAGTTTATGTGGAAAAACAAACATGTAAGAATAGCCAGGAAAACACTGGAAAAGAAAAACTGTAACAGGGGACTAGCTCCACCAGACATTACGATTTACTGTGAAGTGTCTATTATTGAAAACTGTGTGCTCCTGTGTATAAGGAGACAAGCAGACCAGTGAACAGAATCGAAAGCTCAGAAACAGACCCAAATACAAAAAGATCCTGGGTTGAAGTCTTAACCAGAGAAAGGACGTAACAGGGAGAACTGATGACATTCAACTAAGCACGCGGTTTAGTTCACCGGATTGCGTCGATGTTAATCTTCTGGTTTCCATAACTGTACCACAGCTGGGTAAATTATTAGCACTAGGAGCTGGGAGAAGGGCATATGGCGACTTTCTGTACTGTTTTTGCAACTTTCCTGTAAGTCTAAACTTATTTCAAACTAAAAGATTTTTATTTATTTATTTTTTTAATGTTTATTTATTTTTGAGACAGAGAGAGACAGAGCATGAGTGGGGGAGGGGCAGAGAGAGAGAGGGAGACACAGAATCCGAAGCAGGCTCCAGGCTCTGAGCTGTCAGCACAGAGCCCGACGCGGGGCTCGAACTCACAGACCGCGAGATCATGACCTGAGCCGAAGTCGGACGCTCAACCAACTGAGCCACCCAGGCAAAAAGGTTTTGAATCAAGAGCTCCAAAGAATGTGAAGAGGCTCTAAGTCATACTGATGTGGAACACCAGAAAAAGGGCCATTCATCACCGTTTGCCAAAACCACTTAGTTGGTTCCATTTTAAACCATTTCAAAGGGTTCAGCTAACTTTACTTATAGCATGGTACTAATGAGACCAAAATCAATGCTTAATATGGGCTTACTATGGGCCAGGTGCATTCATTTTGTCCTACGGACACTTTCTGCAGCCTTGGAACTGCAAAGATTGCAGAGTTCCCCAATATAAAGAGAGTGAGTCGATCAGCGCAAATTTACTGTCACCACTGAGAAAAAAAAAATCCCCAAATGCACAGTGTAGAGTAGCAACTTTGCTACTGAAGAACGGTACTAGGAATTAAGACTACCACATTGTGCATTAAATTCTACCAAGATAGAGTGGTTTAAGAGGAATAACTCCAGGCTGGCATCATGAGAGAACACATGAAGAATTCAGTCAGCCATGGTGCAAACTGTTATCTCCAACTCAGCTTAACCTATTCCTAAGCACGTCAGTAGCTCCCACAAATAGATGGATGTGGGGATATCTTCCAGGGAGGTGATCGAGGAGATGGGAACCTGGTCACATCTCCGTTCCGGCTGTTTGCACAACGGGCCAGTTGCGTAGGCTGTCCATGACTGCACAGCAGAGGAATACTGGAACAGCTCTCCAAACTGACAAGCAAGCCAGTTTACACAGGGTCCTTCGCTGGCCTCCCGCCCACCTCTCGCTGCTCCCATATGCCGTCAGCCATGCCGAAATACGTGCGGTGCCCTGTACAAACCATGCTCTTTATGCAGAACAACCTCGCTCTCTCTTCTTCACTAAACTCCTGTTCATCCTTCAGGACTTGGTCCAGCAGTTTTTAAATCCTCCCTCGACCCAGCCTCAGTTTGGGTGCCTTCCTCCTTGCTGCCAAGATACCTTGGTATTCTTATCCCCAAATCTAGCATTCTACATTATAGCATTTGCTCTCCTGGTCTCTTCCTCAGAAGAAGAGGAAGAAGACCATACCACGACAGCAGGAATGCCTTTCCTCTTTGCATATTCAGCAGCAAGCAGGGTGCTTGGCATAAAATGTGTTCTCTTCACATCTACTGAGTGAAGGGACATTTCTTAAGGTCCAAACTGTTAAGACAGCTATATTGCCAGCAGGCCTATGAGGTGTTTAGCAGAATGTTCAGAACAGTCCATTACTACCATTAACAATTCAAAGTGCATGTCCTCACAGCTCCGGGATCCATTTTTGCCTTGGCACACAAAGGACAATACCTGCCATAGGTTTGGAAGGTTTTATTGACTTTTGCTCTAGTAGCTTCCAAAAACAAGAACAGGTCATTTTAAGAAGATGCCACAGAAACTGCCTATCTTCTTTCAGTGATGTAGGCACAGAGATGAGATGAGTGCGTTCACGGATGCTTGGATAAACAGCTCACCGGGAGCAACAGGTAAATGGAGCAAATGGGTGTGTCACCAGACACCCAGCCCCGGACCAGTGGCACATCGTTTATCTGACATACACATGGCACCATGTCACCAACAGTTCATTTATATTGTGAAAAGAGGCAGCAAAGAGTGTTGCTGGGAACAGAAAGTCTAGCACCAAAAAGACTTGGGAGTATGAATGCTGGCTTGAATATTAGCTATGTGACTTTGAGCAAGTTAATCTATAACTGTAAGCATTGTTTCATGGCTTTAAAACTGACATAAATTTACCTACCTTGGCATTGTTGAAGACTGAGATGCTGTTGACAAATGGCATATAGTAATCACTCAGTAAAAAGTCGTCATCGTCATCGTCGTCATCATCATCATCATCAGGGGCTCTGGAAAGGGTCAGACTGGTTTCGAGCAGAGTATATCTAAGGACTCTGGGAATATCCTGCTTCGTAGTGGCCACCTTCCCCAAAAGATCCCTGAAGAAGACTGGCTTACTGAGTGCTTAATACATGTTTGCTGAATCGGTAAATAGGACAACAGCCCGAGTGGACCTTTGTTATTCTCACCAGCTGTCCAGCATCTGAACTACTCGCCTATGTTTGAGGAATTTGTCCAACCCCAACATAAGCCACACATTCCAGATAACCTCACCCTCACTTCCTGCAGCTAGGATAGACAGGCACGTGAGTACAAATCAGACCCCTCATCCCAGATTTTGAATCGGAAACTAGTGATTCAAAGAAGCCAGGAACACATGGGATCCCTTCTGGTGAGGATGCAACTCCTACATATAGTTTCAGAGGCAGCATGCAGGGATGGCAATAAAGTAGAAAATTAAGTTCCACTTTATTATTAGCAGGGCTAGGGCCTGAAACCTCAAGATCCAACGTGGTACTAAAGGTCAAGAATTGGTGAGAAAATGAGTCTCATGCCCTAAGCCCAAACTAAACTCTTACCAGAAGCAGAAAGTAAAAAACTGAAAGCACTAGATGGGGGGTAGCCTCCTCGTATGCGGAGAGGGCCCGGGGCCTCCTTACTGGTCCAAGACCCTGGAGAGGAGAAAGCAGAAGAGGGACCAGAGTTCAGGCCTGACTTTTCATGAATGGCAGCTCCAAGAGTAAACAGGGGTCTGACGGATCTCAGAATCTGACAAACGTGATTCGCACCCTTCCTAACTATGTGGGCCTGGAGTAGGGACAAAGAGAAACGAAGGAAGGAGCAGAGACCTTGAGCGTGCTTTCCTGTAAGTCTACGACAAATATTAATGAACGTAAATGCTTCTCTCTAAGTCCGGGCCTTAAGTCAGTGTGCAGTAGGTGGTGTGGCAAAGGGGCGCGTTAGCCAACAGGTGTTAAACTGAAATACTGGAAGGGATGCAGGGGCATCCAGTCTCTGTTGGACTGACCACCAACCAATCCTCCCACCTGGGGAGACTGAGAAAGCAAAGGAATAGGGGAAAAATCAGGAGAAAGCAGGGTCAGAAGAGGGAGAGTTCCAAAAAGGAACTGGTTGTACAGTATGACGTCATAATGATCCATTGAAGGACTTAATTTTGACAACTGGAAATCACTGGTGAACCCAGCGAAAACAACTTTAATGATGCTGAGTGTAGCAGCCAGGTTTCGGTATGGTGGTTCTCAGCCCCACCTGCACCGTTGCTTTAAAAAGAATGAAGTTTGTCCCGCCTCCCCACTCTGATGTGATTTTTCTGCGGTTTGGTTGGGGAATTAGGATTTTTAAAAATCTCCCCAAGTGGTCTTAATGTACAGCCAGGGTTAAAAACTACTGCTTCAGTGGACTGAGAATTAATGAACGGGAGGTGCAAGTGAGGGCAGTATTTTTGGTAGTCAAGGGGGTTCAAAGGGTTGAGAAAGGTATTTTTGTTTGAAGAGGCAATCTTTAAAACATGTTCAAATGCAAAGCTCTACGTGCCAGGGGTGAGAAGCTATAGTTAGACTGAGCAAGGCGTCTGATCAAAGGAGAGGGACCCAGGGCACAGAGGAGAAGGGATTTGTCTTGGGTATGACAGGCACTTGAAAGAAGGAGGGGAGGAAGGGGGTACGTAAGGGTGTGCGATGGGGGACTCCTGTCTAATGGTCTGTTACCTGCTAGGGTATGGGGGAGATTAGCTGCTGAACTTGAGAGAAGGTGGGGGTAAGAAGATTTGAAATGGCCACAGTCTGCACTAGCTACTGACAAGAGGAGTGGGATAAATACTGAGAGCGGTTCAAAGTGTCACATGATTTTGGGGCGGCAGACGTCTGCAAAATCGTGGCGACTGTTCATGGAGAGATACGTGGCCTGCTGGGAGGGACAAGACGCAGGGTCTACCCAGAGTGAAAGGGGTTGATTTAAGTCAAAGCCACTATGGCCGTCTGTAAGTTCTCTGATGTTTTTCCTTTTTCAGTTAAAAATGTTTGAATGAAGGATCTGCAAGGGTCAGAACTCACTTCTAGAGAAAGAAAACATTAACTTTCGTAATTTACATCTTAAAAATCTTTTTTATATTTCCATACCTTGATAATATCTAGTAACACTAACATTTTTGGTCAGAGGTGGTATTAACTGGTTTTCAAGATGGAAAAGGAAAATTACATGGTGTTTTAAGAAAACTGAAAAAATTGAAAGGAGAACTTAACAGCTTAAACATGTGTGTGTTAATCCTGTTTTTTTATTTTCTGTATATTACAATGTCTTATCAGATTAAAAATCCTTTCTGGCTAGGGAAACACTGCCTCTCCCAGGGCTAGCTGATTCTTAGCCGGCAAAGGACTCAGCTAGAAGAACGTTTTTGACGTGCAAACTAACCAGGTCCAACGGAGCCCGACCCCCTCCATCTGGCCTGTCCCACTCCAGGAAGCAGTCACCCAAAGACTATACTAGTCCAAAGGCCCCAGAATTATTCAACTAGCCATTTCCAAACTGTTCGCCCTGCCCTGCCCTGTCTTCCTAGTGGAAACCCCAACAAAGGCTGTGGCCTAAACCTGTTGCTTGCTCCGGCCTTCTGCCTCTTAACCCAAACCTGGTTTTTGTCCTGTGGCCCTGCGTGGCAAGCCGTGTCTCGTTTCGAGGGAACAGTAACATTCAACTTTCCTTTTAGTGCACAGACCTATCCGTGTCCTCACTTAATCACACCTGGGCATAAAACGACAGGAGTGCTTGAGGAAACGACACCAGAGAGCTCCTCGTTAGCCACACAAATCCCCAGAGAAACACTTGGGTTCACAGGCTTCAGTGATAAATTACAGCCCAGCCCAATTCATACAAATAAAACCTAAGGAAAAAAATGGTCGTAATTTCATTTCAAAGGTTTAGGATGAGAATATTCTGAAATGCTGAATCCATGAGTCAGACAACAAAAAAATATGTAACACGCTGTTGCTGCGGGTGGCCAACCCCTGCAGCGTCACTGAAATGTACAGCGAAGACAACAGGGTGGTTACGTTCTAGCAAAAGATCACCGATGACTCAACAAGTATTTATTACACAACACTACGTACTCAGGGTGGTTTTTTTCCTCCAATTATTTTCATTTTTGTAAGCCATACTTTAAAGACTTCATCATTATTACGCCGGAAAATACATTACATTTTCCCAGGAAACTAAGATGTAAGGAACAAATATCATGAGATCATGGACGGGTGGATCTTACACAAATGTTTTACTGTCTGTTGTGAAAACCGACTATCACGCACGGACTAAAAACTCATTGCTGTATTTTAACCCACTTTAAAAGTTGTTTCCATCCACCTCAATATGGCCTTGATGACATTTTTCCCCACACTGTCCTTTCCCAAGATTTCCAGGAGATCTTTTAGGAGCTTTTAGGGAAAAAGTATGGGAAATGAAGACATTAACAATTCCTGCAAAGAATCATATACAAAACACGTCTATACTTGTGGAGAGAAATGTAAGTGCACCTTAGAGCTTAGGAGGACACCAACACTTTAAAACACTTGACTATGCAAAGCCTGGGGTTCCCGAAAGTCCGCGTGCCCGAGTCCCCCAGAGGGCTTGTTAAGACTGCCCGACCCACCCTCCATTTCTGATCCAGCAGGCCTGGTCGGAGCCAGAACGCGCTGCTCCTGTCAGTCCAGAGGCCCCAGCACCTCCACTCTAAGCACGTCTCCTTCTCTTCGTCATGCCTTCTTACTTCTGAATCCTGCCGAGATTGCTTTCCCCGGTAAACATCTTCAGGATCTGTCTCTTTCTTCAATACTGTGCTTGAAAAGTTTATATTCCAAAAACTCAGCAATTCTCCCAAGTGCTTATCAGGTCTATTTGCGGTGGCGGGAAAATTTCTTTTGGCCGTAAGTTTGCTTGGCTGGGCTTGTTAAAAACCTTACAAATCCATCTGCTTCAAGCAGTATCATTCATTTTCCTTATTTCTATTCGATGTTGCTACTTCCGGGCATTTGACATTCATCTCTTCTGGGATCTTAGTGTAGGGGAAAGCATCTCTGGGCCACCTTGTGTTGAGTACATTGGCAGAACCCACCAACTCCTTTCGTACCGTTTCCTGATGGGGTAGGAGCCCATCCTGACTGCCACCACCATCAGTAACTCCACCAGCTGGCATGGCTGGTGCAGGAGATAAGCAAATACTGACAAGTAACACAGCTCAAGTATTAACAAAGGAAACAGCCGACACCAAGAGCAAACTGCTTTTACCATCCCTCTGGTCGCCCCATGAATCATGCTACGCCCTGTAAACTCTGCCCTCCACCGCTGCTAGAGCAAGCCAGTCTGTTCTCACCCCAGTTCAGCTAAATTTCACCAGACTTACAGAAAACTGAATGTGGCTCATAAGGCTGAGAGTTTTACATAGTCTTCGCCTCAGGAAACAAAAAGCATGTGGCTCTGACCACAGAAATGAAGTTAAACTAGACAGAAGACCAGAAATGAATCGAACATCACCAGGAGCGTTGGAGCCAAAGTGGAGAAGCCATCACATTAGCAATGACATTGACAGCCTAGATCCTTCCTCCTGACACTGTAACTTGTTCTCCAAGTAACTTGTAACTCCCAGTGACCTCTGTGGTGACTCTGGACCTCTGCGGCTCGAGGACCTCCGATGCTATGGTCTGGATCATGTCTCTGACTCCACAATACAAGGACAGAGCAGAGCCATCTAAGTGGGATTCCTAAGTAGTTTAATTACCTGTCCTCGGTATGGAGCTTGACTTAGCAAAGGTTGCCACAAGCATCACACATTAAGAAGTTTTATTTCAGCCTGTTTCACAGCCCAGCAAAACAATATTGTCTGATATTCTCAACTGCATTTGATTTCAAAAGAATTCGAGATTAAATGTACCCTATTTATCAAGCACACATCACTCAATTAAGATCACACCCTGCCCCTCCTAAATTTGCCACCATGTAAACAGCTAATTCCCTCTTCTGCACAGTTCTTACCAAAAAGTAACACAAGAGTCGATGCAAATGAACCTGTTCCCTTAAAATGAAAAATAATCTCAAATTCCCTTAAATTCAGAAGCAAAACTAATTTTTATGAATGATGCTCATGCAAGTGGATTATGTACTGACTTGTGCCCACCGTGGCAAATACAGGTTACGATTCTGAGAGGCAGGCTGTGTAGTCAGCTAGGATAAATCAGATCGCTGAAATAAGTAAGAGCTAGGGAACTCAGCTGCAGTTACTAGTTTTGAGCAGGTCAAATGCATGTGAGCTCAATGATTATCCTCAAAGGATGTCATGCTATGAGAGTTTTTTCAACAGACCTGATCTTGAAATTACATCTTTTGTTGAAAGGTAATAGACTTTTCTCAATGTATGACATCATTCACTTTGCCATATAAAAAAGAAATTTAAAATTCAACATCAAAAAATACTCCATTCGAAGGTTACTCCTCTGGAAATGATTCATACAGAAAACGAGCAAAGTAAGTTGGTTAATAATTCTGTAAGCATGCTCATGCAGCAGCTTAAAATGAGGAGCACAATTTACAACCCTGTGTTGCAAAGTATTCATGGCTATTTTTTAGGCGATTAATTTTCTTTCCCACTTACAGGTAGATATGACATCTGGGGGTAATCCCCATTGAATGTATTCAAAATATGTAGAAAAGCATGCCCAAGGAAGCTGATAAACATTCATGACGCACTGTTTCAAAATTATGGGTCTCAGAGTGACTCACGTCTATCAATGAAAAACCGACAGAGGAAGTCCAAAAATCTGGGAGTTTAGTCTTGGCTTGATTATGTGATTTCTGGGCAAGTCGCTAAACTCTGTTACCATTCTGGTCTCTGAAAAATGGCAGCAGTCACCTGCTTTTATAACACAGAGATGTTTAAAGTGTAAATAAAGTTATATAAATTATTTGTAATCACAGGTAGCAAGGAGAACTGCTAGGCCACAAGACTCTACCTGAACTGTGGAGGTCGGAACAGACTATGATCACAGGACCCATCTCTACAAGAGCCAGAGCTTAGTGCAAAGAAAATAAAATTTTGTCCATGGATTTCTCCCTTAAATCCAACAAATTACATTAGAAATTTGTCTAAGGACACAACAGGAACTAGGTAAGAATGCACATAGGACAATCGAACCTACCTTCATCACTAAAACAATTCGGAGGTGCCGTTTCATATTCCACAGGCCCTTTATTTCCTACACTGCCACAGCCGCAGCCCTGAGGGAAGGGAAGTACGCTCACTACTACAGGAGAACCAGGGGTGACTCCCAGAGATGCTGGGCTGGCTTTAATGCCACTCCCTCACCTCATAATCTCCATCTGCCCCTCCCTCCACCATACTCCTTGTCACAGACAGTTGACAACATGAAAGTGCTCTGTAAATTACCTTCAAGGCCCCCTTTCCAACTAGATTCACGCGCACCATCAACAAGGAAATCCGAACTTGGCACTGTAAGGACTACGATTGGTAAACGGAACATGATAGAGCAGCCCACCCTCACATTCTGTATGAGGAAAAGGGACGACTGTGTTTCGGGAGAAGGAGGCTCTGACACTCAGCACCTAGTCAAGCGCAGAAAATATCCAGGTGCAGGGCTGGGAGTTCCTCTGGAATGTTACCAGTGCAGCGGGCACTTTGAGAACAGTTTCTGTACATTTCAGAGTAAATGTACTCAATTGGTACAAAAAAGAACCCTTCTGTCAACCAGGCCTCTCGATGACAGACATTCTTGATGATACTTTTTTGGAAAAGGTGGCCTTTCCCCAGCAGCTCCAGGCAGTCGCTTACTCCTCATTCTGACAAAGCAGCATCCGACTCCAGGCACGGCCGTATACATAACTCCACATGCGACCCAGCCGTCATGCACACGCCAAGTATAAAGGCGTGTCAAAAAGACATTTTTCTCCCCAAAGTACAGCCCCAAGAAGCCATTATTATAACAGAGTGTGAATTTCTGCCGCAGGTTATTGACCTATAAACTAACAATAAAATTCCCATTTAGTACATAAAGGCTTACACTGTGACATGAAGTATTCAGACACAATCCACTGACGATTTTAAGTCTGCTGAACAACTAAACCACCTTCTTCCTTACATCATGACTACAGAGATCCTCTTGCCGGAGACGCCGACTCTGGAGATGAGGCCAAGTACGATGCAGCTGCTGCAGATCCCACGAGGCCATTTAGAAAACTGGAAGACGTTCACACTGTCCAGGCTGCTGGCGTCTCCTCTAGGCGTCAAAATGAGAACTGGATGCATCTAGTTTATTGGCACGATCAGGGAATCAGACCAGGGCCAAAGGCAAACCTGGTCTCTGCAATTCCACACACCGGTCTTAACTCAGTGTTTAAATCTGTCTAGAACTGGCTACCAATTTGGGACTTCCTCAAATGATATTAAAAGCTCTACATAAAAAGTATGCAAAAGCAGTTACTAGTTTCTCAAGAAAAGAGACATACCTGCAAAAAGCAACAGCTCTGTAAACAGACTGCAGGTAACTGCTGGGACAACGACAGCAGTGTCACACATAGCAGAAGAGGACCTTTTTTTTTTCCTTAAAAAACTGCTGCTGCAATACTTTACTAATTTTGTTTTAAAAACCAGATTCGCACAACATGATTTTCTAAGAGAAAGAGTCCATTGCTTTGTCTGAAGAGGGGTCATCCTGGCGGTCAAAGGACTGGGAATGTCAACTGCGATACGCAAGGCTCTGCGACACCACGTCTAGGACGCACTGCGTGACACCCAGTGGCTCCCGGCGGGCGGGCTCCTGCTCTCTAGCTGTATCCAGGGCTCTTTTCTGGTGGCATTTTAAAAAACGTAGCTGCAGTGGAGTCGGTGGCTTTCTCTGCAGCAGAGGTCCTGACCAACCACTCAGGGCTTGGAGATTTCTGGACCTGCGACGCTGGTGCGGTTGGCTCCACTACGTCCACGTGAACTGGGAAGGTGGTTACAGTAAAATAAGGGAGAAAAGATCAAGGGGAGACAAATTAGAATCAGAGACATGTCAATGCAAAATTCTCTGGATCTTTTATTTTTATAATCTGTTAACCCAGGTAGCCACATAACGTTTCTCTTTTTCCTTTCCAAAAAACACAAAAGCAAGATTTAAGTAGGTAAGTATTTCTCTACCTGAGGAAATGGGTTTAACTGAACAAATAAATACGGCAATACAAATTCATAATGTAGTAATTATCGTTTATTGAGCACTTATGAGCTTGTAAATACTGTACAACCATAATCTTACTTCCTAAGGCAAACCTTTGGGAGTAGGTACCGTCATCTCCATTTTCTGGATCTCTGCCCGAGAGACAGCAGATACATTGTTCAGGGACACATTGTTCAGGGACACAACGGAGCTGGTTAAATAGCAAGATTCAAACTCTGATTTTGGACTTCAAGCCCTAGGCTCTTTCTGTTATAGCCCATGCCTCCAATAACACAGTGTTACTAATAAATAGCATACAAAAAGAAAAACAGTAGAAAAATCACATAGTCAGGCCCAGTGTTTTTCAATAAGGACACCAAAGATATTCTGGACACAACAATCATCACTTGTGCAGGGCTGCCCTGTGTATTTTAGGATACTTACCATCCTGGACCCCATCCCCTGAATGCCAAAAGCACTCCTCAGTCTCTGTGATGACCAACCACTGTCCTCACATTTCCAAACGCCTGAGCAGAGTGCTACAAACCGTCATCACGCCCACTCTGTTCAGAGTGAATGGACATACACTAAAATACAGCAACATCTAGAAAACTTTTGTTTTTACCTTGTCACTCAATAATTCTACTCCTCGGAATAACTAGAACAATAATTTTCAACTTGTGGGTCACCAAATCAATTTAGTAGGCCAAGCCCCGTATTTTTCTCTTAATGAAAAGGAATAATATATATCACAGTGAACCCAAGTATTTCAGATTTACATGTACACCCACATACGCATTCAAATAAGAATTTCTCACTGTGAGTTACTGCAAAACAAAAAAGAAAATCTGTGGGCTATTATTCTATGCCACAGAAACAAGAGTTTCTTGAGAGTAGCAGCTTTCAAACATTCTGGAACCTCAACCACAGCAGTAAGAAATACATTTGACATCATAACCCAAATCTTTGTCTCTCTTACACACACACACACACACACACACACACACACACACAAAACATGCTTGCTCACTTATATTTAGATGAAAATAAATTTCATGAAACTTTATTTAACATTACTATATGGTATTCAACCACAGTGGGGAAAAACCTCTTATCCTAGGAAAACTGGGTTTTTTGCTCTGTATTTTTTTATTATGGTAAAATACACGTAATATAAAATCTCCCATGTTAACAAATTTTAAGGGTACAGTTCAGTGGTATTAAGTACATTCACAATGCTGCACAACCGTCGCCACCATCCATCTCCAGAACTTCTTCACGATCCCAAATGGAAACGCTCTCCTATTCAACAGTAACTCCTATTCTCCTCTTTCCCCAGCCCTTGGCAACCATCATTCTACTTCCTGTTTCTATGTATTTGACCATTCTAGGTACTCCATATAACTGAAATCATACAGTATTTATCTTTTTGTGTCTGACTTATTTCACCTAGCTTTATATCTTTTTGTTTTTAATGTTTATTTTTGAAAGAGCGAGCGAGCAGGTGAGCGTGTGAATGGGGGAGGGACAGAGAGAGAAAGACAAAGAATCTGAAGCAGGGTCCAGGCTCTGAGCTGTCAGCACACAGTTTGGTGCGGGGCTCAAACTCACGAACCTTAAGATCATGAGCTGAGCCAAAGTTGAACGCTTAACCAATTGAACCGCCCAGGCACGCTGAGCATTATGTCTTCATCCATGCTGTCAGAATTTCCTTCCTTCTCAAGGCCAAATAACATTCCACTGTATGTGTATATCACATGTTGTGTATCGATTTAGACATTTATCAATTTGGGTTGTTTCTACTTTTTGGCTATTGTGGATAATGATGTACAAATATCTGTTTGAATCCATGCATTCTTAGAAGCAGAATTGCTGCGGGGTGCCTGGATGGCTCAGTCGGTTGAGCGTCCAACCTCGGCTCAGGTCATGATCTCACGGTTCGTGGGTTCAAGCCCCGCGTCGGGCTCTGTGCTGATGGCTCAGAGCCTGGAGCCTGCTTTGAATTCTGTGTCTCCCCCTCTCTCTGACCTTCTCCTGCTTGTGCTCTATCTCTCTGCCTCTCAAAAATGAATAAATGCTAAAAAAAAAAAAGCAGACTTGATGGATCATACGGCAGTTTTGTGTTTACAATCCTGAGGAACCAACACGGTGTTCGACAGTGGCTGCACTATTTTATACCCACCATTAATGCACAAGGATTCCAATTTCTCTACATCTTTCCCAACATTTGTTGTTCCCTGTTCCCTGACACAGCCATCCTAAGGAGTGTGAAGTGGCCCAGAAACATTTTTGCACAATGTTCTCCCAGAGAACAATGCAGTATTTTTCACAATAGCCTAAAATGGGATATAATCCAAATGTCCATTAGGAATGTTTAATTGTAGCATACTCATCATATTCATACAACGGAATATCACACATATGGTGGGGAAAAAAACAAGGCTTTTGGCAGGACAAAAGATGAGTGAATCTCAAAGATAACTGGGTGAAACTTGTAACATACAAAATAGGACATTCTATTAACATGAGCTTCCAAAACACGCTAACTAGATAATATATTGCTAAGAGAGCTGTATGTCTGCTAAAGCAATTTGAAAACAAACCCGAAAGGATGATAAATGATTAAAAAAAACCCGTATTAACATATTGGGACAATGGTGACCTCCAAGGACAGTGAGAAAAATACTTTAAAGGTGATGTTCTTTTTCTTAAAGTGGATGGTAGGTATATGGATATTTGTTGTGTTTTTCTTTACACCTTATAGATCTTCTACAAATCTTCTTTTATAGCCATTCAATATTTACTAAAAAACATGTTTAACTTTAAAAACCATTTAAACTTTAAAAAGGGGCAGTAAGAAAAAAAAATAAAAAGGGCGCCAAGAATCTGCCCTATGACTCCTGGGACAAGGCCAACTAACAATGGAACTACTCAATCCTGTCACAGGGGTAGGGTAATGTTCAGAATGACTCTATTTCAAATTTAAGATTCTACTCCCTTATTCATACAAGAAATATCTAGTGAGATCACTCTCTGTGCTGAGTATTATTTTAGATGCTAGGGGAATGGAAGTGAGCAAAACGGATAAAACTTCCTGCCCTTGCAAATGCATCTCCAGCATCGAGGGCCTGGTATGTGGAATCGGATGTAACTAGTTAACAGATTAACTGCTAACTACCCTTCCAACTGATGCTCTAAGGACGCATCTCCTATGCCAGAGACAGGAAGGTCAGAAGAGGCTTTGGGGATGGCCAAAATAGTCAGGGCTCTGAATACAATATCATACTATCTATCCCCCAACTCTCCTAACCTAAAGCCAGGTGTTTAATTTTTGAAGGAATGGGATTTGTACACCAAAGCCTCCATTCTGTCATTCTAATGAAGAAAATCATCTCATAGAAATGAAATCTGGCTTTCATCTGAGTCCCTTATGTTTTCTTATAACTATGTAATATCTCAAACCTTAGAGAAAATAACACATTTTTTCTTTTCCAGTTATATTCTTTAAGAGCATATACAGCAAATTCACTTCAGCATGAGGTACAGACTTACTGGGCATTCCCTGTTCTGGTGTTATCGAAACAGAAGCAAGGTTACACAGTTACTCACTAAATTCCAAGGGTGGCTCCGTGTACCAGACACCTGTGTAGGTTATAGTCACAGAGGGAAGGAGAGTGGAGATAAAAAGAAGAAAATAAAGGCGCTACACTTTCAAGATCTACTTAACGACCTAATAAAAAGGCCTTTTTCCCTGGCCTTTTTAGTATTAATATAAAAGACCAGACAAGCTACTCCCTTCTGCTCTTCACCTCTCTAGCCTTATTAATACCTTTAAATTCAGTCAATCTCAACTCAAAACTTTCCACCAGTGAGGGAGGGGAAAAGGGAAAAGATTGGTGGCTGCATGTTTAAGAAAGAAGCTGAATTCATCACAGTGACAGGAGAGAGTGTTGGCAGAGATCTGAGCTATTTATTCTTTTAGGAAAATCCTATAAAGAATGACACAAGGAAGCCTCTATCTGCAGTCGTGTTCATCACACTGGTGAAGAGTCCGATAACAGATGTATGCAGAAGCGTGATTTAGTGCCAGCAGCTGGCCCCTGATGTGTATTAATACAGCGGCAAAGCGGAACGCACCGCTCTTCATCACTCATTTCTATAAAAGAGGTGGAATCCGAGATGGCCCGATGTTAGGCAGAGCAAGCCCATTTGTTCTACTGACTGATGGTGCGGGCTCAGGCTATGTCCTTCACCTCCACGGGGCACTCGGGTTGTGGGGAGAAAAAAAGAAAATGTTCAGTGCAGCAGACCTTAGTCAACAAGTGAGAGGAGGGGTTGAGCTCAGTAGGAGAAATGTTTAATGCCCAAGTCTTGTTTAATACCTCCCAGTACATTTCCTGATTTGAGTATGGAACAAGGATTTTAAACTCTTCTCAACAGTTCTTGTCTTATGAACAATTAATGGCTAAAAACAGAAGCTAGATATTAACGAGGAAAAAAAAGCTAAAAAGGGGAGACTGTTTTAATGCTTTCAATACCACAGAGTGCATGAGGATCTGGGTTTTGATACAGTCACAGTTTGGAACCAATTCTATCTTCTATCACACAGAACACCTGCAGTGTGTAAGAGGGCAGCTCGAGAGTCCTAGGAAAACCAGTTTGACCCTGGCTCTGCAATTTATCACCCACGTGACCTTGGGGAAGGGATTTAACCTCTGTAAGCCTCAATTTGCTCATGTATAAATTGGGAATAAAAACAGCATCTACCTTATAAGTTGTTGCAAAGATTAAGTGAAATAAGGCATTTAAAGTGATCAGCACAGGGCATGGCCATGTAGAAATCACTGGAAAAAATTATTGTAATTACCAGACCTGTGATTAAGATTATCCAGTAAGAACCATTATCAAGCAGCCACTCCCAACAGAAGCTGAAAGAGGTCAATTTCGATATATGCTGAAACTTACTAAGTTAAGGGAGGGAGACAGAGTTCCCCATCTGTCTGAGGCCTACTCTTTACTCAGCTGTCAACTGCTCTGATCTATAGAACATAAAGTATTTTCTGAAGAAAATCAAATAACCTATGATATGCTCAACTCCCTCAGTGTGAATTCACCATCATCAAGAAAATATAGATCCTACAAATAGGTATGATCTTTTTATCCAGAGTAATTCATCCTAAACTATACTGAAATAACACAAAAATTTCCTGATTACCAATTACATTTAACTATTTTCGGAACTCCAAAGAAAAATACCTAAAAACATCCAATATTCTCTCTGATATAGGTAATAACTATCCTCCCTTTTTAAGGACAACCTATGTAAAGTGCATAAATCATAAAAGTACAGCTCAATGGATTTTTACACATGCATATATTCATGTCATCCCTACCTAGCGGATGACAGAGCATTTCCTAGAAGACTTCTTTACGTCCTCTCCTGGTCACTACTGCTCACTAAAGATAACCACTATTTCGGTTTCCAATCAACTTATTTTGCTCTGAAAACTAAAAGGTTTTAACTTGAAAGACTGCTTTTTTAGAGAGGGAGAGAGCACATGAGTGGGGGAGAGGCAGAGGGAGACACAGAATCCCAGCAGGCTCTGCGCTGGACATGGAGCTCGATTCCACGACTGGGAGATCATGACCTGAGCTGAAATCAAGAGTTGGACGCTCAACCGACTGACCTACCCAGGTGCTCTAAAAATAGTTTTTAAATACAAATTCCATGAGTAGTGAAGTATTAGCACTCTACTACAAATGAAAACAGTGAGAATGCATGGTACTGTGCACCAATTAAGAAGTAAATAAATCCATGTGGCTCCCTGACTACTGACTAAACCGCCATCCCATCTGGATTTTCATGAACACAGACCTAACTTCCTTGTCTGTGCTAGAACAAAAGCACAGATGACTAAAGATTGCTGATCCAGTGGAATACTGGGATTCAAACTCAAAAAACCCACATGACACAGTGAAAAAGCACAGACTTCCGGGTTAGAGGGCACTGGGTTTGAAGTCTTCCAACATACATTACCTTGGGGAAATTACTTCTCATGTTCTCACTTTCCCATATAAAATGGGAATAAAATGACCTACCTTATCATAAAGGTTAGATGAAAAAGTTTATAAAACATAATTCAGTTCCTGACACACAACAGATGCTCAAGAAATGATAACTACATGCAATTACCTGCATTTGGGCTAGACAGAGATGCTGTGGCCACAGGTTTCCGTTTCCTCTTGATGTCACGTGAACACGGGGGTCCCAAGTGTATGTTTGCCTGTCTGCAGACAGGAGAAAGAAAAACCATTGTTTTCACTTTGTTGTTCTTATTGTAAGACATTATGTTCGGCCCAGATAAAATCCTTGACCCACTGCAGACATACACTAACAAGACAGGTACCATCCTTTGTCATCGACTGTCAAGTACAAGATTATTCAGGATTAATCAGAACTTATTTTTTATGCACAATATATGCCCATTCTAAACTTTTTACCTAATTTCACAATAGCAGACACTCAAGATTAATTTCAATAAATGTGTTTCATTACATGCTGATTTTTAGACAATTATTTTTCATAAAAACTATAACTGCAATTGTTCTAAACTCACTAATGAAATACCTACTCCCAAGTGGTAATATATTGAAAAGTTTAATGCTGCATGAACACAGATATTTGCATAGAATTTTAATAGGAATTTTAACCCTTCCATCACTATAACTCTGGATTTTTAAGTATCTGTATCAGATATTAAGTAAGTTTGATTTCTGTGATTTTTTAAAATATTAATTTCTTGCTAATAATATATTCCCTCATCAGAATATTCCGCTTTATTTAAAAACAAAACAGTGAATGCTTCAAAGGTGGAAAAAAGCAAAAGACTGTGTGAAAGACAATGGTCTGAACACTGAAACAGATAGCATGCTACTTTAGTTGTCCACTTCCTCCTTCCTCTCAAACTAGACAGACTCTCCCCCAGATTAAGGACCAAGTTGATTCCTACCTTTACACAAAGCTTTCCTCGAATATTCAAGGCCTTACTGACCATGAATCATTATTTACCTGGTATATATACATATCTTGTTTCTCTAATGAGGCTTAATCTCCTTGAGAACAGGGACCACATTTATACTCCTTTCATAATTTTCCAATGATCTACTAACCTCAGCACAAGGCACTTGGCTGATGGCCATTATATATCTGTTGACTAGAACTGATATTAATGAATAAAAGTTCTAGAAGCCAAATAGTCTATTGTACACTTAAAAGTGGTCGAAATTGCAAATTCTGCTATGTATATTTTACCACAATTTTTTAAAAAAAGCCAGAGTATATAAGGAATCCAGGAAAATTATACTGGATGAACTCCTAACTGGTAGTCCCAGCTGGGAATCAAGTCTAATGGCTTAATAGTCTTTTTTTTTTTTTTTAATGTTTATTTATTTATTTTGAGAATGTGTGCACATGTGCTGGAGAGAGGCAGAGATGGGGTGAAAGGCAGAGGGAGGCAGGAGAGAGGGAGAGAGAATCCCAAGCAGATCCCAAGCTGTCAGCGCAGAGCTTGATGCAGGGCTCGATCCCACAAACCATGAGATCATGATTTGAGCAGAAATCAAGAGTCAGATGCTTAACTGACTGAGCCATCCAGGGGCCCCTCATGGTTTTATCAGTCTTAAATCTAGAACCTAAGTCAAATCTAAGAGCACCTAGTTAGGAAAGTACCAAGACAACTGTTGAATGGACAAATTTTCCTATTCAGAGGGTCCCTAATCTGGCAATTTCCACAGTTTAAAAGCATGCAAGTATATATATTCTTTTCTATAAATGCAAAAACTTAAGAATCAGTTCAATTTATAAACAAGAAAAGAATTTAACTGAAATCATAAAATTTTCCGAATGCAAAGAACACCACGACAGGCAGAGATTTACAATACAAAGCTCATGTTCTGGAAAATTCCATGTAAGTCACCTTTTATTGATCACTCTCTTCTATATGGAAAAAGAGGTAACTTTTAACTATCCCATGAATAGTTAAATCTGAGCCCCCAAAGCAAAAAGTAAATACAAATGTGTAAAGCAGAGAAAACAATTCATTTTTCATACCTTACCAAAATCCTGGGAATAAATCACCATGCTGATTAATAATAAGAAACACAGATGGCAGAATACCAAAGATACACTGGCCTTCAGTCTACAGAGAAAGGTGGTAATTCCCTCTGAAGTCAAAAACATAGGCAGAAAAGAGAGTGACCCAACAAAATTTTGTTTTTTATCAAAATAGAAAAATGTACAGAACAGGGCTTCCATCTTTTCCACAAATAAGGTACTTGAGTACATAAAGAGCCAAACTCAAACTTTCCACTCTGCTCTTATCCAAGCATGCTTCTCCTGAAGTACTTCAGAGAGAGAGACAAATCACACGAAGAGTTAACAGTATATATTCATGTTCTTTTCTTCTTTACCCCTTAAGCTCATTAAAGGACTCTACAATACTTTTCAGATTAGATGTTAACATCCTTTCTTCAAACTAAGCTATGTTATTAGATGTCAGGACAGTGGTTGCCCTTGAGCTGTGGGGTAGACGGGAGGAGGGACAGTGACTAGGGACAGGGACTATGTTCTGTGTCAGGATCTGGATTCAGGTTGTTTCAATGTGACTTCATTATCCTTTATTAAAAAGCTTAATTTTAAAAACTTTGCAAAAAACAACAAAAACAACAAAAAAACAAAACGTCGTTTCTTCGGGTCAATGTTTACAAAATGTTGAATTTTATGACACAGATGCAAAACACAAAGTAGAAGTACTCAAAAGGGTTTGTTTTTTTAATGCTTATTTATTTAATTTGAGAGAGAGAGAGAGAGAGAGTAAGCACGAGTTGGGGACAGGGAGAGAGATCCCAAGCAGGTTCCACGCTGTCAGTGCAGAGCCTGACGCAGGACTCGATCTCATAACCAAGAGTTGCACACTTAACCAACTGAGCCACCCAGGCACCCCTCAAAAGGGTTTAAAGATATTCTCAGAGTATCAACTTGGGCTGAACTAAATAAATACTGCCTTTTATTTATACACCGTTCATCATTTTCACAGCTTTGCACGTTTGATACATGTCAGCAAGATGGGTAAGGGCCCGTGTTAGCATTCCTTTATTGACCTAGTCAGTAACATTTATCTCACGCTTTCAAGAAATGACATATTTGGGAGTGGAAAGATGAAATCATTTGATATACCGAAATATTTTGATACACCAAAATATTTACATTTTTAACCATTTTAAGTGGAAATATGATGCTTTTTTAAATGCTTATTTATTTTAGTAAAATAAAAATAAGTATATCTTACCTACTGCTACGCATACAGATTATTACACTGCGCTACGTCCTGCAGTATCCTTAGGGGGCTGCTGTGGATTTAAAGGCTCAGGTGATCCTTACGAAGCCCTGCCGCTCTGGGCCATGGTGCTGGGATCCCCACTCTTCCCTGCGCAGTGACAGTAAGGGCTTCGAGCTCAACTGTCCCTACATTAAATGCCCCCTGACTGCTAAGCCTCCAGCCTGTTACTTGTCTCTGTGGTAAATGATCTACTTCCACCACCCCATTCCCTTCTTAATTATTACCTTGAACGTTCTAAATCCTTCAAATTTTGTAAATTCCTCTGGTGATAACTTAGGAAAGAACTTAAGGCTTTCTAAGGGACCCAGGTAATAAAGCTTATGAAGTCAACCACTTTATTTTGTTGTAAAAGTATGTATTTTTATATAGACTATTTCCTTTCTATTCAGGAGGCGTTCTTTCTTTTCTCTCTTTTTTTTTTTTTTTGCTTCTTTCATTGTTCACTGTTTTTACTGAGGTGGTAAACAAAAAAGACAGTCTCTTCCCTAAAGGACCCTGTAGACTAGTCCTATTTTCAGTCACACAGCTTTTCTAGTTACAGAACTGGATAACAGAGAAACTGAGGCAGGGATAAAGAGAAGCCATGTTCATGCCTAAAACTTAGTTTAATGCTCCTTCCCTCTTAACACATTTCTCTTTAGACAATTTCCAGGTTGGAGAGCTATTTCATAAGTCGAATAACATCACATCTTAAGTCTGAGTACAGAAGGGATATATGTCTCTCCCTACGTCCCTTCCTAATAAAGATCCAGGAAAGGAAGAAGAGAAACAGTCAAATTATTATACAGGAGAGCAAGACATTTCCTTCTTTTTGGTTTTAACTGAACACTAGCAATGGCAGAGGTTACAGATTGGGAAAATCTATTTTTCCCTTTGAGGGCTCCATCTGCCTGGGAGGAACCCTGGGGGACAAACAGGGAGGAGGACCCAGAAGCCTGGAAACCCAGAGCCTGGGGAAAGCACAGAGGAAGCTGGGTGCTTGGCGCAGGACGATTTAAGAGACAGGAAACGGAACCTCCCACACTGCCTACAACTCGAACATTAGGACAGCCCTGTTCAGGAGTGGAGAGTAATCCATGTGGGGCTGAAGGGCCCCTAGTGTTATTTTTGGGAACCTGAGCACAGGGGTATGCAAGTGAGCAAGCCGCAGCTTCCTACTGAAGAGGCAGTTCCAATTTTGGTTTATTCCCAAATAATTCCGTATCAGTGACAGTAGACATAAAGAATTAAGGAAAGAGGAGAAAAAATGGCTTCCCCTCACACTCACTTTCATTTAGGAGTATTTAACCACTTTGGCTCCCTTTCTTTTCAATGTGTTGCTTCTTTAATTTGTGTTATTTTACTCAGTATCTGTCTTCTCTCACAAGATAGAAACTGAAAAGGGATATAACATATACAAGCGAGGTCTCACGAAGGACAGGGAAAGAGAGCCCCCTCCCTTGTAGGTAGAAAGGATAGAAGATTTAACTAGATTTTTAAAAACTCTTAGTCAAGAGCACTATACAGGTGTTCCTTTGTTGCAAATCGTGTACCATATGTGGGGGAGGGACCTTTCGATTGGGCAGGGGGCAAAAAGAAGCATTGGTTAAGCTAAAATTTCTACCAAGTTAAAATTAAAACTTCTTTCTCAATTGGAGTGGCAATGGTTATCAGAATCCCATAAGACGATTTATACAAAATACGCATGTCCCGCCATGCTGGGGTGGGAAAAGAATCCTAATACGCTTACTCTGAAACTTCTGCTCAGGTAATTCTGATAAGCTTCTATCTCCTGTGAAAATTACAGAGTTAAAATATATATATATATGCCAAATTCCCAAAGCCAACTCAGCCAATAAAAAAGATCTAAAAACTTAATAACAGAATGATGAAATGAATAGTCATTTAAATAAAAATGCTGTCCCCGAGTATACAAGCAATTAACCTAAAGAAAAGATCGGCTACGCTGGTTCTGTTTCATCTGATTGGGGCCTCGGCGTTCTCGAGGTGCGATCCTTCCATACAAGAGTATGGCCCCTAAAAACATCACATTCAGCGGCATTTGCCAAAAAGAACTGATGGGAGGCAATGAGCATTAAAAGCAACAAACACACTCTTTAAAAATCCTTACTTCAGGAAAAGCAACTAAATTCATTTCATAAATGTGAAGGTGAATGCTGAACATTAGCAATTAATTGAAAGAGCATTCTGTATATCCACACATCAACAACATTTCTCTTTTACTTTTTTTTAGTGCAGGGAACTGAAAGATCAGGTGAGCCGCTACAGCTGCAGTGTTACTTAGGAAACTGGGCAGATCACCATGTCCCTGGGGCAGGAATGTACTTTTAGGGGAAAAAAAATTACTTTGAGAAATACATGCATGTTTAATAGAACCAATGTTGGCAAAAAATAACTTAAGTGGCTGCTTTAGATTCAGAACAAAGATGTTTAGAGTCTCTTCTAAGGAGAGAAAGCATTCTACCTGCCAATGGCAAGCTAATTTAAGGAATGGTTCACCTTAAAAAAAATCACTCATTTAAAAAATCTTGAAAAGTTCACTTTCAAATATGGAAAATGAAAATAAAATTTATCATGAAAAGATATTTATTTGCTGTATTTTTTTCTTACGCACATACAAACAGGTAATATCAAGAAAAAAAATTATTGATATTTCTAAGGACCAAAGGTCATATATATCATATATTCCAATTATTCTCCTTAACTACTAATCTATTTCCCTCAATTATTTTTAACAAAAATTTATGGAGGCTTTCCCTGTGTACAGCCCTCCGCTGGATGTGGAGAGGGTACACGCGAGATGACTGGGCTGAGGGCCTGTCCGCTGGGCACTCAGAACACAGTGAGGAGAGCCGGCGCATAAAGAGCAAACAGATGCGAGACACTGAGCTGTCATCAGAGAACGAAGTGCAAGGGTAAAATGAGGGAAAAGAGGACTCGATCTAGAGAAATGAAGACGCCCCTTCCTCACATGTGATTTCATCTTCGGGGTTAACTGACATTTTTGAAACATCCAGTAGGAACTATTTTCTCAGACTGGTGCCCAGTGGAGAAAGGGTGGGAGCCTGACACTACCGGCAGCTAGGGACAGAAAACCACTTCGCAATCAGAGGGCAAAGAGGAGGCTTCTCTCACAGGAAGAGATGCCAGCATTTCCCACAGTGTTTTCACCCAAACCTAACCCTCACCAGTCTGAGACCGAGCACTCACCAGCACCCCCGGCCTGGGCAAGGCTGGCGTCTCACGGAGAGGTTTCATGCCACCCACAGGAGCAGAAAAGTTCTGCACCGAGTGGAAAGTTGGGTCTGTTACAGTGGCCAGAGAGGGAAAATGCTTTTCATCACTCCACTTGGGCCGTTAAGATGCCAGCCGGCTGAGAGGGGTTGTCGACAAGACCATCCGGAGAAGGACAAAAGATTCAAGAGCTATGTACTCTGCGATGGGAAGTTCCAGTAGGACTGGGCAGCTGTAGGGACAATATCACAGCAGAAACACTTCCTCGCACAAGGCCACAACTACGGCACTAAAGAGGTGGGCGAGGGCCGCCGTGCGTCACCGCATCCCGAGCAGACAGAGGCCTAACAAAAGGTTCTTTCCCCTAAGCCCTGAGGTAAAACCGGAGGCTGTTTACTGTGGCTCCAAAGGTCAAAATTAACAGCGTGAATTGAGTCTTCTTCTTGCTCTTTGAAACTCCTTGTCAAGTGGCACAGCCAGCTGGGCACACGACTCTGATATGCAGATCGTAACGTTTGTGAACAGATAAAATGAATTACAATGAGCACAGTCTATCATATTTCAACTCTCTAATGGGCAGAAAGGTCTCTTTTTTACCCAAACACTGTCCAAGTGCCTCTCTTACAGTCCATTTGAGGCTATTTAAGCACCTCGAGAATCTGCAGTAGTAACAAACATAACGTTAGCTACCAGTATGCTCAACAGTCAAATGTATTATTTCATTTTGATCCCCACTAGCCCAACAAAAATTGGTATTTCCATTTTAAAGATGAGGAAATTGAGGTAGAGAGGGTTAAGTCATTTGCTCAGGTAAAGCCAAGATTCTTACCTGGGACTGTCTCACATTCACACCTACTAATATGAGATCAGAAACTTAAAGAAGGAATAAATGAAAGTGGTGATACATTACCAAATCACCACCCCCAAGAGAAGAAAGGTCAGGATAGTTGGAGAAAACTCAAAACTGCCACAAGACACTCAAAACTACACCTGATGACTTGTGGATCACCTGAAGAGATATAACAACTGGTAAGTTCTAGTTATGGTTTTCTACACCAATAATGGTAAGAAAAGCTATCCTTCATATCAATAAATCTTTCATTTTGGGAAAAGCTGCCTCCAGCACTAGCTCCTTATTACCATTCTAGAACCGTGTCCTTGACAGCAATACCACTGCCTCTACCAGAACACCAATCACACCATCTGCTGTTTGAGCTGCAGAAATTCCTAACACCGAGAACACGTACTGCTACTACTTTAACTCAACATCCCAATACTAGTGACCAAAACAAGCAAATCGAAACAGTGGGTTTACAAATTTCTTCCCTACACCCTGCCGACTCGCCAAACACCTGCCCAGCAAGTTCCCCCAACAGTGGGTCACAGTGTGCTGGGTGGTGTGCTAGGCCCTACACTCTGTTCTTCACCTCAGCAGTTCTCAAAGGTGAAGATGAGTCCAGCGTTCTACCTCCCCTAAGGAATCATGCACGCAATATCAAATCACAGAGCTCCTGCCCATTATGAAATGGGATTTCCTGTTAAGCAAATTACAAAGCACTAGTCACAAAACCATTTGCAGGTAGGGTAATAGTTCGTAACCCAGGGCACGGATTAGAGTCGCCTGAAAACTTTAAATAATGCCAGTGCCTCGGCCTCACCCCAGATCAGTTAAATCAGAATCTGGGGTGGTGCTCAACATGGACATATTTTTCAAATCTAAGTGCAGTCAGGGTTGAAAACCACCAAATCTAATTATTTCTAGGATGGTATTTCTGAAAACCTCATAACCCATGAATCTATTAGGTGGTACGAAGACCACAAAGACTCTCTTGCCCATCAACTGTGCCAGCCATCCGGGCTGTATTAAAATGACACATCAGTAGTGTTCTCTTAAAATCACGGGCCCATCATTTCCTTGTTTATAACAACAAAACAAGAGAGTACCTGAGGTCACGGCCCCCCAGCGGCCCTCAGGCCTCACTCTGAGAACCAGAACTGAACGGCTCTAGCAGTGAAAGGGTGACTGAGGGGTCCTCACTCTCGTGCTCAGTTGAGTGTGTGGGAGAGTGGGACAGGCAATGTCCAGGCAGGAAGCAGCCTCAGCCTAGTAACCTGACAAGAGGAAACCTTCACAGTTCAGGCATGATTATCAAACTCTTTGTGCTCTTAAAGGAGAGTAATTATAGGCATGTGAAAAAAGGGAAGCACTCCCTGAGGAACTCTTCCTCACATGCTTCCCAAGAGGCACCAGGGCCATTAAAAATTCCATGATGAAGAGGAAAAACAGCCTGGGAACAGCCAGGAGGCAATACAGCAAATTAATACACCAGCCCTCCTCGGGGAAAGCTGTGATAAAACAGGAAACACTTCTCTCTTCGCAAAATAAAATTATACCACT
Organism: Paguma larvata; assembly: GCA_030068075.1. Lineage (NCBI taxonomy): Eukaryota > Metazoa > Chordata > Mammalia > Carnivora > Viverridae > Paguma > Paguma larvata. Next base: position 23,323,217 of record CM057827.1, on the reverse strand, counting down.
AATGATAACATAGTCACCACACACACACACAAATCGTTCTAATGATGGGTGTGAAAATCCCAGGGCTGCCCAGACGCTTTGAAAGAAATCTTTTCCTACTACAAATAAAATGGAACAAGAAAAAGATAAAATTTCCATTCGAAACAGTTTTTAATACAGTCATTCACCTGCCTCTTCCCTGCCACCATCACTCTTTAACATTCCTTCCTAGACTCCAGGCTTTGTTAAATGGCATCCACTCTGTGCAAAGCCGACCAGCCAGTTCCTGATGCCATCTCCTCTCCCGGCCACACCGGGCTAGATGATTCCTTCTCGACTGACCCCGTGTTGGGCAGTGAAACTCCCCACCCCCCTGCCCCCCAACTTCAAGAGAGTGAGAGGATGCCCAGAGGGCAGAGGGTTTCATCACCCACGTTTTCCAAAAATTGCTTAGAGGTCACTTGTGCCGGCCATTTCCCACAGAGCCATGGTTGCCAAACTTGACAGACTACGTACCCTCATGAGTAAAAGATTTGCACAAACACTCTTTATGTAGGTAACACATATAAAACAAAAATATGTGCTGCTGGATTCTTCAATGTACAATTTAAAACAAAAAAACCATTTTTTTAAGGATCAGATAATAAATATAAGTTTAAAAAATTTCTTCCCCTACTCCAAGCAGTGCAACTCACTTTATATCCAGTGTCCTGGGAATGACATCTAGAAGGACCAGGATAAGCTAGAATTGTCCAGATTCTCTCACCTTGTTCTCAGCAATGGTGTAAAGCAATAAGCAGTATTTCTCTAGAGCAGACTACACCGGAAGCACAGCCCGGACTTCCTTATGTTTCCAAGTCTGGCCACCAGCACTGCCAGCAAGGGAACAAAGACAACGATGTGGATAATGAGATACACAAAGAAACAAAAAGCTGACACCCACTCCAGCCAGGATGAGGCTTCAGAGGCAACAAGAGACCTGATTGATAAAAGCATGGATACTGATCTCAGCACAGCATGTCACAGGTCTAGGTAACAGATGTGGAGGGAAGAGGGTGAAGAATCCACTTTCTGCACCTGACAGAATATGGTGCTAGTCACACGGTCTTCCCAAAGAGCAGACACGGCCATTGTGGCATTTGTAGGAAGACAAAAAGCTGGAGGACTACTTGGCTATGGACTGAAATCTTGAGGATCACCACCTCTAAGGACCACCCCCGCGCACCCCCACCCCCCAAGCCTCTGACTTAGAAGCCTCTCTTCTGGGCTTCCTGGCATTCGGGTGCACATCTTTACACACCTGGCAATCCACACTGTAGCTGTCGATCTCCACACCTGACTTTCTCAAGAGAATGTAAGCTCCTGAGGGTGGTGCCTACACAAGGGGCCTGGAGCACAGGCGGGAGTCGGCAAGTATTGAATGAACAGATGATGGACAAACAGCGTGCTACTGAAGAGAGGTCCTTATGGAAGTAGTTTACTAATCATGCCACAGTTTTCCACGGTCCTAGTAACACTATTTGTGAGGGTCTCTCTTTTCAGAAGACTTTTTCCACTGAAATACTACTTCTCCAGTAGAAGGTCTGGCAGTCGGCGGTAGGTTATAGTGCAGCGTTTATTCTTATAACCCATAGGGAAGTTCTCATTGTATCCATGAAAGTATAATTTCTTGTGCCTGCACCCTAATCTTATGAACACAGTCATTTAAGAACAAATTAGGAAGAAAAAAGGAAAAAAACCGACACATCAGAACCTAAGAAAGGAATTCTTTGTGCCAGTAGAAATAATAAAAGTTCTATGGTTCAGCCAATTAGCTCCTCTTTTGTGCACAATAACCCTGCTAGAAGATGCTACCATTAAAACCATATTTATTTCCCATGTCAGCTAACTCAAGAGAATTTATATTGAGAGGCGTAGGATTCATTCTGACAAACATACCAAATGTCTAGTAAGTGCCAGACACTGTGTTGGGTGCTGAGGATATTATCAGGGAACAAGGTAAAACAAGGTCCCTACACTTTGAAGCTTACATCCTAGTGAAAGAGACAGGAGTAAAAAGTTGGCGGGGGCGGGGGGGCGGCGGGGATGTGGAACCCAACAAGCAAATCATTACAGACCGTGATAAAGCCTCAGCAGAAAGAAACGGATGAGTGGAGAGTGATGGGGGCGGCCCCTCCAGACAGGATGGTCCAGGAGGCCCTCCCTGAGCTGAGCTGAGAAGTAGTCAACCGTGAGAAGAGGCTTACCACGGCAGTCCAGGCAGAGGGAACAAGTGTGAGGCAGAAAAGGGTTGCTATTTGTGACGAACTAAACGGAGCTGAGCTCTCTAGCACAGCTGGACCTCTCCCCCAGTGAGGAGAAAGGAGGGTATGAAAGGAGGCTGGGTATGCAGGCAGAAGTCAAATTACGGAGAGTTCTGCAGGTCATGGCAAGGACCGGGAATAACATTCTCTGAAGATGGGGCTTTTAGCACAAGAAATACGAAATACAAGTCAGAAGACTCAGGTCACAGCTGAGACTTACATCACATACTAGCCGTGTGATCACAGGAAAGATACTTCGATACTATGCCTCAGTTTCTGCGGCTGTAAAACATCTACTGACCTCTAAAGGTTGTGGTAAAGATCAAACTGGATACTATATACGAATATACTTTATAATTTGAAAAGTGTTATAAAAAAGGAAATGGTATTATCTGGAAGAAAATCGTCACTAGAAGACTATTACCTGGCAGAGCAGTGCGCTGGGGAACACCTTCGATGAGAAGCATCGGCAAGAACATCCAAGGAGTAGAGGGGAGACAGGGGATTAAACTGCAAGGATAAATGAGATTATTTTAGTAAAGATTTATATGAAAAAGACCTGATCCTAAAAGGTGACCTTCTGCCTGATTACTGTGCCCCTCTGACTGTTCGACTCTCTGGCCGTACCACAGACACCACTCAATCAAGTTCTAACCGTGACTCCAGCATACCTGATCCCACATACCCCAAAAAAGGCCATTCCTTGGTAAATAGCAATTTTTCAAAAAACTCTAATACCTGGTAATTACTTAAATGGCAGAAGACGGTACTTTCTATATGACATAACGGGGGCTTATCTATTGATTACTGGCCCTTATTCCCAAGGAAACTAGCATGAAATTACCTTTTTATTTCTTTATCCCGGCCAATGTTTCCAGTAAATAACTGGTTAGCACACACCAGCAGCAGTGTAGTAGAAACAGAACTAGATTAAGAATTAGAATACCTAACACTTAATTTCAGTCTATCACTGAGTTGTCATAAATTACATAACCTCTCTTGAATTTCGCTGTCCCCACCTGCACGGGGGGAGGGGAGGGGCGCACTGTGGTCTCACCTGTCTTACAGGATTACCATGGACGCAAACGAAAAATTGCTATCAGTCGGTAATTCCAGTTACTCTTCTGTAAAACTTCTAATCATCTCAAAAGGTGGTTGTGAGGGTCAAACTTGGATATAATATATAAAAAAGTACCTGACTTTCCATTTTCTAGCTTTATTTGGACTTCTCCAGAATAAACAATACCTGCCTTCCCCCAAATTTCGGAACTAAATACATCTTAAGACCAGAAGAACTCTGAATGGCAATTTCAAAAGAACTTACAAAGAAGCAGGACTTTGGGCAAATCATTTAAATCCTATCTGTAAACAAGAGATACGGACTAGATGTCCAACACAGCTCCTCTTCGGCCTTTAGATCCTCCCCTGCGGACAGTGCTCGGGCTTACTGTCTCCCAAGCTGCAGTCTCTCACCGCTTCAATGACTTTTTCTTTCTCTGCCCACCACCGGCACTATTGTTTTTACTTAGTATTTTCTTCATACCAGTTATTTTTACTCAGCCTTGTCCTTACTAGGTTTCTAAAGAACAAGTTTGATACGACGATTACATTTTTTCTAATACAAATGATAACTTAAAATAATAATTGTATGCCCACACACCATCTAAAAGCATCTCATGAATATACACCAGTTAGGTCTACCCCTGCTCTGTTCATTTTGAAAGAGTAACCTCAAGAGGAAGGCTCCAAGTCTAAACTGCACAGCAATTTAATAAGTCCTAAGTAGTCAAAACACAAAACCGAAAACACTGGGCAACAGGAAGCCTGAGATTTTTACCTACCAGTCTCTATCTATTTTATAACTAATCAAGAATAAAGCAACCTCTCTCCCCACAAAAATCAAAAGCTTTAAACATTAAAGGAACGTACTGATAGCCACTGTCAGTAATTTTTAAATTATGACCCTTAGAAAGGCCTAGATTTGCCAAGGGCCCTCCACAGGGGTAGCTAGGGAGAAGACTAAGTGACTACGAGGGCACAGCTCTAAGGCCTTGCCCCCACTACTTCACTCACAGAAGCTCTACCTTCTTTTGTCTCCTATGTTCGGGCTTCACCATTGTACTTCTCAGCGTAGGATGCTGGTGCTGAGCTAAACCATACGCAAATGAGGTTCACTCTGATTTCTTACTGCAAAGTTCAAAACTAAAATAAAAACAGGATTCCTATGAAATATGCATTATAAGTTATAAACTGAAAAGCACAGTTGAACCTAAAAAGGGGAATTAGCTACAGTTCTTATCAGTGAATATCAGATAATCTTAGAAAACAGTCCTCTGTAAAAAAATCAGAATAACACAGGGAACGGGAACCTTACCTCATGTGCACAAGCAGAAATGTGAGGAAAGTCAGAAGCCAATGCTTTATTCTTTCTAAAGAAAAGGAAATCAAATGATAAAATAAAGACGACAAAGAAAAGCAATCTTACCTGATTTCGTTCTCTTTTCCCAGCTGACGGTAACCAGAAACTACAGAGAGGGAGAGAACAACAGGAAAGAAAATAAAAGAAGTGGTTGGAAACTACAGAGAAGGAGAAGAAAAAAGGATTCTGGCACAACCAAGGGAAGACCTAGAAAGAAATGGGGAAAAGGAGGAGCTGGAGGGGCAAAGGAGAGAGAGGGTAAACGTGCACGAACTTCCTGTGAAAAACTCTTCGGAGGAAAAAGTCGTGTAATGAAATGTGAATTTCCTCTAAAAACAAACCCACGACTATGGTGTGACACCAATGCACTCTCAGCTGTGCGGTGACGAGAGGATCCCCAAATTCGACGAGAACACAAACCATATGCATATCTTGCCTATTTTGTTAATTACAAACCCAACTAGGAGAATGAGTACAGGATCATAACTAGATACTGACTATTAAGCATGAAGGAGACAAACAGCCGGTCATGTTAAGGGACGAGGCTGCCACAAGAAAGGGGGGGAGTCATTTTCCTGTAGCTGCGCACAGGCTTTCCAGTTGCACTTACCACAGCGGTTAAGACAAAAAGAGATTTCTCTAGACAAAGGTCCAAAAATAGGAAAAGCATAGGAGAATATAGAGACAATCACCCATTTCGAATAAAAACAATTTTAAGAAACAGAAAAATGAGCTTAAAATATAACATCTTCGAGGGGCGCCTGGGTTGCCGTCAGCTGAGCATCTGACTCTTGGTTTTGGCTCAAGTCATGATCTCACAGTTCATGAGTTTGAGCTCTGCATCAGGCTCTGTGCTGGCAGCACGGAGCCTGCTTGGGAGTCTCTGTCTCCCTCTCTCTCTGCCCCTCCCCTGCTCCCCTCTCTCTCTCTCTCTCTCTCTCAAAGCTAAATAAACATTAAATAAATTTAAAAAATAGAACATCCTGGAAAGAAAGAAGTAAAACTATCACTGTTTGCAGATCACATGATACCGTACACAGAAAACCCTAAGGACTTTACCAAAAATCTGTTAGAATAAATGAATCCAGAAAAGCTGCAGGATATAAAATCAATATACAGAAATCTGTTGTGTTTCTCTACACTACTAATGAACTCAGAAAGAGGAATGAGAAAATAGTCTCATTTACAATTACCTCAGAAAGAATAAAATATCCAGGACTAAATTTAATCAAGGAGGCAAAAGCCTGTACACTGAAAACTACGAAACACTAATGAAGGAAACTGAAGACAACTAAATGGAAAGATATTCTGTGCTCATGGACTGGAAGAATTAACATTATTAAAATGTCCATACCACTGAAAGCAACTTACAGACTCAAATTCCAATGGCATACTTCACAGAACTAAAACTAATACTTTTAAAGTTTGTATGGAATTAGAAAAGACCCCAAATACCCACAGCGATATTAAGAAAGAAGAACAAAACTGGAGGCATTGCACTCCCTGATTTCAAACTATACTACAAAGCTATAGTAAAATAGTATGGTATGGGCATAAAAAGAGGCACACAGATTAATGGAACAGAACAAACAAATAAACCCACACATATATGATCAATTCACTTATGACAAAGGAGTCAAGAACATACAATGGAGAAAAGACAGTCTCTTCAATAAACGATGTTGGGAAAACTGGTCACCACAGACAAAGGAAGAAAACTAGACCACTATTCTTACACAATACACAAAAATTAATTTAGAATGGATTAAGAACTTTAATGTAGGACTTGAAAGCATAAAATTCCTAGAAGAAAACAGAGGCGGTAAGCTCCCGACATGGGTCTCTTCTGATTACTTTTTTATTTTTTGGATCTGACTCCAAAGGCAAGGAAAACAAAAACAAAAATAAACAAATGGGACATCAAACTGAAAAGCTTTTGTGCAGCAAAGGAAACAACTAAACCAAAAGGCAATCTACTGAATGGGAAAAGATATTGCAAATCATATATCCAATAAAAAATTAATACCCAAGATATATAAAGAACTCATATAACTCAACAACAAAAAAACCCCCAAACAATCCCATTAAAAAATGGGCAGAGGAGAGTGTCCAACTCTTGGTTTTGGCTTAGGTCATGGTCTCACGGTTCATGGGATTGAGCCCCACCCTGGGCTGTGGGCTGACAGCACAGAGCCTGCTTCGATTCCTTCTCTCTCTCTCTCTCTCTCTCTCTCTCTCTCTCTCTCTGCCCCTCCCCCACTCATGCCCTCTGTCTCTCAAAGTAAACAAACTTAAGTAAAAAATAAAAATAAATAAAAAGCAAAAAATAAAAAAATGGGCAGAGGATGTGAACAGACATTTCTCCAAAGATATACAGGCCAATTGGCACATGAAAAGATGCTCAGTATCACTAATTATCAAAGAAATAAAAATCAAAACCACAATGAGATATCACCTCACACCTGTCAGAATGGCTATTATCAACAAAACAAGAAATAACAAGTGCTGGAAAGGATGTAGAGAAAAGGGAATCCTTGTACACTGTTGGTGAGAATGTCAACTGGTGCATTCACTGTGAAAACAGTACAGAGATTCCTCAAAAAATTACCATACGATCCAGCTATTCCACTTCTGGGTATTTATCCAAAGAATATGAGAACACTAACTTGAAAAGATATATACACCCCTATCTAATGGCCAAGATACGGAAGCAACATAAGTGTCCATCAACGGATGAACGGATAAAGAACATGTGGTGTAACAGAGATACACACGCACAATAGAATACTACTCAGCCACTAAAAAGAAGGACATCTTGCCATTTGTGACAACATGGACAAACTTTCAGTGATTAGGTTAAATGAGTAAGTCCGAGAAAGACAAATACTGTATGATATCACTTTTCTGTGGAATCTAAAAACAAAACAAATGAATGAATAAAACGAAACAAACTCCTAGATATAGGGAATGGACTAGTAGCTACCACAGGGAAGGGGGTTGAGGGCTGGTTGAAAGGGCTCTATTTTACGCTGATGGATGGTACCTACACTTACAGTGATGACCACTTTGTCGATGATAAAAATACTGAATTATGATGGTGTACACCTGAAACTTGCGTAATGCTATATACCAACTTTACCTCAATGTAAATTAATTCATTCATTAATCAAAAAAAAATAAAACATCCTAATTGGAGGCTACTTTTATAATGCAGCACCTATACATACAAACAGCAGAGAAATCAAAACTAGTCTAGGAAGGAAAAAAAATCACTCTCGTGGGTTTGGGGTGTTAGCCATGCTAACTGTTCTAAAGTTCAAATCTTTAAGATCTTCTCATTCAGCTTTAAAGTCCAATTTCTAGGTTCCTTCATAAAACTTCCCTCTGCCTCCTCCAAGGAACAGGCTGGGATAATGAGTAAACATATAAGCAGCACTTACTCTTTCTGCCGAGGGTCACTAATAATGTGGCCTATCCTCTCAGTACCCAAAGTACTTATGCTGGTCTCCTGAAAAGGCAAGGAAGACAAGAGTGTCATCTAACAACAGAAACAAGTACAATCTGTCATCAAGCTCACACTTTCCCCTAACTGTGCCGGCAACCTCAAAGGCACACGTCACATGTCAATCTTAAAATCTAACAGCAAGTTTATTTCTTTTTATGGGAATCTACCTTAAAAAGTGTTACATGTGATTCTAGCCTTTGTTTTCCCTAGTGTTTCAAAAAAGTTGTTATAAACCTTGTTTACTATATATAATGTTTTAATACAGTGAGTTATTAAAACATACGGAAATAGAAACACTTAAAAAATCCAACCACAGCCAATTTTTAACAGGCTAGCACCCCAAGCTTCCAGGATCGCATGGTATTACAGCCCCAGGAGCCTTCATAATGAGATATCCACCCAGTCCTCACTGGTAACACCTATAATCTGGTGACTAATGCATACATGTTAAAGGAATTTAATAACTTACAAAAATAGTTACCCTGTCTTTTGTCTGTTAAGCATCATCTCTTAGTTTATATAAATTGGTTCTTAAATTTAGGTTTCTCAAGATTGTAATATGAAAGCTTACCCGTACCACCACAAGCAATTCAGAAACTAATCATCTCCAAAACATTGGAAAAAGGCAGAAGGCACTCACCCTTCATTTAACTTGAGTACATTTACAATGAGTGTCATCGCGGCGCCTGGGGAAGTGTACCAACGGTATATAAATAAGTTACCCATGTGTGAGTAAGTGTAAAGACGAGAGGGCGGAAGTCACGGGCATGACTGTCAAGAATGTGAAGCCTGTCACTCAAACACATTTGTTTCTGGGCAATATTATGATCGCTTTTCATTTATGTGTGTGGATTAGCCTAAAATATCAGGTTATGCATTTTAGCAGAACTGACTCTGGAAAAATTCATCTGAGGCCAGATTCTGGGTGGGAGTGGAGCTAAATACGAAGGTTTCACATAGTGTATCTTCACATTTTTCTTCCATTAGGCACGTGCCTCCTGGTCATAGACACAGCCACGGTAGCGGGGCCAAGGGAGAAGATAGGTGAAAAATGAGCTATTTGTTACTGCAGAAAAATTATTAACTTAAAGTGCCGTAATGTTTAAATTTACAGTTTATTACTGTGTAAATTACAAGCAGTACTTTGCGTAATTAGCAGCTCGCTGGCAGGGAGCTGTGAATGAAACTCATTATTTATGATTACAATTTAGAAAAAGAGAAGAGAGGTGGGGAAGGGGATAAAGGGGACAGAACAGTGACCTCTGCTAGAAATGACAAATATCCCTTTAAGGTGATGAAGATGAATGAAACAAGTAAATATTATCCTATTCATCTGAAATTCTTAGAGGCACGTCCAAGAGGCCCTAGAGTTTCCTTCCAGGCAAACTAAAGGCAGCCTTTAAGACGAAATGATTTACTTCCATGAAAGTGGAAGGCTCTTATTTATAGGAGATGAAACAAGATAGACAGTCGGGAGAACATTATCTTTCCAGCCTAACTAATAAAGAGAAAAAGTAGAACCATCTCTCTGTGCCCTACTCCCAACCTCCTGCTTCCCTCTACCTCATGTACTCCTACCCTGTGAGCTGGCCGAGTAAGAATAAGCTCCCAGAATAGCAAAAGTAGCATTTTACTGTCTGTGAAATGAATGAGCCAAAAGAAAAAGGTGTAATTCTTCCAACAATCAAATGTCTTTCTAATGAGAGATGTGAAATTAAATTTAAAGATAAAAAACCGTGAGTTCATCTGGAAATAAATAGCTTCATTTCTTTTACATAGCTAAATTTCAGAAAGCAATCCCCTATTTCCACTACAAAACAGTAGCTCCCTAAGGGCAGCCAGGCTGTGGCTGTGATCACTATATACCTGGCCTGGCACAGAGCCTGACACGAAGCAGGCATTCTAAATGTGTATGCAGTGAATGCTGTGATGCTCTGAAATGCCTCTCACTTCCTCGCTCTTTGCCCACCACCGTCTTCTCTAACTGGGTATGAGCCGCAGGCTTAACCGACTTTCAGTCTCAAAGCTAGAGTAAAAAATAAATTTAAATAATTTTTAATATTTAAATGTAAAAAGATAAAACAAAAGTACAGCTGGGTTCAATTCTCTATTCTGCCACTTCTCTCTGGGTAACAGCAGGTAGAAGGCAATACCTTGGTTCTGAACCCAAGTTTTCCTCATCTGCTGAGCGGGAACATCACCTGTTTTACAAGGTTGTTGGGAGGATGAAACGAACTGAGTGCCCAGTACAGTCCCGGGCAAAGGCAGAACTGAATAAAGGTAGATATTCTTTCCTTGTGGCCAAGGAGCTTTTGAAATCTGACAATAGGTTTTCTTTCAGTTTTTTTGTTTTGTTTTAAGTGAATTCTAGAATAAAAGACCAAAGTTAGGATAGAAGAAGCATTCATGAATTCAGGAGTTATAAAGAAGCCAAGAGTATTTTAACTTCCATAATATAATAATGTAAGATTAATCAAAGGAGAAGAGGAGACAAGAGTAGACCTATAGATTTATAGACAAACTGTCATGACAGTGTTTGCTTTGTCAAAATTTCTGTATGAATTAAGCTTCATCTTTTATGTGTGTATCCATTCATATCCTACATAAGGTTCTCTCCTATGAACTTGAAAAATACTCCACTTGGCTTAATTTACTCCAGGGAGTTCTGCAGCACCTCTGATTAGCAACAGGGTACACAAGTCCTATATGGAATACTGTCCTCCCAGTGAGCCCAGCAGACAGTGAGAGCTGTCACCTTCCCGACAAGCCTTCTTCGGCCCTTTCTGAGGCATCGAGCTGCAGCTCCAGGCAGACGATTCAAGCGAGCATGATATCCTAAAAAAAAAAAAGAAAGCCCTGAGACACTGAATGCAGGAGATGCATTAGCAATGATATGCTTCTAGCACACCAAAGGCCTTCCTCCCCAGGATCTTACTAGACTGACCCTGAGCCAGTATCACTAAGCTATCTGCCAAGGATTTATTATTCCCATGTGTTTGCAGTATGATCTTAGGCGTGTCATTTACCTCTGACTTAGGCATCCTCACCTATAAAGGAGGGATAATGACTGGCTCAGTCCTATCTTACAGAGTTCATTTGAAGACTCCATGAAATAGCACATGGAAGGTACTTTATAAACAAAAACACTACACAAATATAAGACATTTTCATTATCAATAATTTCTAATTATAAATTAAAGGCTAGTTATTATCTCAAAAACACTTTATGTCATAAAATAGTAAAAATACCCTGTATAGTAAAACCTCATATTTCTAATTTACTGTATGTGTTCTACACCTAAAAAACACAACTGGAAGAGTCCACACCAAAATGGTATCAATGACACTGTCTCTAGGTATGGAATTATAGGTCATTTTAAGCTGTTCTCCCTATTCTTATTTGTGTGTATTTTAAGTGGTCCCTAAGGAACTTTCAGAAATGGACACTTAAATGTTTGATGAAAGTTATTAAGGCAGCAAACGTGTGCCTAAGCCCAGTAGTAATCTTACCAAAAGCCAACTATTTTGAGAAGGACTTTCAATCACCCAAATTCATCTTAACAAATTGCTATAGTTTATAGCTCTTAGCACAATTCTGATCACCAACAGATACCTAATAACTGACTGATTGATTACTGACTACTGGGAATCCTAAAATCCTAAGTTTATAGGGCTAAAAGAAACCTCTGAAACAGTTTGTTCAATGTCACAGTATTTTAAGTAATGAGCCTGAAGTCCCAAAGAAATGAAGGGATTCTGTCACAGTAACCGAGCTAGGAAGACAGTACCAGAGAGTACTATCACCCTTCTCCCTTCCCTCGGCTCTTCCCACTCTACCTTGCTACATCAGAAGTAAAGGAAAAGGAAAGGGAAAGGATATATTTGGGTTAAAGCCCACAATAATAAAATAATTTAAGGAAATATTTTAAAATCATCCAATTAAAAAATGTCATTATACCTTGTATGTGAATGTTCTTACTGAAATCTGTTCTCTTCCAAGATCCAATACTTCAGTCTCCCACTGAGCACTCCATAGCTCACCGGCTTCCCAGCAGGTAAGCAGCAGTGACACGCTGCTACGCTTCCTAAATCCGGCACAAGTGGCGATAGCAAGCTGAAGGAATGCCCTGCTAACAGATATCCCAAGAGTCTCCATGGGTTGATTTATGTATGAATGGAGAACCTCAAGTATTAAGACTCACCTGTGAATCTTCTAGAAAAATCCCTGGACTAGCTCCAAAACTCAGACAGTTAATACATGCTTAGAGGCAGGAGTATGCTTGCCACGGGATGATTCTCCCCAAAGAGAACCATAAAAGTGTGGAGTATAGTTTGGTCTCCTCAGAACTTACCTCTTTGAGCTGGTCGAGAAGGTAAAAGGAATGTGGAATCGGAAAGTTTATCCAGCCCAGAATCCATTCTTTCTACTTCAGAGCAATGATCGGGAGCCCACTTGGGCAGAAGATTAGGGACAGTGAATCCTGGGACACATTCTCCCTCATAGAACCAATCGCTTTGCTCATCATCCCCTAAAGTAAAGAGATCAATCATAAGTTGGAATTTTAACATGCTCTGTGGAAAACCAAATGCGAGGATGATTTGTCAGAACTACAGATTTGATGATACCTTTTAAATAATCTCAAAGTACAAGAAAACTGTTTTGAACCTTCTTCTTGATCCATATTATGATGGAAACTAGAGGACCAAACTAGTTTCACGTAAATGAAATACTGTGTTACACTGCATGACTTTTGATTGTAAAAAACTAATAAAGCTAGCATTTACTAAAACCTATGAGGGTCCATGCTAAGAATCTATAAGTATGTTATCTCTTCTAAACCCTATACTAATCCCAACTTATAAATAAGGCAACTAAAGCAAGAGTAGGCAAGGTCAAGTTAGTAAATGATGAAGCCAAGATCTGAACCCGAAGCATGACTAACTCCAAAGCCTTTAACACAAAAATAAAGTGCCTCCTATGTACCATTCTGTGGTGTAAATGAACTTGGGGATTCAAAGCCCACAAATGTTTCTGAATTCAAAACTAGCTACTCCTGAGGTATTTGTTACATTTACATTTCTCGTAATAGGTTAATGAAATACATATACCCATACCTCATTTTTTCCTTGGTACCCTAACATTAACGAAAATCATCTTGACACTACCAATCCAAGTAACCAGGAAAAAACTAACCACAGAGACAAGCAATGTAATTCCCCAAGATTAGTCAAGAAGTTATACCATTCACCCAAGGCCAAACTCTTCATTAATGACAAAGACAAGACTAGACCCATATAGCCAGACTCTTGGTTCAAACCCCTTCCTACTGGCTACAATGACAGCATCTCAGTTTCCAAGAGAACTTGTTCTCTCCCACAAAGAGTAGTAAGACTGATGACCTCATGTCTGCCATCCCATAATCCTTTCAAAATACCAAGGATGAAGGGAATCATGACAAGAACATCTAAAGCGTTCATAATGCCTTCATTCTCTAATGTGTGCCAGATCCCAGGGAAACTGCTCAGACCGTGTTAAGCACATAAAGTATCAGACTCATGGGCCCCTTACATCCATGGTAATAACTCTTAACTCATTGTGGAGATCTCTAAAAGGGAAAATGAAAATGCTCATAAAAAAGTTACTCAAAGTGTTCCCTTATAAAAAAACATACCACCAACAGCTGTTCCTCTAGTAGAGTAGCCTTCGACCTTCAATGTCCCAGAAAGGGTTGTCAGAACACAGACTGCTGGGTCCTATCCCCAAAGTTTCTGATTCTGGTCCAGGCAGGATCAAAAATTTGTATTTCTAACAAGTTCCCAAGTGATGCTAAGCTGACTTCAGGACATTTTGAGAACCACTACTCTAAAAGCATCTTACTAAACCAGGTGCATAGTTGAATTAAAGACAGGCATTAGAATTAACAATGATTAGTTTCTCAGCATGTCAATATATCAATTTATAAGCATTCCTTTAGGCCATTTATTGAAACAGTACATTTAGCTAAGATAGTATTTTCTGATGACAAATGGCATCCCATAATGGTTTTTTTTTTTTTTTTTTTTTTGATACTGAAGGATTCACTCAAGGTTTTTGACAATACAAAAAGGGATTCACTGAACTAGAGAAACCTTGTGAAGTCATTTGGACCAATAGTCCCCTACCTTGGGCTCACCTGGATACATGATGCAGCAGCTCCCCAGAAGAGTGCTGCCGGAGAATAAGTAAGAGGCTGATGGGTCAGACTCCAGAATTCCTGCTTTTCTAGGATCGTGCTTTAACTAAAACAGGTTAACTTTCATAATCTGAGGTTCTATGTATAATTGTTTAAGGGAGAAAAAGGAGAATTTTCCCCTTTTCCAGGTTTTGCAATAACCATTTATTAAGAGCTTACTATATGCCAGGCAATGTGTTACCTACTGTATTGTAAATAATAAAAAAAATTCCTGACTTGGATGGGGCACCTGGGCGGCTCAGTCAGTTGGGTGTCCGACTTTGGCTCAGGTCATGATCTCACGGCTCGTGAGTTCAAGCCCCGCACTGGGCTCTGTGCTGACAGCTCAGAGCCTGGAGCCTGCTTCAGATTCTGAGTCCCCTGTTCTCTGCCCCTCCCCCACCCCCTCTCTCTCCCTCTCTCTCCCTCTCTCAAAAATAAATATTAAAAAAGTAAATAAAAAAATTCCTGCCTTGGAAAAGCTTCAATGGAAAAGGCACATGTCTATGAACAATAATGTCATGTGGTAAATGGCAAGAAAGTACAGGGAAAGAAAGAACAAGGGTTCTAGGAAATGATGCCTGCACGGACTGTGATACCCAGCCAGATTCCCTTCAGGAAATGCACACACGCTTAAATGCAGTAATCGAGACTTTAATAAGGCGACCATTTACAAAGGTGTAGATAGTATTAAGAGGAACCAATAAGGGATGGTGAAGCACCTTGGAGCCAGCACAGCAGGAAGTCTTTACCTTTCCTAGACGAGAAGCAGCAAGGAGAGAGAATGGCTGTCAGAGACCAGAGAGAAAGCTTAGGTTATAGAAGACTGCCAACAGGGGTGGTGGCCTTTGGCAGAGGAGTGCCACCACTGCCAACCAGCAGTCCAACAGAAAGGGAGCCCGAGAAAGCTACAACCCAATGTGGCAGACTGCATTACTGTTTCCAACTCTTCACTACCTTCTTGTGATAACATACCCATCCATGCCTTTGCCTTTAACCACGGAATTCCAGAGCCTTCCCCCGAAGCAGAGCATACTTCTTCCTCCCACTGACATAAGGCTTGTCATATAACTTGCTTTAGGTAGTAGAACATTAGCAGGTGTTATTCAAGCAAAAGCTTTTTAAATATGGTTTGGTCACTTAGCATTCATGTCTTCCACCAGGAAAAGTCCGTGCCAAGTACAGCCACTGCTCTTCCAGCAGAGGTCCCAGGACAGGATACACTGAGTGGATAGATACAAACCTAACTTAAAGCCTGGAGACCAGCTGAGCGCAGGTTAGGTCAGCTGAGCCCCATAGCAAGAAATAAATGCGGCAAACCCCTGAAATTCTGGGGCTGTTAAACAGTATTACTATAATAAGAACTGGACTAATACACTCAATCTCATTCACTTTCCCCCTCCATTCTTCTGCTACTCCCTTCTATTGGCCAAACCCGGTAAGAAATTGGGGGCAAAAAGCCCACGGACACAGTGCATAAATGTGCCCTGGAGGGGCACCCCCAACTGTCTCGGTGGGCGACCACCCATTCAGGAAAAGGCAAGGATGGGATTTCTGGCAGAGACACGAGTATAAACCAAGACAAGGAAGCAGGAAATAACACAGTTTTGTGCTGAGAACTCTAAGCATCCAAATATCACCAGAATGCATGAAGCTGAAGCAGAGATAGAGAGGAAAGCTGGGGCTATAGAATATTTTAAAATCATCTGATAAAGCAAGGATTCCTTGTAAGTAGAAAGGTTTTCCAAAGGCCTGAAACTTAATCTGTCATAACAGGTCCATATTTTCTTACACCTCCGTATAATTATACATCATAGTCTTTAAGAGACACATTATGATACTTCATAGAACAGTATAAAAGCAAAGAAAAAGAGCAAAACTTGTAATTCTGAGCAGTATACACTAGTGCATTCAAGGAAAGAACCAGACTTCCCCGGCATGAGAGACAAAAGAATCAAGACCCTAGCTGCACCCAGTCTGGGAGTATATACACACAGCCTCTAATGACACCTAACTCCCCTCAGAATCTGAAAGGGACAGAACTGTGCCCACAACAACCTCCATCACTGTACAAAGCTCAGCAACCCCATCCATGCCCACAACTCTGAGGTATGGGGGAGATACCCTCCCCGCGATCTCTCTCCACAATCAGAATTCAGATCCGGAGTCACAGTCCCAGGATTCCTTCTGGATCAGCCTAGACATGTAGCCATTGTGCTTCTGTCCTTCGATCACTTAACTCTTAAAGAAAAATCATTGGATCTCAGAGCTAGAAGGGACTTGAGACAGCTACAAATCCCTTATTTAGATTAAGAGAATTACAGTCCAAAGGAGCTATATGAAACTCTTATTGGAACACAGTTAGTATGGTCCTAAGTAAGTGTGCCCGATAAAAACAAAGTCTCAAATTACTGTTTAGGTTGTAAAAATAAAGAACTTGTAATTAAACTACACCAGTCTTATCCACAGTGTTCTATACTAAACTTCAGAAGTCTTAACATTAGAAAGAAGATGTTTTCTATAATATATTCATCTAGAACACTATGATCATTCATAAACAAGGTTACAGAAATAAATTCTCCCTATGTAAAAATAAGAATGTCTTAATATCCAATAAAGGAGTTAACACGAAAGGATATTTTTTGGTTCTAATTAAAGGCAACTTCCTAAAATCCCATCCTTGACACTATATCCCCCTAATCAATGATTCTCAAAGTCTAAACTACCTGCATAAAAATCACTGCAGGTACTTGTGAAAAATTCAGATTCCAGAGGCCAGCTCTAGCTAGACCTATCTGATTTCTAGGCCCTCCGAATTTGCAGTTTTAACAGTTCTCCAGGTGGCTCTTACACGCCCTAACGTTTGAGAACCACTCTCATGACAACCCCCATATTCTCAGTGAGTTATTCCTATAATCGTTAGAATCTTCCCAGAAATACTCAACCAACATCCCAAAGCTGGGATCAAGATTACCTTGCCGCCCTTCATCGTTGGTAAAGAGCCCTGTGTCACTGCTGCTACACACACTGCTGGTTTCACTGAAAAAAAGAGTCAAACACAAGAGAACACATCAGTTCCTGTCAAAAACAAAGCGGTGTCCATTCTTCAGATTTTCAAATCAAAACATCCTATTTGTCTAATTTCACTCCAGCTCATTAGCCAATCAGAAATGTGTATTTCATAATTAAGCCATACAGGAAAGCTTATTTTCCTGCAAAACAAAATATAGGGAAAATTCTAAAACTTTTACCGCTACTTCAAACTACTTTAAAAATATCAAGTCACTGTTAGGTAAGCACTAGGAAGTTATTTCGTGGGGTACCTGGGTGGCTCAGTTGGTTAAGAGTCCAACTCTTGATTTTTGGCTCAGGTCATGACACAGTTCATGGGATTGAGCCCCACCTCGGGCTCTGTGCTGACAGTGCTGACAGCACAGAGTCTGCTTGGGATTCTCTCTCTCCTCTCTCTCTGCCCCTCCCCCGCTCTCCCTCTCAAACAAACTTTAAAAAAAAAAGTTATTAAGGCACACAGAAGTAATCTCAACTTGGTTGGATATATTAAACAAAACAAAGTTATCAATTTTTTTTAAATACTGTCAACTATCAGTTTCAAATGAAGCCATCCAACTTTAAGACATCTAACATCTCTCAAGTTTTGTCCCCATTTATAAAGCGGCAAACAAAAATCCATGAACAAGAAAAAAAGTCAGTATGACCAGTTATGTTTTCTAAATTTAATGTCTTCCTGATATGAAGTGGGTACAACAAAATTCATTTTCAAAACAGAAGGTTAAAAATAAAAATGTATAAATGAACTCCATTTGAACTCAAAGAAAACTTTCGCTCTATAGAATTCTGTTCAATTTGCTTCATTTTCTGAGCTATTACTAACAATTAATTCTTCCTCTTCTGATGCTGCAATTTCTTTGGCCTAATATTCATTAAATTTGATCTAGTTCAAGACTCTTTACAATTTTGGCTAGTCCCTTGACTGGAGTGTTTCCTTCCAAACTCGTCAATTTTTTTAACCTACTCTAAAAGATGGAAGGAACCAGAGCGAGGAAGAAACATTCTTATCATACTGCATAAGCAATAGGCTTGGCAAAATTCCAGTCTACATTTCTGGATCAAAAATGTGAAAATATTTTGTATTATTGCAACATGTCCAAATATCTTGCCAACACAAAAATCCTTAAAATGCTGATTAAATTAAGTAGCAGTGCTCTTTCCTCGCTTAAGTTTTCCTCTGAAGAGATCCAAAAAAACTGCTGTAGCAAAAGCCAATAAAACATACTCGACTTATTTAAATGTTCTTTCATTCTATTTTCTTCTGTACTTATAAGTGAGAACCTTCTCAGGTGCCGTTGTAAGAAATGTGTCACAAAACCATACTATTGGATTCTGATGGATTTAGAATGTTGAAGAAGTTCTGTGGGTAAAACCACAGGCTGCCCTCCCTGAGCACTGCACTCTTCCTACTGTGAGTTCAAGGAACTGTGCCTGCTGAACATAATGGTGTTACTTTTGTATTTTTGGCAAATTCCTAAGAATATCAGTGGTCGAACTCCTTGAGTCCTACTACACATTCTCTCATATTACCACTTTATTATCCTCATCTGGTCTCAAAAATAAAGCGAATTTGATATTATTATAACTCGTCTTCAGAGTACGGAGGGCTTAAAAAACACATTAAGCCATGGGACAGATACTCTATTCCATCATCATGTTATATATACTTTATGAGTTAGCAGTATCACTAACTGAAATGTAGGGGTCATTTTGCATGACCTGTGAGCTAAGAATGGTTTTCAGTGTAAAAAAAGAAATCAAAAGAAGAATATTTTGTGACATGTGGGAAGGAGATGAAATTCAAATTTCAGTGTCCATAAATAAAGTTTTATTGGAACAGAGCCACAGTTATTCATTTACATATCATCGATGGCTGCTTTCACACTACAACGTCAAAGCTGACTAGTTGCAACACAGAACATACCACACGCAAATCCCTAAAATATTTACTATCTGGCTCTTCACAGAGGAAGTTGTTGATCCCTACACTCTACATGTACTACAAGCTCTACTCTGTTGAGTATTTACAATTGTAAAATTAGAACTATTCACCTCATTGACAAAATCTGTCAATTCTTTTCCCCATTCGTTTCCAGCCACCTGTAAGTACTACAAAACACAGCGCTCCCTTGATCCTTTTTTGCACGGATGCCATTCTCTCCTCATAGTCTAAACCAAAGGGGCGAGCTCAAAGAAATCTGCTAGATCCAGAAAGGTGCTGGTGCCCTAAAGCCTTCCTGTCACGGAACGTTTTGTTTTTGTCGACAGCATTTAAGAAGCCCCACAGTTTCTGAAAGAGGTTGGATTAAACCTGTCTATAAGCTTTCCATATATAGTTAATTCAAGGAATCACAATGATGTCACAGAAATATTACCAGGATTTTAAGACTATGATCGAGGGAGATAGGTATTTTCTTCATAGAGAAAAGTTGGTCTTAGAGCATGCTTATGACATAAAAGTATCACCTGTCTACTGGTCTCTGGAAATAACTATTATATTGGATAGCATCTGCTAATTCTATTTATTCCCTCCGAAGAACGTGCATTGTGGAAATCTAATCATATGTAAGAAATTGTCAGCATAATTTGATGAGGAAGAAGACAAAAGCGGGAACTTCGTGGCACACGTGCACAGAAATATTATGATACAGAGCGTGAAAATGTAGTGCTAGCTAGAGTAGTAGGACTTCCAAATTACAGGACAAAGGGGTCCAGTCCTGCAGACTTCATTCACTTCTGGCTCAGAGATCTTCTTTGAAAAAAATCAGATGGGTGAGACTTTACTAATGATTCAGTCAACTATAAAATGTTAATTTATGGGGAGCCTGAGCCACCCAGGCATCCAACTCTTGATTTCAGCTCAGGTCAGGATCTCACGGTTCATGAGTTTGAGCCCCACATCTGTGCTGATGGTGAGGAGCCTGCTTGGGATTCTGTCTCCCTCTCTCTCTGTCCCTCCCCTACTTGCTCTCTCTCTCAAAATAAATAAAAATAAAAACAAAATAAAAATGTTAATTTAGCTAACTAAACAAAATGTTTAATATTCTATTAAAACTAAGCTCCTATCTTTCAAGTGTCTTTTAGCACCTTTGTAGTTTACAAGGTCAAAAAGTTAAAAGGTGTCAGAATCCTACATGTTTTTCCTATTTCAAAACCTTCAAATTTATTTATAACTTTTTTGCCATGAGCCTTTTCACCAGGCAAGGAGAAAAAGCTCTGCTCCTCGTTTTTATAAGAAAAAAGTGTGATCCTACCTTTAGTGTCCACTCTACTTGTGATCCTCTGAAGTTTAGTCAGGAAGACAAACTCAGCCTTTGTTAATCTTCAGAAAAAGTAACTAGACAAAACCCACAAAGATAGCAGGTGTGAAATCTCATCTTTTTCTAAAATGGCAGCAACTCCTATAGGCAGCGATGCCTCCTGTCTTTGCTTGGGGAGCTGTTCTGTACGCCCTGTTCTCACACGATTCTCATCTATAAATAGACTGCATAAAAAAAAAAAATTGTCCTAGAATATTGCTAAAATTTCTAAAAATGTATTAACCCTACAAATAATTTATATATCATTCAAAAAATTCAATCCCAAATTGAGGCAAGTAGTTTCCTCACAGCAAAAGGAGGAAGAGCCCCCACCCCCCATTTCTCCTAAACTTTTACTCATTCACTTAGTAAGCATTGACTATTTATCAAACACCAGAAACCATTCTATCCAGTCCTAAAACTAACAAAGAAGCACCTCAATAAGAATATAAAGGTGTACATTTCATAAGAAACCTAGTCTAGACCACGGGAGAAAGGTGTGAAAAGGAAGAATGCTTTTCAATGAATAATACTCCACAAACAAGGGGGTGTGCAAGCCTACAATTTAACCGTATAACACTGAGGAAATCTCATCTTAGAAATCAGAAAACCCCTCCAAAGTATGAGTGTGAGTAAAAATAGTAATAATACATCATACTTCTCTACAGTGGTTCTCACTAAAAAATGTCCCCACACTTAATTCAGCAGCACAGCCACCATTTTAAATAAGACACGAATAAAATTAAAGCCTGGGTTTCAGACCACCAATTATATTACCTAATTATTATTATATGTTAGAAAAGCCACCGAGTCACATCCAGCTGAAATGACAGAAGTCACACTAACCTGCAGTTCCAGAGGCTTCCTTCTCTCCTCCACCATTTTATCATGAACACTTTGAAACATATGAAAAGGCTGAAAAAAGTTCTAATTACCACTCACACTTCATCTCATCACACACCGCAATGAACATTTTGCTTTTTTGGTTTTATCACGCATCTGTCCCTCTAACCTTCCCTCCTAGGCATCTCTGTAATCCCAGGCACTCTGGGTAGACCAGATGATTGGCATCCACTGTCAGAGAAGTAGATTATCATAGGAATCAAGCCCAATAAAACACTATTGATACCCCTCGTCCACCTGAATAATTAATTCCAGGGCAAGCACTCTTAGCTAAATATTATAAACCTTGGTGTGAACTTTAACATGCTTTCATCTGAACTGCTCTTCTTTCCAAGTTCTGAACATGAACCGTTTGCCCTTTTGAGGAGCAATTAAAGGGTATTTTTTCAAGTTAGCAAAACTCTCAGTTACAAAGTTTTTAAAACTACAGTATTTTTATTCCATAGAATAAATGTTTTGGCCTTAC
Organism: Paguma larvata; assembly: GCA_030068075.1. Taxonomy (NCBI): domain Eukaryota; kingdom Metazoa; phylum Chordata; class Mammalia; order Carnivora; family Viverridae; genus Paguma; species Paguma larvata. Next base: position 23,301,062 of record CM057827.1, on the reverse strand, counting down.
TAAGTTCTCTAAATTTGAAACTTATGCTTGTTGGTAAAAGCAAAGTCAATAAAGTGAAAACCCCATATCGGCACCTAGAAACATCAGCAGTAGCTCTCAACTCGAAGCAATTTTACCCCCATCTCCCCACCCCCACTCCCACCCTGCACCTGCAGGGACATCTGGCAATGTCTGGAAACATTTTTGCCTGTCCGGACTTGGAGCAGCGGAGGGGGAGTTGGTGTCCTCCTGGCATCTTCTGGGTAGAGGCCAGGGATGCTGCTGAACATCCTACAATGCACAGGACAACCCTCACAGCAGGGAATTATCTGACTCAGAAATGCCAGCAGTGCCAAAGTTGAGAGCCCTCATCTATAGTGATGAAGCACAGGATGAAGCATTGGAGCACATGCTAAGGGAAACCACTGCAGAGGAGAGAGGCTGTGCATTCTGCCGCATAAAGCCAGCCTTCAAGGACAGAAGTCAACATCCCATAGTAGCAACAAGGCCATTCTCCTGCCAGGGCCTCAAAGAGCCTGAGGCCTCTGGACCCCAGGAATCACGAGAAGGTAGCCGGACCTTCGGGCCAACTGGCAGAACTGAAACAACTCAAGAGTTGTACAGATCACTCCTCCCTGCCTCGCCCGGGCAGAGAAGATCCACAGAGAGAAGCGATCCCAGCTGGGAAAGAGGGAAAGATCTTGCTCATTTCGGTCTCCCCAGTGCCCAGCACGGCACGCAGCACACGGCAGGCATTCAGCAAACGTCACGTAAATGGAGTGAACTCCTTCAGATCAGCTCTGCTGCTTCCCCTTGTAAGGCGTTCATGCCTCATCACTCGCCTCTCTAATCCTGTGTCCTGCAAGGCTGTTCCGAGGATGTGACGACATGAGGGACGCGAACCCACTCTGTAGACTCTAGAATCTTTTACAGAGGTAAAGGATGAAAGATTCAAAAGCTACTTCTAGGGTACTAATTCTCATATGTGCCCAATATTATTATTTTAGCGGCTAATACTGGGAATTCCCTGACAGTCTTTTTATTAAATAGTAATCTAGACTCTATAGGACTCTCAATTATACTTCAGTAAAAAAATAACATTCTATGGGACTTGAATCTGTTTTCACTTTGAATGGAAAAATAAATGTGGCCTATGAAATCCAATATTTTCTCTATATGGGGTTTCATCCAAGAGAGGGAGACATAGCTCTCAGCAGATATCCAAACTATAAGTGTCTCAAGAAGGGGTTTGGTACTTGAGTGGAGTTCAAGAAATGTATTACTAACAATTATTATTAATAAGAAAATTATCAATAGTATAAAAGTATTAGAGAATAACTCTATAATCAATAATTTTACAATAATTGTTAATAAAATAATAGTTTGAATAATTAATAGAAATTATTAATACAGAATTCATTATTGATTCAAGTAATATCATTTATTGAATTCTACTACAGGCTGGGTAAAGTACTACGTGCTTTACATTCATTATTACATTTCTTCTACTGCCAAACTCTAGGAGGTAACTATGTCAAACCTCATATTATAAATGAAGTAGCGAGGCCTAGAGAGGACAAGCAAGTTGCCCAACATCACCCAGCAAATAAATGTCAGAGCCAGGACGGTGTATCTCCAAAGTCCATGAGCTTGCTGAATGGCCACCAAAACATGGATGGTGTGCAGATTCATTTACCAAGTAATTCCATGTTTCCCTCTACATAAGCTACTTTCCAGTTCAGCACTTCTCATTTTCATTCTCCTGAAAATGCTAACAGATTAACAGAACTTGGGAAAGAGTGTTCCTTTGCTTGTTGCTAGTTAAAACATTCAGACACGGCTGAAACTGTTTTGACTATACCTCTATCAGCTAAAAATGCATCAAACATGCTGAACACGAAGAAAACGAATTAGGGACTCATTTTAAAAAAGCTCTCCATCTTAATGCCATATCTTGAATTTTAAAAATAAATATTCACCTTCAGTGTACATACTTAAAATACAACAAAATATGCTCTTAGTTATCTATACCCTTGCTTGTCCTTAGAGTTCCTGAATGCCCTTCCTTTGAAATCAAAGTAAAAACATCCCCCCAAATTCTAGGGACATATCACTCTGAGAATACTATTCCTGAATCTGGCTTCACACTAAGTAAGGAAAAAATTCCAGAAGATGGGGAGCCACCCGTGGTAACTAGACTGTCAGATGACTCCCAATCATCCCAGCATCCTGGTGTTTCCCACTCTGGTTGGTCTGTGTGACCAATAGCACAGGAAGAAGTAACGGTAGGTCACTGCTGAGATTAGGTTATAGAAGACTGTGGCTTCCATCTTGGGCACTCAGTGAGGGCTGGTATGCTCTTTCTCTCTCTCTCAAAGCATTCCCAAGAAAAGCCAACTGCCATGTCTTGAGAATATGAACAGCCCTGTGGAGGGGCCCATGGAAAGGAACTTATATCCAACGGCCTACAAGGAATTGAAATCTGCCCACAGCCCTGAGTGAGCTTGGAAGTGGATCCCTCAGTCCCAGTCATGCCTTGAGACAACTATAGCCCCAGTCGACAATTTGACTGTGACAATATGAGACTCTGAACCAGAACCACCCAGCTAAGCTACTCCCAGGTTCCTGAATTTAGAAACTGTAAATGTTACTTAAAGCTACTAAGTTTTAGGGTAGTTTTTTCTGATGTAATAAATACTACAGCTTTTTTATGAATTCTTTTTTGAAAATAATTCCTACTTTCTAGCCCTTACCAGAAGCTTCTAGTTTCAATAAGACAAATCTCTGAATTCTCATAATTGGGAGAAAAAACACAGCTTGTCCTCTGATCTGAAGCTTGCTGGTTCTTTCATATTCCTAACCACAGGGGACTGTAAATTTAGAACCAAGAGTAGTTTATACCTGCCTAAATTAAAATAAAGAGGTAAAGAATTAGTTTATCACCTATAATTAAAACAGTGGTATCAATAAGTTAACACCTGGGTTCCTCGCCCATTAATTATTAACCAAGTACTTTGAATAAGAGGAGTCTTTTACATCTAATGTTAAAAGAAACAAGCAGGAGAGAGAGTATGGCCTTTACCATCATGTTAAAAGATAAGGGGTTTTCATTTCAATTTTTTATTAAATGACGCATTTAACAAAAATTTTAAATTGTCTTAGTATTCAGAAAAACAGAAAGGAAAAGTCACTCCTAGAGCCAGAGCCCAAAGAGATCTTTGCTCAATTTTTCCCCTGGGTCAAGGTGGTGTATTTATAACCATATATAGTCAGATTTCAGAGTCTAAAAGTAAAGATGACCAAGGGAGAGGTTTTTCAGAGAAATATTGCACACCAACTGCAAAATTATTCCCACAATAATTTAATAATATAAGTTATAAGAATGTATAATGAAGGAGTTTGTTTTCTGGATTCATTCAGAGGATACCACAAAAGAAACAGCCTCACTGGTTTCAGAGGCTTTTCAGCGCAGCCCCTGCAATCAGGTATACTTCGTAAAGACCATGATTTTCCTCAGGACTCTGCTATAAAGCTCGGGGGCTGTGCCTTGGAGAAGCCCACCCATCCTTTCACGACTTACCCTATCTTAGAGCTAACAGTGATTCATCTTCAGTTAGATGAAATGCCTTTGCAGAGTACAATTTTTAAAAAGCATATATTCTGAGACCTGAATGTCTAAGAATGTCTTTCTGCGGCTTTTCCATATGAAATCTATGTTGGCTATATATAAAATTCAGGGGGGAGTAGGAGAGTAATCTTCCCCCCGCCCCTAAATTCTACAGGCAACTGCAGCCCTTCACATTTAGTACTGTAGGGATAAACACCAGCCTTGTTTTCATCCCTTTTAAAATTGTTCTTTATACCCAGGGGGCCTGAGTAGCTGTCGGTTAAGGACCCAACTTCAGCTTCAAGTCATGATCTCACAGTTCATGAGTTCAAGACCCACGTCTGGCTCTCTCCTGTCAGCATAGAACCCACTTCATATCTTCTGTCTCCCTTGCGCTCTCTCTCACTTTTTCTCTCTCTCTGCCCCTCCCCAATGCATATGTACACAAGCACGCTCTCTCTCTCTCAAAAATAAACATTAAAAAAAAAATCGTTCTTCATACCTGTTCCGCCCCTGCACCAAAGCAGAATGCAAACTTTTGCCAGGATAGGTCTAGGTAGTGTGTGTCTGTTCATTCATTTTCCCTTTTAATCTTTATAATTTTTCAATCCAAGAACACTTTTTCTCTTCAGTTCTATTTTTAAAATCACTATTCTATTCCAATGCTTCACTTCCTTCCTTTGGAATATTTACATACTCATAGACAGGGCCTCTATCCTCTGTTCTCCAGATCTATAAACTTCTGTCTCATTTTTACCTCCTCTCTCTGCATGTCGGGAGGGCTTCCAAAGTTTTCCAAATCAACTCAGTTTTCCACAGAATGAACTGTCTTGTTTTAACATTGCAATTACATTTCCAATTTCCCTACAACTTTCCTCTGTACTACTAGATTTTCAAATAGCCATCTTTCTGTCCTTATGACTTATTGCTCCTTTTTCAAAGTGACTATGTCTTCTTTAATCCTAAAGAAGACTTTCTAAAATATTCTTCTGGTTTCCACTGGCAATCATTTCGGAGATGTGTTTTTCCTCTGAACTTTCAGGATAATATTCCTTTTCCCTTATTCCGCAGAACTTGCTCAAAGGCCTCTTGTTGAGAACTGGTATACCCAGAATCTGGTTATTTGCCAATAGAAAGGGTGTGTGAGTTACCCCTGGTCCCAGTTTCCCTTCTCTTAGATATGGGTAACATGCTCTTCTCACACCTACGACTGGCCAAGACGGTGTGGAGAGCTCCTGGCCTAACCCCCAGTGTCACTGGTAGGCTTTTCCCTCGTACACCTCTTCTCCTAATCCTCACTGCCTTATGCTGACCCCATGCCAAGAGTCTACAATATATAAACATCTATAAAACACTACAATTTCTAGAATGCACAGTAAGAGTGATTTTTTCCTTCTCTCCCCATGCCAACAGTAAACTTTACTCTTGGAAAATGTATTTCCCAGGACTCAATTCGCAGTGACTGCCTCCTACCCCAAACACAAATACACACACAGAAAACACTAATTCCTTATCCAAGCATATTCTGGGAGTTAGAGCCTCCAAATAGAAACTCAAAGATACAGATTGGGAAGTACGGTATCCCCTTTTCTCCGTGGCAGAGAAGTTCTAAGACTTGCTGATGCCTGAAACTGTAGATAGTACTTAACCCTATATATGCTATGTTTTTTTCCTATACATATGTATCTATGATTAAGTTTAATTTTGTAAATTAGGCACAGTAAAAGATAAGCAGTAACTAATAATATAATAGAATATACTATAATAAAAGTTATGTGAATGTGGTCTCTTTCTCTCAAAGTATCTTCTACTCACCCTTCTTACGGTCACGTGAGAGGATAAAATGCCTACATAAGGAGGCGAAGTGAGGTGAACGACGCAGGCAGTGTGATGTAGTGTTAGGCTACTCCTCCTCCTGCTAACGGTGCGTCAGGAGGGGGAGCATCTGCTGCCAGACCACACCTGACTGAGGGTTAACTAAAACGACAAAAAGAAACCGTGGGCAGAAGGGACTCCTGTAAAGGCTGGAACAACATTCTGGCTCACGCTGCAGCTGCCCCAATTTTCTGACTAAAATGGACCTTGCATTTCTGAGCAAAGGTCTGACTACAGAGAAAGGATGAAGAGTCTCACTACAGACCTTCAGCGCAGGTTCAACACTGCCGACGCGGGCTTCCAACTGCACATCTATCAGCCTTGTGCTTTGACGGTATCTTGGCACGAGGCCAGGATTAGCAAATCCTGGTGATTTGAGTTTACCCAAATGTTTTATGTCTTCCTAAGTATTTTAATAGGCAGCTGATACTGCTTATCAAATGTTTTTTACACTATGAGTTGCAGTGATGCGCTGGAAGGAGGCTGTGACTGGAAAGAACTACAGAGTCTCAGTTGCAAGGGACCTTAGAGGTCATGCAGTGCGACCTTGTCAAGTCTACAATAACTCAGTAAGTGGTCACCAAGCCCAGGCTTGAACCCCTTCAGTGACCTAGAACTCACTACGTGGTGAAACAACTCATTTTTATAGAGTTCAAATTTTTGGAATGTTGTATTCGATAATGAGGCAACGTCTACCTCTCTGTCATTTCCATTTTTATGAGTCCTACCTCTTATCCACACAGAATAATCCTCACACACTTCTCTCAAGAGACAGATTTTCAAATACAGTAGCATTGAATCCATCTCCCAAGCTGTCTTTCTCAGTTGTTCTTAAGGATATACTAGCAGAACTCTGCGTAAATCTCTGGAAGCACATCATGCTAGCGATTCAGTACTCTCAGGGCCACAGGAGCACCTGCACCAATGGTAAATATACTCTCGGTCGGCATCTCCAGTTATGGAATAGCAAACAGGGTGGCCTCAACCTACCAGATACATTCTTGCCAGCATTCCCTGATTAATGGTCTCCACTTGCAAAGGAGGCTACTTACCTTAACCATGAAATAATGAATGCTATTGATCCAACAAGCTACTGCTATAGAGTGTTACTGATCACCCAATCTTTGGTTAAAATGGTCCTCATTTAGCAAGTTCACTGTCACAAACACCTGGAGCAAAGCATGCTCATAATTAAAGAGTTTGGGGGAAGTAAAGTGAGAGGTGATGGACAGAGATCTCAGCTTTCTCCCATTTATTCTTGCTTCTGAGCTATTGTTTGTGTCAGAAGGGATATTGATTTTCTATAAAAATAAGAAAACAAGAGGCACCGCGGGGCCGCAGAAGGTCAGCGCGGGCTGGAGAAGGAGGGGGGAAGTTTAGCACTCTATCTCTGTCACTTGCCTTCCAAGAGAAGGGAATATTTTCTTTCCTGTGAGATCGGCCCCTAATACATCACCTCAGGAAGGCTCCTGACTGAGACTTCAGGCCAACGCCGAACCAACTCACTTAGAGAAGAGAAGAATCTAAACTATATTTAAGAGGAACAAACAAATGATGCGTTAGTGAAGAATAGAGCAAAATTAGGCTATGAATCACCTCATAACTGCAATATGGACAATACGAATAAAGACAGTAGGAAGGAATTTGACAAAAGAATTGCTACATTCCAGAGTGGAACACACAGACACAAGAAAATTACTAATAACTGATCTATTTGCAGGCGTAAAAAACTATTATATCATAACCACTTTCCGTTCCTCAGAACTCTTGAGGGACTGGTTGGCGTAGAATCGAAGGAAGAACAGAAAAATAAAAGTAAAAGGAATTATTGGTTAAGCTTAAAACTATTCCATGGTTAATTAGTAAAGTGAATTTAAGGAAATTAGAAATAAAGCTCTCTGGCTGAGACATACATCTTCAACCCTAAAACACCTGACACATATTTTTAAAAGAATTCTATCCACTGATGAGGCTAAGATAAGCTTAATGATCACCTTCTCCTATTAATTTTACCAGTTGGATCACACACACTGACCATCTTCAACACCACTGAGAAAATGTAAAGCTCTACACTTGCTCTGTATGTGAACAAAGATGCACATCCAGGCACATTTACCAAAGAGCAACCAAGGAAATTCTTAAAAATATCCGTGAATGCAGAAAAAAGGTGGGAAAATTTTGAAAGAATCAGCTCACCAAAACAGTAAAATGTCCAAATCATAAATTATTATCTACTTAAACACACTCTAATTCACAAGGTATGCTTAATAATCGAGGCAAGATTTTAGTTCCATCTTACTGGTGAGAGGCTGAACGTAATTTACAGTCTAAGAGTAAGTCGCCCCTCTTTCTCCACAGACTAGATTTACGGAGGGGAAAATACATTTCTCTTTGTAACTACAAATGAAACAATGTAAGTCAAGGCATATTAAGACTCCTAAATAATTAGATTCTAAAGAACTGTTTTCATTTTAAGTCTGCTACTATTCCACTATAATTTCCCTCATAGCTACAGGGATTTGGGCATCCACGTTACTTCAAAGAACTCTGATGGGACGCCTGGGCGGCTCAGTCCAATAAGCATCGGACTCTTGATTTTGGCTCAGGTTATGATCTCGTGGTGCATGAGATCGAGTCCCGCGTCGGGCTACGTGCTGATAGCGTGGAGCCTGCTTAGGATTCTCTCTCTGCCTCTCCCCCACTCGTGCTCTCTCAACATAAATAAACATTTAAAGAAAAAAAAAATTTCGAAAGAACTCTGAAGTCATGTACCAGGCAGATAGTCCAAATAGGGTAACAAGGTCTTCTCAATTTAAAGAGTAAAAATTTCATATGAATTGCTGCCTATTTCAACTTATCCAGGCTCTCAGGTAACTAGAATGTTTATTATCACGACCTGACTATACTGTGCAATAGAAGTGTCTGAGGTAAGAAGGAACTAAAAGCACCTCACGACTGGATTACAGACTGCATCTGAAGCCACACTTGGGCTGTTATCTTAAGAGCAGACAGAGTTAACGGTCTCTCATATACAATTCTGTCATAACTTAACAAGAAATATACACAAGCTATCACTGCAAAAACCAATTTTAAAAACCACTATTCTCAAAGCACCTGGGTGGCTCAGTCGGTAAAGTGTCCGACTTTTGATTTTGGCTCAGGTCATGATCCCGGGGTCATGGGATCAAGTCCTGCGTCGGGGTCCACGCTGAGCATGGAACCTGCTTGAGTCTCTTCCCCTTTCTCTCTGCTCCTCTCCTCCACTAACACACGCTCTCACTCTCTCAAATTAAAAAAAAAAAATCGTGATTCTCAACAGTAAATTATTTGGAATATATGTTTGATATTGACACAAACTTGAACACCTCAATTGAGGCTTTCAATATTGTGAAAGGCTATAAGTTGACTAAATATTTGTTTGATTAAAAACAGCATGATAGGGGCACCTGGCAGCTCAGTCGGTTAAGCATCTACTTCAGCTCAGGTCATGATCTCAGGGTTCATGAGTTTGAGCACCCCCACCCCCGGCTGGTAGAGCTCTGTGCTGACAGCTCAGAGCCTGGCTTCGGATTCTGTGTCTCCCTCTCTCTGCCCTTCCCCTGCTCACACTCTGTCTCTCCCTCTCTCTCAAAAATAAATAAACAGTAAAAAAAAATTTTTTTAATAAAAAAACTTTATAACCCATTGTACATATATATTAGATAAATAGGTCTTAAGATATACATTAGAGGAAAATTATGGAAGCCAAATTATAAGCCTACCCAGTTGTGCAGACCTACAAATATAAAGTTGGTGAGAAAAATTGTTCAAGCTAGACTAAAAACCACCCATGAAAAAAGTATGGGCATAAAGACCTAAGCAGCCTTTCCTATTACTGACACAGCCTCACCTCATAGTTCCTAAGACTTATGTCTTTGTTTTTCAGACAAACTTCAGAAGGGAAGTCCTAAGAGAAACGACACATTCTACAGTTGTAAAAGTTAGGAGACAGAAAGAGCCGTGGAAAAGACAAACTCAAAGGGCAGCAAAACATGGTGGTTAAGTATGAACTTTGGAATCAGATTTGATTCCTAGATTTGCCACTGGGTGACCTTGGGCAAATTATCTAAATGTTATTAACCTCCATCTCCTCTTCTATAAAGTACAAACAGCGGTGCCTGCTCTACAGTGGAGTTCTGACCATGCACCTGGGACTACCAACCCACTAGGCAGCACCCACGAAGGCATTTGGTTTGATACAATGAAGGGGATGAGAACAATGTAGAGATGCCCAATATCCTGTAAAGCATGGGGCAGTCCCTCACCACAAAGAACTGCCCCCATTCAAAACACCAAGAGGGCCACCTGGATGCCTCAAAGGGTTAAGCGTCTGACTCTTGATTTCGGCTGAGGTCATGATGTCACAGTTCGTGAGACTAAGCCCGAGGTGGGCTCAAAGCTGACGGTGTGGAGCCTGTTGGGAAATCTCTCTCTCCTCTCCCTCGCTCTCTGCCCCTCCCCCACTCTCCCTTGCTCTCTCAAAATAAACGTTAAAAAAAAAACCACCAAGAACATCCTCCTTGAGAAAGAGATATCACACATTAATATTAAAGTATCAAGGTGGAGGGCGCTTGGGTGGCTCAGTCGGTTAAGCATCCGACTTCGGCTCAGGTCATGATCTCGTGGTTCATGGGTTCGGGCCCCACACTGGGCTCCGTGCTGACAGCTCGGAGCCTGGAGCCTGCTTCGGATTCTGTGCCTCCCTCTCTCTCTGCTCCCCTCCCAATTGCATTCTGTCTCTGTCTCTCAAAAATGAATAAACTTAAAAAAAAAAAGTTAAAAAAAAAATAAAGTATCGAGGCGGGGATTATCAACTTTCTTAGGACTATCTGAGATGTAAAAAACAAAGTCACCAAAAATTACACTGACATTTTAAAGATGCATCCAATAGACACAAATTATTCTGGCTCAGTGACATTTGGTTGAAGACTAATGGGATTCAACACTGTTATTTTCACAGCCCCACCATGTGTTTGAGACTTGAATGTCAGCCATAAAAAATAAACTCAATAGAGTCAAACTCTAAGTAGCAGAGAACAGAATTATAGCCCAGTATCTGAAGTCAAGACTCCTACTGGGTAAAGGCAGCTTACCAGAAACATACACAATCTCCATGTGCCCGGCACCAGCATTTTCTCATGCATGTACACACACACACACACCCCTGCCTCCGCTGGGACCTGGTTCTAACAATATCCGTGTATAAACTACATGGCATAAACAGCAGCAAATTGGTTTTAAAATAAAATTCTTGGTTATGCCTGTGAGATACACATTTTAAACAATTTTTAGAAACAAATGTGTCTCCATTATATATAGCTTTCTTGATATAGGGAAATAGAATGTGAAGGTACTTTAAAAAGCTAGACATATACCCTAGCTGATAGGTTAACGGAGGGCTACAGAGTCGACATTACAGTGGCTGGTTCTGAAAGAAAGCAGAACTCAGCACACCTGTGAATTTGTACCTGGGGTAAAAAACCTGGAAAAGCTTTGACTTAGTCAGGGAAATCTCACCATTCTGACATGTTCTCATCAGAGCCCTGTTTTTGTTCATCTGCTTCACACTCCATCCTCTCTTTCCTTCCTGTTTTGCTTAGGAAAGTCCTATTTTCTGCTGACTCACACAACCCATGACCTGATGAGGTCCAGGGAGCATTCTCCTTCCAGCGGGACAGACGCTGCTTCTTAGCGGACTTGAACCTGCAGCCTCTCTCGTAGCTCCAATCTGACACCTTGAGCTTCTGCTGAAGGCTGGCAGCCACCTCTGATGTCACTCGCTTCACTTTCCGCCGGCGCCGGAGCGGTCGACACGGTGCATTTTCAGTAAAGGAGTCAGATTCGTGCCAAGAGTGTTGCTTACTCTTAACAATGGCATTGAGAGCTGGGTGCCGTTTGGCTACCATTGTGTCATCGGAGTCGCTAAAATTGGCAGCGGGGGCCATTTCTCGGCAGTCCTTAACGGCCTCGTCAAGACTTGACTCAGAGGCCTCGCTGTAGCAGCAGGTATGCTCCGGCAGGTGAGCGAAGTCTGAACGGCGCTTCCGGCCTCTCCTTTTGCGAAGCTGCCTCCTCTGCTGCCGAGGGCTCAGGGCCATCTCCTCCCACAGCTCACCAAGCTTATTCTGCTCAGATGTCTGCTCCAAGGCTGACGCTAAGTCATGTACCAGCTCATCCATGAGGCCACATCTGCCAAAAAAAAGTCCAGAAAAAGAAAAAAGAAAACCTGAACAGGATCTGTTGTTTTAGAATAATTTTATATATAAAATAAATAGATCGTGGCAGTGCAGAGCCCACCCTATCTACAGAAAATAAACCCGCCTTTCATCTGGCTACACTTAAGGCTCTGTTCCTACCTAAAAATAGGTGTTTGGCCCTTATTAAGTGCCTGAAGTCGACATGTGCTAAAGCACAAAAAATCGAACGCTCACCGTATCACAACTAGCATATTAGCAAAAACAAGCAAACCCAGGGGAATAAATTTTTCCCCAATTAAACTCGCCACGAAATTATATAATAATAAAATCCAAAAAGATTAGAGAATGTCTCATTAAACAGGAGAACAACATACAACTTCAAAACCATCGATAAAGAACTGTGCTATGGTCTGGGGTCACTAATAGGAACGCTTGTGGAAGGGAGAAGACAACTTAGTGACACACTTTAAGGAAGCCTGCTTGTACTTTCGGTGATCCAACAAATTGTAGTGACCCACGTTTGTACCCTGAATGGAAAAAAACAGAGTAAATCTGCACCCATTCCGGCCCCAACTACCACCTGCAAGCTGGCAGGGAAGGCAATTTGTCGAGTATGTCATATATTTTTTTTTAACAACGAGCAACTTTTAAGCTCTTCTCCCTTCCTTCAGAAAATTAAGTGATCACCCTAATTATGTGCTCTAGTACCAATCACACAGAGCAGGATATAACAGGTTGAAATGAAAGAGACAGGTAGAAGTCTCTATGTTCTAGCCATCTGCTTTCTAAATTTTCCTATTCATTCTTGTCAAACCCTCATACTTAGGGGTCACTTTAGAGGCAACCTTCCAAAGGCTGAGAGCAGAAGGAGCAATTTCCAAAACGCCCTTTTAAAGGGAAGTGTCTAATATAATCTGTACAACACCTTATTAAGTATATATTAAATTAGCACTTTTCCCTAGCCCTTGTTAAGCCCAAAGTATTTCAAATCCAGAACTAGAACTTAAAACTGCGTGCCGCCACTCTCAGACCGTATCTCCCTTCCTGCAGTTTACGTTCGGCAAAGGACTTTCTAAATACATGCTGTCCCTATGCCAACGAATTCAAAGGCAAGAAAACAGGAGTCTGGTTTATCTGCCACATGGATGGGAGCAATGGGGACATCTCGTTCCAAAACTATCAACCAAACAAAACGTCTCAAAGTGTCAAAAGCCACACAACGTAAAACGACCACATCCCTTTAAAGCAATACCAAGTAGTTTAAAACGCCATGACGCGTTTGGGAGGCAACCGCCTGTAGGACCAAAACAGAAGTGAGGACAGCACGTCTAAACCTACTTCCTTAATAAAGAATTACTGCTTTAAAAACTCAGGCAGAACTGTACACTTTAACGTGGAACAAAGTTACAGAACAACTTGCAGTCGTTTGTGCAGAATCTTTTCCTATCTAAAGGACTGCAAGTCGAACGGTAGGTGACAGAAGAGCCCTGAGCTTCCCACGCCTTCACTCTCGGTGGCATACTCCGAGAGAACCCCCTTATCCAGCAAGTACTCGAGGAGAGGAAAGGCGAAGTCACGCAAAGAAAAGCACGGGAAACGGATAGAAGTAAAAAGAGGCAGGCGCACGGTCGGAGCGAAAGACCAGGTTGCGAGGAGCCGGGGGTGGGGGGGCGGGTAGACAGGCGGCAGGAAGCAACTTCTCATTTGGGCTCACCCGGGCAGGGGTTCAGCCCTTCTCGCTGGGGCAGAACCTGCCAAAATTCAAGTCCTGGTGACTAAGCTCCCTCCGTGATCAGGGGTCGCAACATGGCCACAAATGTGAGAAAAAGCTGGTTTCGAAGGACTCTCCCCCCAAGCCCCCGGCCCGCCTCCGAGGACTAGGGCGAACACGGCTCGGGACGCCAAGCCCTCAAGCTGTCGTCTACCCGAAAGCGCCAGAAAGAAGAAAGAAGAGGTGACTGTCGCCCCGGAGACGCCCGAACCTATTCCCCGGGATGGGGGCGATGGGCCCTGAAAAACAAGGCCCAGCCACCCTCGCCCCTCCCGCCAACCTTCGCAGCGCCATGGCGCACACGGCCCCTCGGACTCCGCCGGGAGCCGGGATTCCCATTGGCGCCGGCCCCCTGGACCCCGACCCTCTCAACCCACTCCTCCCCCTCACCAGCTGCAGAAGCCACCTCCAATGGCCGCCGCTTTTGGGGCCGAGTCTCCCCGCCGGGGTTTCCCTTACGACCTCATTTCCGGTCTGCGCCGGAGGGGTGGGGCGGTGGTGGAGTGGAGTGGGTGGGGCTGCTGCTTGAGAGGGTCCGCCCAGGAAGGCGCTTCCGGTCCGTGGCCGCACCCACTTCCGTCCCACGGAGGGCGGGGCCTTGGAGAAGTCCCGAGAAGCGGATGGGGCTCCGGAGTGTCGGTGGTTAGGGGCTGGCTGGGCAAGGGAGAATGTTCCTGTTAAGGGAAGGACACCCCTCCTCAGGCTGGCCTTATCTGCCTTGGGGACGTAAGGAAATTGGTCACTAGGGAGGAACCTCGGCCTTGCCCTTGTTTGCTGACCTACTTTTATAAAGGGTGTGTGAAATTGGGGGGAAATGGATCCTAATTCTTAACTGTGAGAGTTGGTACCACCGTTAGCGCAGTAGCTTTGTAGCGAATTACTCAGAGTCCTACAAATACGAATTCCTTGAGCAACAAAACCAGTAAATTTCTACTGAGTTATAACTTTACGTATAAAATTGATACCCACGAGTCTATACTCATGTAAATAGACTTGCGATATGAATACTGACATGAATAAAGTAATAAACGAGGACGAGGCAATAAATCTCTGGTGCAGAAGAATTCTGAATAATTTATTTAAATAATCTACCCTGAAGTACAACTCACAACCCTTTGAATGTGGGGTGTGCTGCTGACTTCCTTCTAAAGAGTACAGTATAGGGGCGCCTGGGTGGCTCAGTTGGTTGAGCGGCTGACTTCCGCTCAGGTCATGGTCTCGTGGTCTGTGAGTTTGAGCCCAGGGGCCGGCTCTGTGCTGACAGCTCAGAGCCTGGAGCTTGCTTTGGATTTGTGTCTCCCTCTCTCTCTCTGCCCCTCCCCCACTTGCACTCTGTCTCTCTCTGTCTCTCAAAAATAAACAAACACTAGAGCACAGAATTGAAAGAGGAAAAAATGAGTATAGAGGAGAAACTAGGCAAGCACTACCTCAGGTGATCAAGGTTAACATGAACAGGGCTAAAGCAGGGTGATGGTTTGTGGGCTAGATATGATATGATGAAAGTTTCATTTTATCTCTGGTACTTTCCTTCTAAACCCCATAACCCCTCTAATGAAGAGAAAAAAAATCAGACAAACCCCAATTGAGAGATATTCTACAGAATGGACAGAATTCCTCAAGATTGTTAAGGTCAAAAAAGTCAAGGAAAGTCTAGAAATTGTCACAGTCAAGAGGAGCCTAAGGAAATGGGACAACTAAATGTAATGTGATCTGCTAGAGGAAAGACTGGAATAGAAAAAGGACATTAGAGAAAAACTAAAGAAATCTGGATAAACTGTGGACTTCAGTTAATAATAATGTCTCAATGTTGGTTCATTAATTGTGACAAATGTTCTATATGAATGGAAGATGTTAATAATAGAGAAAACTGGGTATGAGGTATGTAGGAACTGTCTGTAATACCTTTGTAATTTTTCTGTAAACCTAAAACTAGTATAAAATAGAAAGGTATTTTTTTTAATGCATATGGCTTTTGACCCAGAAATTCTGCCGCTAAGGAATTTTATTCTAAAGAAAAATTGGAAATAGGTGCAAAATACTTTAAATGTGTAGAGAGAGATGAGAAGACTAGAAAAAAATCCTACAACAGGGATTAGTTATCTAAATTATGTTACATCTATGGGATAGAATGCCTTTGAAGTCTTTTAAAAATAATATGGAAGAAAATCTCCCAACAAACAAGAGTCCAGGGCCAGATGGCTTTCCAGAGAAATTCTGCCAAACATTTAAAAAAGAGTTAACGCCTATTCACTTGAAGCCGTTCCAAAAAAATAGAAATGGAAGGAAAACTTCTAAACTCATTCTATGAGGCCAGCATTACCTTGATTCCAAAACCAGACTAAGACCCCACTAAAAAGGGGAACTACAGACCAATTTCCCTGATGAACATGGATTCAAAAATTCTTGACAAGATACTAGCAAAACGGATCTGACAATACATTAAAGGAATTATTCACCACGATCAAGTGCGATTTATTCCTGGGATGCAGGGATGGTTCAATATCTGCAAATCAATTAATGTGATACATCACATTAATAAAAGAAAGGATAAGAACTACATGATCCTCTCAATAGATGCTGAAAAAGCATTTGACAAAATACAGCATTTTTAATAAAAACCCTCAAGAAAGTAGGGGTAGAAAGGCCATACCTGAAGATCATAAAGGCCATATATGAAAGACACACCACTACTATCATCCTTAATGGGGAAAAACTGAGAGCTTTCCCCCAAGATCAGGAACAAAAAAAAGATGTCCATATTCACCACTGTTATTCAACATAGTCGGAAGTCTTAGCCTCAGCAATCAGCTAACACAAAGAAATAAAAGGCATCCAAATCAGCAAGGAGGAAGTCAAACTTTCACTCTTTGCAGATGACATGATACTCTGTGAAAAACCCAAAAGACTCCACCAAAAACTGCTAGAACTGGTCCATGGAATTCAGCAAAGTCACAGAATATAAAATAAATCTATAGAAAGGGGTTGCATTTCTATACACCAATAATGATGCAGCAGAAAAAGAAATCAAGGAATCGATCGCATTTACAATTGCACCAAAACCCATGAAATACCTAGGAATAACCCAAAACAATGAAGTGAAAATCTGTACACTGAAAACTATAGAAAGCTTATGAAAGAAATTGAAGAAGACACAGACACCCAAAAAAATGGAAAAGCATTCATGCTCATGGACTGGAAGAACAAATACTGTTCAAATGTCTATACTACCCAAAGCAATTTACACATTTAATGCAATCTCTCTCAAATTACCACCAGCGTTTTTCACAGAGCCAGAGCAAACAATCCTAAAATATATATAGAACCAGAAAAGACCCCGAATGCTAAAGCAATCCTGAAAAAGAAAACCAAAGCTGGAGGCATCACAATTCCGGATTTCAAACTGTATTACAAAGCTGTAATCATTAAGACAGTATGGTCCTGGCATAAAAACAGATATAGAGAACCCAGAAATGGACCCACAAACTTCTGGCCAACTAATCTTTGACAAAGCAGGAAAGAATATCCGATGGAAAAGTCTCTTCAGCAAATGGTGTTGGAAAAACTGGACAGTGACATTCAGAAGAATGAACCTGGACCACTTTCTTACACCATACACAAAAATAAACTCAAAATGGATGAAAGATCTGAACATAAGACAGGAAGCCATCAAAATCCTAGAGGAGAAAAAAGGAAACAACCTCTTTGATCTCAGCCGCAGCAACTTCTTACTTGACATGTCTCCAGAGGCAAGGGAAACAAAAGCAAAAAGGAACTATTGAGACCTCGTCAAAATAAAAATCTTCTGCAAGGTGAAGGAAATAATCAGCAAAACTAACAGGCAGCCGACAGAATAGGAGAAGATATTTGCGAATTAATTATCGGACAAAGGGTTAGTATCCAAAATCTATAAAGAACTTATCAAACTCAACACCCAAAAAAACCAAATAATCTCGTGAAGAAATGGGCAAAAGACATGAATAGACAATTTTCCAAAGAAGACATCCAGATGGCTAACAGACACATGAAAAAATGCTCCACATCACTCATCATCAGGGAAATACAAATCCAAACCACAATGAGATACCACCTCACACCTGTCAGAATGGCTAAAATTAACAATTCAGGCAACAAACAGATGGTGGCGAGGATGCAGAGAAAGAGGATCTCTTTTGCACTGTTAGTGGGAATGCAAACTGGTGCAGCCACTCTGGAAAACAGTATGGAGGTTCCTCAAAATATTGAAAATAGAACTACCCTATGACCCAAGCAATTGCACTACTAACAGCACTATCAATAACAGCCAAAATATGGAGGGAGCCCAAATGTCCATTGACTGATGAATGGATAAAGAAGATGTGGTATATGGTATGTATGTGTATATATATATCTGTATCTAATCTATATATCTATATATCTATAATAATGGAATATTACTCAGCAATCAAAAAGAATGAAATCTTGCCATTCACAACAATGTGGTTGGAACTAGAGTGTATTATGCTAAGTGAAATTAGTCAGAGAAAGACAAATATCATACAACTTCACTCATATGTGGAATTTAAGATACAAAACAGATCAACATAAGGGAAGGGAAGCAAAAAGAATATAAAAACAGGGAGGGGGATAAATTACAAGAGACTCTCAAATATAGAGAACAAACTGAGGGTTGCTGGTGGGGTGTTGGGTGGAGGGAAGGGCTAAAGGGGTGAGGGGCTTTAAGGAGGACATTTGCAGAGGATGACACTGGGTGTTATATTCAGTGATGAATCGCTAAATTCTATCCCTGAATTTATTATTACACCATATGTTAACTAACTTGGATTTAAATTAAAAGAAAAATAAGTAAATATGATAAATGAAATTAAAAAATAAATAAAATTGATGTGGAAGAATATTTAATGAATGAAAAGTCATCGGTTTCTGATTGTGTACATTCTGCATTACTGTTTTACTTCAATAAAAAGATTATTCTAGGGGTGCCTGTGTGCCTCTGTCAGTTAAGCATCTGACTCTTGACTCCACCTCAGGTCATGATCTCATAGTTGGTGAGTTTGAGCCCCACATCTGGCAGCACAGAGCCTGCTTGGGTTTCTTTCTCCCTCTCTCCCTTTCTCTCTGCCACTGCTCATGCTCACTCTCTTTCAAAATAAACATTTTTTTAAAAGTATTCTAAAAATATAGAGTATGGTTGTATTCATGTATATAGGAAATTAAATCTGTACTTGCCTAGGAATATAAGCAGAATGATACACTACACACCATCCAAAATAGTTCCATGATAAATAACTATATCTCCTATCTGTTATTTTTATGGATATTCAGAATTTTCTATAGATAAAACTTAGTATGTAAATAATTAAGAGAGAAGACAAGGATGACTGAAGTCTTGAGCCAGCATGATTAAGAGAGTGGTTAGTACCATTTGCACAGTACTAGAGAAGAAGAGAAACCAATTTGGTGAGAAATTGATTCCATTTTGGACATGCTGAATTTGTAACTCCCAAAGGGGAGAAAGAAATATTCAAAAGTTGTCCACAGCTACCAACCCTCCTTTCTGCTTAAGTGAAATTCTCTCCCACAAGCAACTTAAGTGTCCATTAGTAAATATATTTTTTAAAAAAGATGTAGTTCTCTCTCTCTCTCTCTCTCTCTCTCTCTCACACACACACACACACACACACACACACACACACACACACACACACCATCATACAGCCTTTAAAAAGGGATGAAATCGTGGGGCACCTGAGTGGCTCAGGCGGCTAAGCATCTGACTTGATTTTGGCTCAGGTCATGATCTCACAGATCGTGAGATTGAGCCCTGCATCAGGCCGACTGTCAGCTCAGAGCCTGCTTGGGATTCTCTGTCTCCTCCCCCTCTGCCCCACCCCTGCTCATACTTGCACATGCTCTTTCTCTGTCTCTAAATAAACATTAAAAAAAAAAAAAAAAGTATGAGATTGGGGCGCCCGGGTGGCTCAGCCAGTTAAGCGTCCAACTTCGGCCAGCTCATGATCACATGGTTCATGAGTTTGAGTCCTGCATCAGTCTCTGTGCTGACAGCTCAGAGCGTGGAGCCTGCTTCAGATTCTGTGTCTCCCTCTCTCTCTCTCTGCCCCTCCCCTACTCACGCTTTGTCTCTCTCTTTCTCAAAAAATGAATAAATATTAAAGAAATTTTAAAAAAAGGATGAGATCATGCCACTTGCAACAACATGGATGGACATAGAGAATATTATGCTAAGTAAAGTAAGTTATACTGAGAAAGACAAATACCATATGATTTCACTCATAAGTAGAATCTAAAGAAAAACAAACAATCAAAAAGCAAAATCAGACCTATAAATACAGAGAACAAACTGATGGTTCCCTAGGAAGAGGGGAAAGACAGGTGAAGAGGAGTGGGAGATACAGGCTTCCAGTTATGGAATGAATAAGTCATGGGAATAAAAGGCACAGCAAAAGGAACACAGTCGATAGTATTGACGATAATAATATTGTAGTAGTGTTGTATGGCAACAGATGGTAGCTACACTTGTGAACACAGCATAACACATAAAGAAGTTGAATCACTATGTTGTACACCTGAAACTAAAATAACATGTGTGTCAACTATATGCACATAAGAAACGTTTTTGCAAATAAAACTATGAAAGACAGTCCTCTCCATCAGCTCTGAAAGCTCCCATATGAATTCCAGCTTTTGTTTTCATCTTTCTGCTAGCTATCACCACTCATTTACTCCACCAGCATCTCCAATTTAAGATGTCAAAACAAAGCTTAGTTTCTTCCATAGTCTCTATCAAATCTTCCTCTTCCCCACTGTTCCCTGTTTGGGAAATGTTACCACCATCATACAGTCACCCAAGTGAGATGCCTCAAAGCCATCTTTAGTTCCTGCTTCTTCCTTATACCCCTTCATCTAGTTAAATGCCAAGCGTCATAGATTCTACTTTTATGGTATTCTTACATTCGCTCTCCCACTTTTGCTTGCTCTGTGCCATTGGCCTGGGTAGGCAACCACTCTTCTGGATGGGCTCTCCCCAAATAAGTCATTCTCTACACTCGCACCAGAGTGAGATTCCTGAAATACAATTTCAGTACATCCATCTTTCACTACCTCCTGCAGCATACTTGAGCACACCAGATCACTTGCTATTTCTTGAACACCCCTAAGATTTAGGGCGATTTAAAGGTTGAATGCCAATGTCACCTCCACGAAGGCTTCCTGTTGCTTGCCTACTCTGTTGGGCTCTCTCGGCACTTGCTGGTATCTTTATTATGGCATTTTCTTCATTCCAAGAATTAGAGCCAATTATGAGCAAATTTGCCTCCCCAAGTAAATTACTCATTCAACAAAATATATACTGAACACCTTATGACATACCTGGCCCTACAGTAAACTCCGGGGGTAGAGCTGTGTAAACAAAAATTCCATTGAGGATCCTGTTCTACCCATTGTATTCTCAGCATTGCCTTGCGCAACACTTTGCACATAGTAGGTGCTCAGTAACTATTGCCAATTAAAAAAACAAATATTTGCTGACTAAGTGCTGGAACAGGAAATTAGAAGTGATTGTTTCCACCTTAAGAGAAAATTTAAATAAAAGCTCCACCTTCAAGTAATGATGGTAGTCATGGGCAGGACCACTCAAAGAAAGATTGTGGCAAGAGAAGGCCACGGGGATGAGGGGGACAGTTCAAAAGGAATAGAGAACATTTGAAAGAACCAAGGTATAGAAGCCAGAAAAGGGAGAAATTTAAGAAAAAAGAGAACCAAAAGGAAAAATTGGGTGGAATAGGAATAGTCCTTTTTTTTTCTTTTTTAAGTGTGCAAGTCAGGGGAGGGGGTAGAGGGAGAAAGAGAGAGAGAGAGAGAGAGAGAGAGAGAGAGAATCTTGAGCGGACTCCATGCTCATTGTGGAGCCCAACAAGGGGCTCAATCTCATCACCCTGGGATCATGACCTGAGCTAAAAACAAGATTCAGATATTCAACTGACTGAGCCACCCAGGCAACCCAGGGAAGAATAGTTCTAAGGAGAAGCCATCACACTTGGTAACTGAAGTCATTGATGACATGGAGTTTTGGGCAGACTGCAAGCAGATAACAGTGGAGCCAGGAGGGAAGCCAAGGATGAAGCTCCATTAACTGACTAGCTGTGTCCGGAGCTAACTGCGTAACTTCTTTGAGCCGTTGCTTCCTCATCAGTGAACTGGAGATGATAATAGAATGTATACATCACTTCAGTAGAGATTAAATGAGACAAAGAATGCAAGCCATTTAGCATAGAACCTAGCACAAATTAAGTGTTCTAAAAATTAGTAGTTACTGAAAACTGTCGGTTGAATGAGAAAATCACCAGCTGAATAGGATCTACACATAGGAAAAATAATAGGTTTGCCCTTCCCACAACACACACACACACACACACACACACACACACACACACACACACACACATCAAAAAAGCACCTCGGCTGCTGGTTCATTAGATTTGCTGCAGTTTTAATAAACTGAGAGTTCTCATCATGGCCCGAAAAGCCTATGATCTGGCCCCTTCCTATGTCTCAGCTTCCTCTTGACCCCCTTCCCCATGCTCACAGTACCAGCCCACCAAGGGCTGTCTCCCTGCACCTCCTGGGCCTTGGCAAACGCTGTTCTGCAACCAAGAATACCTGTCTTCAAGGCTTTGCAGGCATGGGCTGTAGGATCTCTTCATCTTAGAAGCCTTAGCTAACATTTCATCTTTGGGGCGCCTGAGTGGCTCAGTCGGTTAAGCGACCAGTTTCGGCTCAGGTCATGATCTCACAGTTCCTGAGTTTAAGCCCCTGGTTGGGCTCTGTGCTGACAGCTCAGAGCCTGGAGTCTGCTTTGGACTCTTTGTCTCCCTCTCTCTCTGCCCCCTCCCCTGCTTGCACTCTCTCTTTCTCTCAAAAATAAAAAAAAAAAAACATTAAAAGAAATTATGAGACTGAAGCATTACCTACTGAGCTAAGAAGGCACCTAAAATAATAAAATAAAATGTCGCCTTCATATAGAGACCTTTCCTAACACCATCCGAAGGAATTCTACTCCCCAAGCCATTTTCTATCTCATCATCCTCTTTATTTCCTTGTGGCTTGTGTCGTAATCCAACATTACCTTGTTTATTTGATGTATACTTCTTATATTCTGTCACCTCCCACTAGAACATAACGTTATAAGAGAGGAGATGTTGTCTCTCTTTTTGCCTTCCTAAACCCTGGGCACCTAGAACAGTTTGATGAAGGCAGGAATTCCTTGTTCATTCATCTCCATGATGCTTTTCCATTTCCCCCCTCCTTGGTCTAATCATCCCTAAACCAATCCAAGACATTCTAGAATCTTTCCAGAATTGTTTTCCAACAGCCACTGGAGAGATGTTACTAACAGAAGCAGTGTCCACCAGGAACAGCAGGTAGTGTCAGCATTTCCTTGAAAAATGAATGACTCCCAGCAACTGGCCCTCCTCTCTGGCCCCAGCACTCCTGCTTTACATTACAAGAAACCTCTCTGGAGGCTGGGATGGGAGAGTGGGGACGGGTGTCAACCTCTCTGTGGCAGCAGTGGCAACAGGAACAGAACTCCTATGGAGCATACCAGGTGAGGGGACAGTGGGAGAGGCTGTTGTGAGCAGGTAGGCACAGGACATTAGGTGGCAGCTGGTTGAGGTTTGCCAAATTCCTCCTATGCCATGCCTTTCACACTCTCTCATGTACCCTTCTCAATTACCTTCATAGTTGCTTTTGCTGAGGTAACATTTATTGAAGGCTTACTATGGGCCAGGCATCATAGGCATTTGCATTAGTTTCCCACTGCTGCTATAACAAATTGCCACAAGCTTAAAATAATGCACCCACGTGGATAATCCGGGACAGTCATCCCATCTCAAGGTCTTTAATCATAACTACAAAGTCTCTTTTTCCAGGTAGGGTAACATCGTCACAGATTCCGGGGGGGCCATTATTCTGTCTACCACAGCATTATATTATCCCCATTTTGTAGATGAGGTAACTAAAGTTTTTAGAAGCTAATGACTTTACCTCAACCCACACAGCTAGAAAATGATAGAGCCAAGACCATCTGTGCAAGTAACGAGGGGCTGGAGCAACCGAGCACAGATTACTCACCCCTATGCGTGGCTGAGCTTTTTCTTATGTGGAAGGCACTGGAAGGAAAGAGAAGCAAGAAGCTGGAATGCTCAGAGGGCTGGGTCAAGGCAGTCGAAGCTACAGCTTGGTGGGGGAGGGGATGATGAGGAAATGTGACAAAAGGGCAATTCAAATAGACTTTGCGGAGGGGCCAGAAAGGGAAATGAGAATCTATGGAGCACCAATGTGCCAGGAACTGCCCCAAAAATGCATAGAAGATTAAGTTACATGATAAAATAATAGTAGCTAACATCTACGGAGCACTCAGTAGGTACCAGACACTCTTTAAATATTAACATGGAATAGCTAACAAGAATCCTCAAAGGAATCCTATGAAGTAAGTACTTTTATTATTTCCATTTTACAGATGAGGAAATTAAGGCACAGTAAGGTGAAATAGCTTGCCCAAGGCTGTACAGCTGGTAAGTATCTAACCAGGCAGAGTGACTCTAGGAGCCATGTACTTAACCACTAAGTTTCAATGTGAGGGTGTGGCATACTGCGTGGCACACAGCAGCACACACACACACATACATGATAAATCTTAATTGCTGGACATGTGGATTTCTCAAAAAGAGGTTTGTGTCTCCATTATTTACTGATGAAGTCATTCAATTAATCCTCGGAATAACCCTCTAATGTAGGTGCTCTTGTCTTGACTTCCACAGATGAGGACACTAAAGCTCCGAGAGGTGAAACAGGGTCACCGAGCTGGTGTGTGAAATGACTGTGACAGGGAGCAGATATGTCTCCAAAGGGTGCTCTCTTCCTCTTGTGGGATGTATTTGGCACGTATTGTCTTCGTGGGCCTTCGTTCATTCAGGCAGGATATATTTAATGAGGTGCCTATCATGTCCTGGATACTGAAGATGCACTCAGAAACAAAATAGACAAAAGTCCCTGCCTTCAGGATTCTTCCCCCCACCCCCCGCCCCCTCCAGAGGAGGAAGACAAATGATAAATGGATAAATATGAACTATCAGGTGGTGGAGAGACTGTGAAGACTAAAAAGGCAGGAGAAGGGGAAAGGAAATGCTGGATGTGGGGACTTGCTGCTAGTGGCGATAGATAGGTTTCTCTAAGGGCTCATCTGAACAAATGCCTCAAGAAAGGAAGGAGTGTGCCATCCAACCGCGTCAGGGACAAACATTCCAGGCAGAAGGAGTAGTCAGAGGAAGGGCCATGAAGTGGTGTATTAGTTTCCTAGGTGGCTTTAAACAGCAGAAATCTATTCTCCCACAGTTCCAGAGGCTAGACGTCCAAAATCAAAGTGTTAACAGGGTCCCATTCCTTCCAAACGCTGTAGAAAAGCTTCCTGCCTTGTCTCTCCAGCTTCTGGTGGCTCTTGGCATTCCTGACTTGTAGATCCATCACCCAATCTCTGGCTTCCTCTTCACTTGGTAGTCTTCCCTCTGTGTGTGGCTGTCTCTGGGCCTCTTCTCTTTTTGTAAGGACACTAGCCGTTGGATTAGGACTCACTCTAACCCAGCATGACTTCACCTTAACTTGATTACATCTTCAAAGACCATTTCCAAGTAAGTTAACAGTCACCGATGCTGGAGGTTAGGCCTTGAACAAACTTTTTGGAGGACACATAGAAAACTGGGGTCATTAATAGCACTGTCTTACAACAGTCCTCCCTCTGATCGCAATTATTCATGTTTCTCCCACGTGCAAAGTATCACGCCCCATCCCAAGACACCTAAAAGTCTCGTCGACCATGGCATCAGGCTGGGAGTCTAGGATGTTATAATCTACATCAGGATCAAGGGCAACTCCTTAAATGCGGTTCCTCTTGATCCAGAGATTTATTGATTAAAAATGACAAATTGGTTCTGGTCTAGCTGGGCTCATGTGGTGGTGGGAACCAAGGTTTAGAATATTTACATTTAATATGATTCTTCATATCGTTAGTGTATTAGTTTGTTAAGGCTTCATAATAAAGTACCACAGTCTTGGTGACTTAAACAACAGAAATTTACTTTCTCACAGTTCTGGAGGCTTGACACCTAAGATCCAGGTTTGTTTTCTTCTGAGCCCTGTATCCTTGGGTTATGGATGGCCATCTTCTCTCTGTGCCTTCACACCGTCTTCCTTCTCTATTTATGTAGCAAATTCCAACATCTTTTTACAAGGACGCCAGTCAAACCAGATTAGGGCCCACACGAATAATAACCTATTTTAAACTTAATTACCTCTTTAAAGACCCTTTCTCCAAATACAGTCACATTTGGAGGTATTGGGAGTTAGGTCATCAACACGTGAATTTGCAGGGAATTCAACTCCACCAATCACAGGTATAAACATACCATCGTGTGTTTTACTTTCTATTTGTCCCATCCTTTCTTTGTTCCTTTTTCCCTTCTTTTTCTTCCTTCTTTTGGATTCAGTGTATTTTATTATTTCATTTTATCTCCATTGTTAGCTTATTAGTTATACTTCTGTTTTATATTTTTAATGGTTGCTTTAGGGTTTCTAGTATACATCTTTAATTTATCTTAATACATCTTCAGTAATATCATAACACTTTGCGCCTGGTGTAAAAAGCTTACAACGGTATCCTTGCATTTGCATTTCCTCTCTCCCAGCCTTTGTGCTTTTGTTGTCACATATTTTACTGCTACCTATGGCAGAAACCCCACAATACATTGTCATTTGTTTGCCTTCAATAGGCAGTTATCATTTAAAGAGATTTTTTTTAATTAAAAAAAGTGATAATTTTACAAATATCAATTTTGGTGCATATCATTCTTTTGGAGAGATCCAGATTTCTATGTGGTAGAATTTTCCTCCTGCCTATTTTTATCAACACTTCTTGTAATTCTGGTATGTTGGTAATAATTCTTCAGATTTGCTTGAGAAGGCCTTTATATTGTCTTTCTTTTGAAAATGTTTATTTATTTATTTTAAGAGAGAGAGAGCGCAAGCGTGTGTGCATGAGCGGGGGCGGGGCAGGGACAGATGGAGAGAGAGAATCCCAAAGAGGCTCTGTGCTGACATGGGGCTGGATCTTACGGACCATGAGATCATGACCTGAGCTGAGATCAAGAGTCAGTCACTCGGGACATCTGTGTGGCTCACTCGGTTAAGTGTTTGACTTCGGCTAAGGTCATGACCTCTTGGTTTGCAAGTTCAAGTCCTGCATCCAGCTTTCTGCTGTCAGCACAGAACCTGTTTCAGATCCTCTGTCTTCCTCTCTCTCTGCCCCTCCCCCGTCTCAAGAACAAATAAACAACAATGATAAAAAGACACGCAATAAAAAAAAGTTAGTCCCTTAACCTACTGAGCCACCCAGGCATCCCATCTCCATTTTTTGAAAGATGTTTGCTGAGTATAGACTCTTAGGTTGATAGTGTTTTTCTTTCATTACCTTAATGATGTTCCTTTACTGTCTTCTAGCTCACATTTCTGAAACAAAATCTCTTGTCATTCTTATCATTTTCCCCTCTATACATGATGTGTCTTTTATTCTGTTGCTGCTGTTAAGATTTTCTCTTTATCACTAGTTTTAAGCCATTTGAATAGTGTCATTTTCATCATGTTTCCTGTCCTTGGGATTCATTGAGCTTCTTGAATCTGTGGATTTATAATTTCCATTGAATTTCGAAACTTTGGGGCCATTATTTCTTCAAATCTTTTTCTCCTTTCACTTCCTTTCTACTTCTGGGACTCTAATTGCACAAATCTAGGCTGCTTTAAGTTGTTCTTTTGTTTTTTCTTTGTTTCCTTCTTCTGCTTCTTTTCCTGTTTTATTTTGAATGGTTTATATTGCTATGTCTTCAAAGTCATGTTTTCTTCTGTAGTATCTAACATGGTGTTAATTCTACCCAATATATATATTTTTAATCTCAGACACTGTATTTCTATAGAAGTTAGATTTGGGTCTTAAAAAAAATCTTCCATGTCTCTCTTTAATGTATTCATGTTTCTACTTTGTTAAACACATGAAATATAGACTATAGTAATTTTGGATTTATTTTTATTGAGTGTTTTTTCTTTACATTACAGTTACATTTTCCTGCTTCTTCCTGCCTTGTAATTTTTTATTGTTTTCCAGACATGACTAATTTTGCCTCGTTGGATACTGGAAATTTTTGTATTCCTTAAATTATTCAGGATGGGAGAGTAAATATGGTCCCTGTTACTCTATTAATCCAAGAACCAGATGTCCTAGGTCTTGTATTACATTGAGAATCATTTTTCTTTTTGCACCAGAATGTTTCTTTTTTTATTTATATATTTGTAAAGTAAAATTTTATATATTTAGATGTACAACATAATGATTTGAAAGTACATATTCATAGTGAAATGATTACTGCTGTCAAGCTAATTAACATACCATTTCCTTGCATTGTTACCAATTTTTTGTGTGACAAGTACACCTAAAGTCTCTGTAGCACATTTCTAGTGTTCGTATGATACAGTGTTATTAACTATAGTCATTGTGCTTCTATATTAGATCAGCATATTGGAAATTACGAGGATGGAAGAGTAAATATGGAGCAAATAAGTCTTCATAGAAGATCCTGATTTCATTTCTTTTGGATACTTACCCAAAGTGGGATTGCAGGATCATACGGAAGTTCTATTTTCACTCTTTCATGAAACTCTCTACTGTTTTCTGTAATGGCTCTGCCAATTTACATTCTCACTAATAGTGTTCAGGGTTCTCTTTTCTCCACATCTGTTATCCCTCATCTTTTTGCTAGTAGACATACTAATGATGTGAGGTGATATCTCATTAGGCTCTCAATTTGCTTTTTCTCATGATTTGTGATGTTGAGTACAAAACATATCTGTTTGGCCTTTGTAGGTCTTCTTTTGAGACATGTCTATGCAGGCTCTTTGCTCATATTTTAATCAGGTTGTTTGTTTGCTACTGAGTTGAGTTCCTTACATATTTTGTTTATTAAATCTTTATCAAATGTATGATTTGCAAATATTTCCTCCCATTTTATAGATTGTCTCTTTATTCTGTTGATTGTTTCTGTCATTTTACAGAAGGTTTTTGGTTTGATGTGATCCCATTAGTCTATTTTTGCTTTTGCAGTGTGGTTTTTTTTTTTTTTTTTTTTTTTAGTTAGTTTGTTTGTTTTGCTATTTTACTATTTGTGGTGTTTGGGGTGATGTTCAAAATATTATTGCCCAGAGTCAAGAGGCCTTGTTGCTATCTTTGTTTGTTTGTTTCTTTCTTTCTTTCCTAATAGTTTTATGGTTAGAGGTCTTACATTTAAGTCTTTAATTCATTTTGAGCATCAATTATTGAAAAGGTCCTCCTGGGGCGCCTGGGTGGCTCGATCAGTTAAGCGTCCGACTTTAGCTCAGGTCATGATCTTGCCATGCCCGAGTTTGAGCTCCGCATCAGGCTCTGTGCCGACAGCTCGGAGCCTAGAGCATGTTTCGGATTCTGTGTCTCCCTCTCTCTCTGCTCCTCCCCTGCTTGCACTCCGTCACTCTCTAAAAAATAAATAAACATTAAAAAAAAAAAAAAGAAAGAAAAGATTCTCCTGTTGCCATCGTGTGTTCTCGGCACCTTTGTTGAAGATCGAATGAGTGTGTGGATTTATTTTTGAGCTTTTATTCTATTTCTTTGATCTATCTGTCTTGTTTTATGCTATTACCATGCTGTTTTGATTACTACAGTCTTGTTGCATATTTTGAAATGAGATTGTGTGATGCCTCAAACTTTGTTCTTTTTTGCTCAAGAGTATTTTGAATACTCATGGTCTTTTGTGGTTCCATAGGATACACAGAGAATCTTGA
The DNA here is from genome assembly GCA_030068075.1 of Paguma larvata. Taxonomy (NCBI): domain Eukaryota; kingdom Metazoa; phylum Chordata; class Mammalia; order Carnivora; family Viverridae; genus Paguma; species Paguma larvata. The sequence goes on along the minus strand of CM057827.1, from coordinate 23,271,661 downwards.
GACCAGAGATGAAACACAGTCTATTTTTCAATTCGGCACGTTCTGGGGCCTTTGTATTCCCTGTACACTGTGTTGACAAATTAGTTGTTTCCTGTGTTTTTAGTTTACCTCTTTCTCATAGTCCCTTACCATATTTACTTAGTAAGAGCCAGCTGATCCTTTCAACATTCCACCTGGAAATCTCGTTACTCAAATCCATAAATTCATTAAGTACTTTTTCTATTTTCCAAATTACCTCACGCCGCCGTTTTATTGATTGCTTCGCCGTACGGAATACAGGTCACTTTTTGTCCAACCTGCTCTAGTAGTTTTTTCTCATCTTTTCCAGACTCCACTCGCTTTTCAATCCCAAAGCCATTGCTCTGCATCTTAGGGTTGGGTTTCATTTTCATTTTGATTTTGGCAGCATCAAACTTCTAAACACCAATTTGTCTATTGGTTATCTCTTTCACAAAAATGCTGCGTAACAAGCCGCTCCAACATTCAGTTGCGTGAAACAACATCTGCTTATTATTTCTCACAAGTCCATAAGCTTTCTAGAATGTCTTGCCCATCTGGGCAAGGATTGGCAGATCTCGGCTGGGTTTGTTCATGTATCTGCAGTCAACTGACGGCTGGCTGTTTTAGGATACCCTTGACTGGGACGAATTTGGTTCTCCTCCACATGTATCCCACATGGTTCCAGCAGGCCGTCACAGCCATGCTCGCACCACCAGAGGCAAGGCACGGTGTGTTCTTACAAACTGTGGTAATGTTCTAAAAGAGGCACACATTCTAAGATGGAAACACACAGCGCTTTTCCATGCCTTTGCTTGACTCAGGCTGGCCAAGGCTAGTGATATGGCCAGGCCCAGAGTCAGTATGGAAAGGCCCTCACCAAGGGTGTAGAACAGGGAGGCATGAAAAACCAGGGACGGTTACACAATCAGTCTATCCTATGCTATGAAGTAGGTATTAATATATTATCGTTGTCCCATTGTACAGATAGGAAACTAAGGCACAGAGAAGCGAAGTAGCTTGCCCAAGGTCTCAGCTAATGTGTGGTAGAGTCTGGGTTCCAACACAGGTGATTTGGCTGAGGAGTCCCTACCACAATGGTGCGCTGCCCTCTGGGAACAGGCCCAGGGCATTAAAGGAACCTCTGACTCACCGGATCCTGGGTGATCCAGCCTCCTCCCGGGGCCTTCCAGGAACCCAAGCTTAGCCAACACCCCCGAGATCAGTCAGAAGCCGTAGACCTCCAAGGTCCGGCTTCGACGGTCGAGTGTCAGATGGGGGAGGCCCCTGCCAGTCCCTACTTCCCGGCCTCCTCCGGTGCCTGTGGCCACAGAGAAGCCTGTCAGGGGTTAAAGGCAAGGAAGGGAGAAACAAAAGAAGGAATAAAGTCAAGAAATGTGCCATGAAGCTTCTCGCAGCGCAGAGCAGAGAAAGTCATTTCCAACTTCTTTCATCTCCTAGATGAAGCCACTAAATAAAGGGGCAAAGCGGCGAACACAAGGGCTTTTAATCTGTCTCATCTCCTTCATAATAACTGCAAATTTTCCCTGGGCCCCTGGGAGTGAGCCTCTTCCCTGCGCTCGGCCTTATCTCCCCCTCCACATTTCGCCGGCGCCGCGCCGCGCCCCGCGCGCGCTGCCCGGGCCGTCCCGCCGAGGCCTGGGGGAGCCGGCGCTCCCCGCCGCATTGTTCCGGCGGCCCGGGGCGCGCAGGAGGGATGAAGGCCAGTCAAAGGGAAGCGGGCTCGCCGCGGCTTCATTAACGGCGGCCTTTCAGCGGCGCGCGTATCAGAGCCGGGCCTTTTCAGAGGCGCTAATTAGCAATTTGGAGCCTTCCCCCCTCTGGAGAGGCGCCTTCAATCTAACAAGTGGGATCGGCGCTGGCGCTCCCTTTTTTCTTGCTCTTAATATTTATTGTTTTCCATCTCTCTCTCTCTCCGTCTCCCCTCCTCCCCGCCCGCCGCATTGTCCAGCTCCCCGCCACCAGATAAGGCCTACGGGAGGCGGGAGGGGGGGGGGGTCCATTAATCACTCTTTTAATTCTCGGCTAATGATAACTTTCTCTCTCGCACCGAGAGAAGTTAATCTTTCTTGGATGTTGAGAGAAAGGGGCGAGTTGGGAAGGAGTGGGGGGAGGGCGAACGTGGATAAGGTGATGGCGTGGGAGACGGGGGACTCTAATCCCCTCACCACCCAGTTCCCCAACTTCGGAGCCTGGCCTTTTGGCCTTACAGCCAGAGGCTCTCATTCTTCCGCCCCCTCTGCCCAGCAGCCACCCTTCCCAACCTATGGAAAGAAATTCAACTTACTCTTTGCTCAGCTCAGATGTCACCTCCTGGGTTAAGCCAATCCCGATCGCCCCGTCCTGCCTGAATTTCCCTCCTTGCTCCTTCTGAAATCCCACAGAACTTCTGGCACCATTCTTCTGGTGAATTCTGCCCATGTTCCGGTTGCCCATATTACAACTCAAGTGTACAGACCACCAAATCTTTACAATATGTATGTCCTCTGTAGGGCAGCAAATGTTTGTTGAATGAATGGGTCAAGACATTCCTGACTGCTGCAGGGGCCTAAAAGCTTTTTTTTTAAAACTGCTTTACCAAACATGGGAATAGCACTTGCTGCCTACCAAGTACTATTCTGGGTACTTAGTAAAATTCACTCATTTCACCCTTACAACAACCCTATGAGGTAGGTGTGCTCATCATTGTGCAGGTGAGGAAACTAGGGCACAGAGAAGTAAAGTAACTTCCCTGTGGTCACAGAGCCGTGAATGAGGCAGCAAACACGAGCCATGTGGCTCCAGAGTCTGTGTTCTCATATTCACTTTGCTTGGATATGATCTTGGCTTCCACGAAGGCCCTTGCCTTCCTGCCTGGGTGGAAGAATGGGCTGGGAAGGAGACCCAGCCCAAAAGTCCAGGCAGGCACAGAAGGTGCCTACTGTAAAGGTTGCAAATAAGCCAGGCCCTCACCTGGAAGGCCCACACAACAGCCAGATCTGACACCTGATGTTTGGCTTTTGGCTCCACAGCTAGCACTCTCAGTAGTGGCCTCAGCCCTGGGCCCTTGGACAATGGCCGTGACCACCCCCCCCAAACCTTATCTCCCTTCACACCCCAGGCCCACTCCACTCACTGAAGCAGCAAGAGCAACACTCCCAACAAACTCTGGGTTCTGCTCTACAGAAGTGAGCCGAGTGGAGTGCCCCGGAGAAGGAGGGAGGGCAGGAGAGCCCCCGAAAATCCCCTCCGAATTATAAACATATCCTCTTTAAGTACATTTCTAAGGATAACATTTGTATTACTCTGTCCTGTGCCTGCAGATAGGGCCGCGCGTATCTCCTCCATCTCCACTCCTTTCTCTCCGCTCTGCTGGGAGCGGTCCCTATCTGGAGCGACGCTGGCAATCCGCTTCCCTGCAATTGTTTCGATCGAAGGGAAAAATTAATTTCTGCCTATCGTTAATTGAGAGAATTGTGTGGAGGGCGAGGGAAGGGGAGGGGGGGAGGAGAGGAAGGAAGAAGGCGGAGGGGAGCAATCGTGTTATTAACCGTGTCCCTTTCATAAGCAAATATTCTGATTGCCATCAGTGAGGTGAGAAGCTCATTAATGCAGGAAGCAGAGAGGTGATTAGAGAACTTTCAAGAGCTATTGAGCTAAGCGGGAGGGAGGATTGTGGGGATCTGGAGGCCAGGGGGGATTTGGGGAGGACTGGGCTGGGGGAAAAGCCTCTGGCCTTTTCCATGGGCTTTCTGCTCTTCTGTCCCCCTCAGCCCCTTTCCCCGGTATTCATTTCCAAGCAGTCACAAAGCCATCGGCTAGAACTGGGAAGAATGCAAAAAAGTGAGTGAAAACTTCACGAAAGTCACATCTTCTCTAAAGACTCCATCCACCCCGATGCTAAAACCAGTAGTCTGCCGTCAAATTTCCTAGCCCCCAAACGGGTCTGTCTAGTAGCACGCGTTTTTAAAATTATGTCATTGTCTTTACCAGATCATCTCTACTCTCTGATTGCTCAGTCCCTACGGTTCCTATTTATTGACCCCATCCTGCTTCACCTGTTTTTGCCCCTGCCAGGGCTGTGCTGTCATTTGTCTAGGCAGCCCCCGGACAGGCTGGGCTGCAGAGCTGAGAGCTGCTGGAGGCCCTCAGGGTTTGGGATTGAGAGGGAGAGATGGTGAGAGGAGGCAGGCATGTGAGGCCATTGCTGCCACCTCACATCCTCTCGGCCCGCCTCTGATTTCAGCCACAGGGTCCCGCTCAGGTCCACGTGAACCCATCCCAACCAAACCCGCCTCGAGAAGCGCTCTATTGCTCTCCAGTTTCTGCCTAGGTGCTCAGCACCACCCCTTGCGCAATGCGCAAGTACAGTGGAGAGGTATGGGAGAGCTTATACCCCTAGTGGCAACCCTTAGGCAATGAGCACAGGAGGAGAGCCTGTAGGCGAATGCTCCAGGTTTTCCAGAAAGGTGATTTAGGGGGGTGTCCTGTACCCAGCTCAGAAGGCCTGCTGCAGTCAAGCCCCACTCCTATGACAGGCCTCGGGATAACACACTCTTTTAGTGGTTTTTCCTTCTTATTGGTCTTTCTCCACCCCAGGCCCCTGTTTCCTGGTGTCACCTCTCACGCCATCTGTACCCAAGTCTGCTCAAGCTCTGCTTTCAGTGGAACACAAACTAAGACAGTGGTCACATGTGTCCCCAACACAGAGGGCAGGAGATAGTCACCACGGAGAAGTGGCAAGCGCTCCATCAGAGAATGGCCCCCTGTGGCTCTGAGCGGCAGTGGTGTTAGAGACAAGGGCACGTGCAATGCCGGAAGAGCCAGAGCCAGGAGCCAGGGAGGACACGGGATCTATAGGTTAAGCTCAGGTGCTGAGAGAAAGCTGCAGGGGGAGATGGAGATGACAGCACTTAGAAACTGACACTGTCTGGGGCGCCTGGGTGGCTCAGTCGGTTAAGCGTCTGACTTCGGCTCAGGTCATGATTTCACGGTTCGTGATTTCGAGCCCTGCGTCGGGCTCTGTGCTGACAGCTCAGAGCCTGGAGCCTCCTTCAGATTCTGTGTCTCCTCCTCTCTGTGCCCCTCCCATGCTCATGCTCTCTCTCTCTCTCATTCTCAAAAATAAATAAACATTAAAGAAATTTAAAAAAAGAAACTGCACTGTCCACCTTGGTCAGGGAGAGCTGTGTATGTGGCCCTATGCAGCACAGCCCAATGGCCAACTCCCCCGGCTGTGGCCAGCCACCACACCAGGGCTCTGGGTGTTTTTCATTCTGGGGTCCCCTCCCAAACGGCAAGCCTGCCCAGTCCTTCCTCACACCCAGATCCTTTATCTCCCAGAATTGATCCCAATGCTTGTTTTCAAAATGAGATGCTCACAGCTGGAGGCACAATGAGAAGCAGAGAGGCCGAGGCTGCCTCTGGAAAAGGAATCTGAGGGAGAGACAACTGACACAGGGCTCCGGGGACTCCCAGGGAGCTCTGCTTGTTCCGCCCCCCACCCTCCCTACCCAAAGGGATTCTCTTCCGGCAGCCAGATGTTTCCCCTCCATCCTTATTCTGACCCTAAAAGTAGGATAGCCACCAGCAAAGACACCAAAAGCAAAAAGAGGCCAAAGAAAGAACTGGAAAGAGGAAAAGAAGAAAAGAAAAAGAAGAAAAGAGAGAGGCACTTGGAGATTTTCAGAACAATCTCCATTCTGTACGGTGCTTTCTGTTTAAAAAAATGAAAAAGGAATGATGGAGAAGGGGAGAGAGTCAGACAAGTTTAATGATGTGTGTTCAAAGCTCAGATTGGAAAAATGACAGAGAAAAGCAGCCTGTTTCGGCACTAATAAATTGTTCTCTGCCGTAAGAGGCGCCTGTCGCGGCATTAATACAGGCCCCTAATACACGGGTCAGGGTTAAGTAATTCTCTCCGGCAACTTAAGCGAATAATGAAGCTGGCAGCGGCTGGTGGTACGGTGGGAGAGATGGTCTATGCCGCCGGCACTTTGTCTTCATTTATTATGCCAGCGGCGGCGCGGACGGGAAGCCTCCGCCGAGGAGATATCGCTTCATTTCGGCAAGGTAATGAAAGCCGGGTTGGGGGGAGGATAAACCAATTTGCCGGCTGACACTGGAAGGAGTGATTTGCGGACTCAAGAAGGGGAGAGGAGGGCCCATGCACAAGCAGGCACAAGGCTAAATAAACCAAAGTGGGCCAAGGCCCTTCCGCTGTGTGGAGACCTGGTGGGGGCAGGGGCACTCCATGGGGACAGAGGACCAAGCCGGGGGAAGAAGGGGGCAAAACGGAGGACCCTGGTGAGTGGGCAGGTGGGTGGAAGGGACCCACTAGGAGTGAGGGGAAGGAAGAGAAAACCTGGCCAAGGAAAGAAAGATCACAGAGGTATTGGGCAAGTCTAGGGAATGAAACATTGCAGGGAAGAAAAGAAACTGAGACAGAGGCTGGGGTATGCGGAAAGGTCAAGGCTAGTCTGGCAGAGAAAATTGAATGGCAATTACAGGGGGAAAGTGTATGTTGGCTGATAACCAACTTGAAGTGCCTGGAACTAAACTGTCTTTGAATGGACAGTCTGAAGTTCCCTCAGACTCCGATGGTCAGAAAGTTTGGTGATTACTTCCTCTATGGACAGCATGGGCCAGTTTGGCCATCAGAATCACTCCCGGCAGCTTCTGTCCTCCAGTGATATACTCAGGCAGCAATCTGAATGTAAGGGCAGAAGAGCTGAGGTTGTCACCAGGGAATAAGTTGAGATGCTTTCCCATACTTGGAGCATCTCTTCCCTCTGGAATGTTCCAAATCACGACAGGAGCACCCGCTGTACCGAGTTCTGCCTTAAAACTAGGAGAAAACCCTCCCCTAGGTCAGATGCTCAGTTGAGTCTCCCTTGCGGCTGAGTACTCACTCCAGCAGTGTGGCTCAATTACAAATCGTCGTTCTTCTCTGCCAGACGGGAGGCAGGTAAGAGGGCAGGACAGAACCTGTGAAGGGACCTACTTCTGCCAGTTCTCACAGAATGTTGGTAACTATGTCTTGTATGTGCTTCAAGGCCACCCCTGAACCAGACGGAACACTTATAGGAGCAGGTATACACCAGGGATCTAGACAGGATTGTGTAACATCGCTCTGTTAGTTTCACAAACACTGTCACCTTTCTTTCTTCCTTTCAGAACCAAGACCTTTGGACAGCTCCAGCCAGAGCTCCAGCCAACTAAACCAGTTTCCTTCCCTATTACCACATTTTCAAGTTCCCTAAGATCCATTCTTCCCCCCTCCCCCCAACATCAAGGTGAGGAGATCTTCAGCAGTCAATAAGTGGACAGGAGTCTCAACTTCCCCATCCTCCTCTTGCCAATAAGCACTTCTCTCCCTACTGCCCTACACCCAATCCTCCTCCTCATTCCCCACCCCCCACTCCTCCCCATTCCCAAGTAATGCTGCCACTTTTCTCCCCTGATGTGGGTTAAGGATTTCCAATAAGGACCAAGTATTTGAAGCTTAACACTGCAGTCTCTGGAGGAGCCAGGCCAATTTCACACTAATCTAACCCATGAAGGGAGAGAGCATCGGAAGCAAAAATTACATCAAAGAGAAGTTAATGCTGAGAAGCAGGCGACATAAAAAGGAGCTGCTTTCAGTTTCAAATGACTACACCAATCTGGATTAAGAGATCAGCCTGCCGAATGCCTGTATCACCATTTCTGTGCCCGGGCACCAGGCAGAATGAAGCCTTGTCCTCAGGGGCCACTCTGATTGAGGGTCAGGAGAAAATGAAGCTTCCACCCTAACTCCACATTCAGTGACACAGGACATGCCCTGGGCGAGGGGCTTTTGAGAAAAAAAAAAAAGTTAAAGAGCTACAAGAAAAAAGACAAGAAGGAAACATATCAAAATGCCAGCTTTGTCTTTAGGTGATTTTCTCCCTCCCTATTGCTCCAAATTTTCTGTAATGAAGTTATATTATTTTTATAGTAACAAAAATAAAATAGATGTTTAAATAGCAATGGAAACTCAATGTTTTCCTCTCCATCTGGAATTTTTATCTCCAGTCATTTTCCTTGGCACAACACTTAGCACAGTTATGTTTATATGTGAAAAAGCACTTTATAAGTGACTGTGCTGAGGATAATGGAGAGGTGGGGGATAGAGATTGAGACACTAATTCTAGGTCAGAAATGTCAGCCTGAGAAGATCTTAACACTTTGAGTCCTCCTTTCTTGAAGACTATGGGAGCTCTGTACTATTGAACTCTTAGCCCTTCGCATAGAGCCTCACTGAATACCTCTAACTGAATGAGTAAAGGAATGAATAAAAGGAAAAACAAAGATCTTTTCCATTTCATTTGACCGCAGATAGAACTGCTGAAAAGTAGTCAACTTAAATCTATCCTTCTTTCCCCACAAGGTCCCCCAGCTCCCTTTCAAACACATGCCCCAGTGCCCAGGATAGGACCTCTTTTCCCTTGATGTGCTCCCAGTGTGGCAAGGGTTGCTTGGGCAGCCAGTACCCCCAGCCCTGAGGCCACCCATCTGTCCCAATGAGCCTGAAGTCCCCTGACCCTGGAGAATGACTCACAGGATAAAGAAGTGGAGGGGCAGTGAAAGCAAGTGGACACAGCCTGCAGCGCCCCTGGGGAGAGGCCGCCAGTCATCCAGTTTTAAGTGGAGCTGGAGTGAAACCAGCCTGCCCACCCCTCCTCCTGTCCGCCCCCAAGGCGGCAGCCTGACAAGTGTAAATCCCAGAATGAATGAAGGCGCCCGGCCTCATGGAGCCGGTGTCTCCGCGAGCATCTCCGCACTGATTGACTTGTAGCCTCTGCGAGGCTGACTCTATCAGCTCCTCGGCGCCTCCAATTCCAGGTGTGATTTAGTTTGGAGATGAGAGGTGACAGTTAACATTGGTACTCGTCACTGTAGATCAGACGCAGTCACGCCGTCTTCCCCCTCCCCTCATCCCCAGCCGGGCTCGGCCATCCTCCAAGAGGAGAGGTTGCAGTCAGCGCACTGGATCTGGCCACCACCCAGCAAGCTCAGCCCATGGCATTCCTTCCTGGCTCCTTACTGCCCTCCGTATTCCCAAGGGTTTCCTCCACACCAATGCCTTCTTCTGGCCGGACCCCAAATGGCCCTCATGCCCTTGTCTTTCTTTTTATCACCTCTCTATCATCTCTCTCTCCTGGTTAGCCCAGCCTCTGGGGGGCCCTCGGTCCCTGCTGGCCTCTGACTCAGGATGCCCTGCAGATGGCAGAGGGGTGACCACAGGCTAGCCCCTTTCTTAGTAGGGGGAGGATTTTAGTTTTCTTTCTTTTACTTTTTCATTGAGGTCTAACTCACAGAAAATGCACAATTAGGCGTACGGCATTGTGACCTTTTATAGACACAGCCCCTCCTATGGCCACCACCCAGATCAAGTCATAGAACATTCCTAGCCCTCCAACTGCCTCCCTCATGTCCATCCTCTAGTCAAGGAGACATTTGAGAATAAAAACCTTTGTTTAAAGGAGACCTGGATTAGATGTGAGCTAAACCCCCTAGGCCTGGAGGATCCACAAGAGTCTAGAAGGTGGTATGTGAGGAGGAGAGTGTCTCTGTACCAGATTCCAGGAAGCACACAGCCTGGGGCAGCCAGCATGGCAGTGACTTCTGACTTTGTGCTCATATTCACGGCCATCTCTGCTTTGAATAGTGAGGTTGCAGAAGTGGAGATGTCCAAGGCTCCTCGGTCAGCCCCCACCACCAAGCAGGACCACATCCCAAACCATGCCGGCCTTTCCGATTTCTGGAGTTGCCCTTGTTTTGGCAATTATGTGACCTTGTCAGTGGGGCAGTTTATTCTTCCTCCAAATCTAAGTTCTCTTTCTTCTCCTGAAGCCCATTCATTCATTCAACCTGGTTGGTGTAAGCCCTGCAGTCTTATCCATGCAGAGACCAGGAAGTGGTCCTCCTTAAACAGCCTCTAGCCCTGCAGTTGAAATGGACATGACCTCCAATTCAATAAAGCAAACAAAGTGCTCTGTACAGAGACTAGCAAAGACTCAGAGAGAAAACGGTAGTTAATTCTATCTATGAGGGATGGAAGAATACTGGAAAAGGCAAGTATGGCAAATATTTCTAATATGGCAGAGTAGTGGGGACCATGCCGTGCCAACCTTACAGTTTATGACTGCCTGGGTGCCCATGGTGAGCACCACTATCTGTGTCCCAGCCCTCAGCAGCATACATAAACCTAGGCAGGCACACCCTTGGGACGGTCCAACCTGCATTAGCATCATGGAAATCCTGTTTTTCATGCAACCACAAATTATTGGGTGATGAACAAAGCAGACGAGGTACTCACCCTCACAGAACGTATAGGAAGAAGACAGACAATCAGTAAGATAATTTTAGTTTGCAGTCATGGAACCAGGGGACTGGAGACTCCAGATCATTTTATCGAGGTATAACACACATGCGGTTAAAAAGCACAGATTTTGGCATACAACTCAATGAATATTTATATATGTATATAACCCCCAGTGTGCTGGTAAATGTTTAATGGGCTCTCCAGGAGAAAAAAGCCCTGACTGTATCTGCCCATTGCTGTGGTGTAAATCCCATCACAGCTGATTTCAAGTCACTACTGTGATGTCACTGAATGCATAGCTGGGAAGAGATTTGCACTATCACCTCTTATAGCCAGGTGGGAGCTACCTTTGAGTCAGATCCAATACCCCTCTGTAGACTGTATAATATATTTATGTATTCGAATCAAGATATAGAACATTTCCAGCACCCTTGAAGAATCCATCATACTCCCTCCCAAGTCAAGGGAAAATTTTTAAAAATGTTTCTAATCATACTTTTTAAAATAAAAAGTATATCTGTTTAAGGTATCCACCATGATTTCGTATTCATATACACAATGAAGTGATTATTACAGTCAAGCTAATTAACATGTCATCTACTCACACAGTTAACATTTTGTGTGTGGTGAGTGTACCTGATATCTCCTCTCCTAGCAAATTTCCAGTGTTCAATATAGTAGTATTAGGTACAGTTATCACACCTGTACCTTAGATTGCTAGACTTACTCGTCCCATGTAACTACAACTTTGTACCCTTTGACCAACATCTCCCAAAAAAAGAAATTCTTGAGAGTAAAAATCTTGTTGGAAGAATACGTGGATATGATTTGAGGAAAGTCCCTCAGGCCATGGAGACCCAGAGGAATCTAGAAGGTCAGTGAGGGGGGAGTTCCTTTGATAAGTAGCCACTCCTTTCTAGGCTTCTAGAAAGTAAAATGTGGAGTGAGAGAAGGGATTTTAACTCTGCGACCCTGAGAGTTCTAAGAGACCCCCCAGCAATGATTCAGGGGCCACTAACAAGGGAGCTCTGGGAGGGGGATGGCCCATTCCTCCCAGTCAGTTTCAGTGCCTCCAATGATGTCTGTGTTACATACTGGATTTCTGTACAGGTTTTCATTTGAAGAAAAAGTTCTGCAAGTAAAAATAGTCTATGTTCCCCTTGAGACTCCAAATGGTCTCTGCAGCACGAACATCCACTGATGGACCTTCCCCGAGGAAGGAACATCCACTTCCTCCACCTTCCCTGAGTCCTGCATTGAGCTGGGAATAGAGTTCCTACCTTCTCAACAGAAAATATCCCCCATCTTTCCTCCCCCGCCCCTCTTCCACTGGTATTCTGATTTCAGGCCTATCTGCAGCTGCTGAGGATGCAGATTCCTGACCTTTGGGTATCCTAGTGCTTTGGGTAATGCTTGGGGGCAGGGAAGCCCTTGGAGTTCTCCTGGGCAAAGGTGGAAGAATAAGGAAGGGAGGGAAACTTGGCTAATGTCATCCTCTTTCTCCAACCCAAGCCAAGAACCCTCAAAATACTTTGATTAACCTCAAAATTGTTCACACATGAGAAGAAGAAAAACTGCTTTTGACATCAGAGAGCTGGCCTGGCACTCACAGGTAGACTGTGGTGCTTTCCTGATGACTATTAACAATTTCATAGAACACCAACATCAGACAAAGATACTCTGTGACCGTGATGAATCAAGGTGAAAATAAAACCATTTCAAGATCCTGTTTCAACATAGACAAAAACAAGAGCATTATCCAAAGGATAAAAATGACCAACTACCCCCCTATCCAGGCTAACTGGATGACTGCTGCTTCTTTATCAATCACAGCTTTAACCTAGACCTATTCCTATTTTCTTTTAGATAAGATTCATGAAGATACCCAACCATAGAATTGTTCCAACTCTCTGGCAGGATCTCACCCACAGCAGAGCCCCACTTCCTTGAACCCTCCCCCAAATCATCTACCACGAATCCAAATCCTACAAGAAATCATTTCTAACACCCTCTTACAACCCACAGACAACCTACATTCCCCATGACTTTATCTGCCTCCTTGCAACAAGCCAATAAGCCCAAATTCGTTCAACTACAAGTGCTTTCCTGATGGCTTTGGCTGGAGGACGTTGGTGCACACATTGTGTTTCCCTCACTCATAAACCTTAATACAGAGGCTCAAGGACAGGAAGTCTTGTGTATGAGGTGAGGGACATTGGCAGGGAGGTGAGGAGGTCTGGGGTAGGTCTAGTAGGGAAACAAAATTCAGGAACATGGGACCCACCCATTTATAGGTCAAGCATTGCTTATATGGGTCTTTCAAAACTCATCACAATCTAGGGGAATGAGGGGTGTGAGCCCCATTTTCACAGCTAAGTAAACAGAGTTTGAGAGAGAATAATAATTTGCCGAAGCCACAGAGTCAATGACTGGGATTTGAACTCAGGTGTTATGAACTGAATGTTCATGTCCCCTCAAAATTCAAATGTTGAAGCCCTAACCCTCGATGTGATGGTATTTGGAGATGGGGCTTTTGGGTGCTAATTGGGTTTAGATGAGGTCATGAGCGTGGGACCCTGTGATGGGATCAGTGTCCTTACAAGAAGAGAAAGAGAAACCAGAGCTCTCTTTCCCTCTCTCTGCCCTGTGTGAGGACACAGCAAGAAGGTGGCTCTCTACAATTCCAGGAAGAGGGCTTTCACTGGGAACTCAACTGGTTTGCACCTTGGTCTTAGACTTCACAGTCTCCAGATCTGTGAGATATAAATTGTCTGTTGTTTAAATCACCTGGCCTGTGGTACTGCGTAATGGTAACCCGAGTAGACTAAGGCATTAGGTTTGTCTAATTTCAAGGACCAGGTCATAGAAAGCCCATTCATGGATCAATTTTTTCACATTTCAATATTAAAATTACATTATAAAAACAATACAAAAGTAAACTCTTATCATAAAAAAATGATAATGTTCAACCAACCTTAAGTCTTGGTCTCCTCCTCATCACTGTTAGGACTTTCCTGTGTCACCTTTCGGTTCTTTCTCTCTGTACTTACACACATAGGTGAATACCCTTAGACAAGATGTATCGTCACTGTTCCGTGGCGTGCTTTCATTTCTACACAAGTGGCTTTCCATGTGTTGCTCTGCACCTAAGCTTTCTTCACTCAGCAGTGGTCAGCAGCCCCACAGAGTCAGGCTTTTGTGTCTGTCCTGCTCACAGCTATGTCCCCAGGACCTAGAAGAGTGCCTGGCACATGGTAGGTCTCAGTACATGTTTGTGGGTTGGATGAATGAATGAACAGACACTATCTTAGTGAGCCTTTCGTGTGAGGGCCTGCAGGGCTACCACGTTGTTTTCATTCCTGCATGGTGCTCCATAGTGGACAGGGCAGGATGTGACTCTGGACCTTGTGCAGCTATCCCCTGTTGACGGACACCTAGTCTGTTCCTGGCTTAGCACTGTCAACAGTGCAGCAGAGGACACTGTACCCACGTCACCTTGTGCATGTGTCTCTCGAAGGACACCAAGAAGTGGCATCGTTGGATCATAAGGAATGCATGGTTTTCACTTTAATGATCCCTTCCAAACAATCCTTTCAAAGAAGCTTTACCACGAACACTTCCACCAGCGGCATACGAAAGTACCCACTTCCTCACACTCTTGATGATACTTGATGTTACCGCACTTTCTAATGTTTGCCCACTTGATGGGTGGAAATCGCACCTGCTTTAACTGTTCTGCTTTTTCTTTTCATGTCATGAAAAGGGACCCTAGTATAATTTCTATGGAAGAAAAGTGGAGAGAGAGGTAGAGGAAACACTGGAGTTTATTCAGGGGAAACTGGGTAAAATTACACAGTTAACACTTACTGAGCCCAGCCCTGTGTTGGTGTTAAGTATATGTCTGGGAGGCAGACGTATCTGGTTTTGAATCCTGGCCCTGGCATTTGCTAGCTGTGTGACTCCCAGTGAGTCACTTAGCCTTTCTGAGTCTTGAGTATCCCATATATTAAGTGGGGATAATAATAGTACCTACTATATAGGGATGTTGGAAGAATTAAATGAGTTAATATTTGTTCTTAAAGTGCCTGCCTGTAATGTTTTATTAGTGATTCTTAATTAAAAATATGACATGCCAGAATCTACATTTTTTATACCTATTGACTCATTTAAGTTCCCATCAGTTTTAATGAAACAAATCCTATTGTTAATCCCATCTTATGGAAAAACAAAGAAAAAGGAGGGCAGAAAGATTGAGAAATTTGTCCAAGGTCAAATAGTTCTGCTGTTAACAGCAGAGCTGGGATTCAAATCCAGGTTGTCTAGCACCACTTACCTATATGTCAGTGTTGTTGAAGAGAGAGGGGTGAGCCAGATTTCACTTCTTGGGGTGGCTATGAAAAAGGGGATAAAACTCTCAGAAAGGCATTTAGGAGGAGGCCACCATAACCTCCGTCAGGGAGCACCCCGGTCATGTCCTTCAGAGTGGGGCTCACTTCTCCTTCCACTCTCCGTAATTCTGGAGTCCAGAGTCAAAGAGCCTTGAGCGCACATGCAGCCCCATCACGTCCTTGCTCTGTGAACGCAGACAAATCTCCCATCCTGGAGAGCCTCCTGTCTCCCTTTGTCAAAAGGCAAGCAGGGTGCCCTTGAGGATTAAATGCAATAATGTCTACAAAACCTCTGCATACAATGAATGCCCAAAAATCCTTTACTGTGCTTCCTTCTTTGGGCCATTCCCAGAGTCAACCTCCTCCCAATTCTCTCTTCTTGAAGCTCGCATTGTCACCAGGAAGACCTAGGACCAGTGGCATTTCGAGGCTGGAGCAATGAGCACAGTGCGCTCCAGATGCCAGCAGTAAGGGGTGCGTTGTCTTAAAGAATTTAAGAACAATCATGACAATGATTGAAAGTCAGTCTGCTTGTTATCACTAAAATGCCCTGGCAATTCTAAACCATGCCAGTGATAAAATACTCTTCCCTGAAAAACTTTCATTGGCCTAAGTTCTAACTGCCTACCTTTAGGATGGACTATCCCCCCACTCCATCCTTGGTACACATCCGGGTAGGAACTCCAGTTGGCACAAGTGTACCTGCCCCAATAAGGAGTCTTTTCTTGAGCTTTTGGAGAGGGAGGACCAGCAGGAAGCAAGGAGCAGAGGGAGGGTGGCTTTTGGCGCCACAGATAAGAGAATCATCTATTACTGCATAACAAACCATCCCAAAGTAACGTGGCTTAAAACAACCATCACTTCATTGCTCATGATGTTGGGGGCTGGCTGGGCAGCGCTCAAGCAGGGCAGCCATCTCTGCTGTGTGCCGTTCGGCTGGGCTTGGTCTATGGCTGCAGTTTGGGCTAGAGGATCCGAAGTGGCCTCCCTTTCATGCCGGCCCCTCAGCTAGGATGGCTGGAACACTAGGACTTCCCTCTCCTCCTGGTCTTTCGTCCTTTAGGCCTTTCTCTGCACATACCTTTTCTTTTCTTTCCTTCCTTCCTTCCTTCTTTCCTTCCTTCGTTCCTTCCTTCTTTCCTTCCTTCGTTCCTTCCTTCTTTCCTTCCTTCGTTCCTTCCTTCCTTCCTTCCTTCGTTCCTTCCTCTCTTTCTCTTTTTTTCCAGCACATAACTCTGCTAATGGGATGGCCCAAACTTCTTTACGAGGTGGCTCAGAAACCCCAAGAGAACAAAAGTGGAAGTCAGGAAGCATCTTCAGCCTCAGGCCTAGAACGTGCACAGCCTCTCTTTTGCTACAAGTCACAGGCCGGTCCAGATTCAACGTGGGAGGGAACCCAGGAGAATGTCAATTCAGAGAGCCCTGATACCCGACTCAGCAAGGTGCCATCTTGAAGCTGGGACTCGCCTGTGTTGAGGGAGTTGCCGACCCTCAGTGACATGGCTGTGCAGCTGAGGATTCTCTCTGAAGCCGTCTATAGCCTCACCCCTGTACACAGACTTTGGGCAAGACCTGGCCTCCCCAGCCCACCTTCCAGAATAACCCTTTCTGACCTTTCCTAACTCCCATTAGAACTTACCCTCAGGACCGACTGACCATACTGATCCATGTCAGCTGTCATTCAGTGTGCTAAGTCCCAGTCAATCCGGGACCTGTCCCTCCCACCTCATAGGCAGCCAGAGTGGTCTTCTGGGATAGCTCTTTTGGTAAAATTTCCAGGCATTATGGCAAGTGGGGGAGAGAGAGGTTTTTGAGCAGGTAGGGGCTTTACATCTCCTGAGTCACCTAAGTGGCTTGGTGCCCCCGACTGACTACATGCCAGTGAGGAAGTGCCAAGCTGTCCAGAAAACTAAAGAACCCTCAGTTCCAGACATTTTGGGGAGTTTTCCGTTACTTCCTCAGCTGGCTCTATCTGTACGTTTCCTCCATACTTTCTGGCAGAGTGAATAACAATCACGCAGGTAAGCAGTGCTTCCGCTGTCCCAGGCCGCGCACCCGGGGCTTGGGGAACTGTCTCACTGCAGGGAGAGGCTGGCATCCAGGGGGCCTCAGGTGTACTTACTGTCCTTCGTGCTGGAAGCCCACTTGTGAGGCCCACTGCACACGGCCCACTCCGGCAGGTCCTTCCGGCACCTCCTAGTACCGCCACCCTCCCCCGCTCTGAGCTGCACCCAAGTGTGTATATCTATTATAAGAAGGGGGAGAGCCAGCCAGCAGTATGTCATGAGAGTGATAATTACATCCCCAACTCCCATCATGCCGTTTGCTGCTGACCTCTCACCCTTCCTTTCCTTCAATCACCCCCCGGCATCACTCACTCTGACAGAGCAGCGGCACAGGCCCTGTGACCTGTCAGCCTGGGGACATGACTTATAGGGCCTCGCAGGTGGACAAAGGGAAGGGAGATAGGCCACATAAATCTCCCTGGTGAATAAAAGAGAGTAATGGAGTGCGCTCCCCGGCGCTGCGCTAGCGGGTTCCCGTGGTCTTGTTATTTGGCGCAGAGTTACGGTGATGAGGCGGTGGCCCAGGCTGACATGTGGGTCCCAATCAACCTTGCCAAAGCCAGCAGGCCCAATGTCACATCCACCCAGATGTCCCTGGGGAGAGCGGGACGGGCGAGGGCAGCAGGACGTCACAGATGCTGGCCCCTTGGCTGGTTTACTGCATCACAAGGGGAGGGCAGGAAGGAGAAACCAAGCAACCCCTGGCCTGGCCCGTTCTGGATGGGGTTCTCTGAACAGCTCCATCAGGGGCTTCATCTGGGCAGTGGGCAGGGCAGGAGCATCATCAGGCCTGCAGATCTCCCCAGTTTCTAGAGAAAGCCTGCAGTGGTGTCCCCAGTCACCTGGACGGGAGGCATTGAGGGAATAACTTAATGAGTCGTGTGCAGGACTTATCAGGGCCTTTCCAAGCTTCACTGATTAGTATGAGGGGGGCTGCCCCCACTAAGGCATCTGAGAAGGAACAGGAATTTGACAGCTTAAAACCTTGAGGTGGGCAGGCACGTTCCCCTTCCACAGATGGACCCTCGAGTTGGTATGGGTTGATACTTCTGAAACACATTTGTTTATAAGACAGCGGCTAGCTTCCGAGTCCTTTACCTATTCATTTGGCTGTGGGGCTGAAAACTGGGCCCCATAAGCCACATACGGCCACACAGGTATCTGTTATGTGTTCTGCAGTTGTTTTTACCAAATTAGAATTTGCATTTCTTCAGATAGGGCAGGCCCCCTCCAGGACACACTCACAGACACCTGCCGTCTCACCCCATCCCAGTTCCAGTCATTTATATCACCTGCCTCTTCCCCACAGGGAGCACGACCCCTGCGGATGCCTCTGCTGCCCAGGCACGGTTCCTGGGTGGTCCCGCCCAGGTCCTCCACGCTCCTTTCAGCCCTTCTCCACTTCACCACTCACTGCCAGCCTCTTACATCTATCTGGATGTTCCATTAATTTCCTCAAATCTTTTATAGCTTTTACTGCACCTGAGCCTCGCGATACCTCCCTGAGATAGCAGAGAGCATCATCCCCATGTGGGCAGATGGAGAACATGAACCAGAGGGGTTAACTGGCTTGCCGGGGGCCACACAGCTGGTCAATGAAAGAGTGATGAGAACCTGAAGATTCCGATTCCACGTGTCTCTTTCCACCAGACCATAATCACACCGAACTGGTGCCTCCACCACACCCAACCATAAGTTCATAGTTGAATCATCATATTTCAGAGCTCAAGGACTATTTGATCCAATTTTCTACCTTATTCACAAAGAACCTTCATGATAGCCCCCAACATAGGTCTTCCTACAGACCCTGCTGGCATTACTGGGGCCAAGGAGCTCATCACCTCAGAAGGATGGGCAGCACTTGTCCTTAGAAGACAAATCCATGAGGAGCCCTGGAGCCCAAATCCTTGAGGTCCTCTTACTACCACAAATGGCTCTTCTGCTCCTCTCAGAATCCACTTGGAAAAGTCTCATCGACTTTAAGAATTTGAAGACCTCTCATCAGGCCAAATCGGCTCAGTTGCTATGTCACTCAGAATCACAATGGACAAAATCCTGACTCCAAAGGGAATTTATTGGTTCATGAAACTGGCAAAATACAGTGTTAGGCACTATGGAACCCAAGGGTTCAAACATTTTCAGGAACCTGTCCCCATTTCTTGCCTCTGTCTCCCTCCTCATTGACACTATTCTTAGGCAGGCACTCCCAATGTGGTGGCCGTTGGCAGACCCAGCCTAAGTCCCACCAGCTCAGCAAATGTGGCAGAAAAAAATCTCCTCTTTCCCAACAATTTCAGCAAAGGCCATGGATGGGGCTCTCTTTGACTGGGGTTGGATAATGTGTCCACCCCTGAACCAGTCCCTGTGTCCCGGAAGATGCCAATTATGGAATGGTCAGGCCTGAGTCATATACCCACCACAATGGGTTGGTTCCAGCTACCTAATTTGCATAGTGAAGTGGGGTGGGTACCCTAAAGATAATCATGGAGCTCTTTCTAGAACAAGGGAGAATGGTGGCTGGACCAAAACAATCACTGCCCTCTATAGTCATCATGGTTTTGAGGCCCATCCCATCCCGATCACTCTCTCTCTTTTCTGCTGTGTTGCTATTTCTCGGTGGAGTACAGTTCAGAGAGTAGAATCCAATTTCCATGTATGATATCAACCATGAGAATTGGGCCCCACGTATACCCTCCCTGAACACACCCCACTTTCATCACACACGAAGCAGCCCATTTGCTAGTATGTGACCACACAGCAGTTCTGGCTCCCCAAGCTTGCTGGCAACTATTACAACCAGGTGTCCTATCATAGGTACTGTCATTTGGCCACCAACCTCCCCCCGTGTGTTAATACCATAGAGTTTTCTTAAACAGAGGTTCATGTTTTCATTTGTAATCCTATTCATTCTTAGTTTGGTAGTTTCAGCCCCATGATTGCAGCCTGTTAGAATCATCTAACAGATGATCACTTCCACAGTCCTAAACTATGGCCATGTGTTTGCTATCAAGTCCTTGATCTTAAAAAAGCCTTAACAATGGATGCCTGGGTGGCTCAGTCCGTTAAGCATCAGACTCTTGATTTCAGTTCAGGTCATGATCTCACAGTTCATGAGATTGAGTCCCATGTTGGACTCCTCAATGACAGCACAGAGCCTGCTTGGATTCTCTCTCTCCCTTTCCCTCTGCCCCTCCCCCGCTCACATGTTCTCAAAAATAAATTAAAAAAAACTTAAAAAAAAAAAAGGCTTAACAAATCCAAACTGGCAGGGAAGAAGTCAAACTTACACTATTTTCAGACATAATACTCTACGTACAAAACCCAAAGGATTCCACCAAAACTTGTTAGAACTAATATATGAATTCAGCAAAGTCAGAGTTGCATTTCTACACACCAAATAATCAGTTGCATTTCTACACACCAATAATGAAGAAGCAGAAAAAGAAATCAAGGAATAGATCCCATTACACCAATTACAATTACAATTACACCAAAAACCATAAAATACCTAGGAATAAACCTAACCCAATAGGTAAAATACCTGTACGATGAAAACTAAAGAACACTGATGAAAGAAATTGAAGAGGACACAAAGAAATGGAAAAACATTCCATGCTCATGGACTGGAAGAACAAACATTGTAAAAATGTCTATACTACCCAAAGCAATGTATACATTTAATACAATCCCTTTCAAATTGCCACCAACATTTTTCACAGAACTAGAATAATCCTAAAATTTGAATGGAACCACAAAAGCCACCTAGGGGCCAAAGCAATCCTGAAAAAGAAAAGCAAAGTTGGAAGCAGCACAACGCCAGATTTCAAGCTATATTACAACACTGTAGTCATCAAGACAGTATGGTACTGGCACAAAAGCAGACACCTAGACCAATGGAATAGAACAGAAAACCCAGAAATGGACCCACAACTATATGGTCAAGCAATTTTTGACAAAGTAGGAAAGAATATCCAATGGAAAAAGACAGTCTGTCCAACAAATAGTGTTGGGAAAACTGCACAGCAATA
The DNA here is from genome assembly GCA_030068075.1 of Paguma larvata. NCBI lineage: Eukaryota > Metazoa > Chordata > Mammalia > Carnivora > Viverridae > Paguma > Paguma larvata. The sequence continues at coordinate 23,250,834 of CM057827.1, read as the reverse complement.
TGCAGAAGAATGAACCCGGCCCACTTTCTTACACCATACACAAAAATAAATTTGAAATGGATTAAAGACTGAGGCACCGGGGTGGCTTAGTTGGTTGGGCATCTGACTTCGGCTCAGGCTATGATCTCACAGTTCATGAGTTTGAGCCTTGTGTTGGACTCTGTGCTGACAGCTAAGCGCCTGGAGCCTGCTTCAGATTCTGTGTCTCCTTCTCTCTCTGCCCCTCCCCCACTCACGCTCTGTCTGTCTCTCTCTCTCTCAAAATAAATAAACATGAAAAAAATGGATTAAAGACCTAAGTGTGACAGGAAGCCATCGAAATACTGGAGAAGAACACAGGTAGCAACTTATTTCACCTCGGCTGAAGCAACTTCTTCCTAGACATCGCTGGAGGCAAGGGAAACAAAAGCAAAGTGAACTATTGGACTTCATCAAGATAAAAAGCTTCTGCACAGTGAAGGAAATAATCAACAAAATCAAAAGAAGGCCAACAGAATGGGGGAAGGTATTTGTAAATGACATATCTTATAATGGGTTGGTATCCAAATCTATAAAGAACTTATCAAACTCAACACCCAAAAAGCAAATAATCCAGTTAAGAAATGGGCAGAAGACATGGATAGATACTTTTCCAAAGAAGACATCCAGATGGCTAACAGACACAGGAAAAGATGCTCAACCTCTCTATCATCAAGGAAGTACAGATCAAAACCACAATGAGATACCATCTCACACCTGTCAGAATGACTAAAATTAACAACACAAGAAAAAATAGGTGTTGGCAAGGATGCAGAGAAAGGGGAAAACTTTTGCATTGTTGGTGGGAATGCAAACTGGTGCAGCCGCTCTAGAAAACGGTATGGAGGTTCCTCAAAAAGATAAAAAGAGAACTACCCTATGATTCAGCAACTGCACTACTAGGTATTTACCCAAAGGATACAAAAATACAGATTCGAAGGGGCACATAAACCCTGATGTTTACAGTAGCATTATCAATAATAGCCAAATTATGGAAAGAGCCCAAGTGTGCATTGACTGATGAATGGGTAAAAAAATGTGGTACACACACACACACACACACACACACACACACACACACTGGAATATTACCCAGCCGTAAAAAATCATGAAGTCTTGCCATTTGCAATGATGTGGTTGGAGCTACGGAATATGCTAAGTGGGGGAGCCCGGGTGGCTCAGTAGGTTAAGCATCCCACCCTTGATTTCATCTCAGGTCATGATCTCACTTTGTGAGATTAAGCTCCATGTCGGGCTCTGCACTGACAGCCCAGAGCCTGCTTGGGATTCTCTCTCTCCCTCTCTCTATCATCTATCTCTCCCCACTCATGCTCTAAAAATAAATAAATAAACATTAAAAAAGAATATTATGCTAAATGAAAGAAGTCAGTCAGAGAAAGACAAGTACATATGATTTCGCTCACATGTGGATTTTAAGAAACAAAACAGATGAATATATGGGAAGTGGGGGAAAAAAGAGAGAGAGGGAAACAAACCATAAAGGCCTCTTAAAGAGCAAGAACAAATTGAGGTTGACAGACGGAGGTGTGTGGGGGACGGGCTAGATGGTGACAGAGATGAAGAAGGGCAATTGTTAATATGAGCATAACAACTGGGTGTTATATGTAAGTGATGAATCACTGAATTCTACTCCTGAAACCAATATTGCACTGCCCCTGTACGTTAACTAACTAGAATTTAAATAAAAATTTAAAAAGAAAAAATATAAAAGTTCATCAATTATCCACATTAAAGAAAAATAAAAAAAATAAAAATCGCTTCAAGATAGGATTAAGAGCAGAGCCCTGTGGCCTGCCACTAGACACTCCATCTAGGCTGACATCAATCCAACGAGAGAACAACAAAAGCACCCATCTCCTAAGATTGCGGTGATGATTAAATGAGTTGATATTTGTAAAGCTCTTAGAACAGGGCCTGGTGCATGGTAAATAATAGATAGAAAAGTGTTTGATAAACAAACTAACAGCTGGGACTTGATCTATCAAAAAAGGTGGACTAACACTGTGCTATTCTTCACCCCACATTTCTGTATCAAGCCCCAAGTCTCCTGTGATAGGTTTTTCTGAACACCTGGCAATAGAAGAATGTGATATCTCTGGCTTTGCTCTCATCAATCTTAGAAAGCAGGGAAAGTGAGGTTTGGTTGGTATGAGCGATGCTGGCCCCTTGTGACCCGCATCCCTTTCTAGGAGCTCCGAATCCATCTATTTGATAAGCACACTGTTCTAAAACTGTTTGGGGAGTATCAATCTCACTAATAAAGAATGTGAGGCATCGCCTATTGGAAATTTGAAACAACATGGTCTTAGTGTCTCTTTCTTTAGAGTCAAAGTTCTACTCAATCAAGAAGAGTAAATTCAAGGGTGCCTGGGTGGCTCAGTCAGTCGAGTGTCCAACTTTGGCTCAGGCCGTGATCTCATGGTTCGTGAGTTCGAGCCGCGCATCGGGCTCTGTGTTGACAGGAGCCTGCTTCTGATTTTGTGTCTCCCTCTCTCTCTCTCTCTCTCAAAGAAATAATTAAACATTAAAAAACGAAGAAGAAGAGTAAATTCAGTTTCCTTGAGGCCCCAAACAACAATCCCCAAAGTCAGAACCCTGCTCTTGGTCACTTACCAAGCTAAGCCATGGCCTCCAGCAATAAAGAAAGCAACTGCATCAGTTAAAAATGCTGTGACCTACAAGTAACAGAACACTCTGCCACCATGACTTGGTTGTAAGGGTTTGTACAGCCTGCAGGCCAAGAAATCCAGAGGCAGCAGGTCTTAGGGTTGGTTTAGCAGCTTAACCATCTATCAAGGACCCAGGCTCCTTTTGTTTCTGTTCTGCTGTCTTTGGCTGTTTGTGCCTCATAGTCACAAGATTGCTACTGCGGCTCCAGACATTGTGGCCTTCTTTGAGGGACAAATAAAGGGGAAAGATCAGCATCCATGAATTCTCTTTAGTAACTTTTCCTATGGGGAAGCAAAATATATTTTCTTGACGTTCCCAGTATACCTCCTCTTTGTACATCATCAGCCAGAAGTTCACACGGCTACCCCTAGCTACAAACAAGGCTAGGAACAAGATGATCTATACTATATAGTGAGTGGTGGCAAGGGATAAATGGATTAGGAATGGCTGCTGGGTGGCCAACAAACAAATCCTTGGCAAGACTGTAGTCCCTATTGATCCAAACCTCACAGCCCAGATGCTAGCACTGGTAGTATTAACCTTGAATTCATCTTGTTTAACTCCCCCATTTGGCTATGATAAAACAGATGCCCAAAAAGAAAAAGACTTGCCCAAGGCCCTATAGCTAGTTAGTAGCTAGTTAGTAGCTGAACAGTGTCTTCCTGTGTAAATGAGTTTTAGACAAGAGTTCTCCAGAGAAATGATACAGATATATAGAAAGATATGGATATAGATATTGATATAATAGATCCCTCTATCTATCTATTTATCTATCATCTATCAATCTACCTATCTATTGAGAGAGAGAGGTTAATAAATTGATTTTAAGGAATTTGGCTTATACGATCGTGGGGTCTGGCAAGTCTGAAATCTACAGGGCAGGCCAGCAGCCTGGAAGTTCAGATAAGAGTGAATGTTGCAGACTTGAGTCCCAGTTCTTCAGGGCAGCAGGCTGGAAACTCAGGCAGGATTCCTATCCACAGTCTTGGGAATTTCTTCTTTGGGAAACATCAGTCTTAAAGGCCTTCGCCTTATTGGATGAGAGCCACCCACGTTAAGGAGGGTTATGTGCTTTATTCAGACTCTACTGGTTTAAATGTCAATCACATCTAAAAAATACCTTCACGGCAACATCTAGGCTGATGCTTGACCAAACAACTGGGCACCATCGCCTCACCAAGTTGACACATAAGATGAACTATCACATAAGAGCACCTATCTTATGAGGTTAAGATGATGGAATGAGTTAATACTTGTAAGGCTTTGGAATAGGGGCCGGCATAACCAGTATTATGAGAGTGTTGTGTAAATAACTATGTAAACAAGCAAACAAATAAACTGGGACTTGAGCCAGGTCTTCTCCCACTACAGTTTCCAAACTGTGTGTCAGGATGCTCCCGAGCACTGAAGCACGCACACAGGGGCCCCAGAGGACGTTGTAAACTTTCCGGGCAAACCCGGTGATGCTCAGCCTCGTCCGACACCACGTGGGCTGCTAACTTGAGGTAGTTCACGGCTTTCACGTTAGATCGCACTACGCTCTTGGCAATGGTATCATGTCTTTGAGAAGCTGGGTTTCCTTGGTTGCTGTGATGAGAATCAACATGGAACTACAAACGAGACGGCCGTGTCCAAGGTGATGGCAAAGTCTGAGAAGACGTGCAGTGCCCAACAGGCACACACATCCCTTTGGTAGGCAACTGGCAGGCAACGACAAAATAAAGTCTCTTTCATTTCAATTTACGTGTATTGTTTTTTCAAAAGGCTAATTAGTTGTGAACACAGGACCGGGTAAGGTGTTTAGATCCAGCCACTTAATAAATAGAACTTTTAGGTGTTTCTTTCAAGCAAAGGGCATCATGAAAAAAATTCCTAAGATGCTAAGAGCACCAGGGACGGAGAAAGTTTGTGAACCTCTGGTTTTTTTTTACCCCACCACACTTCTCAGTATTGTGCCTGAGGCTTGTCTACACCCAAGCGTCCTGAAAGACAACAGGAAGGGTAAGGAGCTGGGTGAATCTTTATTGATTCATTGACTGAATACGTATGTGTTCAATGTTCAGTGCAAGCCCCCGCTCTCTGTGCTGGGATGGAGCTGTGAACAGACTGAAGAGACTCTTTTACACGGAGCCTTCTTCAGTGGGATGGAGACAGAAGAGATTTTTAGCGGGTGAGGGGGTGACCGACCAGTGGCAAGGGGCCTGGTGGCAGGCTGCCGTAGGCTGAGCCAAAACTGCAGGATTCCCAGGAGTATTTTAAGCAACGCCCCGGGTAGGGCATTCCAGGTGAAATCAGGAGTCGGGCCAGTGGGGCCAGCAGCTCACTCTGCCTACCCCCAGGGACAAGCCCCAAATTGGGGTCCCTTTCTCTGGGGCAGCATCTGGATGCTGAGCAGAGTTCCCTCTATCATCCCTTTGCCAGCTCTGACCCCACCTCAAGCAGGGTCAGGCTCAGCTGAAGGGCTCCATCCCTGCTTGGAAAGGGATTGCCACCTAGTCCTGGGGTGACAGAGGGAGAGAGAGAGAGAGAGAGACCCTCCCTCTCTAGCCTCACCAGCTGGGCCAGTGCCTCTGAAGAGCTGCGGTGCACAGTCCCCCGCCCCTCCCCCATCTGCTGTTTAACGATGATGGAAGCTGCTGTCAGTGCGTGGCGACAGTAATAAACACTCTTCTTAATAACACAGGGTGTACCTCTTATTAAAATGAATGGACTCCCACTGCGCAGCCTGGGGCCACACGGCTGGCAGCCAGCCGGGACAGGGGCCCTCAATTGGAGCAGTTTATCTGCTGTAATTACTGGCAGGACAACACAGTGGGGGCTTCCGGGGGCAGCCTGGAAGGGGTCCAGGCCCAGACCAAGCTCAGAGGTACATTCACACATGTGGAGACGGCCGCACAGAAGGATCTCAATATACCTCCAGACCTCATATCCAAAATACCTCTCCCCACATCCAAGACAGTGTATACAGCATCTATCCAGGGACACACACACACATCTGGAAATGATATAGGAACCCTCTGACGGGATCCACATCCGCCTGATGTGGCAAAAAGCAGCAACAGGAACTGCCACGCTCTCAGTGACGGCCCGAAGCCACACGTATGGGGGAACAATAGGGCTATACACATAAATAAAGCTCAGAGAGCACACACACAGCTGCAAGGGGTGTCGGGAACCAAGTGCTCACCTTCCTGAGAGTGTTTGAGATCAGGGAGACACAGGTCCCTGTAAACTCCTTAAGGGATTACAGAATCATAGACATGCACCCTCGTGGCATGGCGGCATTTAGCAAATTTATAATTTGTCACTTTAAGATTGGTTATTTAGTTTGTTGAAGGGATGAGTGAGCGAATTAGTGAATTAACCAGAAGTTTTTGCAGGGGGACGTGATGAAGCAGGAGAACTCATGCACGCAAGCAGAGACACACACATGAACACAGATACTCAGGTGTAGACAGACGCACGTGCACGAGCTCAGATACTCAAGTACAGAGAGAGGCACACACACGAACACACACGTGTAGATGGACACACACAGGTGTTCACACAGGCGCGCGCGCGCGCACACACGCCCTCACATCGGACACACCCCTTTCTCTGGCTGGCTCAGTCACAGCACTAGAAAGAAACACACTGTGAGCTCAGGCAGGTACCCTGAGATCTACCCCCAGAGACTTTGCTTTTTAAGTTATCTTTCCTCTTGAGAAGGGAGGGAAAAGTGTGTTGTGAGGACATGAGAGAGGTGAGACAAAGGGTGGGGGGCTCCACAGCTCCCTTCCTTGTGGCCCTGATTCAGCCCCTGGAGGCCCAGCCTGTCCACGCCCCATCAGGTAGGGGCCCTTCTCCGCTTTCCACAGAGCCCAGTATTTCTTTGCTCAAAGGGACTCAGAGACCCCTCCTAAGGGTCTTCCTACAGGACAGGGCTTCATACCCAGGGCTTTATCCATCTCAGAGAGGTGGGGATGCTGAGAGAGAAAGCGTATGTGCGTGTATATGTGTGTGTAACACACACACGTGTAGGTAGGTGTGCAAGTGCTGGTGGTGCAGAGAGGGCTGGACTTTCTACCCTCCCAGGTGGAGCAATCCTCCTTCTCCATTGCCATCATGAGGTTACAGAAGAGAACTTGCCCAAAGGGTTCTACTGTTCACAAACACACAAACACCACTGAACTAGCCTGAGAATGACCACGTCTTGCTCACATGGAAGAGGTCATATGGATGAGGTTTTAACTAACAAAACGCTAAAACCAGTCATTTGAAGCCTCTGCTGAGCACTTCGTCTGCGGCAGACTTGGCCAGGCACTGTAGAGAGGCCGTATAATCAAATCCCCACATTAGCCTTATCATCATCTCCACTTCTTAAAGGAACCCACAGAGAGTAAGTAACAGCAGCAGGATTCACACCCGGCCGCCTGACCTCAGAGCCCACATTCCCTATCAGCGCACAATACTTTCCTTGGAGGAAACAAATGCATGAACTTGACATTATGAGCTCACACTGCAAACAGCTGAGTTCACCAGCCTTGTGCTTTTGGAAGCTGTTCCTTACAAATGAGGTGCAGAGTGGGAGGGATGCTTTCACACTAACCTCCTGGAAGTGATGGATGGCCAAGTTGGAAGAAGTGGCCCCACGCCTCACACGGCCACTGGGCTACACCTCTGCTTCTAGCTTTGGATGGCTAGTTTGTACTTGGCCAACCAGGCCTCCAAGAACAGCTAGTAAAGCTGGATTTAAAAACAGAAAATAGGGACTCCTAGGTGGCTCAGCCGGTTAAGTTTCCGACTTTTGATTTCGGCTCAGGTTGTGATCTCACAGTTTGTGGAATCGAGCCCCATGTCAGGCTCTGCACTGACAGCGTGGCGCCTGCTTGGGATTCTCTCTCTCCCTTGCTCTCTGCCCCTACCCTGCTCACGTGCATGGGCACATGTGCTCTCTCTCTCTCTCTCTCTCTCTCAAAAATAAAAAAATGTTAAATTTTTAAAAAATAAAAATAAAACCAGAAAATACACAACATGAATAAAGCTTGAGGATATTATGCTAAGGAAATAAGCCAGTCGCAAACAGACAAATACTTCATAAAATTCCACTCATATGACATACCTACGGTAGTCAAATTTACACAGTTTCTATTTGGGGAGATGAAAAGAGTTCTAGAGGTTGGTTGTATAACAGCATGAATATACTCAACATTCCTACATCTACAGGTAAAAATGGTTAAAATGGTTGCATATTTATATAATATGTTAGGAGCACCTAATATAAAATATTTTTATAACATAATACTAATGAAAATATAATAATAATTAGGAGTACCTAAATATATACAGCAAATATTAACAGGCCTAAAGGGAGAAATAGACAGCAAACCAATAATAGGGGGACTTTAATAACTCCACTTATATCAATGGATATATCATCCAGACAGAAAATCAATTAGGAATCATCAGCCTTAAATGATATATTAGACCAGATGGACTTGACAGATATACACAGAACATTCCATCCAAAAGGAACAGAATACACAGTCTTCTCAAGTACACAGGTAACATTCTCTAGGAGAGATGATCTGTTAGGGACAAAGTAAGTCTTAGCAAATTTAAGAAGACTGACATCATATCAGGCATCGTTTCCGACCATAATGGTATGAAACTAGAAATCAATTACAAGAAGAAAATTGAAAAATTCATAAATATGTGGAGATTAAACAACATTAGTTGAACATACATTGAAACACCAATGGGCCAATGAAGAAATCGAAAGAGAAATTAAAAAAATACTGTGAGACAAGTAAAAATGTAAATACAACATATCAAAACTTATGAGATGCAGTAAAGGCAGTTCTAAGAGGGAAGTTCATAGCAATAAATGCTGACATCAAGAAACAAGAGAAATTTCAAATAAACAATGTAACTTTACACTCAAATGCACTAGAAAAAGAAGAACAAAGTCCAAAATTAGTAGAGGAAGGAAATAACAAAGATCAGAGCAGAAATAAATAAAATAGAGACTAAAAACATAATAGAAAAGATCAATGAAACCAAGAGCTGGTTCCCTGAAAGTTAAACAAAATTGACAGGTCAAGATCTCACAGTTCGTGAGTTCGAGCCCCACATCAAGCTCCACACTGACAGCACAAAGCCTGCTTGGGATTTTCTCTCTCTCTCTCTCTCTCTCTCTCTCTCTGCCCCTTCCCTGCTCATGCTCTCTCTCTCTCTCTCTCTCTTCTCTCTCTCTATCAAAAATAAATAAACTTTAAAAAATCAGAAATGAATAAGGAGACATTACCACCAATACCACAGAAATACAAAGGATTATAAGAGACTACTATGAAAAATTATATGCCAACAAATGGGAAAACCCAGAAGAAATGGATAAATTCTTAGAAACATATAACCTATCATTGTTCATGAATGGATTATGAACAAATATAAAATGTGAACAGACCGATTACTAGTAAAGAGATTGAATCAGTAATCAAAAATCTCCCAACAAGCAAAAGTCCAGGACCAGATGAATTTTACTGGGGAATTTTACCAAAAATCTTAAGAATTAATACCAATCCTTCTCAAACTCTACTAAAAATTAGAAGAGAAAACACTTCCAAACTCATTTTATGAGAGCAGATTACCCCGAAAAGAAAAGAAAGAAAAGAGAATTACAGGCCAATATTCCCAATGAACATATATGTATAAATCATCAACAAAATATCAGCAAATCAAATTCAACAATACATTTAAAAAAAAATCAAGGGCGCCTGGGTGGCTGGTTGGTTGAGCAGCCAACTTCAGCTCAGGTCATGATCTCACGGTCTGTGAGTTCGAGCCCCGCATTGGGCTCTGTGCTGACTGCTCAGAGGCTGGAGCCTGCTTCGGATTCTGTGTCTCCCTCTCTCTCTCTGCTCTTCCCTTGCTCACTCTCTGTCTCCATGTCTCTCAAAAATAAAATAAAAAAGCTAAAAATAAAAAAAAAATAAATAAAAATAAATTAAAAAAAATCAAACACCATAGATGCGAGGATGGTTCAAAATCCTCAAATCGGTCGGTGTGGCTCACCACATTAAGAAAATGAAGAATAAAAACCATATGATCACCTTAATAGATGCATAAAAAGCATTTGATAAAATTCAACATATTTATGATAAAAACTCTCAACTAAGTAGGTATAGAGGAAATGTACCTCAACATAATAATGCCGTATGTGACAAGCCCACAGGTAACATCATACTCAGTGGCAAAAAGCTGACAGCTTGTCCTCTAAGATCAGGAACAAGACAAGGATGCCTCCTCTCCCCACTTTTATTCAACACAGGGCAATTAGGCAAGAAAAAGATATAAAAGACATCCAGATTGGAAAGGAAGAAGTGAAACTATCACTGTCCTCAGATGACATGATATTGTATATGGAAAACCCTAAAGACTCCATCCAAAAATTGTTAGAACTAATACAGTAAAATTCAGCGAAGTTGCAGGATAGAAAATCAATATATAAAAATCTGTGGTGGGGCGCCTGGGTGGCTCGGTCAGTTCCGTGTCCGACTCTTGGTTTCTGCTCAGGCCATCACCATCTCACAGTTTGTGAGATGGAGCCCCTCGTTGGGCTCTGTGCTGACAGCACAGAGCCTGCTTGGGATTCTCTCTCTCTCTCTCTCTCTCTCTCTTTTTCTCTCTCTCTGCCCATCCCCTGCTTGTGCTCCCTCTCTTTCTGCTCTTCCCCTGCTCATGCTCTCTCTCGCTCTCAAAATAAATAAATCAATTTAAAAAAATCTGTTGTGTTTCTATACACTAATAATGAACTATCAGAAAGAGAAATTAAGAAAACAATCCCATTTGCAGTTGCATCAAAAACATTAAAATACCTAGAAATAAGTTTAACTGAGGAGGCGAAAGACGGGGCACTGAAATAACCTAAGTTTCCATCAGTGGATGCATGGATACAGAAAATGTGATATACATATATATATACCCATACGTATAAAATATTATATTATGGATATAAATTAATATTATTAACATTACATTAATATTATATAAATAATATTATTTTGCCACAAAAAAGAATACAATCTTGCCATTTGTGACAACGTGAATGGACTTTGAGGGCATTATACTAAGTGAAATAAGTCAGAGAGGACAGATACCACAGATCTCACTTATATGTGATCTCACTAGTATGTGAAATCTAAAACAAAAACAAGCCCCTACATACACAGAACAGACCAGTGGTTGTCAGAGGCAAAGAGCTGGGGGGGGGGGTGGGTGGGGGGTGAAACGGGTGGAGTCAAAAGGCAAAACTTCTAGTTATAAAACAAATAAGTCACAGAGATGTAACGAACAGCATGGTGACTGTAGTTAATAATACTGTATCGTACACACGAAGGTTGCTAAGAGTAAATCTTTAAAGTTCTCATTACAAGAAAACAATCTGTGACTGCGTACGGTGACGGACGTTAACCAAACTTCATGTGGTAATCATTTTTAATATATATAAATATGGAATCATTATGTTGTATACCTGAAAATAATGTAATGTTGTATATCAGTTATGCTTCGATAAAAAAAAGAAAGAAAAAATGATTTAAATGTTCGGGGGCACTCGGATGGCTCAGTCTGTTGAGCATCCGACTTTGGCTCAGGTCACAGTCTCACGATTAATGGATTTGAGCCCTGCGTCAGGCTCTGTGCAGGCAGCTCAGCGCCTGGTGCCTGTTTCAGATTCTGTGTGTCCCTCTCTTTCTGCCCCTCCCCTGCTAGTTGTCTCTCTCTCTCTCTCAAAAAAAAAAATAAACCTCGGGGTGCCTGGGTGTTTCAGTCGGTTAAGTGACCCACTTTGGCTCAGGTCATGATCTCACAGTTGGTGGGTTCGAGCCCCGTGCCGGGCTCTGTGCTGACACCTCAGAGCCTGGAGCCTGCTTCGGATTCTGTGTCTCCCTCTCTCTCTCTCTCTCTGCCCCTCCCGCACTTGTGCCCTCTCTCTCTCTCTCTCTCTGTTTCAAAAATAAATAAACATTTAAAAATTAAAAATAAATAAATAAACCTTAAAATTTTTAAAAAATGTTCCAGGTATGTATTTTAGCACAAGTACAAATGGAACAAAGGGTTTGGGACAGTTAGGCCCGTAGGAAGCACTCCCCGAGAGGGTTGTAGGTGTGAGCATCTCCCTCCAGCCCTCCTGCAGCCATCATACAGCCTGCAGCCTCACCCCGCCCTCCCTAGACCCCCCAGGCAATGGACGGGTCAGCCTTGAGCTTAGGGTGACACTGCATCCGCCTTCCCAAACTTACTCCCCGTCCCCCGTCCCCCTTCCTCCTCCCCCCTCCTTCTCCTCTCCCCAATGTTTCTCAGCAGCGGCTTGTCCTGTCCACTTCACCCGAGCCGCTGTTGTAAATGGCTGGTGTCCCCCTCTCCCCTGGCTTCATGTTTCTGCTTAACTTGGCTCCAAACCACAGGAAGCGCTTCCCTTCCGAGCTAAAGCAGGGTCAGTTCAAAACCACGGTCCTCATCACAGCCCAGGTGGTTCCAGGTCAGCTTTTGGGGATAGGTCATGAGGAGGCAGGGCCCAGAATTATGGGGATGGTAATGATTATAAAATGACGTGCATGGTCGCACACCACGTGAAAGGGTTTTACATCCACTGTTTCATTTCATGCTCACAACAGGGGGGTATGGTGGTGGGGGTTGCCCCGTTTTACAGATGAGGAAACTGAAGCTCTGGGTGATTATACAAGACGGTCCCAAGCTTTTAACCACTGAGCCACGCTGCTTCTACTGTTGCTGGAGGAGCTTGCCTCAGACCCTCTAAGTTTCCCTCCCATGAAAAAAGAAGACAGTAAGTATCTTCTTTTGGAATCCGGGATAGGGACAGGAATGACCTCTGTCATTCCTTTGGGCCACTGTGATGTGTGGTGTGGAGAAGTTGTCCTTGCTGAGTAACACCCATTGCCATCTCGGCTTGCCCAGTCGAGGGCCCCTGTGACTGCGCCCACCAACTCTGCATCAGGGGGACAACAGCTACCTCTAAATATACCTAACAAACAGTTGGCCACTGGGCCAATCATGGGGGGCCCAGGCCCCAGGGAAAGTTCTAGAGGCTTGCAATGAAACCCACTTTGGGCCTTGCCAATATTTGTATCCAGATGGCTTTAGAGGATACCTTGAATAGAACAGGAAGTTGGGAAGGAAGGTATGGGCTGTGGCGGGAAAAGGACAGCCTCACCTGTTCTGCCTTGACAGTGATAATAACCAACGTCCCCATTGTTTGAGTCAGGTACCTGCTCCGTCTTCTGCGCCCTTGTTATTAAAATTGTGATCCGCTGGCAGCCCCTGGGAGCTTACTAGAAATGAGGGCTCTCAGGCCCCACCCAGATCTGCCGAGTGGGAATCTGTATTTTAGTAAGATGCCCTGGGGATTCAGACACTGCGCCATCGTCCTTAGCGCACCATTCCCCGGAAGTGAGATTTTTTTTTTCCTTTTGGATTTTACGGATGAGAAAACCGAGGCCCAGAGAGGTGGAGTCCATCGCCCAAGGTCATAGGTAGGAAAGTGCAGTGCGGGAATCTGAGCGGGGGACGGGTCGCCACCCTTGGGCACCATCGCCGTGTGTGCCTGTGTCAGGCAGTCCCCGCAACCCCGTGGGAGGCGCTGGGGGGACACGCTCATGGGGCCCCAGGGAGGCCCTCTTGCCTGCCGGCTCCCACATCTGTTCAGCTTGGACCTCCTGACGTCGCGGCAGGCCGGAGGGGCGGCCCAGCTCCCGGTGAGCCAGAGACATTCTCCCACCCGCCCCAGGGCCGGGCCAGGACGAGGCTCCCAGCTCCCGCTACAGGAAGCCACGAAACGGTGGCTACCATCGCCCGCAGCATCTCCGCCTGGGGGGCTGCAGCCCATGACGCATCTCATTGCGAATCCCTCCATCTTTCCCATTAGCTGAGATTGCGGGTTCAGAGCACAAACATCGCCGCCTGACACCGGCGCTGCGCATCAGCCCGCAGCCGGGAATGGTCTCGTCTCCTTCAATCCATCATGCAGGGTTTCAAGCTCTCCTTCCCAGACTACTCTCTGCGCCCTTCCCCAGGCCTGGCCCAGGGGATTTGCTGAGCTGCCGCCTGGCTGAAGAGGAGCAAGAGAGAGGGGTAGAGCACGGTGACCATAAGTGGAGGGCAGGGACCTCTCAGGCCTGAAGCCCAGCGACATCTGGAGAACCCAGCCTACACCATGAGCCGACCTGCTTCGGGCCCACGGGAAGTGGATAGGGGGCAGAGGGGCAGAAGGGGCAGAGGCCTCCCCCACTACTCCAAAGGCCTGGGATCTGTATTTGCTTCTCTGCAGATGCACTCCCTGGAGTTAGAACCCCTGGATGTTCTGACTCAGAGCATCTGGGAATGGAGCCTGAGAATCTGCATTTGAAACTGGGCTCCTCCATGTGATTGTGAGACAGTTGTTCCCCGAGCCCCCGCATTTTGACACTTTACTGATGGAGCAGCAATGTACCAGTTAGGTTAGGCTAGGTTGCACTGTTGTAACAAATAGCTCCCAAAGCTCCCTGGCTTAAAGCAACAACAATTCATTTCCCGCTCAAGTTGCATGCCCGAGGCAAGTTGGCAGGGAGGCCCTGTTCACTGACATTCCTCAGAGACTCGGGCTGACAGAATCCCGTCTCAGCCAGAGTCCTGTGATCGCAACGCCAGTAAGGAGCAGGGCTGGAGGGTCTCCCGTCAGCAAAGAAATGTTCCAGCCTCAAAGCAACACGCAGCACTTCTGTCCACAACCCACTGCCAGAGCTAATCGTAGGACTGCTTAACTTCATGGGGACGGGGGTGGGGGGGGATGGAGAAAGATAACCCTCCCAGATGCCAGGAAGGAGAAGTGTGAGACGTGGGCAAACAGCTGGAATGCCTGTCACAGACCGAGGCCAAGAGCCCACTCCTTGCCTGCTGAAACCTGACCCGCTGCTACTGCGGACGCGGCAGGAAAAGATGGAAAATGCGAGGCAGTGGCTTGCACCCTCCCGGCACTTCCACGGAACTTTATAGCCTGTTTATTCACATGCGTTACCACAGTATTGATGCTTGCTGTAGCAGAATTTTTATAAATGTAAATTATTTCTACTATATCCACTTTTAATTTATATCAATCGTATATCATGTCACGTCATGTCACGTCACGTCATATATCACATCATATCGTTACTATATTCGTTCAGCTTTCAGAGCAGCTAAGTGAGTACCCCAAAGCCTCATAGTTAGTTACAGAGAAGGACTAGCCTGGGTGTTCTGGCTTCTAGTTCTGGGCCCTTCCATCGGGCTCTGGCCAAGTCAGGGCTGGGACAGGTTGGTTCCGTGAGCTTTGTGCTTATTGGTTTGGGTTTGGCCTCCCCCGGCAAACTGGATCCCCGTGCTCCTTGGAAGTCTTACATCTGGTCTGCACATCCCCAACGCCTACGCTACTGGCTGCCCCAGAGACAACTGCTTTCTTTCTCCTCCATCTGCTGGGAAGAGAGACTCCATCAGCCCCTGACTACCAGCCGCCTCTGCGTCACACTTCGGCCCACCCGCAGAGGCCTGGCAGACTAAACACAATGTCTCTGGGACTAAGTAGGGTTGCTGTGGGATGCTAGAACAGGTGAGTGGGGGAAGCTGGGGCCAGGGGTGAGAAGACTTGTCCAACCTTTGGAAAATTAATGGATGAAAAATAGTTTAGGCTTTACTCTGATTTTTACTGCCTAGCTCTATAACCCAGGCTAGAGGGGCAGGTGAAAACAGGACAATCTAGTTACATGACCCACACTGTGTAAGGCCTCGGGTGTTCTTGGGGCCCCAAAACACAGTGTGTAGTCATAGAGGACACATAGAGGACCCAAGGCCCGTCCTCACGCTCTGGGTGGGGGTGGGGCTGCCTTAGGCGAGCACTGGGGCACTCACCACCCACACAAACACTGAAATGTGGTCACTTGTGTGTTCTTCACCTTAAAAGTGGTTTGCATCCTTCGTATATGCTTTTAATTTTCTCCTGGAAAATTGGGGCTCAGGGGTCCCCAAACCCACCCAGCCATTCCACGCTCTTCAACCCGAGACCTTTTTCCCTTTTCTGTTCTGACTGGACACTCTGCTCCCACCCCAGATAGGAAAGGCTGGGGAGGAGAGGGGTGAGGCTGCTGAGCCCCCTGCCAGGGAACTCGCATGGCGTCTGGCCTCAGATTGTGAAACTGCAGAGACTGATACTGGTGAGGAGGTGACAAGGAGACAGATTTCAAGTTCAAAGACCTGGGATGGAGTTCCTTGCTCAGTGGTTTCCTACCTATGTGATCTTGGAAAATCTCTTATTCTCACTAACTTCCTTATCCATAAAACAGGACAATAATACTAGTCCACTGTCTAAGACTTTCTAGTTTATTCGTCCAACAAATATTTACTGAGTGTCTACTACATGCCAGGCACTCTTCTAGGAGCTGGCAGCATAGGAAAGAGCAAGATGGAGTCTGTGTGCTCACAGGGTTTTAGTCAGCAGAGGGCTGGGTGGAGCAGGCAATAACCAAGTGAACCAAGGATGTAATGACAGTTCTGGTAAGTTGCCGTGAAGGAGATAATTGGGACAATGAGATAAAGGGTAACCAGCTAAAACTAGGAGGTAGCCGATTTAGATTAGGAAGTCAGAGAATACTTCTCTGAGGAGGTGACGCTTGAGCTAGACTAAAGCGTAGGTGAAGATCTGGGGCAGTACATTCAGGCTGAGGGAAGTGCAAAGGCCCCGTGGCAGGAAAGGGCTTGCCAGGCACAGGGGACGGCCAGTGTAGTTGGAGAAGAAACAGTGCCAAAAGCGAAGCCACCCCTTGAGAAGAGCGAGCTCCAACACGGGTCACAGTGAGTAAGCTCAGGAACCAGTAGATGAAGTCCCGGCCTCCTGCCTTGCAATTCATCCCCTCAGACCTGCTCCCCACTGCAACTGGCTCAGAAGGAACCAGAAAGTGTTGAACAGAAACCTGAGCTGGACAGGCCCCCTGGGACCATAAGAGCGCCCCCCTCCCCACCTGCACCCAGGCAAGCTCAGGCACTTGGTTGACCTGGCTTAATTGGGGGGCACTCTCCTCACGCCCCCTCGGGCCCAAAGATGTTGGGAAAGGGTGGTACCCTCACTTCCTGCAAAGTTGGCCTGAACGCACCCTCACCGGAGGACACACCTGGAGTCCTGTACCCGCTCAGCACCTCGGTTCTGCCCTCCAGACTACACGTACAGAGGAAGAGTGACCTCTAGTGATGAATGCCCTGTGGAGAGCGCAGCTGCCCAGGTGGCTGTCACTGGGCCCCTGCTTCGGAAACCCGGAGTGGGGACAGCAGAGGCAAGGTGGGGCAAGGCTGCCTTGGACCTCAGGAGCTGCAGAACGACCCGAGGACCCCGAGCACAGCCTGTTTCCCGAGGCGTGGGCAACAGCCTGGAGGCCTGGCAAGGGCACTCGGCTGGCTGCAGGCGCCCGGATGGGAGTCCAGGCCGTGCCTCTGGCCGGCCGGGTGGCCTGCGGAGCTGAAACTCTCCCGGGTTCCGCTTCCCCGTCTAGGCTTTCCAACGACTCCTCGCGTCCGACATCAAGACTCAAGGTAGGTCTTGGTCTCTCCCTGTTAGAAATAAGGATGTGGGGGTACCAGACGGGTTGGAAAAGGCTGGAGTTGAGATTCAAGTCAAGCTGGGTCAGACCCGAAGTCCGCCCTTTCCATTGTGTGTCGTGCTTCCTCTGCCTGGACCGCGCCAGGGGACCAGCACCTCTCAGGGGACCGGTGAGCTCCTAGGGTGCAGCCCGTCTTCAGGGGTCTTCTTTGTGACTGCATGGTATAGGAGGTAGGGGCAGGTCAGTGCGGTAAGCAGGGAGCCCATGTGTGCAGGGTCCATGCGTGTGCAGGGTCCACGGGTGTGGAGGGTACATGCGTGAGCAGGACTGTGCGTGTGCAGGATCTGTGTGTGAGCAGGGTCCATGCGTGTGCAGGGTCCACGGGTGTGGAGAGTACATGCGTGAGCAGGACTGTGTGTGAGCAGGGACTGTGCATGAGCAGGGACTGTGCGTGTGCAGGGTCCGTGCGTGTGCAGGATCTGTGTGTGAGCAGGGTCCATGCGTGTGCAGGGTCCACGGGTGTGCAGGGTACATGTGTGAGCAGGACTGTGAGTGTGTAGGATCTGTGTGTGAGCGGGGGCTATGCGTGTGCAGGGTCCATGAGTGTGCAAGGTCTATAGGTGAGCAGGGTCTGTGTGTGAGCAGGGGCTGTGTGTGAGGACTGTGCATGTGCAGGATCTGTGTGTGAGCGGGGGCTATGCGTGTGCAGGGTCCACGAGTGTGCAAGGTCTATAGGTGAGCAGGGTCTGTGTGTGAGCAGGGGCTGTGTGTGAGCAGGACTGTGCGTGTGCAGGATCTGTGTGTGAGCAGGGGCTGTGTGTGAGCAGGGTCCATGAGTGTGCAGGGTCCATGAGTGCAGGATCTGTGTGTGAGCAGGGGCTGTGTGTGTGCAGGGTCCACAGGTGTGCACGGTCTGTGTGTGAGCAGGGTCCATGTGTATACAGGGTCCACGAGTGTAGGGTCTGTGTGTGAGCAGGGTCCGTGCGTGTGCAGGTCCGCAGGTAAGGTCCGTGTGTGCGGAGCTGCCTGGCCCACACACGGCCCTCCCTGCCCGCCAGGCCTCCTCCTCTGGTTCTTGCACGGGAGCTTGCAGACCCACCTCAGGATCGGAGGGAGGGGGTCGAAGGATTTCTCTCCTCCCCGAGATTTGGCCCTTGTGTTCATTTATGTCTCCATATGCACAACTGAAGAACCCGACAGTTAAAAACCCTCGGATGTCCCGCGTACCTGCCCGCAATGTTGGGGAGTTCTCTAGGACATCCAGCTTCAGGTGGGACACCTCCAGTGACGGGGACTCACTGCCACCGTCACCACACTCCACTCCAACTGGGGGCATCCGGATGCACAGAAAACTCCTGGTTATCCTGAGCTGTCGTCTGCCTCCACTCACCTTGGAACCCCTGATTCCAACGTCCTTCTGAAAGTCACACATGAGAGAACCCACGGAGCCCTTCTTATGCAAGGCTATTGAAAACACCTGCTAAAAACTCTTCTGCAGGACAAATAGCCCCAGTTCCTTAGGACATTCCTCACACAGGACCTTGTCTAGATACTCTCCCGTCCTGATCTGGGACTCGTGCACTCAGATGCCGGGCGATGTTCTAAGCCCTGTGTTTCATTCAAGTCTCACCACCACCTGGAGGAAGGGCTTTATCACCCCCATTTCACAGATGGCAAGAAGGAGACATAGAAAGGCCGCCTGAGATCATCTAACTAGTAACTGGCAAAGCCGAGATCCAAATCTGGCTGGCCTGACCCCAGAGTCTGTGCTGTGCAAAGCAGCCCGAGGCAAGGGCAATACTGCAGACACAGACTTGGGGCCCTGGAGCCCGGATGATATTTGAAGTGCCAGGGCTGGAGGAGGAGGCTCAGAGAGGGAGAAGAGAAGAGAGAAGAGGGCTCGGGGCTGCGCCCTAAGTGCTCCCACATTCAGAGGCGGAGCAGAGGCTGCAAAAGAATGGAGAAGGAGCAGCCAAGGAGGTGGAGGGAAACCAGAGCCTACATTGTCATGGCAACGGAGGAGGAGGCGGTCTGAGGAAGGAGGGAGAGGCCAGCGGTCACCCGTGTCAGATCCCGCAGAGAGGCCAAAGAAGGTGAAGACAGAGATGTGACCATGGTTTGGCATGAAGGGGTTTTTTTTTTTTGTGGGGGGGATCACTGGTTAGGGTTAGAATCTCAGTGTGATGGAGGGCTCGGAAACCCCACTGGAGTGGGTTGGGAGAAAGACGTCAGATGGGCGAGTAGGAGCAAATCTGGTTGGCTCTGAGGTGCGGTGAAATGAGCACTAGACCAGGAGTCCAGGGTCCCCCGCACACTAGTCCTGTGATCATGGACAAGGGGTCTAACTTTCCTGAGCCTCGGTTTCCTCATCTGTAAAATGGGGAATGATATTAATACCTGCTTTGCGGGACTACAGTGAGGCATCCGATGAAAGATACGAAAAGGCTTTGCAAACCACGGAGCCCTGTGAAGAGAGAGGATATTTCACGGCTCTCGAATGGCTTCCCTCGTGTCGGAGTAGGGATTCGCTCCCCTCCTTCTTTTCCTGCTCTAACCATCTGTCTCTGCAGCCTGAAATCTGTTCCACCTGACCCCTAGCTGACCAGAGCCTTCCCTCTCCCTCTGTCTGGCCACAGCCCCCCCACCTCGCAGTCCTGGCTTGGCTCTGGGGGACTCGGTTGAATATGCAAATGTCTCCCCAACCAGCTGGTGTCCGCCTCCCAGAAACACATGTTCCGAAGCCCCTCCGCCTCACCGGGGAGGGGGGCCTTAGCCTCTGCCGCTCCGCAGCCCAGAGAGGACACATGGCTGGGCGAGGCCGCCGCCCGCGGCAGATGGGGAAGGGCTGCTAGGCGTGGACACAGAGGGCAGGAGAGGGGCCGGTGGTGCGTGTGGGCGAGGGGACCGGCGGGCGCGGGTGAAGGGCGCGGTGTGTCGGGTGTACGCCCGCACGCCACGGGAGCACACAGTCCGCCGGGGTGCACGCATCCCTACCAACCCGTCTTCGGGGCTCCTCGGTAAAAATTTGAGGCCTCAAAATTCTATCAGGTTTTGCAAAATTAGCCTTGCCGACATTAAAAAAAAAGTAGAGAGAGAGAGAGAGAGATCTGTTTCTATATCTATCACAAAAATACTTAAGGCTTTCAAAAGGTTATCAAGAACAATATGAGGGACCCCCATACATTCACCTTTCAGCTTAAGAAGTCACACTTTTTTTTTTTTTCCCGAAATTCAAGTGAAGGCCCTCGGGCGCCCCCTCCATGGGCATTAGTCTCCCTTCTGGGGATCCGCTACCCTCGGTTCAGTGTTTGTCATCCCTGTAAATTTCTTTAGACTTTGGCCATGTAGGAATGTATCCCTAAACAAAAGCTGCTATTGTTTTGTATGTTTTAAATTTCTGTATAAACGGCCACCGCGTAGTCCATCTTCTTTCGCGAACTGCTTTTTTTGTCTCCGTGTCATATTTACGGGATTCAAGCGTAGTGTCCGTTCACTCGCCTTCACTGCATTCTTACCCAGATTTTTCAGTCGCGCCCTGATCCCTGACAGACGGCACGCTCAGTCTGGGTCCTCCCCGCCCAGTCCCCCAGACACAGACTCCAAGGGAAACTGGCAGAAAATCTCCAGCTACGACCTGACCAGTGGCCTGCTTCTCTTCACAGCTGATGGCTGCTGCGAAGGCCCTGGGGGAGGAAGCTCCTGCAGGGGGAGGCCCAGGAGAAGTCTCTGCTTCTGCCTGCTAGGCCTAGAATAATGAGCTGGCCGGGCCGGGGCTCCTCACCGTGCCACACACACAATACACACTATGGGCCAGGGGCCATTCCAAGCCCTTCCTATGCATTTAATCCTCACACCCCGAGGGGTAAATGCCATTTTCTTCTGCCATTTTCCAAGTGAGGAATCTAAGGCACAGAAGGTTGAAGGGACTCGCCCGAGGTCACCAGTTATAGAGCCAAGACTTGAGCCTGCATAAACCACAACACTGTTGCCCCATCGTGCACCCCAAGTTTCATTGCGTGTGCCCCACCCTGTTGGCCAGGTGATGGTCACCCCTGGGCCCCCCGGGGTTCGATGCTTCCTGCAGGCTGCAAGGTCGTGAGCCTAAGAACACTGCCAAGCCGGTGCCAGAGAAGCCCCGTAAAAACCTCAGGCACAAAGGAGCAAACAACGCCGGCCAAGAGCCCCCTGCTACCAGCCCCTGCGCGGGCTGCCAGGAACCCAGCTTCCTGACAGCAGGGGGAGCGGGGCCCAAGGGCAGCCTCTCACCGTGGCTCTTCAGATGCCATGGGCCTCGCTCTGGTTATCTGGAAAATGGAAGGACAGAGTAAGAGGACATCAAGAGTTTTGAGCCAGATACTTTCTAAGATCTCTTCCATCTTCCACGTCGTGTAGCTCTACAGCAGAAGTCGGCCCGTGTTTTCTGTAAAGGCCTAGGCAGTAAATATTTGAGGCTTCGAGGACCACACCGTCTCCGTCATGACTACTTAACTCTGCCGGGGTAAAAGGAAAGCAGGAAAGCAGCCACGGACAATGTGCGAACGGATGGGCGTGGCCGCGTTCCAATAAAACTCTATTTATAGACACGGAAATTTGAATTGCATATAATTTTCACCAATCATGAATCGCTATTTTTCTTTGGATTCCCCCCCCCCAACGATTTAAAAATATAAAAACGTTTCTTAGCTCTTTTCTTAGTGAAAATGAGCGGTGGGCTAGACTCGGCCCACGGGCTGTGGTTTGCCAGCCCCTGCGCTGGCAGGAACAGGCTGGACCGGGAGGCTGGAAGTTCTGGGTTTGAATTACGGAGTCATAGCTCTGCCCTTTTTGAGCTGTGCAATCGAGAGCAGTTACGTACCCTCTCTGAACCCCATTTCCTCCTTGGTACAATGGAGATTCTACCGTCTACCGCCAGCATGCAGGGACGAGATGAGTCGAGAGCATATAACCAGCTCTTGGAAGCAGGAGTGGTCCTCAGGAATGTTAGCCGATCCCAGATTCTTCCCCACAAAGCTTTTCTCAGCTGAAAAGTCCAGGACACTACTGGTCCCTTTCCATCCTTAGCCCCTGCCTCCTTCCTCTGTCCCCTGGCCTTGGGTCACCTCTGTCACCCAGAGCCTGATCCTCTGATGGCCCAAGCCATGCACTACAGAGGGCCCAGGATCTCGGTGTGCTCCATCAGCTGTCCCGGGACCCTCCAGCCTTGCCCTGAGAGGGGTGCCGGGGTTCTTGGGTAAGGGGGGATTCCCGGCGCTCCTACCGACATCCAGATTCCATTCATCCCTCCTTTTCTACAGCAATTTGTTCATGACTGTGATTGCCTGGGTGGTTCCAGACGACAGATCCCTCGATATACCAGGACTCTGGCTTCTGCCAGGACTGAGAGTCCCCTTGTGTCACCCACACGACCAATGACAAAAGGGGAAGGGTCTTAAGAATGGAGAGAAGACACTGAAGTTGGGCATCACAGAATCGTAAGCATCCCTAGCCCAGGGCCTGGTGGCAGAAAGCACAGAGCCTCTGAGAAAGAACCAAAGACAAAGACTGGCTTGCAAACTCCCTTCCTTGAGCCCTGTGTCATCTAGATTCCGGCCCCACTGGGAAAGGGAGGCGGCTGGAGCTCCTCTCTCTGGTCCTTTGAAGCATACATTATGCATGTCTGGGCGAGGGAGGGAGAGGACGCAGTGCAAGGAGCATCACAGGCCAGTGTCCCCCTGCAGCGGACCATCTGTGTTAGTTTACTAGGGCCGCCGTACCCAAACACCACAGACGGGTGGCCTAAACAACGGAAAGATACTTTCTCACGGTTGCGGAGGCGGGAAGTCTAAGATCAAGGTGTGGGCAGGGTTAGTTTCTCCTGAGGCCCCTCTCCTTGGCTTGTGGACGTCCACACGCTGAGACAGCGCGTCCTCACGTGGTCTCCCCTCCGTGCACGAGCATCCCTGGGGCCCCTTCCTCTTCTCCTAAGGCTCCCAGTCCTATTGGATCAGAGTCCACACGCTCAACCTCATTTTACCTTAATCACCTCTTCAAAGGCCCTATCTCCAAACAGTCTCATTCTGAGGTACTAGGGTACCGACATAAGAATTTGGGGGACACGGTTCAGCTCCTACCACTGTCTTTCCACCTCAAGTCTGAGCTCCCCACCGCCTCCCCCACTCCACAATGATGGCTGATGCGGGGGGTGGGGAGTCCTTGAGATCCTGAGTACACTGGTTCTTTTTTTTTTTAATTTTTTTTTTAACATTTATTTATTTTTGAGACATAGAGTGAGCAGGAGAAGGGCAGAGAGAGAGGGAGACACAGAATCCGAAGCAGGCTCCAGGCTCTGAGCTGTCAACACAGAGCCCGACGCGGGGCTCGAACTCACAGACCGCGAGACCATGACCCGAGCGAAGTCGGCCGCCTAACTGACTGAGCCACCCAGGCGCCCCCTGAGTACACTGGTTCTTGCACACAGGAAGGGGGGGAATGTTTTTGGAAGCCTCAGGGAGCGGGCATGTCCAGGCATGAGTAGTGCGTGTGGTTGGCGGGAGAGGGGGGTGTAGCAGTGTAGAAATGGCATGCCCCTTGAGGACCCAAACGTGAGCAGCTATGATTCTAGGGAACAGTAGGTCGCAGGGCTCCCAGAGGACGCCTTTGAAAACCCACAGACCCAGAGCCCGGATGTTGTTTCTGCCCTCCCACCGGGGGGCCACCTTCTGCCCCAGCTCCATGTGTGGCTGGCAACACTGAGTAGTGGCAGTGATCCAATGAGAGCCCCACTGCAGCCTGTACGAAATCACTGGGGGGTCCTGCTGCCTCACCCCACTCTGTCACCCTCCCCTCACGTCGGGGAGGGGCACTGCGGTGTGTGGAGGACGTGCCCAGGACAGACGTGAGGGCGCCCAGCATGCCATCTCGGCTACTTGGGCCCGTCGCAGGCTGTGCCCTGCCTCCTGCCACTGCCCCGCGGAGAGAACTTTTTCCAGCTCGCGTGCCCCTCCCCGGCACCTTCCCGCCACCACCGCCCGCCCCTCCCCAGCAGACCCAGGGAGGGTGGCCGGCAGGCGGGGAGCTGGCTCACACGCCGCCTCTCCCTTTGTGCGCGCCTCCCGGTACGATTATTAAACGCAAATTACAAAAGACGTGACCCCAACGATCTTTGTTTCTTCTTTCAACAAGTGCTGCCTGCAGGGCCCTGATTCCAAATTCCGTTTCAATTATCTCTGCCATTTTAGACACAAAGCGGCTGGTGTTTGTAATTGCCAGAGAGGAGAGAGGCAGAGGGAGGAAGGTCCAGTGGCTCAAACTTGCGACGCCTGCGTCTCCAGTCTGCACGTTCGTTTGCAGCGATTGAAGGCACCCGAGGCGCAAGAGGAGGCGGGCTCGAGCACGCTGCCCCACCACGTTGCTTGACGCACACCCAACGGGTTACAGACGCACAAGCCCCGGGTTCTACAGGCCCTGACGCACCAGCCCCAGAATGCGCTAGAGAAGCCCTCCTCGCCCTCCCCCCGCGGTGCCACGTCTGCCTCTGCTTCTCTGTGGTGGTGGCGCCCTCCCTGTTCTAGGACGGACAAGAGCAGGAACGTGGGCTTCCCAGCTGCGGTGGCTCTTCCTGGGGAGAAGGAGCCACAAACGCCCCCCCCATGTGCACAGGTTGTAGGGGCCCCGGAGGGAGGAGCCTCATGAAGTCCAGAAGGAAATCAGCTGTCATCTCCTCTGTGATCTTTCTCCAATAAGCCGGGGGTCCCCCTAGCATGAAATCCTGAACCCGGGAGAATGCAGCCTACAGCCTGCTTCCCAGTGTGCCCCGCGGGCTGCCGCACACACAGGGCGTGGCAATGAAAAGCCCAGAATTTAGAGTCTGGGAGGTCTGCCCTATCGCTGCCTTGATGTCTACTAGCCAGATGACCTTGGACAAGTTCTGTGACCTTGCGAGGCCTCCCCTGGGGTCTCCATCTGTGAAACAGGGGCAGCCGTTGTGACTACACCTCACCGAACTGTTGTAAACCCGAGCACGGTGCCTGGCACATGGCGAGTGCGTAGGAAACACAGTTGCCGGAGTTCACGGCCAATAAATTCGGAAGCCTGAGCCGCTCCAGCCAAAGCTGCAGGTGTAAACGCATCAGTAGTCCCTCCTCTGCCACCCAGCCGTCTGCCCAGGAACCCTGGGAAGCCTTAGGGGCTGACCAAACTCCGGGTCTGAAGCCCTTGTGGCCACAACCTTGTGGTCCCCACTCAGGGGCCGCGGCAGAACGGGCCCAGGCTCGCGACGGGAGGGGCGATTTACAGCCGCGCTTAGCGAGGGCTGGTGAGTCATTTGTCACGCCGGGCCCGGGCACCTTGTTCTACCTGTGTTGAGTGTGTTTTATTGGTGTTGAGCAGAGTGAGGCCAGAGCAGAGTCGGGGATAGGAAACGCACTCAAGTGAAAAATGAGGAAAGCCAAGTGGGATTGAGGCGAGCGAAAGGGGGAGAGCCGGCGGGGAAGGAGGTGAAGGGGGGACTGTAAAACACAAGACAAATGTGTGCAGCAGCCCTGGGGTCACTAGAGAGGGGCTCCAGGCTCTATGTCCCCCCCCAACCCCGCACCTCTATCAGGGACTCCACCGGGGCCCCAGGAAGTGCGAGCAGGTGCACTGGCAGGCGGGTGAAAAACGTCCGACCAGAGGAGCTGCTGAGCCTGCAGACCACGGGGCTCGAGGAGAAAGGGTTTGAAATAGAAAAGCAAACCCATTCAGCGGCTTCTGTTCCCCAGTCTTCTCCCCTCGGAAGCCCTCTCCCCAGCCGGCTCTGGACAAAAGGAGCCAGGCTCGTCTGCTTAGAATTTCAGACCCTTCGCTCGGGGGCGTCCCTCAGCACGGAAGTTTCAAGTCCAAAACCATGAACCAAGACTGTGGTGAGGCAGATGTAGAGATCTCCTAGTTAGGAACAAGAAAGGAGAGAGAGAGAGAGAGGGGCAGAGGGAGAGAGAGGAAGAGAGGGGGAAAGACAGGGAGATAGAGAGATAGATACTCGGCTTTGTGCCTGCAACAAGCCACTAAAGGTGCATTTTTAATTAAATTTATACAAAATGTGTCAGTTTTATCTCTGGGTTTCAAACCTGACTCTTTTCTATCAAAGAGGAGTATTGATCTCCATTGCCCCGGAGCTACCTGACTGAATTAAATAGAATAAATAGAAGGGGGAGGACTGAACGGCCTCAGAAACAACTGCAGAGAGGCAAAATCTAATGGCTCCACGGTCATTTGCTGCAATTAAAAAACAAAACCATTTAGAGAGCCTGTTAACACCTTGAAGTCGGGAAACTCTCACTTCAAAAAAAAAAAAAAAAGGCTCCAAACAGCTCCCAGGCAAAACATTTTAATTGCTCTAAATCCTTCCATCTTTGGCTGGCACTTGGGTACCTGCGTTTCCCTGTACCACCCCCAGCGCCCCCATCCACAGCAGCCCCCCACCCACCCCCTGGTCACGTGCACTGAGGATCTCCTACTCCAGACACACATGTGCGAGCCTAATGAGCTGGCTCGCTCTCCCTCATTAGGCAGCTTCCGGTCCTCCCCACCTCAGTTTCCTCATCTGTAAAAGGGGATAATAATTCATACATAGGGTCGTTTCCAGGACGAAATAAAGATATTAAAGTGCTTTGTGTGGGGGCGCCTGGGTGGCTCAGGCAGGGAAGCATCCAACTCTTGATTTCGGCTCAGGTCATGATCTCACGGTTCATGAGATCGAGCCCCATGTTGGGCTCCACCCTGAGCATGGAGCCCGCTTAAGATTCTCTTTCTCTCTCTCAAAAAATAAAAATAAAAATTAGGGGCGCCTGGGTGGCGCCCGATTAAGCATCCGACTTCAGCTCAGGTCATGATCTCACAGCTCGTGGGTTCTAGCTCTGCGTTGGGCTCTGTGTTGACAGCTCAGGGCCTGGAGCCCACTTCGGATTCTGTGTCTCCCTCTCTTTCTCTGCCCCTCCCTCGCTCACGCTATATGTGTCTCTCTCTCTCTCGAAAATAAAATAAACATCAAAAAGATAATAAAAAATAAAAATAAATTAAAAAAAATTAAGGGCTTTGTGTGGAACGGAAAACACCCACAATAAGTGCTAACTTAAAACACGCAAGGTCTGCGCACAGATAATGTCAGACTCTCCTGAAGGTGGGTGACTTCGCGCAAATACTGGCCATGGTACCCTTCACTTACCAGCATCTTCTTTTAGGATTTTACCGTGTTTTCTCACTGGGGCTCTTCTCTCCTAGGACTCTGAATTGTGAGTCTTGGGCCCCAAGACTTCCCCTCTTGTCTCTGTGGCATCTAGAAATGGACACGCCAGTCACCGAAGGGCCCGCAGAGCCATCGACTGGCCACCAAGGTGATGGCCTGTTGTTCTGTCTGGCTGTCAAGGGCAAAAGAACCAACTGGAATCTCAGCCAGGGCTGACTTCCTGGCATGTGGCCTGTGTGGCTGGACAGAGCCCTGCACTTTAGAAAGGCCCAGTCTTGGTCTAATGCTCTGCTGTCCTGCCTTGAAATTCTCAGTAAGTTTTGGAGAAGGGCCCCGGAATTTTCATTGTTCGCTAGCCCCTGACAGTTATGTGCCGTCCCTGCCCTACCCCCACATGCTGTCTCTATGCTTATTTCTGCCAAGCGCACCGCCATTTGCTCCAAACCAAAGGTGTCTTTACTTTTTCTCTTTCACTGCCTCTACCGGAATGAAGACCCTGTTGCCTCTCCAGATCCATCCGTCCCCTTGCGGCCCGAGCACCCCCTTGGGTCAGTCCCTCACCGCCTCACATCTGTAATAATTACCCCTGCTCACGTCTCTTCCTCTTCAACCCATTCCCTCCAAGGAACCCTCGGGCCCGGCCTGCGTCCAGCACGAAGCTGAGGTGGGCCCACTCACGCAGGGCTGCTAGTGCGTGAGCGTGAGGAAGGGACACCGGCAGCGGCAGCACCACCTGGAGCTTAGCAGCAGTTCAGATTCATGGTTACCTACTGAATCAGAATCCCCGGGGCACAGCCCAGTCACCTGCATTTCAACAGGCGGATTACCCAGTGACGCCAAGACCCGCTAAGGCTTGGGAAGCACTGTTTCTCGGGCATCGACCATCCCTGCCTCCCCAGCCCTCACACCCCATGTGGCCCCTCCCGGGACTCGCACCCCTGCCCTCGGGCCCCTCTGGGAACTCGAAGGTGCAGGCCACAGAGCCTATCGGGCGAACCCATCACTCCCATCCCCACGTGGCTAGTCGTGAGCTGACCGGGACTGCTTAATTAAATGGGGAAAAGATCAGGTTAATGCCAGATAAGCAGGCGGGATTAAAACAGACAGAAAGAACGGACAAGGGGGAGCTGTCAGCACCCTGGCCGGTCGAGAGTGATTATTAATGATGATAAGCAGGAGAATGGGAATAATAAAGGAATAATGAACTGGTCGTGAAAGGAGACTGACTCTGATAGCAGGGCTGAGGCCTGGGTGCCTGCTGCCCTGGGGGTGCGGCGAGGCCCAGGGCTGGGGAAGGGACTCGGTCCTTGCAGGGAGGCCAAAGACCCAGAAGGCTGATCTGACCCGAGGCCCAATTAAACTTACGCGCACCTTCTCTCCTCCAGATGAGTGTAGGGCCCAATGCCCTAAAGTATATCATGCCCGTCCTCCCCGCAGCACTGCGCTTAAAATGCAGATTTCCAGGCCCACACCTGGCAATTTTGATTCCCCGGGTCTAGGGATTCTGACTGCCCAGGTCCAGGCGGAAGCCAGGCATCGGTATTTCATGAGCCTCCCGGGGAGGGGGGGCTGGTGCAGGTGGTTTGTGCACCGCGCTTTGAGAAACACTGAACGCATGCCGACCCGGAGGAGGGGGCGCCTTTCATGTTTGGGTCATTCCAAAAACAGGATCTCCTGCCAACGGATGGAGAGTAGAGGGGTCGGGGTTGTGCCTTCCGCACAAGCGCTACAAAGCAGGGCAGAGGCGGGCCTGCGAGCAGGGAGGAAGCGCACACCGGAATCAGCCTTACTTGTCAAGCCCTGGCCACCTGGCGCGGACACACACAAACATTGCCCTCTCCTTTGACCAGCGGTCATAAGCAAAATGCCCACGGAAGCCAGAGGGAGGAGGCAGGGACGGGGGGCGGACAGGGCAGCCCAAGCCCCGCCCTACTTCTCTAGCTGGTGCTTCAACTGTCTAGTCTCGGCGCTGCCGGAACTTTTCAAAAAAGCAGAGGTCTGCTGGGTTTTCCTATGACACTCCAGATTTTTCGAGATTGATCACTAAGGCGAAAAGGGCAAGGGAAGTGTTTTAGCCAGGACTGTGAGTGCAGGCCGTGGCCTGTGAGCCAGCGGTTTGCAAGGCTCTTGAATAGGGTCAGGGTTTGGGAAGGTGCTCCTTAGAAATGCATGTTCTCAGGTCTCCCCTGCCCCCACTCCAATCCAGTGGGTCGGGGGCTCGGGAGGCTCTATATCTGATACGCTTTGTAGATGCTTCTGATGCAGGCGGTCCATGCCAAGTGACCACCTCTGAGAAACGCTGCCTTGTAGATGTTCTCACTTTGCTTCTAGACTCCAGGGAAACACGTTAAACAGCCCGCTTAACAGAGGCCAGAAAGAAACCCTGAGGTCCTTGTGTCCAAAACTCCCGACACCGGGTGCTCCCGTCGTGCCGTCAGGGGGCGGAGCACATTTATCAAGGGTCACTGAGGGAGCCCCCCGTTGGGGGACGGAACCTGGCTGTGCCCCCAGTCAGGAGGAGGTAGTGACAGAACACTGGTGATGCCCAACACAGGAATGGGCGCTACTCTCCTCCCTGGGTGCCTCGTGAGCACGAAATGAGAAAGGCCTGGGTTCAAGCCTCGGTTTCTCTTACCTCTAAAGTGGGCGTGATTTAGTACCCACCCCCTGGGAGTTGAGAAGGTTGAGGGAGATGATGTACAGAAAGCATTTGGTACGTTGCCTGATATCTGGTAAGGATATCCGGTAAGGATAGCGTCATAGCTATTAGATATTGCAGTTACTAGAGACAGGGACAAGGGCACACAGTTGATATGGACAACGCAGGGACTTAGCTCTGAGCTGAAATCAGGTACTAAACTGTCTTGGTGACAAGCACCTGACACCATGCCTGGCCACAGAGCACTCACCCGTGTACTAAAAACAAATAAGGGGTGTCTGGGTAGCTCAGTCGGTTAAGCATAGGACTCTTGATTTTGGCTCAGGTCATGATCTTATGGTTCTTGAGATCGAGCCCCGTGTCAGGCTCTGTGCTGACAGTGTGGAGCCTGCTTGAGATTCTCTCCTTTCTCTCTCTCTCTCTGCCCCTCCCATGCTCTCTCTCTCTCAAAATTAATAAATAAACATTTTAAAACAAACAGATGAACAAGAGGCCTGCAAGGGATTCCAACTCTCATTTCCCCTCTAAAACTATGACAGTCCACTCCCACCCTCCCACACATAGACTGGCCTAGCTTTTCAAGCCAGGCCTCCTCTGTCCCACCATGGGTCACCCATGTCTTCTCCCTGTGACCTCACCCTCTTGCTCCCCTCAGCCCCCCACTGCCCTGGAGCGGCCATCCCAGAGGGCTGGTGTTCCCTCCGCCATTTCTGATCGGTGGGTGCCGGGGATGGGTAGGAGAACTGCCTGTCCTTCCAGGGGGTGCCGGCAGTCTGGCAGAAAGAACCGGGAGGTGGGTGGAGCAGGGTCCCTCGGAGGAGACCCTGGTGGGAAGTAATGGGCTCAGTCGGAATGACCACCAGGTGTGGAAGACTAACGAGGGCATGGAATTATGGGGCAGCAAATTCAAGGAACTGTGTCCATTGTTAAAAAGAATGAGGAAGATGGGTGCCTGGGTAGCTCACTCGGTCAAGTGTCCAACTCTTGATTTCGGCTCAGGCCGTGATCCCAGGGTTGTGAGACCGAGCCCCGTGCCTGGGCGTGAAGCCTGCTTGGGATTCTCTCTCTTCCTTTCCCTCTCCCTTTGCCCCTCCCCTGCTCGCATTCTCTGTCTCTCTCAAAAGTGTGTACTATGCTAAGCGAAATAAGTCAGTCGGATAAAGATAAATATCATATGATTTCACTTATATGTGGAATTTAAGAAACAAAACAGATGGGCATAGGGGAAGGGAGGAAAAAATAAGATAAAAACAGGGAAGCAAACCATAGGAGACCCTTAAAGACAGAGAACAAACTGAGGGTTGCTGAAGGGGTGCTGGGCAGGGGGCTGGGCTACACGGGCGATGGGCATTAAGGAGGGCACTTGTGATCAGCACTGGGTGTTGTATGGAAGTGATGAATCACTAAATTCTACCCTGGAAACCATTACTACACTGGATCTTAACTAGCTTGGATTTAAATTAAAAAAACCAAAAACACCAAAAACCAACAAAGCAAACAGAATGAGGAAGAGAGAGGGAGTTCTGTGATATCTATTCTTAAGTAGAAAAAGCAAAACGTAGGCCATACTTGCAGAATGGTCCCAGTTACATAAATAAAACCAGCTTCTAGGTGTCTGTACGTCCACGTGGAGGTAAACACACCGAGACGTTTGGAAGAATACCCCTCAGTTACCTCTGGGGAGGCCTGCAGAACGGACGGGGCGGGGCAGAGAGAAAAGGAATATTCACTGTATTTAGAGATACAGTTTTTAATTTAGTGAATGTATATTCCTTGTAGAAGCAAAGATAGTATTCTAAAATAGCATTTGTAAGCTTTTAAAGGAAAAAACACTTTTTTTTTAAAAGCTCAAAAGAATGATCAAAAGAATGATTGCAATGCAGAAGAGGGCTCAGCCTGCTGTCTCTGGGGTCAGATCTCCTTTAAACCCTCTTGGGTCTTCAAGAGTCTCCGCATCCCTCCTTACTCTGGCCTCAGCAAACCCATGCTTCCATTAGACTGTCAAAAATGATTCCCAGATGCCTGTGTTTTACTTCAAATTGGACCATCTGCCGTCCCCAGTAGTCAAATTTACTGGGTTTTCCTTTCATGGAAAATCAGACTGCAGATAGGATGTAACAGCTCGCTCTGGAGTCTGAACAGGCCCCTGGTCGGGGGCTCAGGGGCTGAGGCGGCCTCTCCTTCCCGGCCCGGTTCTCAGGCACGACCGTGGCCCAGGGGTTGCTGCAAAAACTCATCAGAGGCCGTGGGACAGATAGAAACTCCCCCAACTCGTGTTCCTAGATGGTGAGGGGTGACAGGGAGAATCCTTTTTAAAGTCATGTTTGCTGAGGTGTAATTTACATACGATAAAAATCACCCTTTTTGAGAGTGGACAGTTGATGAGTTTTACAAATATAAACAGACATGTAACCACCGCCACGGCCAAGCTCCGGAGCGTTTCCATCCCCCCCAAAAGTTCCCTCCTGCCGCTCTGCCGTCAGTCCCCACCTGCCCTGCCCCACCCAGGGTTTGGTTTTGAGTTTGTTTTATTCTGTTTTCTATTCGAAGAGCTAAAGTGTCTTTTTTTTTTTTCCTCTTTGCTTAGCCTTCCCTCCTAAGTATTCCTCCATCACCTAGGCCCTGTGAGGCATCTTTCTGGTCAGGCCTTTGCCCCACTGTCTTTGTCCTTAAAACCGCAAGAACACCCTGCCCGGCCCTGCGCCTTAGGTATAGTGCCGTGCTGCTCACTGGGCTTCCGTAGCAACAGACCGGCCCTTCGCAAGCCTGCAGCAGCCTCCCCTCTGCCAGCAGAGAACACGCCACCAGTACCGCCATGTGGCAGAGGGGGCCTTGCTACTGGGCCCTGCCCCGCCAAGGTCTGGGGTAGAGTTGCCCAAACTCCGTCTCTTTTCCCACCTTCAGCGGCGATGCCGCCAGACCCCGAAGCCAACATGTGGTTCTCTAGACGGCACGTCCTTGTCTCCTAGAAGGCCTGGCATGCCATGACATCCCTGCTCTCTGCCTCTAAAGCCACCCACAGAGCCCCTTCCTGCCCCAAACAGGGTGTGGGGGGGAGCTGTTTCTTTTCCCTGCTGCAAGGAAACGGAATTCTTTTTTTTGCCAAGTGCCTGCCAGGCTTACCCAGTTGGACCAGTGTCCGTGTTGGCACCTACAGGAGGAGGACTGCCTCCGGCCAGCCCCCTCCTATCCCTCTCCGGGAGTCTCACGCTCCGGCTGACCCACTGGGGCTCATGAGGCATGTGGCTTTGGAGGAGAGGCCATACCCCGTAGGAGCTGCCACCTCTCGGCCCAGCCCAGGAGTCTGCCCGCCCCGTCTAGCGCGACCACGCCAGGCCCACTGTTTGGAGCCTCAAGGAAGCAGACGCCAAGTCATTAATGCCTGTGGAAGATACGGGATGGGGGGCGGAGCAGGAGAAGCAAGGAAAACCTACAGGTGGTGATGAAGGTCTGTCATCAGTGGAAAGAGAGGGGGAAGGAGGGAGGGCCAGGTACTGGGAGTCGCAGACCACGGTGCGACTCTGAGAAAGCCCCAGCCAGCCCCAGGGAGAGTTCTGGAGGAAAGACGGCCGGAGAGGAGGGCTGCGCTGGCCAGGAATGGCTTTGCCCCCACTGGGCTCAGTAACTGGCTGGGGGCTACCTGGACACTGGGGCAGATGCCAAAGTCTCCATTGCTAGAGGCTGTCTGCTGTGTCCTTTCTCTCGAAGGGTGAGCCGAGTGGTGCCCCCTCAGGGCCGTCCCGCCTCCCGAGGACAGCACGGAGACCCTCCTGTCTACTGACGTGGGCGCTCTCCTGACCCGAGAGCCCGAAAGCCAGACGTGCTCTCTGCAGCCGCAGCTCCCCCCATCCTCCTCACGCCTCAGCAGTGTGCTCGAGGCGCTGGTGGCTGCTGAGCTGGACCCTCTTCCTGAGCGGACACCATTAGCTCCAGGGCAGAGTTTAATCAGTTTAGGAGAGGGCAAATGGCTCACCAGTCACTGGCCCAGGAAATATCCCAGGACTCTGCTCAAACCCTGCTCAGAGCCGCGCTGGACACAGGGTCAGGATTCCCGCTCAGAGGGGAACAAGCTCATGACAGGCACACTGGGTCTTCTCCAAAACTTGGTGATTTTAGGTCATATGTCAGCCAGAGGGTCCTGGTTACTGACAAAGGGCACGGCCTGCGAGTCAGGACTCAAGTTCCAGTCTTAGAATATGACCGTGTGCCAGGGCTCTTGGGGAAAAGAGTCCTCATCGGCAAGAGGGAGGGTCGGGCAGGGGTCTCACAGTCAATGCCTGTAGCGGCCAGCCCGAGATGCCCGTGGGGGGCATGCTGAGCGGCCCCTACCTAACGGAGCTGTTGTCTCTTTGCTCAAGCCAATCACCGCCATAGGAGCTGTGGCCCCAGAGCGCAAAGATCCCCTAATGTCCTCAGAGAAGCTGGAAATCTGGGTATAAGGTGAAACCTTTTTTTTATGTTTACTTTTGAGTGAGAGAGAGAGAGAGAAAGAGTGAGCAGGGGACAGGCAGAGAGAGAGGGAGACAGAGAATCTGAAGCAGCAGATTCTGTCAGCACAGAGCCTGATGTGGGGCTAGAACCCACGAACCGTGAGATCGTGACCTGAGCTGAAGACGGACGCTTAACTGGCTGAGCCACCCAGACGCCCCGAAACCTTCCATTTTTAATGCTGAAAATTAACTAAACAATTTAAGAAGGGTGTAGGCCAAATCAAGTGTCCTATGGGTCAAAGTCAGACTAGAGGCCTCCAGTCCGTGACTTTAGGGGAGACGCCCACGTAGGTCCTCTCAGTGACTTCCTGTCGGGGGCAAGAAGCCGCCACGGACTGTCCCTCAGTGTGATCGGAACCGACCTTCATTGAGAGCTTCCTTCTTGCCAGACACCCGGCGTGTAGCGGGTCCTGTGCCCAACCCAGAGCCGATGAGGCAGTAATCGTTTTCTAGCTCACTCTGTAGACGAGGAAACCGCCGCCCAGAGCGGTGTGGGAATGGGAGCCGAGGTGCAGGTACAGCGAGGCCGGTACAGCGTGGGAGACCCAGCATTGTGCGAGTTCTTAGCCCCCGTGTCCCCCGCCTGGCTTCCTCTCGGTTGATCACCGATCCCGAGGGACACTTTGCAGTAAGCGGCCCCCACAGCATCCAGGGGGATTCCGGGGCTGGCACTGAGGAGGGAAGTCCAAGCTCTCTGCATTCTGTCCACCCAGGGCCGTGGCCGCCCCCGGCCCTGCTTCTCCCGGAGCGCCCCCTTACATCAGCCCCCCCGGTCTGCTGGCAGGTGGACTCTACTGCAGCCGAGACCTGGAAGAGACGGTTTTGCAGGACTCTTCCTGGTCTTCTCTCAGCCCCTTCACAGCCAGGTGCTTCTCGCGGAGGGGACCCCCTCCTCCCCAGGGCAGTGCTGTCTGCGGCGGCCGCAGCAGATGTGCCCGGGCGCGCCGGCCGGCCGCCGTTCCGTGGGAGCCCAGAGCCCCGGCAGCCCGGGAATTCTGGGCTAATGCTCAGCCCTGGCACAGTCCCCTCTCTCGCTGACCCCTCCGGTCCAGGCCACCGCGACAGATGCCGGGAACATATGCCGGGAATTAATTCACTGCGTCACGGCCACGAGAGAGACAGCCGCTTCCACTCTGCCTGCTTCCACCACTCCTGCTTTCTGATTCTGACCTCGCCAAAAGAAAACTCGGACTGTTCCTCCCTCCCTTGCTCCTAACGCCCCTCCACCGGCTTTCTCTTCAGTACTCCGAGCCCACGGCCAAAGGTATTCGGGTCCTGGAGAAGCCCCTCCTTCCCTACATCGCAAAGAGGATCAGAGGACCGAGAAGCAGCCCAGAGTGGCTCTTTCCAGCTTTTTGTCTCCAGGTAGCTTATGTCCCAACTGTGCTGGAACTGACGAGGGCTGCTTTTCCCTTTTCTGAAGGGAGGTTTGTCCCTTTCAGGAGCCAGAATCTTGCCGCCCGTTGTCTTTGCTTACGTCTAACTCAAATCACTGTTACTACAGTGGATTTTCTGCACAGCGCACCAGGCCGCCGAACTTTGGGAGCATGTGGGTGCTGTTATTTGTCATCTTCATTCTTTCCCCTAAGGAGCGGCTGGCAGGCTTTTTCTGTAAAGAGCCAGACAGTAAATATTTCAGGCTTTGTGGGCCACGTGGTCTCTGTCGCAACGAAGTTCTGCGATCGTGGCACAAAGGCAGCCATGGGACAACATGTAAACGGAAAACTTTCACCAGAACGGCGGCGGGCTGGGTTCGGCCCGTGGGCTGCGGTTTGCGGACCCTGCTCTAAGCAAACCAAGCCCACCTCTGTGCTTCTTGGTGGACGTACGAAGCTCCCTCTGTCCCCACTTTCATCTGCACTTTGTGAAGGATGGCTTGGGGTTCTTCCACTCTTCTGGAGAGCCTCTGTGGTTTTCAGAACCAGAGCTCTGAAAACATAGATGAGACCTGTTTATTTCTCTACTAGTTTGAGCCCCTCAGGGTCGGGATCATGTCTTATTTGACGTGGAACTCTTGGAATGCGCAAGGAGCTCCCTAGAAACTCAACCAATACCCCTTCTTTTCCTGAAGAAGCTTACAGGCTGGTGGGGGAAACAGACAGATGAGCTGCGTGCTCTCAAAACAGCGATACGTTCAATGACAGGAAGGAAGGAAGGGAGGGAGGGAGGAATCAGACTGCCTCCTATAAACTTCACCGCCACCTTTGAAAAACTTAAGGGGCACCTGGGTGGCTCACTCGGTTAAGCATCTGACTTCAGCTCAGGTCTCACTGTCTGTGAGTTTGAGTCCCATGTCGGACTCTATATTGACAGCTCAGAGCCTGGAGCCTGCTTCGGATTCTGTGTCTGCCTCTCTCTCTCTCTCTCTCTGCCCCTCCCCTGCTCATACTCTGTCTCTCTCTCTCTCAAAAATAAACACTAAAAAATTAAAAAAAAACAACTTAAGGAAAAATTTCAAGAAAAAAATTAAGTAATTAATCCTGATACCCTCAAGCACTGAAAAACAAACAAACAAACAAACAAAACACAGTTTGGGAGTTTCTTAAAAAGTTAGACATAAATCATTTTGCAACTATTTTGTTTGCCCTTTAACATTTTTTCAAATTTTACATAAAGTGGGTTTCTTTAAAGAAACTGGAAAAAAAAAAAAAAAGTTAAACACAGCACAGACCCAGTAACTTCACTCCTAGGAATCTCTACCTACGAGAAATGAAAACATACGGCCACACAAAGACATGTACGTGGATGTCCACGGGGCTCAGTTCATAATAGCCCCAACCTGGAAACAAGTCAAAAGCCCATCAACTGCTGAGTGGATAGACACAGTGTGGGTGAGCCCGTACAACGCGACACCGACACCGTTCAGCAATCAAAAGAGCAACCCCCCGACACATGCTATGACGTGGACGGACCGCGGAAACGTGGGACGTGAAAGCAGCCACGCTCAAAAGACCACGTGCTGTATGCATTTATGCCGCATTCTATCCATTTATATGCAGTTTCCAGAAACGACACATGTATAGGGTCAGAAAGCAGAGCAGTGGTTGCCCTAGGGCTGGGAGCCGGAGCAGGGATGTATGTAAACAGACATGAGGGAGCGTCGTAGGGTGACGAAAGTCAGGATGACGGTGATGGCCGCACCGCGTTGTAAATTTACTACAGTCAATGATTTGTGTACTTTCAGTGGGTGATTTTTTTTTTAATTTTTTAGCGTTTTTATTTTATTTTTGAGAGACATAGACGCACAGCATGAACAGGGGAAGGGCAAAGAGAGAGGGAGACACAGAATCCGATGCAGGCTCCAGGCTCTGAGCCATCAGCACAGAGCCCGATGCAGGGCTCGAACTCACAGACCGTGAGGTCATGACCTGAGCTGAAGTCGCCGCTTAACCGACTGAGCCACCCAGGCGCCCCACAGTGGGTGATTTTTAAGGCATGCATATTGTACCTTAATAAAGTTGCTACAAAAACAAAACAAAAGGCCCTGGTGACCAACCAGTCTTGTAGCCTGAGAGGAAATGAAGGTGATATCTCCTAGCAAAATGCAAATGTTGTTGCAATAAAATATTCACTGCGGCTTTACCTATATTCACTTTTTTTAAAAAATAAGCTTATTTATCTATTTTGAGACAGAGAGAGAGAGAGAGAGAGAGGGAGAGAGAGAGAGACAGGACAAGCCGGAGAGGGGCAGAGAGAAGGAGAGACAGAATCCCATGCAGCCTCTGTGCCATCAAAGCAGAGCCTGATGCGGGACTCGAACACATGAACATGAGACCGTGACCGAAACCGAGATCAAGAGTCAGACGGTCAACCAACCGCGCTGCCCAGGCGCCCCTGCCTATGTTCACTCTTTGAGCCCGTCCAGTTCTAAAATCGAGCAGCAGTCCGCGTTAACTGGGCAGTCACGATCCTAGGAGGACAGGACTAGCATCGCCCCCATTGTACAGGTGAGAAAACAGGATCAGAACAGGAAAGCACCTCACTCGAGGACCCACAGCCACCGGTGGGCGAGCCGGGACCGGAACCCAGCCTGATTCTGGAATCTGTGTCCTTTGCCGCTGCGCCCTATCCCCCCCACCCCCCTCCCCGGCCCCCAGCTCTTCACATCCCCAGTGGCTCTATGGCCCTCGGAGAAAAGCAACTCTATGGCCCTGCTTGGGCAAGCCGAGCCGGGATGCTAATCTTCCTTAGCTCACTGTAGCAAATGCTACGTTTCATTTGGGTCTCCAGGGCCAACGCTCCCAGGAGCCCCCCTCACCACTAGGCAAGACAGGCCCCGATTTACGGAAGCCCCACATTTTGGTCAAGCAGCACCGAGCAGGCACTAGCCTCCGTTTCCCTCTGGAGCACGTGGTTCCTAAAGCCTGCCTGGAGTGTCCTGGGGTTCAGCAAATACGAGCCGACGACCAGGGACAGAGGTGACCTAGCGGTTCAGCGACAGGCCTACCCACATGGATTTCTTGCTTGGGCTTTTCATCGGCGCTGCGAGTTTCCAGGGAGTGTTCCACGCAGGGGCCCCGTACGCAGGCGCAGCCTGGCCTGGGGGGAGCTGGCAGCAGCCTCCCGACCTCCGGTCCGTGGCAGACAGAGCTCACGGTTCCCCTCTCTCTCGAGGTAGCACGAACTGTCCTGCTTCCTCCAGGCGGAGGCACCAAGGGGCCACGAGGCAGCTTCAGTTTGCAAAGGCTGCCCAGCGAGGCCGAGGAGGCCTGGGAAGGCTCGCGTCACTGGAGAGAGCAGACCCCGCGCCCCCTCCCCCATGCCTTCTCTGCAATAACGCCCAGGCCCCGGGTACAGCCAGACAGAGCATCCGCTCACCCCTTGCCCCCGCCGCCCCACGCACGTTGACCTGCTGCCAGTGTCTGGTCTGTGGGTACTGTCCTCTCTCCTCGGAACGCTGCGCCCCACTTACCAGTCTCATCCCCCCTTCACCTTCTTCAGGTCTTTGCTCCAATGTCACCTTCTCAGTGAGCCTTCCCCTAACTACCCCGCTTAAAAATTAGAACTCCGGGGGAGGGTGCCTGGTGGCTCAGTCGGTCGAGTGTCCGACCCGACTGTAGCGCCAGTCACAATCTCGCGGTTCAGGAGTTCAAGCCCCACATCGGGCTCTGTGCTGACAGCTCAGAGCCTGGAGCCTGCTTCGGATTCTGTCTCCCTCTCTCTCCCCCTCCCCTGATCACACTCTGTCTCCCTCTCTCTTTCCATTTCTCTCAAAAATAAACATTAAAAAAATTAAAAAATCGTAACTCCTGAACCCAGCTTTATTTGTCTCCATCGCATCTATCAGCATCTGACGTACCGTGCGTTTGACTCATTTGTCCGTCTCCCCCAGCAGAGGGAAGGGAGCGGGGCGTACCGAATTCTCTCGCCACGGTGCCTACGACAGAGCCTGGCTAGACGGCAATCCGGACTGCACGAAGGAACAAACTCCTCCACCAGGGCCCGGCCCACGAAGAGCGTCTCCGCAGCTACCACTTGAGGCCAAAGACGCCACGGGAGACTTTGTCAGAGACCAGCCGGCGCCTCTCGGCTGCTTAGAGGTGACAGGAGCCGGTCTAGGAGACGCCGGCGAGGAGCCGGGCAATGCGCCCCATGCAGGAGGCAGTGTCACCAGGACCCGTTCCACGCCTCCCCGACACGCCTGCAGAAAACCGCACTGTGGGTACCTGTAGACGCCTGTCCGTTCTGTCACATCTCTTCAGCCCTCTTCTAGGGAGGCTGGGCCGGGCGACACTGTTGGTTGGAACATAAGGAAGATATCTCAGAAGTCGGGTAAGAACTAAGTCGTCCCCCAGGACCCCTCGAAGGCTGTGTAAAGGACGAAGCCGACAGGTGACAGGAGACTTGGCCACATGTAGCCTGAATGTGACTCTTAGCCGGGCTTAGCTCATAGGACTTAGGGCTGTTCCCCAGCCAGGTCTGCTGGCTTCATCTGTACCTTCCTGGGGTCAGGACTCTGCAGCTCAGCCCCATTGAGGGGCTTCGCCCCCAGGCGGGACAGAAGCCCTGGCCCTGTGCTTACTCCCTGGAAAGAATGGATGCCTGGGGTGGGGGGTGGGGCTCGGTGGCAGGGAGCTCCTCCCAGCACCCTGCTAATTCTGCCTGCTGGAAACTAGATTTCTTTCCCCGAGCTGAAGGCAGCATGTTCCTCTGAACACAAGTGTTAAAAGTACGGTAGCGTCGGATAACTCGGTTTTGAGTTCTAGCGCCTGCCACCAGGTAGCTGTATTATCTCTGGCAATCTCTTTACCTCTCTGAGCCTCGGTTTCCTGATCTGTAAAATGGGACAACAACGTATGTGCTTCACTGGGTGGTTGTGAGGATTCAGCTAGAGGATTCATGCGTGCTGAGCCCCGCGCCTGGCGTGTGGTGAGGGCTCATTACGTGTCGGCCCTTGCTGCCGTTGCTATCATAAAATAAAGGGGGGAAGGAAGTTGACTCCTAGCCACTTCAGGCTGGCCACTGACCTCCACGGTTGTCAGAGTCCTGGGGCAGCTGAATTTGCTCGTAATTAAGATACTAGAAACGCCTTTCTCCCTTGGGTTTCCGAACGGTGCTCAAGAAAGACAAGCGCGGACAGAAATTTCTCAGTGGCCGTGGGAATTATTCCAAAGAGGGGTGGTCTGGGCTAAAAGTGTGACTCTGGAACAGGAGGAAAAGGGGCCCCAAAGCCACGAAGTCCCTGAGTTTATAATTAATAGCCGCGCAGTCTCTTTGCTGGCTCTGGAGCCCTCTCGGCTCGCTGGGGAAGGGCGCTAGTAGTCATACAAAAATAACCCCCCAGTGGGTGTTTGAAGTGTTGAGCCTCTTTGTTTTACTGAATTTTAATGAAGGCCTTTCTGGGCTGGATGAGAGCAGCCCGCGCACTCCCCGTGGCCTTGGCCGTGGCCGTGGCCGAGGAGTGGGGCTTAGTCAGCGGCTGCCAGCCTGCGTGGGCCTGGTCCAAAGTGGCGTCGAGGAGAGGTGGGCAGGGAGACGTCCCTGTCCTCTGATGAGAGGTCTTGGGGGAGAAAGAGAGAAAAACAAAAACAAAAGATGTCTGTGTTT
This sequence comes from Paguma larvata, assembly GCA_030068075.1. NCBI lineage: Eukaryota > Metazoa > Chordata > Mammalia > Carnivora > Viverridae > Paguma > Paguma larvata. Next base: position 23,209,131 of record CM057827.1, on the reverse strand, counting down.
AGAAAGAGGGCTGGGCTCTGCTCCAGATACCGGCGTGGTTTGCACACAGGCGGCAATGACGCTTCGGTGGGGGGCGATGGAGGCAAGCAACCACGTATCTGAAAAATCAGAGGAGGTCCCAGGCTCCCCGAGAGGGCGCAGCTGTGGGAGACTCGGGGCCGGCAAGCCGGCTGCTTCTAATGAGAATTAGCATCCAGCCGGTGGGAGCCGGTGGTGGAAGGGAAGGGCACGCCTGGGGAGCCCCGAGCTCGGGCTGCAAGAACGAAGGAGAACGGGGGGTGCTGTGAGAAGGGACCCCAAGTCCCGCTGTGAGGAATGGGTCACCTTAGCACCCCCACGTCTTGCTGTCTCCTCAGCTAAGCTGCCTGGCGCGTGAAGGAGACGGTACAATTTCACTAGTGTGAGTGGGTGTGCGCCATGAGAAAGGCGTCCTGCCAGGCCCTCCCCGGACCCGGCAGGTAGTGGCTTGCAGCCTCCCATACCCCTGCTTCCGGGTGCTTCCAAGTAGACAGATGCTCCTGGGAAATGCTGTGGCCTCTGTGACCCGAACACCTTCTAGCAGGAGTGCCATTCCTCTCCCCCTGAGTCTAGCTTTCCCTCACGCTCGTCAACGGCGGGGAGCGTACTGTTTAAGAGCTGCCCTCCTTCACTCTCGACGGATCTTTCCAAGAGGCTGCTGGAAAGAAACAGAAGAGATGGCCACAGAATAAAGCACTTTATTATAACTGAATGATCCAACGTGGTCTACCGAAAATAAGTATTTTTATTACAAAATATCCCATACAAAAATTCTAAGCTGCTCGCAAGCTTCTTTAGTTGTAGGCTTATCGCGTTTTTTTCAAGTCCAGAGCAGAAATTACTCTGCAGGGAGAGCAGTCTGCTGATGGCCAAGGGCTCAGGTGTGCGCGGGCTGTCCCACGGGGTCCTCCTTCTCTGCCTGCAGCAGGTCCCACTCGGTGAGGAGCTCTGAGGACACCTCGGTGAACAGACGGTCCCAGTCCCAGCTGACGTCATCCTGCCCGGAGAGGGAGCGCCGGGTGAGAGGAAGGAAGAAGGCCACTCCCCTCGGTCACAGCCAACCCACCCCCCTCGGGCCTTGAAAAGGCAGAGCTCACGCTGGGGAGCCAGCTGGTCATAGGGGTGACGCGGCCCAGAGGAAGGAGCTTCTGCTGCTGCTACTGACCTCTCGGACTTCGTGTTCTGGCGCGAGGACCTTGGTGAGGAGCTTCAGGTCAATGTCTCCATCCTGCGGATGCAAACAACCAAACGAACAAACCAGCCTGTGTTTCCCCGGGGGTTCTCCGGACACCTATGTCTTGCAAAGTGAGGGGGGGTCAGGTTGTGTGTGGTAGAACCTCCCAGACTGAGACCTGCAGAAATGCCTTAAAAAGCGTAAACATATGAGTGGACCGTACAGCCACTGAGGAATGAGGGAACACCACGGCATCCTACAGGTTGGACATTCTTTGCAGGACGGTCAACACCAAGAGGGCAGGGCGTGACAGCAACGGATCTATAGGGCCACGGTATCTCCTGATGCCAGTGGGCAGCCAAGGAAGCAGGTGGGAGCCTGGCTCTGAGACACTGGTACAGTTTGGGTCCAGGGATGCCATCATACCCAAGGATAATGCCTCTGGCAAAGGGACTGTCGCCAGGCAGCCCCAGAGACCCACAGAGGAGATGCTGTCCGGAGCCCGCCCCTCTGTGCAAAAGCTGCCGCACTCACCAAGGTCTGAAAGGCTGCGTACTTCATGAGGTCATTGTCCAGGTCACGGTAGGTCATCACCCGGTTGACCTGGATGCTGCGGGAGAGAGAGAGGGTGAGGAGGAATCCCAGCCAGGACGGGCTCCAGGCGTGCCGCTGGACCACCATCCCCAGAGCCTCCTAGGCAGTGAGGAAGGACCAGAGTGGGCACCAGAGGGGGAGCCCTCGTAAAATGGGAACCCGGGCAGGAACCCATCACCAGAAACATCCCATCTCCATTCGGGGGGCAGCCCGCCGTACGCGGTATTCCGCGTGTGTTAATTCACATGCTCTCCGCCTCCCGCCAACTTCACGCCTAATGGGACGCACCTGGGAGGGGCTGCCACCTGCAAAGCAAAGTCTTCTTCCTGTACTTCTTCCAGATCCGGAATAACAGGGATGTCTGCAACGAGAGGCGGAGGCATAACTGTCAGCAGCACGAACAGGGAGGGATCTCGCCCGCTTCTCCATGTATTTACTACCTTCGACGTGCCGACTGTGGGGCTGGAGGCTGGGGGGAGAACGGACACTCGGACATGGTGTTTGGCCTCTGGGGGTCCCCAGTCTAGAGCTGCGGTGTTGAACTAGAGGTGTGCATGAAACCAAGGGTGGGCTTCAACAGTTTCCAAATCCCAGGCCTTCCCCCAGCCATGTGCTGGCCCAGAACCACCCTCCTGGGTGGGGCTCAGTATTCTGTACTTTTTCCTAAGATTTCTTCGGTCATGCTGAAGTATGCTCCGGGTTAGGACCCTAGGAGTGGATCTCCCAAGGAGAAATGTAAAGAAATGGGAAGAGAGTCCCAGAATGTACCTGGGGAAGTTCACATCGGAGGAGCTGAGGAATGACCCCGGCACAGCCAGACACAGAGTTCCCGAGAAAGTGGAGTGCCATGAGGTGGATGTCACTATGAGCGCACCGCCTCGTGACGGAGGTCCACACGTGCATTAGCTCGTCGAAATCCCTGCAATCGTCACGGCCGTCATGGCCCTGGGCCTGACTCTGAAGGACATTCTTACCCCTAATGAGATGAACCGGTTCCCCAGCGGTGTCCCTGGGCTCAGTCTCCACTTGCCAGGTCTGATATAATAAAGAGTGCCGATTCTAAAGAGGACACTTCTCTTGCTACGTCATGGAAATTTCCTTTCTTCAAACTCTCCATGTGAGACAGACGTCCAGACATAGGAGGAGACTCGAGGCCATCTCATTCATTAGTCAAACAAAGTCATACAGGCAGAGAAGCCGAGAGAAGCAAGTGGTGACTTGCGGAAAACAGCCCATCTTGTCATGGGGACAACCTAAGGCCCTGAAGAAGTATTTCCTTTTCTAAATGAGCATCACTGGCTGGATGAGGGGTTTTCTTTGTTTCAACAGGTCTGAGTGAAAAAAGAGAGGGGCAGGAAAAAGGGCCAAGTGGAGAGATACAATCCTAGAATTCCCAATCCGACTGCAAACATTACAAGGAGGGAAAAAATCCCAGCAAAGACAGAACAGTGAAGAAATCCTTTGTTTTTGCTTCCATGGACTGAATTCAATTTTATTTTATTTAAAGAAATTTTTTGAAATGTTTATTCATTTCTGAAGGCAAGAGAGACAGTGGAAGTCGGGGAGGGGCAGAGAGAGAAGGAAACACAGAATCTGAAACGGGCTCTAGGCTCTGAGCTGTCAGCACAGAGCCCAATGCGGGGCTCAAACCCGCGAACTGCGAGATCATGACCTGAGCCGAAGTTGGTCACTCAACCGACTGAGCCACCCAGGTGCCCCTGAATTCAATTTTATTTTTAAGAGAGATGCAGAGTCACGCCAAGAACAGCTGGGAAGACCCTTCTGCCACTTGCGGGCTATTCATTATTTAGACTTCGCAATTGCTCTAGTCCAGCTAAGCCTGAGTATATAAATGTCAACTCTGGGCTGGCCTCTTTATTATTGCCTCCGACTGCAGAGTTACAGATGCCCCACCTGGAGAGGAAGGAGGTATGCAAGAGAGAGACAGAGACACAGAAAATACGCCCAAGAGAGAAAGGCAGTGATTAAAAGAATAAAAAGGGCTTTAGAAAAGGAATGGGCGGGAGGGGAAACAAAGCACGCTCACACGCCACCCCCAAAACAATGACCCACGTTCAGCAAGTCCTCTGTCCAGAAAGTAGCTGCGGAGGGCTTAGATGCTATCTCTCCGTCCTGCTGAAGAGTCAGACATGGAGTCCTCTAAGATTCTATCTCTTATGCTAATAGGAATTCAGCCTTCTTGTTCACTCTCACTCTGGGTGATTAATACCGTCCACGGTGAGAGCCGCTGACAGCACTGTCCCTGAGCCCGGGCCGGGCGGCGGGGCAGGGAGGAAGCTGGCTGTGCCATGCGCCATCAGCACCGTGACAGTTTTGGAGTGAGCCAGTTAGCTGCTCCTGGCTCGCCTCGGGTGCAGAGTCCAGCCTGAGATGAATATTCAGAAGGTGGTAAGAGAAGGCCCCACGCTGGGCTTAGGGCTCAGGACGGGGCTTCCCAAAGTCCCCTCTCCCTCCACACTGTTAGCATTTGGGTCCTGTCAGCTCTGCCCGGCTCCTCCCGGCTCTGAGGAACTGCACTTCTGCCCAATGTCCACTCCGACTCCTCGCGGGCTTCCCTCCTCGCCCCCGCCCCCCTCCTCCAAATGCGCACAAAGGAGTGTGGGGCTGGCCCATCTGTGACAGGTCAGAGGTCAGCCCGGGCCTTGGCAAAGGGGCCTCTCAGAGTGGCACTGGTGGGGCTGGCCACACAGTGGGATTTCTCTCTAATTGGAAGCCTGGTGCCCAACAGAACCCGGTGAACCGCCTGAGTGGGACAGCGCCAGCAATGACAGCCAGGCCAAGGCAAGCTGGAACATTCCGGTGCAGTGACAGCTTGAGCCATCGCAGCAGAGTCGGGCCGTCCAACTCCCCGCCCCCATGGAACGGGTGGCCGTGGAGCAGGTTTTGGGCAAACTTCAAAGAACTTCACAGTTTTACAGTTCCTGATTCACTATCACGGACAAGTGCTTGTGTGTACATAATTTGCTCCTGGGAATGCTTGTTCTGCCTCTCCCTTTCCCACCCGTCTCCCCCACCTCTCACTAGAAGATATCAGAAGATGGACTTGAGAAATCCGCTTCTTCACAGGATTACGTACAGGGAGTTCTCAGTTACGGCTGCTTGGCCTGCAAGTCTGCACCGGTGACCCAGTCTGGTTCGGGACCTCAAGTTTAACTCTCAGAATGTTACGAATGTAACGCTGTATGTCGATTATGGTTAAATAAAAAAAATTAATAAAATAAAATAGAAAGTACATGATTTTAACAGGAAGGAATACAGGTGTCTGCTCTAGCATTGTTGAAAATCTACCACTATTCTGAAAAATGTAACGGTTCTATGAACTGTATTCTCCTGTCCTTCCATGCTGCTAAGAGCAAGAAGACGACGAAAAGAGACAGTGAGCGGGTTAAGGATATGGGTGGGACGTCCATCTCACGGGTGAGACGCGGGCTCTGGAGGCCGGATGGCTGGCTTCCAGTCCTGGCTTCCCCACCTGCCAGCGGTGGGACTGTCCTCTCTGCGCCTCTGTTGTTTCGTCTGTAGAATGGGGAATCGCAATTACACCTACCGCATATGGTTGTTGTAAGCGTCAAATGCAATAATCTTTACAAAATACTAAACACTCTGCTCGGTGCATAATAAAGGTTCTAGAACTGTTCTTATTCATTTAACAGATAAAGTCTTGAGCCTGGAGAGAAACCGTATGGTCTACCTTCCTCTTGTCATTTTCTCTCACCCATTGTGCAGGCGAGGACACTGAGGCTCCTGAAGATTAAGCGGCTCGCGTGAGCTGAGGTCATCAATAACGGACAGGGCCAGGCTTCCGGCTCCATCCGACTGCAACCCGTGAGTCCATCCTCGCCCACTCGTGCTTTCTTTGCAAATGAATGGTGCCTTCGAAGGCACTCCCAGAGCAGAGTCTGGACTGTTTTTACTTGAAGACCCGACGTCCTCTGTTCTGGGTATCTCTTGATTCCAATCACCACAAATAAGCTAAGTCTCTCCCTCACCATATGTCCCAACTCGCTACTTCCCTCCAGCAAGGCCAAATGGAACGGAATGGAAAGAACGCACTGATGACGCCGGAGCCCTGGGGACTCCTCCCTGCGGTCCTCGTCTTACTGAACTGGCCCCATGGAGTGACTGAGCGCCTTGAATAGTCTCATAAAAGGGGAGCAAGGCAGGAGGGCTACGATGCCCCCAAGCGCCGAAATGAGCGCCCTCCGTGTCACCTGGTTAGCCCCATGCGGGGAGCCTGCATTTGTTTGCTCACTCGTTCACTCGTCCATCCATTCATTCAAGGAACACTGCCTGAGCATCCGCTATCTGAAGGGTGTGGTGCCACACGGTGCCAGTGACAACAGCGAATAGGACAGCCCTGGTCTTCATGAGGTGCTGCAAGATACCAGGGCCGAAACAACGGATTGTCTTATTTTTTTAATGTAAACTATGATATGTGGTAACAATTCGAATGCTCCAGAAAAGTTTAAAATGAAAAACTTCCTTTTCTCAAGTGAGCCCCGGTCGGTCTCCCTAGAGGCGCTATTAACAATTTCTTGTATTTGCTGAAAAGAACGCGTGCGTGCCACAGCACATATGTCCTTTAAAAAACGTTTGCGAAGGGGATCGCTTTACACATGCATTGTTCTGCAACTTGCTTTCTCTTCCCTTATCAATAAATGTACTGACAAATCTTATTCTTTTAAATGGCCACCTAGGACTCTCTTGAACAGGGGCCCCATAATGCAGTTAATCTGGTTCAGAGAGGATCTCGTTCAGAACTCTGGAAGGTGGGGTGGGGAGGTGGGGAAGCTCTCTGAATTAGGGATGATGCAGCTCAAAGCCGAAGGAGAGACAGGAGTAAAGCAGGTAGGGACGGAAGGTACAAAGGCACTGTGAGGTGAGGAGTATCTCGCGGCACTGAAGAAACTGGAAAAAGGCCAGTGAGATTGGCACAGGGGCCAGGGGAGAGTGACGTGGGGTGGGGCAGGAGAGAGGTGCCTGGTGCCAGATGAGGAAGGACCTGCATCAACCAGCCAGGAAAACGGACTGGGTGTCTGCTGTACACAAGACCCCTTCTGGGGCACATGAGGGGCAAACCGAGACTGATGAAGTGTGGCAGAGTGGCCAAGGGAGGGGCCTGGCATAAAAAAATAACAATACCAGCAGATCAGGAAAATGTACACCCCTTCCTTTGTGACTCACCTTGGAATCCAGCAGGTAGAGGCCACAGGGTGGACCTCACTGCCTTGTAGTGGGTAGCGTACGGGAAATCTGCCCTAGGTCTGACCCCTGGATGGCCCACTAATGGGAGGCAGGGAGCGGGTCCCAGTCGCTTCTGCATTCCCAAGGACCGGCAAAGCAAGGGGCGACTGAATAGAACTGAATCAATAGATTCTCCTCCAACCCAAAAGTCACACCGGGGAGAGCCGCGTCGTCTGTTTCGTTCCAATTAAAGTAGTTAAGTGCTACCGAGTCCATAGTTGTCTATACACAACCAAGCACCCTCCTTGGATACTTCCTGGCTTTGATGCCATCCTAGCAAACGTTCTGTCTCTCTTGACAGCTGCAAGGCCTAGCTGGGAAGGGCCTGTGTCTGCACAGGAAACAACAGATGAGTGGGCACAAAGTTACAGAGGAAGTCACTCAGTATGGACCATGGGGCTCCCATCCTGAGGCCGGCCACGCTGCTCTTCACTAACCTGTGTTTCTTTCTCCTTGGATTTCTGGAGTCCCCGCCCATATCGCTCCACCTTCTGGAAACCTCCAGTAAAGGTTAGTGCCCAGCAACAACAGTAAGAAGTCATTACAAAGAGAGAGACTGTCAAACGGGCAACTCGTTACGAGACGAGAACACCAGTCTGTCGACAGATCTACCCGACAAACCAACTACCAGATGAAACCACAGCCATGAGGGGTGCTTAAATAAATAATAGAAACATGTGGGAACACCAGCAGGATCGACAAATGCAAATGGCTTCGAAGGCGTGAGAAGTTGCCATTTGCCCTGAAATACATTCGTTATGGATAATATCATCACACATGCACGCTAAAAAGCTAACTAGCCGGTGAAGTCCCAGAGTGCTCCTTTCCAGCCCCTGTGGCCTGACGGTAAGAAGCCGGCCTGCCTCTTCCAATCAAGCCGCCTGCAGACCTCTGCGAGGCCTCGTGAGACAGCCTGCGTTCAAACCCCGATGTTGCTGGCCTGTTTTGGTACAACGGGAACAGAAAGTGATTTTCGAAGCCCGGACTCAGCAAGCAGTGCACGCTGAGCAGGACTCAGACTGTTTACCTGGGATGTAAAGCTCAGGCCTGCAGGAAGGAGAGAATAAAGGAGGCCCCCTCATCCGGACCCTGGGTCCCACCCCGGAGCCCCTCCTCTCTGTGTCCCTTGAGGTTTCTGCTGATTTTCTCGGTTGGAGATTTCTGAATGGGACTGCCGGGGCGCATCCGCAGGGGTTTCTGGAGAGCTCCATTAAAGTCTCTTGTACGCTCTAGCACCTTGCCACCTTGACATCTTAGTAAATGATACAAGTGGGTGGCCTACCTTGCCAGGCTCCTCCGGGTCCCTTCTGATGACACCCGTCCCTCTCACTTCACCCACTGAGCTCCTGCTGGCAAAGGCCCTGCTTGGCTGCACGCGATCTCTTCCCCGAGCTGCTCTCCCACTCAGCGCCCTGGCCACCGCGGAGCACCCGCAGGTTCTGAAGGGCTCACCTCCACCATCCGTGGCCAACCTCGATACCCAAGCCACAGGAGAGAGAGATCTGGACACACTGCTTAGGGACACCCCAGAGACAGTGGTCCACACAACCCCTAATTCTGTGCCCTGAGTCAAAAGACCTCAGCAGAGCGCTCAAGTGAAACAACGCCCACGTTTTAGGGAGATGGCAACTTGAAGCCAGAGATCATTATAATTTTTTTCTGCAGCTGTAAAACTTTGTTTTACTGAAAGCTGTTACCTTCTGCATCACGTATGGGGAATTTTAAACAGGCGAATGGAAGAAGGTCTGATTGAAGATGAAGTTAAGTGAAAGAAATTGGTCTCATTTAGCACATGACAGGATTCATCTGTGTTCCCAAGTCCACTGAGGTGGCATCATGGGCGTTCCATATTCATGAGCTGCTGCGACACTGTGTCCCCTCATTTACAAAGAGCCGTGTTCAGCAAATTCTGTCCCTGTGGACACTCTGTGCATTTCATGGTCTTGTCAGAGAGACATCAAACGCTCCAGTAACCAAATACCAGAAAATGGCTTTAATTAGTGGATCTCAATCGTATAAATAATTTTTTTCTAAGTGAAAAAATTGAGAATTTTTTTAAAAGGGAGAAGAAAAGGCAAAAGCAGTAGGCAACAGGCTTCAAACACTCGAAGGAACAAGAGAAAGAGACAGTCTCAGAGGAGCTCCTGAGCGAGCCTGGGCCCTGCAAGCGTCGGTCCCCTGCACTCTCCGACTCAGGGTTCGAGGGGCAAAAACACATCTGCGGGTCCCCGGCAGGTCCGCTTTATGAAGACCTATCCCTTGGGACTTCACCTGATCGAAGCGGGGCCTGGCCCACACTTGTTCCTGGCAGGAGAGAAGAGAGGCAATGGACACGGGAGAAGAGTCTGGAAACCGGGATGTTGGCTAGAGACCCACACCTAAAACGCTGAGACATAGGTGGAGCCAACGTCTACTCTGGAGCTGTGCGCGAGCGGGTCCCCGGGGAGGTGTGTGACAGAGCCTGGAAGAGAAGAGGTCCTGAGGCGCCAGCATGTGGGGACGGGGGCCTGTTCGTCTGTGTCCCGTGCGTTGAAACGCTTCCACATTCCTGCCAAACCGCATCTCTCTTAATGTCGCCGGGCGAGGAGATCACAGACCTTACGGAGATCAAAATAGCTGATGGTTCCTCACGGCCTCCCCCGCCAAGCTGTGGTGACTCTCCTGGCGGACGACGGCTTGATGACGAAGGGTTGGACTCGCTTTAGTTTCTGAGAGAAAGCAGGCCTCGGCACACCGCGGCGCTGGCCGGATCACGGGCAGTGGGGGCGCTTCGCTAGGAGTGGGACGCAGCTCGTGGTAGAGCACGGGTGTGAGAGCCGGACCTCGGAGACGTGTGACGGTTCCCACAGAGGGATGTTCGCACATTTCGAGGGGAGCCATGAACGCAACACCCCGGAACGTTTGCCGTGTCTCCCCACCCAAGTCCACCATGTGCTTACGAGGTTGAGCCTTTTGAGCAATTTGAAGGTAGTGCTCACGAGACGAGCACCCCCACAAGGGTTCCCTACGGAGAAAGATCCCATTCAGCCCAGGCGCCTGATAACGGGGAAGACCCCACTGCCACCTGCCGAGGTGACCTCTAGGGAACATCGCAGCCACGGGTCACTGACAGCTGAAAGAAATGAAGGACGATGAACGGGACACTCTCTACCACACTATTTGCTTTCGGAGCTTTTGCTGGTGCTTCCAGCTTTGATCTGTGGAGATGTGCGAAGGACAAGGAGGGGTAAAGGACTTTAAAAGCGACGAGGAGAAAGTGGCTGGAAGGAACGGAAACTGAGGAACTTTCCATTCTCTTCAGTAAGGCCCAAGATGAGTGATACAGAATTAACGTGACACAGAGCGCCTTCTCAGAGCCGCCCGTGGAAGTCCGGACGTTAGAAACCAGGCACATCTGATTCTATTTCATCCTCTTCATGTTACACTGAAAAAAACAAGACAAACTACACTGCTTTTATTCTAAATCCTCAGGTTTTGTATTTTTCCTTATATATATTTATTAAAAAAATGCCACTTTGATCGGTGCCACCCGTGACACTCCCACATACGGAACGCTTCTGAGCGGTTCCCTCCGCGCGAGGCCACTGCTGGTGACAGCCAGCTGGTTTTGATCACAGCCATTCCGAATCGGATTTTCATAAGATAGATGAGGAGTCTTAGTGCTGCTCTCTCTCTTATCAGATGAGAAACAGAGGGGGAGGGGGAGAACGGGTCCTGAGGGAACGGCGCAACAATCAAGGGCTGCGTGGTTCTTTCTCTGTCCCTCGCTGCTGCAATTTTCAAAGGCGTTTGCCTCGGGCGCTTTTAAATGATGGTGTCTCAATTCTGTAATCATCTTTCAAGAGCTTTCTCTTAAAGGGTCTTTTAGGTAAACCTGGTCCGTCAACCACACTTATGGACTCAGGAATCACATTCCCAGTATGTGTTCCTCCTGTGTGTGTATATATAGACGAGTATACACACACACGCACACACACACACTCAACCATCTGTGAACTTTTAGAAAGCTGGCGGAACCTACAGCTGCAGAGGAAGATCTACCACTTGACGATATCGAACTCACCTCTTACTGGGGGTAAGAGAGTCAGTCCCCGTTACCTTTCCCCGAGATTTCTACCATCCCTCATCCTTCTTTAGAAACGAATTTCCATGTGTGATGTGTCAGAAAGAAAAGACTTCTCCACCTGAGGGCGAAGAGGTGAGCGAAGTCCAACCTCCAAGCATAAACATGCCTGTCCCTTCCCGCCTCCCCTAAGCGGTGCCTGGCTGTCAGGCACGCACCCTGGCCATCTATCTGGGAGAACAGCCTACAGCTACCCCAGGGCCCAACTTGCTGTGTTTTGCTTACAAAGACTATGAGGAACAACTCCACGGCTCTACCTGTCTTTGTACATGCAGGCGACATGATGCCTATGTAGACAGTCCCATCTTTTGAGACAGACCTCCTAGAAAACTGAGCCTCTATTTCTTCGCAGTCAAATAAAAATCTGAGCCGTCTGCAAGCTCCCTCCGGCAGCAGGTCTCAGCAATACGGGCCTGTCTGCTGCTTTCAGGTCCTTGGATTCCTTATTCGTCCGCTCCCTTCACAATTGTGTGAAGTCCCCATGTCCCTCCCCAAAAGCTGGAGCACTGCTTGCAGACACTTCTCCGACGGTCTCACAAACTAGACGGGATGAGTTTTGTCCTATTCCAATCCTGTCTCCTGTATTCAACCAGGACAGAAGCCAAGGAGCTACAGAATAGATACCTTGATCTCTATAATGATTTCAGGGAGATTTAGCTCTCTTTTACTTTTGCCAGTGTTTAACGTCGGATGATTTATTATTAATCACATTCCCCTAAACTGACTATAGCATGACAGAGTGCTGACGGAGCTTTCTCTCTGTGTGTGTTCCTGGAGGAAGGTTAGTACAACGTGCCTCATTTAAAACGCGTGTGCGTGCATGGCACTGGGCTTTTGTTTTCATTCTCCCATTCTGCCTCTTCAGATGGGCACATGTGAGCAAGCCGTGCACATGAAGAAAGGAAACAGAACCCAGAAAAGTCACCGTCGACCACGTTTCAGGTAGAGACACTCATGATTGTAAGTCTGGAAAGTCTGGTGAGACTTAGAGATTTCGGGGCACCAGGAGTGGCGTAAAGCAGCCGGTCCCAACTCTGCCAACAGAGCGAGAGGTCCGGTTAAGCCACTGGGGTCTGCTTTGCAGCTGGGCGGGCGGAAGGTAGAACATGATGGAGCTGACAAAGCAGAACTAAGATCCGCTGAAAGCTGACCTCGGTTCTCAAAACTCCCCTGCCTTTTGGGGATGGCCAAAAGAATATAGCCAAATCGGTCTCCCCGATTTGCGAAGTCGATTTGTAGACACCTATTCTGTGGCGGTGTATGCTTTGCCTGTGGGACCTTGAATCACCTCCTGCAAAAAAAATAAATAAAAACAACTTCTCTAGCTACCTTGAAGAAATTTCTGGCAAGTTCCATGTGACCTCCCTGGTGTCTCACTCCTTCTGGGGACCAGCACTGGCCATTCCCATAGTGGAGAATAGAGAAGGCAGCCCTGTGGCCCCTTGAGTCTGTATCTACTAATGCCCCTTTTTCTTTTGCTGCCAAGAATGTGACTTTCACTGCCTATCAGGGAAGACCTGAATTCCAGACTCCTGCTTCACAGAGTTGTACTACAGGGTGCACCCGACCAGAAATCAGGAAAACATGGGTCCCAGATCTGCCCCCGATTTGCTGAACTTAGGCAATTACTTGTCAACTCTGGTCCTAGGTTTCCTTATTATCAAATAAGGGCTATTCTATCTCTAAGACGATCTTCTTTGGGTGTGTCCATTAGAATGTACCTCAGGGGGGCGCCTGGGTGGCTCAGTCGGTGAAGTGCCTGACTTTGGCTCTGGTCATGACCTCACCATTTGTGAGTTTAAGCCCCATGTTGGGCTCTGTGCTGACAGCTGAGAGCCTAGAGCCTGCTTTGGATTCTGTCTCCCTTTCTTTCTGACCCTCCCCTGCTCATGTTCTGTCTCTGTCTCTCAAAAATAAATAAATGTTAAATAATTCTTAAAAAAGGAATGTATCTCATGAAATATATATATAAATTTATATATATATTTTTTCCGTATATATAAACAAAAAACCCAAAAAGCCAACCAACCCTTTCTGTCACATGTGCTTACAGAAGAGTCTTTTCAAATGTTCTAGCCATAGCTGTGGCCTACAGATGGAGCACAGCAAATCTCTTGTTTAGAATCACTGTAATAAAATTCGTTTTCCACAATGCAGGTTTCACCTGTAGCCCCATTATGCCCTCAGCCACACCACGATTCAGCACCCTTGGCTGGGGCTCCTCCATGTCACATGCAGTCTTTCAAGTGTCCCTGTCTCTATGGTGTCAGTGTGTCTCCTTTGCTGCACCTCAAAGGGGCAGGCTGCTGCGAAATCTACACACATGGCCCTTCAGGCCCGGGTGGAGCCCTGTGGGGCCTTGGTCCTCACAAACCTCCCAAACACCCGACACACCTGCCACAGCCCGGGGCAACTCCTTCCTCACGCCCAAAGCAGGCTCTCCTCTCTGGAAGACTCAGCGGAGGGCACAATAAAGCATTATCTAAAAGCGATTTCTAGGGACTTGATAAAAAAAACGAAGCATAACAGGAGAGGAACAGTCAAACCTAAAGATTCTGTTTCATGTCACAGAGCCATACGGGCCTGGTCTCTTCGGCTTATGCCTGTCAGCTGGGCTATTCCTGTAGGCGAGACCGGACCGAGAGAGCGTCAGCAGAGCCGAGGACACGGACCGGCAGGCTAGTCTGAGAACCTGGTTGGGAGGGCACCTGCAACAGGGGGCTAGAAAAATGGCGACTAGTGTCCTTAATAAGCAGGGTTGAGAAACCGACCGGATGCTTTAACAAGGACGAGGAAGGCTGTGGCAGCAGAGTGCTCATGAGTCACGAAGACCACGTCTGAAGTCCAGCTACACCGCCCACTAGCTGGCAGTGGTGGTGCTGGAGCCGCTCACACTGGCCTGTAAGAGCCAATGGCCGAATTACCAGGAATACCGCATGCAAGTTGTTACACATAAACATCCTTAAGGACTAAGTTATAGACCCTTATAACTGGATACATTACATTAAAAACAAAGGCAATAAACAGTCAAAACTCAGGACTTCCTAAATTTTACATTTCGCTTTTTCCCCGCTCCTGTGATAATTTCTCTCTTATGACCTGTAGGGTAGAAATATGATACACCGGTGTGCTCCTGCCCATCTCTTCCCAGCTCTGCGGGCAGCGATATCCTTATGGGACCTGAAACCAGCCACGGAGGGGATATTGACACCACAGAAACACCACCCACGAGGAAACTAAAAAACAAAATTAAAAAGGGGGCTCCTGGGTGGCTGAGTTGGTTAGGTGTCCAACTCTTAATTTGGTTCAGGTCATGATCTCACAGTTCGTGAGGTTGAGCCCTGCAATGGGCTTTGCGAGGAGCCTGCGTGGGATTCTCTCTCTCTCCCTCTCTTTCTGCCTCTCCCCCACTTGCTCTCTCTCTCTCAAAATAAATAAACTTAAAAAAAAAATAGAAGAATGGTTTTCCCCAAATTTGTTACCTCATATACAGAGAACAAAGAAGAGACACAACAGACATGACAGCCAGTGCTTGTATCAGTGAGTCCCACCCCTTCCCCCCCCACTTATCCCCCGCCCCCCCCCCCCCCCCCCCGCCATGATGCAAGTGTTCAGCTAAAGGAGCACCTGTTCGGGCGTGTGTCAGGGAAGGGAGGGCAGGCATGGGTTTGCCGAAATCTTAGCATCTATCCTAGTTGACTCTGGACTTAGAAAAAACAGATAGATTTTTAGGAAAATTATTTCATCAAAAAATCAGTGCTGACTCTAATAGTTTAAAAAGATTAGGGAAGCAAAGAAAGTAGGTTTGGGAACCAACTAAGAAGTCCCATATGCTGAATGCTGACCTAATGGAACGTTCTTACTAAGCAAGAGAAAGGAATTGAGACGTCAGGGTTCTAATTTCTCTGTACTTAATTCTTTCCACTTTCTCTTTCTCCACATTGAAGCTGTTTAGGCTCATAGAGACTCTGCTGTTTGCAGAAGGGACAGAGAGTATGGGGGGAAGATTAAGCAAGGAGAGAGAAAGAGCCCAAAAGAGAGCTGGAAAACCCAGAGTAGGCGACGAACGGGGAGAGGGGAACACAGGGGTGAGGGTGCAACCGCCCTCTACAGCCGGCATTTTGCTAATTCCACCGACATTCCGGCACCTCAATCTCCTCCAGCCTCATTGTTCGGCTGTGTTCAGCCACTTTTATCTATTTTCCCTGTTGACATGGACAGAAAATTGAGCAATTACCCTTAAACTCAGAGCTCTCAGAGCATCCAGATTGCTACACTTACAGAATTAAGTCCCCAATTGCCCCTGGCTAGAAGTGGCCCAACTCAGCCGGTCCTTTAGGAATTAAACACTCTTTGGTCGGTCATAAGGATTTATTATTCCCAAGGTTTGGAGGTATTCGATTCTGTCAAAACTGGACCTGAGTGGCAAAGAGCACGGTCCTCTCCAGTGGGGATGAGATGCCGGGGAGGGACAGTGAGAATTCCACCCATGGTCCTGGATCGCGCCAAGGTGCAACGGTTAAACGCGAGAGAGATCCAATTCTTTCCTTTAAAGTTCCCGTTTTCAGAGACTTTCTACTTTTGAAAGACATCTTTGGGGGCTCACGGGCTCCTTCCTAACTTGACTTTAACTTTGAGACAAACTATTTGAAGTCTGAGTCTGTGTGTAATTGTATTTTCAGAAGTTGCTTCAACCTGAATAGTCATCTTTTTTAAAGACAAGAAAGTGCTCTTCTCCCATCTGGGTGCTTCTCAAAGTTCATCTTCCAAGCTTCACATTCCATCCAGAGTTCACTTTCTGACAGCTGGATTTTGGAGCTAGAGACACTTCTGCAGTTGGGGAGGTGACAAGATTTTGCAGGGGTGCCTGGGTGGCTCCGTGGGGTAAGCGTCCAACTTCAGCTCAGGTCATGATCTCGCAGTCTGTGATTTCAAGCCCTGCGTTGGGCTGTGTGCTAACAGCTCAGAGATTGGAACCTGCTTTGGATTCTGTGTGTGTCTCTCTCTCTGGGGCGCCTGGGTGGCTCAGTTGGTCAAGCATCTGACTTTAGCTCAGGTCATGATTTCGCAGTTCATGGGTCCAAGCCCCGCGTTGGGTTCTGTGCTGACATCTCAGAGCCTGGAGTCTGCTTCAGATTCTGTGTCTCCCTCTCTGCCCTCTCCCCACTTGCACTCTGTCTCTCTCTGTCTCAAAAATAAATAAACATCAAAAACAATAAAAAGACTTTGCACCTGGTATCTCCTACCAGAGTCCCCCCCCCAGAGTCCTGCTCGCACCCTCCCCCCTGGCCACTTCACTCTTCCTTCTGGTTGAGGTATAAAAAACTCTGCTTCAGAGTGGCCCTCCCCATCATCCAATCCAAGTCAAGGTTTCCGCGGTATTCTCTCTCAGGGCGCTCTGCGTGCTGCCTTCAGTGGCCTCAATCATCACTTGCCCTTGCTTATTTAGTTGTGTGACCATTTGCATAGTTCCTATTTCCCTGACCGGGCTGTAAGCAGTAGGAGGACAAGGACCATACACGTTTTCTTCAGCATCATGTCCTGAGTGCCCAGCCCTGAATATCGCAGAGTAGGTATTCAACAAATGGTGGCTGAATGAATGACTTGCCCAAAGTCTCTTGTAGAGGCTGGGTTCACTCCTCTTCCAGATCTGACCTTTCTCCCAACACCGTGCAACCTTCCATGACAGGAGTCTGAAGGCCTTAGTGTGAACCAGAAACTTCGTTCCCAGGATAGGGATGGATAATTGTGCCACTAAAGGATGGTCACCTCAAAATGAAAGGTTAGTGTGGCCACCCTACAATTTTGGGACCCTGGAGTCATTTGGGGGTCTGACTGTCCATCTACTCTCATAATCAGGACTCCCAACCTCCCTGAAACATTGTGTCAACTCCCGGGAGTGAGTCCACCTGGAATCGGCAAATCAGATGAATGGTGATCTGCAAACCTCACTAAAGGAGTCTGTATGGGACACTGAAAATCTGCAGCTGAGAATGGACCGGAATCAGGGCTTTGCTCTGCAGAAGCAGCTTGTCCTGCCGGGCCTCACCTGGAAGGCCCTTCGCATTCTTCTCCACCTGACCACATCCTGCCCGACCTTCAGGACCCACTGCTCATTCTTCCTTCCTCCTGAAGTGTCCGCAGCCCACAGGGACCCCTTCGTCGCCTGAACTGTGGCCCTTACTAATGTAAGTCACGGACACGGTGACCGCAACAGGCCGCCTTTGCCAGCCATTATACTGCCGTCTTAGCTCCATAACACTTTCCATCCTTCTGTTCTGTCTTCCCAACAGAGTTCTGTGTTCCCGCAGAGCACAGCCCTGCAAAGTCTGACGGCACGTTCGCAGATCACTTGCCAAAGGTCTAATCCAACTCGCAGATGCCTTTTGTTCTGTTTATGAAGTGGTTTTAAAAATTCTTTCTGTCGTTCTTTGAAATATGAATTTGAACTTTTAGGCTGTGCCATCTCCGCTCTGGGTTTACCACAGGCCCCACCATTCCCTACTGTCTCACGCTGGTGCTGTTTCACGTGCATACGGTATCTGTCTGGAATATCTGTGTATGCAAGCTTGCGGCCCACCGTGGCCTTGCAAACATTCCCATGCAGTCCATTCCAGTTAACCAGCAGACTCCAAAACCACCTCCAAACATCGCTCACTCCCGTTTCTTGTTCTAAAAACAAGTCTTATCCTGAAAGCCCTTTTCTTCTATTTTCCCGCTCTTTTCCTTGGAAGCTTGACACATCGGTGGTGAGAAAGAAGCATTTCTCTTCTCTCCCTGGGCATCCTCCCCGGGGAAGGAGAGCATGTACCAAGAGTGAAGCTTGGGAGGCTGAATGCTGAGAAACAGATCTCCGAGACAATTTCCTGGAAATTTCCTAGACGAGACGGGGAGGGCACGGAGGGGGCATTTCTCACTACATCAGAATCTCTCAAAGGGCAAGGCTGCCTTATTTGCCACTGTCTCCGGCATCTGGCGCGGTCTTGGCCACAGGAGGCATTGTACGAACACCCGCTGGGTCTCCTCAATAAAACCTAGCCTCTAAGACTGGCAGTGGGAGGAGACCGCCTGCTTGGACCCTAGACCTTGGCTCCTCACATCTACTCCCTAAGATTCGTTCTCCTTTGGGACTGCTGGCCAATTACCACCTCTACCAAGTACAGGGAAACTGGCAGCCCCTTCCCGGGTGACAATGCCCCTCGCACTGATGACCTTGAAGAAGCTGGGTGTGATTTTATCAAGGGCACCAGTGGGTTCCCTCATAGGCACCCAAAGATCTGCTTAATGGCATAGTTGAATGAGCAGCCATGGGTGGTCCAGGGCAATCATTCATGGAGTGTCCCCGCCCACTGGCTATTCTTAGTTCGAAGGAGCAGCCTTCACTAGCCAACCGAGTAATTCTCCGAGCAAAGATAATTCTAGAAACTGGTTATATGTAACATATGATTCCTACTGCACAACGGATTCTAAACATTCACATACAGTGAAATAGATGAAGTCGAGTGTGAAGTGTAACATCTGAACCGATTTTCCATTAAAGGACTCAGGCATAACTGCATGGAAAGCAGATTTATGCCGGGGAGGGGCATCCCTCCTAGAAGGTAAAATCGAGTACACTCTGACAGGGAAGGGGGTTTTATGCGTTAAACCTCCAGAGCCAAAATAAAGGCCAAATCACTAATTTCACACTGCAAGTTTATGAAGGGGAAAAAGAAATACTACAGGTATTCTCTGAAAATAGCTATCTTTCTCCTCTCCTTCCTTAATGGAATTGTATTAAGTATCCCATCAATCACGCCAGGTATCGACATCACAAACATGGGAGCTGACATTAATACAACCCACCTGTGGAAGGAAACGCCAACATAGCTCAGGGTCACACCGTCTGTGACAGCCCAGAGGCCAGGAGCAAGGACTGTGGGGTCAACATCTGTATTCAAATCCCGGTGCTGGGCTGTGTAGTATTGGTGGTATAGTGGTGAGCACAGCCAACTTCCGAGTGTCGTCACTCGTTAGTCGTGTGACCTTTGGCAAGGTTGTTTTTCTTTGCCTTAGTCAGCTCATCTTTAATATAGGGATAACGGGCAATCCA
Source organism: Paguma larvata (assembly GCA_030068075.1). Taxonomy (NCBI): domain Eukaryota; kingdom Metazoa; phylum Chordata; class Mammalia; order Carnivora; family Viverridae; genus Paguma; species Paguma larvata. The sequence goes on along the minus strand of CM057827.1, from coordinate 23,189,865 downwards.
AAATGTCCACTGCCAGGTGAACAGATCATCAAAATGTGATATGTCCATACGCTGGAATGTTACTCATCAATAAATGTAACAAGCTAACGATACACACAACAACCTGGATAAACTCAAAATCATTACGAGGAGTGAAAAAAGCCAGACGCGACAGTATACGTACTTATGATTCGACTTACGTAAAACTCCAGAAAGTGCAAACTACTCTACAGTGACCAGAAACAAATCAGTGGTCGCCTGGAGGCAGGGGCAGAGAAGGATGGACTGGAAAGGGGCAGGAGACACTCGGGAGGGCGAGATCCGAGTGTGGCGGCGGTTTCATGGGGCGTACACGTCTCCAAAACTCAAATGGTGCACTTTAAATAGGTTCAGTTTCTTGTACGTACATTAGACCTCAATGAAGGTGGTTTTAAAAATCGTTCTCACGGGTTTGAGAATTAAATGAGTTTGGCGATGAGTGGGGATGGCAGCGACATTGGTGGATGAGCGGGACGAGCGCGGAGTGTTCTCTCGCGAGTCGGAAGACCAGCGTCTCTCGCGGAGTCCTGCTGTGTTGCAGAGTGATCTCTAAGCTTCGGTGCTGTGACACGTGAAGAGCCGGGCTCGGACGAGATGGCCCGCAGAGGTGCTCGAAGCTGCAGTCGTCTACTTCCAACGTGACGACGCCACAAGGGCAGCCGGCACAACCTTCTAGTAACACGCATTTATGACCTGTGTTCCCTTCAGCCTTCGCAGGGAATGAATGCTATGACGTTTAACAGTTGCTCCTGAAATGTGGCATTTTCGCCCAATGAAAAAATGGAGAAAGAAGGATTTCAGAAGTCCTTTGAAGGGAGTGAGAAAGAGGTTTAAGGGAGGGTGGGGGGAGGCTGGGAAAAGGTACTAGGTGAGTAAACCTTCTGTAGACCATGAACTTAGCAAGTCCTTCTGAGTTAGCAGCATCATCACGTCCACATGCACTGCTGCTTAACCACCCGACAGCCTTGTCAGTGTCCGGCAGGCCTCCCTGAGTCCTTCGGCACATCCCTGGGTGATCACCCTGCCATCTTGTGCAGCCAATGGCCGGAGCGACAATCTGTGAGGACAGGCGGATCTAAAGCATGGCCAGCGGCCACCGACCACGGAGCCACTGCGGTTCAGCACTGACACGAGACGACCCAGGTACACGTGTGGGGAAAGAGACTTGGGGCACAGACACGCCCCGGGTCTCTTATTTAACAGGGGCACTGGGGATTATTAGTGGCGGATGAGTTTGGCAGCGACAAAGAGCTTCGTGAGGAGAGCCTTACAAGGAAGGAGATCCGGTGAGAAAGAAATGAGCCTGTCAGTAAGAGAAAGCAGAAAAAGCAGAGTCGAATGCTTCAGAAGATGAAGCCGTGCTCAGGAGCTCTCTCTGCATCTCAGGGCGGAAGCTGAGTTCCTGACCTCCAGTGACCACCTCTTTCCCTGAAGTGCCCTTCAGCATGAGACGAGGCAGACGCACCTCTTCACTCTTCCCGTCCATTCCCGTCCTCAGTCCTGACTCCCGAGGCACTACGGCAGGCCTGACGGACGTGGTGTGCGCAATATTCACCCACAGGGTGTGTTTACATTAATACAGATCTCTGGGCCCCAACTCCAGCTTCCGATCGCTGGTGGCCTGGGAGTCTAGATTTCGCCCCTCATCCCGGAATGCTTCACGAGCCCCACAGGTCCCCAGTCCTGCGAGGCCGCCGAAGCACCGGTAGTAATCTCAGCTTCCTAGATTTAATGCTCCCTTTCACTCCACGGTCACATGCAAAGGTGAGTTACGGAAAGCGCTGGGGCTCCGCCTGTAGCCGTGAGGGAGTAACCGGCGCGGGGCTAACCTTCTGCGGGGAACAATCAGGAAACGGCAAATGATACGAGATACAACTGTGTGCAGACCGCGGACGGTACGAGTGCAGGCCGGGGAGCCCTGCGGGAAGGGAAATGCGTGAGCCTCACCATCCACCCTGGCTTCCGCCTGGATGCTTCCTGGACTCTGGCCCGGGGAGGGGGCACCCCAAAAGGAGCATGGAGATCTCGTGGGGGTGAGGAGACGGAGGCCAGAGTTTAGGTAGGCGAAGGTGGCTGGAACTGGAGAAGCAGAGGAGGAGAGAGAGGAACCACGTAGCAGAAAGCTGCAGAAATCTAGACCGATAGCGCTCTAAGCCGTGCGTGTACAGGGTCAAGTTCCGCACGGCTGGGCGATGGATTACTACCAAGAAAGTGTAGGAGGAACCATCCCCATGGCTTACAGAGAACCGGAAGAGGCTCAGCTCCACCCAGGCAGAGTGGAGAGTCCTTGTGGAACCACCAGGCAGGGACGCCTGAGGATCTTAATGTTTAAAGTTAACTCTACATAAAAAAGAGAGAGAAAGAAAGAGAGGGAGAGAGAGGATATTCTGGTTCTTTTTCTTCTCCGTGTAAATTTTAGAATTAGTTTGTCAATATCCAGAGAATAACTTGCTGGGAGTTCGGTTAGGACTGCATCGAGTCTACAGTTGTTAAGAACTGACATTTTGATAATACTGTCTCTAATACATTTTTAAAGTATGAAAAAAATAAAGTTAGCTCTAGACTTGCCCTAAGAAAGCTTAAAAACAATTCTCAAAATGACCAAGTTGACTAACAAATACGTTAACTGTCTCCTAAAACAGAAACGAGATCCAGACGCTCAACATAGTGGCATTCATAATGACCAGCATCCGATCAAAAACTACTAATCATGTGAAGAAGCAGAAAAATACGTCTTGTAACCAGAGAAAAATCAGTCAATAGAAAGAGACACAGGAAACACAGAGATGATGGAATTAGCAGAAAAGGACTTTAAAACACCTACTATACAGGCTACTATCAAGGATGAAGCAAAACATAATCCGAATAAGGAGATAAATGAAGACACAGAACCGAATGGAGCTTTTAGAGCCGAGAAACAGAACAGCTGAAAGAACAAATTCACTGACTGGTCTTAATGGCAGAGTAGACGCCACAGAAGAAAAGAGCAGCTACATACCAGTAGGAACCATCTCGCACTGGACCACAGAGTTTAAAACGAACTGGAAAAAAAACTTACTTAACCTCTCTGTACTTCAGTTTCCTCATCTGTAAAATGGGCAGAACAGTACCATCTCATGAGGTCGTTGCGACGATTAAATGCTTTAACACACATAAACCGGCGGAACGGTGCCTGGGAGAGTAAACACCCAATAAACACTAGCTAGTGTTGCTGGCAGTGGGCCCAGCACGCTGTGGGAGCACAGGGGAGAAACATCTGAGTCAGAGAGGCAGGGGGATGGGGAGTGGGGGCACGGGAGAGCAGGCGATGCTTCCGCAGAGCTGTGGAGGACAACACCGGTGGCGGCGAGGTGCTCCAGGCGGAGGGAGTAGCACTCTCCCAAGGTACGGAGACGTGGTGGGACGGGGCCGCTGCAGCCTCGGCACACGGTGCCTCCGCTGCAGCCCAGGAAATGCTCTGGGGGCCGGGGAGCCTCTCAGGAGGCTTTTTTGATTTCCTCCAAAGGCATCTTACCTCCTCCGTCATCGGATCCGTCCAAGCTCTGCTGTCTGAGGCGGTGACTGCCCCCAGAAAGAAGGAAAGAAGAGAATCGATTTCAGACACAAAGAAACCACCCAAACTCTGGACCCGCTTTCCTCCATCGACTTGGTCAGACCTAACTAGGCGACTGGGTCGGCCGTGTCCGGTGGCACAAGCCGTGGAGCGCACCGTTCCGCAGACTCTGCTACGGATGCTCCTCTCACCCCCAGGGGGCTGACGCCCAGGGGCTCTGCCTTTACACGCATCTTTGCCTAGAATCTTCTTTCCCCCTCTTGGACAGAAGTCTTAGGAGGAGGCTGGTTTAGAGAGCTGGTGTTGCCTCCGCCATCCATACCAAGAAGCAGAACCCACGGGTTGGCACCTGACACCCGGACATCCAGTTCTAAAAACCACAGGGTGGGACGGGGACGTGGACATCAACGCCAGGGTCCAGACCTCCGGCTGAGGAGACCGTTAACTGAACCCTCGATTTAATGGGCACAACTAAAGGGACAGGCCGCAGCCAGAGGCGCCCCGTTTTCTAACGTGAAGTCTGACAAACGCTGAACAGATGACGGCCGCCAAGACTGCATGGCTAGCAAAGGTCCCCAAAGGATGCCACAAGAATGCTGGAAACATACTCTTCTATTTCTTCAGAAGCCCTCCTTCCTGACCTGAAAAACAGAAAAACAGGGTTTATGAGAACCCACCAGACTCACGCATTGGCAGGGTATGTAGGAGTGGGGGTTTCGAAAGTGAGGGCAAATTAGCATATTCCAAGTGCTTTATTTATCTGTATTTCTCTTTCTAGACCAAGGCCCATAACCCACAGGAGAGAATTACAGACACTGTAAAGTTTCTATTTATTTTTATTCTATTCTATTCTATTCTTTAAAAAAAATTTTTTAACATTTATTTATTTTTGAGAGACATAGAGACAAAGCGTGAGCAGGGGAGGGGCAGAGAGAGAGGGAGACACAGAATCCGAAACAGGCTCCAGGCTCCGAGACACCAGCACAGAGCCCGACGCGGGGCTCGAACTCAGACCGCGAGATCACGACCTGAGCTGAAGTCGAATTCAGACCGCGAGATCACGACCTGAGCTGAAGTCGGAGGCTTAACCGACTGAGCCACCCAGGCGCCCCTATTCTATTCTATTCTTGAAAGAGTGAGCAAGCACAGGGGAGGCACAGAGAGAGGGAAAGAGAGAATCCTAAGTAGGCTCTGCACGGGGTTCGAACCCACAAACAACGAGATCATGACCTGGCCCAAAACCAAGAGTCAGAGGCTCAACTGACTGAGCCACACAGGCGTCCCTGTAATGCCTAGGCTTATTTCAGCATAACTCCAACTGAAATCGTTGAATTTAAGGGAAGACTGGGAAGTTCGAAACTCAAAAGGATATAGACCATATGGTGCCCTCCTTTCAACAATTAATGGACCAATTTGTAGAGCACTTTCTTAGGACTGAGGCCTTGAGTCTTATTTGGAGCTTTAGTTGTTAGAGTGTGTAGCTTCCCAGGAACAAAAAGAGATGAACCGGCCACGCGGATCAAGCTGTGGGCCCTGGGCCTTTGGGTAGCCTCCACCTGAAGAATCAGAAGACGCTGTGAGTGACGTCGGGCAGGTAGCGCCCTTACAGCATGCCATGAGAACAGGAGGCCTAATTACACACGGACTTTTACCTAAGGCTGTGGTTCTCAGTCTTCGATGTGCGTAAGAACCGTCTCCAGGGGCGCCCGGGTGGTTCAGCCAGTTAAACATCTGACTCTTGATTTCGGCTCAGGTCATGATCACAGTTCATGAGATTGAGCTCCACGTCGGACACCTGCGCTGACGGTACGGAGCCTGCTTGGGATTCTCTCCCCCTCTCTCTCTGCCCCTCCCTTGCATGCACGCTCTCTCTCTCCAGATAAAGAAAGAAACTTTTTTTTTTAAAGAGCTATCTGGGAAGCTTACTAGACGCGCACGCAGATCTCCGGACCTGGCAGAGAGAGCGTTCTGGATCCGTTGCTCCTGGAGGAGCTGAGCTCGGGAATGCACGTGTTAAACAAGCCCCCAGGTAATCCTGATGTCAGTTGATCGCCACTGACCCTGTGAGAAACGCTGGCCCAAAGTCTTCTAAACGAGGCTGACAAAATGCTGACGATTATTAGAGCTGGGTGTTGGGTACACGTTGGTTATTTTCTGCACGCCTGAATATTTCTACTTTAACAAACGCTTTGTGCGCGCTCGCGCGTGTGTGTGTGTTTTTCAATGAGTTCTTTCAAGTCAGAAATCAACCAGCGAGGCGAGCACAGGCAAAGGGCGGTGGCGATGTCACGACAGCCAAGAATCAGGGTGCGTGAGGCGGCCGTCGACAGTGCCGGGCCCGCAAGCCTGGCCAGCGGAGCCACGTGGCAGCCAACCCTGCAATTCCCACAAAATCCAAACTACGCCCACCCCCCCACCCTGAGTGTAATCAGGTGCTCAGCCCGACTTTGACTAGGCTAGTTTCCCTGCAATTCGGACCACACCAACTGCACAGTTAAGGAGGGAAGAGGGGGAGGAGGGAGACTTTGGGCTTCTGTTGGGAAGAGGATGGGGAAGAACTGGAGGGAACGACTCTCAGGGGGTCCTCCCAGGCTGAAGTTTTTGACTTTTAAAGAGGAAGTAAAGAGGCTGAGCGAACAGGGAGGGCCAGGAGGGCAAGCGGGACAGAGAGGCAGGAGGGAGGCGCCACGGGTAAACCGCAGAGGGGTGCCCGAGGCGTCACCACCGTGGTGTTGCTGGAGGGTGTTGGTTTCAGTACTGTTCTGAGCCAAGCAGATCCTAAGTGTAGAGCACGTAGCAGCCACCAAAGCCGCCGGATTGTGTACCACCAGCCCACGTACGTGCCCCAGGACCACTGCCTCTAATTGTCCTGGTGAAACTGAACTTTCCAAACCCACCATCCAAACGCCTCAGTAATATGTGACCAACGGCAGAAGGGCTCGGATGAGTACAGGGTCGGAGAAGAACGGCGTGACTGAAGAGGCCGGGCAGACTGGCCAGCACCTGCGCGTTGTACACAGAAACACAGCATCGCTGACTACCCCTGAGAGTTGTGACGACATCGTTCCTTCCTGAGCAACGTGCCACGGCCAAAGTAGCAGTTGGTTCTGTCTGAAGGAAACAAGAATGGTAACGCTGACCTTCTGGGGAAGGCTGATTAGCTACCATTTACCCCCTCGACACCCAAATGGGGCGGAGTTTCGCGGTCAGCGTAACTGCTGCTGAGTTCACATCCTACGCTCTCTCACTCTGGGGGGAGCCCGGGACCCTTCCAAATTTCATTTCACCCCATGAGAAGGAAGAAGATCAAAATGGGGCCCTCAAGGGGCGTCTGGGTGGCTCAGCTGGATAAGTATCCGACTCTTGATTTCAGCTCAGATCATGATCTCATGGCCCATGAGTTTAAGTCCCATGAGTTTAAGTTGGCTTGGGATTTTTCTCTCTCTCTGTCTCTCTCTCTGCCCCTCCTCTACTATCTCTCTCTCAAAATTAAATAAACATTTAAAAAAAAAAGGAGCCCTCGGGGCACCTGAGATGCTCAGTCAGTTAAGCTTCCGACTTCGGCTCAGGTCACAATCTCACGGTTCGTGGGTTGGAGTCCCGCATCGGGCTCTGTGTTGACAGCTCAGAGCCTGGAGCCTGCTTCGGATTCTGTGTGTCTTTCTCTCTCTGCCCCTCCCCTACTAATGCTCTGTCTCTGTCTCTCAAAAATAAGCAAACGTTAAAAAAAATTAAAATGGACCCCTCAAAAACAGGGGGTAGGGATGCCCTCAGGTGGCATATTCTCTCGTTCTTTCTCTTGTTTTTTTTTCCTCTCTCTCTCTCTCACTCTCTCTGCCAGAAATAGCAGATTCTGGGCAAGCCTTCTGCTCAGGATAGATGGAAAGACTGGGGGGAACCTGGGCAAGGCCCTGGAGCACGGAGCACGGAGGGCCTTGCCTTTGATACGGCTGAGCGGTTTCTGGCCTTACCTAAGAGCATGTCAGTTTGTCTGGACCACACTGGTGTTCACTTCTGTTTTGGCTTCAACATGAACTTGCCGCCCATACTGGGAGATTTTGCACAAAAATCCAGATTTCTGAATTCTTCAGACACAAAGCCTGCGAAGCTGGGCCTGCTTCTGTCACAGAAAACCCGACAAGCGGAGTGTGGCTGTGACGAGCCTGAGCCCCCAGCCCTCCCCACCCCCGGGGGTCAGGAGGAGGGTCTTTCTCACTCAGTCTGTGCTGCCGGCCCTCTTAGAGTAGAGATTAAGAGGCAAGTGAAGCGCTTCTGCTACCGAAAGCAAGAAAGCAAAAGGAAGGCTGGGGGGACGAATGTGTTAGGGGAAGTGGCAGCGTACGTGTCTTCGGAGAAATGCGTCTAAGCGGCTAGCCCGTGTGTGCACCTCAGTAGCAGAACTGAAGGCGCTGTTTTGAAATACAACCCCACCCACTCCACGGATTAACTTGACACGCACTGACAGCGCCCAGCGCAAGGACACAGACTCTAGCACAATGATCTTCAAACTATAGGTCGTGACCCACTGTGAGTCATAAAATCAACTTAGCGGATCATCGCCAGCCTTTCTGATCTTTTCTTTTTTCTTTTTTCACAGCACGGAGTAAAACAGAAAAGAGAGCGTCCTGCAGATAGGAAGGGGACGTAGGGCCTCAACATTTTTCCCCAGTTTTATATACAGACAAACCCGGTCGTGACATACAGCGTATTTTAAATTGCTGGTGACGGGTTAAAAACAAACAAACCCGAACACAGTGGTCTAGCGCGGCGCAACAGGTGGGTCAGTAAAGAAGGCTGTGGGCTGTCCTGTCCCCCGCAGGCCGCGGGAAGGTGGAGGCTGAGATAGAGGCCAGTGGGTTCTGGGTCATCCCCTTTACAAACATACTTCTGAGGAAACGGTGCGACCTGGCGCGGCCTCCCCACAGGCTGTCCACAGGGCTGTCGTCAGCTCTGCCCTGGGCTTTTGGTCTCTTACTGCAGCCCCGGCCCATGTGCCTTCTTTCCCGGAAGTGGCTATTAGGGAGAGGGGGAGAGGGTTGGGAGCCCGACCACCTTACACAGGTGGAACGCCCCTCGGTTTTCTTCACCTCACGGTCTGCCAACACTACCGCTAGCTCAGCCTGGCTCTGGGAAAGAGCTAAAGCGGGTTTCAGAGACGCTCTCTGACATGGGGGGCCACGGAGCATTATGGCGTGTGCTTCATCCAAGTCACAGGGCGAGTCAGTCATGAGGCTGACCCGAGAAACCCCTTCTCCTGATTTGCAGCCTAGACTCCAAACGCACTCGCCCAGGCCTTTTCAAAAGCAGGTACCCACTGGTCTTCAGGTGTCCCTAGGGCACCCAGACACATGTCTGCATTTACTGTGCACACAGTCCACTCCTGACTCTCCATACTTACGGAAGGCAAAGGAAGGTACAGAAAGCTGGAAAGACTCCTTTACCACGATGGTCCTTGAGCAGCGGTGCCCAAGAGAATCGCTGAGTTTTTGTTTTTTTCCCCAGTGTCTGTGTGCTGGGCCTCACCCCAGGCGCCCTGAGGAAGTAACTTCTAGAAACGGGACCCGGTCACACATATGAGAATCAGTGCCCTAAACTTTCTTTCAGACAGCGTGCTGAACACCAGGTACTGAGCAGCAAAACGGACACCTTGCCACCTCACCCTGTCGCGTCGCCCGCTGTCCTCTAACACCTGTGTTAATGACCTCTGCCTTGACCTAAAGGCTGAGGGGAGGCAGGAAAGGCCTCCGCTCCTGAGGGACCCTGAGCTGGCTCTCCCGAAACTCAGACCAGATTCCATGGCGTCCACAAAACCGGAGCAGGTCCTCTTCATCTCAGTGAGCCCAGGAGCGGTTCAGATCCGATCAGAGATGCTTGTTCAATATTCAAAATGTAAAGCACAGAGGTTGCTGAACCAGCGCTTCGAAAAGTTAATTAAATGCCAGGTTTCTTTTTAAGAGCTCCTCCATCACTTGCTGATTGCTCTGGCCATTTTGCAGGATGAAGCTTTAGCTCTGGACGATGACGGGAGCGTTCTCCTTCACCTCCCACCTTGTGAGGACGGGGTGACAGCAGCAAGGGCACTCCGGCTCCCTGCTCTCCCGCGAGTGCCACGCGGACCTGGCCAGTATCCCTACCTCCGCTGACAGCCTCGTCTTCAGCCCGACCCTCAACCGATCCCTCCTGGTTATTACGCTGCTCCTCTGGGACTCACGCTAGCTAGCTTCCCTGCCCTTGGCTCCACACAGAGACCACTCCTCAGGGGGAGGCCCAGTCCCAGGCCCCCTCCCGCAAGCCCGTCGCAGGAAGACTGACGACCGATGGCATCAACAGTTAACATTTATTGAGCTTGTTGGGTGCCGCGCACTGCTATTATATCACCTTCCTTACATACAGTCCTATCCCATAATACTGTATATTCTCTGTACATAGTGTGACGCGACATTATTGAACCCACACATTATCTTTTTCGATTTGCTCCGTGTTACAAAGGAGACAAGTTCAGAGAAGGGAAGCGGCTTGCCGAAGGCCACCCGGCTAGAAAGTGGGAGGGCTCTGGGCTGCGGGACACCAAAGTCCAGTTCTCAGCCCCTCCACGACAGAAACACGCGGGTAGATCTACACGATGCGAAATGCTTGTTCCGCAGACTCTGCTTCGAATCCGGTGACTGCTTCCCACCACGAGGACGCACCTGCAGCTCCAGCGGGGCCGCACTTTGTCGGGCCTGACGAGCTGCTGGGCGATGCTGCCTTAATTGTTCTGTGCGATTTATCACGTACGTTGTCTTTACAACGGGACGGCTTGCATGCGGCAAAAAAGGAGACGCCACGCAGCTAAGTCACCTTTCCCTCCACACGCTCTCCTTTTCTAAGCCCTTTTGCTCAAATCGAATTCTTTTCTCTCGGCATTCAGAGGCCACACCGCCGTGAGGTGGGCATGACTTGGGCAGCTGAGCACTGGCTGGATGGCCCTGCCCAGCCCGTGCCCGCGGCCACGCGGGCCCACTCCTGAATCCTCAGTTTCCTTCTGGGGCTCGGGGGTGAGGAAAGGCTGTGATGGAAAAACGCTGCTGCCCGAAGTCAGTCTCCTCTGTCCTCCCCACCGCGGCAGACGGGAGGCCTCGGTGCCGCTTACACGGGTGACGTGCTGAAGGGTGAAAGGCAGCCCTAATGTAGACATCATCTCAGTTAAAATGTTTCTCTCGAGTTTAATGGAATACTGCAGAGATCTAAATGGAGATAAAGTACCACGGCTCAGAGAACAGCCCGGATGCTCTCTACGCAGCATGACAATGTTCAGTGGTTAATTAGACCCCGTTAACCTATTTTAGCAGGGGACATAACTGGGATGAATGGGGGCAAGTGTCCTTGAAGTCTCTTAATAACCACAGCACATACTGGACCCCAGACTCACCTTCCCGCTGCGAGACAGAACAGGCTTAAAATAGACCCAAGAGCCAGGAATCTGGAGGCTCGGCGGCCCCAGGGGTAGGCCCTCCGCGGGCCCAGCCCCCATGGGCTACGGCCTCTGATCCGGATGTGACGGCTTCGGACAAATGGTTTACTAGTGCAACTTGTTGGCCTGGGAGAAGAGTTAAAGCCACAGGGTGTGGCCCACAGGGTTCCCATGACAAAAAGAAGAAACTCTGCAGCCGGGGGCTAAATTCATACACGCCTGGCGAGGGGAAGAGCAGGAACAAGATACCAGCTAAGATGGAGCCAAAGCCCCCTTACATTTTCAAAACATGGCCCTCTTCTGGAGGAAAAGAAGTCAAAATGCCACTTTCTTGTGACGTTTTCTGCTTCCATACTTTTTTAATGCTTTTTTTTTAAATTTATTTTTGAAAGAAAGAAAGCGCGAGTTGGGGAGGGACAGGGAGAGAGGGGCACAGAAGATCCGAAGTGTGGGGCTCTGCACTGAGAGCAGCGAGCCCGACGCGGGGCCCAAACTCACAAACCAAGAGATCACGACCCGAGCCAAAGTTAGACCTCAGCTGACAGAGCCACCCAGGCGCCCCTCTGCTTTCATAATTTTTATGTCCAGTGAAAAGCTCACAAGTGCCTCTAAACCTCGCTGAGGTCAAGGAGCTAATTTGTCTCAGGTCACACGTATCACCAGCACATCGAAAACTGAGGCTCTAGCTGATAACCTGGGTGACTCACAAAAAGAGCCTTCACGGGAAAAACTCAACTCTGGACAAAGGAGACACTGCCATTGTGATCGTGGCTACTGTGCGTATTCAGTATCGGGCTGCAGACTGGGTAACCGGGGGTCCTCTGCTCTAAGACGTCCCTGCACCTATAACACTTACTAGAAGTCAGATATTTGTCATGGAATTTTGCTTCGCCATGAGACTTTTCCCTCATTGAAATCTCTCCTGAAAGTTGAAGCCCACACTGTTTTTCCCCTCGGTTCCTAGTTCTTGACGTTTGTGGGTCTGGAGTCATTTGCAGATATTGTATTTCTCCCTTCTTTTAAAGACAAGCAAGAATTCCTCGACACTCAAATGTTGGCGCTCTGGGGTTTTAGGTTATATTAGATCATATTTAGCTTCTGCTGGTATCCCCGACGAGGCGCTCAGTAGAAAGATGAAAACTGATGTCCACGGACTATGAAGCCTCATCAAATTGAATGTATAGTGAAATACAAGGCAATTCCTGGGTGAAGTTTGCCCCCTGCTGGTCAGATTCAAAATAACATCTTGGTTCTGATTCAAATTCTAAAGGAGAATTTACCAGGAGGAAAAAAGACTGAAAGTTTTAATAGCTAAAAAATAATTATGGGAAACATATAAAATGCATGTATATGCCTGCTATCAGTATGTTAAAGAGTGGAAGAACTGGGAACTCTTTATCTTTGGTGTCTCAAACGAACATTATTTTATTGAGACACCTTACTGGGTAACTTTTGGCATGACTTGGAGGTGCTGAGATTTGGGGATCTTTTGATTGAGAGTTTACAGTCTGGCTGGAGAAAAGAACATTCTAGAAATAACAGTAATACCTCCAGAAGACACATGAGGCAGGGCCTGAAAAACTATTACCACCGCCCTTCCCGTGCATCTTCTACGTGAGGAAACGGCGATGAGGAGTTATTAGAGCAACCCAAGTACCAGCCCTGGGGCTAGCCGACACGGAGCTGGCGCTAGAAACCAAAGTTCCAATCCTCATCCACTGCCGGTCCCTGTTTACCAGGACATGTGAGGAAGATGGAAGCAAAATATCACGGTAGCACGAGAGACGGAACGAGCCACGCCGGTTCCAAGAGACAGGGGAGACTTTCCAGAGGACCTGCCCGCTGACGTATGAGCAGGCTTGCGACAGGCGAGAAAGCTCCAGGCAGGCACCGCCTGCCGCAGGAAACAGTTTGAATAGGAGGAGGGGGCAGGAAAGGGCCAGGTGTGTTTGGAAGACAGCAGGGGACCTGGGTGGCCAACATGCAGGCGTGTTGGTATTGACACTCTAAATACATACACTGGCACTGGTCAGGGGTTGGGAGGGAATCAGGGGCCTGGATGTGCATTCTGGCCGGGCTCCTTTTCTTCCCTCCAAGTTATTCAAGTTCCGAATCTAAAGAGAGGTGAGGTGGCAGTGAAATGTGGCTCACCTCAGGCCCCGTGGCATGGGGGCACGCACAGGGGTGAGGTGCATGAGGCCGTGTGCGTCCTCCAGCTATGGCGCCGGGTCACGAAGAAGTGCCCCTGGACGGGCTTCCCAACCGGCTGTCGTTTCCAAATGCCACCGTCGTGGGCTGTGCGACAGCCGTGCGTTTTCTGCACCTACTTCATATTTTAAGTTGGTTCTTTACCTTTGCTTTAATAAATTTATTTAAAAGAAAACTTCCCATCCTCAATGGAAAGCTAACATTCCCAGCCAGATAGAAGGCTAACTGTGAAAAATAAGAATTTTTTAAAATCACAAAGTTTATTTTATCGTGGCTAGGTACCGCCGTCTGCCAGAAGTCTGACCTACTGCGCATTCTTTCTCTGTTAGGCGAGTACATTAGCAGGTGAGGGGTGCTAACGACGTAAGAACTGCAAGCAGGGACTTTCCCTGACCTGACCGACCGGAGGGGCCGGGGGCTAGGGGAAAAGAGTGACTGTGCAGTTCCGCGCAGTGTCTGGGAGCTGGGACTGGGAGGGCGGAGAGTGAGGCAGCACAGGGCGTGGGGACTGAAACCAGAGGAAATCACGGGTCCACAGTCGGAGGCGAACTTCTGTCAGCGTTTCTGGAAACCTGGATCTCAGTCCAGTTGTGATCACTGAATGGGCTGCGTCTTTTCTTCTTTTCCTGGAGAGAATTCTCCACTCTGTGATGGAGCAACCTTTAAAGGTTAAAGCTTTCCTTCCGGCCACCGACCCACTGTTTGCTCCGCCCCTCTGTTATATCCTGTGGTCCCCCGAAGCCCCACGAAGACATTCAGACTCAGCCAAGTTATGAGGGGCTCCAAGAGAAGGTGACACATGCCATTACCAGGGACTCCCTTCCGGCCGGCCATCAGTGTGCCAGGCCATTTGGGCAGCGCAGGCCACCGTGCGGGGCAGCCTCCCAGAAGGCTCAGGACCCACCCTGGTACCTCCCTGCACTAGATGAGCCAAGGACACCCTGACTTCTGAACACGGCCTCCCCTGCGATGACCACCGTGAAACCAGGAGAGCCCCGTCTAGCCACTGGTGAGCAGCTGTGTGAGAGAAGGATGGGTCAGAAAGTGAAATCGCCGGCAGACGCACAGACCAGGAGAAAACCTAGATCACGTGACAGGGTGGTACTCCGTTGTGTATATTCATACCCACGGTGCCCGGGCCGCTGCTTCTACGCCAACACTGTTCTTGCTTATTTCTCAACAGAGAACTGAGAAGGGAAGGAGTAGGTATGACGTTCACACACGCGCTTTATTTTCGAGAGACTGAACCATCAAAGGGAGGCCGAGGAGATCATTTCATCTGCGTCAGGGGAATTTTAACCAACGCCTGGCGTCCCTAGTCACCCCTGCTGGCGTTCGGCTTCTCGAGCTGCAGAGCGGCGAGTCCCCCTCGGCACACTGGCTGGCTGGCTGGGGATTCATAACTTTTTTCCCTGAAAGTTCTTCTGTTCAATCGGATTGTTTCGTACAGTCCACACTGTATTTCTGTAAGGGTCCCAGAGGGTTACGGTAAAGACGATTTCACGCTAACAGACTCGCTATTGCACAAATACTGTAGTGCGTGGCCTTTTTGTGAACTTGACAAATGCATGCACGCGAGCTTTGTGGATGGGCATGGCCGCAGAATGAGAGGCACATGCTACTACACTAAGTAGCTGGATGAGCTTGGGCGGCAGGCCAAGGTGACCCATGGAAGGGCTTTTCTAGCTCTGAGGTTTTGTACCTGAGTCGCTTCACCATCCCCAGGCCTGCCTTTCTCCATCTGTAACGTGAAGGGGCCACACTCCGTGCCTTCTCAGGTCCCTTCCTGGCTCTGTGAACGACGCCCACCCTGCCTCTCCCCACCCTGGCCCCACCCTCCCTGTTCCCCACTGGCACCACTCCCTAGTCTGACCACCTTCCCTGGAACTGGCTTATTGGGTCCCCGAATTTCAATTACTGGGATGTGCTGGTCTGGAGATCCCAACGTCAGCGTGGCAAGAGAAAAATAAAAAAGGAAAAAAGGGAGGAAGGAAGGGAGGAAGGACGGGAGAAAGGACGGGAGGAAAGGACGGGAGGAAAGGAGGGAGGAAGGACGGGAGGAAGGAAGCGAAAATCTCTTTCTTTTATTCAACCAATTCCAGGGACAATAAACACAAGCCCCCTTCCTACTTTAGAACCGAGTGCTTTTTCCATTGCAGTCTTCCCTTTTCTTAGGGGCTGTCAAGCCAGCCACTACTTCCCCAATCACAGAGGGCAATTTTACTTTCCCTTTAGCCCCCAATCCTGAACAGTTAACCCCTCTTAACATTCCCGTGGTCTTCTTCCTGCTCACTACGACCCCTCCCTCCTTCCTTTCCCTCCAGGCAGCTGGAAGGAGCTGTCTGCCTGCTCGCACTGAACCCTCCGAGCCTCCAAATCGGGCTCCTCAGAAAGGAGCCCTTTGTTCTCCGGGTCCTGGGGGCCTCCGAGCCCCGGGCTCAACCACCTGGGATCCAGCCGGCCTACGTGTGGGTGCTGAGCTCTGACCTTGGGCCCCCGTTTGACACTGGCTTAAAACCAGAGGCTGAGTAGGGCTCTGGAGTCCGGGGGTTCAAATCCGAGTTTGACTATTCACTAGGTGTGCGCTCTTAGGCAAGCCACTAAAAAAACTGCAAAATCGGTGATAATAGAACATTCCGCTTCGCAGGGTTGTTCTAAGAATCAAATGAGCTCGTAACTCATGCAAAGCATTCAGTGTAACACACGGCACACAGAAGTACTCATTGAGCAGTGGCTGCTGCCGCCGTTATTATTATCACTACTCTTACTATTACTACGTTATTATTCTCGCCCAGGCTCTACTCCCGACGCTGCCCATGTTTGACACACCGTCCTTCTCCTCCTTGCTCCTACAGCTGAACCCCAGCCCCAAGGTGGGTGCTGGCTGGGGGTGCCCGGCTGAGCTGCTTCGGGCTTTTTGCTTCGAGACCCGTTGTTCTCCCTGCTTCCCACATTCCTGCTCCCCTTTGCTGAACTTGCCTGGAGCCCTCAGTGGACATACCCAGCAGCCCGCCCTCACCGCCTGGCCTGGTGCCTCCCATCTCCACACGACAGAAACATTTCGCTGGCCCCCGGGGCCCTTCCATCGGCAGGACACTGCCCGCTACAACGATATTAACTCCGCCTCCAGGTTCCTCCGCAGGCACCCCTCTCGTGTTTCCCGTCTCCTGCCTTACTTTCTCTGCCTCTTGGTTCCCTTCCTTCATTTCAGCCCCTTCTGTGTATCCCTGTCTGAAATGCAACTTTTTCTGGCTTTCGAATCCTTTCAAAAGGATTCTCTGCTGCTGGGAAGCTTCTAGAATTAGGTGAAACTGTTCTTATGCCCCTTCACACACTTGACCCTCTAGATCACGCAATACATTCTTGGGGTGCCTCCGATGGTTAAGTGGCCGACTTCGGCTCGGGTCGCGATCTCGCGGGTCACAAGTTCAAGCCCCACATCGGGTTCCATACTGAAAGTTCAGAGCCCAGAGCCTGCTTCAGATTCTGTCTCTCTCTCTCTCTCTCTCTCTCTCTCTCTCTCTCTCTGCCGCTCCCCACTCGTGCTCTCTCTCTCTCTCTCAAAAATAAAAAACATTCAAAAAAATTTATATTCCACAATACACTCTTTACGGTAGGACAGTCTCACCAGTGACTTCTGTAGCTCCATTTGACGGGTTGACCACAGAACACAAAGTCCTCTCCTCTTCCTCTGGATTCAAACCCCAATTGCTCTGGATTGTTTGGGGCAGCGATGAGCCCAGTTAAAGACGTTCAATTCCCCAGGCTACTCCACACTGAGGGGTGGGCATACACCACAGTTCTGGCCAATGAGAAAGACGCAGCCATCCCTGGAAAGCGGATCCTATTCCCTCTCCTCCAAAAGACAAATTCCCGCTAAGAAAGAGCTCTTCACCTTCACCTCCAAGTCATTATTCTCCCTTCTTCCTACCTGGAAAACAGACGTGAGGGCTGGAGGCAGAGCAACCGTCATATACCCGTGAGGCATGAACACAGTGACGAAGGCCCACGTGTGAAGGATGGTGGGCAGGAGGATGGAAAGGGTTCCATCGTGTCGTCACCGTGGAGCTGCCACGCCAGCCCAGGACTGTGAAGCCGGGACCTCTTGTTGTCTGAGACGAACTGCTTCCTGTCTAAGCCTCTGCTAGGGGGGTTCCCTGTTGCTTGCAGATAAAAATACAGCCTCAACTAACACAGCACATCCGGTGACAAACGAGAAGTCATCCTAAGTGAGAAGGGACACAGATGCTGTGGAAAGACCAACCTCACACAATCAGACTCAGTTAAGTTCTCTTAAGAGAAAGCAAGCGTTTGACTCGGACACAAGAACAGCGCAATCTCAGGATAGGAAGGAGCAACGCCCCCGAAGTCTGCTGGGGAGAGAGCCGTCAAATTTAGGGAGAAAGGGTGAGCAGCCTCTCTCTACAGCTTTGTCTTGTCTAAAAAGACAACATTCTGCCATCGAGAATGGAGCTAGGACAAGCTTTAAGAAGATGACTCCACATGGAGAGAAATGGGGGGTCTTCTTAGCCCTGCAAATACCCCACGCTCACGCCACGTCACAAAGGCATCCGGACGAGGTGTGATAACGTGTCCCTCACACCGCGGGTCACATACTGTCGGCAGCTCGTTCTCTAAATAATAAAGCTTGTGCTGGAGTCAAGGTCCTGCACTCCAGCCCGTTTTCGACCTCGCCGTCTATTGCCACCTCCTTCCCGAGGCACACCCTGGGCTGGAGCCAGCCAGCACTGCTCACTCCAGACCCCCTGATGCGGACATCCGGCCCGCATACACCGGGCCCCTGTGCCTGGAAGCCTGCCCCGCCTCGGTGCTTGCTAGCTGTTTCATCTCAAGGCCATGATTCCCAAACTAAAATGTTTCCAAGTAGCCATCTAGAAAGCATATTACTCTCTGGGTTCTGGAGGGCCCACGACACCACTCTGTGTTCATGCTGGAGAGACAGGGCCCCGGGTGCTGAGCTAGTTCACAGGCTTACGCCCGCCCTCTCTCCTCCTCTCTCTCGGTTCAGGACTCAGCGAGGAGAAATCTCGGATATGCCAAGGCTTATCTATTTGGGATTTCCCAGAATCAAATTCTAGTGCTGAAAAGGGAACTCTGAGATTGTGTAGTCCGAACTCACGGGCTCAGGGAGCCTCCGCCCCAAGAGTCTACATGACTTGTCTTAGGGTGACATGGCGAGTGAGTGGCAGAAGGGTGGCAGGACAGAGGCAGCTGTCCCAACTCCTAACAGGTGCACCTTCCTAAGAAAGGAGGGTGACCAGAAATGAGCTCAGGACACGGCCGCCAGGGCAGACACCTGACCATGTTTGACCGGTACTTGGAGCACCCCGCTCTGGGCTGAAGGCTCCTGGATTACTCTGCCCTCGGCCTCGAAGGGGCGGCGCGGGCCGGACGCTAGAGGCGGGGCTGCTGGTGCGGCGGTAACTGGAGCCAGCCCTCGAGCTGGCTGCCTGGGAATGGATCCAGTTCCTGGAGGGCACTGCAGGGTTACAAGGAATGATCGTTTCCAATGCCTAATTGAACTTAATGACTAGCCTAATTAGGCCTTTTAATGGCAGGACTGGCACGGCCTTGGCTCGTGCCCCTAAGTGCAGGCTGCATCCTCTGTACTCACCTTCCCAGGGCCAGGCGGCTGGCGGCAGCTCTGCTCTGCACACGGGTCAGCCAGAGGAGGTTAAGGGCAAGCCCTCACTCCCTGCCGTTCTTCCCACAGGCTGAACATGCCGGAGCTACGCCCAAACGGCCGTCGGGGAACATCTGCTGGGGGTCTACCACGTGCACAGGAGCCGAGGGCATAAAAATGGAAGGAAGCAAGGCACAGAGAACGAGAGCGTGACCCCGGAGTCGGACCCACCGGGGTTCCCATCCTGGCTGGTTCCTTACTCGCCGTAGGACTTTGAGCAAGGTATTTAGCTTTTCTGAACTTCTCTTTCCTCGTCTGTAAGATGAGGACAATCATAGTACCATCTCACGACGTTGTTCTGAAGAAAGTGAAACAACTGTGCTCAGGACAGTGCCCAACACAAAAGCCACAACAAAGAGTGCGCGTGCACGCGTGTGTTTTCTCATCCATTCGACAAGGAGGCTGGGCAAGATATACGGGCTGTCCATACGTGGGTTCTGCAGTGGGGCCTCAGAAGGCAGAATCCAGATCAGAGGGTGAAGCTACAAATTTCCTAAAGACAAGTTGTTTACAAGAAATCAGGGGGTTGATAACGGCGTAAAAATGAGAAACAACCTAAATGTCCACCAGCAGAGGAACAGCCCGTCCATACCACAGGCCGGTAAGGTAGCACTTCAAAAAATAAAGTAAATCTACCTGCGCTGAAAGATTTCCAGATGTACTGGTAAGTGAAAACTGAAAAAAATTTAGGAGAACGCCCTTAATATGATCCTATTTATGTAAAAAAAGTACATACATATATATGTGTATATATATACATATGAATATCTATTGCATAAAATTGTATACTGAATATTTATTATTGGTAAAAAATAACCAAGGAACTGTCACCAGTAGCTACTTCCGGAGAGATGACTAAGGTTGGAGAAGATAGTGGCTTCGGGCAAATTTAGCTTTATCTGTCTTGTTTGAGTTTTTACATCATTAAAGTGCTTTTGGTTTGCTTGCACAATTAGGAAAGTCTTTGTAAAAACAAAAAAAATATATGCTTTCACCGAGTTCCCCAGCAATGGAGGGGTTCACACAGACCCTGCACCAACACTGCTAGAGACGCTAGAATTTGTGGTGCCCGGGTGGCTCAGTCGGTTGAGCATCCAACTTCGGCTTAGGTCACAATCTCGCGGCTTTGAACAGACACCATGAAGCCTGCTACGGATCCTCTGTCCCCCTCTCTCTCTGCCCCTCCCCAGCTTGTGCTCTCTCTCAAAAGAAAATAATAAAATAAATAAATAAAAGAAGAGGCACTAGAATTTGACAGAGACTGGATGAAACTGGCTCTAACCTTCTAGCTTCAAACCTCTGCACTATGTGGTAATCCAGAGAGACAAAGGAATACCCCACAGGACACTGTGGGTGTTTTGGCTCTTGTTATTTAAGGGATAGTCCTGTGGGCCTATCATTTCTTTCGTCACCCTCGGAGATCCTCCTGCTTCACAATCCTACCCCTGGCTCTACGAAATGAGCAGCTCTAGTCACAGGAGAATTTGTACTTCTGCGAAATGAGAAACGGCAAAGAGCCACAAGTCAAAGCCTTCACTCACAGGACATGTGAAGAACTCGCTCTAGACCCACTCCTGGTTTTCAATTATGGAAATAAAATTCAAGAGTAGCTGAACTTGTTAAGAAAAGCTGAAGGCTTGAAAGGAAGCTGAGAGAAGCCTCGGGGGAGGTGGGGATCAGGGCCTCGACTTTGTAGTCTTTTGGCAGGGCTCCCTACAGGCCGCCACACAGGCCTCCACACAGGCCTCCCTACATGTCTCCACACAGGCCTCCCTCCACGCCTCCCTACAGGCCTCCATACAGTCTCCACACAGGCCTCCACACAGGCCTCCCTAGAGGCCTCCACACAGGCCTCCCTACAGGTCTCCACACAGGCCTCCCTAGAGGCCGCCACACGGGCCTCCACACAGGCAACTGGGAAGCAGTGCTGCTGACCTAAGCCCTTGGAAACAGCCAGCGGATGCCACGTGGCCTCGTGGCCTCAGCTGTCCCTACCCCTGGTGCACAAGCGTAGGCAACAGGTTTACCTCAAGTCACCACACATGCTCCTCCCCTCCTCCCTGGGAGTCAGGCCCTCACTTCTGCTCCAGGGAGGGGACGGACTACAGCCACTTGTCAGGGAGACTGTTCCACTTTTCAGAGTGGGAAGTGAGGTACCAAATGCTACTCCACACGGGGCTTATGGGAACAGACTGCTATCACCTTCAGTTGGGAGGCACTTGACTGAACTGCAAGATTCCAATTATTTCATGTTGAGTCACTGCATAAGTAAATTGGTTTTGCGACACTAGACGCGCCATCCTGGCTCTGGCCTGCAACGACTGTAACACAGAACATCTCTGCTTGCTCCAAGCTGAACATCACCGTATCGGCCCAAGCGGAAGTGCTCGGAAACGCCCCTCACCAGAACCTCAGAGAGAACCAGGTTGATGCATGCTTCATATCTCTTCCTTAGCCCACGGGGTCTCTACGTCCTTACCTGAAGGCTTTATGAGATTTCCGAAAGGTCACGTTCTGGCTAGTACATGAATAAACATCAGAAGTCTGCTTTCTCCAGGTGGGAAAACATCACACCCATTGGGGACTTATGATTGCTTTTACTGAGACAGGAATTTTTGGAGTACTACGTAGCCCTTAAAAGTGAGGCAGTTCTATTCTGTATTGAGATTCCTAAGGTCACCAAGAAATACTGTTACAGGATAAGAGAAAAATGCAGAATCAACAGGTTACCATTTATGTGAGGGGGTAAGAGGCTATATTAACCTATGTTGTTTGTAAATGCATGGAGTATCTTTGGAAGGAGGCTGGTGAGCAGTCAGCAGAGGCCTCCAGGGAGGGAAACTGAGTGCCTGGGGGAGCGGGGAGAGAGAGACTGAGCTCCGTATCCTCCTTCCTTACCCTTCTATGCCATGCATACTTCTACTGTATTTACAGTAAATAAAATTAAGACGAAGAGTTCTAATGTCTCAAAAGACGCCATGAAGTTATACACTGAACCCAGACGTAGGAATCTGTGGGAAGGGGGTCTGGTAGTAAGGACCTCGGTGCCGTGCGCTGCAGGGCTGAGTGGGAAGGGGCAGCTCTAAGTCCCATCATATCTGTCCATTATTCTCGCTCCTTCCCACCTACCAGCCACCAAAGCGAATGCAATCTACCGAAACGGTACAAGTGTGTGAAGACAGGACAGGCCTAAGGGCAGAGTGCACTTGGCACAGTCAATGCTTTCCACTACTTCAGAAGGAGACTTACTTTTTGTGTACATTTCAATGTACACGGTCCAGGCGTTATTTCTTTCATCTTCAGAGTCTACTGAACATATTAGATTTCCAGCAATAAACAATGCAATTAAATTCTAATTAAAAACAAAACAAAACAAACGAACAAAAAAACCGGTGCCTGGGCGCCTCAGTTAAGCGGCCGACTTCGGCTTGGGTCATGATCTTGTAGTTCGTGGGTTTGAGCCCCGCGTTGGGCTCCGTGCTGACAGCTGGGAGCCTGGAGCCTGGAGCCTGCTGTGGATTCTGTGTCTCCTTCCCTCTCTCTGCCCCTCCCCTGCTGACACTCTGTCTCTCAAAAAATGAATAAAAACGTTAAAAAATTTAAAAAAACAACAACAACTGTGAATTCCCCAAGTTCAATTAAAATGGAAACTTAAGTAGACCTTCCTTTACCAACTTTCTATCCAGGCTCTGAACGTAATGACTCTTCGGGGAGCCTACGCAGCACGAGCAAATGTGAGGTGTACATTTAAGCCATCTGTTGTTGCTGAGCCCCGAGGCTACGTTTTCTGAATCTGCTGTGTCTTGGAGGCCATACAGAGGAGACGCATAAATGCAGGAGAAAGCACGTGATAGAAAGTCGTGACAACTATGCAGGGGGCTCTTGTGGGCGTCTCCAAAAGTCACAGAAACAGGGGCAAGGCGCCTGAGCCCTGGGTATAGCCGCTGGAAATGGGTGCATAACTCACTGTTGAGGACCTTCTCTTCTTACCACCTCGTATGTGACAGGCCTCGGCTGACATTAACCAGTCGCAGACACTCCTCTCTAATGGCTGACCTCACTGAGCATCAAGTAACTGTTCACCCACGGTGCCCAGGACCCCTGGTCCAGCCATCCCGATTCCGGGTTCTCTGTGACTGAGCCACATGTGGAAAATAAATTCTCCGTATGTCTAATCTGTTTTGTTTTTCTTGAGAAACTAAATAAACAAAATTATGTGTATTGATGAAAATCTGAAGGTCAAGGATTAAGATCTTTCACTTCGGTGGACCCAGCGATACTTGGTCCCTTTTTAATCACCAGACCTCTGTAAGAAACGTCCGAAACTCACTCACCGATCCACTGTGTACTGAGTCCCTAATGTGCCCGGCACTACAGACTCAGAAGCAAAAAATACAGACAAAAATCTCTTGTAAAGCAACTGCTTACTAGTTACTACTAATGCGAATGCAGAGGCAGCTGCGGCTCTCCAACAGTTCAGAAAAAGAGAAAAACTCAAAATAAATAGAGAATGAGAAAGAGCCACAGGGGGTAAAACGTTACCCCGCAAGGTGTTTGACGTACTACCCTTCCGACTTCCCTATAAGTTTGAAACTTTTTGAAATAAAGATTGGAGGGAGGGGGGGAGGCAGGATAATACACTGTATTTCAGGTGGCCAGATAATGGGCGAGAGAAAGTTCTTTATCAAGAGTTTTTGTTAAGAGGAAATTGGAGAATCACCATTTGACATACTTCAGTTGAAATCTCGCCTCTAGGCAACGATCCCCAACGGACACGGCGGCCTCCAGGCGGGAGTCTGGTGGGCAACGTGAAGCCGAGGGCGGACCCCTGACCTTGCCGATCGATCGCATCTCGCTTCACACGGAACGCCCGCACACCTGCCCCCCTGCCTCATGCCCGCCCGTGCCTTCGGATGCGGTGTCGCGGCATGGTCACGGCACCACCTGCCGAGTATTCCTGCCAAAACGGTGAGCCTGGATCTAACCCGCGGTTAATCGAGATCTAACTACCAGCTCCACGAGGAACGTGAAGGACAGAGGAGCAAGCTAAACACCATAATCAGGAAGCAATGAGCCAATCTCTGAAGGTGGGACACTCTACAAGTCTCTGAAATAAAAAAAACAAAAACACCAACGGCATGGGGAAGAAAGGGAGGCGGGGGCGCGCTGCAGAACGCAGGGGAGACTAAAGACACGTGGTAACTAGATACAAGGCAGAGACCTTGATTTGCCTTTTTACAATCCGACTGTGAGACGGCGTCTTGGAGACAATGGGAATATCTGGGCATGGCTGGGTACCAGATGGCAGTAAGGAATCATTGTTAATTTTAATAAACATGGTAACGGGATGACGGTTAACAAACAAAAACGGTCCTTATCAGTTGATAAAAATTACCTGCAGCAGAAGAGGAGGGGGTGGGGGGAGGAGGGAAACAATGACATTCTTTCTATATTGTCAAGCTTCTCTATTCATCCTTGGCCTCGTAAAGAAGAAAAGATTTTTTCACACCTATATGTGTACCTTCTTAAGACTAAATAACTGTGTCATATATAAATCCGTATACATATATAGATATAAAACCCAGTACTATATAAGTCTGTATATATATGTGTATGTGTGCATGTATATGTGTGTGTATGTGTAGATATATATATATGTCTCTTCAGTACTTCCTCTATTTTTTTCATAACCTAAAATACTTAAAATGCGGGGTGCCTGGGTGGCTCAATGGTTCAGCATCTCACTTTGGCTCAGGTCATGATCTCATGGTTTGTGGGTTTGGGCCCCGCGTCGGGCTCACTGCTGTCAGCACAGAGCCTGCTCCGGATCCTCTGTCCCGCTCTGTCTCTGCCCCTCCCTCCCTCTCAAAAATAAACAAACATTAAAAAAAAAAAAACACTTAAAACTATCATTTTAATGGAAAACTAAGGTGACAGACAAGACTGCTCATGGTGACAAGCAACCAGCCTAGGGACCCTGGCAACTCTGGGTCTGGCCCAGGGGCAGAGCACAAGCATCCAGGCGCACCTGTACCCACGGTGCAGCACAGGGCGCACCAGTGGTGAAATTCCAGCTAACCTACACTCCATGCTAAGAAACTGACTTCTGTGGGGATAGAAAGCCCGTAACGATGCCGGCGTGAGAGGACAAAACGTGTCTGCAACTGTGCTTACGGATCCAGGTGCCCGGCAGCTGTGTGAGTCTCTGCCTTTCACACTTTTGTAGCTTAATAAGAATTAACTATTCCCTGCTAACACGAAGGTAGAGAGACTCTGGTACGGCAATGACCCAGAGAGAGAGAGGACAGAAGCACTTTAGTATTCTTGGAACATCTACGCCATTAAAAAAGAGGGAGAGAGAGAGAGAGAGGGAAAGAGAGAGAGGGGGAGGGAGAGAGAGAGAGAAGGAGGAGGGAAGGGGGCAACTTCAGGACCGGCGCTTGGCTGTTCTACCGCCATCTTGATGTCCTTGACGCGTGCAGATGGTGTGGAAGTGCTGGCACCAGAACGGCCCAGGAGAAGGAAGGAGCGGCCAATGGAGATTTATGTGAGGAGAGCGAGATGGACAAGGTAAAATTGTCAGGAGGAGTTGTTAGAAAGTAAAATATATTGTGACAATTCCACTCCTGCCGTTCATCAATAAACTGACAGATCATTTAGTGTCAATTAGGAGTGATAGATGGACAAGTCCCCATGATCCTGGGCCAAAATTAATGGCTGGGAGGGAGAGGGTGATTGAAAATGACGGCTGACATTGAGAGCAAAGTCCTGAAAGTCCCTGAGGGGCCATTACTTGCCTCATTCCCTTGCAGATCAATGCAGGGACAAACCCAAAAACAGACACTTTGAGACAAAACTTAATCAGGCTACCTTTCCTTCCTCTCTTTACCAAGTCCGCTGCCTCTTGTTCGGCTCCATTCTCCATGGCCGCGTCAGCGACCCACACACAGGCTATGAGGGCCCCACCTCAGGCAACTTCAGAGCCAAGGACGGTCTGACTCCAAGATGGACTCTCTGGAGTGGCTCTGGCCAGGAGAAGGGAAAGGTAGTGATCTCAAGGTCCCACGAAATTCCTGAATTCGGGGGGACCGAATGCCTGTGTCCCCCCACAAATTCATATGCCGAAACCCTAATCTCTAACATGATGGTGTCTGAAGGCGGGGCCTTTGGCAGAGCCAGATGAGGCCGTGAGGGCAGAGCCCCGGCGACGGGATCGGTACTCTCATAAAATGAGATATAAGACCTCCCTCTCTCTGTGTCCACACGCCACGGAAGGCCACGTGAGGATATATCCAGAAAGAAGGCGCTCAACAAGAACCAGACCATGCTGGCACCTTGATCTCAGACTTCTAGCCTCCAGAACTGGAACTAAACGGGAGAAATAAATGTTTGTTGTTTACGCCACCCCGTCAGCGGCACTCTGTTCCAGCAGCCGGAACCGAGCCAGTGCCATCAGCATCATCCTCTAGAAGAACCTGAGTGGAGTCTTTCCAGTGTGGGTTTTCTACTCTGAGCAGGCTGACGAGAAGGTGACTGTCCCCCCAGCACTTCTGCCTACACGGGTCCTTGAACCAAAGTGCTCTCCTCACCATCCTCACCCGCCCCGCTCGACCCCCGTGTCCTCTGCGAGGGACCCCGGACCCCCGTGACGGCCGTCTCCTCCCATGTCACATCACCAGGGTCAGCCGGGCCCTTTGTTTCTCACTTGCCATGTGCTCCTTTCACAGTCCTGATTTTCGTGAATGCAAAGGCCTGATCCCCCCATTCGAATGGAAGCTCTTGCAGGGCAGGGGGGTGCTCTGTACTCCCTGGGGTGCCCTGCAGGAGCAGGAGTTCCTGTTTCCCCACCTGAACGGGCAGCTCCTCAACGCAGCCCAACAAGGACCGCTCTCACCTTAGTCAGCGCCCCTCCTCTTGCCGCCTTACATCTGTTCCACCTGCCTCCCGAGACCTTTGCTCCAACAAACCCAACAGCGTGCCTTTCTACTTGGAAAAAAGAAGAAAACCAAGAGGCCAGTCCAAAATGAACTTCCCCCAGCTCCCTACTCCCTGAATTTTTCTTGATCACTTACCCAGCCTTTCCAAGCTCCCTCCTTTCTTGGACAAAAAAATGCCCCCCTCTCCTCTGTCCGAGGTTAATTAATCTCTCTTGGAAGGTCCCATCCTTCCAAGGATCCTGCTCCTCCAAATCCCTGTTTCACCTGCAACCGCTCTTTCCCTGCGTATTACACACATGGTTCTCAACACAAACCACTCCTTCCAAATACTCCCGTTATTTCCTTTCTTTCTCAGGCAAGGAGACTAGATCACCATTTCCCCACCTCAACTCCTTTTCAGCCCATCATCTGGCTTCTGCCCCAGTGCAAATCACAGTGCCACTTTTTCCAAGGTCCCTAGTTAACTTCCTAAACAGCCAAATCCACGGCTCCATCCTGACTTCTATTTGTGTAGATGATCCAAGTTGTACTTCTCTTTTGACCTCTCTTCCAGACTCCTAATCTGTGGAACTTATCTCTGTGGACCACCACCAGCTTACAAATCAGGTTTCTCCCGCATCGCCTACCTGACGGCACCACTACCCGCCCGGTCCTCAAAGCGAGGCACCTTGCAGTCCTTTGCTCTACCTCCAACCAATGGCACGTCTATGAACTCTATCTCCAAAACGTCTCCAGAGCTCCTCTCGTCTCTATGCTCACACCACTGTCCTAATTCGGTTCTTGTCGTCCTGCATACAGACTACTTACTACCTTCCCAAAAGAGCTTCCGACCTTCCAGACCTCCACTTTCCACACTGAGAGCAAAGTGAGCCTGATCTGATAGAAAAAACACTGATGTGACCATTCATTTGTTCAATAAACAGTCACTGAGCACTTAGTGTGGACTGGCACTATTCGAGGTACTGGGCATAGGTAAATTAGAGCGTGTCTCCTCGCCAGAAGCTGACATTACAGTAGAGGAAAAAAGGCAACATATGCACATGGACACACACACGTCTGTATGCATATACGTCACGTGCTGACACGTAAAGCAAGAGACGGGAACACAAGTGACGAGGGTGCCACTTTATAAAAAGTGAGATCAGATAGAGCCTTGTAAGCCACGGTAAAACCTGCGATTTCCTTTGACTATGGGGAATGCCCTGGAGGGGTCCCAACAGACGTGAAATGATCTCACTTCTGTTTTAGAAAAGTGACTCTGGCTCCGTGGAGGTAAGACGGAGGGAGGCAAGGATGAAGGGGGAGACCAGTCAGGATGTTCTCACTGAGTCAATGCTAGAAATGACGGTGACTGTAGCCAAGCCCTGGCAGGACACACAACAGATGTATTTCATCTGCAGACCTGACCCAGTTTGCTGACGGACTGAACATAAGTTGAGACCAAGGGAAGGGTCCAAGAGGGTTCCAAAGTTGACGGTCTGGGGAAGAGAAGAGTCACCATTTACGGAGATCTGAGGGAAACTCTGGGAGGTACAGCTCAGGGGATGGGATGAAGGGGTGACGGTTAGGAGGACTGATTCGGATGTGCTATGACAGAGTTGTGTCCTCAGGAAGAAACATCACGTGGATAACTGGATGTTCAGGGAAAGGCTTGGAGGGGGATATATATTTTGGAGTCGTCACTGTGAAGGTGACAGTAAAACTCCCGAGACTGGGTTGAGGTCGTGCAAGAGTGAGGGTTGACACTGAAGAGAGGAGCTTCGAGGATGAGCCCTGGGCCCCCGACAGCTAGAGAGGTAGGGACTAGCCACAGACTAAGAAGCCACACGAGGCAATACTCTGAAAAGAAATACCAAAATGGAAAAGCATCTTTTTCCAAGAGCAGGCTGATCTGATCTGGAAAAATCTTCAATACGCTCATTGATATGTTCACTTAATATATCCATTTTTGAGTTTCCCTTTTATTCTCTAAGAAGCAGATACAGGATTTGTCTCATCTCCATATTTCAAAATAAATTCCAGCTATTACGAGCACTAAAATCCCCTAATAACTTAGAAAAATGGGACAATTCTAGAAGACACTCAATGATACTGCAGCGTTACCTTCTTGTTCTTGGTTAGCTCTAAAAAAATGGTGTGTTCTATAAAGGAAAGATTGTGGGGGCCGCCTGGGTGGCTCAGTCGGTTAAGTGGCCAACTTCGGCGCGGGTCATGATCTTGCAGTTCGTGAGTCCGAGCCCCGCGTCGGGCTCTGTGCTGACAGCTCAGAGCCTGGAGCCTGCTTCGGATTCTGTGTCTCCCTCGCTCTCTGCTACTCCCCCATATGTTCTCTCTCTCTCTCTCTCTCAAAAATAAACATTAACCAAATAAATACATACATACATACATACATACATAAAGGAAAGAGCATGGTATCTACTGGCATGTGAATAGACAGAAAGTCTGAAAGCAGACTCAGGCACAAAGATGTACACTATGATAAAGACGATTCTAAATTCACTGGAGAAAGATGCATTTTTAAATAAATGGAGGTAGGGCAGTAGCCATTTCAAAAAATATTAAAATTGAACCCATACTTTATACCATATGGTATAAATTTTTAAAATGAAAAGGAGTGGTTGTGTTCTGATAAAACACGGTCTATCAAGACTGGCGGCTAGGCTGTGGGTCAAAGTTTGCCGAATCCTCATATGCAGAAACAAAGAAGAATAAATTAAAATTGTATATGTGTATGTTTAATTCGCAAAAAAAAAAAAAAAAAAAAAGAGAGAAAAGATAGGAAAGATAGACCGGAAACTAACCAGGGGTTACTGGATGGGATGGAGGGGAATGAGGGGGAGGGAATAAGGGTGGGAGGGAGACATCTCTAAGGGTGGGTTTCTACACCATTTTGATACGATAAGAAGTACACAAAATCACCTGTTCTTGCCAAAAATCTACAACTTGAACCTCATCACGAGGAACCAATCAGAGAAAACCAGAAGGTATCACATTCTGTAAGACAACGAACGGGCCTGGACTCCTCGACAGAGCCAGCGTCTGAGCGAGCAGTGGAGAGATTGGAATTATTTTAGATCAAGAGAGATTATTTTAGGTAGGATACATTTGTCTTTAAATAAATTCATCCAGATAGATTGAAATAAAAATGATTTTAGATGTGAACTCTGGATCCTGGAGCTCTAAAAGACATTTTGGACAACTGGGTAAATTTAAATATAAACTCTTTATTGAATATTAATTCGTTAGGAAATTACTCGGATGTGATGATCATCCTGTGACTGTCTGGAGAATGCCCTTCATCTTGAGACGCGTGTGCTCAAGTATTTAGAGGTGAAATCTCATGATGCCTGCAACACGTTTTCAAATGATTCAGTAGGGGGGGAAAGGGTGTGTGTGTGTGTGTGTGTGTGTGTGTGTGTGTGTGTGTATGAGGGAGGAAATGAAGGGAGGAAAGAATTAGAAAAATACACACTTTGAAGGCATTAAGTGCTTAAGTAAATTCTAGACAAGAGAATGAAACCTGGCCATGTGTAGCAACATGGATGGAACTGGAGGGTATTATGTGAGTGAAATAAGTCAGTCAGAGAAAGACAGATACCATATGTTCCCACGCATAGGTGGATTTTGAGAGACTTAGCAGAAAACCAGGGGGCAGGGGAAGAGGGGAAAGAAAAAAGACACAGAGAGGGAGGAAGACAAAACATAAGAGACTCTTAAATACTAAGAACAAACTGAGGGTTAAGGGGGGGTATGAGAGGGGGGAGAGAGGGTGACGGGCACAGAGGAGGGCACTTGTTGGGATGAGCACTGGGTGTTGCATGGAAACCAATTTGACAATAAATTGATTAAAAAAAAACACAAAAAAAACCAAATTATCCTTTGAAAAAAAAAATTCCAGACAAGAGTAATGTCTGGGGCGCCTGGATGGCTCAGTTGATTAAGCAACTGGCTCTTGATTTGGGCTCTGGTCATGGTTTCACAGTGTGTGAGATCGAGCCCCATATCAGGCTCTGCGCTAATGGCACAGAGCCTGCTTGGGATTCTCTGTTCCTCTCTTTCTCTGCCCCTCCTGCACCATCTCTCTCCCTCTCAAAAATAAATAAGTAAACCTAAAAAAATTAATTAATTAAATAAATAAATAAAAAGTAATGTCTGTGTTTCCAGAAAAAGAAATTCCTTTTCTGAGTATATCTCAAACTTGATAGTTGGCCATCTTGCTGGTGTAGTAAACATTTTTTTCTGGTTTATTTTTCATCTAAGAATTAGTGCAAGGGATTAGAGACCAAAGTGGTTTGTAATCCTGCAATTACTAACCGGCCATTCCATTCGTTTAGAAAGTTACTTTAAGAACACAGAATGAGGGTCAAAAGGTAACAAACTTCCAGTTATATAATGAGCTAAGTCATGCAGATGGAATGTACAGCATGGTGACTACAGTGAATACCGTATTGCAGGGGGCGCCCGGGTGGCTCAGTCAGTTAAGCATCTGACTTCGGCTCAGGTCATGATCCCACGCTTTGTGAGTTCGAGCCCTATACTGGGCTCTGTGCTGACAGCTCCAAGCCTGGTGCCTGCTTCAGATTCTGTGTCTCCCTCTCTCCATCCCTCCCCCTGCTCTCTGTCTCTGTCTCTCTTTCAAAAATAAACATTTAAAGCAAAACAAAACAAATGAAACAAAACAAAAAGAACACAGAATGCTATAATATGAACTTGGAAAACATTAGGCCGAGTGAAAAGTCAGTCATAGAGGACCACGTAATGTACTGACTCCACTTATGCGAAATGTCCAGAACAGGCAAGTCAGAGAGACAGAAAGCAGAATGGTGGCTGCTTGGGGTTGGGGACGTTGGGGGACATAGGAAACAACTCTAATGGGTACCAGGCTTCTTGGGGAGGGGGGAGGTGATAAAAATGTTCTAAAATTGACTGTGCTATTGGTAGCATGACTCTGTTAAAGGCACTAAGAAGGACTGAATTGTCTATTTTAAGTGGGTGGATTACATGGAATCGGAATTACATCTCAATAAAGTGGTTCTAAAAACTGAACAAAAAATAACACGAGAGCAAAGTGCCCACCTCCACCCTCATGAGCTGCCGCACTTACTTTGAAGCCTTCGTGGAATCATCTGCCCAGCCTCCTTGCCTGCGCGGCGGCTTGGGAGGGGGAGCCTAAAAGGGAAGGAGAAGCCAAAATTACAGTCGCTCACCGTTGACCTCCAAGCATGCAGCGGATGAGGTTAAGGCCACCTACACCAATATTCGGCCTACCGAAATCTTTCGAATAAAAATACAGTGGCCTTTCTAATTTACTTTCAAAATCTGGGTGCTTGCGTGCCCTTCTGCGGGTGTGTGAAAAGCAAGATCTGTAGGACAATTTGGCAAAGCTTACTGAAAGCCTTAGGAATGCTTCATACTTTTTAGGCCAGTGATTCCAATCCAAGGAATTTATCCCAAAGAAAGAAGCAGAGAGAGAGACCTAGTGTCATTTCTGAACAGTAAAAAATTCAAAACTGAAACAGAGAGCAGTGAGAAATGAAGTATACCATGGACTACACACATGGCAATACACTGTAATCATGAAAAACTATGGGAAAAAAGGAAACTTAATGATATGAGAATGTTCAGTATACATTAACTTTTAAAAAACATGTTGCAGAACAGTAGGTATATGCTTGCAATCCGGTGAAAAGACTATTCAGACATAATTTCGAATGTTTAATTAGCTATAATACATGAGGGAGAGAGGACTCCAGTGACAGAATTATGGACAAGTTTTAATTTCCTTCTTTGTGCTGTTGTCCATTTTCCAACTGTTTTTCACAATCACTTTATCTTATAAATTGAACGGTAATTAAAAAAAAAAAGATGTAAAAGAGAGGTGTGCTTAAAAGACATAAACTAAGCTGGTGGGTTAAAAATCTACTCAGCTTATTTGGGGAAGAAGGATTCGCCTGCCAAGGCTGCATTCGGGAGCCCACGTGTGGGCACTCCGGTCCGGCACGCCTCGACTGGAAATACCAAGGGAACATCAAGCAATCCGCTGAGTGCGTCAAGGTGGATAAAACAGCAATGAGAACACTTCCTATTTTCAATTACCCAGCATTCTCCTAGGACTGCTTTTTGAAATATCAACTTCCTTTTTCTAAGGACTGCGTATAATTATCACTGTTGCTCTCAGTCTAAGGAAATACTTTGATGAATGACTAAAAACACAGGTTGGCCAACTTTTTCAACGGAGGGTTGGGTGGTAAATATTTCGGTTCTGTGGGCCACAAGTCTCTGTTGCAACTGCTCGATTCAGACACTGTAGGGCAATAAACAGTCATAGTCAAGAAGTAAACAAACAGGTGTCTCTGTGTTCCAATAAAACTTTATAAAAACAAGCAGCGGTCAGATTTAGCAGGAAGGATGTGGTTTGTAGAACCTTGGACTAAAACGTGCTATTGCAACATCCTTTAAATTGATCACTTAAAGCCTAACTTGTAACTTAAAAAAATTTTTTTTAATGTTTATTTATTTTTGAGAGAAAGAGACAGAATTCGAGCAGGGGAGGGGTGGAGAGAGGGAGACACAGAATCTGAAGCAGGCTCCAGGCTCTGAGCTGGCAGCATAGAGCCCGACGCGGGGCTCTAAGGCCCTCACGCACAAACCGCGAGATCATGACCCGAGCCGAAGTCGGATGCTCAACTGACTGAGCCACCCAGGCGCCCCCTAACTTGTAACATTTTAAGAAGACATCCCTCAACGTGCAGCCAAAGTACCTTTATACTCTTGATATTTTATTTTGCACAAAGATACATTTTCTTTCCAGCTTTTCTAGTACCACCCCAGCCTGCCAAGGGCATACTCCATCTAGAAACCAGGCCTTTCTGCAGGATGAGCCAGAACCTGCTGGAAATGATTAAGAAGAAACCAAGTCCTAAAATGCTTTTATCCAACTCAGCTCCCAGGAAATGCTAGGTGGCACTTTAGAGAAAACTACCTTAATTTTTCTATGTTAGAGGCAGGTCACGGAGCTATCGGGAGACTCTGCAGAAGTGGAAAACAAGCTATAGTTTGTCTCTGTCAGGGGTGAAATCCAAATCCAAAGAAGTGTACCAAGAAGCCCACCGCTGCTTCCCAGTCCACGCATCCTCGTCTGGGGTCCCTGCACCCACACTCCCCCACCCCCGGGCCAGCAGGGGAAGCCTCCGCTCCACAACCCCTGCTTCCCTTAGACACTGAATGAACCAGGGGCACACCAGACTGACCCGATTGGAATCAACCGATTCCTCTGTCCCAGGAATCCAGAACTGAAGCTCAGAGGGTTACCTGCTTCGACAGCAGGAGCACTGAAACTGTAAGGACAGGCCGGAAGCGGAAGAGCCCCACCCTACCACAAACCGAACTTGTGTAGAAGCAGAAACCAACGACCCTGTCTGGTTAGGCTCCTTCTTTGTGTAAGGCGCCGGTGCTGGGGACACGTGAAATGTGAAAGAGAACCGGACCGAACCACAGGGGGCCCCTTGAGGAGGTTTCACATGAGTCCGGCCTACAGGCCGGCTTCCCTGTGCTTCTGCGGGTAACATCCCCTACTTCCCTACCCAAGGATAGGACAAGCTTGTGAGAACGAACATTCCTGAACTTGGAGGTCGCAGACCCAGACCCACACGCTGCGTTTCGCCAGACGGTGGTTTTTTCGTGGTTTGGTTTGTAAATTTAAGCGACTCTTTAAAAACCTGGAAGATCTGCACATGAAATCCAGCTCCTCCTGAAAACCCCGAAGACCCAGTAGCGCTGGGCTGAGTAGCAGCTGCCCCTGTAGCCAGGGCCTGCACGTTCCAGGTGGCCACAGTCCCCGCCAGCCCTCTCTGTCTCCTTCCTGCTAAAGTCAGGTGCCGGCTGCCCTCTGTTACTACTGCTCTTGTGCTGTTGTTCCTCCTGCAGCGCCGAATCCTCTCTCCGTTCCTACGTCTCTGTCTCCGTTCCTACATCTAGCGGAAAATGAAAGCTAGGTCAGGCGTTTTGAGGAAAGCAGGCAAGAGCATAACTCTTGGCTGGAAGTGTGAGCTTATCTTACAAGCCCCGAGTGCACACTGGAGGAGTGCCCGTGTCTTACCCCTGCCCCCGCTTCACTCGGCGAGGCCACCTGCCCGGCCCCCGCCGGCACCTGGGCAAGGGAGTCCAGAGTTGCGCTCTCAGAGCCGGGATCCTCTGCTCTCTTCTCTCCGCTCTGGATGTTGGGCAGCACAGAATGAACCAAAAGTCAGATCCAAGGTGCACGAGGTCAGGGTGCCCGAGTCCCCCTGGCACTTTCCCCAGTGCTGTGAGATGCTGAGAGTCCACGGGAAGGGAGGGAACTCGGGCCGCGTTAGCAGGGTTCTGCGACTTGTCTCCTGGTCCTGGCGGTTTTCCACTGCGGGGTGTGGGTGACAACGGTGACGGAAGGAAGGAGCAGAGACTGAACTGGGAAGGGGCTCTGAGAGATCGGGCAGCTTGGAAAAGGAGCACCGGCAACCTACACTTCCGTCAAAATGCGCTCCTTTGAGTAACTGCTAAGCGGCTGGACTAAATCAGCGGCCGCACAGTCAGCGCCTAGAGTAGTGCCCGCCACGCAGGCACTCTGTCTTCCGTGTTATCATCGCCGTCGTCGGCATTATTACTAACGTTAGTAAGTGAAAGGTTAGACTGCGAGTAATAAAGTATAGCAGCATTCAGAAAAGAGAAAAATGGAGCCTGGCCGGAGCCGTCACTTTGACTAGTAAGGGACGCTGTGTGGTTAATAAAGTTCCCTAAGATTCTGAAAACCAAAACGCCCTGCTTCACCTCCTTTAACCACAAATCCCAGGAAGCCATGGCTGTTGGGGGCTGAGGACGAGCCCTCTCCAGCCGGCCAGCGGCAGCACGGAGACACGGTTTCTCTCACGCTCCTCCCGTTAGGAAATGGTACCGGCTGCTACGTTAGGATTGCAGCTTCAGAACAAAAAGATCACCACGTAAGGGTCACACCTCCACCTCCGACAGAACTGAAAAACTAGTTCCAAAACCAAAGGGTTTTTTCGCAAGTGACTAAAGACTTTAAGGGTTGACGTGAGGCTGTAAAAATTCTGGGCACGGAGGGGGGCAGGGGCTGTGGCTGGTCTCCCCACTCCCCACCAGGAGCCTCGGCCGACCTCAGGAGAGAGTGCAGAGGCAGATGGGAGACCAGAAGGGCAGGCAGAACCCACTCTCCACAAGCCGGGGCTTGGGCACCAAGCGGGAGCTGTCTCCTTCCTCAGGGGGAATCCTTAGGTTTGGTCTCATACCTGGGTTCCAGGGTCAGAAAACTTTTTTTAAGACTCCCTACTATAAGTCTTGTTATGGCCACACACAAACACCCTGTCTAGATGAAACAGACTTAATTAACCACTTTTAAGTTAAAAAGGCAGTTCCCCCTGTGGGGAGCTGGGCATGGTCCTATGTGTACTGGGTAAGACAAAAAAAAAAAATATTGTCCTCAAATGTTACCCCTGAGGCAGAGAAGAGGTCAAATTCAGTGTATATCAGGTTCGTATGACACCTATGTGATGGGACATCAGGCTTACTCTGAAACCGAAGAGGCCATGCTGGAGGCGGGAAGTGGGCATCGGGGGTGGAGGAAGAGGGTTATTCCAGGGACAGGTTGCATCCATGGTCCAAAGGCGAACCTGAAGAGGAATGGCCTCGGCCACAGGGTAATTCCCCTGAATTCTGCCGTTTTCCTGACACCTCTGGTGGTTTCACTGGACCGTTTTCCCCCCGGGCATCGTTCAGACAGAACTGTGACAAGCGTGCGTAGCTTGCAGTACACAACTGAAGAGGAAACAGCATCGTGCCAAGGCGGGAAGTGCTGTGGACAAGGAGAGGGCAAGGAAGCTTTACCGGGAAGCGGGGCTCGCCCTGGATTTGAAATCTAAGTGGAGATGGCAAGGTAAAGCATTCCTGAAGCCACCAGATTCAGGCGACAGGGATTCCAGGAGGGCACATAACACTCGGGCTGCAGCAAATGCTATTCATTGATCGTCTATTGGTAGGAGTCCCTGGGAAAACTCGCGAGGGGGGGGGGGGCTCTGGGTAGCTTGGCGTCTATGACTTTCCAAAGCAGCCGGTTAAGTGGAAGCTGATGCAACCTGATCACGATGCAGCGGCCTGACATTAAGTGCAAATGATCTGTTTGAGATGGAAGTGGATGACTGGCTTTCAGCAAGAGAGGTTAAAAGGTCTGGCGGGTCCTTTAAATGGACGGTCCAGCCCATGAGGGTCTTCCTATGAGCTATGAAGACACCTGGATCCCTGATAAGCTCCGTTCCCAAAAGAGTGTCGCAGCTTTCTCGCAGGGCGACCTCACAGGAAACACACTCGCAGGCCATGCCCTTCCTGTTGCCCCTTTTAGGACCAGATGCCAGAACTCAGCTTCCAGTTTCCCCGGGTGACAGACGAAACGCTGGGGGGCTTTGGAGACCTGCACACGCTCCCAAGCTTGACTTCCAGAGCCCCAGTCCCTGCCTGGCGTGCTGAGAAGTTGTAACCCTTTGGCTACAAGCCCTTTGATTGGGGCCAGGGGTCCTTCCCTCTCCTGCCCATCAGGTCTGGGCAGGACAAGAGGACATGAACGTATGATTTATTTGCTCTCAAACACCACGGGTCTGACTTCTCTGTATAATGGCCCAGGCATTTAAAGGAAAAGGAGTTTACCCTTGCTCCGTCCTCCGTCTGTCTTTCATGGAGCCCGCCAAATCCAGAATCCTCCCTAATCAAGCACTTGGGAAGACATCACCAATCTGTCTGAATCAAGACTTTGGAAGATGTCTGTCTGCTATCCCTGTGTTAGGAGGAGGGAAAACCAACCAACCAATCAAACAAAAGCCCTGAATGGGTGAAGAGGGGAGACCTCAAGTGATCTTAAAAGCGAGAAAGAAGACTTGATTCTAGAATTCAAAAGGTCCTGATTTCTTCTTTTCACTGCTCTGCTTCTGAAATTCAGAAGCACGGTCTCGAGGCATCTGCTGGGAAAACCGTTTCCCATTTGGGCAGATTTACCGCCAGGTAACATTATCCAAATGTGCTTTAAGAAGGACAGTCTTAAAAGCGTGCAACAGCACGGGCGCCAGAAATAGGCTCGGGCGACGGGAGCCCTTAGGCGGCGCATCCCTCGTGCTCTCTCTGGAAAGCTGGAGTCGCGTCTCCGAGTGTGGGAAATGAGCACGGCCTGCTGGGGCTGCCGCCTGATGGACGGAGGGGGCAGGACCCCGCATAGCTCCTGGAGAGAAGCAAAAATGTGCTCTCTCCAAAAATAAACAGGGGGCAGGAAAGACCGAGAGTAAAGAGTTGGAAGCACATGACTGGCGGTTGCGGTCCTGAAATACCAGCTTTTGACAAAAAGGAGCCTGTGAGAGGCAGGGAGTGGGAGATTCAGGAAGCGGCCTCTTTATATGGTCTCATCCGAATGGGCCGAGGTTCAACTAACTGGAATTACTATGTCACAGGGAGCCTTCAGGGCCAGACTTGTTTCTGATCTTTATATGGTTCCCCCAGATTCTTAAGATGCCGAAATAGAAAAGATACTGCAGTGCCAAAAAAGGAGCCTTTTGAGTTTAGAAACTTCTCACACACTCTCAAAAGTCCCAGAGAAACCCCACAATAGGAATCGCTCCCAAATCCAAACGGCAACCTGTTTCAAACATTCAGTCCAAACACATGCATGAACTCCCAACAGCGAGGTCCACTGCAAACTTCACGCCCACCCATCCCCCAGCTTCTGGCGGCAACGCAGCTCCTGGGTTCAACCCGATTATGGGCCGAGAGCAAATTTCCCCACCTTTCTCTAGCAACCAGAGAGAAGATTCCAGACAGGTATCCTTGATGCTTGATGAGAGAGAAGCCTAACACCGACAAAGATGTGAACTCAGCACGGGGGCTGTGTTCGTCCTGGCGATGGTCCTTTTGGTTTGGTCTTCCCAAATCTTAACCTTGTCATTCTAGCCTCTCTGGTTATTGGGCAATTTTTTTTTTTTTTTTAGCCCAGACAAGGCTAAACCTGGGTCCAGTGCCTTAGACCTGTGTCCAGTTCCATCTCTGCCCACTTCTCCCTCCAGCCCCAGCCCTGGGTGTTACAACTAATTCACCGCAGACCTCAGTTTCTCCCTCGTGGATTTAAGGTCATGAAGGTAATGGACCATCCAAGCTTATAAATCAACCCCCGTGAGTACGCACAGCTCTTTCGAGATGGAAATGGACATAACAAAATGCAAAATCTGCTTTAAGTGTAAGAAAGAAACTTGACGGTCACTGGATGTTAAAGCTAGTAGGTGAAAGACTGATGAGGAACCAGACATTCTCACGGTGCCAAGTCATGGGCAGGCACGAGAGAGAAAAGGTTCCTTCACA
The DNA here is from genome assembly GCA_030068075.1 of Paguma larvata. Taxonomy (NCBI): domain Eukaryota; kingdom Metazoa; phylum Chordata; class Mammalia; order Carnivora; family Viverridae; genus Paguma; species Paguma larvata. Next base: position 23,150,608 of record CM057827.1, on the reverse strand, counting down.
ACAGAGATACCTATCCTGACCCTAACTCAGTGATCAAACTTAGCGGCACCAGCGGGAGGTAAGGGCCGTCACCTGAAGCACATGCCACCCCCCAGGAAAAATTCCTGCAGCCAATGTTCATCGAGTTCCCCAGTATGTGCCCAGCTTGTTGCAAGAGTAAGAGTGGGAGCAGGGAGGAAGACTCAGACAAACCCAGCGTGGGGGGAACTCTATAGGACGACTGGCCCACAAAGTCAACGCCATTAAAAAGGTGTGTCTGGGAAGTAGACTATTCTAAATGAAGAGAAACTCAAGAGAAATGTAATGGATTGGTTCTTGACTGGATCCTGATTTGAAAACACGGCTATAAAATACATCTTGGTGATAAGAGGGGGGGAAACTGGGTATGACCAAGTGATGGATGATGTAGGGAACTGCTAATACTGTTAGGTATGGAACTGTGGATTTCTAGGAAAACGTCCCGATTTCTCTAGAGATACACGCTGAAGTATTAACGTGACAGGTCAAGAGGTGTGCTTTGAAATGATTCAGCAAAACACATAAATATAAAACACTTAGGTACAGAATTAAAAGATATTTTATAAATTATCGTTTAAGCAAAGACAGCTATCTGATGTTGATGGCAGTTGAAGCTAGGTGGTGGGTATACGTTGTTCATTGGACTACTGTGTTTATTGTGTCTACCTGTCTGGATGTTTCTGATTTTAATGTAAAGTTAAGAAATGAAAGAAACCAGGGGCGCCTGGGTGGCTCAGTTGGTTAAGCGTCTGACTCGGCTCAGGTCATGATCTCACAGTCCGCAAGCTCGACCCCCCGTCCGGCTCTGTGCTGACAGCTCAGAGCCTGGAGCCTGCTTCAGATACTGTGTCTCCCTCTCTCTGCTCCTCCCCCACTCATGCTCTGTCTCAGTCTCTCAATAATAAATAAATGATAAAAAAATATTAAAAAAAAAAAGAAATGAAAGACACCAGATACATAAAGTTCGGGTAAACAAAGGAGGCCAAAGGCAGGGCTGATGAAGAGGAGGGGCGCCAGGACGGGGGTTGTTCATGCATGGATCTATCTGCTCGGTGAAGAAGTGGGCTGGATATGACAGTCACTCCCCACCTCTCGGCTGGGAATTCCTGACACCGATGCCCTGAGGACCAGAAAACAACTCTCCACCCAAAACCTCCGGCCTGGACGTCCTTGCCACAACCACAAGTGACAGGAGAGAGCCTTTTATAAAAGGTGCCTCCTCACACCCTCACCCACTTCAACCCACTGCGGATTCGATTTTAGTTGTGTGTACATATGGATATGTGACAGGTGGGTCAGAAAAAAACGCGGTGGAGAGAACATGAGACTGGACACCAGGTAATCCAGGCTCTCGTCCTGGTTCTACCACCGACTGGTTCCATGACTCTGGATTTTCACTCGAGCCAGAGGGGATTCCCCTGGGTTCTACAATTTTGTGACTCTAGGAGTCTATGAATTATAGTGTTTTCAATTCAGGGAGAGGGTATCTAGGCAAGGTAAATAATGACACAGGACACTTCTCATTGGTTTGAGCTGGTACGAAGGAGGGGGAGATGAGAGAGAGAGAGGAGGCAAGGTGCAGAGAAAAAGGAGAATAAGCAAAAAAGACTTCATCAATGGTGAATAAGCCAATCCAGGCAATGACAAAGAAGACACTCACTAATTCCTAATGAATGACAATAGTATCAGCCATCATCCCGTGAGGGTTTGCTATACCCAAAGCTTTAGCAGGGTTCTCTGCAGAATCCTCATGCCCAGGCAAGGACAACACCACCTGCCAAGTTTACCAACAAGGAAACTGAAACTTAGAGGCTAACTCCCCTAAAATCATCCTGTTGCGAAGTCACAGAGCAAGGATTCAAGTCCAAGTCTCTGACACCAAAGCTTTGCACGGAACCAGGTGACACGTGAGTTCCTAGACACTAGATGCCTACCAGCTAGAACAGGCTCGAAAGGACAGAGGAACTACAGAAAAGAACCTGTCTGGGCTTAAAAAAAAAAAAAAAAAAAGCCCAATAACAAGAGAGACTAGAATGACAAGGTTAAGATTTGGGAAGACCAAACCTAAAGGACCATCACCTTCCTTTACTTTCTAGGCACAGAGTCAGATATATCTGCTCCTGATACAAGGGTGTTCGATAAGACCGGAGGAGCAGAAAGTAGCTCAGCCTAACCCTTAACCTCTGTAGTGCGGTCAGCCAACGGATGCATTAAGGGTAAAGTCAGGATTAAAGAGTGATGCCAACAATACACTGTTAGCGAGCACTGTGCCAAACTGTATTAAGAGGAATTCAATACAAGTCTCTGGCCTTGGAAAGTGGCTGTCTTTCCTTCATGTCCCAAGATACGCTCCTCACACCAACAGAGCTGCAGTTTGAGGAAAGAGTGACTAAATACAGGGAGAAGGGAGTCTGCCAGAAAGAAGGAAAGGGGAAAAGCCATAATTTTAAAGGAGGGATGGAGGGACAGATTGGAGGAGAGGAGGGATTGCCCTGGGTTCAAATCCTAGAATCGCCACTTCTGAGTCGTGTAGCCCTGGGCTAGTAGTGTCCTCGCTAAGCCTCCTTTTCCTCGCGTGAAGAACAATGGTACCAGGTCCCTTGCAGATCCACTGTGGACACTGGAGACCACCTCTGGCACAGAGCACATGGTAAACGGTGGTGATGGTGGCGACTATACTACTTATCAGAAATCATAAAAATAATAAACTGCACAGTCTGGAGGGAAGAATCTTGGAATGCCTAGGGTTGAAACCATAGGAAGTTTCTGACAGGTGAACATGGCAGGGACCTTTATCTGGGGCTGCCTTGCCCAAGTTTCATTCCAGGGGTCTAACCCTTACCTATTCCTGCTTCCCTGAAGATACAGAAGTCCTTTAAAGTTGCCTGAACCAACAAGAGGAAACCACAGTTCCGCTGCTCCCTGACAACTAACTGTGAGGCTCAGGACGACCACAGTGTCTGCCAATTACTCAGGTGGTGTCACACCTCACCAAATATTCCCACATATTCTGTAATAAAAGACCCATATCCCATAGCTCAATACGCGGCCGTCAAACCACCCACTTCAAATGACTCATGGGATGGGGCTGCCGGCAGTTAGCTGAAGTGCCTGATCCAAAGAGAATAGATTTCAGCCTCAAAAGTCATTCTTAAAATTCATCCTGGATTTTTCTACCCTGGATGGCACCCTTGTAATCTCAGCTCTACCCCTCTGGGTCACCTTAAATCAGCTCTCCCCTCTCCTTGGGTCTATACCTTCCAGACGCTTACAAAGAAATGCCCTGTGCCCCCGTACTTTTTGCAATTCAGCTAAAACAAACATTCCTTTCAACTTTCATCATAAATTAAAACCGATATGTTTCTGTCATTCTCTTAACTCCTTTCGGTTTGCTAAAAATCCGCCCAGCACATGTGGAGCCAGAAACGCGCACAACACTGAGGGTGTAAATTCCCGGGACCCCGAGAGGCGAGCCCTTCCTGGCACCTGTGACTTTGTATAAGCACGGTCTAGACTTGCTCCCTCAACCAAATCCAGAGCGTAATAACTTGGAGGACGCTGAGAGCCGAGAAGAAAGCTGTGACCTTGATGCTTTAAGAAACCTGATCTCTCACGAGACTCCTCACGGGTGAGGACGGAAAAGAAACGGAGGGAGTTGGAAGGAAGTATTAAACCATGGGCGGGCGGCCCCCATCACGAAAGACCCCGGGAGCGCAATGGCGGGCTCCACTCCTGGCTCCCCACCGTGGTGAGATGCCAACACCACGGGTCCCACGGTGCAGCCTCTCTCTGTCCCGCCTCACTTGTGGAAGCAAGAGGAGAAGGCACTAGCATACAACAAGGTCATGGCTGGCAAGTTAGCACCCAGTCCACTTTACCCGCCCCCCACATTTCAAGTAACTGAGTAATCCCAAAATTTAAAAAAATTATACAACTGTGTTTCCCAAGCTTCTAAATTTCGTGGCCTGTTAATATTTCAAAAACCTTTACTTGTGGGGAGTGGGAGGTGGTTGGCAGTACGGAGTTCACAGTTTTTAATTTTGTTAAGGCTCTTTTTAAAAAAAAAAAAAAAAACACCATTTCCAGGGCACCTGGGTGGCTCAGTTGGGTAAGCCTCGGGCTCTTGATTTCGGCTCAGGTCAGGATCTCACAGTTCCTGGGTTTGAGCCCCGTGTCGGGCTCCACATGGTCAGCATGGGGCCTGCTTGGGACTCCCTCTCTCCCTCTCCCTGACCCTTCTCTGCTTGCCTTCTCCCTCACTCTCTAAATAAATAAATAAACTTAAAAGAAAAAAAAAAACTACCATTTCCTCTCATGATCATTTCATTTAAGAAGGGACATTTTCAATCTCTCCAAATTAGGAAAGACACAAATCAGGATAAAGAATGTTCCCTTAAAAAAATTTTTTTAAGTGTTTATTTATTTTTGAGAGAGAGAGAGAGTGTGTGTGTGTGTCTGAGAAGGGGAGGGGCAGAGAGAGAGGGAGACATAGAACTCAGAACGGGCTCTGGGCTCCAGGCTCTGAGCTGTCAGCAGAGAGCCCGGTGTGGGGCTTGAACTCCCAAGCTGTGAGATCATGACCTGAGCTGAAGTCGGATGTTTAACAGACTGAGCCACCCAGGCGCCTCAAGGATGTTCCTGTAATTTGAATAGTTTATGAAAAACTTACTACACTGTTCTTGGTTTTCTCATGTTGGTAGAAACTTCCTCCTAGACCAGGGTAAAAACATGCTACGTTCTACCTCTTTTTTCAGCTTCTCAGTCCAAGCTCAAGGTTGATTTCTCAGGCTCTCGTCCCACCCTTTATTGAACAAGAAAGGCAGAAGGTGGCCAGCCACTCTACTCCTCCCAGGTGACAAGGCCCTGACACAAAAGGCATGACCTAGGTGTAGTCCCTTAATCTAGAAATTTTGCTACTCAGTTTGAAGTTGTATGGGAAGACCTCCTATCCTTCAAATAGTCCACTGCCAACTTCTCCACCTCTAGAGGCCTTTCTAGATTAACTTTTCAGAGTGCTCGGCACGGCATGTGCATGAACGCGTACTGACATCCTAGTGACCGCATCACAGGTCCCTGGGCCTCTTTCATGCCCACGTTCCTGGTCTCACGTCCAGGGGCGCCGCTGGAGCCAGAATGCTTCCTGTCTGAACAGCTAGCGCACCTGGACGCCCCTGTCAGTGATCCTAAGAGAAAATCAACGCACTGTCTCTACAACAACCACTCTCCTTCTTTTCTTTGCAACGGTATCACTTGAAGAAAAAAAAAAAAAAACCCGCAGTAATTCTGAAACAATCCAAAGGCAACTGGCAGGTTCTGGATTCTGTAATGGGTGAATAGTTTGTATTTGACTAACCTCCACACAGATAACAACCATCAACTCTGGATGAAATAGATATAACAACTATTCGAAGGCACTGGAGGGCAAACAAAAGCAGGCAGAAACTGGAGGGGACTTGACCCTTGAGAGAAAGAAAAAAAAAAAAACTGTACTGGCCAAAACTCCATGCTGAGATGGATTTTCCCCTGGAGAGCACTCTCCAGTCGGATAGCCATAGCCACCGAGCAGCGCAACACTGAAGCAGAAAGCTGCAGTTGTATTGGCTTGAGGACAAATTTGGGGTCTGCTAGAGTCACTAAACATAGGAAGGGAGAAATCCTGGGAAGAAAGGAGCCCCAGGGCTGCATCTGAACTCCCCTAAAATCCTTTAGGATCATCAGAACCGCATCAAGAAACCCAGTGAAAAGCAACTGCCGAAGAGAGAAAAAGAAACAAAAGCAAAAACAAAAATAAAAACAAAAACCCCCAAAACCACTGAGTGGAGATGAGATTTCGGCCGCTGCTCCCTGTAGGAGACAGACATCGGTTTGCGTTCCAGCAGGTTAGAGGTGCTTGGTACATACCTTGAGTGTGCCAGTGAAATCTTCACCCCTTAGGAGTGAAGATTGTCACGCCCCAGCACTATGGGATCCGCTCTAGGGCTAAAGGGAAAACAAAACAGACCTGACCTAACAAAGCCCCAAACCAGGCCTTCGTAAATTCAAGGTGCTCTGCAAATAATGAAACTGCCTATGTTTAAGAAACCAACGCTTCTCAGGAGCACCTGGTGGCTCAGTCGGCTAAGAGTCCGATGTCAGCTCAGGTCATGATCTCACAGTTCATGAGTTCGAGCCCCACATCAGGCTCTGTGCTGACAGCTCTGAGCCTGGAGCCTGCTTCGGATTCTCTGTATCCCTCCCTCTCTGCCCCTCCCCAACTTGTGCTCTCTCTCTCTCTCTCTCTCTCTCTTTCAAAAATAAATAAACATTAAAAAATTTAAAAAGAAAAAGAAACCAACACTTTTCAGGGGAGGGTGACATAATTAAGAGTTTCCACAATGTACTGTCTGTCCACAAGGTCCTGTCTACAAAAAAGAATGACTGGACATGTGAAGAAACATGAAAATGTGACCCAAAGTCAAAAGAAAAAAGACAACAAAACCTGACCCCAAGATGACCCAAATAATGGAATTAACGGATAAGGGTTTTAAAGCAGCTACTATAAACACATTCAAGGACTTTAAGGAAAAGATGATCATAATAAATGCACAAATGGGGAATCTAACAGAAGCGATGTAAAAAGGAAAGAAAGAGAAACAAATGGAAATTTGGAACTTAAAAGTCCAGTATCTGCAGTGACAAGTTTAGCTGGGAGACAGCAGAAGAAATAATCAGTGAAAACAGAAAATACCTAGTTTGAAGGGGAAAAAAAGATAAAAGATAGGAAAAAATTACCAATGTTTTAGGAACAAAAAACATATGAGAAACCAATGGGACAATACGAAGCAGTTTAACACATATGCAATTGGAGTCCGAGGAACAAGGAAAGAGAAAATGGGGCAAAGATATATTTGAAGAAATAATGGCCTAAAGTTTCCCAAATTCGGTTATAAATACCAACTTACTGATCTCAGAACCTCAGCAAATTTCAAGCAGAATGAATACAAAGAAAATCGCGGCTAGCCAGTGAGAGTCACACTCCTGAAAACCAAAGTAGATAAAAAGGAAATCTTTAAAGCAGCAAGAGAGAGGAGAAACGATTTATATAGGAAACCCATCATCAGAAACAATGAAGGCCAGAGGGCAGAGGAAAGAGGATCTTTAAAGGGCTGAAAAGAAAAAAATTCTCAATCCAGAACTCTAGACGGACAGAACATACCCTTCAGAAATGCGAGTAAAATAAAACTATTTTCAGATCAAGCAAGTGGGGAGCGGTTCTCAGCAAATCCGTACCATGAGGCATGCTGGGTAAGCTCTTCGGGCTAAAGAGAAGAGATGCCTGATGGAGACCTGGATCTACGGGGAGAAAGGAAGAACGGAAACGGTAAACGTGTGGGTGAAACACAAGCGTCTCTTTTTTTCTCTTGATTTCTCTAAATGACAACTCTTTAAAGTGAATGACAAATGGCATCGTGGAGTTTCTGAAGTATGTAGTTTTCAAGTCTGTGACGTCACTGATGCAAAGGACGAGAGGGGTCAGATGCACTCACACTGCTGCAAGGCTCTGGAATTTTACACGAAGAGGTATGATAGTAACTCCATGTAGCCAGGGAGGAGTTAAAGATGTATATTCTAATCCCTGGGACAAAAAAAAAAGTATAAAAAAGCTATACCTGAAAAGCCAATGGAGAGATTAAAATGGAATATAAAAGCAATCAGCTAATAACTGACATAATTCTGTTACATGGGGTAAAGGCATGTGACCAGAAATGTTTCCGTTTATCACCAGTGACATTCGACATTGGTCAGTACCCTTTTCCTGTAAAATGTCATTATGAAAAGAATATTTTACTATCATTCGGCTCTTCTCAGCGATTATTGACATGCTACATAATGAGAAGAAATCTAGCCTAGCTAATGACTTCGACGAGGCTTGCTGATCACAGTCTTCTGGCTCCCGACCGACTGGCTGTTCTCTGGTCACAGCGCACCCCTTCCGTCTCTTCACCCCTCCCACATCCTGGCCTCCCCCCACGGACATCATCTCTCTGGCAGTTCTTTCGAGTAGAGCCTGTTCGTTTTTTAAAACCGCACAAACCACGGTCCCCAGTGAGGCTCACTCCTCAAAGTTCCTCGAGACCATTATTCTTCTAAATCATCACGGAACACTTCTCTTGAAACTCGCATTGTTCAGCTACTTGGCCTCTCCTTCCTTCTTCATGTCTGTCACTAACAACTGCGCGCGCACAGACTGATCAGACGCTAGGGCATTACCGCTCCCCAACCTGCCCCACCGTTCTGGGCAACGTCCCTTCGCACAGCAACAGTTCATCTAATGCTTAGCCTAGGGGTTCCCTGACTCTTTAAATACCAATGACCTTGCTCCTTCTTCCTACGTGTCATAGCCTGGAACTGCTCCATCCCTGAAATAGCTAATCCCCTCTCTCCCTATCTAAGAACTTCTTTCTTGGTTTTACTTCCTTCTCCATCAACCCAGCGCACTCCCAGGGTCCATCAGGCTATGCCTCCCTCCTTTGCCTTTTTCGCACGTTTCTCTGAGAACCACCCCAAATCTGAATCAAGTCACTCAGCTGCCTCCACTGTGTCAATACCCACCTGCTGAGGGCTGCTGGGAACCCGCACAATCATGCAAAGCAAAGCCTACCAAGCTCATGTTCTGCCTTCTTTTGGCTGGATCCTACCTGGTCTCCCTGCATCGGCTTCACTTTCCTTCAACCTGTACTCCTTACCTAGATGGGCCCCTGGGAGTTACGGAGCGTTCTACACAGGAAAGGGATGCTGGCTCTCAATCAGGAGGCATTTTTGACGTAAGCACTTCTGGTATACTGCCTAACAAGCTCCCTGAAGAAAGGCATCTGAGTATCCAGGGCTCTTGTAACTATGAGCTATGATTTTTTTTCTCATTATAAATAGGTATTGACTTTCATAGCTCGTTTTGAACCCATAACTTTGAATTAGTTTTCTTAAAGAAGGCCTCCAAACTGTGTAAGCTTAGGGCCCACAAAACCTGGACCCCTGACCACTGACTGCCAAAGCGCTCCTTCTAAAATGCAAATTCGGGGGCGCCTGGGTGGCTCAGTTGGTTAAGTGTCCGACTTCGCTCAAGTCATGATCTCCTGGTTTGTGAGTTCAGGCCCCACATCAGGCTCTGTGCTGACAGCTTGGAGCCTGCTTCAGATTCTGTGTCTCCCTCTCTCTCTCTGCTCCTCCTCTGCTCATGCTCTGTCTCTCTCTCAAAAAGAAATAAGAAAAAAATAGAATAAATAAAAAACAAAATGCAAATTCGGTCATAGCTCTTCTCTGCTTAAAACTCACCCACTGGCGACTGGAGAGAATGAATGGTCTGTAAGCTATGCACAGGAATCACAAGTTTTTCTTATACGTTCCTCCCAGACACCCCAGAATATATCCTGATGACTCCTACATTTCACCAGTTTTCAACTTGCTCTCTTAAGCTCCAGACCAAAACTTTCAACTGTCTTCCTGACATACCTCTTTGAAAATCCTGAGGGCGACTCAAATCCAACATGCCCCAAACTGAAACAATGATCTCTTCCTGCTCCCCACAGCGGAGGCTCTGAAATCCTGAGTCTCAGGGGTGCCTGGCTGGTTAAGCGGCTGACTCTCAGTTTCAGCTCAGGTCATGATCTCATGGTTTGTGGGTTCGAGCCCCATGTTGGGCTCTGCGCTGATAGCTGTGGAGCCTGCTTGGGATTCGGTCTCCTTCTCTCTCTGTCCCTCCCCCACTCTCTCTCTCACGTGTGTGCTCTCTCTCTCTCTCTCTCTCTCAAATAAACATTAAAAGAAAAAGAGAAACGATTCTCTTCTGAATTCCTAAAAATTGTAAATAAAATGAATTGAATTAAAAAAAATCCTCAGTCTCAAAAATAACAGTATCAAGTCAGTCATGTTAGCTACATGTGGGGTAAACTCCAGACTGTCCTTCTTCCTACTTCCAACGGTCAATCTGCTACTGCATCTTATCTCTCTTTCTTTTTTTTTTTTTTTTTTTAACGTTTATTTATTTTTGAGAGACATAGAGACAGAGCATGAACAGGGGAAGGGCAGAGAGAGAGGGAGATACAGAATCTGAAGCAGGCTCCAGGCTCTGAGCCATCAGCACAGAGCCCAACGCGGGGCTCGAACTCATGAACTATGAGATCACGACCTGAGCCGAAGTCGGCCGCTCAACCGACTGAGCCACCCAGGCGCCCCTTATCTCTCTTTCCTTAAAAACGTCTATGGATCGGGGCAGCGCCTGGGTGGCTCGGTGGGTTAAGTGTCTGACTCTTGGTTTCAGCTCAGGTCACGATCTCACAGTCGTGGGACCGAGACCTGCATCAGGGTCTGCACTGAATGTCAAGCCTGCTTAAGATGCTCTCTCTTTTTCTTTCTCTCCCGCTCATGTGCGCTCACTCGCTCTCTAACATAAAAATTAAAAAAAAAAAAAGTCTATGGGCACTGACCTCTCCTCTTCACCCCCTTTGCCAGGCTTTAGTTTGCTGTTCCCCACGGTAAGGGACGTACGCCACCATAAGCAAGACAACTGGAGGCAGGGCACCGACCTGCCTTTTCATGTGACAGCTCGGGGGCCTCCTATTGCTAAATCCAACAGACCCTGCTCCCGCCCTCCACCCTCCTAGTGGCAGCGAGCACTCTTGACCCCTCCCTCCTTCTTGACGCTCTCTTGCCTTGGCTTCTGGACGCCACAGGTGCCCGTTTCCCCTCCCCACTCTGGCCCCTCCTTCTCAGTTCCTTTTTGTGAGACGTTCTTTGGCCGTGTGCTCCTTCAACATGGGTGTTCCTCCGATTCTGTCCAAGGGCCTCTGCTCTTACTACACAGACTCTCCCTTATAGAGCTGGGCTTTCATTTACCACCTCAATACTAATGACTTCCAAACCTCTAGTTCCAGCTCAGAGCCCAGCCCAGAGCACGCGTACCACGTGTCAAAGCTTCCTGGACGTGTCCGGCTAGGGGTCTCAGAGGCACCCTGAGACCTAACCTGCCCCCAACGTGAATGCATCATCCCCCCACATCCGCTCCTCTTTCATTGGACAAGGGCCTACAAAATGACACACTTGGGCACTTCTGGAGCTTGCGATTAGTGAGGGACAAGGACCTAAATAATTACACAGTTATAAACAGTGGATAAAATGATAGAAAAAGTTAAAAAAAAAAAAAGCTAAACAGAGTATAATAAAGGGAGGTAATTTAAATAGAAGGGTAATATTCTCATTTAAAAAGGAGTGATGGGGCGCCTGGGTGGCTCAGTTGGTTAAGCGCCCGACTTAGGCTCAGGTCATGATCTCACGGTCTGTGGGTTCGAGCCCTGCGTCGGGCTCTGTGCTGACAGCTCAGAGCCTGGGGCCTGCTTGGGATTCTGTGTCTCCCTCTCCCTCTGCCCCTCCTCCACTTGTGCTCTGCCTCTCTCTGTCTCTCAAAAAGGAATAAATGTTAAAAAAAACTAAAAAGGAGTGGTATTCATGTTGAACACAGTGGGAAACAGAAGTCGGAGTCACCCCAGCTAAGAGGAGGCATGATATTCTAGAGACCCACTCCACTCCACTCCAGCCCAGTCCATTCTGTAGTATTCTAGGGAACTAGAATAAGGAGGGGACTTCTAAGCAAAGTAAAGGCTCGCTCCATGTGACTACAACCGGGTGACAGGTGTGAAATGAGGCTGCAGATGCAGGCAAGCACCAAGTCACACAGGTTCAAGGTAAGGACTTAGGAATTTTTTTTAGCCTAAGTTCAATGGGTGTCTATTAAAGGGCTGAGTACGAAGTGAATGAGGCACCTTTGTGTAAGCCCACTCTCGCGGAACCGCAGGAGGGCAGAAACACAAAAGATGACTCCAGTGATAAGGCGTCTGTCACAGTTCTGGTAAGTTAATAGTGGCTTAAGCCATTTTGCCATTGAATTATTATTATTATTTTATCATCATCATCATCACCATATTATTTCTTGATAATTTTTTTTCCTAGCAGAATGGCATTTATAGCCATAGATTTTGCTAAGTCTTGGCTCTGGGAACCTTGCCTGAATATAAGTCAATTCTCATTCAACGAAAGTATCCTTATCATGAAAATTTTCACATACAAAAAAAAAAAATGCCAGTATTCTACTCATTTCAAACAGGAGTCACGTCCAATTCTAATGTTACAACAGAATCTGAAGTCTTTTGACTTGGGTCATAAGCGAATGTGACCCGGGTTGTTAAATTACATAAATGTTCTTTAACCCAAACGAGGGATGCTGAGCTGAGGGTCCCCACCTTCCCCGAGGCTATGCGACAGTCACACGTCACAGGCGCCAACTTGGCGTGTATCGCTGATTCACGTACACATATTTTTATTAAGCATCTAGCATATTCTTGTAACGGCAGAACTCTGAATACTTAGTCTCTTATTTTGTGAAATTAAAGGACATTTTCTAAATCCTATCGGATGGCAACTAATTCAGTGGTACTTCCGTAACGGACAGATTTCTCTCCAGGGTCACGAGGATCTACGCTCAGAGGAATCCTCAGAGAAAGCTAAGAATGTTCAGGACAAAAATGAAGGGTGGGCGCTGCAAACCGCAGGACCGCTGGGCACCCCCTTGTGAAGGATGAGCCCGGAGAGTTACGAGGCGGCGGCGCTGTTCTCGCGCGCATCTCTGAGATGGTCAAACACAAATGCCTACGGCGAAGTGCAGCAGCCGCACTGACGACGTATCAGTGAAAGGCTAGAAAAACACACAAAGGTCAGTCTGACCTTCACGATATGATCGGTTACTTCAGCATCATAAAAGAAACATGGGCCTCATATGGTTCATTTGTTAAAAAAGACAAGGGGGCTGGTTTTGGAATATTTGAAAACCATCTCATTGCTTGCGAGAGTCCTTCCAACCATCACTCCGTCGCCGGTGGGGTCAACTGCCCCACCGGTGAAGCCGGCGTGCCACGCTCTCTCCCTCACCTCCAGGACTGGGCACATGCTCGGCCCTCTGCTTGGAGTGCTTTCTCCTCTGCCCCTTCCCTGGGTGAACGTCTACTCATCCTTGAAGCCTCTGCTCAAACGGGATTTCTCCCTAGACGACCGTTCTGGATGTCCTCAAGAATCAAAGGAGCTCAACGTAGGTGCTCCCATATTTTTCTGTGTTCAGCCCTGCCTGGCACTTAATTCTCTGCAGCCCCCGGATCAAAGTTCTGAGAGGTCAGGGAGTGCGTCCGGTTTCTCACCGTATCGCCAGTTCTAGGCCCGATGCCCGGCGCGCAGAAAACCCTCAGGCCAGTTTCACAAGTGAATGAATGAAGAAATGATGAAATATTACCCTCTACTCCAAGGTCCCCGAGGTCACCAAGGGCACTCTTGCCCTCCTCACTTTCTATCCACATTTCTCCAGAATGACAGAATGATATACGCCAGCAATTAAAGATTATTCTTTGGAAAGACTGCCAACCTCTGGACAGAGGGCTGGGTTTTGAGAAGAAGATGGAAAGAGGCCGGCAGATCGCCGGTCTGTGGCATAGGCAGAAACGTCACTAAAGGAGAGAAATAAAATTGCTCTCAAGTAGCACAAAGAATTCTCACCCAAAGGCCTCCTCATCCGCATGTTTCTGGTCCTGCGGGCCAGTTAGTTCTAAAAATATAAATATCTCCGTATCTTGAACAGAAATGCAGTTGAAGACAAATGGACAAAACTTCCTAATTCTCATCTGACACGGATGGCAATAACAGCGTGTGCCAGGCACTACGCTAAGAGCTTTATACGTGTTCTTATTTAATCCTCCGACAACCGCTAACAGAGAGCGACTACTGTCACCTCCATATGATCCGCTGAGACGAGGAGCCAGGCGGAGGGGGTGAGAAGCCAGCCCGGGATGTACGCCTGGTAACTGGCAGAGCGGGGATTAAAGACGAAATGATAATCCTGTCCACTTTCTCAGGTTGTGCAGATCACGAGAACAACAGCTACCTTAGTGGGGCCCTGGGCTAACCTCTTTACACACATTTCTCATTTAACCCTGCCCACAGGGGCCCAAGAGAACCTTCGAGTGCCATTCGAGCACTGTCTTTCACCCCGGGACCCGTAGGAAGTCAGCGAGAGCGGCTCCCTCCGGCTTTCCAGAGAGCAAACCGAGTCGCGGGTTGTTCAAGTGTGTCGTGCTGGGACAAGGGAAGAGTCTGAGCCAGCGCTGGAGGGGAATCGCAAGACGCTCTCTCTAATGGCGGCCTCTGCCCTCAGCTGACATTCCCTCCCACACAGGGGTGGCCCCGGGGATGGCGAGCGACGGGCATCGCGCACCCTGAGGGAGAGTTCAAAACTGAAGCATGCGAAGCATGACACGAACATGAAGGGTGGAAAACGCATTCCTCGCAAACGGTTCCCCATTAAATTCCCCGCATCCCTCCTCGACGACGTTATCAGAAGCATCGTTCGACCCGGCCCGTTGGAGCGCGCCTACGAAAAAGGCTGAAAAATGTGACCAATCAGGGAAGTTATTTTTGTGAGAAAGAAGAAAAATGTCACCAAAAAGGGCCAGTAGATAACCCTACCGGGCTGAAAATAACTGCCCGGCTGGCAGAGCCAGCAGGGAACAGGCGGAGGGCGAGAGACGTGATGCAGAGCGCCGAGGGAGCTCCGGCGGAGTGAGGCTGCCGAGGGATGAGGAAATTGGCCTAATTTGGGAACATGAGCCCAACAGCATTGCTCAGATTCCTGCGAGAGAATCTGGCTAACTTTCAGTTCTGCGTCCTGGGAGGAACACCGAAGGGATGGGGGGGGGGGTGGCGAGAAAGGGAACAGCTGTGACTCAAACATGTCTCCAGGCAAGTGGGCGAATAAGAGTCCTCAGGCGAGAGCCTACTCCCGCTCCAGAAGGATTCCGGGGGAGTAACCCAAAAGCCTCTCTCTGCCGGAGGTCTGTGCGCCGACCTATCTAGCAGCGAGAAGAGGTTAGGTGGTGGAGAAGCACCTGGCTGGAGTCCCAGACGCTAGACTAGAGTCAGAGATGAGCTGAAGGACTCTGGACCAGTCACCCAACCTCACAAAGTCTCAGTGTCCTCATAGCTAAAATGAGGTCAGAGGGGCACCCACCTCAAGAGCTCCCAAGGGGCTTCCGTAGGACACCGCATGCAGTTAACAGAGAGGTAGCGGTTGTTCCCATGCAAACCAAATTTATTGTTAAAAGGACAATCTGCAAACCAAAAGTTAAGGCACAAAGAGGTCTAGACCCAAGGGAGACGTGCTCATCCAAAAGACAGGCCAGCCCTGGACAGGTTTTGCCCGAGATTACTTTTCGCCAACCTCGCCGTACGGCAGCACAACTCCATGGTAGAAAGTGCCCTGGTCTTTTCTCGAAGGAACTGATTCTGTCAGAGCAGAATCGCTTGAATCAACAGAAGGGGAAAGCTCAAACAGAGAAATCCAGTTTAATTCTCAGGGCTGCCCTGACAGGAGGAAGTTCTACACCGAAGACACGCAGACACCCCTCACGGAACCATCTTCCAGTACAATTCTCAGCAACTGTCACTGCTCGGCAACCAACCTGAACGACTAATACCAAACTGCCAGCTGAACTACGCATCTAGCGATCCACACCCGATTTGTGACAGGTGGCCCCAAAACCCCCCAAAAGAGAAGAGCGAAGTCATAAACTTTCTTGGTGCTTACCTTTCTTGAGAGATTCCCGCGTGCTGGGTACCGTGCTAAGCACGCATGCGTATTACCTAAGTTCATCTAAAGAAGCAGGTACGACTCTAACCAACTCCGAGCTGGTAAAACTACATGAAGAGCTCATCTTTCAGGTGACTCAGTACAACTAGACAGTTGAAGTGCTTCGAAATTATCTGAAATTTACATAATGACTAATAAAGAGACATTCCCTCTCCTCTCAGAGAGGGAGGAAGCGTCTAACGACCTGGACTGAGACGCGGGGATCCTAGAGGCGGAACGCCCCAAATGGTCACAGAGAAAATGGGCGGAAGGAGAAGATCCGGAAATGCTGACAGAGGCGACTCAATCAGGTACACTGGGGGTGTCGGGGCGTCTCATCTTCCGCCGAACTCTACCCAACTTTAAATTAGAAATCTGGAGAGGAATGTGGGGTTTTTGTTGTTATTACTAAAAATAATTCTTTCCTGTCAAACCCAAATCTGTGAAAAAACCCGTTGTATGAATTCTGTTTTTAAAAACAACGATGACGCGCTGGTTGCAAATGGCCCCCTCGACAGCCCTTCTCCTCTTCTCCCCAACCCCAAACCCCAGTGTCATGGCTGTGGCAACATGCCTGGCTGAAAAGTCCCTTGACATTTAAGGTGCTTTGTAAGAGTCGATTCTGACCAATGAGATGTAACTAGGAGTCTACTTGGTGAGGTCTGTGGCTACTGTTTTCCTCAGAAGAAGGAACAAACTTAGTGGGCATGCGCCTTGAGCTCTTCTACTGTTGCCCCTCCTCCCACCTAGAACGCAGACCTGATGCCTGGGGAGCCGCCAGCCATCTCTCAACTGCGAGAACAGTCCGAGGGCTCCAGGCAGCAGAGGGGGAAGCCAGGAGGGGCCAGCGTATCGCCCAGTGCCTGCGCCTGCCCTGCTCTGCCCTCCGCTGGACTTCTGCTGTTGGAAAAATCATGCCTGCTTGACTCAAACGCGGGGGTCAAGTTTCCGATCTACGTAGCTAAATACACTGCTAAGAGATACACCGGGGTACCTGGAAATCAATCCGTCTCGAAAGACCACGAGTTTTACACTTAAATGGAAACAGCAGACGGCAGATGAAACGTGAGTAAATCTGAGCAGGTGTTTGAAAATAAGGAGAGGCACACCGGACAAGGTAGGCGCAGGTGAGCAAGCGTGACCAGCGCCATGGGGCTCCGGCCAGCTGTCGCCGTGGGGGGAGGCCGGCCCAGCGTGCCCGCTGTGCCAAGACTTCTGATTTGAAGAGAAGCCCAGAATCCGGGTTTCCACGTGAAGTCTCCGAATTTACAAACGACCGGATTAAAACATTTTAAACTCTGTACGGATCAAACAGGACAAGACTGTAGGCCACGTTCAACCTGAAGGCTCCCGGTTTTCAATCTTACTAGAGAGGGTTACGGCAAGATAAAAAGAACATCCAGGTTCTAGAGAAATAATAATGACGAGCCACAAATCGCGTGCTCCAGCCAGATTGTGTGAAGGGCTTTACATCTCTTATCTCACGTTTTCTTTTCAGCCGCCCTGTGGAGGACGGGAAGGGATTATCGCCAGCTTACCGAGGAGGGAACTGAGGCTAAAAGAGGTTAAATAACTTGCTTGGAGTCCTAGGGCTCCTGGGTGGCCGAGCCGGGATTTCAACCCAGGCCTGTATGACCCCGAGGCCCCTGCTCTTACCCAGTCTTCCTGAGGAGGGCCCGCGCACCCAGAACGCACAAACACTGCTTCGGATCTCTACGAGTTTGCCTCTGGATAAAGGAGTTGGAGCCCTCAAAGGGGCTTCCAAGTCAGTTTGACGAGTGACCCAGGCTCACTTCTCCTACGTTGCTGCCCTTTAATAAAAATGGCAAAGCACTCGCCAATACTCCCAATACTCATCTATTCGCTAGATGACTGGCTGAACGCGCGTGTGTGTAGCGCTGTTCGGTTTACTAAAGTGCTGTCGGATGCATCTCTCTCTTAATCCCCACGGCAACCTGGCGGTGTGGTTACCACCGCCTGATGGATAACGGAAGGGAGGACTAGAGAGATCGGTGGGCTTGTTCCAGAGCCAGGCAATTAGCAGAGCCGGGTCTCAAGCTCTGGTTTGCTGGTGCCAAGCCGTGCGTTCTCTCTATTCTAGCAGAGCCCTCTTCCTCCGCCAGGGCGTCCAACTCCACCACCCTGCTTCAAAATGATCGCTCCTGCTTGACTCTACAGGACTCCAGAAGTCTGACAGCCCCCACGTGCCGGATTTACGTTTTCATGGATAGCTTCGTCCTAGAATATAGTCAGCGGGAGGCCAAAGAAAAATATATCAAGTCATACACTCCGAACTGGAATGCAGATGGGCACACACACAAGGCTTGGGATCTAATTTTAGAAAGAAACAGCCGAAAAGTCCCACACAGCGCAGTGAGCATCTGGCCCCGGGGCGGGTGGGGGGGGGGGCTGCCCACGCTGCTTTAAACCTCGGTCAACCCAGGGAGACAAGGAATGTTGGAATTCTGACTGGCATGTCATTGTCAGGCACCAGTTGGGGAAGAACAGAATGACTTTTCATCACGTTCTCCCAGAAAAACACTAAGGCCCGGAGGTAGATGTCCCTGGGGAAATCAGTAGGCATTCCAGACAGGCTGAAACCCTGAAAAGCTCATGCCAGTCTGTAACTTTGAAGTTAGGTATTCACAGGACTGACTCTCACCTGGGAGCCAGAGGGAAGGCCATGGGCGGGTGAACAATGCCTACCGAGCCCAGCCTAGAAGCTCATGTGGTGTGGGGCTGACGTGAGCCCCAAGGCCATCAGGTCACGCCAGGACATCCTTCCTGGCCCACCACCGAACCACAACCGGCAGGGAGAGTCTCCTTCACAATTAAGTAGACGTGTGACTCTTCTTTCTGGCTGCCGGTGATCACGGGAATATTAGTTCCAAGATGGCAGGAGAGTCTGTCTCTTTTGACCACTGAAATATGCCAACCCTCTAAAATGGTACCTGGTGCCATTTGTTGGACAAAGGAATAAGTGATTTGTTGTTGAGACGCATTCTCCTAGACCCAGTCTAAAGTGGCCAGAGGCCCAGAGGAGACTGACGTTAACCTAGTGTACGCTTGCATGTTTTCTCTTTGAAGACATCCGCGACTGTAGTTCGAGCTCCCCAAGACCCAGCGTTGGGTATGACATGTGTCATGTCGCCCTCTTCCTACATTCTACCACCGCTCCCCTGAGCTGCGCCTCCAGGGTGCCACCTTCTGCCCATCCCCCAGCCTGCAACGCTCCTCCTCGGCTTCTAAGGGCTCCGCTGCACACGGCGTACTTCACCCCCGCATGAGCCTTTGTGCGGTCAACTGCAGGCCTGTTCCACGCTGGGCACTGTGATCATAAAGGGGCAGGACACACAACGCCTGCCTTCCAAAAGCTCACCTCCTGTGAGGGAGCCCGGCGGGTCAGCAATTAGAATACAATGTAAGAGGGGCGCCTGGGCGGCTCAGTCGGGTGAGCGTCCGACTTCGGCTCAGGTCATGATCTCGCAGTCTGTGAGTTCCAGCCCCGCGTCGGGCTCTGTGCTGACAGCTCAGAGCCTGGAGCCTGTTTCCGATTCTGTGTCTTCCTCTCTCTCCGCCCCTCCCCCACTCATGCTCTGTCTCTCTCTGTCTCAAAAATTAAAAATAAATAAATAAATAAATAAATAAAAAGAATACAATGTAAGAAGCACTATAATGTAGGTGCTACAGCCGAAGTCACAAACCGAAAACCTTCAGGACTAATCTAGTCCGTATGATGACTTGTTATAAAGCATGCTAACCTGTACAGATGTGTTGCTTTCTCACATTTTTAGACTGCCGGCCTCTCTTGGAAAATCAGAGGATCTGGCAATACTGGGCCCGCAGTCTCCAGTAGCAGTCAGCTTTCCGCTTGGCAGCGGTTACCGCTTTAGAGGGGACATGGGCCCCCCCCCCAGTTCCCACAACCCCCGTCCCGTCCTCTCCCTACTGCCGCAGGCAATGAGGCCAAGGGCCGGCTACCGCCTTTCTGTGCTGGCATGACTGTTACCTTAGAGTAAGGATTCTTGGTACCCACATTTCTACAGTAAGTGAGAAAGTGAAAGATAAACTGAAAGGGCCAGGTACAGAAATGCTGGAAAACTTACTTCCTATAAGGGTGAAGAACATCCCAATGCATGTGATATGTAAGTAGCTGTGTCTGTGTCTTGTCCCCAGCATGCTTTGCTCATGCACCTGTCCGGCCCATTCTAACAGCAGCGCCGCGGAGATCCCCTCATCCATTTTATACCTACTAGGGCCAACGAGCTGGATGACTGAGAAGCCAGGTTTCCTGCTGCTTGGAAACTGTCTAGTGGGGCAGACAGATAGATAAAAAGCAAATCAGCATACAATGTGAGAATGTCCTCTAATAGGTACCACGGGCACTGAGAAGAAGGAGCCCTAAGATGGTCTGGGGAAGTTAGGAAGAGCTGATGGAGCCTGAAACTGACTCTCGAAAAGGGCAAAGTTTGTTCACACGGACAGAGGAAGGTGCAAAGGGGCTCTGAGTAAACTTGCCCAAAATAGCGCCCTGGCATTAAACGTGTTGCTCGCCGGGACGACCCACCCTCCACGGAGCAGCTGGACAAATTCCCACAATTCCAGGGCACTCAGAAAAGTTTCCAGGAAAGTAAGGCCAGTACTAATCCCCTTCCTGCCTGAAAACTGTAGAAAGTGCAGGTCACCACTGAGAGCACACGTCCAGTTGTGTAATCCGACCTTACGTCACCAGCATGCCTCGCTGGCATTTAGTGGGTAGAAATAAAAACCTGGATTTCCAGACTTCCAGTTACCCCCGCCTCGGCAAATGGAAGAACGGTCTCCACTGAGAATATGAAGCAATGCACAGCAACCACTCTGGCACCAAAGAAGAACGTTCCTCGGTCATTGCTTGCTAATAGGACAAATGCCAAGGAAGGGAATTCCCAAATCAAGACAGGAGGAAGGGCTGGGCTTAAAGAGGAGACGGACGGAATACCACATCCTTGCTCATTAAGAAATTACTAACTCTGGGGCACCCGGGTGGCTCAGTCCGTTAAGCGACCGACTCTTGATTTCAGCTCAGGTCATGATCTCGGGGTTCGTGTTGACAGCGCGGAGCCTGCTTGGGATTCTCTTTCTCTCTCCCTTTCTCTCTCTTCTTCAAAATAAATAAACTTAAAAAAAAAAAAAAAAAGCAATTACTAACTCTTAGCATTTTTTTTTAACACCCACCTCTCCAGTCAGAATCGAAGAAGAAGAGTTCTTGTTACTGAGATGATTCTCCACTTGAGTTGGGTCCTGTTGAGCTCGGCGCCCCATCTTGGGCCCCTGTAAGGAGAGATGGGGAGTGCTGCGGACCCGAACATCTTCGAGCCACTAGGAGGACAAGAATTCTGGGAAGGTAAGCAAGGACAGGATTTACGAAGACGTGGTGGAAGATGGGATTGAGTAACTTGAATATATTTCCCAAAAATGCTCCAAACCCTTGACACGAAGCACCTGAGATCATTTCTATTTAATAGGAAAATATGAACTTCCTGGATCAGTGATCACAAGTTTCTCTTTTAACTACCATAGATCTTTCCTACCCAAAGAAATGCAGCTAGACATTCCTCTAGAATGAACGGAGACCTCATGTCAGAAAATGGATTCCACGCTTCCCACGTGTGATTCCATTTCACCTTCACTGCAGCACTCTGAAGTCGGTATCAACATCTCCATTTTAGAGAGAAGGAAACCGAGGTTCGGGAGGGGTTCATTTGTTTTAATTTAAGAAATTAGATTATAATTGGCACACAGTGTCAACTTTTTTTAAAACCCAGTAGGCAACTTCATACTCGATTTGACCCCTGGACCCCTAGTGCCTTGCCATTTCTCCATGTTATAAACCCGAGTCCTGATTTCCTAAATCATAAAACTGAGGTAACGCCCACCTCCCCCGTGGAAACTCTGGTCAAGAAAAGGCGCCTCCAGTCTGCCTGCCTGCCTTCCTCAGGCGTTAAAATATTGTGGTTTTTACATGAACTTCTGGCATAAGAAGTCCCACGGAAAAAGCCCTAGGATGGGTACAAGTGCGACCCTGGCCAGGACTACTCCTCCTCCCCACATCACCCTTCAGATACGACCGTTCTAGGGGAGTTAGCACTTGGGGCTCCAGAAAGCGCAGACTGGCTGGGAAGTTTCCCACCGGTTCCAGAGGCCGGCAGGAACAGGATGTGTTTTCTGCTTTTGGAGAATTTTAAAGAAAGCACACCCCAGGCCAGGAGCGGCGCAGCCCACCGCTGCCCCGGGGGCGGGACAGCTGAGGCCGCCACTTCCCCGGCCTCACCCCGACGCGACTCTGGGCCCGCCCGCTCCGGCCGCTGGGGACAGGCCAGGTCAAGGCGCCTCAAGGACGCCGGACCGGCTGGGTCGCTCCTCCCCACCCGCCAAATCCTAGCCCCAGATCCCTAAGCCTATCCTCACGGAGGTGGCCGAGCCGCGGCGCCGCTCTTCGCCGAAGTCCAGCACGTCCTCCATCTCCGCGGCCGCCTGACGTCACTTCCTGGAAACCAAGCGGCCCAGTCGCGTCCCTGACGACGGCTCTGCCCTTTCATCTCAATATTTAAAGGATCCGTGGCATCATTCCTGGATTCTGTGAGCCACCTTTGAATTTAAATCAAAACTTTCCTAAACTTCCTTGCTGGACTTCTGGAAGAAACCTTCAGATAGTACATCCCGCTAGGCAAGGCTACTTCTGTGGGAGTGAAAAAATGCTATCTTTAGGAACTGTCTATACTTGTAGTTCTGTTTAAATATTATTAAGTGCAAAGCATTGGCTAATAGTAGTAATCAAATTGATCCTTCTTATTAGCTTCCTATATAGCTCTTGCAATGTACAAACGACCTTCACAGTTATTAGCATAATAACTTTATGTGGAAAAACGAGGTAAGTTGTATTGTCTCCATTGGCCAGGAAAGAAAACAGACTCACAGGTGGGGGAGTAGGGGGGTCAGGTGCAAATAGTTTCTAATGGAAAATGTAATATATATAATCTCTGCCTTCAAGAACTTTACAAAGAGACTGAACGAAGATATCAAATATCTAAGTAGTAATAACATTCCAAAGTACAAGTAATCCCTCCAACAGCCCCACAAAGGGAGCATCGGTGATACCTATTCAACAATTGAGGATACTAAGGTGCAAAGAGGTGGCTCGAGGGAAGTCATCTGAGTGCTAAGCATCAGAGCCAAGTGTCTTTTTTTTTTTAAGTTTATTTATTTATTTTGAGAGAGTGAGAGAGAGTGCAAGTGGGGGAGGAGGAGAGAGAGGGAGAGACAGAATCCCAAGTAGGCTGCCTGCTGTCGGCGCAAAGCCCGATGAGGTGGGACTCAAAGTTGAGAACCATGAGCTATCGAGAGTCAGAGGCTTAACCAACGGAGCCACCCAGGTACCCCGCCAGGTGCCTTTTTGATACCAGATCTTACAACAGTTTTTTTCTCCTGCACATATTACTGGGTACCAGCCATTCTCCTAGGCTACCCTAGGAAGATATCCCTCCAATTCCCAGCCTAATGGGGCAAGCAAGTTAAGTCTTCATTGATTCTTCACGTGAGATCCCCAAGTTAACGCCACTAGCCAGGTCCCTGGTCCTGGTCAGCCAGAACCCTCAGAAGATGGTCTCATAATCCTGAAAGTGAGCAAGACCCCCAATATCATGCTGGGCCTAAGGTCCAGATGATCACTGCTGGAATGTGAGGACTTGCCAGTGGAAGTAGCACCCCCTAAAAGCGGATTGCAACCATTTCTTAAATACCCAATAAATTAATTAAAGCGGTCATCCACACATGTTGACTGGGAGGGCCACGTGTTTGCATGTCTTTTGACAACAACAGCACTGCTTGGATGTCAGAGATTGGAGGTCTTATCCTGGCTCTGCTGATAACTCCCTGTGTGGCAGAGCCCTCTGGACCTGTCTCTCCCCTGTAATTGCTCTTAGAGACTACCCTAAGATCTGCTTCTCAATGAAAATACCCTATTCGATTTTAATCTGAAGAAACATCCGTTGCCAAAAGCCGAGATAGATGAAATATAGGCTCCAATGAATCCTTTGTTTTCTTCTGCCTTGGTAGCAGATGAAGAAGAAGGAATTACTCTTTCGGTTTTTCCAAAATCCATATCCTACCTCCCTGCTTTGTGTGAGCTCACAGCTACTCTACCACCACCTTAAGGCCGGTTTCCTCTCACTCTTCCCCCGAGTTGCTGAAAGCAACGGTGCCTGGTGCTCACTCTGGGCAGAAAGAAACTCCAGAGTAGTGGCTTCCAGAACTTGCTGAGCACCTGAATCACCTCTGAGGGTTATTCTACTACTCTTTTTTTTTTTTAAGTTTAGTTTATTTTGAGAGAGAGAGAGGGAGGGGGGAGGTGGAAAGAGAGAGGGAATCCCAAGCAGGCCCTGAGCTGTCAACAGAGCCGGATGTGGGGCTCGAACCCATGAACCCATGGGATCCTGACCTGAGCCTAACCCAAGAGTCGGACGCTCCATCGACTGAGCCGCCCAGGCGTCCCACCTGTGAGGTTTCTTAAAAATACATGTGCCAGAGCCCCGTCCCTGGAGAGTGATTCGGTAGAGGTGGCGTCCAGAAGGATATAATTTTGATAGCTTTCCTCCCATCTTGCAAGGGTTTGCTTAAAGGCCTGAGTAAGGTCTTCTCTGTCACCCTGTTTCAAGTTGCAGCGGTCCCAGCCCAGGCACCCCGCATTCTACCTCCCTGCTTTATTTTCCCCCATGGCACTTATCTTTCACCACAATGCATAAATTACTTGGTTTATGGCCTTTTCCATGCACGTACCCTCCACCCCGTGCGTAAGCTCCATTAAGGGTAAAGGCTTTGTGTATTTATTTTGTTCACTGCTGCATCCGCAGAGCCTAGAACACTGCCCGGCATACAGTGAATGGCAAAAATCTCTCTCAAATGATGGCTGAACTTCAGAGGCAGTATCGCACCGGAAAGTGCATAGACTCTGGCAACAGACTTCCTGCCTCCAAATCTAAGTGTTGACCCCTACGGGCTATACATTCTAGGTAAGTTACGTTAAGCTTTCTACACCTAGATTTCCTGGCGTTATTCAAATACACGACATGTATGACAACGCCTACCCAAACTAGAGGGGCCGAGTTAACTATCACCTCCACCACCCACAAGCTTGTGACCTTGAAAAATAAAATTGCTCTGTGCCTCAGTTTCCTCAATAGTAGACTATCCTGGGAATTCCGTGATCATCTCAGAGGCCTAGGAGCCGGGAGCAGGAAGCTGACCTCACAGGAAGGGTCCGGGAAGGCAGGGTGAGGTGGGGTGGCCGGAAGCGGCACTGATTCCCAGGAGTGATCAATTCAGGGGCTGTGTTGCTGGGAAGCAACGTGCCTCGCCTTCTCTGAGCTTCTCGTGGGAAAAGACCCAGAAGCTTAGTTGGAGAAGCGGAACGAGAGCGAGCGGAGAGAAAACTTCCCCTCACCCATCTGGGAAATGGGCTGGGGCCAACTGCTGACTTCGCGCTCGCTGGCGCAGCTCCCTGCGGAACCCTCGGCGGGGAGGGAGGCCGCGAACATCTGGAGGACATTTCTGCGAGAGCGGCTGCCGAGCGAGGCCCGGGGAAGAGAGAGGTGCACTTGTGCGCACGTCGGGCCGAGAGGGAGGCCGTCCCTCCAAGCTCCGGGCCCGCTGCCCTCGCCCTCTCCGCGGCCCCTTCTCTCCACGCCCCCGCCCCACCCCCAGCCCTCCCCGCCGTCCCGGCCGCGGGCCGCCGCGCTCCTTCACTGGCGGCCTCGCCTCGCCAGAGGGCACCCTCGATCTGCCGGAAAACGCCACCATTTTCAATGGCCCTGGAGCATCTCCAAGCTTCAGCCCGCCGCCCGACTCCAGGCTTGTCAGTGAAGAATCGGGGCCAGGATCGCCGCGGAGCTGAGCCCACCTCCGACCCCGCTCCCGGGCCGGGCGTCGCCCCCCACCCCCGACGGTGGGCACGGGCCGCCCCAGAGCAGGCCCCGTGCGCGCGCGCGCGCGTGCCCCCGGCCCTGTCCCTGCCCCGTGTCCCGCCGGGCGCGGGGGCGGCCCGGGCCGGGGGGCCCGGGCCAGAGCGAGAGACGGGCCCGGAGGAGAGAGGACGGACTGACAGCTGGCGAGAGGGCGAAGGAACTGGGGGAGAGGGAGGGAAGGGATTCGTCGGAGTAACTTTCCAGAAAAACAGTCAACGTGTAGCAGGAGTGACTCCAAGAGGGGAAAAAAAGTTCAGTTACCACGTCGAACGACAGGACTCGCAAAGTATTTTTCAAATGGGCTCGGCTTTTCCTGTGCCTGTTTAAAACATTAAAATCGTGCAGCAAAAGAGGCTGCGTGCGCTGGTCCCTCCCTCCCCCACCCGGGCCAGAGACGTCATGGGAGGGAGGTATAAAATTTCAGCAGAGAGAAATAGAGAAAGCAGTGTGTGTGCATGTGTGTGTGAGAGAGGGAGAGGGAGAGGAGCGAGAGGGAGCGAGGGAGAGGGAGAGAGAGAGGGAGAAGGAGAGGGAGAAGCAGCAGGGAGAGGAAGGGAGGGAAGCAGAAAGCCAAGGCCAAGGGAATGAGCAAGCGAGGGGAGAGATAGGGGAAGAAGCCTGAGAAAGAAGGAATAACAGCTCTCCGGAGCCGGCGTGCAGTGAACTGGCTTCTATTTTCTCTTTCTTTTCCTTTTTATTTTTTAAAGAGAAGCAGGGAACAGAAGCAATGGCCGAGGGAGAAGACAAGCCGAGGTGCTGGTGACCCTGGGCGTCCAAGTGGATTATTGCTCCTGGGGCCTGTTCTCCCTGCCTTCCAATTGCACATACCCCCACTGCCCAGCCAATGAAGAGGAGAGGCAGCGTGAACAAAGTCATTTAGAAAGCCCCCGAGGAAGTGTAAACAAAAGAGAAAGCATGAATGGTGTGCCCGAGAGACAAGTGTGTCCTGCTGCCCCCACCTTGAGCTGGGCCAGCGCGGCCCAGCCCTGCCTCTCCCCACCTACTCACTGGTAATCTGACTTTTTTTTTTTTTTTTTAACCAATTTTTTTTTTCCTTTTCTTTTCCATTCTCTTTTCTTATCCTCCTTCAGGGCAAGATAAGGATTTTGATTTTGGGACCCAGCCATGGTCCTTCTGCTCCTTCTTTAAAAGACCCACTTTCTCCCCATCGCCAAGCGGCATTTGGCAATATCAGATATCCGCTCTATTTATTTTTACCTAAGGAAAAACTCCAGCTCCCTTCCCACTCCCAGCTGCCTCGCCACCCCTCCCAGCCGTCTGCTTGCCCTCCACCTGGCCTGCTGGGAGTCAGAGCCCAGCAGAACCTGTTTAGACACATGGAGAAGAAACCCAGAGCTGCAAGGCACACAGTCGGCTTCTTCGCGCTCAGCGTTGCCAGCGCTTCCTGGAAGTCCTGAAGCTCTCGCAGTGCAGTGAGTTCATGCACCTTCTTGCCAAGCCTCAGTCTTCGGGATCTAGGGAGGCCGCCTGGTTTTCCTCCCTCCTTCTGCACGACTGCTGGGGTCTCCTCCTCGCCAGGCCTCGCAGCCCCCCTGGCCTCTCTCCGCGGCTTGCGCATGAAGATGCACTTGCACAGGGCTCTGGTGGTCCTGGCCCTGCTGAACTTCGCCACGGTCAGCCTCTCTCTGTCCACTTGCACCACCTTGGACTTTGGCCACATCAAGAAGAAGAGGGTGGAAGCCATTAGGGGACAGATCTTGAGCAAGCTCAGGCTCACCAGTCCCCCCGAGCCATCGGTGATGACCCACGTCCCCTACCAGGTCCTGGCCCTCTACAACAGCACCCGGGAGCTGCTGGAGGAGATGCAGGGGGAGAGGGAAGACAGCTGCACTCAGGAAAACACCGAGTCGGAGTACTATGCCAAAGAAATCCATAAATTCGACATGGTCCAGGGGCTGGCGGAGCACAGTAAGTCCACACTCTCGCGGGGGCGTCTGCTCCGGAGGGTCTGAACTGGAGCGGGGAGTTCCTCGGAGGGAGGGGGCCTGGCGGTGGCCTCGCAGCAGGGTGCCCCGGGTTCACCCACACCAAGGCTCAGGGAGGTGCGATGCGTGGCTAGGGCCGGGTGGGCGGCTGGGGAGGGAGCCAGGGCCGTTCTGGTAAGAGCCGGGGGGCTTCCGGGAGGCCAGGAGCCCTGGAGTTGAGTGGCTTGCTGCACTCACATCGCAGCCTCGGCCGATTTGACCTTGGAATTACACCACGCTGTCCCGGTAACATCTGTGTCCTGGCCCATGTGATGGGATAGGTGACTGGGAGCATACGGATGCCACCGAGGGCGAGGGCCAGCTGTCTCGACAGCCCCTGTGGCTCCCTGAGTCTGGAGACCTCCGTCTTCTCCCTTGTTTTTGCGACTCATTGTGACACGTCTTTGGTTTAGTTTTTCCAGTTCTTGGGAAGAGGAGTGTACTTGCCCCCAGGTTCATGTCTGTCAGGCTTTTTGAAGCCCAGGCAAGAGACAGCCTCTTGCTGTCTAGGCCCTTCGGTCCATGCCACACACGTGACCCACGTGAGCTGTGAGCATGGTTGAAAGGCATGCACCTACGTTCACACGTCCAAGTGCTTCGGGGCGATGTGGAGTCTGGCTTTGTACAGTGGACAGATTCATGTGCTCAAAATGGGCGTCTTCCAGGCCCGCGGACACGGGGAAAGCAGGGTTGTGGCTCTGGACGTGTACATGAGTGCTGGCCGCCCTCTTGTGTCTGCGTGTCACGGGAAGAGTGGGTGGGAGGTGTGGCCGTGGGTGCAGAGAGGACATGTGTCTGGGAGTGTGTCCTCCCCGGAGGCTCCCGTCTGTGCCGAGAGGCTGGGAGGCTTCTGGGTGAGACGGCTGTGTGTGTGTGTTTGTACACGTGTGGAAGTCATGTGTGTTTACTGAACGGACATTTAAAAAACCTCAATACAAGAGAGAGAGATTTGGCAGATGTTGAGAAACTGACAGCCCAAGAAGGGAGGAATGTGAGCCGCTCTGGGCCGGGGACCCTGGGAGCAGCTCTGTTTGCTTTTCCTACCAGCAGGTGTCCTCACCACCCGGACTACCTCTGCCCCGGCCCACCTGGCCCTGGGGAGTGGGAGCAGGAGGAGCAGGCAGGGTGGGGGTGGGGGGTCAGTGGGGGAACTGCAGGGGCTGAAAGGAACCTGGATGCAGAGAAAGAAGAGGAGTAGGTAGCCGGTGGGTGGAGCAGCTCCAGCTGAAGGTGCAAAAGGCCCTATTGGGAGCTGGCCCGTGCCAGGTCCGGGAGCCTGTGGTTACTGGCGAGGGGTTCCCACTCCCGTTTCCTGTGGCCGCCTGGAGCGCCTTGCCTTAGGATGTGGCTACTGTGTGGGGCAGAAGCCGGAGTAAGAGGCAGAGCTGGTGCACCCTGCCCGGGGTCCTCCAGGGGGTCTGGCTTCGGGTCGGCCAGGGGGCCACCATTCCCAGAGGCACCAGCACCTGGAAGGCTGAACCCCCAATTCCCTGGGCAACCACTGAGTCAGGAGACAGTGGCCACGAATATGGAACACTGAGGCCTGCGGGAGAGGTCGGAAGGGAGCCCAGGGTGAGAGAGAAGAGCTCAGACCTTACCATCCGGGTCAGGAGGTGCCGTCCCAGGGAGGAAGGATTCTGAGTCACAAGGGCCCGTCCAGCCTGGAATCCGGAGCTGAGAAGGAACGGGCCAGATGCATGCGAGGGCATCTGGGTGCCAGGGGCCGTGGATTTTGTACAGAGACTCAGGACACAGATAGCGAGCAGTCTTGGGGAGGGCCAAGACGCTGGGCACACAGACGCTGGGCAGCTCGGCCTGCAGCACCGGGACCCTAGCAGATAGGGGTGGCCCTCGGGCCACAGAGCCTGGTCAGGCTGGGAGCAAGCCCGACAGGGAGCTATTTGGGATACTGTGGAGGAGCCGGGGCCCAGTGGGATGCAGGCGATGCCATGGAGGCTTGCAGGTGCAAACAGGAAGCGGGCCCAGACTCTCTGCAGCTGTTGGAGGTGACACAGAGGCTGAGCAGACTCGGCTTGGGCCCGCCCTGCAGCTGGTCAGGTGCTGAGCCAGCCCTGGAGAGGCCAGCGCAGAAGACACACTCATTATAAAGAAGGCGGCGGGCGGATGCTGAGAAGGAGCAGAAAGCCATCCTCGGAGGCTTGAGGTGGGGGAAGCCTGTCCTGAGCTCGCGAGGGCTGTGTCCTGGAGTGGCACTGGGTCCGTGGTGGGACACTAGCAGGGTTCATCATTCCCAGCCCGCTCCTGTACCCAGTGGACGGGCACTTAGAGAGAAGTGACAGCAGGAGCTGGTGCAAGGACATAGGGGAGGCTGGAGAGCAAAGTGTGGCAAGGAATAATTTCCGGTCTGCGGGAGAGAGGGCGCCAGGGCGAGCAAAGAGGAGAGGGCCCATCGGCCGGCTCTGCCCTGTCAGGTAGGAACCCCGAGTCTCTGCCTTACAGATGGGGACACAGAAACATGCATCCGTTAAGTCACGTGCCTCAAAGAGAGGGGCTCTAACCTCGACGCTCTGCCTGCAGAATGCATGCTGGTAGGCACTAACGCGAGTGTGTAAAATAAACCTTTTAAGTCCCCCCTTTCACCTTAAGGCTCTAAGAGCACTTTGATTTACCACATGAACAAATCACATATCAGACCAAGCAAGGTGGGGGGGGCGGTCGGAGCCGTTTGAAACTCTGAGGGCAGATTGCACGGGGACAACCGAGCGTGTCCTTTCTTAGCTCTGGCTATTGTTACGGCCAGGAGATTGACACCGGCACAGACCACAGCCGTCCTCCCAAATTCAGCGGAAGGGTTTTCTTTATCTCATGAAGAGCCCACACCGGATGGAATTAGGCAGGTCACCTCTCTGAGCCTCGGTGTTCTCATCTGCAAAGTCAGAGATCATTTCTAAGCTCTCGCGCAGCTGAAGCCGTTTTATGCATCCATCTGGGATGCTTCAGCAGGCGCAGCGGTGAAGGCCAGACTCGGGAAATCCTTTCCGAATTCACCAGGAGCTGGCTCTGTAGAGGCTGTCTCTGACCCACGTGGTGGGGAAAGACACGGGCTTTTCCTTTCCTTCCTCGTCCTCGTTATCAAGATATCACCGGCGTGGGTGTTGTTTTAACTTCTGGCTTGTAATTATCTGTGTCTGGCGGGGGACTCGTGTTTGCCCCCAAGAGGGGCTCTGTGACAGTCGGCAAACCCAGAGTTCCTGGGGAAAGAGAAAACTTGATAGTTGAGCCTTTCTTTCCTGGATGGTACTGTTGGACTTGGATTTGTCATTCTGAAAATTAAAAGACATTTTTGTATCCCAGGCACTCATTTGTTCTAAGGGCCGGTGCCCTCTGCACACTGGGGCAGTGTTTCTCCAAGAATGGTCCCGGGGGCCATGTAAATGTAAAAAGTGTGGATTCCCAGGCCCGACCCCACCCTTCCAGAATCAGAATCTGGCGGTGGGGTCCTGGGGAATCCATATTTCCAAAAAAGCACCCCCTTGACTCGGAAGCTCACGGAAGCTCAAGTCTGTGAACTAGGGCAGACCTCTCCTTAAAGGGCTGCAAACACAAGTGCCCACAGAAGCCAGGCAGCTAATAGGAAGGATCTGGAAGAAAAGCCTCAGAGCCAGCACCAGGACGGAGCACGCAGGACACTTGGCCTCAGGGTCCAGGAGAGAATAGGGCGTGCAGGGGGCGGATGGGGTGGGCGGAGCTGGAAGCACCCACACCCTGTGAAAAGGGGGCCCCCACTGCTGGGTCCCTGCTGATTTCTGCATTTAGGAACGTGGGTCCGGCTTGACTAGACCTTTACCATTATCCGGAAGAGCAGAAAATCTGGATCTTCTTGTGAAATCTCCCAACGTGTAACACGGGCTTCAAATGCTGATGGGCTTCTAATTCAGAAAGTTTTTAAATGATGCATTGGCCCAACTGCATGTCTAATACGTTTACAGGTGAACCGTTTAATGGCTAAATCATTGGAGTGTGGTTCTCCAACTTCCAGAACATCTGGAAGCCATGGCACCCTTTGCAGAGCACTATAAACTGTGGTCCTCAACTCTGGGTACACGTCAGAATCATCTGGAGATCTAATTCAAAAAGAAAGAGAGAGAGAGAGGGAAAGAGAGAGAGGAAGGAAGGAAGGGAGGGATGAAGTGAGGAAAGAAAGAAGGAAGGAAGGGAGGGAGGGAGGGAGGAAGTGAGGAAAGAAGGAAGGAAGGAAGGGAGGGAGGGAGTAAGGAAGAAAGCAGCTCTGGACCCACCCACTCCGAGGTGGAGAGGGGAGTGGGGCCAGGCCTCACATGTTTTCAAGGCTCTCCAGGTGATTCTAACGAGCCGCCAGAGCGAAGAACTTGGCCACGCTGATATATGCATGCCGTCGTTGGAACCCGCGCAGGTTTACCTGCAGAAATGATGTGTATAAAAGCAAAGGCACATCCGGGAGCCCTGGCGTCTGGAAAGATCTTAAAGGGCATGGTCCAAACATGGTCAGCTGTTCCCACGTGGTTTTTTTCATGCAAAACTCTACATGAATATTCTTTGCTTATTTTTCTCTCCCCATAGCACAAAAGGGAAAAAGGGCCTCCGCCAATATATGTATTTCTTGCGCAGTGGAAAAAGTTGGTCATGATGTAATTTTAAAGGTGGATCCTCTAGCCCGGCTTCCAATAGTATCGGCGTCCTGCAGAAGCCTGGCTCACCCACACAGCTGAGCGGGGCTTGGCTGCTGCTGAGGCCTAAGTTGGCACTCTGGGCCCACTTCAGGGAAGCCTTCATTTTGTTGGTGAAACTGCGCCTCCACTAGATTTCTCCGGGCCCCCCAACTTCCAGAGTCTCCGATTCAATAAAAGAGGTGTGGTCCAAAGACTTGGGTTCAAACACCACCTGTGCTACCCGCTAACTTTCCCGACACTCGGTTTTCTCATTTGTCATTTTTTTTTTTTGATTTGAGAGAGAGAGAGAGAGTATGTGAGCGGGGAAGGGGCAGAGAGAGAGGGAGACAGGAGGATCCTAAGCAGGCTCCGCGCCAACAGCCATGAGCCCGATGTGGGGCTCGAACTCATGAACCATGAGATCATAACCCGAGCCGAAGTCGGACGCTCAACCAACCGAGCTACCCAGGCACCCCTCTCATTTGTAACATGGTCAGTTTGACTTCTCATTCTCCTCGAGGGTCGTTAGAGGGTCAGATGAGTTACCAACAGCTCTGTGCAACGCAACGTGGTGTTATCATAGCTGATTTACAATCCCCTTCGACAGATTCTTTGAAGCATCACCATTACTCCGTGGATTTAATTGCCAACGTTATATTTACATTTCCTTCTCTCTTGTAGGCAGTTCTTTTGTAATCGCCAACGAGTCTGTCTGAGCTTTACTGATAGTGTCAATTTACTTGTGTCAACCGATTCATGTGTGGCCCTGGCCAAGAACCCCCTGGACATCAGTTTCTTCACCTGAAGAGGGTGGCTCTAGATGACCCCCCAGTGTCCCTTCTACCTCTGCCAGAAACCTGTAGATCCCAGTGATAAAAAATGACCCTTCCCGCCTCCTTCTCGAAATCTCCTTGAAGTTCCCGCCAAGAGGAGTCCGTCTTAGGGAACAGATATCTGACTGATGGGCTGGAAGAAACAAGGGAGGGATGGTCACAAGGGTGTCCTGAAGACTCCCTCAGCTCATTGCTGCCCGCACGTCCTGGCTTCCTGCTGTCTTGACCCCCCCCTCTGGCTCTCCTCACCTGCACCCGCCATCTTCCTTCCCACAGTAGAGTGCACGGCTCATGGACATACTCTTTATGCCCCCTTTCAGCAGCTGCTGGAGGCGCTATTGTAACTGAAGCACACTGAAGACAGCTCCTTCAAGAACCAAGTGGGCCACTACTTGAGAGGGTTGCCAGTCTAAGGAACCTCCCCATGTCCAGAGGGCTCCAAACTGGCCAACTTAAAAATTATATTGCTCACACCGATGCCTGCCCCTTTCTGGTTCTATCTGAAATGGTTGAGGGAATGGTTGCAGTATTTGTTCTTTTGAAGCCAGTTATTAATCAGGGCTTCGTTAGCCGGCAGTCACACATTTGTTTTCCTAACATCTGTTCCGTTAATTTTCTAAGAACCAGTGTCAGGCCCACCAGATGGCAATTTCCAGAAACACTCACTCATCCTTTCCTAAAGATCAGTAGCGCATTTGTTTGTTTCCAAGCCTCTGATCCTTCCCGCCTTGTCCGTGGCTTCCTACACCACCCCTCGGGGTGATTATGAGCTCATTCCAGCCATGTCCATTATGTGTGGAATCCGGGTCTCCGAGCTTGAATTTCAAGTTCTGGCTATTATTACCATTTGTGTAGAAAGTTCTTCCCTGGGTGTTAATGCCGCTCGGACCTCGAGGTGGTAGAGCGCACAGGAGGAAAGACAGGATCTTTCTTTTCTCTTCATCTGGCTCCGAGGTGTGGGAGAGGAGCATCTGCTGCCTTGTGGACAGGGACAAAGAGGCCAGCGGGGTGACAGAGGCTGGCGTGGCACGGGCTGTCAAGGACAGAAATCCTTAGAAGGGAGTCAGTGGGGATGGCCCAGCTGTGTCTGAAGGAGCATCTGTGGGTCTGCCAGGCTCGAGATGTGGGCTCGTTGCCATACCGATGCTGCCTCGTTGGGTCTAAAACAGTGTTAAGTAAGTCACCTTGCATGGCCGATGGGATAAAATCCAGCCTCTCGGGCTGACGTTTCAGCCTCCCCAGCCTGCTGTGCTGACCTTGTCTCATGGGCCCTCACCTGGCTGCTTCAGGTCCTCTTACTCGCATCTCCTCCCCTCCCTGCTTTGTTTCCAGCAGTCCTTCCATGGAAAATCCCTTCCCTTCCTTTCCATCCGCAAACCCAGATCAAATGGTGCCTCTTCCATCAGGTGCTCCCTGCCGTCTCCCTACTCTGGTCCCTTCGCAGCAACTCCTGGGCTTCTCCAAAGGCCCTCACCACTTTCCCACCGGTCCTGCTATTTGGGCCCTTGTATTAAGATCCTGTCCCAGTTGTGAATCGCCTTGAAGGCAGGGCACGTCTATTCATTTCTGCTTCCCAGTGTAGCGCTGTGCTTGGCACAGAGCGTGGGCTCAGTACACGAGTAATAAATGAATGAAGGCCCAAAGGAACGAACGCATGAATGGGGCAACTAGCTGTGAGATGGTTAAACTACCAGGGGGTTTGCTGAGATCTTTTGAGGATATATGTTTCCTAAAAGAGTAGGAAAGCAGGCTGGAGAGCCTGCCAGAATTGGGATGTCGAGGCCGTGGGAAGAGAGGCCATTGCCTTTGGCTGGTCAGTCATTAGTGCTGGTCCCGGGGCTCCCGGGGTCCTTGGTCCTGGCTCAGGCCTTCACCAAGATCTTCCTCCCATCTTCACCTTCGGGCCTCTAAGGAGGTCATGAGTGGGACCTTGGCCCCTTGGCGAGTGCCCGTGGGCCGCGCACTGCTCCTGGGGGTCTCACTCACACGCTTACGGCACCTCTCCTGCTCGCCTGATCTCCTAGATGAGCTGGCCGTCTGCCCCAAAGGAATCACCTCCAAGGTCTTCCGCTTCAATGTGTCCTCGGTGGAGAAAAATGGAACCAACCTGTTCCGAGCGGAATTCCGGGTCTTGAGGGTGCCCAACCCCAGCTCCAAGCGCAGCGAGCAGAGGATCGAGCTCTTCCAGGTGAGCCCATCCCGGAACAGAAGCCACACAGACGGGAAAGCCAGCGCCCCTGCCACTTCGGGCCTCTGCTCTGGCCGGGGTGTGAATGCTACCTTCTTGGAGTCTCGCTTTCTGTGTGTGTGTGTCTGTCCTTGAGAGGATTAAGCATTAACGAAGGGTTTGAAGGAGTGTTCAGGAAGTTTTAGTTTCCTGTTGCTCCCCTCACGTGCCCTCCTACATGGCGACATGGGCTGGGATCCTTGTTCTGGCCTGGGCTCCTTACTCCTCTCTCTCTCGCTCTAGATCCTCCGGCCTGATGAGCACATCGCCAAACAGCGCTACATCGGTGGCAAAAATCTGCCGACGCGGGGCACCGCCGAGTGGCTGTCTTTTGACGTCACCGACACTGTGCGGGAATGGCTCTTACGAAGAGGTAGGTTGACTCTTAGTCTGAGCATTTGGGAAGGACCGTCAGGTCCCTTGGTCGTTCGCGAAATGGAAGAGGACAAAACTAGAGGAGTCACAGAGATCGGTTCAAATACTAGCTTTGCCGTCGATTTGCTGTGTCCTTCATTCGTCCGCCCCACCAATACTTATGAAAATGCTCGCTCAGCCAGGCCCTGAGGGTGCAGCCATGAACAAGACCAGTGAGGGCCGTATCCCAGGGGGCTTCTTTCCGGTGGGAGAGACACATACAAAACAAGGAAACATATTGATGAACAGGAATCTCAGTGATGAGTGCCATGAAAAATAGAGGACACTGTGGTAATGACAGGGCGGAGTCTGACATGAGATACCCAGGAAGAAGGAGTGTGTGCACGCGGGCCCGAGTGATGAGAAGGACCAGCCTGTGAAGGCTGGAATAAGGATATGCTGGCCAAAGGAGGTAGTGAGGCCCAGGCAGGAGCAGGCTTGATTTGTTCTGGCAGCGCACAGACCGAGGCGGCTGGAACAGAGTGAGCTGGGGAGCCAGAGGTAGCTGGAGCCATATAATTTAGGACCTGTAAGGCCACAGTCAGGTTTTAGGACTTATCCCATGTGTGGTGAGAAGCCCTGGAGTATTACAAGCAGGGCTGGGACCTAGAGTGAGGTGATTTTATATCTTTTATGTCTTCAAAAGGCTCCTCTGGTTGCCATGAAGTCAAAGGAAGGAGTAGGAAGACCAGTTGGGGAGGGTGGTGCCTGGGTGACTCAGTTAAGCGCCTGACTTCGGCGCAGGTCATGATCTCACAGTCTGTGAGTTCGAGCCCCTGCTGTCAGTGCGGAGCCCGCTTCAGATCCTCTGTCTCCCTCTCTCTCTGCCCCTCCCCTTTGCACACGCTCTCTCTCAAAAATAATAAACAAAACAAAACAATCCACTTAGGGGCCATTGTCGCAGCCTGGATGAGAGCAAAAGGGCTTTGGCTAGGGCGGTAGCCGTGGGCGTGGAGATGATACAGATTTGTTGTATATTTTGGACGGGCTGGTGAGGCATGGAGTGTGAGCCCAGGAGGAGTCTAGGACAGCTTCTCAGATTGAGGACGGAACACCCAGGTGGTAACACTTACCGACACGGGGAAGACTGGGAGAAGAGCAGATGTGGGGGTAGGTTCTGCTGGGGCCAACGAAGCTTGAAAAGCTTGGTCGTCATCCAAGGAGAGCTGTCTAGCCGGCGTATCAAACTTCACACATCCCAAATATTTTACCCACTTACTTGCTGTGTTTCTTCACTTGGAAAATCAGGTAGTGGTTCCTTCCCTGCAAGCCTCGTGGGGCGGTGTTAAGGATACAGTGTATTTGAGAGAGCTTCATGGCTTTTAGCCTGTTACGAAAGTAAGCTTTTCTTAGGTCAGATAAAGAGAGGGAGGCCCAGAGAGGTTAAGTGACTTGACCAGGGTCATCCAGCCTGGACAGACCGGAGTCTGCTGACTGGCAGTCGTGGTGCCTCCATCATGCTGTATGGTTTCTCCCCTTCTTTGCCTGGCGGTACTGTCTGAATGATGCTCAGTGGGAGCAGTTGCCCTACGGCGGGCTCATCTGTTCTTTCTCCTCCTCTTGCCAAGAGTTTTCTTCCATCATCAGCTGCCACAGGGGCACAGCCCATCTGTATCCTGATGTTCCGAGTCCTTGGAGCTGGTGGGTCCTTTTCTTGTCCTTGATGTTTCGGGAAACTGGGGGTTAACGCCCTAAGGCTTGGCCTACGTAATGTTTTCAATTAAATAATGGCCAACAGTTTCTGTTTTTAAAGTCAGGAGATTTCACACAAATCCTGGACTTCTGGAGTTTCTAGAAAATTTGGAAGATTTCCTGTAACGATGCATGGGAGAGGAGTAGGGGCCACCTCTTGAGGTGGTCATGCATTCTTCACGTCCCTGCAGACCCTCCCAGTCCCCACTGTTCCCCCAGAGTGAGGCTGGCAGTCCCCACTGAGCGTGATATGCTGGCTAGCTCTGCTCACTTACGTAACCTGGGTTCCGTAGGCGTTCGAGTTTGCAAGTTCTCATCGAAGGGGCATTACCTGATGGCTGAGCTGGCTGAGCTCGGGCTGGAGGTCCTGCCTCACCTCCAGGGTACCTGGGGATTCCATCCTATCTCCCCTACTGAGCACAAAGGCAGAAGCCTAGCAGCACCCACAGGACAGGGATCTGCTGTCGGCAGCACGGTTGGGAATTCTGACTCAGACCGCACTCCACCTAGAGCCTGACATGGCTGCAGAAAGGAGAGGCCGGGGAAATGAATTTCTTAGCGTCCCTGTCTGATTTTGATCAGCGCCACCTGGGTTTCTTTGAAGCCCTGGGCACTTGAAGGAGTTCTTATTTTCCCAGCTGCAGAGCTCAATGAGAAGTTTGCGTGGAGAATGATTTCCATCTTCCTCGAGACATCAAAAAGATAATTTCGTAATAAAACCTGTGGGTCCCCCACCCACCATCCCCACTGCTGCCAATTCTGAGGTTAGTTCTTCATTGGAACCTTCAGTTCCCACTTAGGCAGATGCTTCCCGCCCCTCGTACAGCGGAATCACACACAGACCTTTCCTTACGCAGAGCTCAGGAGTCTTTTCAGAGTTCGTGGCCCCAAACAAGGCAGCAGATGGACTCCAAATGGAACAGTTAGTTGGTGGTGTGGACTGATGAGGAAGCCGAGCCACATATATGGTCTTGTACTCATTCAGCAAACATCTGAGAGCCTACCGTGCACCAAGTTCCCAGGCTGCCTTCTGGGTGCCAGAGCTGGCCGGAGCCCTATTCAGAGGTAGGGGCCCGGGTTCTCCTACCCTTCTGCTATTTATTGCTCCACACAGTCTGCAGGTTCTCCACGTGCAGAGTCAGGCATCCCCTAGCGGCCTGGTCAGGGAGCACAGCTAGCATCATAGCTCAGGACAGGGGGAATGCTGGGAAAACACCGGCATCTTCCCTTGGTAGTCTCTGTGGCCCCACTTTTTATCCCTCCTCGTCTCTAACAATTTGGATGGCTCCGGCATCAGGTGTTTGAATCTTGACTCTACTGCTCACTGGTTGGGTACCTCGGGCAAGCCACTTAATTTCTCTAAGCCTCAGGGTCCTCATGTAGGTAATGAGGGGTAATATTTGTCTCTACTTTGTAGGATTATTTTAAAGATTGAATGAGTTGAGTTAATGCAGGTAAAGTCTTAAAGCGGTGTGTGACATAGAATGCTCAACAAATGTTGGTAATTGTTATCATCATTCTGAGTTTTCTACTAGACAGAGCCTGTTGGCTAAGCCAGGCCAGCATCTGACACTACCACCTGCAGCCCTGACCCTAACTATCCCCAGCACATCTGTCTGCACCTTGACTTTCTAACTCACAGAATCACAGAACTTGCCCACTCCAGGTCTCTCTTGGCCTACCTTGGGCCCATCTGAGTACTAGGAAATACACTCTGTAGCCCATGTCAGCCCCTCTGGCTCCTTCCCTCAATGACCTTAAACCAGGAAGAAAACACTCCTACGACTCTGTCTCTATTACTTCTTGTTCTTTGGCTGGGCCTCAGCTTCCTTCTTTTATTAGTCCCATCCCTCCCCACCAGAGCTAACCTTCTGGAAGAGAAGTCTTCAGGCTCATTAAGGGTGAGTATGTCTTAGAGGCTGCCCTGGCTTGAAGCAGGACAGGTGAGACTGGGTTCTGGAGTTTACGGAAAAAGAGTTTAACAGTGACTGGAACCTCTGAACTTAGGCCGTTCTGTGCATGAGAAGGGTGCTGAGCTGGCTTGGGCTCTTGGGTTTTCCCTGATGACACCAGATATTGGGAAGACCCCAGGTTGGTCCCAAGGCTGCATGCTCACCCAGAACTAGGGCAGCTTGGGACACAGGAAATCAGTCGGCTCGCTGAGATGCTGACCCTGAATGCAGAAGGGTCCGTTCCCCATGACCTTGCCTCACCACAGCCTGCTGCCTGCCTCCAGGTCAACAGAGCTTCCCCAGATGAGTCTTACCCACCAGAACTGACATGACACCGATCCTTCCTGGATTCCCTGCACAGAACTCCTAGATTCAATTCAAATGTTTCTCTTCTGATTCTCCCTTTTCCCCCCTCCACTTTACTCAACCCCTTTTACTCATTTCCTTGCTTCTCCAATTTTAGTAACCAAAACACCTCGATCCCACAACTAATAGGAGCAAGGGCTAGAGCCGACAGTCTTGCACCAAGTTTCAGTCCGCAAACCCTGGCACCTCCAGATTTCCTCCTGCCGGTTCTCTCCAAGCTCGTGTCATCTGGGCCCTTGGCCTTGGCCGTTGGCCATCTTCTGTGGCCTGTGCTCTGATTTCACAATTGTCTTCATAAGCTGTTCATTTCCCCCCAGTGAGCCATCCGCATCCATCTCCAGCTTTGCCGTTGAGTGAACAAGGATTCCCAGAGAAGACACTTCCAAGTAACTTTGACCTAATTACGTCCTTATCCCTCCAGGAAAATATGGCCAAGGGTAACTGTGATTTTCATCTTATCTCCTCTGGAATCTACCAGTTCATTTACATCCACAACCATGGCCCTGGTAGAAGGGCTGGCATCTTCTAGACTGATACCACTGCTTGTTTGCAGGTGACCTTGCCTCTAGTGTTGCTTCCTGACTTTTAATCCTATGGCCCAGACTATGCCATCTTCCTCCCAACTGGTGGACTTCGTGGCCTTTTGAATCACTGCCTCTCTGCTCCAGAGTTCTTCAGTGAGCTGCTTTCCCTGGCCTCTCCCAGTCCCCCTGCCTCTTACTTTATCCTTCCTCAGCAGTTTGGCTCGACTATCTTACTCTTCCAACAAACACCTAGGGAGTGTGATGGCTGTTTTCTTCCTTCTTGTATCTTCATTCTTTTTCCCCCAAGGAAGCAGTTGACAATTTTCTCCACTCCTGTCCTTCGAAAATAGGTGACCATGAAAATTTGCCTTCATAATGCCTGTTAATTTATGCCTTTATTTGGTTGTTCATGACATAACACGTGCAATGTGACAACACGTGTAGAGGTCCACTGTAGCTTTAGCGGCACTTTCTGTCCTCGGTGACCCCTCGGTATTACTCGGCTCCCGTGACTGCCTGTGGGAGCAGAACGCTGGCCCACGTGCACGGTGCTGGGCACACTTGCGCATCACATAAAGAACTTTCTCATTGACTCCGTGTCTCCTTTTGCAGAGTCCAACTTAGGTCTGGAAATCAGTATTCACTGTCCATGTCACACCTTCCAGCCCAATGGAGACATCTTGGAAAACATTCATGAGGTGATGGAAATCAAATTCAAAGGTAACAAAATGGATGCATAAAGTAGGAGGTGGGGGAGTCGATGAGGTGGGATAGAACAGGAGACCCCTACCAGGCCCCAAGAAAAGCAACCGAGCTCCCTCACAGAGATGGCCAACCATTTTGTACTTGAGTAATTGTACAAATGCAGTTTGTACTGCCAAAGGCAGGGTGTGACTTGCAGTTAATAGCATCTGGAAGACAGTATTATGTTGGGAAGAGGGGTACGGTCATGGAGGCCAACGGGTCCATCTCTCTGAGCCCAGTCAGTAAAATGGAGATGAGAATATTTCTTTCATAGGGTTATCATGCAAATTAAATGAGCTAACAAATGTAAAACCCAGCACCACAAACACTCAACAAATCGTTCTTGTCTTTCCCTTCCCTAAAAGAAATGAACCGTGGTGATCTGACTACTGAACTTTCCAGATGTTACAGAGGCAC
Organism: Paguma larvata; assembly: GCA_030068075.1. Classification (NCBI taxonomy): domain Eukaryota; kingdom Metazoa; phylum Chordata; class Mammalia; order Carnivora; family Viverridae; genus Paguma; species Paguma larvata. Next base: position 23,109,092 of record CM057827.1, on the reverse strand, counting down.
CCTGATTCCCACCCAGGAGTCATCTGGGTGTGAATGATCGCTTTGGGGCTCAGGGTGTTTGTACTGAGAGAGAGAAATAGTTGAGAGTCTTTTCTGGTCTTCCAGTATGTTTCTAAGGTGCGCAATCTCTGGACAATCTCTGGCTGTCAGGGAAGCTCTCTTTTCCTTTCATAGTCCCATTTTGGATCACTGAGGCTTGCCCGAAGCCAGGTGCTTCCTCGAGATCAAACCAACCAAGCCGGAGCCTGAGGTCAGACTCTCGTCTGGGAAAAGCTGCAGACCGGTCTCTCTCGGCTCCGAGCCCTGGGCTCTTACCCCTAACGGGCTCTATTTCAGAGCTTACTTTTTAATTGTGTTTTTTATAGTTTATTTATTTTGAGAGAGAGAGAGGGCAGAGGCGGGGCAGAGAGAGAGGGAGAGAGAGAGAATCCCAATCAGGCTCCATGCTCTGCACGGAGCCGAATGCAGGGCTTGATCTCACAACCATGAGATCATGACCTGAGCCAAAACAAGAGTCGGACTTTTAATCGACTGAGATGCCCATGTGCTGCAGAAAAGGGAATTTTATTTTTTATTAAAAATTTTTTTAAAATAATTTATTGTCATGTTAGCTAACTTACAGTGTATTCAGTGTGTTCTTGGCTTTGGGAGTAGATTCCCATGATTCATCACTTACATACAGCACCCAGTGCTCATCCCAACAGGTGCCCTCCTCAATGCCCATCACCCATTTCCCCCATTCCCCCTCCCCCCACTCAGGGACCCTCAGTTTGTTCTCTGTGTTTAAGATCTCTTATAAACCTGTCTGTTTGAAACTATTTTTGCCCCTTCCCTTCCCCTGTGGTCTTCTGTTAAGTTTCTCAAATTCCACGTATGAGGGAAAATATATGATGTCTTTTTCTGACTGACTGACTTCACTTAGCATAACACCCCCCCAGTGCCATCCACATTGTTGCAAATGGCAAGATTTCATTCTTTCTCATGGCCAAGTAGTCTTCCATTATATATACAAACCACATCTTCTTTATCCATTCATCATTTGATGGACATTTGGGTCTTTCCATAACTTGGCTATTGTTTAAAAAAATTTTTTTTAATGTTTATTTATTTTTGAGAGAGAGAGGGACAGAGAGTGAGTGGGAGAGGGCCAGAGAGAGAGGGAGACACAGAATGTGAAGCAGGCTTCAGGCTCTGAGCCATCACCACAGAGCAGAGCCGGATGTGGGGCTTGAACTCACGAACCGCGAGATCATGACCTGAGCTGAAGTCAGACACTTAATCAGCTGAGCCACCCAGGTGTCCGTTGGTTATTGGAGAAAGCGCTGCTATAAACATTAGGGTACATATGCCCCTATGAATCAGCACTCCTGTATCCTTTGGATAAATTCCTAGTAGTGCTATTGCTGGGTCATAGGGTAATACTAATTTTTTGAGGAGCCTCCACACTGTTTTCCAGAGAGGCTGCCCCAGTTGGCATTCCCACCAGCAGTGTAAGAGGGTTCCATTTCTCCACATCCACGCCAGCATCTGTTGTTCCCTGAGTTGTTCATTTTAGTCACTCTGACCCGCGTGAGGTGGCGTCTCGATGTGGAGGAAAAGGGAATTTTAGATCCAGGCCTCGCATTCCTCTTACGGTCCTAGTGCCCCTTCGTGGGGTCCAGGTCCCTTCCATCACTGTGTGAATTAAGCTCCTCGTGTTCCTGTCATTGTTGGAGATGGACAACAGCTAGCAGCTGCCTGTCACAAAATAGATCTTTTAGTTGAGACTCTCTAATTCAGTCTTCAGTCCTCTCCTTTTTAGATGAAATAGCAGGTTTCCCCCCTGGAGTTTGTTGGCTGATCTGTGGATCATATGCCTCATTATCTCACCTGAGAGTTAGAGTGAAAACACTTTGAAACTCCTAGTGCATTTTCACGTTAACGACGATTCTGTCTCGTTCCTCTGGCTCCCGTTAAAGCTGCCTTAAACTGAGACACCTGACATTATGGGTAGGCCTTCTGTGCTGTCTTGACCAGTTCAGAAGATAAGAGGAAGCTCACACCCCAAGATTCTGAGTCTCAGAATCTACACCGACAGCACAAAGCAATGTACTAGCTGCCTGGGATGCTTCATGGGTCCCTGAGACCCCAGGAAGCCTCTTGGAAGGGTTCTCTGCATTCTGGAAGATTTGCACACAGGAGTCATGAGGGGATCCGACCACGGGTGTCTTGGGAGTTCCTGTGTGACCAGGCCTCCACCTGGTCTTCCCCTCCCTGCAGCTGGATGTCAGCATGAAGCCGCGCTTCTCCCAACACCGTCCGCGGAGACTGCACTGCCCCTCCTCCCGGGCGGAGACGGGACGGGATGAGAACGCAGCCTCCACTCGGCCTTCCCGTTTCCCTTCTGCAGGTGTGGACAGTGAGGATGACCATGGCCGCGGGGATCTCGGGCGCCTCAAGAAGCAGAAGGACCACCACAACCCTCACCTCATCCTCATGATGATCCCCCCGCACCGGCTGGACAACCCGGGCCAGGGCGGGCAGAGGAAGAAGCGGGCCCTGGACACCAACTACTGCTTCCGGTGAGCTCGGGCCCTCTCACGCTCGGAACTCCTGAGACAATGTTTACTGTGTGCCCGCTGTGGCTCGGTCCCTAGGCTTACGCGGTGCGAACCCGGGGGTCCTGGATGCTCTTCACAAACCCTCTTACAAATGTCTTCTTGTTCTCCTGGGAGCCCTACTATTTCTCCACAGCCCAGCTCTGTGAGGGCCCTGGTGAAGTACACAGGGAGGAGAGTGTTGCTCAGATAGTTTGGATCGGAGAGACCTGGCCGAAGCCTCTCTGTAGTTCCCATGTTTTCGAGGACTTGTAGGGGGTGTTGGTGCGTGAGGGAGATGACTGCAGAACCGCCCACGAAAGAAGCGCTCCGTTCCCCCAGAGTTCTTGAAGGGTGCTCCTGGGTGAGGGGAAGTCGGGCAGCCTCCACTTGCCGGGGGAATTTGAGCTGGAGAAATGAATGAACGAGTTCAGAAGTAGCACGTAGCCACTGTGAAGAGAGGAGAAGCAAGAGCCTCTTCTCTTTAGTTTCGCTCTTCACTCACAAGGGAGGGGATGATAAAGCACACACAGCAATTACCGAAAGGTAGAAAATGCCCACATCCGTGAGAAGGTCCAAAAGACAGAGTGCTTGAAGAATTCGGAGCAAGGAGTTCATTTGGAGATGCAGGAAAGGTTCCAGAAGGGTGCGGAATTTGAGCCTCCGTGGACGCGTGAGGCTCGACGTGTAGGGATACGGGCGGAGGAAGGAAGGAGCATGAATGGGCCAGTTTGGCTGGAGAGGAGGACGCCAGAATGGAGCTGGGGGAGAATGAAGTAGGAAGTTTTCAGATCTACAACCGTGTCTTATGAGGAGCAACTGAGTGCACTGGGGCTGCCGAGCTTGAAGGTGTAGAGGCAGTGAGGCTGCCGCCGATCGGTCTGAAGGCTGGCGTACATTTGTTCTGCGTGGCTCTTAATCAGTTAGGAATGGACGCTCTTGGCTGCAAGGAACAGTGGCCTAAACCACAGAAGATTTCTTGTTCACGAGAGGCCCGTGGCAGCAGGCTCAGGGGTGGTCTGGCTGCCTAATTATGCTATCTATCGGGAATGTGGGCTTTCTCTCTGTAGGCTGCCATGATTACCATGTCGGCTTGTTTTTCATCTTCTCGCGTATGGTCACAGTGACTGCTAAAGCTCCAGGTTATCTTGTCCAGGCGCAAGACAAGAAAGAAGGGGGAAGAGGTAGGGCCAGCAGCTTTCCTCTCCCGTCTGCATCCTTTATAAAGAATCAAATACATTTGCCAGATTTTGCCCTTACCTTCTGCATACTTCTCCTTATGTCTGACTGGTCATTGTGGGGTCACGTGCCCGCCCCTACCTGCAGGAGAGGCCAGGAAAATGGTGCTCTCGACTCTGTGATGGGAAGTGGCAAGGGAGAAGGGAGGTAGGGATGGCTCCTGAGTAGATAACCAAGAGTGTCTGCCGTGATTCACCCTCGGAACCTCCGAGAAGCCAGATTTTGGAAGGGGTGAGTTTCAGGTCTCAGCAGACATCGAAGTACAGGCTAGATGCCCACTTGGCAAGGCTTATTGCCAAATGGATTTCTGCAGGGAACAGAATTGAAATGGCCTGATAATCGCACTTGGGATGCAACATGAGTCTAACGGAAGGATACCCTTCGTTTTGATTTCATGGCGTCTGGATTCAGTCTGGGCAGTCTCAGGTTGTATGTGAGCGGCATGAGCTGAGAGTTCATGTCTGGCCGGGTGCACATTAGGAAGGGAGAAATGAAACCAACCTCAGCACAGCTGAGCTGGCTGAGAGCATTCAGCGCTTGGTTCTATGTGAAGCAGTTTAGGGCTCTCTTTTGATCCGTCGTGAAAAAGGGGGCAGGGCCACTTTTGCCTTTTTTCTCTTCCTCATGCATCATCTGTATCTGCCTGTTATGTCCTTGGGACCATGGTCTTCAACACCAGAAAATGCCTTTATGGTATATACTGCTCAGTGCCCTTGAGCCTGGGATTCCATTGATTAGGGCCGCCTCCTAGGATGACCTGCAAGGCCTCCAGGTACAAATAGGAGGGCCGTTGGTGAAGTTTTTTTATATGAGTGGCTTCCTTTAGGTTGACTGTCTATAAATGTCTTCCGTTGCAGCAATTTGGAGGAGAACTGCTGCGTGCGCCCTCTCTACATTGACTTCCGACAAGATCTGGGCTGGAAATGGGTCCATGAACCTAAGGGCTACTACGCCAACTTCTGCTCAGGCCCCTGCCCCTACCTCCGCAGTGCGGACACAACCCACAGCACGGTACGGGGCTCATGCCACGCGGGGCGCTGGGGCGGAGCCGACTGGCCACGTGTTCAGCTGAACGCGTGAAGGACTGAATGTTGAATGAGTGAATGGTGATCTGGGGCGAGGAAAATCCCTTTGTTGAAGGTTCTGATCTCGGCCCCCTGGCCGGACTCTACCGCGTCCCATTCTGTCCTTTAAAATTTCTTCCATGGTCAACCAGACTTTTTAAATTTTGCTCTAAAGCTCTTGTACCATTCTGGAAACTAACGGTCACACGCGACCCTGTCTGTCAGAGATGTGTGCTCGCGGCTAGCAAGGAGTGTTGGGGAAGAGAGGCTTCTACCCTCCCTTCAGGCACTCTGATAATTCCGGCCTCTTGGATGTAGAAAAGCTATTTTGAAAGATAATGCAAAGCACACAGAAGAAGCTAATATGGAACAATGGGAAGAGAAAGGGAGAAACCAGCTGGGCTTTCTTTCCCTCAAGGGGAATCAAAGATAGGGCAGTAATTTGTGGAACATGTTTCCCGATAGCTCATGATTACTGCATCCGGCCTGGGGCCCCACACTCTGGCGCTGACTAAATGGCCCAAAGCAGCGTTTCGTGAGATCACTTCTCACCAAAGCGACCAGTTGCAGCTAAGAAAACCGATATAGGAGTGTCTCTTAGCAGCAAAGAAAAATCTCCTTATCCCTTTAAAGTCGCCCGGTGATTGCTACAAGCTTACACTGAGCCCGCTCAGACAAGCACAGATGTCCCCCCAAACCGAAATAGCATCGCTGGCCAGTCTACCACTTGCTCAGTCTCTGGGGAGCAGGCGCCCCCCCCCACCACCAGAACTTGCAGAGGGCTCTAGGCCCGGGGCTTGGCTTGCAACCTCTAAATGATGTGTCCTCCCCAGGTGCTGGGACTGTACAACACCCTGAACCCGGAAGCCTCTGCCTCACCTTGCTGCGTGCCCCAGGACTTGGAGCCCCTGACCATCCTGTACTATGTCGGGAGGACCCCCAAGGTGGAACAGCTCTCCAACATGGTGGTCAAGTCCTGTAAGTGTAGCTGAGAGCCCGCCTGCGACAGAGAGAGAGGAAAGAGAACCCGCCACTGCCTGCCTGCCTGCCCCTCGGGAAACACAAAAGCAACACACCTCACCTAGAGGCCTGGAGCCCACGACCTGCAGCTCCAGGCAAATGGCTGAGACGGAAGTTCCCTTTCGGGACATTTCTCCTTCTTGCTGGCTCTGAGAATCACTGTGGTCAAAGAAAGTGTGGGTTCGGTTAGGGGAAGGCCCGACTCTTCAGAATACACAGATTTTCTGTGACCTAGACAGAGGTGGTGGGGACGGAGGAAGAGGGATGGCGAGTGGGCACCGGACACACGGTGGGGCGATGGATGTGGGAAACCCTAGGGAGGAGGAAGGGCAGAGCATGGCCGGGACCGGGCCAGGCCGGAAGACACTTCTGAGGTCAGGTTGGCTCATCGCTGCCCCACGTCTGCTCTAGGGAACCTGGATGGCATTACACAAGGCCAGCATTTTCCTTCAGGCAGGTTGCCTAGACTCCTTCAGGCAGGTCCCAGATTTGCATCTCAGACTCCCTGGGATTAAGGATGAATCTGCTTTTTGCAAATGGTCCTCTCAACATCAGTCAGCAGCGAGGGCCATTGCAGGGAGAAACTCCAGGTCATGTAGTTCCCGGGCCATCAACGGGATTGGGCCACGTGGACACGCGGAACTCGGAAGCGGAGGGTGGGAGTGAACGCTCTCCCGCCCGCCCTCGGGGCCCCTCCTCTTGCCTTCTTCCTCGACCGTATTTCCCCTTGGACGCCTGGCTAGACACCTTCCAGGTCAGGGTGCACGTATCTGGATCATGGTCTGGTGCAGTCTTGGGGCATTATGGGTTCCCCTCTACCACCCCCCCAGACCCCGTGTCCATCTGGGGTTCCTGGAGGCAGGTGCTAGAACGGGTGAGGCATGGGGGGAAGCGGCCCAGGTGCCACACGACGACTTGGCCCCAGACGCATAGACTGAGGTATAAAGACAAATACAAATATTACTCTCAAAATCTTTGTATAAATAAATATTTTTGGGGAATCTTGGATCATTTCCATCTTCTGGAAGATTGTTTCTAGAACAGTAAAAGCCTTTTCTAAGGTGTAAGTCTGACTGGATGAATATCCTGAATCGCTCTTTTCTTGATTCCCTGTTCGTACCTACTGACCAGAGGGAATGGGAGCGCGGGCCAGGGAACCCTCGAGCACATGGCTGAGTGTGAGTCCCCTGGACAGTGGCCCACTGCTCTGCCTTCTGCCATCGGAGGGGAAAGACTCGACTGTTGTTGGCGTTCCTTTCCTTCTTGTGGAGTATTTTGTTCTCAGACACACGGAGGCAGCGGCAGTGGCTCAGATCGGCAGAGTGTGTGACCGAGGGCGAAAATCACTTGGGGTGAGCCCTCGTACGTGGCAATGTGTTGGTCTGTACATTTGCTGTTAATGACGAACGGCAGCATTTTTGAAAATCTAATCTCACCTGCGACATCGGTGGGGAATTAAACTGTCTCTGGCAAATGGCCTAGGAAGAGGAGGCTAATTCTGATAGCAGGTTAAGTTCGCCAGGAAACCCTTCCCAGAGGGCCTCCTGTCAGTGACTGAGGGCTGGGTGAGGGCGGGGAAAGAACAGTCCCATAGTTTCTGTTTTGAGGTCCCAGATCCCAGAGCAATGCAGAAATCCACTGTGGCGTTTATGTCCACCTGAAGCAACCATCTGCGGTGAGTGAGGAACCATCTCGCAGCTCCCCAAAATCATGGTCCTCTACTGAAATCACCATACCATTGGTGAAAAAGTCTCTGAAGCTAAAACGTGCAGGTTGAAGGGTGTGTGTGTATGTGTGTGTGTGTGTAGATGTATCTTGCTCCTTCTGGAGTTCTCCCGGATTGGACTCCTGACTCCGGTGACTAAAACTTTCCTTCTCGCTTTGTCCATGCCCGACGGATCCTAAGAGCTTCTCTGTCTAAGGCTTCATTCCATGTGGCCTCGATCCCACTGTACTTCGGGACCTGTGATCCTGCCCTAAAACCATGGCTGCTGGGATTGTGGTCTGTCCAACCCAAGGAAGCTGGCAGGCCCAGAGAGGGGCCAGCCCTGGGGCCACCGGCCACTGCTGCCCCATGCTTCCAAGGCTACTCACTCGTGGCGGCTGTTGTCCAGTTTCAGTGGGCAGGAGAAGCACCCGGATGTTTACCAAAAATGGACAGTTTCAGGCTGCAGCTCTGGAGGGGTCTCTACGCCTGGGGGAAGGTCCAGGCCGCCTACAAGCTCCATTTCGAGTAGCAGGGTATTATACCTGACATCACTGGGCCTTACTTGAGGCTTAAATATGGAAGAAAGGAATAATCTTTCTGACCCTAGAATAAAACTGCCGTCTTATCCGGCCTCACAGGACATCACTAAAATGTTGGCCCGCGGCTCATCCTAACGAACCGAGGCAACGTGATATGTTTCCTGAAGTATCCCAAAGAAAACAGAACACACTGTGATTCCAAATGTTCTTTTTATATTAGAGCTCTATTCTTATCTTTACCAGCAGATACAAAAATGGACGGGGGTCTGAGGTCCAGCCTCTCCATTCCGCGTGCCGCTTATAGGCACTACAGAAACTTGAACCATTGTCCGCCTGTCTTAAAAAGTACATGCTTGTTTTGGGGGCGGGGAGGGGAGGGAGGGACACTGGAAATGACACCGTGGTTGGCGGGGGGATCGTATGATCTGTCTTGTTTGTTACCAAGACCTGGACTTACCAAGAGAAGTCCAGGACCGGGAAAATGACGGGAAAGTACTTAGTTAAATGAAGGAGATTGGAGGCTGGTCTTACACCTGATGAGCAGCGGTGATGCAGTAAGGAGTCCGCCTGAGGACTCGATCCTGATGGTTACCCGGGGCAATTCCAAGTGGTCGAGTAGGTCTCAAAGGACTTTTTTAACTGGGCTCATACCCTCTTATCTTTTCCCACAAGATCCAAATGCTGCGTCTCCCCACACATCTAATTTCCTGGTTCTGCACATCGCTTAGGGAAGCATGAAGGAATTGCGATTTGTCTCCTGTTAACCAATTCACAGCCAAGTTAGCAAACGGTTAAGACGGTCCTCAAACTACTAACCAGAAATCCCACGAATGTGGTCTCTCTTCTCCCGCAAGTGACGGTCTTCATCCCTCACATGCGAACGAAATGCTTCCGTGTGCTCAAACCTGTTTTCATTCACTAACAAGTCAATAAAGTCCCTTGTCTCTCTGCCTTGTTGGGTGTCATTCTTCCTTTGGGGTTTCAATGCTGAGTCTCTAGCACCCTGCTGTAGAAACCCCAGACTCTGGATCCTCGGCCAGTAACTCGCCAGGGCAGCTACGTCAGTCTTTCGGTGGGCTCTGCAGCCCACCTTTCCACCTCTTCTTCAACAGAAGCCAGAGAGAGGACCGGGGAAAGGGGAGGGGGGGCAAGGGAGCAGAGGCCAAGTGGAAGGCCACCAGAGCCGTGCTGCCTCATTCTGACGAACCGTTTATGGACGCAGATTCACTGGCCACTAGAGGACCTGTCTGCTGCAGGCTGATAACGGAGACATTTGCACATGCGAGCTGCTCAGGTACAGGAGCTGCCCGTGGGGAGCAGCCTGGACCCCGCCGTCTGCCGAAACCAAATGGAAGAATGAAACCTCTCTTTCAAAGTTCTCGTTTCTAAAGCAAAGTGTAAAAAAACTGCCCGGCAATGAAACAAAACAGCAAGTTGGTCTCATTTCAGGCTTGTGTGTGAATACTGATTGTTGGGGAGATCAGTAAATGGAAAAAAAGAAAATAAAAATAGAATTACTTTATTAATTTGAGAAATCAGTAATTCCAAAGGGTGCCCTTACCATGGCTCATGTGGTCAGCAGCACACCGACTTTTCTCCGCTCTCTGGGAAACTTGTGATCTATGCTTCCCCCTCCCCCAAACCCTCGGGAAAGGGAAGAACAACTGTTGTTGGGGTTTTAGGCTTGTAGGAAGTAAAGCTTAATACTGCAATCTGGAAAAGAAGAGGAAGCAAAATGCAAATAGCCAAAGAGCCTCTTTTATATCATCTCTGTGTGGTAGCAGGAGAGGGACCGAGAAGACCTAAGCAGGTTGGGGGAGGAGGTAAAAGGGGTAAAAGATACACGGGTGCTCTGACGGGGTGCATAACGGGTCAGCTGAACGTCCCCACTGCCAAGTTCAATCAAAGCCCAGCCGATGTGCTTTCCTGTTGTCTCAGTAAAAGTCTGGAGTGGCTGAATGGCAACAATCTACCGCCACTGCGGCTCGAAGGCTCTGGGGACTGAGGCAGCAAAAAAAAAAAAAAAAAAAAAAAAAAAAAAATACCATGGACCCCTTGCGGTGCCGCCGTCACACCCCCGGCAGCAGCGGGACTGCGGATGGGTTCTTCCTCCGGGCGGGCGTGGCTCATCTTTTAGTGTGAGCAGGATCTGAAAAAGAGAACCAACCGCCAAGTGACCTCAGTGAGGACGTGGGGTTTTACTTTCTTACAGCGACGTCTGGTTTAGTCAGCGTTCCTGAAGACGAAAGAAGCTGCGGCCAAATAATGAAGTTCACCTTGAACTTGGAGGCTTTGCATTCTAACCACTTTTGTTGGAAATCTAAGACAGTCCTGTTCTGCTGCTTCTTTTTCGTGTACTTCTTGGCTTCTTCCCACCCACACCCCGTAAGAACATTTTATCCCTTTTGCTTCTTAAATAGAAGATGCTAAATATGGCCACCCTTCCTAGAAACGCAGGGCCGGCACCATCCGCATTGGGTACTGAACTGCACGGAAAACTGCTCTCTGTACGCCTCTGAGTTTGTCTAGGTCTCTACTGAATGTCAGGTTGTCAGGGTACACTCTGCCTTGTACCCCTGTCCCCATCCCCGCAATATACACCTACGTTCCGCCACCTGCTGTAAGACAAACACGTCACCATTACCCCGAGTCCCCTGTGGGGCCCTCCCGTTCCCTCCCGTTTCCACTACCCTCGATTTTGTGTTTATCCTTCCCGTTTGTTTTTTTAAAAAACAGGCTTATTTACCACATACACTCATATCCCTAAACATGTTGTTTCGTTTTATGTGGTTTTCAATGTTACGGTGCTGCTGTGACTATTATTATGTGTGATCTCAGCACACGACTGGGGAGAGTGTCTTCAGTTATATACTTAGGAGCGAGACTGCTGGGTCGCTGACACTTGTATCTTCAACTCTCTAAAAATAATGCCGTATTACATTCCTCAGTGGTGGCACCAGTTCGCCCCCACCCCCACAGCAGTGGGCGGGCCTCCCCTACGCGTGGGGGAAGGGGCATTGCCTGAGTTTAAAATATTTGCCAGTCGAGTGAGTATATGAATATTTGCCCCTCAAGTGTCCTCCTGTGGTTTTAATTAGCATTTTCCCCAATTAGGAATGAGGTTGAGGGACACCTGGGTGGCTCAGTCAGGTTAAGCCTCTGACCGTTGGTTACTGCTCAGGTCAAGATGGTTTCTGCCCAGATCAGGATCTCTCCAGATCTTGTGAGACTGAGACCCTCACTGGGCTCTGCGCTATCAGGGAGTGATGGCACAGAGCCTGCTGGGGAGTCTCTCTCTCTCTCTGCCCCTCCCCCACTCGCGTTCTCTTTCTCTCAAAATAAATAAACTGAAAAAAAAAAAAAAGGAACGAAGTCGAGACTCTTTTCAAGTATCTATTGTGCATGAACGTTTTTTCTTCTGTGAGATGCCTGAACATAGCTTTTGCTTATTTTTTTTTTACTGAGTTTACTGTTTATTGATTTTTTTGAGAGAACAGCTTCATTGAGCTGTAAGCCACATACCACACAATTCACCCATTTCAGGTGTATAATCCAGTGGCTTTCGTATATTCAGAGTTGTGCATCTCCCACCACAATCAATTCTAGAACATTTTCGTTGAAAGAAGATGAAATGCCACGCCTCTTAGCCATCACCCTCACACATCTCATCATCCAGCCCTGGGCAACCACCAACCTTTCCGGTCTCTCTAGATCCGCCTATTGTCAGAATTTCATTTGAGTGGAATCACACAGTACGCGGTCCTTCGTGTCTGGCTTCTTTCACGTAGCGTGATGTTTTCAAGGATCATGTTGCAGCCTGTAGCAGTACTCTATTCCTTTTTTTCTTTTTTTAGTTTATTTATTTTGAGAGAAAGCGAGAGAGTGCGTGGGGGAGGGGCAGAAAGAGAAGGAGAGAATCCCAAGCGGGCTCCGCACTGTCAGCACGGAGCCCGATGCGGGGCATGAACACATGAGATGTGAGAGCATGACCGGAGCCGAAATTGGATGCTTAACCAACTGAACCACCCAGGCGTCCCGAGATGGATACTTTCTTTAAAAAATTAAAAAAAAAAAAAGTCTAATATACACACAAAATAGCAGAGGGTAAGACACCTCCACACTCCATGTTCTTATCATCTCGCTTTGATGATAATGATCAACATTCTAACATTCTTTTCCTCTCTCTCTTCCCTGGTTTTTCACCCCTGGAGTACCTCAAAGCAAACCCAAGATAACGCATCATTTCACCATAAAAACTTCCTGATGTACCTCTAATGATATGACAAGGGCTTAAAAAAAAAAAAAAAAGGAATACAAAAGAAAACAAAAAACCTACAATGTCTTTATGGTGTCTTAGAAATTCTTAATTTGAACCAAGTCAAATTTATCCATCTTCACTTTTATAGTCCATGCTTTTTGGGTCTAATGTAAGAAATCCTTCCCTTATGCCATGGTCATAACGATATCCTATTATGCCTTATATAAGATGGGACCCTTTTTTTGCCTGTCATTTTTAAGTCTTTAATCCAACCTAAAATTATCTACAGTGTGCAGCACAGATCTAATTTCGTTTTCCCCACACAATAACTCTGCTAGCATTATTGATGACTGAAAAGTCCATCCTTACCATCTTTATAACGGCAACACCTCTCTGGTATAAACTGTTTTCACACAGGAGATCAGTTTTAGGTTTCTCTGTTCTGTGCCAACACCATGCTCTCTTTTTTGATTCAAAAAAATTTTTTAATGTAATCTCTACCAACATGGGTCTTGAACTCTTGGCCCCTAGACTAAGAGTCACACATGCCACTGACTGAGCCAGCCAGGTCCCCCTAGGCCATGCTCTTAATTACTTTAGTCTGATAATAATTCCTGGTATCTGGTAAGACAAGTCATCACACAGGGGCCTCTAACTCTCACTCTCATTCATTTTTTTAAAATGTTTACATATGTATTTATTGAGAGAGTATGTGCACAAATGGGGGAGGGCAGAGAGAGAGGGAGAGAGAGAATTCCAAGCAGCCTCCATGCTGTCAATGCAGAGTCATGGGGCTCAATACCACAAACTGTGAGATCATGACCTGAGCCAAAAAACCAAGAGTCAGATGCTCAACGGACTGAGCCACCCAGGCGCCCCTCCCTCTCATTCTTTAGTAGTACAAGGGTTATTCTTGGCCCTTTTCCCTTCCATGTAAATGTTAAAATCAGTAATACCCTCTTAAATCTATAGATCAATTTTGGGAAGAACTGACATCTTTACCAAAACTGACTTTTAATCTATGAACATGGACATCTCTTTCTCCATTAATTTAGTTTGTAAAGTGATTTTCACTATGTTTTTATAATTTTTAAAATAATAGGTCATATTTTCTATTAAGATTTTTCCCTAGAAACATACGTTTTGGTAATTATACTTTTGATACAAAGGGTATCTTTTCCTATTATTACACACTCTGTTGCTGATGCAGAGAAATGTCATTAAACTCTAAAGGTAAACAATTACTTGAATATTTTTTGGGTTTTCGATGAGACAAATATATTATCTGAGAATACAGACAGATTTGCATCTTCTTTTCGATTCCCGTGTCATTTCCTTTCCCTGTTTTACTTTCCTGACAAGGACGTCCAGTACAACACTCAGGAGAAGGGATGGGCTCCCTTGTCTTGCTTCTCATCTTAAAGGGGATTCTCTAAAAGTTTTCCAATGAACAGTACGATGGCTCTTGCTGTCTTTTTGTAGAGATACTTTATAATGAGGCTCTCTTCTATGCTTAGTGATCTGGGAATTTTTTTTTAAGTCATGAGTAGACTGAATTTTATCAACTGCTTATTCTGTATCCGTTGAGAGGAGTATAGGATTCTTTTCCCTATAATCTGTTACTGTAGTAACTACATTAGTCAACTTTTAAATGTTAAATAATCTTTGAATCTCTGGAATAAATCTAACTTGATCATGATTTTTTTTTTTTAAACATTGCTGGACTCACTTTGCTAATGTTTTATTCAGAATTTTTTCACATTTATATACACAATTAAGAAGATGTTGTAATTTTAGAACTTTTGTGGGAGGGCTGTCCTTGTTAGGTTTTGCTATTAAGATAGTAAGAGCTGGGAAGTGTTCCCTCTTTTCCTCTACTCTGGAATAGTTTGTAGAAGATTGGTAGATCTGATCCTTGGATGTCCAGTAAAACCGTAAAAGCCTTGTAGTTGTGGAAACATTTTTGTTCTTGGTTCGATTTCCTAATAATTAAAGAATATTAGGGCTTCATATTTGTTTTTGAGTAAATTTTTCTAAGTTAAATATTAAATGTGTATCCATCTCACCAAAGTTTTAAAAAGGTATCAGTACAAAGTTATTAATGTCTTCCAACTGTTTAATCTCTGAGGCACACATGATACTGTCCCCATTCGTTCCTCTCAATGGTGCTCATCTTCTGTTTCACTATTTTCTTCCTTTATCTTTATTATTATTTATTTTTCCTTACTTTTTCATTTTTGGACTTACTTTGTTCTTAACTCCTTAGGCCAGATTTTTAGCACATTAACTTTGAGCCTCTACCCTCTCCCTACTGTAAATGTAAGTTTTCCTTGAATATTATTGCTTTAGCTACATTCCTCGGGATTTGGGTGAAGAGTATTTTCTAATTATATTATGATTTTTTTTGGTGAGTTAATTCTTAATTTCTCAACACGTGAGGATTTTCCAGTTATCTTTTTGTTATTGCATTGTGACCAGGAAAGATGGCCTTCAAAATGTGATTCAAGGCCTGTACGTATAGTCTACGGATGCGGGCAAAGAATGTGTAGAATGCACTTATTTGGTGTGGTGTTCTATACAGATCTATTAGATCAAGCCTATTAATTGTGTGGCTCAAATTTCCTGAAATAAAACTGATTTTCAGATGCTTGACCTACTAATTACTGAGTTATATTAAATCATTCCAATATGAACATAGATTTGTCTATTTCTCTTTGTGGTTCTGTTAATTTTTTCGTCCAATATATTTTTTATAAATACGCATTTTATTTAATTAAAAAAATCAGTAAATAAGCTAGTGAAACTAAATCAACGAAAAAAGGTTAAACACTTTCTGGTGAACTTTTAGCCATAGTGTAGTGCTGCTCTTTAATTTTTGGTATTATTTTTTGCCTTAAAATCTATTTTTCTGATGAATATAGCTATATCCCCTGGCATATCTTTTGGTAAACTTTTTCTTAGATTCTTTTTCTATACTTACGTTTTAGACAGGTCTCTTTCAAGTAGCCTGAAAGCGGAGTTCCCGCACCCCTCTACTGCTACGGCCTTGCCCCTGCCTGATGCAGTAGCCACAGAGATGCTGTTAAGTCCAACATCAGCTCATGCGTGACTCTGCCCAGAACCCCGACTCCCACTTCACTCAGAAGGAAGGTGCAAGTCCTTTCGTTGGCCTGCTGGGTCCTTCGTGGTCTGGCCCTCGTCAACTCTCCAGTTGCATCTATACCCACTCTCCTCACCCCCTACACCGCAGCCCACTGGCCTGCTTGTACTTCCCAAACACAGCAGCCGTGATCCCTCTTCAAGGTATGTGCTCATGCTGTTCCCTCTGCCTGGAATTCCCTTCCTTACATAACCACCGGCTCATTCCCTCACCTCCTTCAGGGCTTTACTCAAATGCTACTCTTCCTGACTGATTGACTAGTATAGTCACTTTCCCCATTCTCCATCTTTCATGATTCCCTACCCCCCACCCCCCAGAACCTCACCACTGTCTAATGTACTATTTGGGTTACTTATCTGGTTTGTTGTCTAGTAGTGTCTAGCATATAGTAGATACTCAGTAAATACCGTTGAATGAATCGATCTTCCACTTTCACTGGGACATTAGTCTGCTCACATTTTGTAACTGGTTATTTCCACAACTTAAGTTGTGATTCCTATTTGTCCATACTCTTCTTTGTTTTCTTTTCCTCCTTGAAGTTTTATAATCTCTATTTTTTTTAATCGTTACTCCATTTATTTTTGCATTTGTATATACTGATTATGTAAAGCTGAAATTAATCATCTTTACCTTTCCACTGTATGAGATCAAGTTAGACTACTTTAACTCTTGTCATATTGCCTGATTAACATGATACTAGTGTTGGATATTTTCATTCCTCTCCTTTTGACCTCCCAAAAACATTATTATTTTATTATTATATTGACCCATATTTGTATACATTCTTTGCTTGTAGTTCCTCTTTGCATCTCGGACCTTTTTCTGGTATTACCTTCCTCTGTTTGAAATATCCATTCTTTATTTTATTTAATTTTAAATAAATAATTTATTTTACACATTCAATAGTGTATACATTTAGTCAGGTTTTATCTTTTCTAACTTAACATCACAAATTAATATCAGTGACATAGTTCAGAAGGAAGTTTCCAGATTAAAATGTTAGCTTTTCTAAACAATAGACATTTCACAATAAATGTACAGATTATCCTGAATTTATATAAAATTAGTATTTATTTAGTTTACCAGTCCTATACTCAAATCTTTACCTTGCACACTTAAGAAACCAGAATTACTACCTCAGATGGTCTACAACCTTTGAGCAACGGGTTCTGGTCCCCATACAGCACTCTGGTGGATACACAGGGCCCCTTCTAGACTTGGCACCTCTACAGGAGCTCCCAAGTACCCAACGTCTCACAATTCAAGGTTAAATAAATGATTGTAATGGACGTTATTCTCCATCCACACTAATTCAACTAATTTCTTTACTGAAGGATTGGATTCTGTATTTCTTTCACACTTTTCTTGGCTGCTTAACCACAATCGGTGACATTTTAATGTTTTTGGTTTTTTTTTTAAGCGAGTTTGTGGCCATACCCTTGCTCTCACTTTTATTTTTTTTCCATAATGATAAGTGTATTATTTAATCCCCATCACCTATCTCACCCATCCCTCCGCCCTCCTCCTCTCTAGTAACTATCAGTTTGTTCTCCATAGTTGAGTCTCTTTCTTTCTTTTTTTTTTTTTAATTTTCTTTTGCTCATGAAATATCCATTCTTTAGAGTCTTTGTTTCCCTTCTGTCAACTCTTCTGGGTTTTACATGTTGGAAAATGTCTTTATCTCATCCTCGTCTTTGGAAGGTATTTTTGCTCAGAAAACGTTTCTGATTGGCTACTTATTTTCTCATCGATGGGGTCACGCTGCGGTTTGGCTTCCCCTCATGCTGTGGGGAAGGATGCTGTCTATCAACCTGGCATTCCTTTGGAAAGCCTTCTCTTGTCTCCAGGTGCTTTGAACATCTTTTCGTTGTCTTTAGTATTCCAAAGCTTCAGTACGGTGTGTCGAGATGTGGATTTCTTGTGATTCACTGCAACTGGGGCGCCTTTTCATTAGTTTGGGAATATTTTTAATGATTACAGGCTCTGAGAGGACAGATTCTCTTTGCCCAAACCGGAGACTGAACCAGGGACCTTTAGATCTTCAGTCTAATGCTCTCCCACCTGAGATATTTTGTCTCCAGTTTTGGAATATATTTAGCCATTATCCTTTCAAATATTCTCCCTGTCCCATGCTTTTTCTTTCTAGAACTCCAATTACCTAGGTATCTAACAGGCCTTCTCAAGTGATTTTTCATCCTTCTGTCATGCGGTCCACATGATTTCTTTATATATATCTTTGAGTTCACTAGCTATCTTTTCAGCTGGGTCTAACCTGCAGTTAAGCCCAGCCATTGATTTGAAAACTTTAATTACTATATCTCTGTAATTCTAAACGTCTACATAGTTCTTTTTCAAATCTGTTTAGTTGTAATTTTAATCTTTTGATTTACTCAGTTTTTACTCCTTCCTTTAATTTCTCTAAACACATGAGAAAATTTATTTCTTATTGTCTGTCTGGTAATTTCAAGATCTTGGTTACCCTTTGTAGGTCTGATACTTTTATCTGCTGTTTTTGCTGACTTTTGTTTATGGTGCCATGTTTCCTTATTTGTTTCGTGATGTTAAACTGTGATCTCACAGTTATTCAGCTTTTACCTGTAAGAACATATTTGAGGGGCGCCTGGGTGGCTCAGTCGGTTGAGCATGTGACTTTAGCTCAGGTTGTGATCTCATAGCTTGTGAGTTCGAGCCCCGCGTTGGGCTCTGTGCTGACAGCTCAGAGCCTGGAGCCTATTTCAGAGTCTGTGTCTCCTTCTCTCTCTGCCCCTCCCCAACTCATGCTCTGTCTCTCTCTCTCAAATAAATAAATAAGTAAATAAATAAAAAAGAATTTATTTGAGATTTGAGTTGAAGGAAGATCCCTCCAGAAAAAAAACTATGCATCTGATTATATTAGGTGCCTGGGGCCACTGTTAGCTTAGGACCACCTTAGATTAAATTCTGTTTGAAGTTTTTCAGGGTACCTAATGAAGGTGAATTCGTGCCCAAGCTTACATGAGTGCTGGTTTGTGGTTATAAATGCTCAGGGAAGAGCCCCCTCCTCCATCTCACTCAGCACCCAGGCCCAAGACTGGAAGTTTTCTTTCAGTGCCTGAGGGAGTAAAGGTAAAGTGGGAAGGGAGGGTTTGTTGTTGGTTGACCTTTACGTGGAGAATACAGCCCTTTGGGATTCCATCTTTAGATGAAGGGTCTCTAGTTAGACTGTCCACCTGTTGTCCCTGACACCTGCCATGACTGTGGTCCAGAGCTGCTGGGATCTCCACTCCTGCCCGCTGACTCAGTTCTGGGGTGATAAGGGCAGGGACGATACACAGGAAAACAATGGTACTGCATCCCGCGCCCCCCCCCACCCCCTGCCCCCGGCTGTTTTATGGCAGAATTCTGAAAAACCAGTCACTGAAGTTGCCCATCTTCTTTATTGCTTTGATGTCCTGACCTGGAAATTTTGTTTCTCTTCTGTGTGTGTGTGTGTGTGTGTGTGTGTGTGAGAAATGGCTGTGGTCACACTATTTACACACTCACTTGGCAGTTATCAAATAAATGAAGTTACATCAATATTATTAGGTTAGTTTTAAAGTCCACAAGCAACATAAACATAAAATATTAGCAGAACTCCCCTTAAAAATCTTGAAGCACCCGTAAAACACATTGTGCTGGTTTGGCGACCATCAGAGTCCGACGAACCCAGTGTGTCCTCCAGCCTACTGTCCTCCCATTAGCATCATACTAAGTAACTGGCTCGAGCTACTGTCACATAGCAAATAAAACATTTTCAGCACCGCGATCCGCATCTGCCAAGGTGAAGTGCGTGAGGAGAAGCACCCCGGCGCGGAGAACTGCTCAGGGCACGGTCGCGCCCATGCTCACTTTGAGGAGTAAGTTCCCTGACAGCAAGAGTGGACAGCCTTTCCCAAACCACCCAAATCATCGGGCGGGGGTGGGGGTGGGGGGGGCCTTTGTCTTGCACGTGTTGCTCGTTTCCTGGGATACACTCTTTGAAGTGCAGGGACCACGTCTTACAAACCTTCACGTGACATTTTGCCATGTACGCGTTTACACGGGGGCTGCTTGGGAACCATCGGACTGACGGGTGTGGGAAAGGACCGACGGCCGCGCTCCCTGCGGGCAGCAAAAGCCTCCCGACTAACAGTACAAGCTTGGCCTCTGAGACACCACGGCCTTGCGTGATCGGCAGCGATCCACGCTCCAGATCAGCGCGCCTGCCACTCGTCGGCTGCCTTCAGGAAAGGGAGTCAGTTTTCAGTGAGGTCATCAGACTCCAGGCTTTCCTAGTTCGGAAAAAACAAAGACCGCACCACGGCTGCCGCAGCACTAAAGAAGGCCCAGACCGCACACAACGTGAACATATAACTGGAGCTATTTTTCTCCCTCCAAGGTCTGAAGTGAACGGGAGAAGTAAAATTAAAAACTCAATTTTTAAAATTACCTAAATGCAAAGGCTTTTGCAAGCTGTGCCTCTTAGATCTGCCCCTGAGGCCCCTTCCGACGGATCAGAGTGGCCCTGACGGTACCTTCTGGCAACATTCTGGCCTGATAAGAGAGTGAATGAATTCATCTGTTTGTGTCCTGAGTGACAGGAGGAGCGAGGGACAGCTGGGGAGCGAGGGCCAACCTGCTGGCCCCTCACCTTCCCGGGCACAGCTCCGGCGTGTAGGAACGAACAACACAGGCTCAAGAGCATCGGATCCAGTTCGTGAAACCCTGCCTGGTGACAGGGAGGCGCCGGGCACAGCTGCGCGGGCTTTGTTCAGGGAAAGGGCGGCCCCTGAGCAGCTCCGGAGCGCAGCCACGGCGGAGAGGGGAGCGAGCGGGCTGACCGCAGGGGCGCCGAGCACGCGTGCCCTCCCAGAAACCTTCTCCGCTTCTTTTGTTTGTTTGTTAGGTTGTTTTTGTTTTGTCTTTTGCCTTCTCCATTTCTAGTGAACAACAGGGCCCTGGGTTTAACCCCTAGATGCTAAGTGCACCCTGGGTCAAGTGTCCACCTGTGGGGAGATTTACTTTCTACTTGCAAATAAGGGTAGAACTGAAGTCATATATACCAGAAGCTGAATTCTTCCAAGAAAAATGTTCCACAACTCATTTCTGAAAGTATGTTTAACTCCTATGAACTTTTAAACCACGTTCCCCTTATTCTGGTTCGTTTTCTTATTACAACGAAGCAGTCCAATGGGCATGGTAGAGTGACATCATGGAATAGAAACAGAGAGAGAAACCTACAGGAATGACTTTCAGATGTGACTCCGTGAAAAATGTTTCTTTTTGTAACTCCATTTAGATAGTCATGGGGATACCATTCCACGTATCTGCAGTCTTTTTTTCTTTTTCTTTTGCAGAAGAACTCTTAATAACTTCCCTTTTATGAAAATTTCAAAATTGCAAGGTTGAGCTAAATCAAAGTTCTTGAGATTTAATTCCATGATCTACATACATCTATCTAGTGCTTTTGGGTTTTTTTTTAATGTTTACTTTTAAAAGAGAGAGTGTGTGCGAGCGGGGTTGGGGCAGAGAGGGAGCGAGGCAGAGGATCCAAAAGCAGGCTCCGCATGGATCGCGGTGAGCCCAATGCGGGCTCGAACTCACGAGCCACAAGATCATGACCTGGGCCGAAATCGGACCCTTAACCAACTGAGGCACCCAGGCGCCTCGACATCTATCTAGTTGTGATGCATAATCCACTTAAACATATCTGGGATATAATACATCTATATATAAAATGTTTATACACAATGTAAATGTATGTATATATCAATACCAATATCTACCTATCTATATAAAATCTGGGTTTATAAATCACTAAATCATTAAAAGGAAAATGACACATTTCACAAAAAGTACATTTACTTTTTAAAAAGATTTAATTTCTTCATTGAAAGTTCTAATAATGAAGAAGGTAGAGTAACAAAGGCTATGTGCTTAAATCTGATTTTTTTCCTCTTCACTGGCCTAAATTTTGGGATTTAAAAATGATGATTCCTGTTTTCTGAGCAGAGGACAAATATGTGCTCACTGTAGAAAGTCTTTGGTGGGGCCTAAAAATAGGTTTTTAGTTCCAAAGAATCGATATATAGAGGCATTTTGTCTATTCTAGAACAATAATTTCTAGCCTGATACAAATTCTGTCTTATTCCACCTAGAGTAGACACAGCACGAATTCAAAAAACATGCTGGGCACTAGTCGTCTGTAAAGATCAAGAGAACGGCAGACTTTCAATTACCTGAGGAAGGTAAATGAAGGGACTCTAGACAACTGACTTGCAAACTTATTTTTAGTAAAAACTACATCGTCTATGAATACACACATAAATATCTTTTTGACCTAAACAGCAGTCTCACAAAACAATTCTTACTTTTATTATCGATGACCCTGGTATTTTTCTTCCTATTCGATCCGGTTCCATTGCAGGAGGGGTGGGGGGAAGAGGAAGAAATGATGGTTACGATCAGCGGCGTGCTAGTGAACATTTAACACCTGGTTCTCGGTGGTGAGACAAAGGCCCCAGCTTCGTGGTGTCGGCTGATTTCCACCACAGACAAGCTCAGGTAACCAACATGAAGTTAGTGAAAGCAGTGCTGGGAAGACATGCACCACTGGCTCTGGGAAGCCTGGTTGGGACCCACTAATTGATCTGATGACGTACTGTTTCGACTGACCCGTAGTTCACAAACCACTGCTGTAGAGTCTAGAGAACCAAACTCCTCAGTATGTCACAGGAAGCTGAGAGGGGCGAGTAGACATGGCTTCCGGGAGGTACCGAGTGAGAGCGCCTGCGCTCAGGATGAGAAGCTGCCCCGGCACTGGTCTGAGGGAACCTGCTCCGGTGCCCACCCTGACCTGGCATCATCTGCTTTCAGCTTCCCCAAAACCGACCGTCTTGGGAAAACGAGAGGTATCGAGCAGTAACTTTGGGAAAACGCCAATCTTCCTGAGTTTGTTTCTTTCTTCTAGAGTGAGAGTAATAATAATGATAATAATGTGTGTGCCTTGGCTGAGGGCCAAATAAGACAATCTATATGCAAACATTCTGAAAATTATAAGGACTCTACTACAGGGTATATTCACACAAAAATGATTCAATTTAACAAAATCTTAATCACGGGCAACTTAAAAATGTCATCTGAGCCATCAATCATTCCCACCCTTTTGACTCTCCCCTCTGTGGGTCTCAGAGATTCTGAAATATCCGGGTGCCTCTTAAGGCCCCACCATCCTTGGATGGTTCCACTGGCTCTTCTTTCTTCTTCCCTCTTTTTTTTTTTTTTTTTTGCATTCTTTCCCTCAGAGAATTTATCCACTCACAGCTTTAATAGGTAAACTCAACATCCAGCTCAAATTTCTCCCTAGCTTTTGAGGAGACTTTTCTCAGTTTAATATTCAGCCATTATGTCAAATTTGACTTAAAATTTTTTTAAGTTTTTTTTTTTTAATTAATTTTGAGAGAGAGAGAAAGAGAGCACAGGCAGAGGAGAGGCAGAGAGAGAGGGAGAGAGGATTCCAAGCAGGCTCCACGTTGTCAGTGCAAAGCCAAGGAGAGGCTCGATCCCACAAACTGTGAGATCATGACCTGAGCCAAACCAAGAGTCGGACACCCAACTGAGCGAGCCATCCAGGTGCCGCCAAATCTGACTTTTAAAATACTAACAGTGTTATTTGTCCTACTCACCCACAACACTAGGTACTCTATCGACTGCACTCATAATAGCCCAGTTACCAAGGTTTTCTTTTTTCTTTTTTTTTTTTTTAATTCGAGAGAGAGAGACAGAGAGAGAGACAATCTTAAGCAGCTCCATGCTCAGCACAGAGCCTGACGCTGGGCTTGATCCCACTACCCTTGGGATCATGACCTGGGCCAAAATCAAGAGTCAACTGCTCAACTGACTGAACTACCCAGGAGCCCCACCAAGGTTTTACTTAAAGAACTTGCAACCACCTCCCCCATTAGCATGGCTACTATTGAAGGAAAAAAAAAAAGAGAAGAGAAGAGATGAGAAAAAGAAAAGAAAAGGAAAAAGAAAAGAAAAGTGTTAGTGAAGACGTGGAGAAATGGAACTCTCGGGCACTGCTGGTAGGAATGGAAAGTGGTACGGCTACTCTGGAAAACAGTACAGGCAGTTCTCCACAAACTTAGAAATAGAATTACTACACAATTCAGCATTTCTACTTCTGGGTATACACCCAGAAGAACTGAAGGCAGACTTGATGAGATATTTGTACACCCGTGTTCACAGCAGCACTATTCACAACAGTCAGAAGGTGGAGGCAAATCAAGTCTCCACTGTCAGATGGATTAATAAATAAAATGGGGTGCCTACGTACAATGGAGTATTATCAGCCTGACGGGAAGGAGATTCGGACACGTGCCACGACCTGGCTGAACCCTGAAGACATTATGCGAAGTGAGGTGAGCCAGTCACAGAAAGACAAATACTGTACGGTTCCACTTCCATGTGGTATTGAGACTTGTCAAAGTCATCAAGACAGAAAAGAGAACGGTGGCTGCCAGGACGCGGGAGAGAGGAGAACGGCGAGTTATTGTTTAATGGCTAGAGTCTTAGTTTTGCAAGAAAAAAAAAAAAAAGTTCAGCGTTGGAAAAAAGTTCTAGAGATGGATGGTGATGATGGTTGCGCAGAAATGCAAATGTGCTTAGTCCAGTGAACTGTACACTTAAAAATGGTTAAAGTGGTAAGTTCTGTGTTAAGCGTACTTTGCTATAATTAACAGAGAGATAGTCAATAACAGTAGATATTGCTCTATCGCTTCTGCTGCTGCAGGCATTATACGAAGTATTTACAGCACATATTGTCTTACTTTACCCCGGATTTGCATAGTTGCAAAGAAGCTAAGGGTTGAAAGTAGGGGAAATCTACAGTTTTTATCTGCATAATACCCCTTCCCATCCACTTGTGGTTTCGGCTCCTCTCACCTCCTTTGGAAAACTGCTCCCCACCTGTTCTATTCCAGTCAGGAGATTATGGCAAGACTATAAATGTCAGTACAATACCCTCTTTTTTTTTTTTTTTTTTTAATACCAGTATAGTTAGCATACAGTGTTATATTAGTTACAGGTGTACAATACGGTGATCCAACAATTTCATACATTATCCGGGGCTCATCCCAAGTACACTCCTAAATCCTCTTTACCTATTTCACCCACCTCGTCTCTGGTAACCGTCAGTTTGCTCTCCATAATTAAGAGAGTCTCATACGCTCTTGAGCACAAAAGTTGGTACCACAAAGTCCCCACCCCCGGGGTCATAGCAACTGCCATTAAGAGGTGGTCCTGTCGCCCTAGCCAAGCCAATCACAGCCCTTCCTCGGGATCCCTACCCACTAACGCAGAAGGAGAAACACTCTCTTTACTCTGTGGTCATTAAGCTGGAAAGAGTGAGGCTGGACCTGCTGAAACTACTCCCCTCCATCTGATCTGCCATATGGAAGAAACCACAGAAAGAAGGAAAGAGGGAGGTTAACGAAGTTGTGAAGAGATGTGAAAGGAGATGGAGAAGAAAGATGGAGAAAGAACATGAGGCAGAGAGGGATGGAGAAAAGGAAAGACCTGACCACACTTAGGTCTTGGAGCCATTCTGGTTCTCTCCGGTCATAGGAGTCAGCAGACGCACCCCTTTTCTTAGGTGGCTGAGCTGGGATTTGTTACCATGATGGCTTCTGGGTGCCACCGACTGGGGCTCACGTGTCAAAATCGTCAGAGTGCAGGTGGAAGCTGAAGTTGTGAGGGTGTGCGAATAAAAGAATAAGCCCGGAGGAAGGCAACACACACAGAAGAGAAAAACTCAAGGGCAGAACTGACTAATGTACCCCTCAGGAGAAGGGTCACTCTGGTCTTTGCTGAAGCAAGGTGTTAGATAGACGTTTGGCAGAAAATCAGTCTTGGAAGCGTGTCCTCTTGATCTTCTAAAGAGCACCCATGGAGGGAATATACAAGTGTCAGCTAAAAAACGAGGCAGGAAGAAACATTCCTCACGTGACTGATGGATGGTTAAGAGAAGACTCCATGTAAAACCCCCAGCGCTCAGGGCAGAGCAGACGCTCAGTGCAGAGCTGCTCTTGCTGCCATGAGTCCCCCAACTGCAACGACAGGAAGAGAGACCTGGACAGTGCAGACGACCACGTGAGAGAACACCGCAGGAGTTCAAAGGCTCTTTGTGGTAACTTAGATTTCATTTCTTCAGTGCCTTTCTCCTTAAAACTGTTTCTATCTGTGTTATGGCAACAGTAATCCATGCGTTTTTCTACACACTAATAACGAAGTAGCAGAATGAGAAATTAAGGAAACAATCCCATTTGTAATTGCACCCAAAACAAGAAGATACGTAGGAATAAGCCTAACCCAAGAGGTGAAAGACCTGGACTCTGAAAACTGCAACACGCCGATGAAAGAAACTGAGGAGGACACAAAGAAATGGAAAGACATTCCGTGCTCGAGGATTGGAAGAGCAAATACTGTTAAGATGTCTATGCTACCCAAAGCACACACTTAATATAGTCCCTATCCAAATACCAACAGCATTTTCCCAGAACTAGAACAAATGATCTTAAAATTTGCATGGAACCACAAAAGACCCCAGTAGCCAAGGGAATCCTGAAAAAGAAGAACAACATTGGAGGTATCTCAATCCCAGATTTCAAGATCTACTACAAAGCCAGCACTCGAAAAGTATGGTACTGGCACCAAACAGACACATAGGTCAACAGAACAGAAGAGAGGGCCCAGAAATAAACCCAGGATTATACGGTGAATCGATGAACTAATGACAAAAGGAGGCAAGGATATGCCATGGGAAAAAAAGCCAATCTCTTCAACCAATGGTGGTGGGAAAACTGGACAGCCACATGCGAAAGAACGAAACTGGACCACTCTCTTATCCCACACACAAAAATAAACTCAAAATGGATTAAAGATCTAAATGTGAGACCTGAAACCATAAAACCCTAGAAGGGAGCACAGGCAGTAATTTCTTTCACATAGGCAGTAGCAACATTTTTCTAGATTTGTCTCCTCAGGCAAGGGAAACAAAAGCAAAAATAAATTATTGGGACCACATAAAAATAAAAAGCTTCTGCACAGCAAAGGAAACAATCAAAACAAAAAGACAACCTACTGAGAGGGAGAGGATGTTTGCATATGATACATCTGATAAGGAGTTAATATCCAAAATATATAAAGAATGTATATGACTCAAGATGAAAAAACCTAAATAATCCAATTAAAAATGTGCATTAAGACACGAACAGACATTTCTCCAAAGAAGACATAGAGATGGCCAACAGACACATGAAAAGATGTTCAACCTCACTTATACCATCAGGGAAATGGAAATCAAAACTACAATGAGCTATCACCTCACACCTGTCAGAATGGCTAAAATCGCAAACACAAAAGGGAAGTGTAGAAAAAGGAACCTCTGTGCACTGTTGGTGGGAATGCAAACTGGTGCAGCCACTCTGGAAAACAGTATGGAGGTTCCTCAAAAATTAAAAATAGAAATACCATATGACCCAGTAATTCCACTACTGGGTATTTACCTAAAGAAAACAAAAACACTAGTTTGAAAAGATATATGCACCCCTATGTTTATTGCAGCATTATTTACAATAGCCAAAAGATGGTAGCGACCCAAGTGACCATCAACAGATGCATGGTTAAAGATGCAGTACACACACACACACACACACACACACACACACGCACACTTGAATATTACTCAGCCATAAAAAAGAATGAAGTCTAGAGGCAACTGGGCGGCTTTGGTTAAGCGTTCAACTTCAGCTCAGGTCATGATCTCACAGTTCATGAATTCGAGCCCCACATTGGGCTCTGTGCTGACAGCTCAGAGCCTGGAGCCTGTTTTGAATTCTGTCTCCCTCTCTCTCTGTTCCTCCTCAGCTTGTGGGCTCTCTCTCTCTCTTTCAAAAATAAACATTAATAATAATAAAAAAAGAATGAAATCTTGCCATTTGCCACATTTGCAACAACACAGATGGACCCAGAGGGTATCATGCTAAGTGAAATAGGTCAGAGAGACAAATACCATATGATTTCACTCATATGTGGAATTTAAGAAACAAAACAAATAAAAAAAAAAAACAACAAAACCACACACTCCTAAATAGTGAGAACAAACTGATGGTCACCAGAGGAGAGGTGGATGTGGGGGGGGGTGGCGGGAGAAGGATGGGTGAAACACGTGAGGGGATTTAGAGCGCACTTATTGTGATGACCACTGAGTAATGCATAAAATTGTTGAATTGCTACACTGTACGCCTGAAACTAATATAACACCATATGTTAATTATACTGGAATTGAAAAAAGAATTCTATGAACAACTGAAAAATAAAGGCATTTTTTAATAGCTTTCTCACTACAAAAAAAAAAACAAAAAAACAAAAATAAAAACAAAACAAAAACCTAGTAAGGGCACCGGGATGGCTTAGTGGGTTAAGCGTCTAATTCTCGATTTCAGCTGAGATCATGATCTCAGGGTTCGTGAGTTGGAGCCCCGCTTCGGGCTCTGTGCTGACAGCATGGAGCCTGCTTGGGAGTCTCTCCCTCCCTCCCTTATTGCCCCTCCCTTGCTCCCCACACTCATGCTCTCTCTCAAAAATAAACATTAAAAAAAGTAATCCAGGGGTGCCTGGGTGGCTCAGTTGGTTAAGCGCCCGACTTCGCCTCAGGTCATGATCTCACAGCTCGTGAGTTCAAGCCCCACGTAGGGGCTTGTGTGTTGACGGCTCAGAGCCTGGAGCCTGCTTCGGATTTGGTGTCTCCCTCTCTCTCTCCCCCTTCCTGGCTTGCATTCTGTCTCTCTCTCTCTCTCAAAAAAATAAACATTACTACAAAAGTTAATAAGAAAAAAAGTAATCCATGCACAAATTAAAAAAAAATCAAATGATAAAGAGATATGGGGTTAAAAGCGTCTTCTACTCTAGACTCACTACTGGTGTGTGTGCCCTTCTCCTAGCAGAGTCTATGCACATACAAACGTATTTTCCTGCTGCCCTTTTTACACAGAGGGGAATGTAACCTTCAGTGGGTTTTTCTGGGTACCTTTTATTTAACACAATATCTCAGAAATTGTTCCATATCAACATAAACACCTACTTCAGGGCAACGACTCTTAAGGTAATCCACAGAATTATCATATCCGAAGGCACCTCTTAAACGAGGATCACCTTGCGAGATCCCCGCACTGTCCCCCTCTGGTTCCACGGCTTGGGGTAAGGAAAACCGAAAGAGACCTAGAATCGGTCTGTCGGCTTGTTATCGTGCAACCGGGAGATAACAGGAAACAGCTTCTTCCTCTCGTAAAACAAAGGGCCATCCAAGGGGGAGTTCCGATGAAGCAGGAGCCAAATTACTGAAGCTTAGTATCTGGAGGTATTATTAGGAGTGACAGCTCTTTGAATGTTCTGAAAGTTAAAAGGGGGAGTTTAACCTCATATTAGCCTCATTTTAAGAGGCCGAAAGGAGGGCTGTCGGTGAAAGAAATTCAACCGTGGTCGGGTATAAGGATAGCTTTGCCACTTAGACCCTGGTCGTTAGAAAAACATGAGACAACCAAGCTGACAATGCTACTAATTTTAGAGGCTAAAGCTACTGGAATCCCAGTGTACTCACTGAGGAATCAGATGTCAGCTCGCTTTCACCACAGAGCAGATGTCCTCCGGACCCTCTGAACCGAAAGCTTGGGTTCAACTATCACTCATCCTCCCCTTGTAAAGTTCTTCCTATTGGTTCCTGACAGACTCCTGAAGAGGTCTGCTCCTTTCTACTTCTCTTCAGAACCAATCCATAAAGCCCACAAATCATTTTTTGCTCCTCGCTGCGTTTTCTAAAATGTACCACCTCTCTAGGCATCACAGCTCATTGCATGCCCACTTCTAACCTGCTAGCCTTTACTCTCTCTTTTTGTCTATTAACAATACAAGAAAGATTAGAGCAGTTTTTCAACACTTTACGACCTATGTTCTATCGGCCAAGAGGATTTTGTTCAGTTTTACTTTCTGTAGTTTGTTTTACTGAAGCGGTTTTTTTCCTCCTTTTTCCTCCCTAAGATTATATTATGGTTTGACCATGTTTCTTTAAACTCACGATTATCTCCCCTCCTCTTTCCCTCTCATCGCTTCTTGGGACACATCCCTGTGTCTGTATTAGACACCGATGTAAGGATTCACTGTGCCATTTCTCTTCCATCTTGGCCACCACGTGATCCTTTTTTCATCCCTAGAAAACCTTTTCCTAAATGTCAAAATTTTCTATTTTCCAGATCAGAACAATCTTAGCTCCACAGAATGGTCGTATGGCCTATAGATTATATCCACCAGGGTGTCCATGTATTTGATGACATTGAATCTAGCATGTAAAATATGCTGGTTTTTGTCCTTCTCTTAACTTTTACTTTATTAAAAGCAAATTTAAACTAGTGTGGTAGGCAGCCTTTAAGATGGCTTCCTGTGACTTCCACTTCCTGGGATCCATGCCCTTTGTAACCTCTTGAGTACGGACTGACCGGACTTACCGACTCGCTTCCAACAAAAAGAACATAGCTAAAGTTATGGTATATCACTTCCAAGATGAAGTTATAAAAGGACTGTGGCTTCTACGTGGGTGCTTTCTCGCTTTCTCGTGTATTGCTTGCCCAGAAGAGGCAGCTGCCATGTTGTAAGGTAGCCATAGTAGTTTGCTAGGACAGCCTAGCAACAAAATGCCACACACTGGGTGACAGCAACAACAGAAATTTACCTCCTCATAGTTCAGGAGGCTACAAGTCTAAGGTCAAGATGTCAGCAGGTTTGGTTGCTCCGGAGGCCTCTCTCCTTGGTTTACAGATGGTCATCTTTTCCACGTGCCCCCAGAGTCTTTCTCTGGGTAAGCACCTCCCTGGTGTGTTCTGTTGTTTCCAACTTTCCTTTTCCTTTAAGGACACCAGTCAGGTTGGAGTAGGTAGGGCCACCCTAGCAGCCTCCTTGACACTCAGTCACCACTTTAAAGGCCCTGTGTTCAAATATAGTTACATTCTGAGGTAACGGGGGTCAAGACTTCAACATATGAATGTGGGGGTCACATTTCAGCCCATAACAGCAGGCCTCTGAAGAGGCCCAAGCGGAAATAGGCCTGCCAACAGCCGTGTGAGTGAACTGGAAGTAGATTTCCCAGATGAGCCTTCAGATGAGTTCCCACCTCCCACTTGACAGCTTGCCTACAACCTCATCAAGAGACCTTGAACCAGAGGGATGCAGCTAAGCTAGGATCCCTGAGCCACAGAGAGTGTGATATAACAAATGTTTTCTGTTTTAAGCCATAAGTTTGGGGGCAAAATGAATCATGGGGCAATAGATAAATACTAACCACCAACGACCTCGCATAACAACAAAGAAAAACCTGAATTAACTAGAATACTTGGGCAGAGAATATTGTGGCTACTTGAACTTACAGGTAATTGGGGTTAAGGCCAAATTTTTCTTCAAACCTTGCTGCAAACGAATCAGTGTTTTTTGTTTGTTTGTTTGTTTTTGCCAAAAATAAGTCTTTGATGACTGGAGGTCGAGACTGCTCTGGGTGTCACTGGATAGTCAAAAACATCGATGTTTTCAGATGCAATATCCTGTCTAGTTTTCGCAGCAACCCCATGAAGAAGACACAGAAGCTATTCGAAGTCAGGTGCCAAGCAAACCACCTGACACACAGCAGGCATTCAAAAACTGTTTCTAAATGAATGTTATTTCCACTTTACAGACGACAAAACTGAGCCTGGAGAAGTTAACTAATTGTTTCAGATCACAGCTACTCGGTGGCAGGTACGGTAAAAGAAGCTGAGTCCATGATTTTTCCTACTTTATTATATCATCTTATATATTTGCTGTTTGCATCATTCTTCCTTGAAGTTATGGGTGAAAACATTAAAAAAAAAAAAACAAACAACAACCCAATAGACCTACTGTCAACAGAGACTCATCTCCCAACAGGTCTATAAGATCCCAGGCCAATGGTCTCTGATGAATGTTGATGTCTTTGGAAATCGTACTGATACTAATTATTCAACAGAACCACTAGAAAACCAATTTAATCATAGGGCTGCATGTCCGCATCATACACATCTTTCTAGTCTTCTGCTCCATCCTCCTTCCCAGCCAAAGATATTTAAGTTTATATTCTTATAGGAAAGGATATTTGTAGAGTATTTTTTTTCCTAATAAAAAATGAACTTGAGTGATTTTCTCTAGTTTGTTGTCTAGGCCTTTAAAATTTGATGTCCCAGGAGCCTGTGAAAGTAAATCAGAAGGAAGGAGACCTCACTGCCTTTTAGAATTTGAAAGGTCTGGCCCCCAGCTTTGTGAGGTGGTGTTTTTTTTCCCCCCTCTTCTCAAACCAGAGGAGTCTTTGATAGTATCTTGTCCATTCCCTCATTTTAGGGTGAGATGGTATGCCCACACTTAAAAAATATAGAACCCAAAAAACAAATAATCCATTGAAGAAATGGGCAAAAGACATGAACAGACACTTCTCCAAAGAAGACATCCAGATGGCCAACAGACATGAAATGATGCTCAATGTCACTCATCATCAGGGAAATACAAATCAAAACCACAATGAGATACCACCTCTCGCCCGTCAGAATGGCTCACATTAACAACTCAGGCAACAACAGATGGTGGTGAGGATGTGGAGAAAGAGGATCTCTTTTGCACTGCTGGTGGGAATGCAAACTGGCGCAGCCACTCTGGAAAATGGTATGGCACTTCCTCACAAAATTAAAAAGACAACTACCCTACAACCCAGCAACTGCACTATTAGGTATTTAACCAAGGGATGTTGCGTGCTGTTTCAAAGGGGCACATGCACCTCAGTGTTTCTAGCAGCACTATCGACAACAGCCAAAGTATGGACATCCTAAATGCCCATCGATGGTTGAATGGATAAAGAAGAGTATTAAAGAAGAGTACAATGGAGTATTATTTGGCCATAAAAAAGAATGGAATCTTGCCATTTGCAACTATGTGGATGGAACTAGAGGGTATCATGCTAAGTGAAATTAGTCAGTCCGAAAAAGACAAATATCCTATGACTTCACTCATATGAGGACTTTAAGATACAAAACAGATGAACATAAGGGAAGGGAAGCAAAAATAATAGAAAAACGGGGAGGGGACAAAATATCAGAGACTCTTAAATATAGAGAACAAACAGAGGGTTGCTGAAGGAATGGGCTAAATGGGTGAGGGGCATTAAGGAAGACACTTGTTGGGATGAGCACTTATACATAGGGGATGAACCACTGGAATCTACTCCTGAAATCATTGTTGCACTATATGCTAACTAACTTGGATGTAAATTAAAAAATTAATTAATTAAAAAAAAGAAAATATATAGAATTCCTTCAGTTTACTGTCTCAACAACACCGGGGCTTGTAAAACTTATATCAGCTTGGGATTATGCAAACTGTAAAGTTCATGGAAGATCTCGTGTTAGGTTTTCACAAGTTAATCTGTACAAATACCTTTTTATTTTATTTGTGCATGCAACTGAAAGGAAAGTATCTTAGACTGTAAGTCTGACCTTTACTTTCTGTGGATTGTACCAATAAAAATGTGATTATCGTATAGATTTTACATTTTAAAGGTGAAATTTTCTTCTTCTACAATTTGGTAATAGGTTTATAGCATTAAAAAAATGTTGCATTTGACCATTTGCGAAACTGTTTCTTCTATTCCCAGATGGTAGATCCTGGTGACAGGAGGATACAAAGCCGATTTTAATATTCAACATAGACCTACTATGAGCCTATGACTCAGCTGAGAAAAGTTGAGAAAAAAATAAACATCTCGACACATTTCAAAATGTACTACATTTTAATGAGTCGGTTTAAGGTCACCAGAGCTCTCCTCTCAAACGATGGGTCATGTCACCTCACGGTGACAAGGCCATCGGTTATCTCTTTCCATCAACGTTATGAAGATGACTACGAGTTATGATGGATATAGAACGCAATAGCCATCCTCAGTTTCCCATCACTCAACACTGCTCTGTTCAGTCAGGGAGCGCTTCGCTTCTCTGCCTGGACTGCCATGGAGGCAATGCCCACGGGGAACATTGGTTTCTAACTGGATGTGGTATCACGGGTGGCGAGGGCATCAAAAATCACTGTCTAAAAATGCGTACTTCTCTCTACCACTAGTAAATGAAATTTAGTAGGCCCGGGAAGGGATTTTGAATTCTGTGTTTCTGGTAAAAGGTGATTTTTATACATTTCCACAGTTATGAATCACTGAGTGAAAATCTAACACTGTTAAGGAATTCTAGAAACAATACTGTTAACATGAGTTTACTGAGTATCTGTCTACTGTCCTTTTCTCTTGGCATTCAAGATACCACTCTTAACAAACAAAGTTAAAACTTTCAGTTAAAAGATGCTTTATTTTACATTTTTATTTTCTATAGGGGCTATGTTGGGATGAATGAAAAGGAGGTATACACAAACAACTACATTCCAAAAATGGTCAGTTCATAAAGTAACAGACACCTGAGTTTGCTACTGAGTCAATTCTAGAAGCCGTGCATTTAAATTGCCTTATTTTTTTAACAGTCAGTAAGCAATGGATTTAACATCTTTCACTTATTAAAGACAGGCACTCAATTATATGCCAGTTTTTGCCCCCAAGTAAGTTTCTTTTCCTTTTTTTAAAATAAACTTTTAATGTTTGTTTATTTTCGAGAGAGAGAGAAAGAGAGAGAGCGAGCAAGGGAGGGGCAAAGAGAGGGAGACACAGAATCTGAAGCAGGCTCTAGACTCTGAACTGTCAGCACAGAGCCCGATGTGGGGCTGGAACCCACTAACTGTGAGATCATGACCTGAGCCAAAGTCAGACATTTAACCAAATGAGCCGCCCAGGTGCTCCCCCCGGCCCGCAATATAAGTTTCTGAGTGAAGAGAGGAACTAGCCCTTGAACACCAGGGAAAAGTTAACAGCAAAAATGGAATGGAGTTACTGTTTCTCTGAGAAGTCCAATGGGCAGAAAGAAGTATAGAAATAGCTATAAAAAACTTCAAAATTTACAGGATAGAAACAATGCATAGTTGATCTTAACACTAGCCAGACTGACTTAGTGAGGGTTAAATCTTATAATAGCAATAAAAATTGATCTTCTGCCTCATAGTCACTTACTGAACACCTACCTTACGCCCCACACTGGGAAGAACACTGACGACAGAGAGGTGAATAACGTAATTCCTGATCCCCCCAGGAGTTTATAATCTAGCGATAGAGGCCAGCAAGTAAAATAAAATAAAATATTTTAGCAAAGTTTTATGACAGAGGAAGGCAAGGAATGCTACAGGAGTCGACGGTAAGAAATGAATGTGGGCACTGTGGTTGGTGAAGGATTCTGGAAGGGATGACGGGATCTGGAGGCGGAAGCGCGGGCCAGAGGTAGCCAAGAAGAGACGGGGTTTCTGTGAAGAAATGGTTTTGTACGACGGTGTGGGAGTTTGAGACAATGTGGTAAGGAGTTTAGAAAGACTGGAATTTAAAGTTTCTTGTTGGGGGTGTGGTGGAAAATATGTGTAGAGAAGACAGAAGATGATGAAGGGCTTTGGTTACCCACTTCGAAGGGGGCTTCTGAGGACTTTTCAGTCCTCACCATCACTGTTTTTTACAGACCATGTGAAGAGCGGGGTGGAGGATAAGCGTGGGACTGGACTGCGGTTGAAGAGACCCATATGGAAAACACTGCAGTAATTCAAACAAAAGTGCCACACATCTGAATTCAGGCAGTGGCAAGGAGGGAGGCTGGACGAAAGAGGCGAGGGCTCTAAAGTATAATAATTGATGACTAGTTAGCTACGTGGGGTAAGGAGACCAGCTAGAAAGATTCTTAGGTTTCTGGCTTCACCTCTGACGAAGGTGAAGAGGCAGAGACCGCAGGAGGGGTGTGTCTGAGAGGACGATGGGGCGAGTGTGGGGTGTGCTGGGTTTCAGAGGACTGGAAGGCATTCAGGAGAGGTGTCTAACGGCGGCCGAACCTACGGCTCAGCGAGGAGTCTGGGCTGGGGAAGGGCTGCTGCATACACGTTTGGTGTCTATAGTACCTCCAGAATCGTGCGGTGCACAAGCAATCTGGGGGGCCACATGTGACAGCCCCGGCTGAAGGTACAGGTCTGGAATTAGTATAGGTCCAATACAGAGGCCAGCTGAAACTACAGGACAGCACCAAAGACAGGGTTCCAGAGAATGAAAGTTCACAAGTAACCACAGGATGAAGAGCCTTATTAATGAGACTAAGAAGGAGTTGCCACAGAGGTGAGAAAGGAAAAAGCCAACATTACCAAAAACTCACTTTGATTAAAGACTGACACTTTAAATACGTGGACGGGGTGCCTGGATGGCTCAGCTGGGTAAGCGTCCGACTCTTTTTTTTTTTTTTTTTTTCCTTTGACAGAGCTCAAGTGGGTAAGGGCAGAGAGAGGGGGACAGGGGATCTGAAGAGGGCTCTGTGCTGATAGGCTGACAGCAGGGATCCCGATGTGGAGCTGGAACTCACCAACTGCGAGATCATGACCGGAGCCAAAGTTGGACACTCAACCAACTGAACCACCCAGGTGCCCCTTAAGCATCCAACTCTTGATCTTGGCTCAGGTCATGATCTCTCAGTTCTTGAGTCCGAGCCCCGCGTCAGGCTCTCTGCACTAATGGTTCAGAGCCTGCTTAGGATTCTGTCTCTCCTCTCTGCCCCTCCTTCGGCCCAAATAAATACATAAACATAAAAAATCTTTTAAATTTGTGTTAAATATGTGGATGATATTTCTCTAAACTGAGTGATTAAGTAAACCATCCTTATTACAAGATGTATTTTTTCAAAAAATGTTTATTTTGAGAGAGAGAGAGAAAGTGTGTGCATGCAAGGGGGGCAGGAGCAGAGAGAGGAGAGAGAGAGAGAGAGTCCCGAGCAGGCTCCACTCTGTCAGCACAGCGCCCCCACGCGGGCTGGATCTCACAAACTGTGAGATCATGACCTGAGCAGAAGCCAAGAGTCAGATGCTTAGCTGACTGAGCCACCCAAGCACCTTATTCCTTACAAGATGTATTATTACCATACTTTTTTTTACTGATATTAGGATTGTCTGGCTAAAATTGATCTTAGTCAGAATTTAACTTCAGCCTCAACATTTCCACCAGCAACTGCTACTTTCTCAAGGTACTAGAAGTAGTAGAAGTAGAAGAAGTAGAAGTACTTCTTTGCCTGATCCGATTTTCCCATTTTTTCCCCTCATTTGTCTCCCGTTTGACCCCCAACCCAGTTGCTTCTTGAATTTACGGTCTCATGTTTCACTTGTATGACTGCCTTGAATTCCACGTTGTCGCCGCATCATATATACCAACATTTCTCAAAATATAAATTTGTTATCATTCTCTGCCTCACTCTAAAACCTGGAATTCTATTTTTCTTTGCATATCTGCTTATTCTCTGAATTAAGGTGCGGGAGCTTGTGATTTAGTTAGTTATTCCTTATGAGAACCTGATCGTGTGCTGAGCATAATTAATTATTTGTAGGATATTCCTCCCGCACCCCCCAAAGGCCATAAGAAAATGGTAGCCATCGGACAGGTGCAAGTAGAAAACAGAAGTTCCACAAAACTTTTTCAGAACTTTGGTCACAAGCCTGTGGTGGTCAGAATAACTGCTTCGGCTCTTAAGTTCGATTTTTAAAACTAGAAGTCACCTTGCCACGTACGAAGTGTTTTTTTCTTTTTCCCACGAATGCGATTTAGGGAAGTTGAAGAGTCAGTTTCGGCTGAGGTATGTAAACATGAATGTGACAGATTATAGATTTCTACTCATTTCTCAAAGCGCCAACATGTTAATCAGCATTACAGGAATTAGAGTCTAGTGTCAGATGAATGTGAGAAACGCCGGGTGAAAAACAAGTTTCTCTGTCGAAAGGCTCCTCAGAGGCTCTAACGTACAAGCCTCCATTACTACTCCTTAAAGAACGGGCGTAGCAGAAGCGGCGGTTCTCAAGTTTACTTGACGATGAAGGCTTGCGTTTTGCAGAACACACCTTGGAGGCCGCTGCTGTAATTTTACACATGAGGGCCCTAACCCCAGTGAGGTTGGTGACTTGCCCAAGTTCATGTGAACGGTAGCGAAGCTGAGATGACACTCAGTTCCTCTGCTCTTTAAATCGGTCCTCTTTCCATCATCCCGTGCTGGGGGTGTGCTACTTCCTCTCCGTCCCGCCCAAACCCTTCGTGGAGAGCAGACACGAAGCTGATAGTACTGACCCGCGGAAATTCAGACCTCGGGACAGAGACTCCTGCTGTAACAATGACAAGATGATCTCTCAGGGGGTCTGTCAGCTGCTCTGTGGCCATGGAATTGACCGTGGGGGTGGGAAGGGCACACAGGAGGAGGGACTCTCTGGGATGCTTTAGGATGCTTAAAAGAAAGATGGATTTGTGCCGAGGATAATTCCTGGAACAGATGTGAAACCAAACACTTCGTATTGCCGTCCCGCCCCCGCCCTCTCTGAAAGGGAAATGAAATAGCAGGATTAGCCTGCTCCTCATCAGATCCTACTTCGCTTCTTTCAAAAATCCCATGACCGGGGCAGATTCCATTTCCTGTTACTCCCCTTCCTACGGCAAGAAGGGAGAGCCCAGGAGGAGGAAGAGGCTTTCCTTACGCTCTGCAAGCACCCAGAGCACGAGGAATGCTGGTCAGAGAGGCACACGTGGCAGTAACTCGCGTGCCACCACGTGCTGTCGCCCCCCCAATTTTCAGCGGGATTTCACTGTCCACACGCCATTAGGAAGTAAGTATTCTTTTGTAAATGTAATGAACACTTCGGCTACACTGATAAATCTATCAGTTTGGAAAGGGGGAGAAGTTAGAAGGAGTCGTTAAACTCTAGGGCTCTATGAAAAAAGCACATATAGACTGAAAAGTGACTCGCTTTTGGAAGGGTACAAAATCCAGGGTTTGGGAAAGAGACGACTGAAGCTTTAAATAAGCTGTAACATCTTGACCAGGCAATGACGGAGCAAAGCAAAGACAGAGCGTACAGTATACATAATTATCACCAAGCCGGCTGTGCCGTACTCTAAAGTGATTTAATAGCCCCAATGCCAGAGCACGAACTCTTCTGTGAGAACCAAAAAGCACTGGCGGTTTCTCACTGTCTGCGCCGAGCAAGGACACGTCGCTCTCCCCGGGGACCCTGCCAGCTACGCCGGGATCTCAGGGGGGAGTCAGTACTAGCGGGGAGCTTCTTTTCAGGCCAGACTTATCTGGCAAGTGTACTTAGCCGGAGAGCTGCGGTGCCCCGTGGCAACGAACATCCAGAGCATCCCGGCAAGTCAGCGACTGGGTCACTTGAGGTATCTCTTAAGAATCACCTTTCAAAGCCAAACCACTTGTTCAGTCGTATCACAAGCGGGCGACATGACAGTGTGACGGGAGGAGGGCCTGGGGACGGCAGAATCAGGGGGGATTAACAGTGGGAGAGAAGCAATTGGTGGCATGGCGAGCCCCGTTCCCAGCTGCTCTGTTTTGGATTTGGAGCACGAGGTGAGCTTAAGGCTCTGAAACTATAGCTACGGTCCTCCTTGCTCTGTGCTGACTAAAGCAACAGAAATACTCTGGAGCCTGACACCTTTCCAAAGGGGGGAAAAAGCAAGAGAGGCCAGGCCCAGGGACAGCTGTTGTCACCCAGGCACGTCACCTTACTTGGGACCGTAAAAGACCACGGGCGAAGCTGGGCGCAGGCATCTTTCTGCTTACGACCTTACGGCCCACCCAGTACAAAGGGGGCAAATGTTTGTCGAATTAATGAACTAGAGGCGATAAATAAGTACTTCTTAAAAATCTGGCCATCGAAGAAGTAAATACGATTTGACTGCTGACGCCGAAGGCTTTTTGTCTTGATTTTTACTTTTTAGATATCAACTATTAACCTTTTTAAGAGCTGAGATCTATTTCACATACTAATAAAATTCACCCACTTAACGTAAATAGCTCGGCAGTCGTTGGTGCAACCATCGCCACAACCTAATTTTAGAACATTTTCATTACCCTGAAAAGAAACCCTATGCCCACTGGCGGCCGCTCCCCCCCCCCCCGCCCCCTCTCCCCACAGAGCCCTAGGCGACCACCGCTCTACGTTCCCTCCCCATGGGTTTGCCTCTTCTGGGCATGTCACATAAAGAGAATCATTCAGTATGCGGTCTTTTGTGACCGGCTCTGTATTTTCAAGGTTTATCCATGCTGTAGCCTGTATCAGCACTCTGTTCTTTTTGTGGCTGAACAGGGTTCACCGTATGGATACATCTCATTTTGTGTATCCATCCATCACCTGATAGACATTTAGGTTGTTTCCCCGTTCTGGCTATTGAGGAATGCTGCTATGAATATTCATGTGCAGTTGTTTTGTTTTAAGTAGGCTCCGCGCCCAAAGTGGGGCTTGAGCTCATGACCCTGAGACCGAGAGTTGCATGCTTTACTGACTGAGCCAGCCAGGCGCCCCAGGTACAGTTTTCACGGAGACAGTGTTGTCATTCCTCCTACATATACATTTAAGGGGCACTTGCTGGGTCATACGGTAACTTCACGTTTAACTGTTTGAGACATTGCCAGACTCTTCTTCCAAAGCAGTTGCGCCCTCTTACGTTCTCGCCGGCAGAGCACGAGAGCTCCGTCTCTCCGTACCCTGGCCGACACTCGTTAGCTGTCTTCTGATGACAGCCACCTGGTGGGTACGGAGCGCGCCATCTCACCGTGGTTCTCGTTTGGGGTCCCCAGTGCCTAATGATGCGGCTCTTCGGGTGCTGAGTGTCCGCTTGTCCATCTTCTCTGGAGGACTATCCGAATGCTCTGCTCATTTTTTCGACCAGGTTCTCTTTTTACTCTAAGAGATCTGCACGCATGCTGGAGAGAAGTCCCTTGCCAGAGATATAATTTGCAAATATTTTCTTTCTATTCTCTAGGCTGTCTTTTTGCTTTCTTGGTGGCACCTTCGGAAGCACATGATTTGTAAATTTTGATGAAATCCGAGCCATTTGACTGTTGTTGTTTGTATGCGTTTACCTCTGGATTCTCAGTTCCAGTCCCTTGATACGTTCTATGCGACACTGTCCTGATGACTGTATTTGTAGCTCTGCATTTATTGGTGGAGCAAAATCCTGTTTAAAATTCTCTCATTACCACCAGGCTCTAGCTGTATGCCATTTCAGAGAATCTCAGCAAAGACCTAAAGCCCAAG
This sequence comes from Paguma larvata, assembly GCA_030068075.1. Taxonomy (NCBI): domain Eukaryota; kingdom Metazoa; phylum Chordata; class Mammalia; order Carnivora; family Viverridae; genus Paguma; species Paguma larvata. The sequence goes on along the minus strand of CM057827.1, from coordinate 23,068,232 downwards.
AAAGGTTTTCTTTAAATGAAACGGGGGTCATTAATAACCTCTCTCGGTTTTATTTTTTTATTTTTTAATTCTTTATTTTTTAAGTTTATTTAATATTTTAGAGAGAGAGAGAGAGAGAGCATGCACAAGCAGGGGAGGAGAGGGAAAGAGAGGGAGAGAGAGAGAATCCCAAGCAGGCTCCGCACTGTCAGCGCACAGCCTGACCTGGGGCTAAATTCCATGACTCTGGGATCATAACCCGAGCTGACATCAAGAGCTGTACGCTCAACCGGCTGAGCCGCCCAGGCACTCCAACCGCTCTCAGTTTTTAAAGCAGCTGGACTGTGAGCTTAGGAAGACAACGCATGTGAAAAGAATTTAGTAGTGTAATAAAGTTAAACTTACGACGAAGTTAACCTGCAAACTCGAGTATACATAATAATTCCGCTACACGACAATCATTTGACTCTCCACGGCTCACTTTTTCCATCTTCCTCACTTGTAGTGACCTTTTGTCCAGGAATATGGGACTCTTGTGTTCTTGGAGCCTCCAGTATCAGGGATGCCCAACTCCCATGTCCTAAGAAGCCAGTTCTAGGGCAAACTAGGGTTAAGGAATATCGTTCCTCTTTGCAGAGTCACGAAGCTGGTGGAGAGGGGCTGCGGAGAGGTGGTGGACTCCATCCGAGGGGGGAGGAGACTGGAGAGCAAATGTGCTGTGACAGAAACCGACGGATGTTTCTCAACACCCATTCTCCCCTTCTCCTTCGAGAAGAGCGGCTCAGTCTGCATGGTGAGGCAGCGTGCCCAGCCAAAGGGCCACCTCTCCAGACTTGTCTGTTGCTAGAAGCGGGCACGGGGTCCGGGGCTGGCCAGTGATGCGTTATTTGGAACTGCAGGGCTTCCGAGGAAGCTTTTCTTAAAGTGGGTGGTTTTAGCTGGCATCTGTCTTCTGCCCTTCCTCCCAACCCTGCTGCGTGCCTGGAACGTGGACACAATGCCAGTAGGAACAGGAACCACCTTGTGACCAAAAAAACGAACGTCAATGCTTTAGGGTTGGCCGAGCAGAGGAGAGGGGCCTGGCTCTGAAGAGCTGCGCTAGCTGTGGGCTTCCTGTCTCTGAACGTCTTGACATGTAAGAAAAATAAATCTGGTACTGATGCAAGCCACTGAATTTTTGAGTTTCTGTTACCTGCAGGGAATGTTCCCCTGCCTTCCCCCTTTCCCTCCCCCTGCCTGCACTCCACCCTCTGCTGCCCAGGCCCCAGGCTCCTCGCTCTCTCGGACCCCACTGAAGTCAGAACTGCTGCCCTCCAGCGGAGCGTCCCCGCCCCTCCCCATCAGCGGGAGTGGAGGCTCAAGGCCCACCTTGACCCTTATCCTCCCCGTTCCCAGGTCTGGCTCCATCCCGACAGGGAATATTGTTAAATGGCTGGATTAAAGGCAAGCCCCCCTCACCGGCACACGCACCCACACTACCGGGAATCCCCCCCTGCGGGGTGACAGGAGAGAACGGCCAGACACTGCAGAGAGGTTCAGGCCGGAGGGCAGGGCCACCAGCCGCCTAGCTCCTGGGAAAGGGACCTGGGAAAATGAAATCATCTCGAGGGACCCAGTATTTTGACACAATGAGGCAGTTCAGCATGTTCTGGCAATAGAGCTGCCTGGCTTTGGATTTCAGCTCCACGGCTGACTGCGTGGCTCGGACAAAGTACTTAACCTCTCTCAGCCTGAGTCTGCTCACATGCAAACCAGATAACAAAGCTACCTTCTTTTGCAGGGTTCCAGAAGATGAAATGCGACAGATCCACAATGTTTAGCACAGCCCCGGGCATGTAACAAGTGCTGGATAAAAGCAGGACCATTGTTGCTGTTGTTACAGTAGCGAAGGGCAAGGGCTGCGAAGTCACACTGGAGTTTAAACCCAGAGGCTCCCTCAGCCAGTTACGTGACCTGAAGCTGTTTCCTAGTCTCTGTACCCTACTTTGCTCTAAGTGAGGAAGAGAACTGCTAACTCACTCGAGCGTCAGCACTTGCGACGGGCCCGCTGCGCCCCACACCAGGTTTTCTGCGGCACCCGGGGTCTCGGAGGAGAGTAACACCGCTGTGGTCTAGTGAGGAAGGCAGACACTACCGGAAACCTGCAAGGAGCCGTAACAAACACTACAAAGGAGCGCTACAAAGGTCTCTGGAACACGAGGACACATCCTGTCAGAGAGGCCAGAGAAAGCAAATGCAGGAGGGCAGGAGGGGAACATCAGAGGTGGAAGGGCACCTGCAGAAGCTCAGGGGACCCGGGGATGGCCAGGCTGCTTAGTGTGGAGAAAGCAAGGAGGGAGGGTGGTGTGAGGTCACGGTGAAAGGGAGGCAGGCCATGTAGGGCCTTTTCTCTGGTTTTATCTTTATCTTAGGAGTAAAGGTAAGCTTTTCTGAAGAGCTTTAAGTAGTGCGTGTGTCAGATACAGACTGCATTTAGGAAAGCTCAGTTCACAGTGATGTGGAGAACTGAAGACCAGGCATGGCGAGGGGTGATGCTTTGAGAAGCTAGTACAGTAGGTCCAAATGAGAATGGTTTGTGATTTGAGCTTGACTCCTTGCAACTAGGGAAACAGAATCCACGTCTCAAACTAGAGAGTTAAGGGACGCGTAGGTGACTCAGTCAGTTAAGCCTCTGACCCTTTAATCTTGGCTCAGGTCACGATCTCACAGTTTGTGAGTTTGAGCCCCTTGTCGGGCTCTGTACTGGCAGCACAGAGCCTGCTCAGGATTCTCTCTCTCTCTCAAAACAAATAAATAAACTAAAAAAAAAAAAAGTACAGACTAGAGAGTCAAGTCCATATGAGTTTTGGGGTCACTCTGAGCATCCTCCCCAAAAAAGGCACAAATGCAGCATACTTGACGTCCTATAAACAATTTCAGGGGATTCACAGATCAACTAAAGATACCACCACGGGCCACAGCTCTTCGGTCACACTCCCTGGATTCGATGATACAGCTTGACAAACTGACCATATCATGACCCCTTTGTTTTCACTAGCACTTCTTTCCCGAAGGTTATATTCCACTTGGCACACCTCCTTTCCCTGTTCTCTTATCTCCCCATCCCCGACACCAAATGTCCTGAGAGGATGACGCCGAGAGATGAGTCAGTTTTCCTAGCGCCAGGAATGGGAGCTGCCTGATGACCAACAAAACAAGAAAACGGTCTTTGTCCCTTTCATCTGTTAGATCCTTATAAAAAACTTCCATCTCTTTTCTCATTTATGTCATTGATTCTAGGAGGAAGCAGATGGAAATAGGCGTAAGGAATGGCCTCAGGACTATTTATATACCTGGAACTTGTGACGCGCACGGTATTCCTGGATTCAGGCCAGACTTGAAGAGGACGATGGCTTCCCCAACAATAGCAAAGATCGGGTCTCGAGGTTGAGGCACAACATTCACTTAGCCCAATATATATATGGCCAGTGTCAGCTGGGAAGGACCTCAGCAATGTTTTGTGAGAGTCCTGTAACCCAGGACTATTTAGAGTGGAGTCCCGGATTGGTAATTTGGTAACAGTCTGAGAACTCTTTGTCATTAGTCTACAATGAGACAAATTTAGAATTTGAAAGTAGGCAGTTAAAAGCTGTTACAGAAAATGGCCGGCAATTTTATGCCTGGTGAGTCGTGAATCTAATCATAAGGAATTTGAGCTTGTGTGTTAGTTGTCCTCTTTTCTTATTTAGTTTCTCTGGTAATTATTTTTAGTGTATTTTACAAAAGCATCAGCCCACGCAGGCCTGGAAAGGAAAATAACTAAGGCTCCAACACCAATGGTCCGAAAAGCACTGCCATAGCCTGCTGAAAATTTCCTGATTCTTTCCTCAGCAATATGAATGACTACATGGAAATTGTACTCATTAATACAGAGGACTGGAGATAAGCTGGAACAGACTGGGGGCCCCAGAAACATCAGTTTTAGTTCTCAAGGGAATGCCCTCTTCCCAGGCAGCCCGTATCTAACGATGAGTCAACATACAGTATGCATAAAAGCCACATCCCAGCTGCCTCACCGCAGCTCGCGACTCTGAAAGGCTGGCTTTGTACTCTCTGTGGCACCGACGGAGGCCTTCCTTGTCGCTGCGTCACAGCCTAACTTTTCCCACCATCCAATCCCGTTTCCTTTCATTCCCTTCCTTCCCTTCTATAGGAATCGGTCTCAGGAGCACCCCTGAATAAACTTCCTGTACACTCATCTCCGTCTTAGAGTTTGCTTTCTAGGGGACCTAAATTTTGATGTTATTTAACAATATGACCTCGAGGAAGATAATGGGAACTAATGACACCATATGCTTTGAACTGTGACAAACAGTAAGAACTACTGTTCACTGAGTGCCCACCATGTGCCAAACACTGTCTAGGTGCATTACATCATCTACAGTGTTTTTTAAATTGTGGCAAAGTACGCACGGCATAAATGAGATTGAATCAGTGATCAAAAACATTCCAACGTACAGAAGTCCAAAGCCAGGCAGCTTCACTGGTGAATTCTACCAAACACTGAAAGAATTAATACCAATGCTTCTCAAACTCTTCCAACGTGCGGAAGAGGAGGGAACACTTCCAAAGTCACTTTACAAGGCCAACATCGCCCCGATACCAAAACCGGATGAGGATACCACGAGGAAAGAAAACATTCATTCTCTGAGGAATGTAAATGCAAAACTCCTCAACAAAATCGTAGCAAACTGAACTCAGCCACACAGTAAAAGGATCATCCACCGGGTGAGGTGGGATTCATTCCACCCACGCAACGGTGCGGCCACACCCGCCCATCAACGCGACGCGCCCCATCGGCAAGATGAAGGATAAAAATATAATCGTTTCAACTGATGGATAAAAAGCATTTGACAAATTTCAATATGCATTGATGATAAAAACCCTCAACAAAGTGGGTATAGAGGGAACGCACCTCCACACAATACAGCCCGCGTATGACAGGTCCACAGCAGACATCACACGCAGTAGTAAAAAGCTGATGGCCTGTCCTCTAAGATCAAGACAAGGATGCCGACTCTCCCCACTTTTATTCGACACGGTACTAGAAGTCCTAGCAAGAGCAATGCACAAGAAAAAAAAGGCATCCAAACCAGAAAAGAAGTAAAACGATCTCTATTAGCAGATGACGTTATATATAGAAAAAGTCCTAAAGACTCCACCCCGAAAAAAACCTGTTAAATGAATTCAGTGAAGTTTCAGGATACAAAATCAATATACAAAAACCTGTTATTTTTCTTTACACTAACTGCAAACTATCAGAAAGAGAAATGAAGAAAATCATTGCATTTCGGGGCGCCTGGGCGGCTCCGTCGGTTAAGCGCCTGACTTCATCTCAGGTCATGACCTCGAGGCTCGTGAGTTCGAGTCCCACGTAGGGCTCCTCTGCTTTCAGCAGGGTCCTCTGCTTCAGATCCTCTGTACCATTCTCTCTCTGCCCCTCCCCTGCTTGTGCTCTCTCTCTCAAAAATAAAATAAATATTTTAAAAATTAAAAAAAGAAAATAATTGCATTTACAATTATATCAAAGAGAATAAAATACCTAGAAATAAATTTAATGAAGGAGTACACTGAACACCTATAAGACATTGATGAAAGAAATTGAAGAAGACATAAATAAATGGAAAAATACTGCATGCTCATGGATTAGAAGAACCAATTGTGTTAAAATGTCCACACTACCCAAAGCAATTGGCAGATTCGATGCAATGCCTATGAAAATTGCAATGTCATTTTTCACAGAAATAGAACAAACAATTCTAAGGACCACAAAGAACCGAAGCAACCTTGACAAAGAAGAACAAAGCTGGAGGCATTGTGCTTTCTGATTCAAAGCTATATTACAAAACTATAGTAACCAAAATAGTATGGCATACGGCACAGGCATAAAAACAGACACACAGATCAAGAGAATAGAACAGAGAACCCAGAAATAACCCCATGCATGCATGGTCAATTAGTTTAGGACAAAGGAGCCAAGAATATACAACAGGAAAAGGACAGTCTCCAACAAATGCTGTTAGGAAAACGGAACAGTGACATATAAAACAATGAAACTAGACCTTTATCTCACACCACACACAAAAATGAACTCGAAAAGTAGATTAAAGACTTCAATGTAAGACCTAAAACCATAAAACTCCTAAGAGAAAACATTGGTGGTAAGCGCTTTGATGTGGGTCTTGGTGATGATTTTTTGGATTTGACACCAAAAGCAAAGACAACAAAAGCAAAAATTAACAAGTGGGACCACATCAAACCAAAAAGCTTCTATACAGTAAAGGCAAAAACAAAATGAAAAGGCAGCCTCCCAAATGGGAAAAAATATTTGCAAATCATGTATCTGTTAGAGGGTTAATACCCAAAATATATAAAGAACTCATACAACTCAGTAGCAAAAACAAACATTCCAATTAAAAATAGCAGAAGAACGGAACAGGTGTTTCTCCAAAGAAGACATACAAATGCTAACGAGTATATGTAAAGGTGCTCACTATCCCTAATCACCAGCGAAATGCAAATCAAAACCACAAGGCGTATCACCTCACACCTGTTAAGAATGGCTATCATCAAAAAGACAAGAAGTAACAAGGGCTGCACTGTTGGTGGGAATGTAAACTGGTATGGCCACTAGAGGTAAAACACCACATCTAAAACACCACAGAGGTTCCTCAAAATATTAAAACTATAACTTTCATATGATCCAGCAATTCCACTTCTAGGTATTTTTCCAAAGAAAATGAAAGCACTAACTCGTTGCATGTTCACCCTATATTCATTACATTATTTACAACAGCCAAAATGTAGAAACGACCTGAGTGTCTGTTGACGGATGAATGAATAAACAGAATGTGGTAGATACACATGATAGAATATTACTCAGCCATAAAAGAATAAAATCTTACCATTTGTGTCAACATGGATGGACCTTGAGGGCATCATGCTGAGTAAAATAAGTCAGACAGGGAAAGGCATGTACCATATGACCTCACTTACATGTGAAATCTAAAAGAAAACCCAAAAGCCAAGCTCATGGATACAGAGAACAGATTCACGGTTGCCAGAGGTGGGGGAGGGGAAAATTACCAGCTTAACCAATTTTTTTTTTGTGTTTTTATTTTATTTTTGAGAGACATAGAGACAGAGCGTGAACAAGGGAAGGGCAGAGAGAGAGGAAGACACAGAATCTGAAGCAGGCTCCGGGCTCTGAGCCGCCAGCACAGCTGGCGGGGCTCGAACTCACAGACCGTGAGATCATGACCTGAGCTGAAGTCGGCCACTTAACCGACTGAGCCACCCAGGTGCCCCCCAGTTTAACCATTTTTAAGCGAACAACCCAGTGGCATGAAGCACGTTCACACTGTGCAATCATCCCTGCCGTCTATCTGCAGAACGTTTTTCATCTTAAAACACTGAAGCCTTGTGACCATAAAAAAATAACTCTGCATTCTCCCCTCTGGCCGGCGCCTGGTAACCACCATTCCGCTTTCTATCTCTGAATCTGACTGCTCCAGCTACTCAAATAAGTGGAATTATACGACACCGGTCTTCCTGTGATTGGCTTCTTGTAGTTAGCATAAACCCTCTAGGCTCATCCGTGATGCAGTATGTGTCAGGACTTCCTCCCTTTGTAAAGGCTGAATAACAGTCCACTGTCCGCACACACCACATCTTGTTTATCCATTCATCCATCGGCGGACACTTGGGATGCTTCCGCCTTTAAGCTACTGTGAATAATGCTGCTACGAACCTGAGCGTACAAAGATCTACTCAAGGCCCTGCTTTCAGTTCTTTTTGGGTAGACATCCAGAAGTGGAATTTTTACAGGTTTTAGACAACACCATACTATGGCACTGAACTTGAAGCAAGGGTAAGTAGGGAAAGCAGGAGGAAGGACTGAGAGAACTTGTTTGTTTTTGAGAACACTGTACAACATAAATAACGTGTAATGTGACTCCCGAACCGTGGCGATACATCTTACGCTACACAGAATACTAGGCCGAGCTCTAAGTCAAGAGGATGGCGTCCAGTTTCAGGCACTAGATAATTTAAGAGGAGCCTAAAACATTCATGGAGAATTCGAAAAGCATAGAAAAGACAGTTTAGCGTTCAAAAGCAAAGCCTGATCTGTGTTACGAGGTCAGAGAGCTCCAGTTAGTTGATAGAGAGGGGAAAAAGCTAAAGAAGGATGTTTTTCAAATTAACTAAACCTCATTTTAAGGGAACTTTTGCTCCCTTAAAGATCTTTGGATGTGGTCTAAAACAGAACATCTGAATTTGCATTGTAACAAGTAGGCTTAAACATTTTTTTAAACGTTTATTTATTTTTGAGAGACAGAGAGAGACGGCTCTCTCTCTGTCTCTCAAATTAAATAAAAATAAACTTGGCTGATATTACAAGGTAATGAAGCATTTTGGGTGTTGCTAGGGATTCCAGAAACATACAGAACATAATTCTGCCCTCATGGAAGTTACAGTCTTATTGGGGACAATTCACCCAAGAAGTAAGCAGTATAACAGATGACAAAAATACAATGGAGTGCCAAACGTTGTCATATAAACTGTAAGTGCTGTAGGGATTTTAAAAATGGCAAGATAAATTTAATTACATGAATACAGATTATTGGACAAAACTTAACTGGAACCTTAGAGGATAGGAAGGATTTGTATATGTGGACAGGGATTCCAGCTGTTGGCAAAAATATGAAAATTCACTCGTTCACCTGTTCAAGTCCCTACTACGGTCTGGTCACTGTGCTAGGCCACAGAATTTCAGAATCAGATTAGAACTCCTCCTTGCTCTCTAGAGAATTACAGCCCTCGTGGGGGAACCGTCGAGTCATCCAGAAAGATACTAGAGTGTTGTAGATGCCACAGTAGGTAGAAGTCAGCGGAGTCAAACACCATGAACTCACACCGGGGGTGGGGGTGGGGCAGGGTTGGAAAGGAGAAAGGACAAATAGGAAATAGCCATATTGGGGGGGGAAGCAGGCAAGAGGAGGCACACGGTGCCGAGGCGCAGAAAACGAAATGTGAACAAAGGAACAGAGAACGAACGTGCCACGTGACGGGTGAGGATACTGCTCAGCTCTGCCGTTCTGACGAGATGTTTCCTCTGCCACCTGCTTTCCAAAGCACATCTGTGCATCTTCACATGTAGAAGATGAGGCGTCTGGGTCTCTGCCCGAGAGCAAGACTAGCTCTTACCAAACAACCGACCGAGAGAAATCACATTTAGCATTGTCGGAGACACGTGTGATCCATCCCGTCCTCTACGGAATCACGGCCTTACCCTTGGGTTATGTTGGGCCACAGAGAAACTTGGGCTACAGTAGTCTTGTCCCTCGCCAAACTGTTTTCGTTGACTTGCACTGACGTGTGTGGACTTCCTGTAGCTCACGCCAAGAAGCAGCCCCGTGAAACACACTGCTGTGTTGGGAGGGCACGGTTACTTCTGTCGGTGTCCTCTCTCTAAAGCATATGAAATACTTCTTGTAGAATAAGAGCTAGGAAAAAGCTTAATTCTCCTCCAGAGTATGGCTTCCTTTTTGAAAATGAGAACTATATGCCCTGATTTTTCATGTTTCCCTTTTTGTCTTGGCGGTTAGGAGACTCGGAACCAAATTTAACCCTGATTACAGTAGTTTTATTTGGCCTTATATTTGAAAAATTGGAAATACCTTGACTTTTGGCCTTGATGCTCCCTTTATGTTTTTATTATTTTCCTGCACATGGTTTCCTATTTTAAGACTCTATTGTAGCGATGAAAAGTATGTTGTGGCTGCTAGCTACAATGCCACCTGAAGACAACTGTCAGAAACGCCAAAGCTGGCCACTTTGTATCACAGTCATGCGATCCCAGTAGTGGGGTGGCATTTGTCTGCAAGGAACATTTGCCATCCTCAGTTCTGCACACCCGTGGCACGTCGTGGAATGAATGAGGAACGCAGAGTATTCTAATTCTGTCCTTTGAAAGCTGGATGTAACAAGTGGAGAGAGAAACAACCACACCGAGGGGTTGATTCTCCAATATGGCAGAGCTGCTAACCTGGAAAACAGTGGAGGCCAGCCGCAGAGGAGCCAGCAGACGACCCGGTATCAGGGATGGACTAACAGATTTGCTGTTTAGCCACTACAACTGCTAACTGTCCCAAATAAGGTGGCAGGTTGTTTTTTGTTTTAATTTTGTTTAACGTTTATTTATTTTTGAGAGACAGAGAGAGACAGAGTGCAAACAGGGGAGGGGCACAGAGAGACGGAGACAAAGAATTCAAAGCAGGCTGCAGGCTCCAGGCTCTGGGCTGTCAGTGGGGCTTAAACTCACGGACCATGAGATCATGACCTGAGCCCAAGCCTGACGCTTAACTGGTTGAGCCACCCAGGCACCCCAAGGTTGCAGGTTTTTATGAGGTCTGGCCCCTGAGGCTGTTTGTTCCTTATGCTTATGTACAATAACTTTCCTTCAAGAGGTAAACGGAGGCTGCCTCTCTTTTGATAATCAAAAGGCTACTGCAGATGACTCAAGTTCTCTGCATAAATAGAGAGGGTAAGGATACGTACATACACACAGTGGCAATGGCAGTAGAAAAGATGACTAAACGCTGGAGGCTTGCGAGGGTCAGAATTTTTAAAAAAGAACTGCAGTTTTCAAGATTCCATGTTTCAGTGTCTGATCAACTACAAACAACTTCCTACTTCTTTAAGAAAAAAACAAAAAAGCTAAACTCTTGTCAAATTCTAAAACATCTCATCTGGGTTTGTCCCACGAACAAATATGTCTTAATCTCCCTGGGAAGTGAACGAGAGGTGAAGAGAAGGGGGAAAATCCTCCGTCACTTTTCAGTCCAATTGAATAGAAAAAGCAGTGATTCTGCTTCCTGATAACCATAAACAAGTAAATAACACTAACGTAGCAACTTCTGAGCAGCTGACCTTTGCTCTTCACCTTGCCATCTTGCGGCCAGGTTGGCTTTCCAAGTGACATCCTCACCTTGTACTGGGGAGGCATGCTTTGTCTTACTGATGGAGCTAAGGGGACAGTCCGCACATTCAAGCTGTTCCCCTCTAACAGGAGATAACTACTTAGCCTGGATTTAGGTTCCAAGGGGAGAGGGCTCCTGATACCTATGGAAGAGTCCTGAGCGGAAATACTTGCGTGTTCCAAAGAGGAAAATACAAAGAAGTAGGAGACACTACGGTTCGACTTTGACTAGTGAGGCTCTTCATTCTGAGGACGAGAGAATCCGAGTCTTTCTCTTTGCAGTTTCAAGGAATAGAGCATAAATACCCACGCCGATCACGCCGACGGGGCCATACGCCTCAAGTCACCATTCTCCACACCCTGCACTTACCCACCCACACACTCTGGGGCCCAGTACACTCTACAGATCAGGCAAGCAGAGCTGTAAATATTTCCAGGCACAAAGCTTGCTTTTTCCAAAGACCGGCATGGCTTAGCATGCCATTTCTTTCTTTAGAACTTTTAGGAGCAATTATGACCTGAGGATATAAGGATGGTAAAGCAAAGGTATGTGCCCATAACAAGCATTTCATTGAAACTCAGCAGCAAGATGTGTGGGTTCATGGGATGGATAACCACAGACTATAGATTGATAGCTTGTAGTGATAAGTACAAAAGCTCACAAAGTAAGGCAATGTTATGCTGGTTACCTGCCCGGTTCAGGAATACAAGAATAAACAGGATCTTTTCCCACCCAAAGTGAATGGATATTACACAGGACAATACGAATCTGCAACAAGAGGCGGTGGTAGGTACAAGCCTCCCAATCCAGGGTGCCAAGCATTTTTTCCAGTAGGTGTGTGCGCTTCTGTAACATAAATGTAATTTGAGAAAGGGGCCGCTGCACTTTCCTGGTCTCTCTCTAACAAAGTAGGAATTGTTAACAATTGAAGACTCATCACTCCTCTCTTGGCAGTTGGCCAGCTCAGCCAGAGACACTATCAGTTTTCAGATGTTACCTTTCTTAGTGGTCCACTTCTTACTCCATTTCAGAAACGGAGTTCCCCAGTCTTCTTCTTTGAGGCAAATGAACGCCCGCTGGGGCTCTTAGAAGGGTCCCCCTTCTTCCCCCAAACTGAAAGCCAGGTTGTTTCCTCGCCCCCTCCGACCAGGTTGTTCAGCGGCGCTTGAGTTTTGTTTCTGAATGTAGAAACAGTTACTAAATGAAATGAAAGAGGCCTCCAGACAGGAAAGCATGAAATTTCAATGGCTGACAGCCAGGCGATCTCGCCGTGAGAGGGATCCGCATCCTTCTTGTGTGGCTGCAGCTAGATTAGGGCTCGCACCACACGCACCGTGACGACACCACTTGTACAACATCGCCTAGAATGAAGGGAATGCTGTGACCAGTGGCTTAGAACTCGGTGATATAAACCTAATGGATGGGAGATTTTTTTCCCCCGGGGCTCCTTGCGCTGCACAGTAAAGACATTCTCTCTGCTGATGTTTTTTCTGAGAACGTCCAAGTTGGGTATGGTATGATTAAGTCTGCGTGGCTATGGAGGGGATGAGAACAAGGCTTGGCAGGAGGAAGCTGATTATACTCAGGGTCCCAGAGAGAAGGTCACTACATGCCACACAGGGTCCCAGGGGAAAACACTGGTGTGGTCGGGAGACAGAAGAAGGAGTGAGGAGAAAGTCTAGGCCATAGCCTTTCTTGCGATTTCCCTGGGAAAGGCAAGGCAGAACGGGATAAACAGCCTGAGACTGGCTAGTTTTAAGGATTCTGGTGGGCCAGGGGCTACAGCAGTGCTCTCTAGTTGCCTGGTACCTGGCCCTGGAGTGATCTGGGGCAAGGGAAATGTGAGAGTTAGAGAAGGAAGCGGCTGGGGATATAAGCTGGGGATCGGTTAGCTTCTATTTGAAAGGCATGCTCATGGGCAAGTCGTTACGATCTCTAGGAATTAGCTGGCCCCTGGGAGGGGCAGTTTCTCTCTGGCCTGGTGAGGCCCCGAATGTCAAAGCATCAAGAATACGGAAAACATAGTTAATTGGCTCTGTGATGAAGAGATGCCAGACAGACAATACAGAATCTAAGAAGATGTAAAACAATGTGTATATTTAAACATGACCCTGCCTGGGGCAGCATCGTGGGGGTCCTAGAAGGCCTAGAATGCTTTCATGCAGCTCCCTCGTTCTTTGAGAAGGACAACCGATGCTCTCTGTCATAGATAACATGCTATGCAATCCTCCCATCAACCCGCCTGCCTCCTGAACCCCACACACGCAGAGGCTCTAGGATCGTTACAGCTCGTGAGAACATCCATCTGTGAGGGTGGTTGAAGGGACCTCTGCCCGAGCAGTGATCCTGCATCTACTGCATTTGCGGCAAGGAGAAAGCAAGCATCCAGGTGATGGGCTACGGACGCAGGGGTTTCGCCTCCTTGCTCTGCGAACTAGCTACTTCTCCTGTTGAGGGAGAGGCAGCCCGTCGCCATCTGCCGCCTCCCAACTGCCAGGCCGGCGGGCCTGCCTACGGAGCCTCCCAGCACTCACCTGCCCCATGGCAGGCTGGTCTTCCGAGGCCCTCTGACCCACTCTATATTGAGGCCACGCACGCTTGGCATGAGGTCTTACTGCCCTGGCTAATTACAAAGTACAGCATCACCCTCCCCAGCTTATGTGCCGCTCAGGCTCAGCAGGGCTGTGTTTGCGAGAGACTGAAGTGTTGCGAGATGGGCTCTTTCCCAGGGCTTCTCTGCTGACAATCCTATTTTGCCATGTAATGTTCTGGGTGGACTGTAAGGGATACTCATGATGTAGGTTCAAGGAAAGTGATATTACAACTGCGGCAGCTCCAAGTCTCACAGCCCTGGAAGCCGATGGGACATTAGTACTTCTTGGCAGGCCATCGGTTTAGTTTGGAGCTTGATGTCGCATTCATTCTTCTGGCCGCCAGTCTCCTCAAGGAAATATTGACCTTCCTGCTGGAGTTTTCTATATTTCATTAGTTGTTCATCATTGGATATCAGAATTAAAGGACCATTGGCCAAGTATTACCAATAGAACTCTAGTTGTTTTCAGTTTTTCTGGTACATTTTGGTAGGTGACCAAGCCATGGATTTGGTGTTCCCTTCTCTCTTCTCATTCCTTTTTGGAAAGAGTTTAGATGGGCTGGGGAAAGATATTTGAGGCTTTCTGATCCAATGTAAATGAATCCTGTGGTGGGTAAACAATTTTCCTCCCTTCTTTGCTCTCCTGGGGTATTTTGATGAATAATGCTTCTCAAATAAGCTTATAAGTATTCCCCCAGAGGTAAGAAGGGTATTAAGCTCATAGCAGGTGTGCCATTAATGCTTTAGTGTGTAGGGTAGAGCAAAGAGGAAAGGAATCATCAAAACCTTGTGGCTTCAGAGAATTTTCTGGAAAATTCTGAAGGCCACAGCTGGGAACAAAATACTGTGGGGCAGTGCTGGTGAAGTGTGGGCACAGCCTCACAAGATCAAGGCAGGCCGTCCCTTCAATGTCAGACTTCTGTGGATGGGTGGTAGGCTGGGCTTTTACAGTTTGTTTTGCGGCCAATTATAGCATATGCTGGTCTTCACTCGGACAAACAGTATAATTAATTACTCAACCTCGCCAAAAAAATTATTTTTTAATTTTCTACCTTCCTGCCTCCCATTATTTGAAAATTCACAAACTATACAACTCTAGTCTAAAAGCCTTCTTTAAAATAATAAATATCATGAAGAACGTTCTCTTTAGAGGCTATTGCAATTTGAACTTCAAATATCATTCTCTCCAATGTATTGTGTTACACTTTACCTGTGATAACTCAATTATAGCTTTAGTTTCGCTCTTTGATGGGCCTCAATGTCTCCATATTTTTAAACAAAAGCCTCCAGAGTAGTGAGGAAATTTCTTACTGCCACAGCGCCACCTACTGGCAGGCTACTACAGAAGCAAGCTAAGAGTAGCTTAACTTTGACCCACAGTTTGGAGACGACTCCTGAGCTCTGGTTTTATAAAATGCCAATTTCCTTGTCATTTTGAGAAACTACCACTTCTCTTGATAGCTATTAAGCCTCTTGCTGTGGCATAAAGTCAGCAAGTTATAATAAAAAAATATGCTCTTATTCTTACTGTTACCTTAAATTGTCCCTGACTTCACCGACTTTGATTTTCTCTGTCCTATAACTGTAGCAAGGGCTCCAGATTGTGTGGGCAAGGGTTTGGATCTGGCGAAAATAACTTGGGGAACTTCCAAAGGTCCTGAAAAATGTAAAAAAAAAAAAATCCCTACTTAACACTTTATTTGATCTTGGTGAAAGGACAAGAGGTCAAATCTAAAACTAGGTTTTAGGATAGGACGACAACCAGAGAGAAGACTAGCAAAAGACACCAGGCCTGGAAAACCTGCCCGGTATCTAGCAAGAGGTGGCGGGCGACAGAAGGAACCAAAGAAGGAAAGAGAAGGCTGAGCAATACATTGAACATAAAGAAAGGAGATAACAGCTGTGTGTATTTCAAGGAAATAAATTAAAACAAAAGAAAAGAAAACAAAACTAGGTTTTAGGGGATCATCGTTTGCCCAGATGCTGATACTCCTTTTCCTGCCAAACACCAAATCTGTGCCCTTTGCTTTCCAACACCGTAAGAGTGGGTAATAAACCCAAATTCTTCTCCCTCTGGATCTGGGGAGAGAAGAACGTTTTGGGAGTAACAAAGGATGTGAGACACCGGGGCAAGCATCTTAAAAGCTTTATTCATTCTCACTATTAACTTATTATCCTCCAGATCCATCCAGAATCTATAACAACCATATAACGCTTGGTGAAAAGAATAAGAATCTAATAATAAAAAGAGGTCATTCTGCTGAGAGTTGCCTAGCAAATAATTTTGCTTGAGAGTTAAAGTGACTTCTATATCCTTAGAGTTGAAGCTCCACTGGGCTTACTTTCTATTAAAGTAAGTTCCTTCGTCTTGTACTACACGGAGAAAGAGAGGTGGGCAGCCAGAGTCACGCTGCTGTGCTGCCGCCCCATCCCCACGCAGAGAAAGAGGATAAAGCTAAAACGTGTTTTATCAAGACCCCGAATACCAAATATTTAACAAGGACATTATTTCTCACTTCTTGTAAATGAAATCCAGCATCAGTGTTCAAAGAGGAGTTAGAAACTTTCCGCCAACTACAGGCTAACAAGAGCTTTTGAAACAAAACAAAACAAACAAACTGGGGCGGGGGTAGGCGGGAGCTAGGGCCATGATGAGGGCAGCTGGTATGGCCCCGGGCCCTACAAGAACGGCACTTCGCACTATCAGGTCAGCACGGGAGAAATGCCAGTTATCTAACCTGGTGCCTCTGCTGTCTCAGTTCCCCGTCACCACTTCAAAACTCCAGAACGCCACAGTCAGAAAGAACGAAGGCCAATGGCTCTGGCTGTGAGCCAAAGACCCTCACTCGAGCTTCCTTCTCAGATCTCCAAGTTTGCTGACTCACACCTTACTTTCCATAGCAAACTCAGAATCCAGAGCCTGCAGCAGGGAAGTAATGCCTGTGGAGCATTCCAGGCCTTCGCTAGCAGCTTTCGTGTCCACTACCTCACTTCACATTCACGTTCGCACTTAGAAGAATGTCACTGGGTCACCATCGGTGGGGAAGGACTCTGAGCTGTTCTTCAACAGTGCCCTGGGATGAACCAGTATCTCTTCAGGCGGCCGAGGAACAAAGCCACACAGCTTTAAGGCCTGGTTGGCTAGACGTGCAGACGGGACAAGGGGCCAGGAAACAGACTTGCTATATTCACAGACTCAATAATACCATGTTTAACCAGCGGAGTTAACTGGACTAGATAGGGGCTAAACATCTCTCAAAGTCAGCTTAGCGATTCCTCTGGAGGCACAAACTTCCCACCTCTGAGAGCCATATAGCTGACTTATTACGGGGACTGTTCTCCCTTCTTCTGGGTTTAAAGAAAAATGTTTCTAATAGCCACTGACCTTCTCCTTTTTACAGGACACCCTTCTGAACTCCTAGTATAACACCTTTAAATCTATGTGTCATACAGAAAAACACAGGACTGGAAGCTGAGACACTGAAGTGCCAGGTAGTTACTTACTAGCTGTATGAGTAACTCTAACGGCGTTAGTTACTATCACACTGCTAAGGCAACACGCTTACTGGGAAGTGTGGAAGATGCCTGACACTCATATACCAAGTTCATCAGTGTTTCTTTAACTGAGGATCAGGAATACCAGGAAAGGCACAGACTAGAAACAAATTCAAGGCACTTTAGAGGTCCAGAGTCAATGGAGATAAAAGCAGTAAACAGCAGGCTACTTAAACAAGGTGAAAAAAAATACTGCACTTGTCTTAGGGAAGAAGTAGGGGGAAAAGGTAGATATTAGAACCTAGGGAGATATACAACTTTTCTTGTTGCTCTGTGGTTTTATGCTGATACTAAATTCATTACAATGGTTACAAAATCTCTCATAACTTCAACAGTCAGTAAATATTAATTCATAATCGAGATGCTGAGAGTATGACCCACCTTGGCCCCTCAAATTTCCAACCTCCCCAGTCAGAGCACATGCGAAGATTTCAGTTCAGTTTCGTACTTAATACATCAGTTAGGTCTGCACATGCAGTAGACGGGTTTCCTGGATCTCCTGAGCTTTGTAAACCTCCCTGGCTGCAGCTGGACAGATATATTCAGCTGTATACAGTGCACAGTTCTCCCAGAACCCACTTCCCAGGCCAGAACACTTCCAGGGGGAAACTTTAGTTCCTTAAAAATAACTACCGTATTCTCGTAACTGTTTTTAGGGGGAGGGAGGAGCAAGTAGGTACCCATCAACTATTTCTTGAATTCAGGTTCTAAAACATTAAGCAGAGAACAAAATCTCTATACTCTTGTATTATTACCTGACGTGGGTGTGGTTGTAGAGTCTTTCTCTACATATGGCTTCCTTTAATCCCATAGTAAGCCTGGGGTACGTGTGATCCTCCCCGTGAGGGAGTCTAACCAGGCTTCTGGGCAATCTTGTAATCACGTTAAGGTGTATTATGTTGCACACACACCCTTCACGCCCTGGCTCTCGACTCCCTGATGGCTCCTTATTGCACTCAGGACCAAGTTCCCTACACGGCTTACAAACTGCATCTGCTACCTCTGTGACCTCCCTCTTGCTGCCCCCTGCCCGTGCCCTAGTCCCCAGCCACAGTGACCCTCGAGGGCTCCCAGAACACAGTGCATGTCCACCCTGCTGCCCTGCCGTCCCCGACTGTGCACTCTTCCTGAAACTCCTTTAGTCCCACACCTCCCCTCTGCTGGCAGAGTTGTCAACATTCAACCCTCCGCCTAAATGTTTCTTCTTCCAGAAAGCCCTCTCTAATCCCTGAAGAGTCTGGGCCAGTTCACTCGGGTTCAAATACTGCCCCACCATTTACTAGCTGTGAGATATTAGATATGGTTCATGATCGGTGCCTTTATTTCTTCAGCTGTAAAACAGGGATCACGGTTCCTTCTAAATGCCTGTTTTGGGAACAAGCGTGTTATGACACGTAAGCCTCCAGAGCTGTGCCGGGCACGGCCAAGGTCCAGCCACTGTCTATGGTCATGCTCTGCACTCCCAGTCCCCAGTATTTGCCCACCCTGCAGCCCGCTCCCTGCTGGCTCTCCCCTCTTCCTCGGTCCATAAGTTCCCCCACAGGAAGGACTGCCCGGCCCACCCTGACGTCTCTCAGCTGGCATCTCGCTTTCTCCACAGCAGGTACTCGACAATAAGTATTTGTTGAATTGAATCCAAGTGATTTTCTTTTAATTTTCTGATTACTTATCAGTAGATTCTTACAAAGCAGTACTCATAGAAAACTATTCCTGGACCAATGTTGCCTGACTTAGATGTGGATACCTACACGGAGAGGCTTTAAAAAGACCTCAGTAAGTACCCGGCAATAGATCAATAGGCCGTTACATTAGCATGACAGGGACTGTGATCAAAGACCAGAGCTCTATTGTGCCACAAGGTTAGGGAGAGACACTACCGGTGGGAATACTATGTGAACAGTGAGACACCGGTCAAATACAGACGTATTTACTAAATGCTGCAAATCTGATAGCATTCTCCCAGACCAAGGAATGTCATCTACCCCGAACTGGTTCTGGAGAACCATTCCATGCTAAAGTGCCCACTGGCCGGTGCTTCAGAAGCCTGGAGGCTTCTTTATTCTTTGAACTGCAGGTTTCTTCCGGAGGCAGAAGAGAGAACATGCCCAGCCCAGCGCCCTCCCTGTCACCCCGACCGCAGAAGAGCTGGTGTGCCCACTAACCTGTGGAGCTGGTGATGGGCACAAAGGCTGCAGAGTTAAGGCTGCTCTGGAGTCCATTCAGCTGCCCTTCTGTGGACCCTCTGAAACACAAGCAGCTTGGTTAGATCGGCGCAGAGAAAGGTGAGATCAAACGCAGGCCCTCCAATGGCTCTGCCTCTTGCTCTTGGTGTCCTCTCTCACGTGCCTCCTTCCCTTGCTTCTTTCGAGACTTTGTGCAATGTCATCTTAGCAGAAAGGACTCCTGTGGCCAACCATCCCTTCTTCTGAAATATTCCATATACTAAAATTTGTTGTCCATCTCTCTCTACCGGAATGGAGTTTTAAGAAAACACAAGCTTTGACCACTGTTGTGTCTCCGGTGCCACGAACAGTGCCTGGCACCTCACAAGCACTTAACAGATATTCTTCACTGAATGAATAAATGAAGTTCCCAGTATTGACTTGGAGAAATTATAAGTAAAGGCATTTTTTAAAAAAAAAATACAGTTCAGGTAGATCAGGGGTTCTCAACTGAGGTAGAAAGGAAGGACGGATTTTGTCCCCACCTCCACCCTTCCACAAGCGACTTTTGGCAGTGTTGACACATTTGTGGTTGTCACAACAGTGAGGTCTACTGGCATCTGGTTGGGTAGAGGCCAGGAACAGTGCTAACTATCTCCTCAAGTGCACTGGAAGGTGCACCCAAGGAATTTTATAGCCCAAGATGTCGATAGTGCTGAATGTGAGAGGCAGCTGGGTGGTTCAGTCAGTTAAGTGTCCGACTCTTGATTGCGGCCCGGGTCATGATCTCATGGTTAGTGAGTTCAAGCCCCACAATGGGCTCCATGCTGACAATGTCGAGTCTATTTGCTTGAGATTCTCTCTCTCTCAAAATAAATAAAGCTTAAAAAAAAAAATAGTGCTGAAGTTGAGAAACTATTATACAGAGGTACCTCCCCTCACACCAACTTTGAGAAGAGACAGGACAGAGTATACTGGACGCTTTGGGCACAGGTTCCCCATCCAGGTGTCTTAGAAATTCTGTGACTAGCTTGATGCCCTATCTCCCTATTAAAGGCTCTTACAGATCTGTAATTCTTTCATTGCATTTACCAAAATTATAATTATGGGATTATGTAACTGGTTGCTTAATATCTGTCATCCTTGCTAAAAAGGAAGCTCCATAAAGGCAGAGATTATATCAGCTTGTTCACTGTTGTATCCATAGCTGCTATATTGCACTACTTTGCACATATTAGGTATCTAATAAAATATTTTTAAAAATAATCTGATCCATTGCCCCATAAATACAAATTACTCGTTGGACCCATCTACCTTGATTTTAGTTGATGTGTAAAAATTTTACTTGGAAGATTAAAATTTGCATATGCTCAGTTCTTTATTTCTTGAGCAGCCATCAATCCAACCTTTAGAACCCTTCTCCTAGCACTATTTTTCCATTTATTCATTCTACGCGATAGATACTTATGAAGTATTCCATGCTTGGTACTAGTGAGGAGGTAGGCATTAGGCAAATACATAAGGTACAAACTATGTGATAAAAGCTACGGAGAAAAAGCACAAAGTGTTTTAAGAGAATGAAATGAGGGAACCTCATTGAGATGGTGACAAGAGTGGTCAAGGATGGTCTCTCTGACACTGTCGTATTTCAGCAAAGTCATGATGTTATGAGAAGTGGGTGTTGGCCAAGAGTAGGGAGCGGGAAAGAGCTTTTCCTGGAGAAGAAACAACATACATACAATGATCCTGAGGCAGAAAGGGGTTCAGAATGTCCTAGGAGCTTTTAAAGATGAGGAAGATGGAGGGGTGGTCAAGCAGTGTCTGTCAAATGACCTGGACAGGAACCACCTGGGGTCGCTTGTTAATCATACAGCTCTCCGGGCCCTTCCCTTGGGAGACTCTGACTCAGTGGGTCTGGGATAAAGTGTGAGAACCTAGGCTTTTTATAGCTCCCAGGTGTCCAAGCGATTTGTATCAGCAGAGAAGTGAGGAAAGCGTTGACCAGTGGGTAAAGGGGAAGGTGACGCGAAGAGCACTTGGAGACTCTGGCAGATGCTTAGGTGCCCAGGGGGTCCCCACAGCCCCCGATGGTGCGCACACCCCAGCAGTGATGCAAGGATCACTCTGTCCTGGACCGCTTCCCCTCCAGCAAGCTGTGGTGTGGGCCCCCCCACCCCCACTCCTTTCCACTTTCATTGGAGGACAAGAGAGCCGTAGAGACAAAAAGGAGAGAAAGGAACAGAGGGAATTCTCCCTTGTCCCACAAGCCTCAACCTTGAAAAGCTACATCGGGAATGCTTATCCATTTTATTTCAGCCCTTTATAGACCCAAAGAACGACCCAAAGAACCTGTAGCTAATACTGGCTCTTCAAGGTCCAAGCGAAAAAAGAAAAGTTCTAGAGCCCAGGATGGGCTCCATCCTCTACAGAAGTTACAAACCCTTAGGGCCACTCGCCTGTGTTAGGGGGCCGGCAAAGAAAAACCGTGAAGCTGGGCTCAGTATCCAGGAGGAACTGCTGAGTGTTAACAGTCAAAGGGAAGCAGGCAGGGGAAATTCAAGAGTCAGTAGAAGAAACAAAAGTAGCAAACGGGGAGCTACCTGAGGGAAGAGGAGAGTCCCTGGGTGTTTAGAACTATTGAGTTCTGGGTCCTCGAACTCCTTCTCCTCTCCTCTCCTCTCTGGAATTCTTTTTTTCTCCCCCCCCCCCCCCCGTCCCCGCCCCTCCCACCTCTCTGGAATTCTTATCTCACCCTTCACCTTCACGGGCTTTCTCCTGTTCCTCTTCCAACATGTCCCGTCCCGCTGTTCCCAGTTCCAGTCACCCTTCCACCCTCCCTTCTCCATCACAGGCCTTGGGAGCCACCGCTGACTCAGACTTTGAACACTTCTAATGATGCTGCTATTTCTAGCGCAGGCGCCCCATTCCCCCCATGGTGGAGAAATGTGTCCAACAGCCTTTCGGGAGGAAATTCAGAGTGAATTTTTCCATGAAAACACTGGTACGCAAAAGGGCTTGGGTCTATGTTAGTACTACCTCAGGCACATCGTGGGTAAATATGCTTTTGTCGTGCAAGCGTCATTTTCCTGGGAAAATACACACCAGCTTCAGGCCACCCCACTCCTAAGTGAGAAGTTTTGAACCACGGCTTGCGTCGGGCCTGTGTGTGCATTTGTCCTTGTTGACCTGCTACTGCAGTAATTTTCTGCAGCTTTCCTGGCAGTAACTGTGTTTTAGGAACTCCTTACATAGTAGGATACGTATTCCCCTGCCTGCCTCAGTCAGTTACCGGGTTTTAACATAGAGTCACCGGGACCTACCTTGCAGGGTTATTGAGGGTTAAAGAGAGTGACTGTAAAGCACATCTTAGCATGATGTCTAAACAAACGTTAACTTTATTAGTATTGGGATTTTCGCTTAGAAATGCTAACCAGCTTTGCACTCACCATAAGCTTTTCTGCATACAGAAATACTAAGTCAGGTGACACAGTGACTCTGATTGAATACGGAATATGAGTGCTAAGTAGAAGAATGACCACAACATATTCAGAACCTGGAAGTTAACGGCAATTTGCTGTCAAAGTCGAAAGGCAGTTAACTGGCAGCCTACGAGGCAGAAATCTCAGGGTCACAACTACTCTGAAACTCCCTTAGGAAGAGAGGTCTCATTTGAGATTGACACGCTACCTCTCGATGAATCTAATGCACACATTTTCCAGCATCAGGATGAACCACTGTTTCTTCAACTGTACGCCGAATGAAGTGGTAGGCTTGTCACAGAACACAGGTCTTTAAGCATCAGAATTACACACAGCACAGTGGGATGTTCGTCCTACACAAGAGACTCCTGGGAAATGAGACGGGAGGAACGATGTGTCTCCCAGCTCTCCCTGAGGGGAGCACCAAATGGAGTCGGCCATCACTGAAATTGTACACCCTCGTTCTTTCCGAAGAGCTGAATGCGCAAAGCAAAATGTGTGTTTGGTGCCGCTCCATCGCCTGCTGTTTTCTGATCACAGAACATGGAATATGAAGTGACAGAGGAGCTCAGAAAAGTGACTTGTAAGAGTATCAAGAGTTTTGCAGTGAGGAATACTGAAAAGATGGGACAGGAAAGGTGTCATTAATTTTACACCATACAAAAGTTGGAGTTTAAACCAAGGAGAGTGCTAGATGTGACCATGGAGTCCCCCAGTGTTCCATAACTGCTCTTCTTGGAAGTGGTATAGGTTCCGGGAGACAGAGGAGCATGAGATATAGCCCACGGTTGAGAGCTGGAGGCTTCCTACGATCTCAACTGTGGTGACGGGCTTAGTTCAGACCCTTCTCCACAGAACGAACTGTGGAATTATCAAAAGCTGCTGAAGGGCAGGCTTCCCGATGAACTGAGCCACTTCAGAACTGAAGTAAGACATGTGGCCATGCATAGTAGCAACGAAGAATTCTAATTAGAAGAATTCCATTAATAACGGCATGCTTTTTTCAACGAAGGCAGGATCTTTCCTTGGGATGTGTTCATAGCTAGTACCTGAAGAGTTTCCTGAAGTATTAAACGTACACTTTCTAACCCAGAATTCAACTCACTTGCTCCACTCCTGCCTACTCCTTTGATCTCTTGCATTTTCCTGAAGTCTAAGAACAGGCCTCACATGGGCATTAGTCCTACTCTGCGTAAGGAAGAACAGCCTCTCTGGGCCTTTCGAAGAAATTGTTCGGTAATGCACTACAAATAAATAAGATCTCTATAATCCGAAATATTGCCTATGCTTATTATTGAAAGATGTCTTCTACTGCTGGTCTCTACTTGGGGAACATATGCTGATCAAACAGCTGGCTAGGAATTCAACTGGCATCAAGAGCACACCATACGGCCAGTCTCTACGACATATCACCACCAGTCAAGGAGGGTAATAATAAGCCATATCCCTACTATCCATTTTGCTGGTAAGGCTTCGGATGTGCTTTCTTGTGGAGCTTTAGTTCCTTTATTTGTGGTTTCCTCTGGATTTTTTTCCCCCATTATTTTGATCAGTGGAAACTTTTCTGAAAGTGATATCCTTTCTTTAAGATCTGTTTTGTTCATTACTTCACGAGACTGACTGTGGTTTGGTGCTATATTGTTTCTCTTCGAGTTCTTTTCAAGGCTTTCCACATCTCTGACACAGAGGTACTAGTTCTCCTGTTCCAACGGTTTAAGTGAAAGTTTATCTTGGATTCATGCCGCCACCTTGGGGATGACCTTTCTATCGAAGGAAGGAGCCACAGAAGAAAAGTGCTCAACATTTCACAGGAAGAAGAGAGCTCGAAATACTGACCTTGCCAGGGCCGTGGCGGACAGGCATGGTGGCGTCTGCGAAGGTCCTGAAAAGAAACCCCAAGCTTGCTCATTTTTATAAAATTCTGGTGACAACCAACTTCTTTCAATTCCCAAAGGAGAGAAGAAACCTCAAGGCACAAGTTAGGCTAGAGAACCGAATTCCACAAGGGACACATCCTCTGACTCTGCTTGGCAAACGTTTACTCACGGATGGAACATCTCACGATGTCCCTTACAACCTACGTGCACGCAGGTGTATGTGTGCTTCTTCCTTTATCTGTCAGTCCAGGGATTACGTATGCATTTCACAAACAGATGCTAAGATGCTACTCCTTAGCAAATCACAATTAGAACATTATTAATTTGGGTCTGATTCCAAGACCAATTCAAGAAGCACTTTGTGCAGTCAACTTCTGCGCAGTAGTGGTGCATAAAGTTCCGTTTTATAAATATACTGCACGTCGTCTGACCCCACAATCCACTATATTTGCTGTTATGTTCCTTTTCATTCCTAGTATTATCTATGCGGGTCTTTCCTCTTTTTTAAAAATGTAGCTTATATTAGTCTTTCCAGATGTGACCTCCTCTACTGTTTGTTGTCAGTTTCATTCATTCCTTCACCAAGTATTTCAATGAGCCTCTACCATGTGCCAGACACTGCTCGAGGCACTGTCCTCTCATGTTCTCCCATGTGCTGGGCTGTTCTAGGTGATTTCTGTATTTTTATTATTTTATTTCGATTTTGTTATTCCTTTATAGTTTTTTCAAGTTAAATGATTAGCTCACTTATTTTCAATGCTTCTTGTCTTTTTAATAAATTTAAAGTTCCGGGTTTACTCTTGAGTGAAGTTTTGGCTCCCCCACAAATGTGGTATGTAGCATTTTCCACAGCCATCCAGTTCTGAGTGTTTTAGGAGTCTTATTATGATTACCTAACACCTGGGTATTATGTGCTGTATTTTTTAAACTTTCCAAACACATGAGTCTTTCTTAAAAACTACCTTTTAGCTTTTCCTAATTAAGGGTCTTTATGGTTAAAGAGTGTAAACGGATACGGAGTTTTTGAAACGTGTGGAGCCTCATTTGTGACAGCGTGTGCCGAATTTGTGTAAATACATCCTTGAGGACAATGTATATTTTCCCTTCTAGATGCAGGAGTCTATGCATAGCTATGACTATGACTTGTGGCTGGGAAGGGGGTTGCAAAATCAATTTAGGGGACCCGACCAGCATTTTTAAAATAATAGGACCTAGTATTTTGTGAAACTTTTATTTCGTATACCTAACATAGGTATTTTTACTAGGTGGCATATAAAATGTATCTTTTTAAAATTATAAGTGATGGTCACAAAAGATAAGGAGCCACTTATCAAAGCGAATTGTTATTCTGCATTTCAAATACTCTAAATCCTGAGAAATTTGTTTGCGGCACCTAGCAGTTATTGACAGAAGCAGATTGAAATAAATCACCCATTGTGACTGATAATTTTCCAACATTTCCTGATACTGCTGTCAGCATCTGATTTATAGATTTTGAATTTATTATGTTAACTGCATACCAGTGCTTTTCTTTATCCCAATTAATGCTTTTCGCTTAATTCTATTTTATCTGTTGCTATACTCGTGGCTCCTAATTCGTATTGCATAGTTTACCTTCTAATCCTTCACACTGTGAGGTTTTACTATAGGTATCACTCTTTTAAGCAGGCTATAACTGAACGTTTTAAAAAATACGATTTCTGGGTGCCTGGGTGGCTCAGCTGGTTAAGTGTCCGACTCGATCTCAGCTCAGGTCTTGATCTCACAGTCGTGAGTTCAAGCCCCACTTTGGGTTCCACAGTGCCCATGATGCCTACTTAAAAAAAAAAAATGCAACTTCCAAATCTATCTTTTAATAGAAGCGTATAATTCTGTTAACATTTACTGTGATTACTCATATAACTGGATTTATTTCTACTCTCTTAGTTTTTATTTTCCATTTATCATCCTGCTCCTTTGCCTTTCTCTTTTCCTGCCTTCCACTGCAACTCAAAGTTTCTACATTCTCTTCTCTTTTCTTCTGTTGGTTTAAAAGCTACAGAGTGTGTATCAATTATTTAACTATTTTTTTCTAAGTGTAAAATTTAGTTATTTTTCCACTTTTTTCCTTCAGTATTTCTGTCTTGCCCTTAGAACTTGACACAGACCTGCTATATTTTCACTACCCACTGAATCCTCTTGGCCCTCAGTCTTGTCTTTGTTGTCCCAAATGTGTTTTATATTTTTAAAAGACCAACAATTATGTTTATAGTCCTCAGCATTCACTGTCATTTAATAAAAGTCTGGCCCCTCACTGCTTCATGTTACCCAACACTTCTGTGTTCACTTTTTACCTCATCCAGTCTTCGCTAGTTCAGTGAAGGTCATGGGTGGTGCACTCTTAGACTTTGAATATCTCTACTATTTTTATTTTGGCTTTTCTCTTGAAGGACAGTTTAGCTGTGTATAAAATTCTAGACTGAAAGTAACTCTACCACAACACTCTGAAGCTATTAGTTCTTGTTCTCTGCCACCTACTAGTGTTAAAGAGAAGAATGTGGTATTCTGGTTTCCTTCGTGAATTTTCTCTCAAGTAGCATGTAACTCTTCCCTTTATGCTCAGTGTTCTACAGTTTCACTGTGGTGTGTCTAGATGTCCATTTATTTTGGTATAAGGGATGAATTTTTTAGGTAAGGACTCATTTATTTCTTCAATTCCAGAGAAGTCTCGGTTATTATTTCTTTAAGTGTGACTTGTCCACCTCTTCCTCGGGTCTCCCTTCTGATACTCTGATCAGAATCACATGTCACAGGATAATCCTACCAGATACCGGACCTAACAAGTCTGGCTGTTCAAAAATATTAATTTCATTTTTAAGGAACTGAAACGTGAGCCATTGCAAGCATGTGTCATCGTCCTCTTGACTCTGCAGGCCCAAAGTCTCATATAAAGGTGCGGCCTCAGGCAATGGGTCCATGTCAGTTTCCTTAGCCTCCCATTAGGAGAGCCCACTGCATTGCAATGGTACCTCGGTGCTACTGACATTTGGACTGGGTAATTCTTTGCTGTGGGGAACTATCCTGTGCTTTTCAGGATCTTTACCAGCATCCCCAGACTCGACTCATTGGATGCCAAGAGAAACCCCTCACCCCTGCCCAGCTAATAATCAAAAGTTACTCCAGGCACTGCCGGATGTCTTCTGGGGCCACATCTTCCCCAGATGAAAAACTACTGTTTTATTTTCAATTAATGAGCCTGGCTTCTTAGTGTTTCCTTTGGGTAGGGAGGGTACTTTCAGGCCCCAACATGCCACAGGGGCTGTCACTGCCTGCTCCCAAAAGCAGAGTTCAGAAAGCTTGGTGTTTCGGCTCATACACTGATCCTCAGCTATTTCTGTACATTTGGGGGCCAAGGAGAGGCTTCCCTCCTTCTGAAGCTCAGCGAGGTTCTTTTGGTTTTTTTTATCACTGCAGTGTGTTTGAAGCAGAAGGGGAGTATTAAGTGTGAACTTATGGAGACAACTTGACTGGCAGTCGGTGTGTCCAAATCTTATCGTTTGTTTTATTTGAAGCTAAGCCCTTGCCTTCAATAGTCATTAGCATTATTAGTGTTCAGGATCTCAGAATGTATTTGAATTTCCATAGTCTTGTCAGCTAGAGTCAAATCATACTTAGGAATATCCGCTTCCTAACAACAAAAATGCAATTTCTTTTAATAGGGCACAACGGTGGCAGCAGAAATTATAACTATACCAGCATACGTGCCCTGGACACTTGATATATGTCAGGAAAATACGCATTTAATCCTAAGAACAACTCTACAACGTAGGTGATATTTTACAGATAATGAAACAGAGGCTTAGAGATAGCCCCGAATAAGAGTCAGTTAAATGAATTCAAATCTAATATGAAATCCTGCGCTGTCAGCAATTGTGCTTTACTGCTCTACTTGACTCTACGCGGTGTAAACACCCAATGATGGGATAACTGCCATTTGGTGATCCCCGACACATACACCTTGTTACACAAACCACGTCACCACCACCTCAACCACCACCTCTAGCCCATCTCCATCTTTACCACTGCCTCCTCTGCCACCGTCTCCTGAGAACTTATCATGAATATAAGCTAGATCAGGGGCCGAGGAATACATTTCTCTCTCAGCGCTCACAGATAAACTTCATGGAAACTGTGCTTGTGTCTGTCCTGTCCACTGGTGTTGTCACCAAGACTTAGAGCAATGCCTAGCATAATGGACATTCAATACATATGTGATAAAAGGGCAAAGACAAGATACCTGCCCCTAGAGACTTATGAGAAGAACAACACACAAAAAGAAAAATTAGACAAGGAAGTAGACAGGTCGGTAGAGTGAACTGAAGCTCTTGGCAAAGTTGCATCAAGGTGATAGATTAAAACCTGTTTTTGAATAAAACATAGGACTGAGATTCAAGAGGGCAAAGGGCGTGAGGAAGAGGGGGGAACGTGAGCATGTAGGTATACTATACGCGTGTGGAGCAGACTGTAAGGCTGTACAGAAAAGGCTGCAGGACGGCATAGAGGACATACTGCAGAAGGCTTTCACGGCGGACTCAGGACTCTCAACTTAATCGTGTAGGCACCTGGAAGCCTCCAAAGATTTTGGGGAAACGGTTCAAACAACTCTTTTAGAGATGATATTTTAAAATTGTTTCCTAGGCTTTCTCATATACCCCATTTCTTTAAGAACCAATTTGGATAGTTGAAAATGTCTACCCTGCTCTACGTGGGTGTTCTTTTTATTGAAGAACCAATCTTGATAGTTCGTACTTTTGAAAATATCAGCTTTCATTCAGTTTTAAAATTTAGTAGCACATAATTAGGCAGTGTTCTCACAATTTTTCAGTCTCCCCTATATCTACTTTTAAAACCTTTTTCTTATTTTTAATTCTCTTCTTTTTCTGGCAAAGCTATGTTTATTTTATCCTTCCCAGGCCCCATACACCAAGCTAAATAAGGTTTTGAATTTAACTTTTTGCTGCTTTTCACTTTATATTGCTTTTCTTCTAGCTTTCCTTTGATCTGTTTTTCTTAGCTTGGTTTTATTGACCCTTTTCTAACTTCAATAGATGGAAGCTTAGTTCAGGTATGACAAATACGCGGCGTGCAGAGTCACCACTCATCCTCCCTGTCTGTGGCAGACATTACTAATCTATCAGAGCACTCCTTCTTGCCGGGCTCAGAGAAGTGCTCATGACTCTTGTCAACAAAACACCCTAGGAAAGCAGCCAAAGTCAGTATATCAGTTGAAGCCAATCTGCCATCTGTATCTTGGTTAATTTCTTTTCAATCTTCTTACATTATAACAACGAAAATAACTAAGATTACGAATTTACCTTTGAGTACATCTTTGGTTACAGTTCAACTACAGGTTTTGATATATACAGTTCTTTTTATTATTATTATTATTATTTTTTAATGTTTATTCATTTTTGAGAGACAGAGACAGACCGTGAACAAGGGAGGGGCCAAGAGAGGGAGACACAGAATCCAAAGCAGGCTCCAGGTTCTGAGCTGTCTGCACAGAGCCCGATGCGGGGCTCGAACTCACTGTCCGTGAGATCATGACCTGAGCTGAAGTCAGACACTTAACCGACTGAGCCACCCAGGTGCCCCTTCTTTTTATCATTTTTAAAAATATTTCAGCGTTAGGGATGCCTGGGTGGCTCAGTCAGTTAAGCGTCTGTCTCTTGATCTCGGCTCAGGCCATGGTTTCAAGGTTTGTGGGTTTGAGCCCCACATCAGGCTCTGTACTGAGCATGGAGCCTACTTGGGATTCTCTCCCTGCCTCTCTCTCTCTACCTGCTCCTTCACTCATGCGCTCTCCTCTCTCAAAATAAAGAAAAAATTAAAAAAAATAAAAGTTCCAAAATTATTTGGGCATTTTGTCCAGACTTTTATTTTAATATCTCATTGCATTGTAAAGTAATCAGAGAATGAGGTCTGTATACTTGCTGTTCTTTGAGGGTTTAATTGAAATGTTCTAGTTTTTTTAATATATATTTTTTAATGTTTATTTTTGAGAGAGAGAGAGAGAGACACAGTGTGAGCCAGGGATGGACAGATGAGGGGGCGGAGGTGTATGTGACAGAATCTGAAGCAGCATCTGAGCTGTCAGCACAGAGCCCAATGTGGGGTTCGAACTGACGAACTGTGAGATCACGACCTGAGCCGAAGTCAGATACTCAACCGACTAAGCCACCTAGGCGCCCCTGTTCTAGTTTTGAAGAATATTCCATGGGAGCTCCGCAGGGCACGAAACTGTGTACCTATTACTTTAATCTCACAATTATGTTGTTCAAAACCCTCATGTCCTTATGTCAGGTCTATTTGGCCTATAATAATGAGTATTGCCTCTCTTTCTGGAATTTGTTATTTTAGGTGGAATCCATCTTTTATCTCAATATTTTTTATCTTTGTATACTTTTTGCCCAGAATTTTGAAAGAATTTTTGAAATCTGTCCTCTGTTTCACTAATTCAGTTTTCCACAGTGCCCAATTCACCATATTTAACCCAATTTTTCACTTCGGTATTTCTCATATCCTTCCTGACCACAGACTGCTTGCTCTCTACATGAGATAGCTTTTTATTTCTTATTTTTACTTATTTATTTTTTAAAGTTTAAGACATTTTAATCAGGTTCACTTTTTTCTTTTTAATATTTTATTTATTTTTGAGAGAGAGAGAGAGAGAGAGAGAGAGAGAGAATGAGCAGGGGAGAGGGGCAGAGAGAGAGGGAGACACAGAACCTGAAGCAGGCTCCAGGCTCTGAGCTGCCAGCGCAGAGCCCGACGTGGGGCCCGAACTCACAAATCGTGAGATCATGACCTGAGCCGAAGTCGGACGCTTCACCGACTGAGCCACCCAGGCGTCCTGAGATAGCTTTTTAAAGCTCTACACATCTATACACTCTATGCCTAACTTTTGTTACGAATATCATTAGGGATTTTCTAACATGTCTTCTTGCTTGCTTTAACAAAGTATTTCAGAGGTTGGCAGCTCCCCTAAATCTTCTCCACGGACCTTTCTTTTAAGCTATACCATCTATTCCTAGGCCCCAAGATTTTTAAATATTTGCTCCTCCTCAGAGAGGAGAGTCTAAGTTTGCCATTAAAGGCTCGTGATCACAGAGGAACTGATGTGGATTCTACAAAATCCCTAAGATCCTGCCCAAATCTCTTAAAAAGGGATTTTCCTACACAGATAATAAAGAAAAGTGAGAGGTGGGAAACATCCAGTAGTGAAAGTCCCATTTTAATAACCGTTTTAATATCCCAGGGCAGGGATGAGAAGGAAGATTCTAATTTAAATTACCCGAGTATGAATCACCAGGGGAAGGCCTATCATTCCATGACTGTCATGTACTTCCCCTCCCCACCGGACCATACACACACCAGTGGCAACTTCTGGTTCGGTGTGGCTACAAGCACCCAGTTCTCTGACCAATGTCATCATCCGTGCCAAAAGCAAACCCTCAGATCTCCTAATGCCACTACTGAGGTCCGAATGCTGAGGGCTGATGGAGGAAAGAGTCTAAGTGGCAAGCTCTTTGATAGCTTTCCCTCCTCCTACTTCTAGGTCCTGCCCCTTGGAGTGAGAAGGGGTTATCTGGCGGCTCCGAGCCACCCACCATTTCCTAGACTGCACTCTCATAAGGAAGAGAGTATATAAAAGCCTTTAGTAGTGTTCTTCAATTCAATCCTTTTCGTGCTACATTTAACACAAATGCTCTCCACAGTTTAGTATAAGAGTGGCAGTAATTCTTCCTCCTTCTGAGTATTTCAGTGCCACTTAAATGGTAAAACTGGTGGAGAAAGAGAGGGGAGTGAGCTCCTAAGTTGCTTACATTGCATTCTCCCAAAGACGGTATTTTAGGATGATTAATCTGCCATTTGCTGTACAGAATGGATGTGAATGGGTTGGTGGGGACCTTTGAAATCAGTGGTCTACTGGGAAGAATCTGTGGCTGGCAGAGTAGGTGACGGCTACCGTAGGTGACACAGATTCGGCTCTGACTCTGCCACTGACTAGCCGTGTGCCTTGATACACTCATAGCCTTGCACTATGCCTGCAATCTTTTATCTTTCAGCACTAAAAGCCTATATATTTTGGAAATGCATAATTTAGACAATCCTGTATTTAAGGATGGTTACGCCACAGATTCAATCATATTTCTTGAAACCATGCATAAGAAAAAAGGCTGAAAGGCTGACAGAAGACACGACATCTTGTATCTTCACATCAAGAACCTGTTTTTGGAGCATTATAACTGCTGATCACTTTGCCTCATGTTAATGACGCATATGTTAAAAAGATACAGCAAATAATCCAGTGAAGAAATGGGCAAAAGACAGGAATAGACACTTCTCCAAAGAAGACATCCAGATGACTAACAGACACATGAAAAGATGCGCAACACCACTCATCATCAGGGAAACACAAATCAAAACCACAGTGAGATACCACCTCACACCTGTCAGAATGGCTAAAATAAACAACTCAGGCAACAAGAGATGTTGGCGAGGATGTGGACAAAGAGGAACCCTTTTGCACTGCTTGTCGGAATCCAAACTGGTGCAGCCACTCTGGAAAACAGTGTGGAGGTTCCTCACAAAATTAAAAATAGAACTACCCTATGATCCAGCAACTGTACTACGAAGTATTTATCCAAGGGATAGAGGTGTGCTGTTTTGAAGGGGCACATGCACCCCAATATTTATAGCAGTGCTATTGACAATAGCCAAAGTATGGAAAGAACCCAAATGGCCAATCGACTGATGAATGGGTAAAGAAGATACAATGGAGAATTACTCGGCAGTCAAAAAGAATGAAATCTTGCCATTTGCAACTACATGGATGGAACTAGAGTGTATTATGTTAAGCGAAATCAGTCAGAGAAAGACAACTATCATATGACTTCACTCATATGTGGAATTTAAGATACAAAACAGATGAACATAAAGGAAGAGAAGCAAAAATAATATAAAAACAGGGAGGGGGAAAATCATAAGAGACTCTTAAATACAGAAGACAAACTGAGGGTCGCTGGAGGAGTTGTGGGTGGAGGGCTAAATGGGCAAGGGGCACTAGGGAGGACATTATTTCTGAAATCATTATTGCACTATATGCTAACTGGGATGTAAATTACAACAAAAGAAGAAAAACAAAAAAATCCACCAATGACTATAATAAATATTAAAGTAAATATTCAATAATAAAAAAAAAGAGATATAGGATATTCTTTAAACCTGATCCTCATTTTTATACTTGTCTGACGTTAACCTCTGAGCATCTTTCATCGTCTTGCTAACACCACGCATGCTCATGTTACGTGAACTAGTACGGGTCTCCCCACGCTGCTGGGCTTCTGGCCCCTCTTCTCCTTTCCTAATGCCCAGCAGCCATTAACAAACACCACTGTCCTGGGTGCTGACACAGAACGAGCAGTTACGTTTAATTTCCACTGAGGTCGCCCTGATGTAGAATATCCTAAAACCTAGGCAGGAAAGGTAATTCCAGCTATGGAAAGAAAAGCACTTTCGTTAAGCCTGGTGTTTCTTTCGTGGTGTTCTTTCTTCAGAGAAGCCGCAGGTACAACAGCTTGGACTCTGCCCTTCCGAAGTCATCTCTAGCCTGTGAGTTTTGCCCAGGACCCTGGCAAATCTTAATCGCCTCAGGTTTCTTTCTCCATGGTTCCTAGAGAGTAAGTGTCTGGCTCTGAGAAAAAGGTCATTTACAAGGAAGACACAGATCATATGCATGTAGTTGTTCCTGGGCTGTCATTCCTCTTAGTTCAGCTGACTATTTGGAAGAAATACCACAAATAGTTTTAAAAGGAGGATCTGAAGTGGATACTAAATTATGAAGTGTTGTAAACACTAGAGAGGAAAATCCAGAGAGGCTATTGGCACTATGGAAAGGGTAAAAAAAAAAATCTAAATCATTCTCTTCACAGAATTGACAAACGAGATTTAGTTAAAGGAAATACAAGTATATGAACTTGAGGACTCTCACAAAGAACTCCTGGGCTAAGAGGGGATGAGGAAACGGCTGTAAAGCAACAGGATTAAAAGCCAAAAGTGCTCACAAAAAGCTTTCAATGGAATAGACAGAAAACAAGTTATTTTGGTTAATTATTCGGTGGGGACAGTGGTTTTGTTTTACAGATGGGAAACTGAAACCTTTAGGGGGAAAGTGACTTGAATATTATCATAAAGAAATAGGACCCCACTGTTCTGATTCTCAACTCCCTGTGCACCAACGTCCAAACGACATTCCATCTTTTATGTTCTATTGTTCTCTAAACTCGACCCTCTAGGATGTGGAAACTTTGATGCTCTTGGAAACTGCTTCTATATTTGTCCAATGCCAACTTCTGTGCTAGGAGAAGTTTGAAGTTCAACCCAAAAACATAGGGCTTGGCGCAGTCAAACGCTCATTACAACTTCTCATTAGTCGTGTCTCTTGGGGCAACTGTGGCATGCCTGAGTGTGACTCAGTATCACCACTCATAACTGATGGTTCCTGATTAATCTGAACTGAGGCAGAATAAAGCAAAATGAGCTCCCAGCAAATGAAGCAACATATCTTGCAGGAAGAAAGTAAAAAGTTACATGAAAATTTCTTGAAATGACATTCCAGTATTAACCTAAGTGATCACAGTATAATGCCTAACACTTATTTAGCATATGTACCAGGCATGATATTTGTGCTTGACATTAATTCATTCATTCCTCTTGAAAACCCCATGAGGAAAGTACTATTATTATTCCCATTTTAAATAGGAAACAAAGTCACATAAATGTTAAGTTAAGTAACTTGCGAGGACAGCTAGGAACATGTATTACTTTAGAACAGTAAGAACATATCGACTGATACTCAAGGATCCGTGAAAGTGAAAGTTTTCTCGAGATTAAAAATAACCTCCTCAAGGGGTGTCTGGGTGGCTCAGCTGGTTAAGCGCCCGACTTTGGCTCAGGTAATGATCTCACCGTTCATGGGTTTGAGCCCCAGGTCAGGCTCTGTGCTGATAGCTCAGAGCCTGGAGCCTGCTTCAGATTCTGTGTCTCCCTTTCTCTCTTACCCCTCCACTGCTCATGCTAGGTTTCTGTCTCTCAAAAATGAATAAACATTAAAAAAAATAATTAGGGGGGCCTGGGTGGCTCAGTTGGTTGAGTGGCTGACTTCAGCTCAGGTCATGATCTCACAGTCTGTGAGTTCGAGCCCCGCGTCGGGCTCTGTGCTGACGGCTCGGAGCCTGGAGCCTGCTTCAGATTCTGTAGCTCCCTCTCTCTCTGCCCTTCCCCTGCTCACGCTCTGTCTCTACGTCTCTCAAAAATAAATAAACGTTAAAAAAAATTGTTTTAAAAAAATAATTAAAAAATAATAACTTCATCAATCCAAATAAAAGTATGGAGTTTAGTTCTTAATTATGTATCAATGACAGTTTCTCAGGATGGTACCCTCTTCAAATGTACCATGGTAATAAATGATGTTAACAATGGGGAAAACGGGGTGTTTCTATCTTTATGTGTTCTATCTTTACAACTTTTCTGTAAATCTAAAATTATTATAAAATAAAAAGTTTAGTTAAAAAAAACCCACCTTTATCTGAATACTTTTTAGAGGGAAATTTTCATTGACTCAGGTCAAATAAGAACAATGCCATTCCTTTTTCTAAAATTAGAATATTAAAAGCAGTGGGGCTCCCCACAACACTGTACATTATACATGTAAGTTTGGGGACGTCGAGGTCTCCTTTAATACTAACTCATTTAGCTTTGGAGACTTGTGCTAGAATTTTAAAGGCAAATTGGAAACTATTTCCTGGAACAATGCCTTACAGCATGCCTTTTGATACTTGGATTATATTTCTTAAATTCTGAAGAAATCTTGCCTTTTTCCCCCTTCTGTGCATTTTTGGTGCTGAGCTGTTTCCGGTTTTCCCACACTCCTGCCTGTCAGAGAGAAGAAACCACAAAAATGCAGCAAAGTTTGTCCATAGCGCCGCAATTCCATCTCGAAAGGCTGAAGAGTTCCCTGGCCAGCATGGAGTTCAGGGCGGCGAACGGCCCTGCTGCCTGCTGACAAGCCACCTCCCTGCCAGCAGACAAGCTGGCCACACGGGCCACCAGGGGCCAGCTCAGGGTACTGGCAATACTCAGAGGATCCACAAACAAGGCACACACTGGCAAATTCAACATTCATATCCGGCTCGCTGACTCTCCTACCTAACTGAGGGCTCCTCGAACCTGAGAAAGAGAGCACGGTTCTAGAATGTTTATGGCGGTATCTAAGGCTCCCTGAGTTCCTGTGTGGGCTAGGTCTTGTTCTAGATGTCCTGCGTGCCAAGTATTATGTGTATCAACTCTGCTAATATTGATCAACATCCTATGAAGCAGACCCTCTTTCTCATCTCCTCTTCGCAAATGAGGAAACTGAGGCTAACTGATTAAGTAACTTGCAACTTACCAAAGGTCTTCAGTTAGTAACCGCGGAGTTAGTGAAGGTGTGAATACAGGCAGTCTGGCTCCGGAAGCTACACCGTTGAGGGCTCAATTCTACTCTTTCCAGGCTGAAGAGCCGTATAGCTTCCTTCTCACTGTGCTCTTGGCCTTCAACCACAAACTGCCCCCTTCCTAATACCCTCCCCTACTGCTCCAGAGAGTTCTGTAAAGTCATTACGATGTCAATTATTCCTAGAATGGCGCCTGGCACTTAGTAGGCACCAAGTAAGTATTTGCTGGAGGAATGAATAATGGCAGCAGCATAATTAAACCAGCCACAATGGATTGTTTTCCATCCAAATCCAGAATTTGAGTCACTATCCAAGGGGGAAAAAAGAGTAACTCCCTTCTCTATGTCTGAGAATTCGTTCTTACAATGAAGGACAAATGAGGCTCCTTAGCCTTTATGACAGCAAGAGAAATACACAAACCACCTCTGGGTGTTTATCCATGGGGGAATGCCTGCTTCTTACAGGCATCTTGGAAAAGTTCCCCAATTTTAAATGGACAAGGGCCATTAGAACTAATACTTTTTACTAGTCTATATCTGGTTTGCTAGCTAAAATATGGCTGGATAAAGTAAAGGATGTAACATGAAAAAACTTGATTTAGGCATGGAAATGTCTTTTTCAGGTAATAAAGGCAGATTACAAAAGGTTTTAGAAACATGTTGTTCTACAGAGCCTGGTGACTAACGTCAATGAAGTTCACCCCCTCAATGAAATCCCAATCCCAGGTCTTCCCGTTCAAATGCCTAAGAGTGAACAACAAATACGGGTGGGTGTGTGTGTGGGGGGGGGCGGGGAAGGTGTACAGAATTTTACATGAAATTGAAAAAATCTGACTCTTTAGAAAGACCAGGAAAAAAAAACCACATCAGGAAGAAGTTTGCACTTCCTTTCTCCAAGCCCACAGTAGCCGGTGCAAGGTCTGACCGTAGCTCCTGCTAGAGGCTGGAAGGCTTAGTTATTAGCAATGACCTTGAACCCTGCCATCATTGCTCATCACAATCCCCAGGGAAGCTAAGAGCAGCACCCGCCCCTCCCACAGGGTACACAGCCCCAACTTCAGCATGGTTCACTAGTTCCCCAGGTGATCCTGACTTGTAGCCGGGCTGAGAGCCAGAGTTAACTTTTAGTTCCCATCAGGCGTTCTTGTGCTCTGCATAGTACAAGCTATTTTGAAGACCTCATAAACGAAGAGTACTCCTAGCACAGAATTGACAAGACTCAGAAGAAACTGGACAGAAGATTAAGGAAAACTTACTTGGAGGCCCTCTGGGATGTCGTCTTCCTGAGGACTTGTTTGTGATTGGCTGGGGGTTTGGGGACCAGCGAGGAAGAAGAACTTGGAGGCGGCACCACTTTTTGCGGCAGAGTGGTTGGCTTCTGGCCACTAGCTGTGGCACTTGAGATTCTGCAAGCTGCACCATTATTTATTGTCCATAAATTGGAGTTAGGTAGTGTCTGGCTGCCAAAGATGGCCTACAAGGAAAAGAAGAAAAAAGGTTGCTGAAGATGCCCTTCGCACCCCACTTGCTATGAACGAGTAACTGGGTTGTAATCCTGAAGTGGGGCAAAAGGAAAAGGGAAATTATTAGTCATTTTTTAGGAAAAACTTCTCTAATAATGCCAGGGCAGGTCCAGACTCAGAGAAGGGAAATGTCTGGAAGCAGAGGGTTGAGATGGTCTTGTTGAAGGTACACTGTGCCGGGAATTGGGGCACGGGGACACTGTGTGTTACCCGTCTGTGGAAATGGGTAAAGCCTCTGGTCTCTCTGTCTTCGTTTCCTTCACTCTTAAATTCAACAAATGTTTAATGAATGTCTCCTACTGGGTGTCAAGTACTGGAAACAAAGCACGGGAACAAAAGCGGCTTGAAGCTTGACTCCATTCCAGCCCATTCGGAGGACTCTGAACTCTTCTAGAAGGTCTGCACATTTGAGGAGTGGGTAGAGGCCAGTGTGGCAAGGGCATGGTGAGCAGAGAGGCTGGGGAGAGGAGGCTGGAACAGAACAGCCAGACCACGCGTGGCCTTGAGTGTTTGTAGAATTTCTTTAACACCTCATTGACTTAAAAAGAAACATAAGACTTTACATTTTAAAGTATTTTCAGAGTAAAATTACTAACTGAATACTAGTTACTATACAAATATAAGATCAATACGAATGTGTATTTGCTTAGAGGGTAAGCCTATGAATCAATAAAGGCCTAAAAATCACCATCTAAATATCACAAACATCAACATATGTCTGTAGTTAGGATACAAATGTATACTTTCTCAAGGAGAAGCTTAAAAAATTCTTACACCTTATTTACCTCATTAGCAATTGGTTCTTTGGGGGTCACTGATCACTCAATACTAATAATACTGCTTTCAATATGCATGCATTATAAAAGCTTTAAATGTGAAATAATATTAAGAGAAAAATATATAATTGACAAAATACATAAGTTTTTTTATTAAAAGGATTTCCGGCAATTGATTTGCATCTGTAGACATTGCCTTTAAAGAGACGTGGGAGAAATGTCATTTCCTTCTGGCAAGGCCTAAAGGAATAAATAAGATCAGATGCTCTTAAGAAGCACTCACCTTATAGACTTTATTAGTATTATTTTTGTCTTTTATGACTTTCATGTTTTAAGATATTTAAAAAACAGATAAATTGGGTAGCTTTAGTGAAATGTTAACCAATCCTTCTATCTCACGTCTTGGAATGTTCCATTTCAGGGAAATCGGTCCAAAGGTCCTGGGCTAGGCAGGTATGAGGGGGAATCAAAGACTCCTGTGCGGAGTAAGTGTGTTTGACAGGCTTAACAGAGAACAAAGCAATTTCAGAAGTAGAGGGTTACAGCATTTCCAAATCTGACTGAGATGTTCTTCGTCTCTGCAAACCATCCAAAGGGGAAACTGAAGAGCTCTTCCCTCACCTTCATCTCTGACCTGAAGAAGGGGAACAAAGGAAGACCCGGGCCCATGGGCAAAGCCAGGAGAGAAGCACTGGCGTGTGTGTACATGTGGGAAGGTCTTCAGATGGTCCAAGAGGGCCCAGGAGCCCTGATTCTGCTCCAGCAGGCCTTCTGAGGACAAGCGACCCAAGGGTGCGGCGAGACGGACTCGAAAACAAATCTATTCCTTTCAAGCACCGTTTCCACATCTGCAGGTGTCAACATCTGTGGGAGAGACTCAACTGGAAGTAAGGAGGGAGGCAGGAAAGGGCTACTGTAGCTTTATTGTCACCATTACATCCCACACGTGAGCTTAGACCGAAGAGTGAAAGATGGGTCTTACGGAATGGGGAGGAGACTAGAAATCCGAACGAGGGCTGAAGAGCTCTATAGCAGCCTTCCATAAACAAATTCACTGGATGAGCAGCTGAGAAGGAAAAGCCACTGTTAGCCAAGGGCTCTTGGAAATGCAAATATTCTTTTTCAGCGCGATGTTTCATGTTGTAAAGGAACTGCCATCAGAAAAATACATCTATTCAATATATGTTGACAACATATATTGAGACACATTTGACAACCACATTTTACACATTTTACAACCACATTTTTGAGATCACCGAGGTTTTTTTCTTTTGTTAAAAAATCTAAATACAAATGAAAAATGAATAAAAAGAGCAAGATCAGAACAGTGTGAGTGTAGTAAGCTCCTATTTGTGTAAAAAAGGAAAAAGAGAATACACACCACCATACACACAGAAACACGAAACACACAGAAACACACACACACACACATAAGGTGGGTACGTGCACAGGACAATTCTGAAAGGGTATGCAAAACCTAGGAACCTCCATGGAGAAGGACTGGTTAGCTAGGGATCCAGGAGAGAGGGAAACTAATTGTTTCCTACATATCGTTTACGACCTTTTGAATTTTGTACCATCTATACGTAGTTATTTATTACAAGAATAAATTATTCAAAGGTCAAAAAAAAAAAAGTCAAGTTCTCATAAGATTTAAGCAGGTAACAAAGTTAACTCCGGGTACTGGTCAAAGTATCCAAATGGCGCCCCAGTTTCAACCACGTGGGTACAGGGCTCGGCCTCAGACAGGGCTGGAGGAGTTCACTGTTTGACACTTAATGCCTCCAAATCCAGATTTGGTCGTCAGAGAGAAGCAGAAACTCAGGTAAGTGAAGAACAGCATGGCTTTGCAGTCAAATGAGCCTGGGCCCAAATGTAGGCTCTGGCACTTATAAACGGGGTGACCTTTTCGAGTTACTGAACTTCTCTGACCTTCAGCTTCCTCACAGGCGATTACAATTACTTGGCTGGATTACCGGGGATTAAGCGAAGATCACATAAGTCAATTTCGCCCAGGCATTCAGTAAAGGATTCTTGAAATAGACCAAATACCAGGCACATTGTAGACACTCAGCAAATGCTCCATTCCTTCCCAAACCTCCACCTCGGTCTGCTGAGGAACCGAAGGATGGAGAGACGTGCAAGTCTGCCTGTCTGTAGGATCTGTGAATGGCACTCGGTTATGCACTTTTCGACATATTTTTCTCGTCTTATGATGATGCTCACTAGCTGTGAAAACAAACCCTTAAAATGAAAACATATGTTTAGTTTCCCCAGATCATATTTACTCAATTTTCTCTGGCAGGAATAATCTTTACCTCTTCTGAGTGCTTGTAACAATTTATTTGTGTGTGTCTTATCACATTTAGCTCATCCTACCTTGTGTTACAGCCACTGATGTATGTACTTCTCTCTCCTTCTGGACAATGCACACTGCGGATGGCTAAATGATGCCTGATTAAATTTTGTTTCATGCACAGTGCCGAGTAGAATGCCTTGTGCATAACAGGTGCTTAATAAATATTTACCCCATGAATGAAAGCAAACTCACAACTACCACTCATTTTGTTTTAGCAACAACTAAATTCCTAGGCAAAAAAGAGTCAAGTCTGTGTTTCTATAGAGATGTGATCTTGTAACAGGACGATTGTCTGGACTTTGAATAGTGCCTAGTGTGTTATCTGTGTTCAACTACACTTAGCCACAAAATGTAAGCGAGCCCTTCTGTAGATCCCAAACAAAAATAAATTCGTCTTCCTAGATGCAAGTTTTGTGGTAGGACCTTAGACACCAACGTTCCTTAGTGATAAGATGAGTTTTTACCTTGAAGAACAAAATAGAAGAGATTAGGAGGATGTATTGCTTAGGAGACTCTCACTTGCCTGGATACTAATACTTTCTTTCTTTCTTCCTAATAATACTGCCCCAATTTTTGTTCGGGTAATGATGTGTGCCCACCTAAAAAAAATTTATTTCCCAATCTCTCCTGTACTTATTAGAAAGAACCATGTAATATAGTTGTGTGATGTAAATCGAAGTTTCCACGTGCGGCTTCCGGGAAAGCTCTTTAAAGGGGGCGAACTGAGTTAGTACACAATTTTTGCCCTTTACTGTTCTTCCTCCCACCCAGAAGAGACATCTAGCTAGCATTAGGTGGACAGGCCTTGGAGGGAAGTCACTTGCTAAGCATTGCAGAGGAAACGACAAGAAAAGCATGGGTTCCTGACAGTACCACAGAGTTCGGGAGAGCCTAACTCTAGATTTCTGACTATATGGGGGCAAAAAAAAAAAATTCTAGTTTGTTAAGTGACGGGGGCGGGAGGGGAGAGTGTCTGCTAGAGGCAGTGAAATGGACCCCTGAGCTGAGCTATCATCCTCCATCTACCACAGAGTCCAGCTGGTTTAAGCCTTAATATAATGCAAATGTACTGCGTCTCAAAAAAGCAGATACTCTTTCCAAATACAGCAAAACAGCTTCTCGGTTCTCAGCTGTTTAGCAGTCATACTCTAATATACCAAATGGACAATGAAATCACACTTCTGTCCTGTCCAAACTTCCAAAGAGTCAGTAATGGAGACAAAGTTCCCAGGTATTTCACCAAAGCCAAGGCTAAGTGTAATGAGATCAAAGTGATCAAATTTGGTAAAGAAACCCAGGAAACTACTCAGGCAAGATTAAAAAGCAGATACATAAATGAATTTACTGGACCATTGGCAGAAATCAGCCTCTCATACCACGCATTGGCTCCAGTCCTACAACTCCATCAACAGTAGATTATGTGAATTGTTTTGTCCTGATATTCATTCATAAATGGATAGAAGAAGAGATAAAGTTCTCTCCACATAAATTCTAAGAAACGCGAGTCTGGATATACAAGGTTAGCACTCTGCACTTGTGGGTTAACAGCCCAGGGAAGGGGCTACGCCGTCATCAGTCAATGTCTTGGGAATGTGAGAGCTGTGTAAGCACTGGCCTCCACTCAAGACCTGGTCAACATATACAAGACTTTTGCTTCTTTATTGGGTGTGGGAAACGGCCATGCCTCGGTAAGGAGACTCAGAGAAAACCACAGTTTGAGGGTTGGCTTGGCCCCAGGCCAAAGACTAGAAAGGCCCTCCTTCTCCCACAACAGAAGGGTACTCGTGGGTGGGAAGGAGGAATTTCTGATAGACAGAACACAGACTGCAACTTGGAAGGTTTTGGGGAAGCAAGATCTGGGCTCTCTTACTAGAAAGATAATACTGTTCAGAGATTAAATTCTGGGAGGTTTTTTTTTTTTTTTTTTTTTTTTAAATTCCTTCCAGAAAAACACTTCTTTTTGTCTTTACCCAGGCTTCTTGGTGATGGAGCTCTTTGTAGTGAAATAACTCTCAACATTCACTTTTTTTTAAACCAAGTTAAAAAAATTTTATTAAGTGTTTATTTATTTTTGAAGAGAGAGAGAGAGAGGGAGAGACAGAGCTTGAGCAGGGGAGGGGCAGAGACAGAGAGAGAGACACACATAGAATCTTAAGCAGGCTCTGAGCTGTCAGCACAGAGCCCAGTGCAGGGCTTGAACTCACAAATTGTGAGACCATGACCTGAGCCGAAGTCGGACGCTTAACCGACTGGCCACTCAGGTGTCCCCCCCCCCCCTTTTTTTCAAATTAAGGGAGATAAAGTCAGGAAATGTTAACCTCTACCTCAATGGGTTAGTGTCTTTTTGAACCCCTTTTACTTTGGCTCCATAAAAGCAAACATTTTTATGCATTATTCTCCCCACTGAATTTTATCCTAACTTGGATAAAG
Source organism: Paguma larvata (assembly GCA_030068075.1). Classification (NCBI taxonomy): domain Eukaryota; kingdom Metazoa; phylum Chordata; class Mammalia; order Carnivora; family Viverridae; genus Paguma; species Paguma larvata. Next base: position 23,023,943 of record CM057827.1, on the reverse strand, counting down.
TTCCCATTACATAGTACACAAAACAGCTTCTAGAATGTTGCTCTCTGGCAGCTCAAGAGCTGGGATGGTGTATCTTCCTGAGCATGAAAGATGCTGACTGCTTCACCTGCCTACAAGCAGCCAAGAGCTGTTCAAGGCAAAGAACGCATTGTGTGTGTGTCGTTTGTACAATCACGTGATGCTGGTAAAAAGCCTGGGGCCAAGGTGAGGGTGAGGGTAGCTGTTTCTATTTTAGCAAAAGCAAGCTTCCAAAAAGGCCTTTGTCTCACATTGTATGGGGTTCTTGGCTGTCCTCCATTCACAATGTTTGTCAGCTGGGACAAATCTGGAGGCTGAGCAAGAGAAACAGAGCACAACTTCTGGTGCTGCGGGGAAGGCCGTGGGCAGTGCTGTGACCCTCACGGGGATGGGGCAGAAACCGGAAGATGCTACTGTTCACGCAGAGAGAGACTGATGACACAAATGCCTGAGATCCAGCTTTGTACCTGAGATAGAGCTCCGAGCGGCCAAAGGTACCGGAAGGCCTCTGGCATTTCCCTTTATTTCTAAAATCAAAGAAGAGGCTCTGTCTCCTTGAGCAACAAAGACAGAAGGCTCTTACGAATTCAAATGATGTACTCTCAAGGATGTGGATAGGGCTGCTTACTGGACAGAACAACTTATTCACCAACCAACAAAAACTGTTGCGTTTCAGGCGGTTTCTAAGTCAACTGTACTTGTACACGTGGGAAACCATGCTGGTCCTTAACAGGTATTTAGATCTACTCCTGAGACTCTGTCATCCAATAAAACCAAAGATTCCAGCGGTAGTCTCTGAGTTGGTTTTTCAATAGCATCAAGACAAGTGAACTGATCTTGGGTGACGTGTGTGTTATGACCAAGAAGCCCAACCAAGAATCCCCAGCTGGTTGAGGCCAGGGATACGGTCCATGACCAGAGAACCCAGTGAAATTAAGCAGCCTCGAGGCCTCACCTGGATGACCTTCTGTCACTAGCAGACCCCCACCTTCCACTCTAACAGCAGAACCAATTAGTTCTTCATTGTTAGAGGCTGATATTCTGATGGCAAATTTGACTCGTGGCTGTGGATTCTGCTTTGCTTTCTATTTTTTAGCTCCTTCAATGCCCAGCAATATTTGAATACTGGTCACACACACTCACAGAACGCTGGCAGCCCAAAGTTTTTTGTCTTTTTTTTTTTTTTGAAACATGTCAATTTCTTCCTTTTTTTAATGTTTGTTATTTATTTTTGAGAGAGAGCGAGAGCATGAGAGCAGGGAGGGGGCAGAGAGGGGGTGGGGCAGAGGATCCAAAGTGGGCTCTGCACTGACAGTAAAGAGCCCGATGTGGGGCTCGAACTCAGGAACGACCGTGAGATCGTGACCTGAGCCGAAGCTGGACGCTCAACTGACTGAGCCCCTCAGCCACCCCCGTGTTTATTTCTTTAATACACGCTCATTAGAAAAAGGAAAACATCTTAAAAGTCATTTCAAATTCTACTCTCAGACATAACTTCTGGTAACATTTATACTTATTTCTGTGTATCCATGAAGCTATTTTGTATGTATATACATGTATTTCTGTGGGCTCACAAAAACAGGATCATACGATATCTGATGTTTTGGAGACTTTTTTTTTCATTCAAGTATCTCACTTGAGCCTGTCTTGGCATCTATGAGGGAAGATTCCAATCACTGTTTCAAATGGCTGCATATTTTCTATGATAGTTTATCATAGTTACTTAACCGACCAACGGTAGAATACTATAAACTGACACAGTGTAATACGAATCTGTATTTGTAAATATGGAAATATGTTCATAATAGATTTTTAAGTGGGGAAAAAGTAAGTCCCCAAAATCTTACACTTCTATTTTGAAGCTACACACAACACACACACACACACACACACACACACACACACACACACATTCGGGTTGTCACCAGTCTGTTCTGCTATTTAAGAACAGTGCTCCAGGGGCGCCTGGGTGGCTCAGTAGGTTAAGCGGCGACTTCAGCTCAGGTCATGATCTCATGGTCTGTGAGTTCAAGCCCCGCGTCGGGCTCTGTGCTGATGGCTCAGAGCCTGGAGCCTGCTTCGGATTCTGTGTCCCCCTTTCTCTCTGCCTTTCCCTTGCTCACACTCTGTCTCTATGTCTCTCAAAAAAAAAAACAACAAAACAAACAAACGCTAAAAAAAAAAAAAAAGAACGGTGCTCTGACAAACACCATGTTATTTATATTGTTTTGCGTGTGCTGGATCGTTTCCTTAAAATAATTTCCTTTCCTTAAAATAACTTCCTTGAAGTAGAAGGGCTAGCTCAGAAGGCTGCTTCTTCTGTTTTAGATCTTGTTTATATATATTTTCAAACTGCCCCCTGGTAAGACTGTACCAATTACGTTTCCATCAGCCTGTTTGAGAGGATAATAATTTCCTTATCTTTCCTTGAATACTGTGAAGAAACAGCACATGTCCCATGAAAAGGCGGGTCATAATTTGATACTAATGCTGTTCTTTTTCTTTCTTTTTAGAAGATATTTATGCCTTCTGACAAATACGCTAAAAATCTACACAGATATCATTAAAAAATTTTTTTTTAATATTTATTTTTGAGAGAGAGAGAGAGAGATACAGCACAAGTGGGGAGGGTCAGAGAGAGAGAGGGAGACACAGAATGTGAAGCAGGTTCCAGGCTCTGAGCTGTCAGCACGGAGCCCGACATGTGGCTGGAACCCACAGCCCGAGAGATCGTGACCTGAGCTGAAGTCGGTCGCTCAACCGGCTGAGCCGCCCAGGCGCCCCCGATATCATTCTCCTAATCACCTTACCATGGGATTAATCGTCCTTTCTATTCTTCTTCTCACATCTCTCTCTAGCAACTGAACAAACTCTTCTGCATTCATTTTCAATTATCCAAATCAGTAAATTTAAGTTAAAAAAAATCATGTAGCCAATTAATATTTTCTGAGCCTTGAACTTCTAAAACAATTTAAGACCATTTTAATCAAATTCTGCTTCCGGCATGCGGGTGAGGGGTAACTAAAGCTCCCAGGTTGAAATTACAATGCTATGTATACTTAAGGTTAAAAGTAATACACAATAGAAGAGATATCTGCACACCTACGTTCATGAAGCACTATTCACAAGTTCGAGGAATGTGGAAGCGTTCTAAATGCCCATGAAGACGTGAACGGATAAAGATAATGTCTGTACATATTGTAGAACATATTCAGTCTTCAAAAAGGACAGAAATCCTGTAATATACTACAACATGGATGAACCTTCAGGACATTCTGCTAAGTGAAACAAGCCAGTTACGACCCCACTTATATGAGGTGATCTAAGTAATCAAACTCATAGACGCACAGAGTAAAATGGTGGTTGCCAGGGGCCAGGGGGAAGGGAACGCAGGGATTTGTTCAATGAATATAGAGTCTCAGTCACATGAGATGAGAAAGTTTTGTCGGTCTGTTACACGACAGTCAACAATACTGTACTATACACTTAAGATTGGTAAGAGGGTAAATTCATGCTATGTGTTTTTACCATAATGAAAAAGCAAGCAATACGTAATAAGAGCTACGGATTTTTATTGAGCTTTGACCATGGGTCAACACTGTTACGCCTTACATGTAATTATCTCATTTAATCCTCCCAAACCACTGAGGTGGGTCCCATCATCATCTTCATATAAAAGAGGAAGAAACCAAGGCACAAAAGGTTCCATAATTCGCCCATGACGGCATAGCTACTAAGCAGTAAGCAGGGATCCAGGCCCATGGCTGATTTTGGGGCCCATTACACAACACTGCTTTCCTTATTTATGCTACGTGGACTCCCCTTTAAAGCAAATCCACTGAAATCACATTTCCCTTCCAAACAAACCTAAAGCAAACCTAGCAATGTGTCCAATTTTCATCAGCTGCATTTGAAAGACCCAGATTTCACGAGCTTTACTCTAAGAAGGAAAGCTTTAAAAAAAATTGTCTATAAGGAAATTTTTCTCACTTATTTTAAAAGTTAACATAAGTTTGTAGAGATGTATGTACGTACATAAATAAAGATAATCTCAAATGATTAGCAATGACCCCAGATGGAGAGTTCAATTGGTTAAAAAAGGATAATTCATAGCATCGGTTTCGATTGTCCCTTATCTTTTACTGGCTGGCAATTTTAGGGAATTATTCTGTATCGGGGCTCTTGTTCTCCTGGTAATGCGTCTGTGTCTTGTATCTCCTGACAAGTAAAATGAAATAACCAGACAAGGCAATCTCTAAGTTTCCTTATAACTTTAAATTCAGAATTCATAAACACCTAATTTGTCTCTGCCTTCAAACATATGCTTTGTTTTATTTGGCTCAGAATCTCGCGTGGTTCACCCAGCGTGCGTCTTGCTCAGGACTTGCTGTCATCCACTTGAGCTTCTTCCTGTGGCTGCGTCCATTTCGGATGGATGGGGTTCTTTATCTTTAAGGATGAGGCTTTTCATCATCTCACAGTCACTGCTGTGAGTCCCTCACATGCCCACAGACAAACAGAAACAAACCACAGGTCACAGGGTAAGGGTGGGGAATGAAACTGGTCACCAGGCAACTGGCGTGAAAGCACATTTAAGGACATACGACGAACGAGGCCGATTCCAGGCAGCTGGCAGGTGAACAGGTGCCTTTTCGCAAACTCATGACCACGCGCAGTTCTATGCTTTGATCATTATGTTGGTCCTTTCTTGTCTATTTGTGTGTTTGGGTCTATAGTAGCAGCGGAAATAGTAAGTTTGGAATGTCTTATCTGACTGACGATAAATGTGTAAAACAAGAAGAAAATGAAGGGTCGCTTCTCTCAAGAGGGAGAGAGCTAGAGGGGAAAAGAGCTTTGGAAGCCTTCTGACCTGGTTTGAACATCGTCTCCGCAATTAGCTAGCTATGCAGCCTTGTGTAACATGCTGAAACTCTTTGAATTCCCTCCTCGGTGGGATGGAGACAGTACCACATCTCGCCCACAGGAGGCACACACTCTGAGTCCACTTCCCTGCCCCTCACCTTCCTCCCTCCAAGCTCGCAGAGGGATGCTACTCTCGCAACAGCTTAGAAAACAATGCGGTGGTAATCAAGGGACTTCTACTGCTGGTCATGAAGAATCAGCATGATGAACTGATATCTATATTATAACAATGCATTAAGAATCAGATTTATATGGACTTGAAAAATCAAGCGTAATATTAATCACACAAAAGTATCATCTATGGTAGTCACATTTGTAGAGATCTGTCATGTGAGCCTAGTAGGCTCAAAAACACCATCATAGAAATAAAATTAAGATACTATGACCAGCAACAATAACAGGGTGGAAAGGACAAAGCGATACTTGGAGAGATAATTCCTATGTTATTAATAACAGCCTACACACGTGCTCCAGGTCTTCAAACTTCTAGAACATATTTCAGGATGCTGCACAACTCAGTAGTCCCTAAGCCTGTTACGAAATAATAAAAGCACGAAGAAGGTAAATTATGGGCATTTCCAAGAGTTTTCAGCCCAGGAACACCTTCTTAAGACATTTAAGAATCTGAGATAACTGGGATAATGTCTAGACCCGAGTTTAAATATGTTTACAAAGTAGACCTTCCTCTTCTATGACAGTGTATATGAACAACAGCAAACTAGTTCCAATACCTGAAGATAACTTGTCAAGCACAGTTTTATAGGTGTAAGTACACTTGTTGTATATTGCAACTTACGTTTATCTAATAATACGTATAGATTAATATATAAAATATATACGCATGCCTTACTATATTGTGAGGGTGGTAGCATATTACATGACACCTGTCCCAGTCATGGGCTAGACAGAATTAAGACTATTTTTTAAAGTTTATTTATTTTGAGAGAGTGAGAGAGAGAGAGAGAGAGAGAGAAAAGGAAAGAGAAAGAGAGAGAGGGAGGAAGGCAAGAGGAGGGAGAGAGAAAGCGAGTGCAGGGGAGGGGCGGAGAGAGAGAGAATCCCAAGCACGCTCCATGCTGTCAGCACAGAGCCTGGTGAAGGACTCAGTCCCATGAACTGTGAGATCATTACCTGAGCTGAAATCAAGAGTCAGGTTCTTAAGTGACTGAGCCACCCAGGCGCCCCAATGGACAGAAGCAAGATTTAAACTGAAGACTATCTGACTCTAAAGTCTGTTCAGAGGATCTATTTCCAAAACAGTTCATGGATCATTTCACATAAGTTCAACGTATTTTTATTAGGTAAGAAGAGTTTGGTTTGGCAAAATCTACTAAATCAAATGGTGCTAGGAAAACCGGTTCATCATCATCATCATCATCATCATCATCATCATCATCACCTAGAAACTAGGTGTTGTATGAGTTCCTGATAAAAGTCGGAAGGATAAACAAAATGGAACCAAGAAACCCAAAAAACAAAACAGTAGATTATGACATACAGGCCAACGTGCTCCAGAAATCTAAGCACACGTGCACCAATTCTTCCCCCTAAATGCCCCTAGTCCAACCCTCCTCCTGGATGCTGTGAGAAGGATGTGGAAAGACTCTCCCTGCAGAGTCGGCCTGTTTGCCTGCTCTCTGGGCCGTGCTGAGGAGTCAGCGTGTTATTGCTGGCTGCCTGGAAAAGCCCGGGTGCCGGCTGAATTTCCCTCTCTTTCCCCTCCCCCACAAAACAAACACACAGCAGCTGAAGGTCATGGAGAAACACTATTCATTCCTATAGGGGGAGCAGAATTTTTCTAGACACATGCCATGGACTTTTAGGAGCAGTGTAACAAGACTGGCTGGGCTGACATGGGACTCCTTTCCACACCTGTGAGGCGGCGCATGGACACAAACCGTCAGCAAAGAGCGCATTACATACGGCACTCGAGATGTTACTAGCATCCTGAAAGACCCCTCCGTATGACCCCAGAGCTGCCCACCCCTTCCACCCTCAACTTGTTTCAGGAAGAGCAGTTTCTGCTGGCCCTTAGTGCATCGGGGTTAGTCTGGCAAGACAGGTCTGGTGGGAAGGGGGAAGTAAAGGACGGATGGAGAGAAAGGGTGACAGGGATGCAGGATGCACCATTATCTCGTACCTTGAGTTACCTCACTGTGTTCCAAATCACGTCTACTAAAAACTGAAGGGCTTTGGAACAAGAACGGAACCAGCGAAAAATTAAGATGTATTAAAATCCCTCCCTTTTCGCCCCTCTGTTGTTAAAAGAAGTTTCAGCAAATTCTGCCTTGGCCATCAAAATGTCCTTAAGTTTTCTGCTTTTGGGGCTTTTTTTCAGTCTGGATGAGGCAGAGAAGAGAGTGGGAGGGAAGGAGAGGGGGGCTGGGAGCAGAAGTTTAACAAAGGATCACTTTAACAGAAACTACTGAGTAATCGCTCTGTCCTGGGCCAAGAATAACATCAGCTCAATGTCGGCAATTAGAATCAGGTCAGTTGGGCCTCACAGTCGGTGCGGCCCTCCTCGCAGCCCCCAGCACCGAGGGCTACTCATGCTGATGTCACCGGCAGTCGCTGCTGCCTGAGAAAGTCCCCCCCCACTCAGCTGAAAGAGAAGTTTTTTATCCTCCTCCTTCGGGGCAGGAAGCCAGAAGGAGAAGGAGGTGGGAAGCAGGGAGGGTAGACTAGAGAGAAGACCCACGTGGGCACAGATCAGCACGTAACAGACTCGCTTGGCCGTCCCGAGACTACTAGGATTCTGCCACTTCTCCAACCACCCCGAAGTGCATGTGGGATAAATGAACACACACGTACAGCACCTGGGATAGTGCTTGGGCCGCAGGAAGTGCTCGCTGAGTACTGGCCATTACTGTGAGAAACGGAGAGGGAGGAATCTATCCCATTACTTGTCTCTCGTCCCCCATAAAATGGGAATCCTGGGAGCGGTGACGGCTGAGCAGAATGTACCCTGATAAGAAAAATGCGCAAGAAGGCTTTCAAGTTTGGAAACTGTATGTATAAGAGACTGTGGTAGAGGGAGTGAAAAAGATGGAAACAAAGTTCCTATAAAACAATAATTGCCTGAGTTTTTATAAGGGAAACACTAAGTCCTCACATATTCCGTCTCCCTGCCAAAGGACAGAACACAAAAAACTGGCGAGGAGACATTTCCCATCTCTTTCCCTCTAGCTCAATGGCTCTCGGCGCGTGGTCCCCCAAGAGCAGCGCTGGCATCCCCAGGGGGACTTGTTAGAAAGAGAAGTAACTGAGCCCCATTCCCAAAGTTACTGAACCAGAAATGGGGTGGGATTAGCGATCAGTGTTTTAGAAACAGGCCCTCCGACTGGTTCCAGTGCTCACATCCGGGGGTCTGCAAACTAGGGCTTGTAAGACAAATCCAGACTGCCACTCGTTTTTATAAATAAAGTCGCACTGGAAAACGGCCACACTCATTCACTTAAATGCTGTCTGTGGCTGTGTCCATTCTACCATGGCAAAGTGGAGTAGTGACCACAGGACACACTGGCCTACAGAGCCTGATTGTTTACTCTCTGGCCGTTGACAGAAAAAGTTTGAGAAAGACAGAGAAAGTGCGGGCAGCGGAGGGGAAGAGAGAGAAGGAGACTCTCAAGCAGGTTCCACGTTGTCAGTGCAGAGCCCGATACGGGGCTCGGACTCACCTCACAAAACTGTGAGGTGATGACCTGAGCTGAAATCAAGAGTCGGATGCTTAACTGACCACCCGAATGCCCCAGGATGATTTCTTTCTTAAAACTGCTGGTTTTACTCATCAGTGTGTAAAAGTGCACGGTTCCCATTTCGTCTTACTCTGTTTATCACGCTCTCTATCAAATGGACCGGATCACACCTATTTCCTTGCACCTCAGTCCCCGGAAACCCTGCCAGTGGCTCCAGGTGACTTTCTCTTCCACGCCCAGGTTTAGTAATTTAGGCTTTTGTTGAGGTGGATTCAGTGCGTGACAATTTCTCAATTCATGAGTGCAGCGCTAGGCAGAGATGAAGATCAAAGCTTACTCCGCACGAATGGCTGGAGAAGTCCATTTCCAAACGTTTCCTGAATCAGAGTTGCCTTCTTGAAATTAACACCTTCGGCAAGCTGGCCGCCTAAGGCAGAAAAGGACGGAGAACTCCCTCCGCGTGTAACGCAAGAAAGGCTGTGTGATCTTTCCCAAAAATTTTTTAGGGAATCACTATGAAAGGCACAGGCCACGCACATAATCAACACGATTCAATACGATAGAGCGCAATACGATGTGAAGCCCCCTTTACTGGCCTGTTCCAAAGACAGGTATCTCTTGTGAATATGCTAAGTAAATTAGATTTCAAGTCTACCCACTGCTCTCAAACAGGCAATTAACCAAATCGTTAGTTATGTCCGTGGCTATGTACACTTTAGAAAAATGAGGCATATCAGGAGTTCATCAAAGAAACCATCTCTAACAGGTTAACCCAAGGATAGAAACACAAGACACACCGAGAAGGCAAATCACGCTTCCATCAACTATGTGGTGATAATTATAATGGTCAAGTCTCACACAGCCAGAAGCTAGGCTACAAGAAGAGGCTTAAAATCTAAGGGCTTTGCTTCTTCCGTGGAGTGGTCTTAATGTCTCTGAAAGAAAGTGCTCTAAATTACTAAATATCCTTCATGTTAGAACATTTGATATCTTATTTGCTATTCTCTTAGTTATAAACTCTTTAAGCTAAGAACTTAGTTTCTTGAGCCCTCCCCACAGTCCCAGAACGTTGCCGTGACTCATTTTTCCCTAAATCAACTATGGATTAGAAGAACAGGGGGAAGAAATAAATGATGTTATAAACATATATAAAATTATGATGAATGAGTTTCTGTTCCCTCTCCAGGAGACACAAGATAACTCCCTTCTTGGGAGTTCTGACTCCTCCTGAAGACAGATATTCTGACAGATTCTAAAAAACATGTTTTTCCATATACTTCATAGCTCAGTGAAACTAAACCAGTGTAATCCTCACTGGAAAAAAAAAATCCACAAAAGAATAGCAGTACTCTGAATTTTCAAAGGAATGTGAGTTGTTGGAAGCTAATCAAAAGAATAAGAAGGGCTATTAAATGAAGCAGTTTCTAAACGTGTAGATCAGTAAAAACAGTCTCTCCTTCCTTCAAACTTCAATGCCCTACAATCACCTCCCCCTCCCCCCTTTTAAAAATTATCACCATTTCTAGGTATGGAAGCATCAAAAGGGACTGAGTGATTAGATTTGTTGGATCATCGATTATACTCCCAAAAGAGAAATAAAGCAATTTTTGATACCTCTCCTCTCCAGCATCTGATTAAGCTGGCATTCTCGAGCACTCTGAATGATGGGGAGTTCAAAAGTTTAGGAGTTTTAAGAAATTTACATAGATTAAAAAAAAAATCTAAGACACACATTTCTATCTGCAATTGTGAAAATGCAAACTGTCTATCCCAAAGACTTTCTAAATGAGGAAATTTCTACATGACGGAGGGCAGTGTGGGGGCTAAAATGAGATGCTACATTCCACGCTTCCAGGTAAGAAGTCTGGATTTTCCTCTAGTTAAAAAAAAAAAATGACCTACAGAACTACTTCGCAACTGCCGATACTTACAATTTGTCAGTTACACTGAGTTAATATAATATAGAGAGTACATGGCATAGAAAAAGACAAGCAAGTGATGAATGAAATGGAAATAATAAAATGTCTGGTCTGGGTGATAGTTAAAAAGATCAAGGCAGAGAACATAATGATGACTGTTTTATTCAGAGGGAAAAAACAACTTGGGAAATGCCGCTTTCATCTTTGAGTGAATATTAATTTTGCACAAACTAATGCACACTATGTACTACATTTTTATAAGAGCAAATAACAAGGGATCAAACTTATATATTTCTTCACACAGCCACAGAGAAGAGAAGCTCATAGAATCAGTGCTGATTTAGCCCAACACGACTTGTAGAACACAGTAACGGATTCTAATGATAACCCTGAAATCACCAAGAGAAACTTAGCTCTAGACCGTCTTTCTCTAGGTCATTTGGGCCACACTGACACACCAGTACAATTCACTTACGAGTCACGTACACGGCTCCCTCACACACAGACTCAGGAGCTTCTGTCATTCTACAGAGAGTGAGAAGGAAAATGGTATTTCGCTAGAGCATCAAGACCAAGACAGCAAGGACTTCTGTGTCTACTGTTACATTTTTGTGTGTACATTGTTTTGTGTCAAACCAGAAGACCAACAACCTAACTTATGACCATTTCTTATGAGAAGAATTGGAAACATTAGTTACGCCTTGCAAATCTTGGTTAAGTTATGAAGGATTAATGTGTGCTTACGTACGCCGAGGGTGTAAAGACAAGGAAGTGGTACATTTTGGAAAAAAGTTGCTTCACATGCTAGCTTCTAGGGTATCTGGAAATTAGACCCGCTGGGAGCTTACTGAACAACCATGATGCGACAGAAGGCGGAAATGCCACAACAGAGATTTTTGTAGAGAAATATTCAAATGAAAGAATATGTCAAAACTGGTTCAGTGTCACCTCCTGCCAAAGCCAACGTCAAGGCTTCAGCACATTTCTTCCCTTAGAGTAGATTCTCCAAGAGCCATCCAAGCCATGGTGGTGTTGGTAAACTTTTGGAAACTATTCCTACCTTTTCTGTTGATCTTATTCCCATCACCCCCCCCCAACCCCCAACCCCAGGAGATGGAAGATGCTAGCATATGGAAAAGCCTTATGTGAATTACCTGATGCCGGGCTCGACTCTGGTCCAGAAGCTGCCGGGACTGAAGTTTTTGTTGTTCAAGTTGCTGCAGGGCAAAATGGAGTTGGTAACTGCCCGCTGTGGGGTGATACTTGTGCTGAGGGACCACCCCTGTAGCCTTGCTATACGCGTTGTTCTCTACCTCTCCCTCCCAGGCAAAGCCACCTGTTTGAAGGTTCCTGAAGAGAAAAGAAAGCAGATTTCTTAGACTGGTTGTGTGAACAACCTAAAGGAAAAGAGAGAAATATCACAGGTATTTTTCCTTTACAGAGCTCAACACGGCTTGGAATTCACAAATCTGTTTGTGTGATAAATGATCTGACTCGCCCACTAAAGCCCAGCTCCCTGGAGACAAAGTCGGGGCCCGCTCTGTCCCCCACTCTGCTCGTAGCACTTATTCTGAGGTCTGGCACGTGGTCAGTGCCAGCATCTTTTGAAGGTTAAATCGTTAAAATAGTAATTTCAGTGCCCTGTGACAGTGACAAGGGCTTCCAAGGGGAGCCCAGGAAGCTTCCAGTGCAGGACGGCTGGTTGAATCTAAGGTACGAACAGAGGCACAATCATCTTCTCTAACATCAACTTTAAAAGTATAGGGGTGAACTATACACAATTCATGGTTTTTCTTAACCACCTATTAGTGAGCTTACGTGTCCATCATGAGGTAAAATTACTGGTCTGAGAAGACAGGTGTTTTCATTATTCTAAATTTACCTCAAGAGGGTCCCCAGCCAAGCTGATGTTTGGCCTGTACACATGAGGAAGGAGAAGGTCTGGTGGCCTTTGGGACTGTTCAGTACTCATGCTACGCTGTCTGTTAAGGTTAAGAACTCTGACTTTCTTCCTTGTCCAGATCCCAAAATTTTAGATTCTGGTGACCATGTCTGGGAATATCCCAGTTGAAGTCTTCATAAATACAGGCTTACACTTGCCCTCTTGGTCTGTTTCTTCCAGGTAGAAAAGTCCCCGCTTATATCACTTCATGCCAGTCAGGATGGCGATTATTAAAAACAAAACCAAATAAATGGGAAAAAAAACGAGTGCTGGCCAGCCTGAGGAAACACTGGAACTCTCGTGCACTGCTGGTGGGGGTGCGACATGAGGCAGCTCCTGGGGCAAACGTTCTGGCGGGTCCTCGAAAAGCTAAACACAGAATTACCAGGGATCCAGTGATTCCGCCCCGAGGTATAAACCCCGCAGAGCTGAAAACGGGGCCTACTTGTTCACCCGGGTCCACGGCAGCACTATTTCCAAGAGCCGAAAGGTGAAACCATCAACAGATGAACGGGTAAACAAATGGGAGTCCTTTCCATGCCTCCAATGAAATATTAGTCAGCCTTAAAAAGGAAGGAAATTCTGACACATGAGACAGCATGGATGAACCCTGGGGACATAACACTAAGTGAAATAACTCTGCCTCAAAAGGACCAATGTCGCATGATTTCACTTGTATGAGGTCCCTAGAAGAGGCAAATTCACAGAGACAGAAAGTAGAACAGTGGTGGCTGGGGCTGGGGAGATGGGAGAATCGGGAGTTACTGTTGAATGGGTACTGAGTTATAGCCTGGGATCATGAGGAAGTTCTGGGGACAGATGGTGGTGACGGTTGCACACGCTGTGAATGTACTAGACGACACTGAATCGTATACTTAGGAATGGTGAATTTTAGGTTATATATATTTCCCCACTATTTTTAAAAAAGGTCCCTGTTAATTTTTAGAACAGTCTTATCTGGCAGCCCTTTTCACTCCGTTCTGGTTCTTCTCTGGACCTTCTGTAATTACCCTGTGGATTTTTTTTTTTTTCCCTTTTTGAAGTATAGTGACCAGGAAATTATATGCAGAAGAAACATGAAGAATCTCATCGTGAACAACCTCACCCCAAACCTGGTTCCCAGGGCTTTAGGAAAGGAAACAGTGCCTAATTGAAGAGAAATATTCATAGTGACTTGAATCATCGTGCTATTATTTCCTGTGCAAATTTCCTTTGGCATTAATGGTCATTCCAATGGCAGAGACGCAGCAACACCGGGGTAAGGTTATGCCGAGCTTCCTGAGGCCTGACCTATGGGCCACCTAGTTTTTTATAGCCCGATTCCTAATGACCCCAACAGAACCCTGGGGGAGGGGACAGTGGAACGTCTGCTGAGTCCAGAAGCCCAGGCTCCTCTCTTGTCTGTGTTTCTCCCTCACAGCTTCATCATTTCAGGGGTCTGCTTTGGAGTCTCTGCCTCTCTCAAAGAGATTTCCAAATACCTCGTTAAGGAAAAGTCTGCGTAATGTATTCTGAAGTCCATGGATGAAAGGTTTTCTCCTCACATAATCTCACCTCCGATATGTCACACCCCTTGCTCACCTCCTCCCACGGTTTGGCCCCCACAGTTCTGTTGCACAATCACACACGTCTCGGCTAATCTTCTCGGAGAACAGTACCAAAAAGCTCAGAGCTTACTTATGAATTTTTCTGAGCATGACATCTGATCTTCAGTGACCCCTCAGCGTGCGTGCTACTATGCAGTTAAAACGACACGATCTTTCCCAAGAGGTTCTGGAGGTATGGAGAAGCATGGCGACCCATGACTGACTAGAAATAAGTACCTAAATCCGCAAATAGAATGATCACGCTATTCACAAAGTGAAATGTTGAGTGGGAGTCGAACGGGAGTCACAGGGTGAGGAAAGGAGGGGCCAGAGGCTCCTGTTATCTCCTCTCTCATTAGTGAGGGGCGAGGAGAACACCTGGGGAAGTGCGTGGGCTCTGAGTGGAAGGAGCTGGAGAAAGGCATCCAGGTATAAAGGAAGAGAAGGGTGGGGGCAAGGGTGGGGGCAAGGGTGGGCTGATCCAATGAACAAAGGAACCCGGAAGACACAGACAGAACAGCAGGGACTGCCTGGCTGAATAACCTTCAGATTTCCATATCAATTAGGGCAGATATTCAAATATAGAAGGAAACTACTATTTATGATAACTGCACTGAAAGTCAGAAAATATATCAATTGTGATTCTCCTTTCACTCTGGCTTGCTGGTTCTACAAGTTTCTGGCCACAGGTAGCAATCTAGACTCAGGAAATCGATAGTAAAGGATTTTTGTAACTACGGTATAGCCGTTCTGTCAGAATTCATCTCACTGGCAGGCTAGGTTGGTTTTATTTTCTGAAAGCTGCTTTAACAACAAATATTCCTAGAAGGGATTTACTTTAATGCCTCTTTGCTGTGCATCAGAAATGAGAGTCTGTAACGGGGCCCTCTCCCATGGGGACGACTAGGGACTATGAGTGGAAGGGGCAGGACGGCGGGCAGGAGAAGGTCACGTAAGAGTAAGAAGACGGCGGATCAGAGGAAGTTTGTTCATCCAACTGCACAGCAAGTGAACAGATGGCAACGTCATAAACCTTCACGGCAAAGGCTGTTTTTAATCTTGTCAGTACCATAAGCCCGGTCTCCAAATCACAAAAGAAACTTTCTCGAGCAAGGAGAAACTTTTAGCAAAGAGGCAGGAATCTTTCCAGTGCACCGCTGGGTGGGGGCCGGAGCGCTGAGCCGTGCCGTGCCGGGAGAAACCCGCTTGCTCGGCGCGCCGGTGGGTGGTACCCCGGCCTCAGGCTCTCCCAACCGAAGCGCAAGCGTGCAGGGTGTGTAGGACGCAGGTTGTGCAATGGCTGACTCGGAAGGGGCCAGGGGCACTCTCGTCCGGGTCTTCCCTGAGATTCTGTTACCTACATCTCCCTTTATGTGGCACCTAACAGTTTCCGCGTCCATCTACAGTTTCATCCCATTTTCCTGAACCTCAATTCATCGTAGTCTACCAAAAATACATTTTCTACTCCCGTCAAAATTCTGAGATTGATTTGTTCTCCCTAGTTTTTATATTATTCTTTGCTCGATACTAAAATATAGTAGTGCACAGAGTCCCTGAAAATAACTTCCAAGAGTTTTATATTATTTCTAGAGCCAAGAAAGTTAGCTGTGGAAAAGTCCAGAATGTCTAACAGTTGACTCAAATTCAAAGATTCAAAGTGAACTATGCTATATTTCTCCTTACTACATACGTAGCGAATAGGCAACAATACGGCAAATTTTTCTCAACGTCACCTTCTCTCATTAGCCTATTTACTTCACCTCACTTTCTATGTGCACTGTGGCATACCGGGGCTCGATGTTTCCCCATAACTGCCCCTCCTGCAGAACACCCCCAACCTCCAGCCGATATACACTGAAGGGCTAGACCTTCCCCTTTGCTTTAGTATCTGTTCCACCGAACGGACGCTGGTTCTAAGGAGCCTGGAGGCGATCTATCAAACGCACTGGTTTTTAGCAAAGCACATCTCCTCACCCGGCAATTGCTCTCTCCACGGAGACAGGCTTTCGGCATCAAGATTTTCTGACTGATGCAATGTCACAAGAGTGCAGGGGAAGAATGAGACACAGGAATGTGACAGTCATACGGAGAGTGTGATCCCGCAGCCCACTTCCCCGGGGCTTCTCCTTCACCCAATCCCAGCAGAACTTGAGCTACCATGTACAGGGAAGGATGCCCCGTCCTTCTTGGGGGTTGGGAAGTGTGTGGGTGTGCTTTCAATGGCCAGAATAACGGGGACGGGGGATTACTGACATTCAACAGGTAGGGGGTGCTTAATGTCCAAAATCGCAAGGAGGAGTCCTGTACTAGGAAGAATACGTGCTGCTCAGAACGCCAAGGAGGCTTCTAACGAGAAACGCTGTAAAGCCATGAAGGAAGTGCTTTCTGGGGGAGAATCTTGCTATTTCTTTCCAAGAAAGAATACCTATCTACTTTCACGGCACTTTATAGAATGTGTAGCTATTAAGGACAGCAGAGGCGACATTCTCTTTGTAAATTCTCAATCCCGAACGAAGCGGCCATAGCCCACGGTAAGTGCCACCGAGGTGTGGTAAATGCCGAAGATCCTGCAGCCAAGGGAAGGGCTCCCACGAGCAGTATAAAGCAGGGCTGGCCAGAATGAGAAGTGGCTACGTTGGACTGTGACTCAGTCACACAAGCGCCCTTCCTCAGACGACTACCACATAGGATGCTGGAGAACTGTATGTGTGCGTCCTATTTTGTCAGGCGAACCTTAAAAAGATATGCGATCCAGAGTTGAGATTTAATAATTATCAGCGCTTAACAAGGATTTTCTTAGGCAGCACTAGCATTTCTCTTGTAACTACAAATACTTTGGTGGTAGAGATTGCAATGATTGCCACTATAGTTTGGTGCCACCGCCTTAATTTCTGCTAAGGCAAGAGGAGTTTTACAAAAACATCATTGTTTTTGGCAACATGTGTAAATGTCAACGTGGTGGAAAAGGCAAAAAAAAGTCTTAGCATTACTATGAAAAACCTTTTGACCCTACTGGCTTCCTCAAAGGGTATTGAGGACCCCCCCCCACCCCGAACACCGGATCCAGGAACTGCACTTTGTGAACCACAGGCCTGTTGAAATACAGCCTGGGCGCAGGTGAGGAGAGAGCCGACTGGAAAAGGACTCCTCAGTTACCCAAAAAGCTGACAGACGGGATGAAAAGCAGACACCGCCCACAGTTTAGAAAGCCGGCCACATGACTGTAAAGCAGAAAAGGGTCTCTAGAATCTTACTGGCCCTCCCATCCGGCTCTCCAAACATCTGAAGGCAGAGATGAACTGGACTCTAACAAGGTGGTGACGAAGTCCAGACCCGGCTTAATTATCAATTGGATTGGCTCACCCCCTTCTCCTCCCACCCCCCTCCCACACATTAGCAACCCGAGAAAAGGATAAGCACGTCTTTTTTGGGAGAGGGGAGGGCAAATAATATTTACTTAAGACTGTGATTTTACATAAAATGTCTAGCATACAACTAATAATTGTAAAAGACATGCAGAAGCAAGAGAATGTGACCCATGAGAGAAAACAGTCAAAAGGGCACTGACAGCACAGATGTTGGACTTACCAGACACAGACTTCAAAATAACCACGAGAAGTATCTAAAAGGGTCTAGTAGAAAAGGTGAGCAACATGTATGAACAAATGGGGGGAGTTTCAATGGAGAGATGAAACTTATTTAAAAAAAAAAAAGAACCATACAAGAATTCTAGAAAAGAGAAAATATAAAATCTGAAAGGAAGAATTCATTCAAAATGCTTAACCACAGACTGAATGCAATAGAGAAGAATATGTAACATATATAAAATTGGAATCCCAGAAGGAGAGGAAAAAGAATGAGGCAGAAGAAATCTATAAAGAGATAAAGGCTAAGAATTTCCAATGCTGATGGAAGACATTAACCTACAGACCTAAGCAGCTCAGCAAATCCTAAGCAAGGTTAAGTACAAAGAATCTACACCCAGGGCCATCATAGTCAAATTGCTGAAAACTAAAAATAAAGAAAAAATCTTAAAAGCAGCTAGGGTTAGGGTTAGGGTTAGGGTTAAGCTGGCTGGTGCTGGTAGAAGCGTTACCTATACCCTACACGGGAACAGCAATTCAAATGGTTAGCTGACTTCTCATTAGAAAACAAAGGCCCGGAAATAATGAACAGACATTTTAATGTGCTAGGAAAAAAAGCAAAATCAAACAAAAACCCTGCCAATATAGACTTAAACATTTAAACAACACTCTCCACCCACTCAGTCTACTTGACAATTATGTGAAACTACACCCGGTAACTGCAGAATATACATTCTTTTCAAGTGAACATGGAATATTCACCACGATGGTCCAAATGCTGAGCCATAAATTAAGTCTCAATAAAAATCAAAAGAACTTCAAAAAATAAATGGAAATTATCTTTAAAATAAAAAAGGATAAAAATCCAGAGTATACACTGACTAGAATATTATCAAATTATAAATCAGTAATAAGGTATCTAGAAAATTCCAAAATATTTGGAAATTTAACAACACACACACTTCTACATAATCTATGAGCCAAGGAAGAAATCACACGAAAAATTTAAAAATGCATCCAACTGATTGGTAATGAATACGCAATTGAACAAAATCTAAGAGTACTTAAATAGAAATTTATAGTATTATATGTTTTTATTAGAAAAGTGTAAAATTAACAACCTAAGCTTCCACCTTAAGAAGCTAGAAAAATAAGAGCAAGTTAAACACACAGTAAGTAGAATAAAAAAATAGAATAATAATAAAAGCAGAAATCAATAAGGAAGCCATTAGACTGAGGTGGCTCCAATGCCTTGAAAGCCTTTATAAGCAAACCAAAACTTAAGCCAGCATCGATCCACTCAAGTCAGAGAAAATGAAATTAAGAACAACCAATCACAAACACCCTAGTAGGCTTTCCCAAATATGGCAACCGCTTCAGCTATAGTCAATCAAGTAATCAAGTAATTGCTTTATTTAGGAGTCTGCTCTATGGCGGGGGTGGAGGGGGGAGCCTTCCCCTTAGTTCCTGCTGATAGATTGCTCCCGAGCATTTTCAGTTTGTCACTGCCCAGTTAAAAATCAATGTTTGCTCCAATGAGCTCTTCAAAATTTAATAGACTTCAGTTTATCTTTTAACACACTCAAATAGAAAATAGGCAAACGGAACCTACCAACAAAATGAAAGGTGGCTATTGGAAAAATTTTAAAAGTTGATAAATTCCAAGCGAGCTGATCTTAAAGAATAAAAGGACATAAATGATTAATATCAGGACTGAAGAAGAACATCATAGAGTCTGCAGATAGAGAAACAGAAAGTAATATTATGAACAACTCTATGCCAAGTATTCAACAACTTAGATAAAATGAAGAAATCCTTGGAAATACAACTTATTAAAAGTGACACAATGAGAGAAAGTCTCAATTGCTCTCTTTATATAAATATGTATTTAAAGAAATTTAACTTATAATCAAAAACCTTCTTACAAAGAAAACTTTCAGTTCAGATGGTTTTAATGAAGTCTAGCAAACATTTAAAGAAATAATTCCAAGCTTTCACAAAATCTTTCAGAAAAAAAGAAGGGAAAATTTCCCAACTCATTTTATGACATTAACATATCTCTGACACAAAAAACATGGCAAAGACACTACAAGAAAATTACGGACCAATATGCCACATGAATACACACTAAAGGCTC
This sequence comes from Paguma larvata, assembly GCA_030068075.1. Taxonomy (NCBI): domain Eukaryota; kingdom Metazoa; phylum Chordata; class Mammalia; order Carnivora; family Viverridae; genus Paguma; species Paguma larvata. The sequence continues at coordinate 23,004,139 of CM057827.1, read as the reverse complement.
TGACAAAATACTAGCAAATGAAATCAATCGACCTATATCTAGCTCCTCTATGAAAAGTCTATTTATCTGGGGCACCTGGGTAGCTCAGTTGGCTGACTGTCCAAATCTTGATTTCAGCTCAGGTCATAATTCCAGTGGGATCGAGCTCTGCATGGAGCCTGCTTGAGATTCTCTCTTTCTCCCTCTGGCCCTCTCCCCTACTCATGCTCTCTAAATTGAAAAAAAAAAATCTATCTCCTATAAAAAATAAGATCATATCATGACCAAGTGATATTTACCACGGGAATGGTTTAAGACGTAAAAATCAATCATGCATTCACTGCATTAAAAGAACAAAGAAGAAAAATCATATTAGAATATTATTAGATGGAATGCTGCACTGGACAAAATACAACACCCATTCATGACAGAAACTCTCAGTAAACTAGGACCAGAAAGAAAGTTCCGAAACCTAATAAAGTAGATCTATAAAAAAAATCTATGGTTAACATCATACTTATTGGTGAAACACTGAACTCTTTTCCTTTAAGAACAGGAATAAAGGAAGGATGTTTTTTCTCACTATTTCAATTAAAAATTAGTAATGGAAGCGGCGCCTGGGTGACTCAGTTAAGCGTCCAACTTCGGCTCAGGTCATGATCTCGCAGTTCTTGAGTTTGAGCCCTGTGTCAGGCTCAGTGCTGACAGCTCAGAGACTGGAATCTGTTTCAGATTCTGTGTCTCCCTCCCTCTCTGCCCCTCCCCTGCTTATGCTCTCTCTCTCTCTCTCTGTCTCTATCTCAAAAATAAACATTAAAAAAACTTAAAAAAAAATTAGTAATGGAAGACACAGTCAAGGTCATAAGACAAGGAAAAAACCTGCCTATTCATAGATGTGATTGTTTACATAGAAAACTTTATGAATTTTATGAAAACATTGGTAGAGCAAGAATCAAGGTCCATAAACAAAATGCAATTATATTTTTAACAATTCTTTTCTTTTTAAGTTTATTTATTTTGAGAGAGAGCGAGCAAGCAGGGGAGGGGCAGAGAGAGAGAAGATAGGGAATCCCAAGCAGGCTCTGTGCTGTCAGTGCAGAGCCTGATACGAGGCTCGATCTCATGACATGAGCCAAAATCAAGAGTCAGGTGGTTAACCGACCGAGCCACTCAGGCACCCCAGAATGCAATTATATTTTTTAAATGCTAATAATACACAATACGAATATGAAATTTTAAAGAGTAATACAATGTATAATCTCATAAAAACACAACAAATATCAGAAATAAATATACTAGAAAATATATAAGCTCTGTACACCGAACTTACAGAACATTTACGAGAAATATTAAACAAAACCTAAATAAATATACAGATATACTGTGTTTACCTACCGGAAGACTCAATATTGTTAAGATGTTTACATTTTAAATGTTGTCTTCTCAGTTCCACAGTTTGCATCTGGAAATCTGGCTTGAGATTTCCTATCTTTGATTCACTGAAGCATATTTTCCTGTACATCTTTGTTCATAGTTATCATAGCCACTTCAAAATCCTTGTCTATTAATTTCATCATCTGAGCCTTTTTTAAGACTGGTCTCCCTTGATTATCTTTCATTCTAAGAATGGGTCATGCTTTCCTGCTTTTTCATATGTTGAATCATCTCATATTGCATCGTGGACACTGTGAAATGTTATAGGTACTGGATTGTATTATATTGCTCCAAAGACTGTGTTTGTAGCGTGTGTGTGTGTGTGTGTGTGTGCGCGCGCGTGCGTGTGTGCGTGAAGCAGGCAGCTACTTTGGCTAAACTCCACCTGCAATTCTTTCTTCCCCTCCGTGGTTCGTGGCTCTGTGTTCAGTTCTTTTAGTTTTAACTGTGGAGTCTGGAGCAGACCTTCACCTTTCCGGTTGCCTCATTTCCGGGGTTCTCCTCTTCCTCTCCCAGCAGGTGTGGCTGTCCTGAACTCCAGCCTCCAGTGTGTTAAGCCAGTTACCCTGGACTGCTCTGCAAGTTCTAACTGCAAACCGTGGCTTGCCCTCAGGTTAAAAGGCAATAACTAAAAACCGAAGAGAAAGCTCACCTCTCACAGTTCCCTTCCTCCAAATGTTCATTCCCTTCTTCCAGATACTGGCTTCTCTATTCTCCGCCAGCTTTTGTTTACCCTCCACTACCTTCGGGTAGTTGTCCTTTGTGTTTTATCCAGTAGGCTGATCAGATAAAACCTCACTCAGGCACTACCACAACCGGAAACCACCCCCAACTGATTTCTAGATCCAATGCAAGCACAATAAAAATCCCCAGCAGGCTTCGCTGTTATTGGGGAAACTGACCAGTTGATTTTAAAATGTGTATGGAAAAGTCAAAGAATCTAGAATAGTGAAAACAATTTGGAAAAGGGAGACTTACGTTACCCTATTTCAAGGCCACCATATAAAAACCACAGTCAAGAGAGTGCAGCATGGGCATAATGGTAAATAAATAGATCAAGGTAACAGAGTAAAGAGTTCAGAAACAGACCCATAAATGTATGGTCAGCTGACTTTGACCAAGGTGCCAACGTGAATTCAATGCGGAAAATAATTTTTTTTAGCAAATAGTGCTAAAACAACTGGATATCCGTATGAAAAAAAAAACAAAAAACGAACATCAACCTCTACTTCATTCCATAGACAAAAATAAATTTGAGTTGGATTACAGACCCCCAAACCTAAAAGCCTCTAGAAGAAAATATGATGTTTTTGTAAACTTGTCATAGGCAAAGATTTCTTTTTTTTAATTTTTTTATTATTTTTGTGAGAGAGAGAGAGAGAGAGAGAGAGAGAGAAAGGGTGGGGGAGGGGCAGAGAGAGAGGGAGACACAGAATCCTAAGCAGGCTCCAGGCTCTGAGCTGTCAGCACAGAGCCCGACACGGGGCTCCAACCCACGAACCGTGAGATCATGACATGAGCCGAAGTCAGACACTTAACCGATTGAGCCACCCAGGCACCCCCTTTTTTTAAAATTTTTAAATGTTTTTTCATTTTTTTGAGAAAGAGAGAGACAAAGTGTGAATGAGGGAGGGGCAGAGAGGGAGGGAGACACAATCTGAAGCAGGCTCCGGGCTCTGAGCTGTCAGCACAGAGCCCAATGCGGGACTCCAACCCACAAACCGTGAGATCATGACCTGAGCCGAAGTCGGACACTTAACCAACTGAGCCATCCAAGCATCTCATCATAGGTAAAGATTTCTTAGGACACAAAGATCTCTAATCGTGGGTGAAAACATCTGAGGGGCACTGGCTGGCTCAGCCGGTAGAGCATGTGACCCTTGATCTCCGGGTTGTAAGTTTGAGCACCATGTTGGGTGTAGAGATTACTGAAAATAAAATCTTTTAAAATTTTGATAAATTCAGCTTTATTAAAATTAAACATTTATGCTCATCGAAAGATATCACTAAGAAAATGAACAGGCAAGCCATGCCCTGAAGAAAAATACTTACAATACGTAAATGTGAGAAAGAATTCTTAGTTGATAACATATAAAGAAGTTCTTTTGTTAACTGTTGACTTCAACAATAAAATGACAACCTAATTTTTTTAAATGTATAAAACATTTTAACAGATACTTTACAAAAAGATATGTATGAATGGCCAATAAAACATAAAAAAGCACATGAAAAGTTCTCAGGATCAGTAGTCATCAGGAAAATGAAAATAGCACTTTACATCCATTAAAATGACTAAAACCAGGGGCGCCTGGGTGGCTCGGCTGATTGAGTGTTGGACTTCAGCTCAGGCCATAATCTCACAGCTAGCAGGTTTGAGCCCCGCGTTGGGCTTTGCACTGATGGCACGGAGCCTGCTGCAGATTCTCTCTCTCCCTCTCCCTCTGCCCCTCCCCAGCTCATGCTCTCTCTCTCGCTCAAAAATAAACCTTAAAAAAAAAAAAAGACAAAACAAAATAAAATGACTAAAATCGAACACGACAATACCAAATGCTGGTGGACATGTTGAGTTACTAGAGTTCTCCCACATGGCGGACGGGAGTGTAAAATGATACGATAGTTTCAGAAAACTATTTGTCAGTTTCTTATAAATTAAAACATATTTATATGACTTGGCAGTTCTCTTCCTAAGTAGATAGCGCCCCCCCAAGAAAACATATGGTTATGAAAAAAAGAGCTGCATAAGAATTCTCATTGAGTTTGTATTCACAATAGTAAAAAACTGAGGACAATCTTAATCCATCAGTAAGAAAATGGATAAGGGGCGCCTGAGTGGCTCAGTCGGTTGGGTGACCGACTTCGGCTCAGGTCATGATCTCACGGTCTGTGAGTTCGAGCCCCACGTCGGGCTCTGTGCTGATGGCTCAGAGCCTGGAGCCTGCTTCGGATTCTGTGTCTCCCTCTCTCTCTGCCCTTCCCCTGTTCACGCTGTGCCTCTATGTCTCTCAAAAATAAATAAACATTAAAAAAAAAATTAAAAAAAAAAAAAGAAAATGGATAAGTGAACCGTGGGACTATTCATATACAATACGACGCTCAACAATACGGAACACTTAACTACGGATACGAGCAACAATACAGATGAATCTCTAAAACACTGTGTTGAAAGAAGCCAGATACAAAAGAATATTGTAAGATTCCACTTACAAGAAGTCCGACAATAGGCAAAACGGTATTTATACACCCACGTTCATAGCACGATAGCTAAAATGTGGGAGAAACCCACGTGTCCATCAGGGATGAATGGGAATTCTGCAAAACGCTACAACACAAATGGACCTTGAGGGCTTTATGCTAAGTACAGGATACCAGTCACAAAAGGACAAATACTGTAGGATTCCACTTACATGAGGTACTGAGAGCGGTCAAAATCACAGAAAGTACAACAGTGGTTGCCAGGGACTGGGGGAGAGTGAGAATGGGGAGTTACTGTTTGGTCCGGTTTCTAGTTCTACAAGATGTTAGAGTCATGGCGACGGATGGTGGCGATGGTTGAACAAGAATGGGAATGGATTGAATGCCACTCTACTCTACACTAAAAAATGGTTTGTAAATTTTATGTCATGTGTATTTTACTGCAATAAAAAACCATGCAAAAAAAAGAATAGGCAAACTGCATCACTAGAGAAGTCAAAAGAGTGATTAGTGAGGGAGGAGGAGTACTGACTGGGAAGGGACGCAAGGAGAATTTGAGTGTGACGGAGAGGTTCCCCATCCTGTGTTGAGCGGGGGTTACAGGACATGTAAAACGGTCAAAACTCATCGAGCTACACACCCAGGATCCATGCACTTTATGTAAATTTTACCTCAGCTGGAAAAAAGACAATTTCTTTGACCTTTCATAAAAACCTGACTATTAGTATTTCCTGTTCTGCGTATAGGTTACATCTCTAGTTGACTTCCCTGATTTCTGGAGCAAAATTATTTTTTCCTACCCTGCATTTTGCAATGCTGGGACCCCACGTAAAGGTACGTACGTGCCTTAAGTAGTTCTCTCATTTCCACAGCATTCGACTCACATAAATAAATGACCCACGAAATAAATCCAACCCATTTACTGGACACTGTTCCTAGGGACTAGCGAGAAGAAAAAGACAAGCTTCTGCTCCCAAACAGCTCAAAGTCTGGAGGAAGTACACTCGTTAAGGTGAGCCCACAGGGAGATGAGGGCGGGGGTGGAAAAAAGGCAGGCATGGCAGATTCTGGAATAGGCGGCATCCCCACAGGTGTTCAACACGGAGCAGCAACAGTGCTGGGCGGAGCCCAGGGGAGCTAGCGACATGGTAGCGTGAGTGAGGCGGAGAATCACGCCCGCCCCTGAAGGAGCGAATAAGCTGGCGGAAGGTCTGGGGAAGTCGGGAGAATGTAAGCAGAGAGGCCAGAGTCTCTCTGGACAAAAGGCAGAAAGAAACGCCAGATTGGAAAAACTGGGCCTGAAAGTTATATTATGAGATTAAAAGTAATATGTACTTAGAAGGGAGTCAAGGGGTCAGGGACAGTTAAGTTTAGCATTAAATTGCATGGTGTGGGCTCGGAGAAAAAAAAGTCTGCTTACTAAAGGTAAGCGAATGACTGAGGACTTCTTTCATTAGTGAAAGAATAAAAGTCGAATTGCATTCAGGTACAAATGTAAAAACACGAACAAGTCTTAAGGCTTGCCGTGGTGGACTGGACAGTGACAGCTGGCCAAATGAAATCTGTGCCTAAAATTATTGAAGCGTGGTGAGCTGGACCTGCCAAGAGATCTTACGCTCACGGTGACGGTGCCTTGATGCTGAGAGAGTCTTTGTGTTGGGATAGTGTTTTAAAAGGGCCTCTGAAAACACAGGTGCTAAAGACTCAAATTTATTGTCTCCTTCTGAGTTTGCTCCTTGAGATAAGACTCGATTGAACACTTTGACCTTTCCGTTTTGAATCTGTGGAGTCCCGTGGAAAGGGTAATTCTGCATGAAAACCTGAAGTACGCCTGGGTAGTATCAGAGGCCTAGAAAAGCTCAGAAATTATCTGGAAAACCGGTGAACTTTTGACGACCTGTATGCTAGGTCAAGAGCACAGAACTATATAAAATTATAAATGCAAGCTGATCTTCCTGCTCGAGAACAGGGTGAAAGGGCTTAAAAACCTTTAAATATTTTGTTTATTTGAGAGGATGAAAGGCCCTTGGGAGAGGATTAAAGAAATAATCCAAGAAAGAAGGCAAAAAGAAACGAAAGGTTTCAGACGCTGGAAAGGAATCAAAACCAATCCGAGAGCTGGGTTAGTGAGAGAATTCTGGAGGAAGAGCAGAGGCCCGGTGCCCCTGGATCCACAGCCCGGGTTCTGAACTGGATGACCCCGAGAGGAGGCGGCAGCACAGCTCAGTGGCCAGGCCTGCGCTCTAGAACAAGACAGCTGGGTTCAAATCCGGGCTTGACCACTCGGGCTCCCGGGGCCTTGCTTTCCACAGCTGTGAGATGGAAATAAAAGTCGATCCCATCTCTCACAGGACTGGTCCAAGAATTAAATGGGATAATAGCGCAATGTTTGGCACACATACTTGATGGGGGCTCCCATTATTAACGTTCTTCCCGTGGAAGGTGAATCCAAACCTTCGGGAAAAGGAACAACAAGGGCACTAAGGAACAGGTGTGAGCAGGTCAGACGGAAGAGAAGTAAAGCAGGGCTTACAATCTCCTTCCAAGTACTGTGCCCGTGTGGGTTAACTGAGAGATAATGGGGGCGCCAACCTAGTGGATCAAGAGTCGCTCAGCATGCCTGAGCAGGGGAGCCCAGTCCCCTTGCCAGTCCTCCCTACCAGAGACGGCTGCAGCACAGCAGCCCCCACTGAAGGGCGCTTCCTCATGATGGGGTCCTGCTGCTTCCTCATGATGGCTCCAAGCCAACCCAGGGCGCTGGCCCCTGTGTGGAAGTGGGGGTTTACTAATCATGCTGACTAGCAGGGAGGGGCAGCTGCTGAGGCAGCAGATGTGAGCATGATGAATGATGGAGAGAATCACAGCCTTCTCCCCCGCACCCCCAACCCTGTGGGTAAAAGCCGAAGCTGCCAGCAGGGCCTATGTCTCCTTAGATCTTTTCAAAATGAAACACAAGTAATTTTTTTTAGGAAAAAAGCAAAATATTCTCAATGCCATACACACGACAAATGCAAAAAGACAGGCAAAAAAACAAGTCATCTATCTGAGATCCCACCAACAAAGATGGCTACCACAAACATTTTGATGTATATTCTTCCTCTGTGTGTATCTCCCTCACACAGAGTGATTCTGCACTATGCTCTGTAGTCGGCTGTTTTCATCTGGCAATATGTCGTGAAAATCTTCTACGTGGTAGCATTGGGTTTTGGCAGTTCTCACTCCACTGGAAACTTCCATTATACTTAAAGTCAACCTGAACCCTTAAGCCTCTTCACACTTGCATTTCCAAAACCACGTGAAGAGCTTTATGTTTTTCCTTACTAAGTTCTAAATTCCATGAGCCAGACCCATCACTCTGGCCTGACCAAATCATCGTTAATACTGATTGTCATCCAAGGTATTCAGCATCCCATCCTACTTCGTGTTTTCTGAAAATGGGGCCGGTATGTCTTCTAGCTATGTAGGTGCCTCGCATACAGCAGGCACCTAAATAAATATGAACGGATGAATGAATTCATTGATAAAAACGGTGAACTCAGGGGCCAATGCCAAAGCCCCAGAGACTTAATTCTCAAACTTACTCTGATGTATCGGTTGAGTAGAGCTGCCTATTTAAGTCACCAGATATTCCTAGTGACAGCATTCTCTCGTTCACATTTCTCTTTTGTGCCCACGAGATTTCATTAGGCTGTGCCGAAACCCAGTTATAATTCTTTCTTAGTCCCCTGATCTTCCCTTACTAAAGAAGTCCTACATGAAGGGAAATGAGGTTACTGTAGCAAGTTTTTCCTCCCCTCCCGTGAATCAATGCTGGGCTTAAGTAATTCCCTTTTCCTTCTCTCAGGGCTTGCCAAATCATTGGTTTGCTAACCCGTTCAATTTTGGCCTGAAACTGACATCTCGGTTACTAGTTTACATATTCAGCATCTAATTTATTTCTACCTCTTCCCTTCCCTTCCCCGGTATGAGCCTCTTTGCACATTAAATCATGCACTGAATCACAGGGACTAAAATCATAAATCATGAATTAGTAATCATAAGAACTGCTCCTCTTTGGAGATAGTAATTCAATTATTACGTAGAGAGAATACAATTGATTCGATACCGTGATTCCTGTGAGTTTCATTTACCTCGAAGAGAACGGCATTTGGATAGGGAAAGAGGCGTCCTGAAAACTAAGAACCTAAATAAGGAAGAGGCTGTATACCAACAGGGACCCTCGAAATAAATCTATCACTTATTGTTTACTGCTCTTCTTTTAATAGAAAAGCCAAGAGTGGAAGTAGGACAACATGTTAAAAATCACCAGGAAAAAAAAAAAGGCAAGAATAAAAAGAGATTAAAATATAAGAGCCGGGGGGCGCCTGGGTGGCTCAGTTGGTTAACCCTCTGACTTCGGCTCAAGTCATGATCTCATGGCTCATGGGTTCAAGCCCCATGTCGGGCTCTGTGCTGACAGCTCAGAGCCTGGAGCCTGCTTCGGATTCTGTGTCTCCTCTCTCTCTGCCCCTCCCCTGCTCACTCACACTCTGTCTCTCTCTCTCTCTCTCAAAAATAAATATTTAAAAAAAAATTTTTTTTAAACTATGAGAGCTGGGTCCAAATAAGATATATGACTTGAAATACATAATTGCAAGCAATTAAGAAGGGAGGTTTCTGATTATTCACTCAATAAGCAGAGACCTAGAAAGGAAAAGGAAGCCGTAGTGTAGCAGATGTCTAGGGGGGACACACCTTGGCTACTTTCACTTTGAGTTTGTTAAATACAGTGTGACAATGATATAAATTTGGGAAGAACACACCGAAGTATCATGTCAAAAAGCTAAGCACTGATACGCCTGTCCTTTAAAAGTACAGTGAGGCCCCAGCCAGCTGGACTTGACAATGGCTACAGAATGTGAACCAGACTTTTGCCGTCTCCACGCTTGTACCACTTCATGATTGATGGAACGATCCCCAGGAGGAGGAAATAAGGACAAAGTTGGGATTTCTCAGTACGTCTGGCAGAGAAGCTGGGGGCAAGCTTTATGGAACACAAAGCTGGATATAAAACCTAACCATTCAAAGGTTAAGTTCACAGCACTGTTCTAGAAGGCAGCTTAGGATCCTGGCAGTCAGCAAGCTGTGTAGACGGAGACTCCCTCGTCCTTTATCTATTAGCAGTCTGGATCTGAGAAGACAGATTGATCCTCGGCCTTATTAACGAGAAATGTCTTTGATCCAGCTCTTTACTTTGGCATAACCGGCATACCACATGAAGCCTGAAAAATGTAGCTGTGAACTAAAAAAGAAGTGAGCAAAAAGTGACCTTTAAGAAAGCCAAAAGAGAACTCCCTGACACCAGTTCATTCAACAATGAAGACGGAGTCCAGCTCAGCGGGATTTTCGTCGGATGAAGGGAGAAGTCTGAGGCCTCTGTGACAACAAGGCAGGTACACACGAGCACAGCTGGCCTGGGTGGAACGGGCCCGCGGTCACCCAGCTTTCACACCCTGCGAGGACAAGCCAGGAAAAGTGTTCAAAGCGAAGGTTAACGTGCAGATTGTCTAGGGCAGCTGACACGCCAGTTTCCAAGAACTTCTACACTGAATTGTAGCTGGGTTCAAAGCCGGTGCAACAACACAGCTTGCAAAGTGTCACAAATTTAGAATTCCTGCCTCATCGCATCAGTCAGGCTCCTGTCGTTACTCCTCTTTTCCCCAGGAAGCAAAACAGCAGGCAGCTTGGAATGGTCAAGCCTACAGCTCGGGCTTCGGCAACCTGTCTCTGCCCCCTTTCTTCAACGCGCCAAGGGAAATGGGGGACGACTAAAAAAAAAAAACAAAAAAAACAAAAAAAACCCTCCATCTTTCTTTTCTTTCTTTTTTTAAACCTTTTACCTTCTCTACCAGCCCTTTTTTCTTTTCTTTATAAAGTTGTTTTTATAAAATAGGGAAAATACTGGGGAAATTGCAAGAAAGGAGTGGTTTTGTTTTGTTTTGTTTTGTTTTTAAAGGTACAGGACCAAAGGGAAGGAAATAAAATGTGTACTAATGGTCAAGTCTTTTTTTCTTACTGTGGTTGTGTGTGTGTGTGTGTGTGTGTTGCTTCTAGGAGCCCATTCCCAAGCTACCTTCAACATATAATCTATAGAAATAATCCTTCATCATACTAGAAACTGGACTCTTATTCATCAAGTCAATAACACAGCAACCATGGCATATGCTTCTGTTATGTCAAGTCTACTGATATGTGCTGTCCCCGAGATTTACTGGAGGGGTTTAGTCCAAGGTCACAGCTAGGCCAAATGCAGGCACCAGGCTCTGACAGGATACCACTGAAAACTCATTATTCTGGTCCTCAGCTGCTTGCACTGAATACTAAGTCATTACCAGTGCTGGCACAGTGATTCTCAAAGTGGGGTCCCAAGAACCAACAACGCTGCATCAACTAGAAACTTGTTGAAAATGAAAATGATACCGCCTTACCCGAGACCTCCTAGAACCAGAAGCTCTGGATTAAGGCCCAGCAGTCTGTTTTAACAAGCCCTTCAGGTGATTCAGACACACACCATTGAGAAGCACTCGGAGAGTGGTGAATTCTGTGACCACTTGCTCTGATTTGAATCCTGGCTGCCATTCACCAATGCCTCTCTTGGGCAAACTGCTTCATTTCTCTGTGGTTGGTTAGTTTCTTCATCTGTAAAGTGGGAATGGTGACAGTACTTATCTTGAAAAGTGGCTGTGAGCACTAAATAAGTTAATACATGTAGAGTTTTGAGAACAGCTGCTGGCACACAGTAGAAGCTTTTAAACGAGTTAAGGTACGTAAAGCACGTAGTGCGTGGCATGCCGTAAGCCCTGCATGCTCCTCTGAGCTAATATTAGTTCTTACATATGATCTTCTTTTTGAGGGTCAATGGGACATAACTCGACTTCTCAGTGATCAACAGGCAACCCATGTTCTTACGGGGTAAAGTGGGTTCTCTTCGTACAGAGAAGCTAACCAGTTTTGCTATGAATATGATAAAAATAGGAATGTAAAATATGCATTTTAGGGATTGAATCAAACGAAAACTCTTCACTTCTAGACATTATACTTGCTGATGAAGACACGTGGGACTCTTTCTGTCCACGGCCTGCTTCCACACACGCTAAGGCCATAAATGGTCTGGAAGCTAAAAGGGACATCTTTCATTATTTCTTCTCCTTTATATCCTTCTCATGATATCATGGTTCTCTTCTAAAATACCAGAGCTCTTGAATAATATGTTCGTTAAACCACAGCTAAAATGATAAATCAAATTTATAAGATCCGTTGACCGGCACTAGTATGATGAGGCCACTGTGAGAAACCAAGAAGACTAACGTAGTCATCCCAGGCGGCCTGAACGCTGCTTCAAATCTGCGAAAGGAATTACGTTACGGCCAGAAAAGTCAGCAGACAAAGCAAGTAGAAATTTAATCCAAATTCTAAATATAAGCCATATACTTATAGTTAGCTCTTCAGGCTAGTGATGTTTTTCTGCCCACACACAAAGCATGATACTAGCGGCTGGTGAAAGTGAAAAATCGTACTGACTCACGGACTACGGCAAAGATATTTATAATGCCGAACTGTCTGCTTCAGCTTCTAACTGAACTGCTCCCCGCTTCTGTTCACAGGTTGTTTCTTATATCCCACAAATGACAGTTTATTTTCAAAAATATTTCGGCCTCTCTTCTGCACATTATCATCATTAGTAAATAGGTCTTAGACAAGCCGGGGATGCCGTTGTGAAAAGACCAGTAGTGATTCTCCTCTCCCTAAGAGGAGGAAAGTTAAAGTAGTAAAAAGAGCAAGAGCTTTCGTACCAGAAAGAGCTGAGCGCAACACTGTTGACATGTCCATCCTACTCAAAGCAAGCTACAGATGCGATGTAATCCCTACCAAACATGGTATTTTTCACAGAACTACAACAAATAGTCCTAAAACTCATATGGAACCACGCATGATCCTGAATAGCTAAAGCAATCAAGAAAGAACAGAGCTGGAGGTATCACAATCCCAGATTTCAAAATATACTACAAAGCTATAGTCACAAAAAAATCTGATACTGGCACAAAACAGATAACATAGATCAAGGACACAGGATAGAGAGCCCGGAAATAAACCCGTGCTTATATGGCCAATGAGTCCATGAACAAAGAAGGCAAGAATGGACAATGGGGAACAGATAGTCTCTTCAACAAATGGGAAAACTGGACAGCCACATGCAAAGGAATGAAACTGAACCTCTTTCTCACACCATATACAAAAATAAACTCAAAACAGATTAAAGACCTAAATGTGAAACCTGAAACCATAAAACTCCTAAAAGAAAAACATAGCAGTAATCTCCTGGACATTGGCCTTGGCAACATGTTTCTAGATATGCCTCCCAGGCAAGAAAAACAAAAGAAAAAATAAACTATTGGGACTACACCAAAATAAAAAGCTGCACGGCAAAGGAAACTATCAACAAAATAATAAAGTGACCTACTAAACGGAAGATGGCATCTGCAGATATGTCCAATAAAAGCACAATATCTAAAATATATGAAGAATGTATACAACTCAACACCAAAAAACCCCACAAATAATCTGATTTTCAAATGGGCAGAGGACCTGAATAGACATTTTCCCAAAGACGATGCACAAATGGTCAGGAGACACACGAGAAGATGCTCATCATCACTTATCATCAGGGAGATGCAAATCGGAACCACAATGAGATACCACCTCGCACCAGTCAGAACGGCTAGTATCAGAAAGACAAGAAACAACAAGTGTTGGTGAGGATGCGGAAAAAAGGAACACTCATGTACTGTTGGTAGGCATGTAAACTGGATCAGCCACTGTGGAAAAACGGGTATGGAGGTTCCCCAAAAAGTTAAAAATAGAAATACCATATGATCCAGTAATTCCACTGCTGGCCATTTACCGAAAGAACATGAAAACACTACTTCAAAAAGATACATGCCCTCCTATGTTCACGGCAGCATTAATTACAATAGCCAAGATACAGAGGCAACCCAAGTGTCCCTCAACAGAAGAATGGATAAAGAAGATGTAGGGCGTGCACACGCGCACACGTGCGCACACACACACACACACAATTATTCACCCACAAAAAAGAATGAGATTTTGTCCTATGTGACAACATGGATACATCTAAAGGGTATTACACTAAATAAGTCAGAAAAAGCCAGATACTGTATTATTTCACTCATAAGTGGAATCTAAAAATGAAACAAAACAAAAACCAAAAGCAGATTCGAAATACACAGAACTAGTGGTTGCCAGAGGGGAATAGGCAAAATAGGTGGGAGGGGTTTAGAGGTCCTGTATTTTTTTAAGAGGTACTATATTTTAATAATAAAAAAGAAAAAGGAAAAAGAGCTAGACTCAAAGGGTAACGTTTCCTTTTTTTTTTTTTTTTTTTGATGTTTATTTTTGAGAGAGAGGCGGAGGAGGGGGGCAGAGAGAGAAGACACAGAATCCGAAGCAGGCTCCAGGCTCTGAGCTGTCAGCACAGAGCCTGACGCTGGGGCTGGAACTCATGAACGGTGAGATCATGACCAGCTGAAGTCAGACACTCAATTAACTGAGCCCCCCAGGCGCCCCTCGAATGGTAACATTTCCACGACTATTCACCATCTGCACTTGAGGATAACAATACTCATGTTACGGCATGTTTTCAGGAGTAAATAGGATAAATTATAAAAGCACAGGATCTGGCGTGAACTGGACACTCAATAAATGTTTGCTCTTTTTTTCTTCCCTTTTTTTCGCTCTCCTCTTCAACAAATATTAACTAGGCCTAACACGAAGGCCTATAGCAACAATTGTTTATTAGAAAACCTTTAGCAAATGCTATGCTAGGTTCTAGTTTTCTGTTCTTCAATATAACTTTGGAATCCTACAGATTTAGGTTCAAAAGCAAAAGCAGAATCTTTATTGTTTCAGGGCGCCTAGGTGGCTCAGTCAGTTACGCATCCAGCTCTTGATTTTGGCTCACGGTTCGTGAGTTCGAGCCCCACATCGGGCTCTGTGCTGACAGTGCGGAGCCTGCTTAGGATTCTGTTTCGCTCTCTCTCTGCCCCTCCCCCGCTCTTGCTCGCTCTCTCTCAAAATAAATAAATAAACTTAGGAAAAAAAGAATCTTATTGTTTCAAATAAGAGTATTTCTGAATTAATAATAAACAGTAAGGCACATTAGAGAACATAAAAGTCGATTTAAAAATTAATACATGCTACCTATGAAAATGTCCAAGTACTTAAAAGTGTAAATAAGCCGAAAAAAAAATGTCGCCCAAAATCCTATTCTGCAGTCATGGTACTTGGTACATGTCATTCATATCATTCCAGCACGCTGTGACTACACTATCCTGCTTTTACCATTTAATATTAACGTGAACACATATGAATATATCTTATTTATTCATGTACTATAAAAGATATGTGTATATTTTTTCAAATTAGGCGAAAACAACTCCTGCGTCCCTCCAAACTCTGTTTGCCACTGTGCTGGAAACGGGACACTAGCTTCAGAAAACAAGAGGAAGGGAGCAACTTCCTTTAGGGGAAATCAAGAAAGGCTTCAAAGTAGCAACGATCTCAGAAGATGACCAGCAATTTGACAACAGGAAAGGACATCCCAGGTGGAAGGAGTAGCATATAAAAGAGAAGGGAAGAGTAGGAAATCCAAGGTGGCTAAATGGTGGGGGTGGTGGAGGGGAGAGAGATACTGCCGTTCGAGCTGGTAAGACAACGAGCTGGCAATCTCTCCTACACTGTCTTCTGAAATGGAAAGGTTACTGGTCAAAACCGTCATCTAAGTGAAGCACAGCACAGCACTTAGTTGGGCTCGCTCACGCACTCATGATGACGCTACGATGGAGAGGCTAAAGGACACTAAGCTGTGGGGAAGGCAAAGGGCGTGA
Source organism: Paguma larvata (assembly GCA_030068075.1). Lineage (NCBI taxonomy): Eukaryota > Metazoa > Chordata > Mammalia > Carnivora > Viverridae > Paguma > Paguma larvata. The sequence continues at coordinate 22,988,591 of CM057827.1, read as the reverse complement.
GTAAGTGTGGCTTAGGATGCCCAAGCAGGGACGTGCAACTCTCATCACCACTACTACCACCAGCGCGGGGACTCTCTAAGTGCCTGACTTCAAGCTAAGCCCCTTACACGCCTTACCTCGCTTCGTCTTCACAGCAGCCCACAGGGACAGTCACTATTCTGTATTCAGATGAGGACACTGAGGATTACAGTGAATAACAGGTATGCCTTCACATACAGAGGAAGGGACAGAGCTGCTCTGAACCTAAATCTGTAGGATTCCAAAGTTATATTGAGAACAGAAAATCAGAACCTAACATAGCATTTGCTAATAAACAATTATTTTTTTCTAATAAAATGATTTTCTAATAAACAATTATTGCTATAAGCCTTTGTTTTAGGAATACTTAAAATCATCCAAGACCTGGGGTGCCTGCTCACTCAAGTCGGTGGAGTGTGCGACTCTTGATCTCAGGGTCATGAGTTCAAGCCCCATGATGAGTAGAGAGCCTACTTTAAAAAAAAAAGAGTCAAAGACTCACTACTGAAAATAAAATATTTAAAGTAAAGTCAAATCAAATCAAATCATCCAAGACCCACACAAATATGCTCACCTGGTTTTTGACAAAGGTAGAAAAACCAGCCTGACGGAGGGAGGACCACCCAGCGAAAGCCACCTGCTTGCTAACGAATGGTACTGGAGCAATGGCAGGTCGGTAGGCACAAAAATGACCCACGATGTAAACCCCATACTTCATACAAAGATTCATTCAAAATAGATCACAGACTTAAATGTAAAATGGAAAACTATAAAATCTCCCAAAGATGTCTTTTAAAAACATTTGAAACAAAAGAGAAACTTCAATTTTGGCTGTACAAGGAGAATGACGAAGACAGAGAGGGGCAGATGCCAGGCAGCGTGCTAAAGGCTTTCCATGCTCTCACTCACTTCAAGCTCTAACATTCCGAGCAGGCAGAGACTCTCACCTCATGTTACAGATGAGGCGACTGAGGCCTGGAGAGGCCCAGCGGCCTGCCCAGCTGACCGCTGAGTCTGAGCGCTCCTCTACTCAGGGGTGCCGCCTGTCCTATCGCTACCACTGCCCTACGTTTGGGGGCTGCCTCTCTAAAATGGTAAATATTTGACATAAAAAACAAGACTTCCTTCGTTCTTATACAAGATGGCCTTTTTAAAAAATGTTTATTTATTATTTATTTATTTATTATTTATTAATGTTTATTTTTGAGAGGAAGAGAGAGAGGGGGCGGGGCAGAAAGAGAGGGAGACACAGAATCTGAAACAGGGTCCAGGCTCTGAGCTGCCAGCACAGAGCCCGACACAAGGCTTGAACCCACGAACCATGAGACCATGATCTAGCCAAAGGATACTTAATCGACTGAGCCACCCAGGCATCCCTCGACGATGGACTTTTAAAAGCGCCTAAACAAAGTGTGAACCGAGGTGGAAGTGAAGAGCTACCTGAAGCAGGACCTCCGTCCCTTCACCTTTTCCCTTCCCCCTCCACGGATAAACGGCTAGGCTGCTGGGCCTGTCCCTGACCACCTGGAAGTCATGAGTCAGAGAGGGCCCTTCAGCTCTGAACGGTCTTTACATCTCAATCCCACGGAGGCATGAGAGGACTTCCAAGAGAAACAGAGGCCCGAACCTTCAGACAAGTGCACGTACTTGGCACCCACGAGGACTTGAGACTCCATGGAGGGCCTCCATGCAGCGGGATTATTACTGATGGAGAGAGCTCGCCTGTCTGTTACTTGGGGGAGTCCTCAGCTCTGGTCAGGTCCCCTCTTACACAGCAGAGGGAGGGGATATTGTCGCTCCTGACCGGTGAGCTCCTGGTCGAGCAGGCTGCCCCTCGTCCGAGGTTACGAAAGCCCCGCACAGGAACAGAGGCTGCGACACAGCAGGATGGGGTCCAGCAGGCAGTGTTCACTCACTGTTCTACCCCTTGCCTCCACCTTCCTTCTTTCGCCATGGTGTCAAGAGGGGAAAAGAAATTCTCCCCGTAGCAGGACCTCTTCAAAGCGGACCCGCCTCTGAAAAGCTGGCTGGAAGCTGTGCAGGTACGGAAGGGTTAAGGCGTGTCCCGTGCTGCTGGCTCTTCGGTAGTATCACTTTGAAAAGCCGCCGGGTTTACAGGAAGAGTGTGAGAGCGGCAGCTTTGCCAGCCAACATTTGGTTCCCATTACCGTGAATGATCTCTCTCCCCCCTCCCTTCCCCAACCCCCACCCTTCCTCTGCTTTTTCCACATTTTATATTAAAAGTACATCAAACACTTTTCTTCCTTTTTAATATTTTCCTTAAGCTTCCTTCACTCGGTGCTGGGCTCTGTGACTTTTCTGGTTATTCATGACTTCAGGAGGGGGAAGGGTCAGGCTCCTTGGATGAAATCGGTCGAAAACAAAAGCAGGAGAGAAGAGCACCTAAGCCCTGTGCTGGAAAGAGGCTGACTCACAGAGATGCTTTCTGGTCTCAGCTGACACTATGAAAAGAAAGAGACCACCGAGAACGCTTCATCTTCCCCATCTGGGCCCGATCTCAGTCGTGGTCCTCCCCTGAAACACGGCATCCCTGATATATCCAAAGATAGGTTCTATCCTAATTTCATCGTCAGTAAGAATGGAAGGCAGTTTATGAAAAAGACGCGACAGTCCAGAAGAGGAGAGCAGAAGATCAATGGTGTAATGTTGGCAAAAGCGTGGAGAAGGCCATTACTCCGGATTGGACGGTGTACCGGTGACGCCTTTCGAGAGGCTATAAAATTCGACAGTCACTATAAAAACATTCCAAGTATACACAGCATTTGATCCAACAAATTCCACTTGGAACCTACCCTGTAGAAATACTTGCACAAGCACACGCAGATATATGTACACGGTGTTCACTCCGGATACCTAAACTGGATACAACCTACTCTTTACTAGGAGCATGGTATAATAAATTAGAGCACATTCATACTTTGGAAAGCGGCACAGTAGCTGAAAATACTTAAGTAAGTTTATATAAATACACCAAAAAAACATGGAGCCATTGGGAAGGAAAAAACGTCTCAGAAAAACACGTAGAAATACACAAATCAATCTTTTAACTTAGAACTGAGGGCTCTAGGTCCTCACAATCTGTATATACTTGTTTGATTATTTCATGGTGTGGCTACATGTGTGTATTACTTTGTCCAACTAATTGTTTAAGTATGAAAATATTTCAGTCTATAAAAATTGGAAAAGTGTAGTTCTATGTATTATATATTTTATATTAATTTCAATGTGTATGTGTATGCCGTATTTGGCTTTGCATTTTATGTGTTATTTATTAACTTCCTGTCAAGAGGTGGAAGTTTAGCATTCTCGTACCACCTCCGCCCTCACCCCCCACCATGGGTTTGCAGCAATGTGTGAACTGTCTTGAACTGGAAGAAATTTAAAACTCAGAACATTTCTTCATTTCACGACATGTACCAAGTTGGATGTAGGTAAACAGAGAGTAGAAGACATTATTAAGAGAATCCCTCAGAAATCCAGAGAAGAGAGAAATGGATACATAGGAGAGAAGAAATGATGCCTCTAACAGGCCCAAAAGTTTCTAAAGGGATAGTTATGATCATGAAAACAGTGAACACCCATTGAACAACACATGATATTATATGTACAGGGCAAGGGTGGGAGGAAGGGAAGCGTGTGTGCGTGTGGTGGGGGTTATGCCGGGAGGAGGTGGTACGAGAATGCTAAACTTCCACCTCTTGACAGGAAGTTAATAAATAACACATAAAATGCAAAGCCAAAAATGGCAGAAGAAACATATGACTTAGAAATATGAAGGTAAATAAAAGAAGAAACTGCTTAAAAGAATAATTAAAAGCAAGTATCTCTGAGGTGTGGAAATTAAGGTTGTGGCAGTGGAGAAAGAAAGAACAAAGGATTCCCATTTTCACTCTCAATCTTATATATAGAATTACTTAACTCTTTTAAAGTAGGCTTCATGCCCCATGTGGAGCCCAACATGGGGTTTGAACTCAAGACCCTGAGATCAAAACCTGAGCTGAGATCAAGAGTTGGATGCTTAACAGACTGAGCCACCCGGGAGCCCCTAGAATTACTTATTTTTAAAAATACTCCCCGCCCCAATAGAGATGGCCTGTGTAAACAATAGGATGCAGCAAAATTAGTGCATCTGACGGACCTAAATGTTAAGAGCTGAAATGATACAACCATTGGAAGAAAACAAAGAGCAAAAGCTTCATGACATTGGATTCGGCAATGCCCTCTTGGACCCCAAAGGCACACGCAATGGAAAAGAAAATGGAAATTCGTACTTCATCAAAATCATAAACTTCTGCCTTTCAAAGGACACCATCAACAGAATAAAAAGGCAACCTACGACATGGTTTTGAAAAAATATTTGCAAATCATATCTGATAAGGGAGTAATACCAAAAATGCATAGAGAACTAAAATTCAGAAAAACAAAAAAACCAAACTACTCTATTAAAATTTGAATAGGGATTTCTCAAAAGAAGAGATACAAATAAATGGCTAACAAGCATACGAAAGGATGCTCGGCATCACTAATCACTAGGGAAGTGCAAATCGGAACCACAATGAGATGCCACCTCCCACCCATTACGTGGCTACTATCAAAAAAAAAAAAATAGGAAATGCCACGTGTGGGCGAAGATGTGGAGAAACTGTAACCTTCATGCACGGCTGGTGGGAATGTAAAATGTCGCAGCTGGTATGGAAAACAGGACGACGGGTCTCCAAAATTAAAAACAGCATTCTTCTTCTACTCCAAGAAAACACCGAGTGGCAGAGGATGCATGCGTGCGCTGTGGGAAACCCGGAAGCAGCGACTTCCCCAAAGGTTTGGGCGAAGGCTTCTGGAGCTGCAGGTGTGCCGAGCCACAGAGCTCACGGAGGCAAGGCTGAGGACAAGTGTGGTTCCCTGTCACCAAGCTGGGCCACCTGGGCAAGGACGCGATCGCTAACTCCCTGGAGGAAATCTATCTCTTCTCCCTGCCGATCGAGGAGCCTGGGGGTCATGGACTTTTTCCCAGAGATGACCATTAAGGGCGAGCTTGAGGATTACGCCTGTGCAAAAACAGATCCTGGCTGGCCAGGGACCCAGGTTCAAGGCATCTGTTGCCACGGGGGACCACACGAGCCAGGTCACGCTGGCTAAATGCTCTAAGAAGGCAGCCACTGCCGTCTGCAGCGCTGTCACTTTGGCCAAGCTCTCCACTGTCACTGTGTGGCGAGGGTACTCAGGGAACACGACTCGCTCACAGGCACCACACCACCCCTTGCAAGGTGACTAGGCGCTGGAGCTCTGTGCCAGGATGCTTCTTCATTCCCTAGCCTGAGAGGCGCTGGCATTATCTCAGCTACTCTGCCCAACAAGCTGCTGCTGATGGCTGGTATCGCTGACTGCCATACCTTGTCCAGGGGAAGCACTGCCACGCTGAGCAACTCTGTCAAGGCCACCTTTGATGCTATCTCCAAGACCTATAGCTGTGTCACCCAACCTCTAGGAAGAGACTGTGTTAACCAAGTCTGTAAAGTTACTCACTGAGCGTCGATCATCTAGTCAAGAGCTACCCCAGAGTCTCCGTGCGGAGGAGCCAGACTCCAGCCATGGCCACCATGTAGTATGGGAACACAAGAAAAATAAAGTGGATCAATTTAGCTTGGAAAAAACAGAATTATCACGTGATCCAGCAATTCCGCACTGGATATATACTCGAATTGAAAGCAGGGACATGAACGGGTATTTGTACACCCACTTTAATAGCAGTGTTCCTTACAATAGCCAAAAGGAGGAAGCATCGCAAGTGTCCACTGGGAAATAAGACAAACTGTAGTATACACATATGATGGAATATTATCAGCCTTAAAGAAGACAATTCTGACAGAGGTCACAATATGGATGGACTCAGAGAATATTATCCTACATGAATCACGTCCATCACAAAAGGGCAAATAGTATATGATTCCACTTATATGAGGTACCTAGGAGAGTCCAATTCATAGAGACAAAAAGTGGACTGGTGACTGGCAGGAGCTGCAGGAGAGAGAAGGGGAGGTCAGGGTTGACTGGGTACAGAGTTTCAGTTTTACAAGATGAAAGAGTTGTGAAGTGGATGGTGGTGATGGTTGCACAACAATGTGATGTACTCAACGCTACTGAGCTGTACACTTAAAAATGGTTAACACGGTAAATTTTATGTTATGTGTATTTTACCACAATTAAAAAAGGTTTTTTTTAAATGATGGTGTAGGACTTCTGAGGCTGGGTCATAAAAGACCTTGTGGCTTCAGTCTTTCTCTTGAGTCATTCATTCTGGGGGAAGCCAGCTGCCGTGTCATGAGGACATGCAGGCAGCCCCGGGGAGAAGTCCATGTGGTGAGGAACTGAGGCTTCCTGCCAAAAGTCGGCATGATCTCACCATCCATGTGAGAGGGAGCCACCATGCAAGAGGATCCTCCAGCCCCAGGCAAGCCTTCGGATGACTGCAGCCCTCTCGGCCGCCATCTTAACTACAATCTCGTGAAAGAGCCTGCGCCAGAACCAAGCAGTTAAACTGCTCCTTAATTCCTGACCCACAGAAACGGAAATAATCATGTTTCTTGTTTTCAGCTGCTAAACTGGGATATAATTTGTTATGCGGTTACTTGGACAACACATTTTAAAAGGAAAAGAAAACGTAGCTTGAAAGAACCGTTCTGTCAGAGTGGCCTGCTATCCTACCATCGCACATGTCAGGGCACATTAGCATGACGGTCTGCTCTTGAAAAACAATGCCTTTCTTCACTAAAGCCTTAAGAGAGATCCTCAACTCCTCCATGCTGAGAAAACGTCACAAATGTGGAAGTTTGGTCAGTATGTAACATATATGTAACAGACATGTTAATACAGCGTTACAGCTAAGCCTGTCAGAAGACTGCTGAGCTGTCTGGTTCCTGGGGTGGGGTGCAGCCCAGGGTATGTTTGCAAAACTTAAGAGAGAAAACGTGACATCAAGCTGGTACCAAATATAGATTGTGTGTCTATTAGAATATGAAGAAACTTTTCCTTGTGAGTGCAGCAGAGGTTAGTCAGGGCTTTGTAAATAAATAGTACTACTCCAACAGCCACACGGTCCTGAAAAACGGCCAAGGGAGGAGAATAGCTCCAGACAGCTTGGTGGACACGGTGAGACGCTGCTCCATTTTAATATGGATCCCACCGGGTGGAAGTCCCTGGGATGAGTACTGTTTTCGGCCTTTTAATCCCTTTGAGTGTGCGGCGCACGGTGCTAGAATGTGGAAGTGTGCGGCAAACACCAAAAGGGTTGCGTGCCACGGTAGGGTTTTGAGCGGCTCAGTGCTGGCGTTCCTTACTGGAGGACGCCGAAGCCCAGGCCCTACAGACGGCAAGCGTGTTGAGTCATGGCATTCCCATTCTTTCAGTCATGTTACGTTAGTGGCTACTGAGTGTCACGTGCCAGACAAAGATAGAGCAATGTTAAAACACACACCCTCCCCTGACTCCCTCAGCTGACACTAATGAACAGGGCAGATACTGGGAAAACTTTCCCTCCGCGTCCCCAGCCATCCCCTACTCGTGCGCCAAGCTCTCATAGCACGTGCTCTTCCACACTTCTCTGCTTTCATGCAGGCTCTGCTGCATTCGCCTGCTCAAAAATAATAATCTGTCCCCGCAAAGCCTACTCTGGTTTTCTTCTGATAGAGCTTCTTCCTCAAGGCTCCAAGACGCCTTTTATTGGTATGTTGTTTTTTTGGACTGTGACTGTTTTTTGGGTTTTTGCTGTTATTTTATTCTTGTTTAAATATATTTAAAACCAAGGTACTTAACATAGAGTGTAGTAACAGTTTCGGGACTGGCGTTCTGTGACTGTTCTTCGCAGTAACTGTTTCTTACCCACTGGGACCAACCTTCACGGCACTGTGTCCGTCATGCTGGTCGTTCCCAGAGCCTGGCAACATCGCAGTCATGCAGTGTTCGCTGAATGGATGAATGCATGAGGGAATGAACGTTCCTCTCTCTGGGGTGGTCTTAGGTTCCGCCCAAAGAAACGAAACTAGGATAAGCCTTCGGAGGAGTTAGAGGGATTGAATAAAAAATTCATCAGGAAGAAAATCTGAAGCCTTGGGTTCTAGTCTTGTCTTTACCACCAGGCAGGGGTAAGAACTTGCATAAACCCGCTAACGTCGATTTTGTTTTTAATGTTTATTTATTTTTGATAGAGAGAGACAGAGCACAAGCAGGGGAGGGGTAAAGACAGAGAGGGAGACACAGAATCCGAACTGTCAGCACAGAGCCCGACATAGGGCCCGAACCCATGAACTGCGAGATCATGACCTGAGTTGAAATCGGATGCTCAATGGATTGAGCTACGCAGGCGCCCCCTAACTTTAACTTTTTTTAAAGTTTTTAATGTTTATTTTACTTTTGAGAGAGAGAGACAGAGTGTGAGTGGGGGTGGAGCAGAGAGAGAGGGAGACACAGAACCTGAAGCAGGCTCCAGGCTCCGAGCCGTCAGCACAGAGCCTGACGTGGGGCTCGAACTCACAAACTGTGAGATCATGACCTGAGCCGAAGTCGGACGCTTAACCGACTGAGCCACCCAGGCCCCCTAACTCTAATTTTTAATACTGGCAAGGCAGGGTAGGGACAAATGGCCTGGAAATGCTTATAGTAGTTCCCATTTCCTCAGCACTTACTCTATGGCAGGCACCATGTGAAAGTGCTTTTCTTATGTCACTTAATTTTCATTGCTCCTCAGAATATCCCTACGAGGTAGGATTTTGTCTGCATTTAGATATAACAACATCAGATTCAAAGAGCTCGCCCTGAGTGACATAGCTGGTAAGTGGCTAAAACGAGGGACCCCAATTTGTCTGCCTCTCAAGTGCATATTCTCAAACACTGGGTCATCGCATTTAAATGCGAGATCTTCAGTAACTTAATCTGAAGGAATTTGGACTTACTCAAGCCATATGAGAGCCATAAAGCATGGCAGTGCCTGTGCATCTACTAAAGGTGGCGGGGACCGGGTGACAGGTGAGGCACCAAACTTCAGAGTCTTGAATGGGGCAGCAGTCTTTCCAGATGAGAAGTCTGAGCCCAGAAAAAGGTAGAAAATGCAGGAAGAGATGCCATGGAAGAGGGGACTGAAGGGGCAGCCTGGCAAAGAAGCCAGGGCAGGGACGGGAAGATGGCAAGGTCCCGAGCGGGCTGCTGCTGAAGGTGCGCGGGGCTGGGGCCGAGGGACAGTCGACCGGGGGCCAGCGCCGCCGTGGGCAGAGCTGCAGGAGGCCCGCTGGGACGGCCAATCCAACCTCCAGTGGGAGAGGGCATGGGTCAACCTTGCTTCGCTAGAACGGATGGGCTGAAAGAGAAAACTCAGCCCGGGCCTGAGGGGAGAAGCAGGGAGAGCCTAGAGAAAAATAATGACCCCACAGGTCTGAAAGAGAAGAACCTGCAGACTGAAAGAGAGGTGATGACAGAGCGGGCCTGGAATGGCCCATTTTGGGGCTTTCAACTCGTGCCAAGCCGAGTAAGGCGGGCCGTAGCTGGTGACCTCCCTCCGCGCTGGGGGAGGTCAGACCGCGTATCATCAGCAGGATAAACAAATATCGCTTTCTAGAGCGGTAAGTGTTACTCATGCTGAAGAGACCCACTCATATGCGGTACTTTGTAGTTTACAAAGCACGTTCGCATGTAGGAATGAGGTCATCAAACCGCCAAGATGACCCAGGCGTCATCGGTTCCCACGTGGGAAAGTGAGGCTTAAGTTTTGCCAAAGGATTTAGCCCGTGTCAGGAAGTTCCAGGTGGACGCTCCCGGTCCCGGGTTCTTGGTGTAGGAATAGAATCTGGCCTTTTGCCTTTTAAAGGCTTGCACCTCAGGAGAGAGAGGACAAAGGCATGCAAATAAATAAATAATTACGCAGAGAAGCAGATACTCTACCCCAGAAGGGGGTGGAGTCCAGAGGAAGGACCAAGTTCGGGGGCAGCTGGAACAGGCTGGAGGTGACCGCAGACTGGACGGGAGGAGGGGGTTGTTCAGCAAGGAAGCGAGGAAGGGGGGAGAGCTCTGAGTGTGGGCTTCGGAGGGCGGCCTGCCTGTCTGGTCCCTCCAGAGGCCCCGCACGGCAGTCTCGGGGCAATCGTGTCTCATAACCGTGTACCGTCGGTACTGTGCTAAGTGCTGTGGATCCAATGGTGAACAGGGAGGCGCTCCAGAAATGTACTCCAAGACCAAGAGTCAGCGATGCTCGCTGGGGGCTGTCATCTGTGCTTCTGGAAAAGGGAGATGCTCTCTTCCCAGAGTGATAACCCAATCCATCGGAGGAATGCAGGACCTCCGATTTTCAAAACTTAACTACTTTCCCAAAATAGAAGAGGGCTCTGTTTGCCTCTCCTTTGGCAGGTGGTCAGAAGGGGCTGGAGCTGAGAAGGGAAAAGGGAGCATTCAAGTAGCTATCTGACGGCAGAGTCCCGTAAAAAGAAAAGGCAAGGGCGCTGTGTTTAGCGACTCGCGGCACAGTTCTGTATTTACTCTCCCAACGTTCGGGCTCCCATTGTGTATACGATGCAGAAAAAGGAAAGAAAAAGGAAAGAAAAAATGCGATACGCGAACAGGGTGAGAGAGGCTGCAAAGTGCTGAAACAGCATACCTGGCAGCTGCTAAAACAAAACTTCAAAGATCTGGCTTCTTTGAAAAGCCATCAGGCAGGACCCCGCCCACTCCCCCGCTAGCCACAGCTTCCCTGGGAGCTAGTACACGTAACCACTTCCGCATGTTTGGCTCCGTTCCCCAGGGCTAGAGCGGCTCCATAAGCCAAGTCAGAGCTGCCAGCCAAGCAGGTGGGGGGGGGGGGAGGGGGGAGAGGCTGGATCGGTGTGGGCGAGCAAGACCTCTCCCCAACATTTAGCCATGGGCATATCTCAGAAAATAAAATGCTAATGCTGGGATCTGCTTAAAAAGCCCCTTCCTCTCGGTCAGCCCAGCTCCAGTTGGTTAGACACTAGGGACACAGAAGCTCTGGTGACCCAGGGCATTAGAATACGCCCCTCCCAGCACCACAAATTAGTTCAAGAACAGCATCTGTGGTAAATCTCTAGATCTAAACAAAAGAGGCTTGACATCTACAGAAGGGCCTAAGAGGAAAATCAAGGATATGCCTTTCTTGGCAACTCATTCCTTTTTATTTTTTTAATCCACTGACCAAGTTTGGGTCTTTATCACATCTTCTGGGTCAACCATCTAGTCGCGTGCTACTTAATAAGGTAGCTGCGAACCATTCATGGCTTTTGAGCATGAGAACTAGAGCTAATATGACCGAGGAACTGGTTTTTTGAATTCGTTTAATTTTAACTAATTTAAATAGCCACACCTGGCTCATGGCAACCACACTGGGCAGCACTGATGTAGTTGCTTATTCACCAAACGCTTACTGAGGACTTCTGCAGGGTACTGTAAGGATGGAAAACTGCGTAAGACTTGATGTCTGCCCTCAAAAAGCTTACAATCTAATATGACAGGTGAGACAAATATACGAAGAACCAGACCATAGGGGGGAGTGGCAAGTGTCATAACAGGGGTAAAGAAACCATATTTGAACGGGGAACAGGGAGACGGTGGCCTGACATTACGCCTCTGCCATATTGACCGCTCAGGCAGGGGACACCAGTAAGTCCATCAAACGAAGGGCAGCGAGGAGAGAGAATTACTACAAAGAACACCAACAAGCTGAACACCATCAAAACACATGTTTGGCAAATGCTAGAACTCACTAGGCAGTCAGTGTGAAAAGGCTGGGGTCCAGAGACAGCTAGCCCATCCTGGGCAGTCCAGGACGGTGGGCGCCCTTCCACTCCAACCATCTTCTAGGATTGGCTCTTAAGGCTCCCTCCAGTGGATTAGGTGGGGCGGGGAGAAGGATTCGGGGAAAAGTTCTCTGCCATTTCCTCTTCCATATCTGCCTCTACCCCCCAGATTAAGGAGGGCCTCTGGCTTGTAGGGCACTTTTTATTTTGGAGAACATGCAAGACCTGAATAGAGTCCAAAGCAGTCCACACCTGATGACTTGGGAAGGGCGGGGCGGGGGGCAGGGGGTGGTGTGAGTTTTCAGCCCAATGGAGGATGTAGGGCTCTTTTTCCTAGTGTTCGGTTCACTAGGACAGGAAGGGCCCCAAATTTCCATTCTCTAGGGATTAAAATTGTGCACTTTCCTTGAGCTTCCTCTGATTTCTAGCGTTTAGTGGGTGAGGAGGGAAGAGAAGGAAGGGAAATGCTAATGGCATCTGCGCCAGGAACAGGGAAGACTGCAGAAAGGGCTGCCCTGAGCTGAGCCCTGTAGGAGACCGGGGTGTGGACAGGTGCAGGTGCAGGTGCAGGTGAGGGGTAGGATGTCCATCCCCTCACTCCTTTACATGTAAAACCCTTAAATAGTCACTTAATATTTCTCATTTTCATGTGCCTACTGCTTGCCCAGGCACTGGGCTACCACAGTGAACAAGACAACTCACACTTCGGTGAGGGAGTCACAGTGAGTAGAGAGTGAACTAGCAGGGTCAGGGCTAGCGGGCGGTTATGCGAGGAAGTCCCAGGGCAAATATGCCAGGCTTATTTCTGACCCACTGAGTGTGGCTGGAACTGAACTGTGAGGAGAAATAAAACTGTACATGTAGATTGGGACCAGAGGCAGGTGTGTGTTTTGGAAATCAGGCCAAGTTTTCGTTTGTTTTTCTTTTCGTTTTTTGAGACTATGGTGCGTTAGGTCTTTTTGTTTCTTCCTTAAAAATTTTAATGATCAGAGAAAATATCAACAAGAAAATCTTTAAATACCAAGTTAAAAAAATAAATAAAATGAGTCAGAAAGTCTTAGACTTGAGAGGTAGAAGCCAGTATTTTGCTCTCTCTGATTTTTTCCTGTAATGTCTCATTGACTTGTGAACGGGAAGACAGCAGATAGTATGATCGATGAGATCTCCTAAGTCCCCAACACCAACTTCTAGACTTTTTCAGCTCTATAACTGAAAACTCTTCTGTACAGCTACAGCCAGCTTGATTGCAGTTTCTATCACCTGAAACCCACTAAGTGTTTTGACCAATGCCTGGTATCTTGAACAGAAACACTCTGCTTCCGCCCGATCGGTTCCCATTCCCTGTCCCCTGAAAGTGCTTACACCACTTTGCCCATTACTGTCTTCTCCCTCCTCTCTCGTCCTTCACCTGCCCGGAGCCAACACACAGTCTGGGACTGAATTTACACCCTACCTTAAACCCTTCCTCTGCAGAGCCTTCCCCTTCCACCTGTCTTTAGTACCTGTGCTGAATTGTGACTCCTCTGAAACAATATGCCCTCTTTTCATCCCTCACTTTGCATTTTATGTGCATAAAGTAAACATTTAGGTGGTAGTCTTTATTTTTATTATTATTTTTTTAATGTTTTATTTATTTATGAGAGCAGGAGAGACAAAGCATGAGCAGGGGAGGGGCCGAGAGAGAGGGAGACACAGAATTCGAAGCAGGCTCCAGGCTCTGAGCCGTCAGCACAGAGCCCGACGCAGGGCTTAAACTCACAGACTGTAAGATCATGACCGGAGCCGAAGTCGGACACCCAACCGACCGAGCCACCCAGGCGCCCCAAGGTGGTAGTCTCTATGACCGGTCACTTCTAACTTAGCAGGAGTGTGGATCACATTACTTTGATCCTTGAATAGTGTTATGCACAAAGTAGATGTGCAATTAATTATCTCTTAATTTATTAGCATTAGCCTCTCTGCCCATCCACGCCCCATGTGCCCTTCCAGCCTCAGCTCATGTGTCTTTCTTTTCCATGGACCTTCCGCCAGCTTCCCCGGTCAGCGATCAGCTTCTCCCCTGAACTCATACCACCTACAGAATAATCCTCTTCTTCAACAATCAGGTACATACTGTTTCCCAGTACTTGTGTTAATAGAACTATTCATTTTCCTCCTTGAGAACAGAGACGCTGTCTAATACCTCCTTTGGAGCTCAGCCCAGGGTCTTGCGTTTAGGAAATGGCAAATGCGTGTTAACTTTTTCGGGAGAACATTGTTTTAACGACTACCAGACGAAGCCATTTCCTAGCTGGAACACTACTTAATGCCAGTTCCACCTTTCCTCTTATTCAGATATTTCAATATACCAATAATTAGGTGAAGAAGGTAACAAAACTTTTCTTTCGGGGGCTGGTATTTCAAATGCGTTGGGTTCCTGTAGCGAAGCAGGACACTTGAGAAGGCTAATGATACATAGGCCGATTCTTTCATCTACTCCATTTTCTTTGGTGCAAAGTTTCAGAAGAACATAATTTGATTTCCTCTAGCCTTTAAGTACATGGCATTTATTAACTCCTTTATGGTTTCCTTACCTGCTATGCCAGAAAGCCTGCCTTTCTCACCCAAATCCTCCTATGACTGTAGTCATGTTACTGAGATGCACCCATATTTCATTTTCATCACAGAAAGATAGTAAAGCTTGTTTTTAAGAACCGGGCCAAACGTGGTATTGATTACTGGCTTTGAAGCCAAATTAATACAAGTCTTACTTAGCCTGATAATTCATGAAAGCCAAAAACATCCCTTTATGGCATCTGAAGCAGAAGAATGGTCCAATTAAGACAAGAGTTCTACTGTTACTTATTAGGAACCCCAGCGGCCTGCCATATGATGCGACGTTTTGAATTCCTAGGGTCTCATACACTGCCTCTCTCCCTCCTCCGGCTTTCCTGGTATCCACCAAAGAACACTGGGTTCCACATTTAAATGCCCTTTTAGGGGCGCCTGGGTGGCTCAGTTGGTTAAGTGTCCAACTTCGGCTCAGGTCACGATATCACGGTTTGTGAGTTCAGGCCCCGCGTCGGGCTCTGTGCTGACAGCTCAGAGCCCCGAGCCTCCTTCGGATTCTGTGTCTCCCTCTCTCTCTGCCCCTCCCCCACTCATGCTGTCTCTCTCTCTCTCTCTCTCTCCTCTCATAAATAAATAAACATCTAAAAAAAATGCCCATTTAGCTTTTCTTAGGTATCTTTCTTTAGGAGCATTTTCACGGTATGTAACTGAAATTTTAATTTATGGAAACTGACTTTACAATAAAAATAAATCGTGTAAATCTCAGTGTTAACGATTAAGTATACCTGTTTTCCCTACCATGTATCTGATGTAAGCCTTAAACAAAGTGGTGTAGGAAGACCACGTTCTCGGTAAGCCTAATTTTACATTTCTCTCTTTCCCAGAAAGGGAACTAAGACTTACTGAGAACCTATACCAAAACCAGAGCCCACACCAAAACCTTCCTTCTCAAAGCAGTTGCAAGGGAAGAGAGGCTCTTTATTCCTTTTCAGATGCCATCAGTCTACTGTTTTCTTTTATTAAAACACAGACACAGGGGGTTTTTCCTTTTTCCTCTTAAATCCTAGGACTTAAACAAAATGGCCATGACTTCTTAGTTGTACTTGGTTGGTAACATGCTGAAAGTCTTAACAAGAAGAAGGGTGGAGGAGGGGACAGGATGGGATCTTCAGCTCAAGGCTCAGGGAGGCTGGCTGGTCTTGTTTCTAAAAATCCCTTGAGTCAAGGCTAAGTAGGCTTTAAAACTGGATCGTCAAGGTCTCCCTACGGGAGCCAGAACGAAAGATGCGGCGCTTTTTAGGACCGTGATTCCTTCCAAGCTCTGTCAAGGCTGGTAAACAGAGTTAACTGGGAAAGATGGAAGATGATAGGAAAACCGTGTGAGAATTAAACTGAATTATGAATTGAGTAACTGATCGAATTTCTTAAATCGAAAAGAAGAGCCTCGTTCAGCTAAATATGTGAATATTTGCCATGCGGGCCTGTTACAACCAAAATAATCACCAACTGTGGATGGATATAAAATTATAAAGTGAAGAATCACATAAGATACAGTCTCGCCTCCGACAGGGACTCTGTGTGCACTGCTGGCACGCACATGCCTGTGTGTCACTCCTAAGGACATGCGAGGTGGCTTCTCTTTGATACTTTGGAGGGGGTTGGGGGAGGGGCGGGCAGCTGAAGAAGCGCCGCACCGGCGCACACGCCACAAAGCAGCCTGCATTTGGGCTTGCAGAGAAAAAAAGACCTACTTCTTTCACTCCTGACACTAGGCCCGAACATTCCCAAATGTACTTTGCCCGGGCCCTGCTCTGATGTCCAGCCAGCTACCTCTCACGCATGTCCTGGCTTCACCAACACTCCTTCAACAGGCAGAAGCCCGGTCACTCTGGCCTCGGCACAAACGCCTATGGCGCTCAGCTCTGCCGGCGAATGAGGAACCGTGGAATCTGTCACGGAGCTTGTACCGACACAGAGCATAACCCTGGAGAGGTTATGTGTCTGGCTGAGTGAGAAAAGAAGCAGAGGGGTTTTAGACAGAAGTACCGGCCTTTATTATTCGTGTGCTGAAGCAACATTTTTCTCAAGGGGGAGAGGAAGGCTCCGCAGGAGGAAGGCCAGGCTAACTTTATTTTGTGGGAAAGAAGGCAGGAGAGTAAGAAGTGAAACATCACTTCTACAGAACTCTGAACATGAAAGAGTTTCTTTCTTTTTTTTTTTTTTTTAGGCCCCCCCTAAAAGTGGTTTCTTTTTGTGATTGTGCTCTTTGGCTAGAGAGTGTTGTTTATATAACAGTATAAAGTACAAAATTATAAGCTCCAAACTCCTCCAGAGAAAAGCTCTCCCAAAGCTCGACCCCCAGGATAGATGGAAAATATGAGTGTTTACTGGCTGGAACATCGAGCTGCAATGGAAATTTCAACATTCAGAAGAAGATAGCAGAGAGGAAGGGCCTGTTGAGGAGGAAGAAGTCACCCTTCAACAAAGGGGTCAGAGGGAAAGGAAGAATCTCCAGTCGGCCGCACTGCACTCTGAGGCCTTCCCTTCCTCAGCTGGAAAGGCCACGTCTCTGGAATCCAGCCCCGGGAACACACCACGCGTGGGTGACGGCCAGCTTCCTCCATACGAGATGCAAAACCAAGCGGGTAGCAATGGCATACCCCGTCAAGTCCGACTTTAACTTTCTCCTTTTCTCTGGGAAGGAAACTCAATGTGATCAAGAACCTACCACTAAAATCAGGCACTAAACTGGCTACTTTCACATACACAACTCAATTAAGTCTTAGAACAACTTAATGAGGTCGGTATCATTTGCATATCTAAGCAGCTGGGGCAACGGTGGCCCAGAGAAGCAAAGTAACTTGCCCAAGGTCGCACACCTAGGAAGGCACACCCAGGTCTGTCCAACTCACAGTCCCTTCTTCTGTCGCATCATGCCATCTTCCTCAGAGGGCCAATGGCCCCCTTTCCTATGATGTTAACCTGCTCTTAAAGAAACAGAAGCATTTGAAGGACTAGGTTCAGAATAATCCCCGTACAGAGAGGCAGAGGATAGGAGCAAAACGTTGCCATTTTAATCACTAAGTAAAATTCGTGTGGAACTACGGGGCTCTCTTTTAAATCCTTACAATACTCCTCTTCATTACAGTAAAAAACACCTAACTTCAACTTTACCACCAAACGATTTCTGTGTATGAAGTATATTCACACCGTTTTGCAGCTGATCTCTAGAACTTTTTATCTTGCAAAACTGAAAACCTGCAGCCATTAAACACTAATTCCCTCTCCCCTCTTCCCGCAGCCCAAGGCGACCACCTTTCCACTTCCTGTTTCCATGACTGTGACTATTTTAGACACTTCATATGGATGGAATGATACAGTATTTGCCCTTTTGTGACGGGCTTATTTCACTTAATGTAATGGCCTCGAGGTTCACCCATGAAGAGGTGACCAGATTAAATCCTTCCACACCCTTCTTGGTGTCTTTTCTTCTAATTGCCTGGGCCAGGGGCGCCTGGGTGGCTCAGTCAGTTAAGCGTCCAACTTCGGCTCAGGTCATGATCTTGCGGTTCGTGAGTTTGAGCCCCGCATTGGGCTTTGTGCTGACAGCTCAGAGCCTGGAGCCTGCTTCCGATTCTGTGACTCCCTCTCTCTCTACCCCTCTCCTGCTCGCACTCTGTCTCTCTCTCTCTCAAAAATAAATTAAAAAAAAATTTTTAAAAAGAAATCTAATTGCCTGGGCCAGAAAATTTAGATCTTTGTTATGTGCCACACGACACGACTCTGCAATTTTCTCACGTGTACACGGCTCCCTTTCTCTGCCAGATGGTGACCTCTCAGTGATCGAAAACCATGTTGTCCAAATCTTTTAGACCACACCCAGCGCCTGGGACGAGGCTGAGAACATGAAAGATACAACACAGACAGTAAGCTCTGTGAGACCAGGCACCCTTCTGTTTTGTTTATCAAGACTCCCCGGCACCTGACCTAATGCCTGGCACGTGGAAAATGAATAAGATATAGTTTTTCTTTCTAAATGCCAAACTCGATTATCTCTGAGGACTGATGAAGAACGAAAAGATGGGAAGTCAGAAACCTGACTCTCCAGCGACATTTGTAAGAAATGCTCTAAAGGAAGGGAGAAAAGTATTAGCTAAACTAGAATCGAAATCTCTGAAAAAACTTCTTCCTAAAAATTATCAGACTCTTTAGAATTACTTCTGGAGAGGAAGAGGGCGAAGGGACAGCATGACATGAAATCTAGCCCAGCTTTCTCAGATTTGGTGCTCTCGTACCCTATCTCCCGTGCGGAATTTAACGTTCTCACACACGGCTGTTCTCTAGGGCGGAGGCTGCCAGGGCGAGCACCCCCGGCCCACAGCATCTCGCCCTGTCACAAAAAGGAGGAACGAACTCATGGCTGTGCTTTCCACCTCCCCCACCTTTAATATCGAGGAACAGACAAATCCCCAGGTTGCATGTGTGAAAAAGCCAGAGGTGGATAAAAATAATTCAATGACAAATGCTGGAAAAACACACAAAGGGGCAGAAGCCAGACATTCGTGGGATTCCCTGACAGCTCGATCCACCAGGAAGGGTTGGACTGGAAAAAAACAGGGCCGCAGGCTCCTGCCAAGCCGTCTGAGGCCCTGTCCTTCCCGAACCATTCCAAGCAGCAGCCAAGACTTTACAGTAACCCTTCCAGGTCTCACAAAGAGAGATGCGCTGTGAACCCAGAGAGCACCCATCACCTAGCAAATGCCCCTCCCTGCCACGATCTGACACCCGGCAAGGTTGGTAGTGCAGAGACGCCTCTGCTTAGGCCCCCCTGCGCCCAGAAAATGTGTAGTTAGAAGGCAGCCCGAAAAAAGCCGACCCATCTCATTGGCTAAAGAAAATTTTAAATACCCGGCTATCGGCATCTAGAGACCGAAACCGATCCCTTTAAGAAAAAAGAGGTCACGAACACTTGGTACCTGCATCCCGGAGGCCCTATTGTCTAATTCTGAATCGGCCTTGCTTGGAGGTACACCTCGCTCAGGCTTCTAGACATGTGACTGATTTTGGCCCTGACTACTTTCTCTTCTGGAGAATGGCCTGCAATTAATCTCACTTATTACCTCTGAAAAGTAACAACAGAGGAATGGCTGGCCAAGTCCAGCTCCAGAGTGTCTAGGGAACTGCAAGCTACATGGCCAGGCCTCAGACTGTCTGGGCAAGTCGTGGGCTCTTTGCCTTTCTCTCCCACAACAAAGCTTGAGCAGGGACTCCAGACAGACCAGAGGAACCAAGGGATTTGAGGAGCTGGGCTGAGCTCACACTGACCCAATGGGAGACGACAGCCCTGAGGCTACGTTTGGGGTGGTTTCAAACAGCGGGGGAAGAACAAGGTTGTCTGGTGAAAACTTGTGTGATCCATAAAACTGAGAACAATAGCCACACCACGGGGAAATGAAAAATAACACTATTTGCAGAGTGCTCGTGAGTCACCGGTTTTCATTCCTGTGGCTACCAAGTCACTGAGTCCTCCAATGTGCACACGAGGAGCACAGCCGGCGATGGGTTCTCTTTACATCGTGTTACTGTTTACAGCACGGCGCCTGGGGCAGTGAACCGCCAGAGTTTATCCGTGCTGGAGTCCGCTGCGGCTATGGCGGATGAACTAGCAGGAAGGAGTACTCGTATATCCTTAGCACCCGCTTCCAGGGAGACCGGAGTGCTGTAAGAATGTGCTAAAAGCTCTCAAAACAGCCCAATAAAAAGATTAAACAAACAGGTTAGGGTCCCTTAGTGTCAAAACTAATAATAAAACTCACATCTCTAAGCTATTCATCCCATATTCACTGAACTCAGCCACCCTTACTACTAAGAGAAGGACGACAAGAGACTAAGTAGCCACAGAACAGGGACTTAGCCAGGTAAAAATGGAAACTGGGGCCCAGTACTGCATGGAACGCCTGCTGGAAGTGTCTGGCTGGGGCCTGCAACACCGCCAGGTCTGGAAGGAGCTTGGAGAACTCACTTAGCTCTGCGTTAGGGTGGGCACCTCTGGGAATCCCACACGGAACTGGACCCAAGCTGAACCTCCAGAGGTTAACTGGGGGCAGCGGAGGGTTTCCCCGGGCTACCCGGCACTGAAAGGGGACCTGAAAACTGGTCCTTAAGCTTGAAGAGCAGGTGACAAGAGGGCTGCTCTGGGTACAACTAACCCAAAAAGGCCAAGGCCGGGGACTTGTGGGAGCTGCTTTCTGGTGCCAGCGGCTCAAGTCGGTGGTATAACATGCTGTTTTCCTGTAGCTCACAAGCACGATCTGGCTAGGAGAAGACCATTCACAGTGCCGGATGGAGTCCCACACCCTTCTGGGTCTCAGCACCGACAAACAGGTGCGACCAAAAGAAAGCTCTACACCCAGCCATAATTTTTATTTTAAAAAATTGCCCTCGTTCCATCTACGAGTCTATTTCCCCCAAGTGTGTAGTTTTGACATTTTGTTCACAGTATGGAAAATGGTAACAGCCTTGTCATATAGATAGAATATACCCCGGATTGCAGGGAAAATGTTTTCCACAGAAACAAGGCTCGGATTATAAAATGAAAATGGAATATTTGGAAGTATTTTATATGGAAAATAAAGGTCTATGGTATAAACAGAATTTCTTTTTTACGACTTATGTTTTAGGAATGTGGTTATTCTGTAG
This sequence comes from Paguma larvata, assembly GCA_030068075.1. Classification (NCBI taxonomy): domain Eukaryota; kingdom Metazoa; phylum Chordata; class Mammalia; order Carnivora; family Viverridae; genus Paguma; species Paguma larvata. The sequence goes on along the minus strand of CM057827.1, from coordinate 22,967,514 downwards.
ATTGTAAATCGCCCAACGACAGACTTCTGTGAAGAGAACTTTGTGGGAGGATGTCCTGTCTCAAACAGCCCTGCCTCTTGGTCTTCAACTCTTTATAATTCTCGGTTAAGAGGATTCTTTTCACCCTTGACCACGACGATTACCGGTATGAAAGACGGTATATTTGAGCATGATGCAACGTGCTTATGCTTATGTTGTTTCCTGGGCAGAGCCTCTGCTTCCCAAATTAGTCCCTTCAGTAATAATTCTAACACCAACAGATATTCAAGAACAAATAGGTACTTCCTTCGTGCCCAAGTCTGTGGTCACCCCTCCCACCCTCGAGGGAAGGCAGCATGCTGAGAGCTGGCCCGCTGGCAGAGGCTGGAAGAGCTGATGCGGGGGTGGGGGACTCAGTGGGGCCACCTGTGCCAGGGTTTCCTTCTTTGGAGGGAACACCATCTTTCCTTGGAGGGAACAGAATACTTCACGGGAACAGTCACATTCCTCTCTAGCTCACTTCACTCAGGGACAGATGCAATGAAACCCATATTTAATAGCCGTGAAGGCAAGATGTACTAGGAAGCCATGTCTTACATTTTTTTTTTTTTAATAGGCTCGAGATGGCTATTAAAAGATGGCTCAAGACTAAGAATTCAATACGGTGGTTCTCCTTTAATTCAGAAGTTGCTTACTTTACGGCCAGAATCTATTTGGCTTTTACCCTCTGCCACTTCACTCAACTACATAAAGGAAATTTCCTTCCCACTTCCCAAATGAACATTGTCCAGGGAGGCTGTTTGAGTTTAATGATATAACCTAGAGGAAAACAGAAAAAAACAAATAATGTCCTTCAAAAAAAAAAAAGAAAGAAAGAAAGAAAGAAAAGAAAAAGAATCCGAAGTTACTGAGATGCAATGTAGTACAAGTATGAGGAGACAAAGAGAAAATGTCAAAAGTCAAAATGTTGACGCCAGACACGGATTAAACACAGTTTAAATTCTTCCTCGTTCACCCCCAAGTGAGTTTACTGAACTGTATCAGAAATTTCCTTTGCCTTTGATTTGCCCACGAACTGTCTTACAAATAAAATGAGGCCCTCAATTCAAGGGCCGGAGTCCTGGGACACATGGGGAAAGGTACAGACCATGGGAGTCTGTGCAGGGAGTTCAAGGTGGGAGTGGCTCATTCGGACGCAGGCTGTCTCTGTGGCCCAAATGTTAGCTCCGGGACCCTTCACGTACCTGCTTCCAGGAGGGGTGGCGTGGCTCTCAGGAGCTTGGAGGTCTGGCTGCATGGACCACGTCGGGCCGTTAGGACTGATCACAGGCCGAAGGGTGGGGGGGGTTGAAGCACTGCTTCTGTTTATGACGCCACTTGCCAAATTCAGGTTTGTTACCTAGAAATGAAGTGAGGGAAATAACGTGATTTTACGGGGTTTTAGCGTTTTACATTCAAAACATATGGAGGAAATCAAGTAAAGTTCAGGAGATGCTGATTCATCTGAGCTAAAACGGGGGCTGTGACAAAGGCACCCATCAAAGGCTGGCTTCTGTGCACATCAAAGAGGAGACACGAGGGTGGCTGGTGTCAACATTAAGTTGCCAACTATATTCTGCTCGCACCAGGTTGAAAGTACTGTACTGTGCCAGGCTCTGCGAAATACAAAGGTCAATAACACTGACGGCAAGAGTTTACTGCGTATTGACTCTGGATCTGGGACAAAACGCTCAGCCTTTCTGACCCTGGTTTTCTCATCTACAAGTTCTAAATGCACGATAAATTTTAGTTACACATAATAATGATCACTGTCACATACAAAGAAGTCACCGATTTAGACAAAAGACGCCTAAGCAGAAGAAAAGTGGGCACCGACCCAACAAACAATTTATGAAAAAGAATATAATTAACCAATTAAATATTTAAAACTAGTTGTTTCCACTGGAAATCAAAGAAATGAAAATGTTAGACACCATTTTTGTATATACACTGATACACAGTAATAAAAACCATTATGTACTTGTACTATTTTTGTGACTATAAATTGGTAGAATCTCTCTAGAATTTGGTAACAGAGTACCAAAGGTATCAGAGTATGTGTACACTTTGATGCTACCATCTCACTTCTAGCAACTGTGCTAAAAACTAATTGCACATGATTAATGATGGTGACTATTAAAACAGCAGTTACTACTCAGCGGAACTTATAACATGCAAAGCTCTGTGTAAATGAGTATGTTACGCACACCTCATTTAAACCGTCATAATTCTGTTGGTAAGTGCCATCACAATCCCCATTTACAAAGAAGGAAACTGAGGCCTATGAACAACTGGCAAGGCCAGGATCTGGACCCCCGTCTTTGGAACTTCAAAGGACAGACTTTGAAAACAAGCATGGATTTTAATATTGAAAAAGGGAAGATCAAAATGGCTAACACTGTCAAGTAAATTTTGCTCTGTCTATATTAGGGGACACCATGCATTTGTTACAGTTTTTTGAAAAATCCGTAACGATCTAGGAACACGTTGATATCTCAGGTTAAAGAAAAAAACCACACTATGAAGCTGTACAGAAAGCAGATCCAAATCCTCTCAAACACACGCAGGCACAGATGCATACTCCCCAAGGGCATGGATTACTTCCATCATCCAAAAGAGAAAATGTAAATTATTATGAGAAATATAGATGTGAGGTGGTAAGCTTAAAACTGGGTGGTGAGAATGAAACGAAAAAAGAAGGGATGGTTTGAAAAGCACTTCAAAATCAGTTGCACAGGGAGGGGATGCTAAAAGGCAGGAGGGCACAAAGTTGAATGTCGGGCGTGGAGCAAGAGGCACCAGAGACGGGTGGCATTGGGAGATTGGAAATTCCGGGAAAAGCGTCCTTCTAGAAAATGTCCTCAACACCTAGCAATTTTGACCTTTACAAACAGAAGAATTCTGGAGTGTTGTCGTGTTTTATTTTTAATCTGAAAATTCTGAAAGAAACAGAAATCATTTTTACCAACCATACGGTACTTCACCCCTAGTTAGAGAACTCAGTACGCGAAAACAGCCCAGGACTAGGCCTTCGCACCAAAGGACTCAAGAAAGCAAGCATTTTCCATAGGTCAGGAGCGATTCCTGGTGTCTGCGGAGGCTGGGGTACGGGGCACTCGGGCTACACCCTTCAGTGTGGACCTGTCTTCAGGAGACGCCTCAGAAGCCAACCTTGGCTCATCATTTCTGCCCCCCTTCTGCTGCTGTCAGGGCGAGAAGACACGCACAGACGAAAGGGTGGGGAGGGAAGGCACCGGGGCAGGTTACGGTAGTGTTCTCTGCCCCTTAGAGCCTTCGAAGAGCCCTGCCTTCTTCCTACACCCCAGAGGCAACATAAGTGAGGTTCTCAGACAATCAAATCGCTAACACCCTGTAGGACTGAACTCATCCCTGCTCCACACTGAGTCCTCTTCCTTCCTGCCCTGCTCCCTGCCCTTAAACATCAGGTCTTTCAAATTAGACATGAGCTCGCAGCTTGCAAAAACACTACAGAGTGAGAAAGGTCTTTATGATAACTAGCAGCTTCTCCAATTACTGCCTCGGTCAGTGAGCCAAAGCCCTAAGACGAGAGGCTTATTAATAATTTATAGCGGAACAGCAGTAAAATAAACAAAATGTACACACTTTGCCATGTTTAGTATAAACTGTATAGTTTGAAGATCAGTGAATGGGAAAGAGAGTATCAGGTTTGTTCAATCTTCTCTCTTTTTGGCAAGGCTACCTCTAATTTAAACATCACCATCTTCATCCTAATATCTAAGTTATTGAATGCTCACCGTGTGCCATGTATCAGATGTCCTTGCATTGTGTTGATGTGCATTAGCTCATTTAACCCTGAGCAGGCCCTCTGAAGTAGGTACTGTTGTTACTCTCATTTTATAATAAAAGAGGAAATGAAAATCTATTTGATAATTCTGAGGGTAACTAATGAGACAAAAATCACATACCTGCTAAGTGCAGGGCCAAGGTTAGAACAGAAAATGTTCTCCTCCAAGTGCATGTGGTATACTTTTCCCAAATAACACAGTTTAACATTTGAATAGGAATGTCAGGCACCTGGAAGTGAGGTTTTAGCTCTCACTTGCGCCTTACCCATCACTCACGGAGGCAGACACTGTGACGCTCCCTTTCAGAGGTGGAGAAACTAACGCTCAGAGAGTTTATAGTAACTAATTTGCTCAAGGTCACGTAACAGTTGCAGAACTGGTACTCTTGTTCTAAAGTCCATTTTCTAGTTTTAAAACTAGTAAGAAAGAGTCCTAGTTATCCTTAATTCTTGGAGATTTTTGAAACTGTAGTTAGCCATCTTGAATTCTGACAATAGTGATTATACAGGCACCGGATATACTTTGCCTTAAATATCATTCCCCATGTGACACTTCACCAGAGGATATTAAAGAAGTGGGGGGAAAGAAACCAACGCCCTCATCTGGTTCGGTTTCTTAGCAGGTATAGTAAAAGGAGGCATGAACATGAAACTATTTTAGATTCTTGGTGGCTCTTGGTGGGTTTTGTTTTCTCATGTAACATCGATTCCTTATTTCATGGATAAGCCAAAAAATGGTAGCTATTGTGATTTCCTTCTACACAAAAGCAAAGCATCATCATTAATTTATTTTGAAGTAGCAAAAGGGACCACTACTTACGTGAGAGATTATATAAAGATAACAAAACTTTTAAACCTCATTTTTAAATTTTTTAATGTTTATTTATTTTTGAGAGAGAGAGAGAGAGACAAGGGGGGCAGGGAGGAGCAGAGAGAGGGGGAGACACAGAATCTGAAGCAGGCTCCAAGCTCTGAGCTGTCAGCACAGAGCTCAACGAGGCGCTTGAACTCATGAACCATGAGATCATGACCTGAGCCAAAGTCGGACGCTTAACCGACTGAGCCACCCAGGTTCCCCTCATCTTTCCTTCCAAAGAACTCTTGCTAAAAATGTAACCTGTCTCTTTTAATAATAACTGACCTTCTATTTTAAACATTCTATTCTTACTTCCGTGGTTTTGTCTAGAAGACACCCAGGACCTGTTTCAAAACTACCCCCACTCCACACGGCTCTGTCCTCCTGGGACATACATTGCTAGTAAATAATTAAACAACGTGAGGCTTACTTAGATATGGCCTCAGAATCTTCTTTACACAGTCCTCCAGACAGTCAATATAAATCAATCGGAAGTGACGACAAGCCCGGTTCTAGGATGGCACTACGCGACAGAATGTATCGGGATGATGTCCACGTTCTATTACCTGTACCGCCCAGCACAGTAGCCACTAGCCATATGTGGGCTATTATGACTTGCAGCGTGTCTGGTATGACTAAGGAACTGGAATTTAAACTTTATACAGCACAAATTTTAAAAGCCACATGCACCTTGTGGCTGCCTTATCAGACAGCATAGCTCTGAAGCCTCAACCGGATCTAGCTGAATCTTCTGTGTACAAACTCATGCCTTGCTAGAGTTCGGTCCAAGCAAACGATCCCTAAATTAAATGACTTAAGAAAGCTTCTGGTTCTTCCTTTCGGTTTCCCAGTTTTTTCCCCGGGATGGGCAGAAGGAGTCACCGAACTAAAACGGACCCGAGCATCAACCGTAGCCCTGATGGCACCTGGTTTTGACTGGGGAAGATCTAAGGGCAGGGCAAACCTCCCGGCACTGGGCCGGGCCTTAATAAACTCTACAAGCCAGTCAGGGTTCACACGTGGAGGTTCCTCCCTAACAGAAAGAAGGATGACAACTATGGCTACCACCAGGCTACATCTGCCCCTCTGTCCACCTCTCTTTCTCCAGGTAAACAAAGCTTCGTCGGCTGAAGAAAGTGGAAACTTGCACATATATATCTGATCTTCAATAATGATGAACACTCCACAGTAAGGATTTTCAAGAAGAACAGGCTTAATAGCACATAAAGACATGGGGCACTAGTAACAAAAGAGGTGGCTCATCATTTTTGTTAGGTGTGTTAGGCTATTAAGGGGGAGGTTGTAGCCATTGGGCCAGGTGGCTTCTCTGGGCCGACAACCAGAGTCTCTGCTACTAAATCTAGGCTGGCCAACTCATGAATTCATGCCATTGGTCACAAAGTGTCTGGAAGACAGATGGGACAGTTTAAAACCCCTTTCGGTTACTGAAACTATGGCATAAATAACAGGTCTTGCTGACAATGGGTATCAACATCTTTATGTTCAGTACACGCCTATGTAAAAATTTTGTAAGTCTGTGTTTGGACTTCTAAAACAGTCTACCTTAGTTCTTATGCAGATACAGATACTTCCACGTTCATGACAGTAATAGTAACAATGAGGTCATATTTAGCTAATGATAGCTACATTTAATGAACACTTATTTTTTGCCGGGCATTGTTCTAAGTGTGTGTGTGTACTCACATGTAAACTTATTTAATCTTCAAGACAACTATGTTAGGTAGAATTATCGCCTTCATTTAGAGATGGGAAAATTGAGGTCCAGAGTTAAAATAACTGGCTCAAGAACAAATAATTGTTACATTTCAGCCTCTAGTTTCAATTCTGGTCTGCCCGATGCTCGTAGTTTCTAAGCACTGTGTTACTCCCACTGCCTTGTACCAGAGCCTGGAACTTCGAGTTCCATCTGTGACCGGCAGCATTTGCCATCCCTGGGAGCCTGATAAACACGCAGGCTCCAAGCCAGCCTCAGCCCCAGCGCAGGAAGTCTGCCTCGGACAAGATCCATACGCAGGTGATTCACATGCATGTTAACGTCAGGGAAGCACTTGTTACAGGAGATGATGTAAAAGGAAAGAGGAACCATACAAGGGTTCCCCTCCAGAAAGCTCAGGGAATCTTCCCAAAACCAGCAGAAATGCCTTGATGGGGTGAAGAGCATGATATAAAACACACAAGGGGAAGGAGTAGAGAAAGTAATTCTATCAGCAACTTTAAGATTTTATTACTTCTCACTGTTGTTCGGATGCTCAAACATTAACATGAGTAGTCACTCAGTATGACAAGGATGCAAATATGAATAAAATGGTTTAAAACAAGGTTCAGAAAATTCCAAGTCTACTTGTTTTGCTGCCACGAGAAACAGTGGTCATTAAAAAGAACCAGAACATTGGGGTGCCTGGGTGGCTCAGTTGGTTAAGCGTCCAACTTGGGCTCAGGTCTGATCTTGTGGTTTGTGAGTTGGAGCCCCGCATCGGGCTCTGTGCTGACAGCTCAGAGCCTGGAGCCTGCTTCAGATTTTAGGTCTCCTCCTCTCTCTGCCCCTCCTCCGCCCTGTCTCTTTCTTTCTCTCTCAAAAAATAATCATTAAAAGAAAAAAATTTTAAAAAATAACCAAGACATTGAAGCCTAAAAACCAATCAACTTGTTAAATATTCTTCCACCCTTGCCTTCCTCTAGCTGGTCGGCTAAGTGAATGACTGATTGCCTGGGGGTAGCTCTAGTCATGCACCACCGCTGCCTGGGCCTTAGCACAGATGCTTCGCCCCTTGCTCCTCTTCTTCCTCCCTCTCCTCTGCTCCACTCTCCTGGAGCGGCTCACTCAGAGGTTCCACTCCCATTCCCTTCCCTTCCTCATGTCCACTGCCATGGTGACCTCAGTGCATTTTTTCTTTGAATACTGAAACGCTGTTTATTTTAGAGCCAGCCTTCCGAATCAGGCAGGTGAGCAAATATCTGAATGTGTGGGGTAGGGACACATTGCACGCATTCCATCTAGACAGGTGTTTAAATTACAGCGGGAATAAATACAGGTGATGGATTGAACAGGGGGGTAGGAGAAACACAGAGAGGGAGGCCAATTTCCGGCTGCTGGCCCGCCCAAGTGTTACTGCTTGTTACTGCTGTTTGCTAAAAGGAGTATTGCTGCCAGTGTTATAATTAAAATATGATGGCATCGCCCCGATGGCTTCCCAGAATACACCCACCGCCCACCCAGAGACATAACCTTTTGGTATCCAAAGAGGATCCAGGGCCAGGCCTAACTAGATCACTGCTGCTGCAGTTGGCAGGCTCTAGAAATGCCACACACCTGAATTCGCAAAAGAAGTCCAAACCTCAGAGATAATACAATAAATACCCACTGTGTTGCCTCTCGTGTAAGCAAGGCCTTGGGTGAAATCCTAGGGGTATACACAGATTAAAATGTGGCCCCTTACCCATGAAGGGATTGGTAATCTAGTGAGAAAAGACACATAGACAGATCGCAATATTTAAGGCCTCCAGGATGTGCTAACCACCATAATAAAAATGCCAAGGAAACTCAAAGACATCTGAACTAGGCCTAAAGGGACAGGCGGTAGGATTGCTGTGGGGGTGGCGCGACGGTGGTGGTTCCTAGGGCGAAAAAGCCGAAGTAAAAATGCAGAGACAGATAGGCAGGAAGAGTGTCTGAGAAATAGGAAGCGGTCTAATTTGGCTAAATCTCAGAGCAGAAAGATAGGCACAGAAAGAAAAATGGCTTGGGGGGGATGGCTGAACGCCAGACTAAAGATTCTGCTCTTAATCTAAGCGGTAACAGTAAGCTTGCTGAAGGGTTCTGAGAGACTAGTGCTACGTCAGAATCGTGGTGCAGGTAGAAAAATCTAGTGCTGTTTCACGGGCTGGGGAAAAAGGGGCTATTAAGGAAACTTAAGATTCATTGAGAGGTACTAAGGTCGGGATGTAGGGCACGCCGTGGCTGGGCTCCATTCACCTCCCTCCTAGGCTCAGAAGGAGTGCTGGGCCTTGGAGCTAGAGACCTGCTTTGTCATCTGACAAGAAACCCTCTTAAGTTCAGGTGTTCACTGTCCATAGTTTCTTCTTGGATCAGCCCTCTTTTGGATACATCCTCCCACGCGGCTGGTGAGGCAAGAGGGCACTGCCTGGCATTTGGAGAAGGGATGGTGAAGAGAGTGGGCCTTCGTGCAAGCGCGCCTTTCCTTACGTTCTCTCTCCATGCCTTTCTTCAACAGTAGAATGGTTTGATGGCCAAGACTAGGGGGTGGGCCTGCGGGGAAGGTCTGACTACATGGCTTTGGTCTAGGCCTGAGGCCTGGTGGGCAGAAGCAGTCATTGGATCATGCACTATCTAGCCTGAGTCACCAGCAGGAATTCCAGTCAGGAGTCTGGAACCAAAGCTAGTCATAAGAGGTGGCTTTGGTCTGAAGGGTACTCTCTGGGCATCTTCTCCTGAACCTCAAGGTGGTGACCATGGAATCCCGGATTCCAGCCACAGTTCTCCCTAAATCCGTGTTTAATGACCACGTGGGGAGTAACTTCCAGTTCCACCACGGAACAACAAAATCAAACCAACTGATGTTTAAGATTGGTGAAGTATTAGAGATATTTGGAAAGACAACACAGGTTAATGAAAAAAAAAACAACAACCCTAAGATGCCAGCATCCAGCATGAGCCCTCGAGTCCTCTGCCACATCCGTCGTGATTGGTCCCCACCTCTGCGCACGCACATGCCGCCGGTCCCTTAAGGACAAGACGAGCCCCACATAGCAGGGCCACGTTCTCCATCGCTACCGATATGATTTATCTACAAATGCAGCCCTCCGCTAACTGGGGCTTGTGGATTTTCACACGGCTTTTACTCTCTTAACACAGTTCCAAGGTTTATCATTGCTGCTTGGGAAAACACAACCAGCAAACATAGAGAAGGCTATTCCAGGAGGCGGGGATTACCCCCAGCATGGAAACTGAAAGATCGGCTTAGATGGTGTTTCATCACTGGCCCTAAGAAGGTCCTTCAAACCACTTTAGCACAGCAGGATCCTGAAATCTAGTTGCCACCGCCTTGCACTTAACTTCCCAATGTCAACTTTATTCTTCATAAACAACCTCCCTTGGCTGCAAAGGATCCTTGTCATCAAACTGCTTCAAGAGCACAGCGGTAGAGCTGAAGGAACTTCAGGCCATGATTTGTATTGTATTATAATTGCAGGCTTCTTTGCCTAACTTGGCCCACAAATTCCTGTATCTCATTCATTGCTGTATCCTCAGAGCTTAGCCCAGCAGGCACAAAAGCATTTATATACTAAATGAAGTGGGTCTCATCTATTTCTCTCTCTCTCTCACACACACACACACACACACACACACACACACACACACACACACACACAGCCTCTAGCAGCTAGACTCACCAGTGAGTGGAAAAGTGATTACTGTCACTGGAAGGCTAGAAAGGAAATTAAAGGTTCCAGAATTACCTCTTTTTGCAAATACCACAAGGGATGGACTGCTCTGGAATAACGGGAAATAAAATAATCAGTGATGAGAGAGAGGTAAGGGTTGCTCTTGCTAGTGCCCTGCATAATTTGAGAGATGAGTTCTGCCTGGTCTTGAAGCCTTGGGCAAGGTTCTCAAATGTGGGAAATGAGAGCTCTGCGTACAGATCTGCTCCTTGTGTGCACGACGTCGCTGCCGTATGTTTCTTCTTGGCAGTGGAACTGCGAAAGGCCGACCCTCCACTTGGGATCGGGTTGCACACGTTCTCTAACGTTCCTCCAGTGATGAAAATCACGCAGTAAGTATGGATCTGGCACTTTGGGTTTTCCCTTTCTTTTATCTTGAGTGAAACAGATCTTGAACCTCAGGTTCACTAGCCTGTTTGCAAATGTCATGTATCTTTTGTATCAAAACGGAGGTTGGGAAGTCAGCGTGAAAGACCAAATAATAGCTACCACGTGAGCAAACTGGGGGCCTAGCGCTCCCAACGCAGCTTCCAATCTCGGCATGGCTCAAGCGAAGTCTAGAGATGGGGCTTCGGAAGATCAAGTCATTAATCCAACAAATATTTATCGGCGACGCTGGCATTCTTTTCAGCATGGAGTGAACGGTGAAAACAAAACTCCTTGCTTTCATCAAGATTACACCCTAGTGGGGGGATATATGTGAAATACATAAAGACTGTGTGAAGGAAAGATGATCATAGACGTGGAGTGTTCATTTTCGTTCAAGTTATCAATACCACCGGCCATTTGCTACCTAAAAGTTTTCAGAGGTTCTTCATGTGGAGACCATGGGTCCACAGTTGCACAGAGAGGGAGCCTTGTTGGAGAGTATCGTATCTATGAACCCTTTGAAATTAATGCAAATTTCTAAGTCTGAGTGCACATCTTTTTTTTTGTTTCAGAACAAGATAGCCTTCATTCAATTCTCAAAGGGATCTCTGATTCCAAAATAGTTAAGAATCACTCAGAATGATATGGAGATTAATTTGTCTAAATCTGCATCCATAATGTCCTCAGAACTACAGCGGAATCATCTTGAGAACAATGCTCTCTCTGTTATGCGTATGCCAAGGCTCATCAGAATACGACTAGATCGACTGAGCAAGCTACTGAAACTTTCCCTCTCCTGACTGGGGGACTCTGAATGACCTGGAACAGGGCAATGCAGTGGCAAGTCCTTCCTGACTTATTTTAGTGCAGGTCGCTAGAACAAAAGGCAGTCCTTGTATAGGAAACTCCAGTGGACCAGAATCCGCTTCACTCAAGAGAAAAGGAAACCCGAAAGTGCCAGGTCAACATTTTCATCACTAGAGAAATTTTAGAGAATACACTCAATCAAGAACATGAAACAAAATCATCCTTAAACAGCTACCTTTTTAACCATTCTTTTAGGGGCATTTCCTGAGAATTTATAAAACCATCAGCCACAACAACTAACACGTTTTAAGACAGCTTCAACTCCTATGTCAATTCCTGGATGGCAGTAAAATGAGCCTCAAGGAATTTACACTCTGATCACCAGGAGACAGGAGTCCTAATGTTAATCAAAATTCAAAAGGGGTTAAGGGGCACCTGGGTGGCTCAGTCAGTTAAGCAGCTCAGGGCATGATCTCACGGTTCGTGGGTTCGAGCCCCGCGTCGGGCTCTGTGCTGACCACTCAGAGCCTAGAGCCTGCTTCGAATTCTGTGTCTCCCTCTCTCTCTGCCCCTCCCCTGCTCACACTCTGTCTCTGTCCCTCTCTCAAAAATAAGTAAACGTTGAAAATTAAAAAAAATAAATAAATAAAAAGGGGTTAGGAAAAGCTGTGAATCTCTGTGGCTCCAGTACTCAGCACTAAGTTCTCTTGTCACCTACCCCCTCCTTGGTGAGCACTGTCATTTACACGATCCAATGCACACACCGACAAGCCGTGCTCCAAAACCGGAAAGAGTTCCAGATTAAGATTTGAGACATTCCTGGGAAACCTCACAAAACCGCCAAATCACTTTGTAGCGTTTCCAATGCATACATTTGGTTTTTGTGAGTCGGTGGGGGCTGCCACCGCCACGGTGAATAGATCTTTTCACATCACTGCAAATTCAGAGGGCCGAACTTTGCCTGCCCAAAGAATCATGTGATTGCACCATAATAATCTGATGAACGGCTCGCTCAACAAATAACTGATAATCTAGACAAAGCCACTCATTTCTCAACCTGCTCTGGAGCGTGGAGACGCACTTCTAATCACGAAAGCAGGAAGTTCAATGTCTTGTTTTTCTCTTGTAGGCTCATTCATTGGCTTTGCGATAACTCTGCTGCAGTGTTCAGCTGATGAGAGGTGAGGGTCCTGATTCAAACAGGAGGAGGTAGGGAAACACCAACGGAAAGAGCATGGCATCAGACAGACTCGAGTTTGAGTCCTGATTCAGCCACTTGCCATTTGTGTGACCTTAGCACAGTCACCTTTCCTTTCAGCTTCTATTTTCTTCATCTGTAAAAAGTTAAGTATCCATATCCTAGGGTTAAGGAAATAATGCTTAGAAAGTTCTTAGCACAGTGCCTGGTGCAAAGTAGACGTTCAGTTAATGTTAGCTGCTTTCTTCGGAAGGGCAGCGTGGTACTGCCAATAAAAATAAAACATGGAAGAGTAAGAGTTTTAAAAAGAATCTAGGAAACTGGGACACTTGGGTGGTTCGTTTGGTTAAGCGTCTGACTCTCGATTTTGGCCCAGGTCATGATCTCCTGGTTCGTGAGACCTAGCACATACTGTCAGCGCGGAGCCTGCTTGGGATTCTCTCTCTGCCCCTCCCCTGCGCATGCGTGTGCACTCTCTCAAAATAGTAAATAAACATTTAAAAATATATATTTAATAATAAAAAAGGATATAAAAGCCAACAAAATACAGAAGAAAAGTTCTTCTCAACTTAGCAAGGACGTGGTAAGTACCTAGCTAGTGCGAGGGTGCCGTGCCAGCTGACGGATTAGAAAGAAAGAACTGTCTTCACACAGATTGTAACGCAACAAGAAATAAGAGATGCAAAACCACTAGAATAGGTTTACTAAACAGAGAGACTAATCAGGGGCTAAAGAAGCATGGCTGGGGCAGCAGTGGGTTCTTCATTTATTTATTTATTTATTTATTTATTCATTCATTCATTCATTCATAAATGTATTGCGCGCACGCCATATACCAAGCTGAAAACAAACTGGTGAAAAAATGGACACAGTCCCCATCCTCGACCAAGTCACTTCCAGGCCAGCAGAATGAGCACATTTACTGAGTACTACCCACGAGTCAGGTTCTGAGGCAGCAAAGGTCACTGCCCCCAAGGAGCTTGCTGTCTGTCGAAAAGACAGCTATCTGGATAGCCACAGTGTGATGAGTGAAATGGCATGCATACGAGCGAAGGGGCACCTGTTTGGAAACGTCATGAGAAAGACGTGGCCGCCAACTGACCCGTGAGCTGGCCCCGGGAACTCAGGAGGCTTCTCAGCCCCTCCTTCCCTGTCCTTGGAATGTGGGTTCCACTCGCCTTTCGCGCTCCTAGAGGCTGCTCCAAGGACGTGGCCTTGAGATGATGAGATGGTGTTGAAAACACCTGCACGGTATATATAACTGAGCCCAGGTAGGGACTCTTCATAAACTTTTAAGATGTGGCGGGCACGTGCGGGGATCCATTCGTCTTGCTGCCCCAAACAAGCCTCCTACGTAAGTTCCCGTGGCTATTATTAAAACTGCCACCTACCGACCTCGAGCGGTCTGCCTCCTTCTTCACTCCTCCTGCCCTCTGAGTACAGGGGCCGCTTCCAGATCATACCGGGAAAGTTCTCCAGAGGTTTGAGAACCAACAGCAACTATGTGGAGCCTGGCCAAATGCATAAGGTTAGCCATGGTAATGGGAACATTTCCCATGAGAAGGCAGCAAAAACCGTGGCGTGGAGACTAACAAATTCTGAGTGAGTGACCCAAGAACACGTGTGATGGGCGAGGACAGGCTGGGGAAGTGGCCCGGAGCCAGATTCTAAATAAAGGCTTTGAATGACACTTAATAGCGTGGGCGTTGCATTGTAGATAACAGAAAGCCCCCTCGAGATTCTTGGGCAAAGAAAGTATTATGATCAGACTTGTGATTCAGGAAGATTCCATTACAGCAAAGACTAGGGTGGACAGGAGACCGTTGGGGAGGTAATTGCAGCTGTCCCGTTGAGATAATGAAAGCCTTAAGCAGGACAGCAGATGCGAAAGTGAAACAGGGAAGACATATGCGGGACATTATGGAGTCAGAATCAGCAAGAACTGGCAACCGCCTGGATGTACAGAGAATGAAGGAGCGAACAGAGACAGTGAGAAATCAAAGGCCCCATGCCTAAATGTCGAGAAATGCAGTGTCACCAATACAGAGAGAAAGAAGGGAGAAGAACAAATAGGTTTTAGAGGTACTGAATCCTTCTTTGAATATTTTCAAAATATGTTTATAATGCGTTGAGTATTTTGGACGCTGGTAGTACAGTTAGGTGGAAGGATCTGATAGTTGGAAGTCTGGACTTGGCGCTCCAGAAGGAGGTTCAAACTCAAGAGATGATTATTTGGGAGAAATCCACAGGACAGTACCAGACGAAGCTACAGGAAGAGAAAATTTACCCACAGGGAAACTATACGGTGGGAAAAAAGCTCCGCTGCGCCCTGGCTTCAGAGCCACGCTGGAGGAGCGCTCCGGAGGACGGGCAGAGGCAGATGCCAGGCATCATCCCGCTGTCTTTAATCGGAGGGCTCCTGCCGTGGTCAGGTTTCTACAGGAGATCCACGCGGCGGTGGCTTTTCAAACCTGTTGCAAACGGAATCTAGTTTTCAGGGGAAAGAGGAGAAGGAGCTCCCAGAGGAAGAGCTAAAGGGCCGGAGAAGCTAAGAAAAGTTTTCAGGTGGGAGGTGGTCAAGAATAGTGGCACATGGTGAGGGAGAAGGAGGATTAAAAATAGGTGACCGAGGTCGGCAACTCAAGGTCATTAGCAATCTCTGAGAGAGGGTTGGACAGAATGGTAAGAGACAAGGTCGGACCGTAAGAGTAAGAGTGGAGGGGAAGCAGTGGGGGCACTGAGGCAGCAAGGGCATGTTATTTCAAAAAAAAAAAAAAAAATTTTTTTTTTTAATATATATTTATTTTTGAGAGAGAAAGAGTGTGAGCTGGGGAGGAGCAGAGAGGAGACACAGAATCCGAAGTAGGCTTGAGGCTCTGAGCTGTCAGCACCGAGCCCAACGCGGGGCTTGAACTCATGAACTGCGAGATCATGATCTGAGCCGAAGTTGGATGCTTAACCCACAGAGCCACCCAGGCGCCCCAAGGGCATGCTGTTTTACGACAAGACTGGCTGTATAGGGAAGACAAGAGCTGGTGGGGGTTGGGGGTGGCAGGATGAAAGACGAGCTATTAGAACAAGAGACCACAGGGAACAAAGGCTAAGGAACTACGGCAAACTGGGGCTGAAAGCCTTGAGAGACACAGAGGTGCCAGGTAATTAGATGGGATCAGTCGGAGCTAGGTCCTAGAGCCGGGAGGCACAGAGATCCGGGAGGAGAATCCGTCTCAATGCTAAAATCACCCCATTTTACAGAAAAGGAAATCAAGGCACAGGGAGGTTAAGGAACTTGTCCAAGGTCTCGCCGACTCAAGAACTCCTGCTTTTTCCATTTATCCTTTTCTGTTTCTAGAAATGGGAAAGAGTAATGTACATGACACAAGGAAGTGTAACTTTTTCTACCCAGAAAGAATATAGAACCAAGGGAGCTAGACTTGGAAAACAACCGAAAATCAGAACCCAAATGTACAGCGGTTCGAACGTGTCTGGGCACGCTAAGGAGGCAGGGGGAGAGTTCCCAGTGCCCGACGCCTGACCTTGGGATAAACTGGGTGCCATCCGCCTCAGTTCTGGAGAACATTCGTCATTGTTTCAGACATGTAGCTCTCTCTCTCTGCCAGTTTCACTTTCAAATTGGAAATTCTGAAATTAAGATGCACTCAAGGGCCACTGTGGCAGCTGCTGAAGCAAAAGAAACGATAGAGAATTCCTTGATACTCGAATGACTGGGAGGAACGAGAAGCCGGTGGAAACCAAACATTCCGCACCTCAGCGTACACCCTTCCCTAGAACTGCTCTAGAAAAGTATCAGGGTAAGGCGCGAAAAATGAAAGAAATGGAATGGTTTTCTTTTCCGCTCTCCATCTTCATGAAAAATGAGAGGAGCAGCGAGTGTCTCCTCCCTCCCGTGTATCTGTGAGCACACTTCCAGGAGGCCTGGCCGCATCCCGGGCACCGGCTGGCTGGGGAACAGAGACTGACTCAGCACATTCGTTCGCCCTGGGTGGTCTGCTGTTATTCCTTTGATTAAACTCCCAGGCGGGAGGAGCTGGAGCTGCTCCTAATGATAGCTGGTCCTGAAATCTCACACTCGCCCGCACAGAGAGGGCCAGTGCTCCCTGTGAGGCGCAGCCGCCCACTCCTCACCACAGAGCCCGGCTCCTTCGCCACATTCTTCTGCTCACAAACAGCCCTAACCACAGAGGGCAGCGTCTGCGTGGAGTGCTGCGGGGCTGACACACACCTCTCCCAGCCCTGAGGGACGCAGAGAGAGGGAGGCTCCCCTCTCTCCTCCAGTGCCCTGTCAGCTACCACAGTGCCCCCCCCCCACCACCGGTGAAAGACGCTCCTAGAAAACCCTGCCTTCGGGGATGTACACACTGACTTCTAAAGAACCCCATCCCCAAAGATACTCAGGCCCTCGTGTGTCGAGGGAAAGAACTAAATATGACCTGCTCTCCACTCAGGTTTGTCAGGTACTTGTTGATACACTAAGAATGCGTATCTCTTCCCAGTGTATTTAAGGCCTACACACACTGGCAAACATTCTGAGGTGGCTGCTGTGGCCACTTCGTGTGGCAAGGAAAGTCTGAGGTCCTTATGTGTTCTGGGCTATAAATAAAGTTAAATCATAACAGAAGTAGTGAAAGTTATTACAAGCTAAAAAATACGGTTCTGTTTTTAGCCACGCAAATCCATAAGAATTTAGCCTCTAATGTAAATTCTGGGTGCTTCAGATCAGAGTTTCAGGATCAAATTCTGGGGTTCTCAGAGCACTTTGCTGCTTTACTTTCGGCGAGCTCACTTCTCCTCGGCGCTGGTCTTTACCAGTGAGCAGGAAGGAAAAGGGGTGACGCGGCCTCACCTTCCGATCCGCCCTCCTCCGGCTACCTAAGCGATCCAGCGAAAAGGCCGTGCCGACTGGGTCTCTGTGGCCCGTCATCTATGAGGTAAAGAGAAGTTCCTTCACAGAGAAAGCTCGCCTTTAAATCAGCCCTTGTCTTCTCTTCCAGCTTCTGTCCTGGCTGCTCTCTGCTGATTCCCTATCCTCCGATACCACTACCCGGCCGGCTGTCACATGTACATACATAAATACATACATGTGTGCACGCATACATACAGGCATGCTAGCTTTTGTTCTGAAACCTGTCCTCACCGTTCTTCTCCCACCCACGTGCCCACCTTTAAGATTCGGTTTCAACATAATCTCTTCCAGGAAGGCTGCTCTGGCCTTCTCACTCCCACACACAGGCTGGGTCAGGTGCTACCTCTTGGTCGTGTTGTCACTCCCCAGAAATACCTCTGTGGAGCATATTCCTCGCTAGCACTCTCATGTGTTCATGTGGCTGTCACCCTTACCAGACTGTGAGTTATTTCATGCCAAGGACTATGTCTTATATCATCCCCGTGGCTTAGGACCAAAGTCTGGAACATTCCTAAGAGCTTAATAAAATGTTTTTGAATGAATAAATTAAAAAACCACATTTGAATTAAAAGTTTTGTGAAGAATGCCACGGAAAGCTTTAATGGACTAAGTAGTTGAAATTACAGACAAAATAAAAGGAGTTTTCAAAACTGGACCCAAGGATTTCAATTTTTTATACTCATCTTCCAAAACACAAAGAATTTAGTGTTCCTTATTTAGTAGTAGGTATTCCTTATTTAGTAGTAGGTCTCTTAACACCTTATCCAGAAGAGCGATGTAAACATACATCAGTTTATGGGATACAATGAAAGTGATACTTGGAGAGAAATTCATAGCTTTCAATACAGTGACAAACAAGAGTGAATGAAAATAAGGACCCAACTCAAGAAACTGGGAGGAAATAAAGCTAGAAAAAGCAGGAGGAAGAATACTAGTAAAGACAAAACAAAACAATGTTAGAAAACACTAAGAATAAATACATCCAGAATTATCTTAACAAAAAAAGGGAAGCAGGGGAAGAAAAGATCAATCCTACTGGATAAAAAAAGGAAGGAAAAAGAAAAAAAAAGAAAAAACTCCCACAAACGCAAAACAGGAACTGGAAATAATCACAGGTAAAAAGCACTTGAAGTGATTACTGAACACAGAGCTGCTTCTCCTGAAGCAGCTTTGAAGGTTTCACGGTCCAAGTTGAGAGAGAAGGGCAGAGCTGCCCTCACGTTGGGTCTGCACCCCCCCCCCACTCCCCAGGAAACACAAGAGCCAGTAGGAATGTGGCCCATAGGAAGTCATTGTAACGAGTTATTATTTACTAGAAGAAGAAAAGAATTTTCCAAATTCCAAATTAAGGAATTGCTTTCTCGGATGGGAAGGAGCCAGATAACATATAGTTGAGCTTCGTTTGGTAACAATATATTTTATCCAAAAACTTAATTTTTTGAAATCGAATTAAAAATCATTTATTATTGAAAGCCTTTTATGGCTGAAATACCAGTATTTCCCAAATATATGGCACTTAGACTTTACAAAGAGGTTTTTGCATACTATCCTCAGGACCCTGTTGCATTTTCCCTAGCAGATAAAGCCCCTGAGGTGGAGAGAAGTTACGTGAACTGTCCGAGATCACACAGGCGACCAGTCGGTGGCAGATCTTCAGATGGCTCGGCCAGGTTGCTTTCCACCCCCCCAACCCCCTGCTTATTGCACACTACGGCCCCTCCCTCAGTACTGTACCAAGCACCAACTACCCTCTCACCAGACTTTGAAAGTTAAGACTGACATCTAACGGCAAGTTCAGATCCCTACGAACAGGAGTCTGATGGACTTTTAATTCACTGGCACTGAAGTTCTCCTTAGATAAGAAAGACGGACGGAAGGAAACGATTTTCCAATTAGGATACAATCACCCTGGAGTTCACACGGGATCGGAATCTCGCCATTTTGCAAGCTTTGTAGCTTACCAGATGACAGAAGTTGAAAATACGTAAACACTAATATGGGCTACGTTTGTTACTGTGACTGCAAAGAAACTTTCCCAATGCCTTGGTGCCTCTAGCTGTTCATTTATAAACTGGAAACATACACTCTTGTCGACGATCCGGTGAAGAACGTGTCTCGGATCACTGGCCCGTCCCTTCCTCACAGCCACTTCACGTTTCAAGGTTCCTTCCCATTCAACCTTGGTCAGGACATTCCAGTCCCTCCTCCCAACGCTCCAACACTAAAATCTAACTCGCCGACCCCCGTCAAGTTCCCAGACTGCCCTTGTAGGATCCTTTGCTTCCTATTTCAAATCCGGCCTCCTCATCTAATCCCTTCAAACTATTAGGGATTCGGAAAAGAAAATTCATGACAGTCTCACACACTGGGGTGAAGCTGAAGTGAAGCTAAAGCTGACCTTTAATTTTGGTTCTAAATTTTATACAGAGAAACAGGGCACCACCAGGGAGCAGTGTGTTGCCTGCTTTTAACATGTGGTGGAAGTAGTTTTCAGGTTCACTTTTTTCTAGACTTGATTATCATCACAGAGTTGCCACTAATTAAGACTCTGATGCCACAGAGATTTGGCAAAATATTAACCATGGAGTTAAATTATAATAATTTCTTTGGAGGACTTTGGTGCCATTTTGCATTAAGGAAAGGGAGAAGACATGGCTTCCGCTACGGGTTAAAGACCATGGGAAAAATCAGCAAGGAGGGCAAAAGCAATCCCAAAGATCCTATGAAAGTTCCATCCACCTTCATTGTGTTATAAGCTTACTATCACGTATATAGCTTAAGGGTCAAAATGCCGGTATCTACTTCCATCTGTTCGGCTTTCTGAACGACCTTGATTCTATCACTTCTTCCGGCGTCAGTTTCCCCCATCTGTAAAACGGGGAGACTGATAGGTGTTGACTAAAGGCGCCCTGGAATCCTTTATTAATCAGTGCCCTGAACACGTCCTGAGATCGTGAGATGAAAGGTGGCAAAGTTAAAGAAAAAAAAAAAAAAAGAAAGGAAAAAAAGTAAAAGGTACTGTTATGGCATTCTGGCCAAAAGATTTACAAGACTAGAACTCACTGGAAAATAATACCAAAGGAAGAAGTTACTTTTAAAGATCCTTTAAAAGTGTATTTGACAGCTGAACATCCAAGCCTGGTTACCCGTGAAATGAGGACATCGGAGCTGGGAGCAGACTTAACTGGAAAACACCTGTAACAGAAGCTTATTTCCTTTAAAGATGAAGGGAACACCTTCATTCTTCAGCTCACGCCGACTCGTACTCCTTCGCCAGGCATCAGCGTCTGGGAGACGAGCAAGGACAGGGAAGGACAGAGCGCCCCGGGGTCAACGCTAGCCTCGGACCCCCAGCTGTCCGTACCTGCTGGGTGAGGAGGCTGATGTGGGTGGACGGGGAATACTGCCTGGCCGCCTGCTTCTCAGCCAGCCGCTGGAGCTCGGCCGTCACCATGCTCGGGTTGTACCGCTTGCTGGACGGAGAGCCATCTTCTCCCTCTTTATGTGTTTTAGCCACTCCCAAATGCAGCTTGTTTGGATGGCACGAACCTGTTACAAAAAAAGAGAAAAGTGTTCACCCACTTGGGACAAAAGCCCTGAAACACTTAGGGCGATGACAAAGAAATGTCGGCCAACAGATACTTGACTGGAGCCCAGGGATCCTGACAACTTAAAGAGCAATAAACTACCTTCACATGCTCACACCAACAAAACTAAATCCTCACCATACCCAAGAAACTCTTCCTACCGCCAAGTTGTTACAAGCATTAATTAATGTGTTTTTGTTTATTATGAAAGCTTCATACGCCCAAGACTTCCTCATGGGCAGTGGGGAACCACCACTCCTAGAATGTACTAATCTTAATGAATAAACAATGTCGTTTTAAAACTCATTATGGTTCCTATTTTTTCTTGTTACGTGACTGTTCTTGTCGGTCGTTTATAACATCTACTGTCAAATGAGCCACAATCCTTCTTACCAAGCTCCAAAGGGAAAACAGAGAGAAGCGAAACAGACTATTTAGATAAAAACAGCAATACTCTTATATTTTCAAATGACTCAATTTCCTTTCAGATTTAAATGCTCTTCTCCCAACTGTAGTATCACAGAGATCTATTATTTGGGGGCACCGAAATTCGGGCAAAAAGAAATTATTTAATATAAAATCAAGGTTCATATATTTTCTATGATGGAAGTCACATATCTTACTGAGAAAAACTTTAAACCCAGGAAAGGAGAATCACTCTACTGTGTTTCCTTTCTGTCCTTATATCACCGTGATCACTTGGTATATACAATCTGGGGACACTGCTTTAAAAAATCTGTAACTTTTTCATGTTGGCTTTATTGTGCGATACATAGAAAATATTATTTATAACAGATGTGTGAGTTATAATGAATACTATAAAGAATGCTCGTGAACTTATTACCCAACTCAAAAACCACGTTACCAACTAATGTGCGACAACTCTGTGCTCCTCTTGAGACATCTCTTACCTCCCCTTATCATTCATTCCCTTCTCGTTTAGAAATACCTTTAATTATGTATTTGTGGGTTTGTGTATGCATACTTAAACAGAATACTAGATAATTTTGCTTGGTTTGTGCTCTACAAAAGTGGTAACTTACTGTAGTAGTTTCTTGGGATTTGCTCTTGTCATTCGGTACCATACTTTCAAGATTCATCTTTGCTAAGTAAAGCTAACATTCATGAATTTATCTGTTGCTTGGTAATCCATCTTGCAAATAAACAACTTCTTTTCCTATTTCCCATCGGTGGGTATTTTGGTTAGTTCAACCTTCCTGCTATTGTAACGAGTGCAGCCGTGATCTCTTGAACACATTTCCTGGTGCACGTGTGGAAGAACCTCTTTTATGTACATGCCTAAGAATGGGATTGTTGAATCACAGAGTATGTAAATTTTCAGATTTATGTGATAATACCAAAGTGGCATTTTTTACACTCCCACAAACTAGGAGAGTTCCTGTTGATCCACGTCCCCTCCAACACTTAGTTTTGTCCAACATCTTAATTCTTCCCACTTCTAAGGGGGTGAAAGTCCCATTGTAGTCTCCATTTACATTCGCTGATAAATATCGATGCCAAGCACGTGTTACCACTTTTCTGATACCACTGATCATTCTTCTACTGGGTTCTTTATTTCTTACTGATTTATGGGGAGTTTTGCTTATGTTTTCACTTGCTTCATACCATACGGTCTTAAAGATGGTCTCCTTTACTTTGTCCTGGAAGTTTTAAGTTTTGCATCTGAAATTGATTTTACACATAGTATGACTCAGTGATCTAAATTCATTTTTTTCTTGTATTATTAACCAATTATCCCAGCACTATGTACGAGAAACTCCTCCTTTCCCCCTGTGTACAATGCCATCCTGGTCATGCATCAAAGTTCCATCTATCCGTGTGATGGTCTCTAACTTCCTATTCTGTTCTGTTAGTCCATTTGTCTATACCTTTGCCAATGCTACACTGAATTATCATATCTTTATACAAGTCATAAGGTGTTCCTCCACCTTATATTTCCTCTTTCGTAGGTTCTCTCTATTCTTGCCATTTAGAATGGGCTTGTCGAGTGTAACAACAGACCTGTTGAGGTTTTGGTTGGAACTGTATTGAATCTAGGAATCAATCTGATGAGAATGAAAACATTTATGACATGGACTCTTTCCATCCATGCACATAGCCTATTTAATCTATTTTATTTAGGTTTTCTCTAATGACTCACAAAAAGCCTTATGAAATTTCCTTTCTTTCCGAAATTTATCCCTAAATTTTATTCCTAAATTTATTGTTTTCTTGGTGGTGACTGTTACACAACAATTAAGTGTAATGCACTTAAGGCCATTGAACTGTACGCTTAAAAAACCGGTTAAAATGGGGGGCACCTGGGTGGCTCAGTCAGTTCAGTGTCTGACTTTGGCTCAGGTCATGATCTCATGGTTCTTGAGTTAGAGCCCCATGTCAGACTCTGTGCTGACAGCTCAGAGCCTGGAGCCTGCTTTGGATTCTGTGTTTCCCTCTCTCTCTCTGCCCCTCCCCCACTTGTACTTGGTCTCTCTCTCTCTCTCTCTCTCTCTCTCTCTGTCTCAAAAATAAACATTAAAAAATTATTTAAAAAGTTAAAATAGTAAATTTTACACATTTAACCACAATACAAAAATATTGCTTTTAAAAAAATTTTTACTTTAGAGAGACAGTGGGAGGAGGGAGAGGAGCAAAGGGATAGGGGGAGAGAGGGAGAGGGAGAGGGGGAGCGGGAGGGGGAGGGAGAGAGAGAGAGAGAGAGATTGAGAATCTTAAGCAGGCGCCACACTCAGTGCAAGAGCCTGACATGGGGCTCGATCCACAACCCTGGGATCACGACCTGCGCTGAAATCAAGTCAGAGGCTCGACTGAGCCACCCAGGCACCCCCCCCCCAAAAAAAACTGCTTTCCGGCTCTTTGTTGCTAATATATAGATAAAGCTACTGATTTTCAATATTGATCTTATAGCCATCTATACTGCTAAAATAATTCTGAAATGTATCTGTTGATTATTTCCAGTTTCCCAAGTAGACAATGTATTATCTACAAATAAACTTTATTTCTTCCTTTTTGATCCTTATGTTTTTAATTTCTTTTCCTTACTTCCTATGCTGGTTCTGGCAAAACATTAAATAGAAGCAACATTAGTGGGCATCCTTTCATAGCTTTTTTTTTTTTAATAGTTTATTGTCAAATTGGTTTCTACACAACACCCAGTGCTCAATCCAACGAACGCCCTCCTCTGTATAGCTCTTAACATTAAAAAGAATCCTTTCAACATTCCCCCATTTACACTGATACTTTTTTGTTTTTTAAGAGCGCACACATGAGCAGAGGAAAGGGGCAGAGGGAGAAAGAGAATCCCAAGCAGGCTCCATGCTCAATGCAAAGCTTGACGTGGGGCTTGATCCCATGATCCTGGGATCATGACTCTAGCTGAAACTGAGAGTCAGACCCTCAATGGACTGAGCCACCCATGCGCCCCTACACTGATACCTCCTGTAGGGTGTTGGTAGATAGCCTTTTTCAGCACAAGAGAGTTTCCTTCTCATCCTAGTATGCTGACATTTTTATCACAAATGAGTGGAGAATTCTGTCAGCAAATGTCATTTATAGATTTTCTAATGTTAAACAACTCCTGTTGTTCCTTGAATAAACTTGTTCAGGGTGTCCTATCTCTTTCATAGGATGTGCTTGATTTGGCTAGCTTATATTTTGATTAGAATTTTTGCATGTATATTTTGATTAGAATGAAGCTGGTCTACAATTTCCCTCTCTACTACTGTCCTCAACTAGTTTTGTTATTAAGATTAAACTAGGCATACAGAATGAATTGAGGATTACTTTTCTCATTCTCAAGAAGAAGTCAAGACTGGAATTATCTGCCCCTTGAAAGATCATTAGAACTTACTTATGAAATTATCTGGGCCTCAAATTTTCTTTGTGAGAAGATTTTTAACTATTGTTTCAATTATCTTAAGACTTCCAGGACCATTGAGGCTTTCATCATCTTTTAAGTCAATTTTACATAAGTTATATTATTGTGTTTGTCCATTTTATAAGTTTTCAATTTTATTGGAATAAAATAGTATTCTTTTGGCCCCAGTGCAATATATATACATTCTGTCATTTTTCCATCCTTAAATTATTTATCTATGTCTTCTCTCTTTTTTTTTATCAGTCTCACCAGAGGTCTGTCTATCTTATTAGAGTTTTCAAAGAAATTTTGGCTTCGATATTCTCTACTGTGCTTTATTTTTGAATTCTGTGGTTTTTGTCCTTATTATTTTTCTTTATTTAGATTTATAATGCTTTTATAATGTCTAAAATTAAATATTTAGCACATTAATTTTCAGCCTTTCTTCTTTTCAAGTATAAGTTTTAAGGCAGTAAATTTCCCTCCAAATACTGCCTTTCACTGATCTCCACACACTTGGGACACACAATTTTCTCATTATCATTTGGTTCCAATACTTTTACATTTACCTCTACTATGATTTCTTCCTTGACACTTTTCATTTTTTCTTAAAGTTTTTATTTAAACTCCAGTTAGTTAACATACAGTGTAATATGAATTTCGGGTGTACAATATAGTGATTCAACACTTCCATGCAACACCTGGTGTTTGACTCTTAAATTTGAGGATTGGTTATATATTGTATCTTTTTGTTATTGCCATTCAATTTAACTGCAGTATAGACAGAGAATGTGGCTGTATGATAACAATTCTGCAAATTTTGTCTTATTTTATACAATTTGTCTGATTTTATAATGTAGGACATGACTGGCTTTATGAATATATTAGGTGTTCTTTAGAAGATGTTTTCTCTAATTATTGGGTACACAGTCCTATGTATGATTAATAGATAAAGTTTATCAGCTTGTTCAAATGTTCTTTATTGTTGCAGATTTTTAGAAATCTGTTTAGTCTATCAGTAACTGACAGAAGTTCACAGAAATCTCCCACTAAGACAAGGGGATTTGTAGATTCCTCATGTATCAATCTTTGTTTTATGTATTTGAAAGTTATTTTATTAAGTGCACTTAGAACTGTTTTGCCTTTCCGCTGAACTAAATAAGCCTTTACCTTTTGTCTTATGTAATTACTCTCCGTATCTATAAAACATTTTTATATCTATTTTTTTAAATGTTTATTTTGAGGGCTGTCTGGGTGGCTCAGTCGCTTAAGCAACTGACTTCAGCTCAGGTCATGATCTTGCATTTTGTAAGTTCGAGCCCCACGTCAGTCTCTGTGCTGACAGCTCAGAGCCTGGAGCCTGCTTTGGATTCTGTGTCTCCCTCGCTCTCTGCCCCTCCCCTGCTCGTGCTCTGTCTCTCTCCCTCTCTCTGAAAAATAAATAAACATTTAAAAAATAAGCAAAAACCAGGGGGAGAGGAAGAGGGGAAAGAAAAAAAAGACACAGAGAGGGAGGGAGATAAAACATAAGAGATTCTCAAAGACTAAGAACAAACTGAGGGTGAGGGAGATGGGGGGGGGAGAGGGGGTGATGGGCATTAAAAAAGGGCACATGTTGGGATGAACACTGGGTGTTTTTTATGTAAACCAATTTGAAAATAAACTATTTTAAATTAAAAAAAATAAAAATAAAAATAAATAAATAAAATAAAATAAAATGTTTATTTTGGGAGAGAGGCAGAGAGAGGGGAGAGAGAGAATCCCAAGCAGGCTCCGTGCTATCAGCGCAGAGCCCATTGCAGGGCTCGAACTCACAAAGCATGAAATCATGACCTGAGCTGAAATCAAGAGTCCGACGCTTAACCGACTGAGTCACCCAGGTGCCCCAAGAAAATTCTGTATCTTAAAGTCTGTTTTAGCATTTATAATATAGCTACACCACATTTCTTCTGGTTGGTATTTACATGGCATTTCGTTCTTCTTCCTTTTACTTTCAACCACTCCTTGTTCTTACCTTTAAGTGTATCTCTTTCTGGTAAACAGAATGTAGAATTCTGGTAAACAGAATCTATGAACTTGTAACAAGTTCAAACCATTTATATTTGTTTGATTCTTGACATACTGGGACTTGGTTTCCCATCTTTCTAGTTTCATTTTTCTTGCTTTTCCTAAGCTTCTTGCTCAATCCATTTTTCTTCTTCCCATAGGTTTAGAATTTCCATAGTTTTCCTCTTTTAGTGGTGACCTTTGAAATTTCATACTGTATATTTATCTTTAAAGAGTCTAAAGCTAAATAATATCTTAATCTCACTCCCAAACTATTCAATAACCACAGAAAAATTTAACTCAAATCACTTCCAGGCTGTCACTGTCATTTGCTATACTGCCGTCTACTACTGCTTTAAGCCATTCAGAATGTTCTCTGACCACTGTGGAAATACGCTAAAAGCCAATTACCAGAAACAGAGAATGCCAACTATCTGAAAATTAAACAATATACTTATAAACAACCCATGAGTCAAAGTATAAATCACAACAGAAATTGAAAAATATTTTTGAACTGACCAGCTCCTTCTGTTCCTTATCCCTCTCTGGGAAAAGTGTAAAAAAGAAAGGTTTTTTTTGGTTGGTTTTTTTTTTTTTTAAGTTTTGATAATACAGGGTATTGGAGACACTAATTTTACTGAAGTTCTCTCAAATGGGAGAAGACAGTTCAAACTAGAACATCATCATCATTATTGATCTTAGAAGATTAAATCCCAAGAACAGCCACTCAGAATTAGCACAGACACACATGCATGCACATACTCATAATTATGACTTATTAAAGTGGACATTTAATATCTCTGAGTCAAGCGACATATCATAATATCCCTTTCATTTGAAATTAGGTACTAATTAAGAAATATAAATTGACTACTTACAAAATATAGCTTAGCTGTAACTCATATTAACATGGATACTACTAAAGTGTGAAAAAACTCGGCCAATAGTCAGGTGTTTCCCAAACTAATCCACAGATTCACCACGATCCTAGCCAAATCCCATCTGGCCTATTGTTGCAGAAATTGACAAGCTGATCCTAGAGCTCACATGAAAATGCAAGGGATCCAGAATAGTCCAAACAGTATGGAAGAAAGGAACAGAGATGGAAGAATCACTCCTGGTGATTTTTGAACTGACTATAATGCTACCCAAAACAAGGCACACTGGCACTCGTAGGAGTCTGTATGTCTATATGTCCATGTGACAGACACATAGATCAGTGTAACAGAACTGAGACTCCAGAAACTCTTCCATTTATGATTAAATGATTTTTGACAAGGGTATCAAGACAATTCAACGGGGAAATAACACTCTGTTTCAACAAATGGTGCTGAGACAACTGAATATACAAATGCAAAAGAATAAAGTTAGACCCTTAGGCCACATCATACACAAAAATTAAATTCAAAATTGATAAAAGACCTAAATGAAAGAATCTAAACTATAAACTTCTTAGAAAAACATACACGTAAATCTTTGTGACCTTGCATTAGGCAATAGTTTTTCAGATATGATACCAAAACATAAGCACAAAAGGAAAACAGATATATTAGACTTCATCAAAAGTAAAAACTTTGTGCTTCAAAAAAATGAAAGGGTGGCCAACGGAATGGGAGAAAATATTTCAAAACCTTGTATCTGATAAGTGACTTGTATCCAGAATACATAAAGAACGTAACTCAACAATAAAAAACAAATACCCAATTTAAAAATGGGCAAAGGATTTGAATAGATATTTATCCAAAGAGGGTATACTGATGGCCCATAAGCACATGAAAAGCTGTTCATCATCACATCATTAGTCATTAGGGAAATGCAAATAATACCCACGAATACGAGACACTACTTACTTCAAACCTACTAGAATAGGTAAAGTCAAAAAGACAGACAATAGCAAATAATAGCAAGGAGGTGGAGAAATTGGAACCTTCCTGCACTGCTGGCAGCAAGACAGTACAGCCACTCTGAAAACGGTTCGGTAGTTACTCAATAAAAGGAAACATAAAGTTACCGTAAGACCCAGTGATTCCACTATGTATACATACACCCAAGAGAAATGAAAACACAGGTCCACACACAAACTTACACACAAATGTTCACAGCAGCAGTATGCATAGTAGCCCATAAAGGAAAACGACCCAGATGTCTATCAACTGATAAATAAAGTACAGTATATCCACCTGATGGAACACTCTTCAGCCTACATTCCTACAAAGCAATGAAGTACTGATACGTGCTACGACGTGAATGAACCTTGAAAACATTATAAGTGAAATAAGCCATTCAAAAAACGCCACTAACTGTACGATTCCACTTACATAAAATGCCCAGAACAGGCAAATCCATAGAGACAGAAAGTAGTTCAGTGGTTGCCAGGGCTGGGGGGAGGGGGAAACAGACGGAGACTGCAAATAGGTATGGGATTTCTTTGGGGATAATGAAAATGTTCTAAAACAAGACAGTGGTGTTGGATGCACAACTATGTAAATATACTAAAACCCACTGAACTGCACACTCTCAAGTGGTAATTTTATAGTATATGAATTATATCTCAATAAAACTGTTATTAAAAAATGGGGAGAAAAGTTGACTGACGATATGAGTCCACCTACTTCATTTAGAGTTAGATACTTTAAGAATTCTTTGGTTATTTTATTCAGGTCAGATTTGACTTTAAATACACTGAAAAATAATGATTTGAATCAGAAAGAATGCATATAGCACACTCGCAGGTCTATGATGACCTGTGACGGAAAATCTCCGAACTAGACTGTAAGCTGCTACTGCGTAGAACAGTCTTACTCAGCTCTGTATCCCCGACACCTCGAAAAAGCCCTGTCTCATTTTGTTATCAGAGAATGCATGCTACTGGACCAAACAAGACTTCCTCAGTCTCATCAGAACAATGCGTGTGGCCCTTTGCCTTTCCAAAGAAAAGGCAGAGAGAAGAGAATGCTTTTCTTTTTTTTTTTTTAACTGGGGCTGGGGAGGAGCTAACGTCGCGGGCTGCCTTTCATTTGCTCACTCACCTGCCTTCGCTGAAGAGGGACGAGACAGTTTCTGGCTATAGATGTGCGCGGCACTTTGGAACGAGGAAAAGGGGCCCATGGTGTAACTGCCGGACCGACAGCGTGGCAGGCCGGCCGGGCTGGGCGCGTTCTGTGTCCCGGGATGGATGAAGGGAGAAGCGCTGTCGGGGACTGTGCTCAGGACGATCGTCGGCTGGTGAGACATGCTGGGGATAGCTGGAGGAATCTGAGATAAAGAAGAATGATGGCCGGGCCCTGGCGAGAGGTCAGGGGTTGTAATGATAGGCGACAAGTGGGCACTGGGAATTTTCTGCAGAAGAGCAGCAGCAGGACCAGAGAAAGAAGCAGAGGAAGAATTGGTATTGACTAATTTAGCCTCTTTTTCTGCTGAAGTGGTAAATCCTATTGAGACAGAAACAAAACAAAACAAAGCAAAGCAAACCAGGTCATTTTAGGAAAAGCTGACATATAACCTCTATAAAACAGGAAGTAAACATTTTTAAACATCAAAATAATCTTAGCATGAAACAGAAATCATGAGAGCTAGAGGCTTTAATGAGTGTTCATCGTGAACTTAATGAATTTTGCCCACCGAGACAACCTGGCGACAGAAACGGTTTATTTCTAGTCCTTTCTAAAAGCCGGCGTCCAGACCGCCTCCATCCAGAGCGGGCATTTTACAAATGCTAGGGCATTAGGGTAAAGTTTCTTGGAGTGACAGCTAACTCCTCTCCCTCTGCTTTTCACCCTTGGGGGCTGGGGGGTGGAGAAGGGGAAGTGCTCAGAATTTGCAAACATTAAGAAAATGAAAAATTCCTCAGAAGGAAAACAGGTTATCAGTAAGTATGAGGAAATTCTAATGGAAGAGAAAGAATCAACAAAGGAACTTCTGTGGGGCAACGCCTCACGCTTTAGCCTCATTTACTGTCTGACGACTATCTCCTCTACGTAGGTTTGAAGTCACTCACGAGATAATTTATCAGAGTGAATTTCTGTTGCCTGCTGCTGTTTGGGTTGCTTTATTTTCACTTCTTCTATTGTCTCATGGTGATCTGAAACAGAAAAGAAATCGTGATCGAATGCTCCAAATATAATTTTGTTTCCGAAATAGAACACAACTAAATAATCAATCCCGGGGAAAATTGCAGACGTCGCCACCCTTTCCCAAAGCTGGCCACATCCACAGCCCCGCTGAGGGGGCGACCAGCCAAAAGATTCCCAACCACCCCCAACCCCAGCGCCGGCTAACCAAACCAGGCAAAGATACTTAAACCCAGGGCAGCCATCCATGATGGCAACAAGCTAGGACATGCCTGGGGGAAAAAAAAAATAGTAAGGGCAGACAGATGCCTCTGCCAGGAATTCAAACTAGGGAAACTAAGAAACCAAGCTGTTGGTACCCACTGGAGCAAAGAAGTCATCATACATACGGAGCAGGGCAACTACAAAGAGACAGAAACAACAGCCCCCCGTTATCTGTGGGCGTGATACCTGGACACCCCGAGAGCTCTGTATCTTAAAGTAAGCTCCTCGGTTTTACTTGAGCAAGCTGAGTGAGTTCACTTGAGACAGGGTGATCAGTATATTCAATAACAAAATCACTCTAATAAAGTACATTTCCACTCTAATAAACCTTTTTTTTTCTACCACAGAATTTTGAAACAGGACAGCCAGGGCTAACCATACACTTAGGGAAATATTCCAAAGTCTTTCTCAAGGGCTAGTTCATATAAAAGTCTAAGAAAGGCCATTTTACTGGTCATCTGATGAGGGCCAAATGAATTATCTGCTGCCCATCACCCCCAGCAGTGGTAACACTGCCACACGCGTGTCTGACTCGGTCTGGATACTATCAGAGGTCATAATGTCGTTTCCTTCATTGAGGCCTTCCTACTGCCTCTCTTGTTATTCTTCATAAGGATGGAGCTTCTTATGTAGAGACAGTCCTTAACACATGAACCCCAGAATTTCCAGGGGCCCATTTGTAGAAACAGACGCTGTGAGAACATGCTGTCAGGGCTCCCCCTCTGCTGTCAGGGGAGAAGTGAGCACTGAATGCCAATACAGGCCCCCTCAGCTCCCCAGGTTAACATACTTTTCTCTATCCCAACTCATTACAAGGCTTCCTCAGCCCCTTTAGGCTCCCTTTCTCAACACTGTTGCAGGAGGAGCTTTTCAAAGCTTCCGCCAACCTTCTTCCCACATCCACTCAGCCAACTCCATCTATTAGACAGCAAACCTCACGGAGTCAAGGCACCCTGGCGGTCCGATCACTGTACACCTAGGAACTGTCATAGTGTCTGACATACAGCAGGTGGTCAGGATCGATGTGTAGAGGGCAGGAAGAACAGATGAATAAACTAGTTTTAGATAAGCTAGGAAAACTCAAAGAAGAGGGCTGGACTGGGGACTTCTAGAAATATCATTCAATTATACAGTGAGCTCAATATAAATAGGCTTTTGCAGACTAGCCTCTGAACCAAAAATAGTTTTTAAAACATTAACACTGTTTCTTTGGGAACACTCACTCTACATTAGAAAGGACCAATTATCCTGGCTATTTCCACCCTAGACTGTGGTAGTCTTAACAGCAGGGAACGAGTCTCCATCTTTTAATCTAGTGCTTAGCCTCGACAGGAATTGGTATAGATTTCCTTTGTCTTACACTTCCAGCTAGATTTTAAATGGATCTTACTTTGAGGTACAGAGCTTTACTTAGAACATCACTGCTGTTTTTTTTTTTTTATCATATAACATGAGCTAGATAGTTCGGTCCGCATTAATTCCGAAATCCCCAATCATGGAGTTCCCTAGCGGTGAGCTCTTTTAGAAACAGACAGAACATTCTGGGTTATCACAGTGACTGAAGAAAGCTAATAGCATGTAGGATGTGGGATTAAGGATATTAGACATCCCACCAGGTACAGAACAGTCACACGTGACAAAAAAACTCTTCTACCTCAAAAAGCCATTGCTGTGAGCTAGAGGAGGCGAGAAGTTTCACCAGAGTGGGAAATAACCATTAGAAGAGACAGAAGAGCACGGATTAAGAGCACAGCTTTGAGCTGGGCAGACAAAAGTTCAAATTCTTGTCCCACTGCACCGTGAAAGGTACCTTTAAGCAAGTTACTCAGTCTCTTTCAGCTTCTGTTTTCTCATTTGTCAAGAAGTTGAAAAACAGCACCCACTCCATATGGTTTTTGAAAGTAAAAACATCAGATCCCGTCCAACAGATTATAGTAATATGAGTACTCACTAAATGTTAGCAATCATTATTAGCTTGTCTCGAAAAGCTCTCTACTGTTAATTTTCATGGAAAAAAAAAACCAGACCATGTCCCTCTTCTGCTTTGAGGACAAAAATGTAATGCCTCCTCACGCCCCACCCCCACAACTGCACAATGTCACCATCTCGGAGTCTGTTAGTGCTTAGGCAGCACGTTATTCTTCCTTCTCCTTTGCAGATCTCCTTTTTTCACGTGTTCTTCTTATTTTTCATTAATTAACCGTCATACTTACCGCCCTTTGCCCTGCTATCAGAATAACTGTTGCTGTTTTTAGAACTTTTTGAGTGAGTCCCCAGGAAGACACTTGCAGACTTGTTTTTTTGGGTATAAAAAGTCAACACCTCCTCCAGTTCGGCCTCACTGAAATGAGGAGAGAGAGTATGGTCAGAACAGGAGGATGTTCTGGAAAATCTTTCCACCAGACTTTATTATGGAAATGGAGTCAGCTGGAGAAGGGGAAAATTAAAAGTACGAGCTGAAAACTCCCTGTTACTAGATGGTTAAATAGGAATACAAACACAGCAATCTAAAAAATTTAAAGCATGATAAGGCTTTATTCATTCCAAAGTGAATTTTCTAGACGCACTGTCCAATATGGTAGCCACTAGACATACAGGACTGTTTAAATTTAAATTAGTTAAAATTAAGTACATTTAAAAAATCTTCTCAGACCAGCCACACCTCACGTACTCAGTAGCTACAACACAGAAGGTTCTGTTGACAGCCACGTTCTCTATCAGGGGTCAACCAACCACACTACAAACAACAGGGGGTCAAACCCGAGGAGCAACCTGTTTTGTATGGTTCCTCGCTAAAAATGGTTTTTATATTTTTAAAGAAGACTATGCTATAATGCCCACATACATCCCACAAAGTCCGAAATATTTAATATCTGGCCTTTCACAGTTTGTCCACCCCACTTCCAGATAACTGAAGTATTTCACTAAAGGAATCACTTGTCATTTTAATTATCTATGTCAGAAATAAGACCTACCAGCAGAACCATGGAAGAGTTCCCTAACCGTCTAGTCCATGACAGAAACTGAAACAGAAGGTTCTAGGTCACTTCAAATATTGAAACGATCTGCCCTTTATGAACATCCACAAAATGGAAAAGCATGAGGAATCTGATGAGGGCCCACGGGATTGTCCCAGTAAACATATTATGCGTGGATTTTTAACACCCGTGGCAGCTTCTCAATGGCCCTCCGTATTTTTTTCCTGGAGCCTGGCTATATTCCAGATAAGTGGTCTTTACACGGGCAAACATTCCAGCACCATCACAAAGAACCTATATCCCATCTTCAGAATACACTGTAATGACAACCTAGGAAACTATTTCTATGAATCTCAGAGTAAACCCCATGGTCTCCGAAGTGGTGACGACTATGAAAGACCTCCGGCTGAGGTCACCAAGGGGGCGAGTGCCTCTGCACCTCCCTGTGCTCTATGTGCTTTATGCGCCGGCAGCTGGAAAGGTCAATGCTGATCAAAATATAAACTGCTTGATATCTTCTGTCTTATCCTTTGCCCGCTTCATAATTTATGTTTGCCTGCCTGACCCCTGCAGGTATCCGGATTCACCAACCTTGACAAAGGTCTCCATGTACCACCCCCAAAAAAAAAACGTAATAAAAAACTGACGCTAGAACATATTTCCAACAATCAACATTTGATGCACAATATAATAAATGTGTTCCGGCACATTTTATCGCGAACTCTCATATCACTAATTTTGGTCCATATAATTCATTCCTAGCAAACGGTCAGGCCTGGTAGGGGAGTACGCCATCGCTTTTCAAAAAGGTGGCTCTTCTTTTCTTTATTTATATTGTAGGGATCTTGAAGATCCCTGGGAGGAACGAAACATTAATCTTTTCACTTTAAATGTAGAGCCATTTTCTGAACATAATCTAGTTTTTGTTCTTTTCTATTTTTATCATGTTGATGTGAGAAACCGTTTCTTGCTTTGTTTCTATACCTCCATCGTTAATCATGTAACTCAAGACTCAAGAATGTCAACCAAATAACATTACACAGTTATGAACTCCTACAAAATGATGTATTTGTTTGCTGTGTGTTTAAGCACGAGATAGTGAGGCTATACTTAGGTCTGTACAAGGTATTAAACATAGATCAGATTATGTCGGTGGCTGATAAACCACCACCTGATTTAGCTTCGTAAACCAACAGAGAATTGACTTTCTCCTGCTTTTCACCCCACAGTGACTTTGGTGGTTGAAGACTAACAGGGTTATACAGATGTTTTATCCTTTATTTGAGTGGTGTTGTACGACTCTGTTTTAGAAAAAGGTCCTCCAGTATGAGTCTCACAAAATTTTAAATGAAATGCTTTTTTGTTACCCTTTCCTTTGGAAACACATTGTAAATGGACAAAATGGCCTGACTGATTTGTATCAAGATAGAGCTCAATGCTGAGATTTTCAATCCTTACAGCCTAGCGCTATGCATGAAGGACTTGTTCTATTTTATATAAATTAGGCGTAACCCTCGCGGTGTTGAGAAACTGCCAATTCCTCAACCCACTCAACATAGGCAAAATTTGGTCATCACCACTGCATCAGAAGGTCAGGGATAAATTCAGATTCGGTAAACACTGGCAGCCTCTAACTCCAACTTTCCAAAGGGCTCTGTCAGCAAGTCAAGTGGTGTGTACTTTGAAGGCTGTCTAGAAATACAGCCCAGATACCCAGCAGCAGTGTTTTGATCACTGAAACCAAAAGGACAACAACGTAATTGGCTGAGATATGGAGCGGCCACGCCTGTGAAGCTCACGCTCTCGTCCTCAGAGGGATTTCACTCACACTCCTATGTTAGAAACAAGGGAATACTGAGAATCGAACGGGGCCATATGTAAGACAGAATAAGGTAGTTTTTATTAATAAAGAGTATCTTCTACCTTGCTTGTCTGATGAACTCCTGAAAGTTTTCTGTGTTCACCCCATCTTCCTCCTCTTCCTCAAGTTTCTTCTTGGATTTCTTTTCAGCCATCTGTTCTGTTTCCTACCCAGTCCCCAACCCGCAGAGGAAAACAGTAAGATCAAACCGACTCCTGATAAATGCATACTTCGTCATCTGGTTTCACTGCCATTGGGTTAATTTGCCTTTAGGGTAAAGACACGATCCCTCCGGGTATTTTTGTCACCTATAAATTTGATATATTATTCCCTGCCACTATTTCATAAAACATTTTGGCATTTCCAAATCAAAGTTGCAGAAGACACGTAAGCCTTTATCATGTTTTTACTTTCTGCCCACAAAGCCCATTCAGAGAAGAACTTCTCATAGAAGCTGAGTAGCCTCTGTGCTCACACTTGCAGCGTCACCGGTATGGCCGCAGAGGAACATTTTGTTACACTTAGGGAAAGGAAAGAGTGGTCTCGGGACGTACTCCGACACCAGCATCCTAACTGAGTAAATTCTTCACTTATATAAGACATACCAAAATTCTCAACAGATCAGGAGTAAACCGCAGCTACGGATTTTTTATATTGATGTTCGACTAACCATTCCGCACATCTTAAATTCCCAGGCCTCCGTTTTCCCTTCTGCACAATGATCGTACTTTTTTTCTCCCAAATACTGATATTTCCAAAGCATTCTAAGATCCTTGGATATGAGATGCTGTGCAAAATATTCCAACCAAATAGCATACTTCCTGGTCTTGGTTGTAAAACGATGTCACTGTCTAAAACGTTCTCGAGAACAAAGTAAAACTCTCTCAGGGAAAAAGATTATGTCATTCTATTAAATCCGCCGTTCATTTGCTCTCAAATAGTCAATTTACCAATTTACAGGCATAATAAGGACAATGCAAATTCACACAGCCCGGGATTCATCTCAGATACCACAATCCTCAAAGGGAATATGGCTTTTTTTTTTTAATGTTCATTTATTTATTTTTGAGGGGGAGGGAGGGAGAGAGACAGAGAGAGAGAGCGAGAGAGAGAGAACAAACAGGGGAGGGCAGAGAGAGAGACAGAGAATCTCAAGCAGGCTCCACACTGTCCGCACAGAACCTGATGCAGTGCTTGAACTCCCGAACCATGAGACCGTTACATGAGCCGAAACCAGGAGTTGGGCACTTAACCGACTAAGCCACCCAGGCGCCCTGGGAATTTGACTTTTGATAAGCATTAACTGTGGCCACTGGGCTTTTAGAAGTCATGAGCAGCTTTTCAGACCAGCTGGGTTAAGGAAGGAGGTCTAGCTCCCTGTAACAGTAACACACAAGGGATGACAGTGATAGAAAAGACAAGGCTCTCTCCACCCAGCTGGTCAGTGGCTTCTAGCCTGTTGCTAACGGTGCATGGCAGTCTAACACACACGAGTAAGAGATAAACCACCTACCTTGTTGTACACAATAATAAAATCACCCAGTTGGTGGGCCAAGATTCTTCTGCGTTCCAGAAGTGCCAATCGACGACTGGGCAATACCATCCTCATTGAGTGCTGGAGGTTACTTGATGCTCGTTTAAGGAAGCGAACCACTAGCTCCTATTAAGAGTCATTAGGGAAAGAAAGCAGGGATTATGGTAAGCATCAGAAGACAAGATATGAAGGGTTTACCCAACAGAGATACAAGAAGAGGTATAGTATACATTTCAATAAAGAAGACCCAGAGCAAAAACATTAGGTATAGTAAGGATACAGAAAGACAAGACAGAAGAAACTTATTCTCTTCCCTCGATAAGCTGGCAATCAGAAAAGCAAAATAAGTATGTGTGCAAATAACTATGTACTAAAGAAGTAACTGCGAGAGCATCATAACCGCATGCATATAGCACTATCATAATTCACAATGCAGATACCACTTCTAATAGGGCGATAGGATAAAGCCACTTAAGGGAAAGTAGCTCTCACGGATAGTGGAAATTAAAACCATGGGAGCAGACGAAATCATCAAAGGTGAGAAGGAAGAGAAAAGAACAGAAATATTCACAGGAAAGAGGAAGAAGAGTCAGAGAAATGAAAGCAAAGAAAACCCACGGTAAAATCCCCAGAAATTTATAAAACAAAAACAAAAACACCAGGGAGAAAACAGTGTCATGGAAGCCAAGGGCGTTAAAGACCCCACGTCAAAAGCTTCCAAGAAGCTGGAGCTGAAAAGGACCAAGACCAAGACAAGGCCCTGGATCTGGCCATTGTGAGATGAGTTCAAGACAGTGCTCTCAGCAGAGCAAAGGGAATAGGAGGAAGAGGCTAAGAAATGCATGGGTAATGTCGAATAGAAACCACGAATTTACAAAGTTTAGTGATAAAGAAAAAGGAAGAATGGTTACTCTATGCTTGAGAGGTGACAGCTTCTTTTCTCGTTCCCCAAGAAGAAGGGAGCTGGCAGGGGTTAGCGCACAGTGGAACGTCATTAAAAGGGGACAAAGGGCACATCTCACTTGGCACGGGGCAAGGGATTTTGAAATCCAAAGAGATATCAATCGGATCATTCACAATATCACAAATGCTTCAAAGAGAGATTTGGTGAGACCAGGGGCCTTAAAGATAATTGTTCCTTCCCTCTCCACCCCCCGCAACATAATAAAATTGCCTTAAGATGACAGATTTGGGGACCTTCCATTAATGCACCTCCTGTGAGTTATGATAAAGAATCTCTAACCCTCACCTCGAGCAGAGAGGGTGACTGTACCCCTACGTTCCTCATCAACAAGACCACCGCCACGATCATCAGGGAACGGGTTAGCGTTTGCTCTCCAGATACATTTTCAAACAGGAATGCACAGGACTGGTATTAGGTTTTACAGCGATGATCCTAAGCATTCTTGTAACAAATCCCACTGAAATCCTGTGTGATTTCCAAGCCAGCACTTACAGCGGTTATTCTCTTCTGAGCTATTTTTTTATTCCTTGAATTTGATTTCGGTTCATTGTCCTCTGGTGCCCATTTCCTCCAGCATAAAGGCATGGTCTCATAACCAGAGGGTTGGATTTTATGGTTCTCCTCTGCTGTCTTTCCTATAGGGTGGTTTAAGCTGTTCTATTAAAATATTATTTTTTCACAGTGGAGCAGACAAACCGACTCTCGGAAAGCTAGGTTCAACTTTCCACTTGGAAAGAGCAGAGCTAACATTTTCCACTGATGGTTGAAGGATTATTCGCGATGCACAAGGTTTTATCTCTGGGTTGGACTGGCTACTTTACTTTCTCAAGTTGTTTTCTGGGATATCCATCATGTTTTTATAATAAGCCTGGCATATCTCATGCCTCTTGTATGTGGAGAAACGGAACATTACGGTAGGGCCACCACCGAGACGGACAAAGGATGCAGACTTCTCAGCCGTAAAAGTCAATCTCTTTCCAGTGGCAGATCCCTGTGGTTAAAAGACAAAGAAGGGCTCCGGCTTCTTCTATAAGTGTTGACCTTACCAAAGAGCATGAAGTTCCAGATTGTTCCAATTCAAAAAGAAAAACCAAACTTTGCTAGAATATTAAATTCTAGGCATGCTCAGATGACTGATACGCAGCAAAAATTATGACACAATTCCAGTCATCGAAGAACTTTATAAAATTTTAACTAGTAGAGATAGAATGTTAACATGGAGGATGGTACATTCTCAGAGGGCCTAGGACAAAGCATTCGCTTTCAGAGTTAACGTGACCCCTCAGGATGGAAAACAAACACCTTGTGATGCACGGTGACAATGGAAAAACGAGTAATGTACAACTATAACACCTGGGCTCATGTTCCAGTCTCACCACACAAAGGCTGTGGGACCACAGGCAAACTACCTCCCTGCTCCAGGCCTTTGTTTCTGCATCTACAAAATGGGGACGACAGTGCCCACGTCAAAGAGTTCTGACAACGTGAAGTGGCTTGAGAAAGGGCTCCGGTTGTTATTCTTTTTGAGGGCTTTGAGCGGGGCGGGACATCTAAGGAGCAATCACTTTCCGTTTCCAGAATGAAATAAACCGATGCCCTCAGACGCACAGAGCGACAAGCGTGGGCCCAGATCGAAGGTTCAGTTCACACTAAAGTAAGAGAAATCCATAAACTACAGTGTGGAATAACTCTTTCACCGGAAGAATATATTGCTCCTTACCCTTGGAAAAAAAAAAAAATGGAAGAAGAAGAGGAAAGAAAAGAAACAGGGAAAGTAAAAAGGTTCCAACAAGAAGAGCCTCACCATCTGTTCATCCTCTTTGGCAGCCCAACTGGCACTGAACGTCTGACCTCCACTGTCTTTCATCAGGCGAATTTGAACATGCTGGAGATAGGCAGAGAACGCTATTCGGGCCTGCACTTTGCTACAGAAATCCAAAACAACACACCGTTACGAGACAGAAGGGTAAGCCTACCGAACGTGTACTTGCCTCCCTCAAAGCAGGCTCTGAGGATCCTCCTTATTGGAATGGCTAAAAAAAACATGAAGTCCATCACGCAGTCATCAAATAAAGATTCCTTCTACACAGCATGTGGGGTTGTTTTTTTTTTTCCCATTAAAAGAATCAAAGATGGAGAACCCTATGTATTTTCTCATTGTTAACACAGGGGAAAAATCAAATAAGAATAGGAAGCCAGGCTTCCTATTCTTATACATTATCTCCAAACTTCTGAACAACTTTCTTGGGTGAGATGGACAGGAAAAGTATTGAATCTTCACAAGAACCTTTGCATTAATGTAGAAAGGTTTTTCTGCCTCGGAGGCCCGTACGTGTCTACTTATCAGTTGGTGCAAAAGTATGCTTTTGCCATGGCAACTCGTATTTCTGGTGTGCAAAGGCTTCCAAAGCAGGAAATAGATAAATCCTACAAAGGAACTTTTGAGCCCAAATTTTAAGGTCCTGCTTTTCTCAACTACAAGACAGGAATGGCTGGAGCCCAGAACAAATGAGTGAGGTCCAACAGAGTTTGGCGTGGATGAACTGACAGGCTGGGACGAGCCCAGATGTTCGGTGGGAAAACAAAATCTTTACATGCAGTGGAAAAAGCACCTCGGCGACATCACTGGAGAACTCCGCTGATTTCTGCTCGGTGGTCTAGGCTGGAAACAAGAAAATCTGTTCAAGCTATGGTTTAGGAGACAGGAAGGCCGGAGACACACTGATGATTTTCACTTCAGCTGTTAATCGTAGCAGATCTGTTTTCCTTCAGGAGAGATTTTGGTTACTTCAGCTGATCGGCCTTCTGACACCCTAGCCAGAATTACATCAGCGAAGATCAGGGCCCAACACAAACTCTGTTTACAACCCTCGCACACGCAACCACTGCATGCTTTCTATTCGCTGTTCCTCCAAAGTTAGGACGAAGGACTTGACCAGAGTAAACCAGACCTCCTGAGAGGGTCCGGGTCTAACTTCTGTGTACGTGTTGGAGGCACTGAAGGGGAGGGGAGGCAGGGTGGAAAGCAGATTTGCTCTTGAGAGTTTAATACAGAAGATCTGCGAAGCACAGAGTGTAAGTAAGGCTACGTGTTTCTCATTAGTGGCGACAGTTTACGGGAGCACAGTGTGATTTTGAAAAAACAAATTTCTATTTTCAAATGTTTCTCAACAAGGACAACACTCACATTCTTGTTCACCTGGAGACCATAGGCCACTGTCCCTTCAACCATTCACCTCCACGACAAATTATTTACAAGACAAAATAAATGAAAAAGATTCTTGATTTTGGTCCACAAATTCACTTGCCATCTAACGGGTAGAAATGGCACGTTTCGCAACTCTCCAAAGTAGCGGAACACCTCATTTTATTAATTATTCCTCTAACGCTAAAACATGAAGGTCTGTTGGGTAAGGGAATTATCACTTCGAAGTTGAGATTTCAATCATTATTCTATTGCAAATCGTTGCCACAAATCAAATGAACAAGTACTGAGGTTTCCATTTCCATAAACCTTATTGAGGGGACCCCCGGATTGTTAACTCTGAGACTGTCCCTAAGGTACTTGGGCACACTGGTTGGCTAGGCATTTTCAACAAACCAAAAAAGATGAAAGAATGAAAACTAGAAATGATTTATACCAGTGAAACTTGTTTAAAAAAAAAAAAGCTTATATGGATCCTCGGTATAAAAAATACGCAACTAAAGGCTAGGGCCTGGAGTCTCGAATCCTGGCCATGACCTCCCCGAGACCCCTCAGTAGCTACTGAGATGCCGCGCAGAATCATGGGTAGCTACAGGGAACGGAGTCTGAAAACCACTCATTTGCATTAACACACCAGGCAACTACAACAGTTTACTCTTGAAAGTCAGATCCATAAGATTTATGAAGAAATAATTTATTTCTATGACCACTAAGTACAATGTTATTGCTGGAAAGGGCCGTAGACTATAACCCAGTGGTTTTCAAATGCTCTATTTCAACTCAGTGGAATCCTTTTTCCCCTTCAGAAAGCACAGTTTGAAAAACATTTGTCTAACCCTGTACTTTGGCCTGAAAGAAAAGGAAACTGAGGCATGAAGCAGCTCTCTGACCGGCCACCATGATCACACAGTCAATTGGTAATCACTAAAAAGCGAGAGAGAGTCCAGGTCTTTGAAGAGTTCAGTGAGCTCTCTACCAACAGACCTTCTGCCATTCCCCATGACACTCTTCCAAACCTTAACTCCATCTCCACACCTCCCCAGACCCCGATGTCACCCACCACCCCTGCAATATAAGAACGGCCTCCTCACTTAGAAAATAAAGGCCATTGTGCATAAATACTCACGCTCCTTTCGTCTTTAACTTCTAACTGCTACATTCAGCCCGTAACGCTTTCTTTCCGACTTATTGGGAAGAGATACCCTTCCCGTGGCCTCTTTCACCGTCACTTAGGGCCCTTCTCTATCAATATATCCATTTCTGCATCTCTGGTCTTCTTACCGTCAAATCCTGCCCCTAGTCTATAAATGAGCTCCAGAATCCCCATCTTGGAGAAAAAAAAAAAATCATTTTCTCTTAGCTCACTCCTCACTCTCTCTGATGTGTTCTCATCTTCTCTGCATTGCCAAATCCTTGAAAACGTTAGCTTGCACTTGTTTTAGTTCTCAACTCATAATTTCCCACAACTCAGAGGCTGGCCCTGTGTTAGAAATGCAGGAGTCTCTTTTTACTCTTCACGCTCTCTCCGGCTGTCTGAAGCATGCGACAGCTTGGAACTCTCCTTCTGGAGCTTCTAGCACACTCCCACCTCCCAGGCTGATGCTTACCTCTCTAAGTGCTAGTTCCTATCTCTTTACTATTAAACTGGTTTTCCTCAGGGCTCAATTCTCCTCCTTTTCTCCCGTCTGTGCTTGCTGGACTAACATGAATTGGATAAGCTCATTCACTCTGAAGTTCCTAACTATCAGCTGCCCAGTCCTGTTCAACTCTGACCCTCGAAGGGATATCTTCACCTATCCACTGAACAGCTTCATCCCAGACCCCTTATGCCTCACTGTGCCCCAAATGAAACATCATTTTCATGCTGAAACCAACTCCTATGCTCCTTATGTTGCTAAGTTTGGAAAAATTCAGCCTCTCTGGAGTTCTTACAACTACAGAGACTAAGCCCTGCCAATTTTAACTTATAAATTTCATCACGTCCGTCCCATTCTCTCCATTCCTGAGGTCGTGGCTCCGGTCTAGGCCTTCATCTTTCTGGCTCTGGACTACCATGACGGCCCCTAACTCGCCTTTCTGCCTTCAGTTCTCCTCTTATCAATCACCGTCCCACAATGCACCCAGAATTTACTTTCTAACTCAAGATCTGACCATATTATTCATCTGCTTAAAAATTATCCATCTAGAAAATACAGTCCCAGCTCCTCTTAAAGCCCTTTATGATCAAATGACATTCAATTATTTAGTCGTATCTCTCTGTGTGCACTTGTCTCCATGTAACTCCACAATGCTAACCCAGGCTTCTCAAACTCACCAAGCTCATTCCAATTTCAGGGCCTTTAGATTGCTTTTCCGCCTAAGACATTCTGTCCCTCAATTTCCACAACCTCGTTCCTTCTCATCATTTGGGACTCACCTCTGAGGTTACCTCTTCACGCCTGACCTTCACGATCTAGAGAAA
Source organism: Paguma larvata (assembly GCA_030068075.1). NCBI lineage: Eukaryota > Metazoa > Chordata > Mammalia > Carnivora > Viverridae > Paguma > Paguma larvata. The sequence goes on along the minus strand of CM057827.1, from coordinate 22,923,185 downwards.
CCCTCTGCCCGATTACACTCTAACACTACCCTGTTCTGTCTTCAGTGCACCACTTACTGCCTGAAATTACCTCGTTTCTTTGTTGACTATCAGAACACCCCACAAGACCGTAGGCCCCACGAGCCTGTCTTGGTCTCTACTTAACACCACACGGCCGAGCTCATTCCCGCACAGAGCAGGTGCTCGGTAAACTTCCGTCGAGGGGCTAAGCAAATGACTAGACTATCCCATCTCTCTGCTTTTATTTGCTCTACCGGCACTTCCACACTTGGCTGTCACCTCTCGGCCCTCCTGGCCTCCTATTTACCAGCCAAAGCCCAATTCACATATTGCCGCCTCCCTAATGTCTCTCTCTCTAGCCCTCCCAGATGAGATCAGTCACTCTGTTTTCTGCATTTAAGTCACAGGGCACTTTGCCCATATTGGGACCCTTGCTCTTTAAGCGATCGCTACACAAAACCGTGAGCTGCTTGAACTCTGTGTTGACACTTGACCTCTCACACTCAAGCCCAACAGGTATTTGTTGGGCCAGTGGAACCAGGGTTTGGATCATAGCACTATACCTTGGACAAGTAGCTTCTCTTACCAAATGACATCGAAGTAATTAAATTCTTCCCTACTAACAATAATAATAAAATCAGAGTCATTACTTCCCAGGACCGCTGTGAGAAAAGGAACACGGCCGTGGAGCCTCCCAGCACAGGACCTGGCACACACGCGGGCTCTCGGTTTTACTTTCGTGATTACGAAAGGTACGCACCTAAGATTGCCGTTGTCTTGCAGGATCCGCATCAGGTTAAATTTAGGCGCCGGCTCCTGAGTCTCAAGTTTGCAGCACTGTTCACTTTTACTATTCCATTCAGAAACCTTCATGGCATTTTCTTTGGGTGAATTTTCTACCGTGACAGTCAATGAGGGGGCGTATTTGCCTTGAGTTTCTCCAAGAGACCCTGCAGACTCCTCCTGGGAAGCCTCCTGTTCTTCATCTTCATTGTCTAATGCAACTTCTTCCTCCTCTTCGCTCTCTGTCTCAGCTTTAACATTCATTTCAGCTGGCTGGGTGATCACTAAATGCGAAGAATCACTAATGTTGCTGAAAAAAGATTAGATTTTCCTCTCTCCCAATACCTTCCTTTTATCTTTTCAATAAAATCCCATTTCTAAATCAGACCACAAGAGAGGCACAAAATCACCGGCATACACTTGCCACTCTCCAGTCTTACGTATTTTAAAAGCCTAAAATGACCTCCATCAGAGTTCACGTCCCTCACCATAACGTCAATGGCTCTCTCTCAACTTCGGGCAAACATCTCGGGTAGAGTAACGTCTACGGTGTGCTGGAGGTTTTCAGCAGGGCACAAGGAGCAGGGGAACCACGTTCTACCCTATGTTTATTCATTATCTTTCTCTTTCACTGACTCGGAAGGTCTGTGAGGACACCTTTTTTACTCACCAATGAAACCCTAGTGACCAACGTGCCTAATACAGGTGCTCAACAAAGGAGAGAACGAGTGGGGGCGGGGGGGGGAGGGAGAGGAAGTCAGTTAATCAATCGTGAGAAAGAAATTCCTCTTTGTTCATGTTCAAAATACTTATATGATTTGGTAATGTCAAGGGATGAACCAGCTTTAATACCTAATTAACAAAAACCGGAACAACGATACTCGGGGTTCCACTAACTTAAACTGAAGTGTTTCTTTCTATTTATTTATTTTTGCATCTCAAGCATTTAGCCATGTGATGCTGAAATAAGAGCAAAAGCCAAAATGTATGTGCTTCAGTTATTCTTCAGCACAAATATCTTAAAATGGAAGGTTTAGGGGTGCCTGGGTGGCTCACTTGGTTGGGTGGTTGACTTCGGCTCAGGTCATGATCTTGTGGTCTGTGAGTTCGAGCCCCGCATCAGGCTCTGTGCTGATGGCTCAGAGCCTGGAGCCTGCTTCAGATTCTGTGTCCTCCTCTCTCTCTGCCCTTCCCCTGCTCATGCTCTGTCTCTATGTCCCTCAAAAATAAATAAAAACGTTAAAAAAAAATTTTTAAATGGAAGGTTTAGAAACTTATAATCCTTCTGAAATCAAGTTTCAGAGAAAAAGACTATACAAAAAAATCAAACGTATGTGATGAGGAAGGTTCCGATTCATTAAGCATGAACTAAGAAGCTGTAACTGAGACTGGCAGGACCCGGACAATGGAGTTTGGCGTAAGCTCACCAGCAGGTACCTGGGTATTTTGGCCTCATTGCCCTCAATCTGCCACTCCGTCGCCGACGTTTCCGCACCTCCAAAGACAGGAGCTTCCTCTCATAGAGGGCAGCGTGTAGTTTGGCCTTGGAGTTCATACTCTCTACCTTCAATTCCGGTGCTCCGTCAGCAGCCAGTCTATGGAGAAAAACAATATGGTAGCTACAGCCTTCAGAAAGCTCTCCTTTATTCCAAGGCTAAGTTTGACAGAATTCAGTGACAACAACAGGTTGGCTACAGTATCTCTAGTGAATTCTAAAAAGTCTGACAGGTAAATGAGAATACTGGACTCTACATTAAAGCTTCCCTAAGGGCTTGTCTGTTAAATATTCTGAACAAAAATATATCTGAAGACTATGCCTTTAAAGTATTCAGTCACACTGGCTGACTGTTAACCGCAAAGACCATAAAGTGCTCCCTGGCAGCTTATACCGAGGGATGACTGGGAGATACTGGCAACGCTTCCATGCGTAAGCTGGGTGGGGCTAGAGGTGTCTGTTTTATTGTTATTCATTATAATTTACTCAGACTGTTACAAATATTCTTCTAATGTATACGCTCTTTAATAAATACAAAGTTAGCAGAAGCTGAGACAAGGAAAGTTTGATAGCCTGTGAATATGGCAGCACAGAGCTAAGACTTATGGGGGAAAGTCTTAGTCGAAAGTTACCAAGACCCTGAGGCACACCAAGTTTTAAACATTCCAACATAAGGAACTCCTCCCTGAGAGTCTACTTAGTTACAGGAGGTTGGGGGAGGTGGTAGGGACTCTCCAGATGGTGATTACAGGTCAGGAGTTAGAGTCAGAGGCACAGACAAGGGAAGGCAGCAGAAGGTGGACAAAGCCAAGTTCAATCAGGCCATGAATGGGAAACGGGACAGGGGATGGCAGCAGCTACATTAGGCGTTAGTTAAAGTACGATAAATCTTCAGTTAGGGAAGTGACTGGTGTCAGGCCCAATCCAAACAAGGATGCGGGCAAAGTACCGGGCAGGCAGAGGTAACCAGGTGAGCAAAGAGAGAGAGGGATCTTGGTCACTGAGTCAGAAAAGAAGTACTCATGTCAATGTCTGAAGCAGGCAGCTAAGTCTGCATACTCAGAACTCAAGATCTAACTGGTTGGCTCTGAATTCTCTCTCTTGAACTCCCTGGAATTCAAACTGCATTCCCTCTGAGGTCAAGGAATCATCCTCATTTCTCTGAGAGTTTTCGATCTCTAAGCATGATGCAAAGGCCGTGTCTTTTGGTCTATTTAGGTGTCTTAGGGATGTCTGAGGGGATAAACTGGACAGGAAATCTTGAAGCTTTCTCTCGAGAGCGGGAAACTGAGCCAAGAACAGAGATGGTCCTGACACACAGGGGCAGACACCGGAAGCAAATTAATAAACTCTAAGAACGTTTCAAAGCCAGCTTACCATAGTCCGCAAAACTGAACACTGCACCCCCCTCACACACGCATGTAGTTGTGAAAATAGATTTTTAGCCAGTTAAAGAAAATGAAATAAAACTAACATTTTAAAGTAACAACTATGAGCTTCTAAGAAACCCTCACTAGACCAATAAGTTCTAAGTATTACAAGGGATGAAGCTAGGGAACGATGGAGAAACTGTGAATCTGACGCACAGAATTAATAGTTCTATAAGGGTAAGGACCAGGCTTGTCTTGTCAATCACTGGTTCAGAGATGGTCCCAACACTGCCCAGCACACAGCTGACATACCAGTAGTATTTCTGAAATAAACAACTGAATCTCCTATAAGTAAATTACAATACCTTTTAGCTACATCTACCTCATTTTATTTTTCTAACATTGTATGATGAAAGTATTGACACAAACAAAAAAGTTTTAAGAACTGTACGGCAGACGTCCACGTACCCACTGCCTAGTTTCTGCAATAAATATACTGCTACAGTTGTTTCAGCACATATGTTTCCAACCATCCCTTCTTCTCTTCATCCATCAATCCATCTCATCTTTAAAGCATTTCAAAGTTATACACAGATGTCAGTGCACTTCGGACCTAAGTGCTTTAACACGCACATCGTTAGTAGCTAGAGTTCAGTATTCGTTTTAAAGGGCTTTTCGTTTTTGCTTAGTTTGTTTGTTGGTGAGCTAAACGCTATATACAGTGAAATGCCCAAATATTAAATACCCATTTGGTGAGTTTTGACAAATGCCTAGAACTATATAACCCGAAATCTAACATTACTACCCCCTCGGAAAGTTCTCATGAAGCTTCCCAGTCAATCCCTCCCTCCTACTCCTTAGGGGACCACTGTCGTTAAGTTTTTCTCAGTACATGTGAGGTTTGCCTATTCTAGAACTTCTTAAAAGTGGAATTATACAGTATGAACTCTTATAAGTTTCCTTTCACTCTGCATGTTTTTGAGATTCATGCATGTCGTGTGAATGAATATTTATGCCTTTGTATGGCCTGGGATTAGTCCGCTCTATGAATAACCCACAGTTGACCTACTCGCTGCTTGTTGGATCCCTAGGTTGTTTCCAGTTTTGGAATATTATGAATGAAGCCGCTATGAACATTTTTGTACAAGTCACTTTGTGGTTACGTTTTTCATTCCTCCTGGGTAGAGAGCTCAGCATGGCGCTTTCACGGCTAACGAACTGCCAGACCCTCCTGAAGAACTTGTAGCAGCTTTGGCTGCCGGGGACAGTGCACCAGAGCTCCCTCAGCTCCACGGCCTCACCGTCTGATGCTCTTGGTCATTGTCAGGTTGTTCCCAGCCTGACTGAGCTATAGCCGACAAATAAAATGGTAATGTTATTTAAAGTGTACACACGACACGATGACAGAACGTTAGCCATTCTGCCGGATTTTGGTGGTATCTCATAGTTTAATTTGCTCTGATAACTAATGCTGTTAAGCACGCTTTCACGAGCACACTGGCCAGTCACGGACCTGCTTTTTGAAGTGACTGTCCGAATATTTTACCCATTTGTAAGAGGGTTGATTGTCTTCTAATTATTCAGCCCTAGGAGTCTGTTATATTCTCTAGACACCTGACCTTTGTTTGATGAATATCTTCACCCGGTCTGTGGCCTGCCTGGGCACTTTCCTAACAGTATGGGAATGATACTTTTGAGGAAATCTAGCTTATCATTTTTTTCCTTTTTGGGCACCTCTTTCTGCGTTATGTTTAAAACTTTTGCCAAGCCCAAAGTCCCAAAGACATTGTCCTAGATCTTCCTCAAGAAATTTTATCGTAAGAGCTTTTCTGTTTATGTCTGTGAATCATCACAAATTTTTCTGGGAACCCTAGGGGCTGGGGTTCATTTTTAAAAGTACGATATCCAGTTCCAGCCCTATATGTTAAAAAGTTTCCTTTCCTCGCTAGATTACTTCGGGCCTTTCCATGCAAGTCGAGGGGCCATATAAATATAGGTCTATTTCTGGACTCTTTATTCTCTTCCACTGGGCAGCCTGCCACAGCTTTGATTACCATAGCCTTGTAGTATTTCTTTAAGTAAAGGACCACTAAGTCTTTTTAAAGATTACTTTGGATACTCTAAATCCTTTATATCTCCACATAGGAAAAAAAAATTTAAGTCAATTTCAGCTTTGGTGAAGAAAACTATAGTGAATTACTACAAAAAAAAAAAAAAAAACCTACTGGAATAATGATTGGAATTGCACCATATCTTTAGATCAGTTTGGGGAGGACGGACATTTTTTGCAATATTAAGTCTTCTAATCCATGAACATCACATACCTCCCCACTTATTTAGATCTTCTTTCATTTCTTTCAGTAATATTTACTGAATATTTAGCTTTTACTGAAGAGGTATTAAACATATTTTATAAAATTTATCTTTGAGAATTTTGTATTCCCAAATGCTACCATAAACAAAATTTTAAATTTCATTTTCAAATTATTTACTATTAGTATATAAAAATACAATAGGTTTTAGTATATTGACCTTATGTTCAAAGACCTTGCTAAGGGCACTTACATGTTCTTGTAGTTATTCTGTAGATGCTTTAAAGCAGATACTATATGTTTCCACGCATAGGTGGATTTTGAGAGACTTAGCAGAAAATCATGGGAGAGGGGAAGAGGGGAAAGAAAAAAAGACACAGAGAGGGAGGGAGACAAAACATAAGAGACTCTTAAAGACTAAGAACAAACTGAGGGGTGGGGGGAGGTTGTAGGAGGGGGGAGAGTGGGTGACGGGCACAGAGGAGGGCACTTGTTGGGATGAGCACTGGGTGTTGTATGGAAACCAATTTGACAATAAATTATTAAAAAAAAAAAAGATTTCGTGTCGTCCAAGACGAAAGACATTTGATTTCTTCACTTCCAATCTGTATGCCTTTTCTTCCCCCAACCCGTGCTTCATTGTACAGCTTGGGACTTCTAGTATAAAGTGACTACAAATGGCGAAAATGGACATCTTGCTATCTTACTGCTTACAGAAGGAAGCCTTCAATATTTTACCATTAGGTATGATGTTAGCAATAGAGTTTTCATAGACGGCATTTACCCGATGAAGAAATTCCTTGTATTCTTGATTTGCTAAAAGTTTCTCTCATAAATGTGTTGAATTTCATCAGATTTTTTTTTTTGCACCTAATAAAATGATCATCTGGTTTTTTCCCCTTTGTATATGGTGAATTATATTGAATTTTCAAATGTTAAACCAACCTTTCTAGGAAAAACCTCTCTTAGTCATATGTATCACCCTTTTCTTATACTGGTGGATTAGATTTGCTAATGTTCTTTTAAGAAATTTTGTGTCTCTGTTCGTGAAGATATTAGCCTATAATATATATTTTTTTAATGCGTACTTATTTACTGTGTGAGAGAAAGAGAGAGCACACGCACAAGACAGGGGAGGGGCAGAGAGAGAATCCCAGGCAAGCTCTGCGCCTGACAGCAGAATCATGAGATGACTCTGAGCCACCACTGACTGAGCCACCCAGGCGCCTCCCCCACCTTTTTAAAAATGTCTTTGTCAGGCTTTGGTGTCATAATTAATGCTGGCATCATTAAATGAATTGGGAAGTGTCTCTTGAAAGAATAATATTTATGTTGCTCTTTCTCAAATGCTTGATAGAATTCACAAGTGAAACTACTGGACTTGGGGTTTTCTTTGCAGAAAGATTTTTTTATTACAAATTCAATATTCTGAATAGATATGAGGGCTATCCAAAACTTCTATTTCAGCTTGTGTCAGTTTTGCTAAGTATTCCCTCCCAAGGAATTCAGACATTTTATCTAGGTTGTCAAAGCAGTGGTATATGGTTATTAATAATATTCCCTTAATGTCCTTTTTATGTCTGTAGGATCTATACAGACATAAAGATCTACTTCCCGCTTTCCTATCTGATATTGGTAATTAGTGTAGTTTCTTCTTACCAGATCACTCTACGTAAGAGTTTATGAATTCTATCTTACCAGTGAGCAGTTTTAGATTTTACTGGTTTTCTTTATTGTCTTTCATTTAATTGATTCCTACCCTTTATTATGTCCATTCGTCTACTTACATGGGTTACTCTTTATCTAGTTTCATAAACTGGAATGTTAGATCAGTGATTTAGACCTCTGTTTTCTAATACGAGCATCTAAAAAGCTATAAATTTCTCCCAAACACGACTTTAGTTGCATCCCACATTTTTATTCTCATTCAGTTTAAGATACTTTCCGATTTCCCTAATGATTCCTTCTTTGACCCATGCATTAGTTTGAAGTGTTAATTTCCAAATACTAGGAGATTGTCTACTGTTACTACTTTCACATTCCACTGTGTTCAAAGGCCATACTGTTTGTGATTTTAATCTTTTTAAATGTATTAAGATATATTTCACGCAATAGCACACAGTCTGTGATATGCCAGCTTTCATTTCCTCATACCTCGGTATCACCAAAAAACTCCTGACGGCAATAGACAATGAGTGCCAAAGATGAAGAAAGGCCAGCACCCACAGATTTTTAAATACTTATTGTTTAAGATTTTTTTTTCCTTTGGTTTCATTTTTTCTGACTGCCAAATTGACAGCAATATACTCTAGGAAGCATATCCTTTGACGAGAAACTAGAAGAAACTTATCAATTAACTGTGACTTTCATTTGGTAGCAAGTTATAAGCTGACTTCTCCCAGTTTTCCCTTAATTAAATGGCAAAACACATGTTTTCCTTCTTTAAAGAAAAATTAGATTTATGCTTCAAGGGTTTTGACGAGAAACCAGGTTTATCCTCACGAATCCTTAAATGTAAAACTAGAAACTAGACATAGGATGTTTCTTTCTTGTTGTTGCCATTTTGTCTTCTCAAGAGGCAGAACACAAAGGGGATGTATGCAAAGGTCTCAAACCAGGCGGGGTATGTGCTTAGGTTTAGGAGTTTTTGTTGTGGTTGCAGTCTGTGGTTGGGCAAGGCCATCCCAGCCCTTCCTCTAAGACCCTTCTCTCCTCCACCAAAATGAAGAGCCACAGGTGTTCTGCATGCTTTCAGTTCTGTGGCAAACTGGAAGCAGTGCTGCTCAGTCCCATAAGGCACAGAGTGATGGGCTCCAAGTAGATCGAGGCCAAACGTGACCACTTATTTGACTCTACCATGACAGCGGGCTTGAAACCTCATTTACGCTTTGGTGTCTCTCACACGGCCAAACGACAACACTATTATTATCGGTTCAAATGAGACACCTATAGTTATAAAAAAGTAAATCCCAAATTTAGTTTGTATAAGGTTGCCACAGAAGAGTGTTTCAAGAGAAACATTTTTTATGTTACTATTCAAGCCTAGCCACCCAAAATAGCTATATACAATATCACGCTTAGCCGTGCATGGTCACACCTTGCGCACATGGAAAGAAATTCTCAACTTTTAAAAGTCAGTTACCGTGTTCTTCCTGTCAATAAGCTTCTTCTTGGGTTTCCCCTACAGAAGTAGAAAGGACAACTGGGTTAGAGGACTGTTCAGATATTCTATCCTGAATTCACATGCACACACGCGCTCCTGAGATAATACGGAATTATGCCAGAGAAGGCATCTTTGGGGAGAAGCAGAGAAATGTACGGAGAGAAGAAGAGAGTCCCATAAGCATGGGGAAGATCAATTAAAAACCCACAGGGAAAGGACAGATGGATTCCAGGAAAGAATCGTAACAATTACTTGCATTTGTATATTCAGTCACCAATCAAATCACACTTATTCTTTACAACCACCGTGTGAAGAAGGCTATTATTAGCCCTGTTTATAAAAAGGAGTAGGATATGATCATTTTGTGACATGCCCGAGGTTGAGGCTTAGTGGGTTCAAATTTGAACCCAAGAGTCTGGTCTCAGGTTCCCATGCTCTTCATACTTTCACTGAACCGGATTCAGTAAAGGAAACCAATCTCAGTTTTCACGGGATTTAAAAAGGTTGCTCAGAAGAAATGTTTTTCACGATTAAAACAAAATCCCTTTAAAAAGAGAGCTGCTCTCCACTGTCTCTGAACTAGAGTTGGGCTCTCACCACAAGAAGTGAAGGCCATTTACGTTTAAATGAGCTTTTGTTTTTCCTTTAAAACATTCTCTCCGCATTCAATTTCCTTTCATTTTACACATACGCTCTCTTTTTAAATTTCCTCATTTTTACTTGTATTCATTTGTGAATGTGTGAATGTGTATATTTAGCTCAGTACAATTTTACCACTGTGTAGATTCATGTATACGTCACCTCGGACAAGATACTGAACAATTTCATGACCATATGGATCCCCTGTGTCGTCCTTTATAACACACACCTTTTACCTACCTAACCCCTGGCTCCCTTTAATTTGCTCTCCGTTTAAACATTTTATCATTTCAAAAATTTTATATAAATGGGAACCTTTGGGATTGGGTTTTAAAGAAGAGACAGATGTGATCTATTGTCAAGATTTTCTATTTTTGGAAAATCAAGTAGAAATAGGTCTTCACCAAAATGTGTTGTCTTTCTCTTCCCCTGTCATCTATTCAGGCCAATGTCCTAACACTGTCATCTTATCATCGGAAAGCCTCAAGATGACTTTTTCATCAGCTGATGGTTTGTCTCAGGAATGTGCAATCATGGTTCCACATTATAATCGCCTCGGCGACTTTTAGGAAGTACCAATGCTTTAGTGTGGGGCTGGGGCCAGGGCATACACATGATCTACAAAATCCACGGGCGTTACTAATACGCAGCCAGGGTTAAAATTACCATCATACTAGAAGATGGTAAGTAAGATACTGTTTGCCAGGGCAGGGTGGTAGGTGGGGGATGAGTGGGAGAGGGCAAGAAAGGCAGACAAAATTAACTTAAAAGAAATGATGAGGGAATTAGTTTGAAAGTAATTCTGACACTAATATAACAGGATTTTTGAGAGGAAAAAAAAGTCAACTCAAATTGAAGAGAAGAGACTTACCGGAAGATGTTAGGGCTTACGACAAACACAATTCCATTTTTTGAGTGCATGTTTTTGTGTGCGTGCCCACCATGCGGTACGTTCTAGATATGGACAAAGATGAACATAACGAGGTCCTACTCTTAAAAGCCAACTTGTGAAGTAGGCAGGCTAGTAAGTAAACAAGCAATTCTAATACAATGTTGGGGATCTGAATCCCACTGAGGGACTGCAGGGCTGACAGAACCTCCTCCTAGTTTGGGTAAGAGGCTGAAGGACACAGCTAGGAGAATTTAGGGACAGACTGAAGACCATCGCAACGGGTGGCAAGCATGTAAGAAGCAGGAGGCATGAAAGAGTAAGCTGATACAGAGATATTGGCCGTGGGTTAACACGGAAAAGTAGAGATGAGGCTAAAAGGGTAGGCAAGAGTAAATCATGAGGTCTTTCTTTGCTAAACATGGAAATTCTTTTTTTTATTTCATTTTTAATATTTATTTAATTTTGAGAGAGAGAGAGAAAGCACGCACATGAGTGGGGGAGGGGCAGCGAGAGGAGTACAGAGTTTTCTGAGCCAGGTTCTGCGCTGACAGCAGAGAGCCCAACTCGGGGCCCAAACTCACAAACCGTGAGACCATGACCTGAAGTTGGACGCTTAACCAACTGAGCCACCCAGGTGCCCTGAAATTCATGTTTTTTAGAATGCTTTATAAACAGGTGTTGTTCCTGGGACCTGAAGAAAGAATTCAGGGAGTACACCAACTTGGATGGAAAACAAATTAATCCTCCCTCCAACTGAAACTTAGCATTTCCTTCATATACATGTAGGAAACCGTCTGCAGCAGTGTTAGTATGATTTTGTTACCAAAAGAAAATAATGCATCTTTTTTTTCATATTACTTTAGAGATGTTATAGGTACCTCAAAATCTTGCCAACATGGGTCACACTTTTGAAATTCCGGCGGTTATTAGACCCCCTGGTGGTCTTATTGTTGGATTGTTAGTATAGAAACACATATATTATTACATCTCAAATCTTTTTATTGCTCTACTCCCCCTAGGAGAATGCTTCCTAATTTGGCTGGGGGTTCTCGGACGGCCTGCTCCACTTTCCTTCTCCCTCACGGGAAACCCAAGGTTGGGAAGATCGCGCCTCAAGCACAGAGTCCTATGTCAGTTCAGACAGATACGATCTGTGAGGAAATTCGTGCAAACTACCTATCCTCGGCAAACGGCCCATTACTTATCAAAACAACCGGACAATCGAAGATCACCAAATATCTGAGGAAATAGAATAATACAAGCCAGAAAGAATGAGACAAACGAACAGAACTAATCTACAAGAACTAAATATAATGCAAAAAACAGAAAGGAACTTTCAACAAACTAATTAAAATAGTCGAAGAGATGTGAAAAAATGTTTGTGATATGGTGATTTAAAGTAAGAAGTGCACATTTGGTCTTCATCTCCATTTCCGGCACGGAGCCCCTAGAACCCCTGGAACGTCTTAATTGATGAGCACGGTGAAGGCAGTGAGGTGACTCTGGCATGCCCGGGATCGCTGTCAGGAGGGAGGCTGGTCGGCAGAAGAACCAACCATGTGATCGAAGAGTTGGAACTCTTGGCCCCACCCCGCTGACCTCCACGGAGGGGTGGGGGGGAGCAGCAGAGGGAGTTCAGCCAACAACCAAAGATTTCATCGATTGTGCCTTTGTCATGATGCCTCCCTCAAAACGCAAATGGAGGGCCTGGAGGCGGGTGAAAACGTGGCGATCTGGGGAGGGCATGGGAGTTCTGCACCCTTTCCCCATGCCCTGCCCTGCGCATCTCTTCCATCTGGCTCTCCCTGAGTAATAGTCTTCTAAAATAAACCAATGATCTAGTAAGTGAAACGTTTCTTGGCGTCTTGTGAGCCACTCTAGCAAATTAATCAAACCCGAAGAAGGAGAGAGTCGTAGGATTTATGTCCAGTCGGTCGAAAGTACAGGTAAAAACCCGGACTTGCAACCGGTGTCTGAATTAAAGTCCAAGGAGGGGGACGCTGGAACCTCCAATGTGTAGCCAGTCAGTCAGAGCAAAGGTGACAGGCTGGCCTTGAGACTGGCGTCCAAAGGAGGGCAAAGGTGAAGGAGGTGGGGAATGACAGCCTTGTAGGACTGAACCCTTAAACCGTGGAACCTGATGCTAAGCTCCGGGCAGACAGTGTCAGAATTGCGTTGAATTCTCAGATGCCAACAGGGGGCAACGGCTTGGTGCTACGGGAGAACCTGTCAGCCACACTGGAATTGGTACCAGAAGCATTTTACTATTACATCCATGAACTTGAGAAACTAGTCGGAAATCAAAAAGAGTCCTTGGATATTAAAATCGGACTTGCCAAAATCAAAAGGGTAAACTGAATGACCTTCTCCTGTACCAGTGCTGAAGAATTAAATAGAGAAGGCTGCAGACCAATTTAAAATTTTAGAAGAAAAAGTTCAAGAAACCTTCCAGAATTTAGCGAAAACGATGAGATCAAAAGAGTGAGAAAAAGTTAAAAAACAAACAAAAAAAAACCATGGAACATATAGCAAAAGATCCAAAATTCATCTAAGAGAAGTTCGATAAGGAGAGAAAGGAGAGGATGAGGGGAAGACTTCCCACAGCCGCAAGACTTAAATCTGCAGTCTGAAACAACTCGCCCACTGCAAAACCAAGATAATGAAAAGTAACACACCAGAACGTATCTTGGTAAAATATCTGAACTCTAAAGATAAAAGAGTCTTGTAAAAGTTTCCAGGGTGATGGGGGAGCAGATATATACAGAGAACTGAGATTCTGTGTCTTCTGAGTAAATCAGAAGGTCTCTTTATACAGTATAATTACTTTGTCAGCGGTAATAACTTCAAATTTACAGAGAGAAATGGCAAATCCCATATATTTCCTGAGAACAGATCATGAAATTATAGGAAATGGCTAAGAGCTGGGTATCCATTTTAAGAATCCTGCAAAAAAGTACACATACCTTGAAAATAATACAGATTTCTCTAAATAACTAAGGTTCCCTATTTTGATAGTCAGTTACTGAACTATTCTGCAATACAATTACATCTTAGGGGCAACAAAAGTATGTGGGACTAAGTAGTCCCTGATTGCAGTGCTATGTGAATTCCAATGTCTGCTTTCCATCGTTTCACCCTATTTCCCCTTGTATTGAGGTTATCAGTTGTCATTTTTTACAACTCTTAGTGTATTTATTTTGTGAATTACCTTTCCTAATCTGATCATTCTAATCTCTTCCAGTCTAGAAAAACAGATGATCATGTCTTGTTAAAATTGTGTCTAACGTAAAAAGGGACTGAGTAAGGGCATCTGTTAAGATTGTTTAAAGATCGTTATGGTTTAATTTGTGGCTTCTGGAAACAGTGCAAGTGCCAAGAGTTAATGAATTCTGGAACAACAAGGTGCTATGTTGTGTTTTCTGCAAGGCCGTTTCTATCAGAGATATTACAAAAGACTTTTATAAAGTCTCTTTCCTTCTTTTGTATGTACTTTCTCATCACATGATCTAGTGATTGTATAAGATTAGCAAATTTACAAGATTAGCAAATCCCTACCTGTCCTGGAAGAGACGTGTAGCCAGCATATAGTTCATGGAAGTCTTGTGTTCGAGGTAGGACCTGAAAGACAAAGAAAGAAACTGGCTATTTTTTAGGTTTGGCTGAAGGGAGAAAATACGGAAATAAAGCCATGAATCAAGCACAGAAGTGACGGGTTACTTATACACTGCTTCTAAAGTAATGTACTGTTCTCTAAAATGACAAAGGAAGAGAAAGTCGCTCAAATTAAAATAATAAAATACTAGAGTTGCAGCAGATAAAATAAAATGGAGAGAATAAATGGAGGAGTTACTTTAGAATGTAAAAAGAAAGAAATGGCAGGATTTCTAGGATTAATAAAAAGTGACATACTAAAATCGGAAAAGAAAACTGTAAGGTAAAAACAAAACCACCGGGGCACCTGTGGCTCAGTCGGTTGAGTGTCCAACTCTTGATTTTGGCTCAGGTCATGATTCCAGTCTCATGGGATAGAGCCTGCTTGAGATACTCTTTCTCCATCCCTCTGCCCCCTCCCCCCTCCCCCAGCTCATGAGCACACGTGCACTCTTTCTCTAAAATCAAAAAAAATTTTAAATGTTAACCTCTACTGCAGGAGGCATGCACTTTCTTCCAAGCTTTCCAAAGGTGGATAGTCTACACCACCGATCCCTCCACACTTTCTCCAGACAGTGCCTCAACCTTGATCCTGCCATATAGCCAGACCAGGCCCCTTACAATCCTCTCACGCCACACCTCCCATTGATCCTCTTGCCTTGGTCTGGACACCTCCTCACACTCCATCCACCCATCCATAATCTAGCCTTCAAGAAGCACCTCAAGTCTTCCCCGCTGCATGAAGCCTTCCCTGATAATGACCACTCCGCGTCAATAGAAGCACTCTTGTCTGAACTACCTTGCCCTTTACGTATGCCAAACAGACCTGCCATACACTGTCTCACAGAGGAAAAATTTTCTTCTCAGAAAGCAGCCTGATGGAGCGGGGAAAAAAGTAAGAGCCAGATGCAGAATACCTGAATCAGGGCGAGTCAGAGTACTTTCCTGGGCCTCGCTTTCCTTATCGTTAAATAGGGAGAACAACGATGTGCATGAAGTACATTATGACGACGAAGAACCATACAATTGAGCTATTTTTATTAAATGTGTAAATAATTTCTCCATAATCACACTGTTAACTCTCAAAGGGCAGGGGTTCCATCTAATATTGGTTTTATACTCCAAAGCACCAAACATAGTGCTAGACGCTTGGCTGATACCCTATAAATATATATCTAGAGATTAATAAAACATACAGAGAAAGAGATACATAGATTAATAAAAAGGCCTATTTGTGACATCTTCCCCACTCTACATGAAGGTGGCTCAATTAGTTTAATATTCTTGACCTTGCTCTGCCTCTTTTCTCAGTGGCCCCAGGAGAGGTAGAGTGACTTACCAGATTGGTCATTTAGAAAGAATAAACAGAAATGTTTCACTGAGCAGCTCCCTTTTTGCTCCTGGGTGCCAATCTCCCGTTAGGAGGTATATATCCTCTACTGGTCTCATGGGGTCAGGTGCTCCCCACGCACAGCCCAGTCTAACTTTGCCCAGAAATGGGCATGTAAATCTGTCCAAATTAGATGTTCAATGAAAAGTGTGCTTGCTTGCAGATAGATATAATCAAGTCTCCCAACCTAGATTTTATCAGTAAAACAGGAGATATTTTGGCCTCCTTCTCTCCTTAGTTTTTGTCTTATTTCTGCATTGGTTCACAACCAAACAAGTAAAGAAAGGTATCATTACTGGACTCCATAAGAGATCCTAACATTACCTGTAATTGTTTCCTTCGAATTTTCCTAAAGGCACTTAAATTAAGGTCCTGCCTCTTAAAAAACTCAAGAGTGTAGATTTCCATTTCATTAATTAAAAGATATGTTTTCTAGGAACTGCAAACACTTCAATTCTTCAAAAACGGATCAAAAGAAAACACAAGCGATATCTTTCTGTTGCATTCCTAGGTCTCTGTAAGGTATAATTACATCAATGGAATATTTTTGTAAGATGAAAGGAAGATTTCTCTATGAACAGCTGGGTTTTCAAGACGAAACAAAACAAACACAAAATGGGTACCTTCTTTTATTCCTCTAAGTTCTAGCTCTGTGCTTAGAACCGCTAATATCCCAACTAGATCAAAAGCCAGTCACCAAAGGAAAAGTAATGTGTTACATATAAATAAGTACAAAGATTCTCCACCTTATTGTAATCAGAGAATAGTCATCACAAGAGATTTTTGAGTCTTTGGGTAAATACAAATCTGCTCAGACATGGGGTAAAAGTCCACACGGCAGGGCAAAGAGGAAGGGCCAGGGCAAGGAACATTAAAAAGAAAGTGTAAGCTGAATACCTTCCAGAATTCACCCAGGGGTATAAATTGATCGGTTCCCAGAATGGAGAAATTTCATTGAATAGAGGGCTCACTTAACAGACAACTCCAAAGAGTCTTTAATAGTAAAACTCTCCTAGATCGAAACAAAAGCTATCCTAAACAAACCATAAAAATGTTTTTAAATGATCTAAGTAATGGTGAATCACTATATCACATATCCGAAACTAATACAACACTGTATGTTAATTATATTTAAATTAAAAAAAAATTTTTTTTAACGAGCATTAAAAAGATTAAGCTGATCTACAAGCAACTTAACTGTTGGACCAAACACAAACAAACAAACAAACAACAAAAAAACCTTCAAAAGCATTTAAAGAATGAACCTACTCAACGATACATTTATAACGTCCAGCATCCAATTTTTAAAAAGCACCCCTGTACACGTGAAGAAAAAGGAAATATGTAGCCCACAAGAGTAAAATCGGTCAGTAGAAATAAACTCCGAGATGACAGAGATAACAGGATGACAATGTAAAAATAGCCACTATACATATTATAATATATGAAAAAAGGGTCAAAAAAACATCACGAAAATAATGGACAAAACCAAAAAGTTCTAAAGATGAAAAATACAGTAACTGAAATGAACATTTCACTGGATGGAATGAATAGAAGATGTGACACTGCAGACAAAAAGATAAATGAATTTAGAAAGAGAAATAGAAAACCATCCAAAATAAAGAAAAAGTCTAAAAACCTGAACAGAATCAGACTCGTAGAAGAATATAAGCCAATTTTAACATGTAACCAGAGTTCCAAAAGGAGAAAGGAGAGGAAGGAAATAGAAAAAAACATTTGGAGAAATTATGGCCAAAAGCTTTCCATTTTTGATGAAAACTATAAGCCCACAGACCAAGAAGTTCAACAAATCCCAAGTAGAAGAAACATGAAGACAATAACACCAAGGCATATATCATAATCAAACTGCTAAAAGTCAGTCATAAAGAAAGACTCTTAAATGCAGGCGGAGGGGAAAAAAAGATACATTATGTACAAAAAAAAAAAAAACCAAGAATTACTACATGCTTATCATCGGAAAAATGCAAGCCGAAGATAATAAACAACACGTTTTAAAAAATACTTTTAACGTGTATTATTTTTGTTGAAAGAGAGGGCGAGCAAGCAGGGGAGAGGCAAAGAGAGGGGGACAGAGGATCCAAAGCGGGCTCTGTGCTGATAACAGAGAGCCCAATGTGGGGCTCAAACTCACAAACTATGAGATCATGACCTGAGCCGAAGTCGGATGCTTAACCAGCTGAGCCACCCATGCCATGCGCCCAATGGAACAACCATTTTTAAAGTGCTAGGAAAAAAAAGACTTATATCCAGAATGTATAAAGAACTCTCACAGCTCAATTATAAGAAAACAAATAACCTCATTTAAAAATGGGCAATCATTAAGGAAATGCAAATAAAATCATAATGAGATAGCACTACACACCTCCCAAGGAGATAAAATTAAATTGACCATACCAATTTCTGGTGAGAAAGTGAGGAACTGGAACTCTCATACACTTATTATGGGAATGTAAAGTGGTGCAACCACTTTAAAAACTGTATGGCAGTTTCTTAAAAAGTCAAATATACACAACATGGTCCAGTCATTTCACAAGTAGAATTTACCCAAAAGAAATGAAAGCACGTGTATATTTGTAATAACCAAAACCTGGAAACCAAAATGTCCACGAACAGATGAAAGGATAAGCAAATTCTGGCATGTGCCTATAACACTACTCAACAATAAAAAGGAATTAAACCAGTGATGGATGATACAACGTGTATGAATATAAAAATAATTTTGCCAAGTAAAAAAAGACCCAACAAGTAAAAAAACAACCTGTACAATTCTATTATATGAAGTTCTAGGAAACGCAGATTAATCTTTAGTAACGGAAAGCAGATCATAGCTCCCTGGGGACAAGGATGGGCAGGGAAGGAAAGAGAGGAGCAGGAGAGAGGAACTACAAAGAGGCACAAAGAAACTTCTAGAGGTAATGTAAGTATTTGTTCATTAAGTTGACTGTGTGCAGGTTTCACAGATACATACATATATTAAAACTTACCAAATTGTACACTTTAAATGTATTTATAACTCAATAAAGTTGTTTAAAAACTAACATTTCCAACACCATTTAAAAGCATGAAACACCAAGTCATAAATTTTAAAGAATACATTCAAGACCTTTACATTGAAAACTATAAAATATTGCTAAGAGAAATAAAAGAAGACCTAAATATGCACTTGTGATCAGCACCAGGTGATATATGCAACCAGGTGATGTATGGAATGGTTGAATCACTACATTGTCTACCTGAAACCAATATAACACCGTATGTTAACTGGAATTAAAAGAAAAGAAAAGAAAAAGAAGAAGAGGGGGTGCCTGGGTGGTTCAGTTCATTAAGCATCCAACTTCGGCTCAGGTCATGATCTCACAACAGTTCATGAGTTCGAGCCCCACGTCAGGCTCTATGCTGACAGCTCAGACCCTGGAGTCTGCGTCAGACTCAGTGTCTCCCTTTTTCTCTGCCACTCTGCCATTTGTGCTCTCTCTCAAAAAAAAAACATTTAAAAACATTTTTTAAAAAACAAAACAGAAGAGGGAGAGGAGGAGAGGAGAGGGGAGGGAGAGGAGGGAAGAGGAGGAGATGGGGAAGAGGAGGAGGAGGAGGAGGGGAGGAGGAGGGGAGGAGGAGGAGGAGGAGGAGAACAACAACAATTAAATAAATGGAGAGATATATCATGTTCATGGATTGGAAAACTCAATATTGTTAAAATGTCCACCCTCCCAAAATTTGTATGCTCAATGCAATGCCAACCAAAAGCCAGCAAGCTTCTGTGTAGAGGCGGACAAAGAAATTTTAAAAAGTCTTGGGAAATAAAGATGACACAAAATAGTCAAAATACTTAAATAACAAAGTTGGAAGACTCACACTATCTAATTTTAAGACTTAGTATAAAGCTATAGTAATAGAGACAAACATATTAATCAGTGAAATTGAGTACAGTCCAGAAATAGATCCAGGCATGTATTTGAATTACTTTTCAAAAAAGATGCCAATGGAATTCAATGGGGCAATTTCAACAAATGGTGCTGGAACAAAGGTACATGATACGAAAAGAAATGAACCTCAACCCTTACCTCACACCACACACAAAAATTAAGTCAATACATATCATAGACCTAAGTATAAAAGCTAAAATTGTAAAGCTTCTAGGAGAAAACATAAGAGAAACGGCTCAGTGAAACTGGGGCTGGCCAAGATTTCTAGGTAGGAAACACAAAATGTATGAATCTTCTAAAAATGTGGTCAGGTGGACTTCATTGAAATTTAGAATTTCTGTTCTTTTTTTTTTTTTTTTTAATTTCTGTTCTTTAAAGCCACTGTTAAAGAAATGAAAAAGCTAGCCACACACCTGGAAAACATATTCGCAATATAAATATCAGAGAAAGGACTTGTATCAAGAGTCCTTTAAAGCACAGTAACAACAACAATAAAATCCTAAGTTTAAAATAGAAAAAAAAGACACACGAATAGCCAATAGCACATGAATGCTCAGTATCACTATTCATCAGAGAAAAGCAAATTAAAACCACAGAGATATACTACAGGCCCACTATAATACCTAAAATTAAAAAGCCTGACAATATCAAGTGTCGACAAGGATGAGGAGCAACCAGAACTCTCATGCTCTGCTGGTAAAATGTAAAATGGTACTATTCCTTACCCCCTATCATATGACTCACCTATTCTACTCCTTGGGATTTACTAAGAGAAATGAAATCATGTATTCACACACTACATAAATGTTCACAGCAGATTTCTTCATAACAGTCCCAAACTGGACACAACCCAATGTTCTACAACCGGTGAATGCATAAATAAATTGTGGTGTATTCGTACAATAAATCAGTACATAACAATAAGGAATGAACGACTGCTTCACACAACATGGCCAAGTCTCAAAAACTTTATGATACACAAAGACTCCAGACACCGGAGTATATATATTGTATGATTCTATTTATAGGAGATTTAGAAAAACGTAATGACATAAAGCAGATCGGTAGATGTCTGTGGCTCAGGGAAATGAGGGCAAATATCAGAAAGGGGCAGGAAGGCACTTCTGAAGGTTACAGAAACGTTCTATATCTTGATTGTGGTGATGGTGGTGGTTATACTGGTGTTAATATTTGTCACAACTTATCGTCAAACCATACACTTAAAATGGATGCATTTTAATGTATGTAAACTAGATCTCAATGATGATTAAAAATAAACAATATATTGTTTTGGCACAATATAGCTGATAAAACAATTTTTTTCAAATCAAGGTAATTATGACCATAAAATTTTTTTAAAAGTGGGTAACCCTGAGTTAGGGGGCTATTAGGAAGGAGGTGGGGGATTTTTTTTTCAAAGGGAGAATAACGCACAGGTTGATTAAATGAACGTTAATGCTCCAGTTCTTAGGTTGGGTAATAGTCACACTACTATAAATAAATATACAAATAAGAAAGACACACATGGAAAGCAACGACAACACTGTGTTACAATTAATCCAACTCTGTGGACCTGAGTCGCAGATTTAAAAAAAAAAAAAAAGGTAGTCACCTCACCCATATATTTCCCATGTCTCTGATGTAGGGAATATGCGAATAAATCCACCTCTCCGATCATTTTCTTCTTTCACTCTTCGTAAAACTTTGATCTACATAAACAGAAAATACAATGAGTGCCGATTTTGGAAACCATAATCCATAAGCTTATACGGCAAAGAAAGAGGGTTATGACCCACGAATATGAAAGAAGTATGAAAGGAGAAATTAATTCCATATAAGATGGAATTTTCTGAGAACAAGTTTTCTGACATAAGTTTCTCCCATCTTGAATCTTTCTCTTTCCAATATATGAGTTGGCCATAAACATTATGAATCGCTCACTAATGTTTACTGAACCCTGTGTTAACCCACAAAGGCCTGAAATGGAGTTATCTTTACCTCCTCCATTGACAGACCAAGCACAGAACCACCTAACTTCCCCGGCACCTTCTCTCGGGCTGAGCCCACAAGGTTTTTCATTTCCGCATCGCTGGCAGAGAGTGGACGGGAACGCTACAGAGGACAAACAGAAACAAAATGTTTCCATCACTTTTCTTCATTTCCCTCTATTCAGTCCCTCAACATCATTGTCTTCCCTAATATGGATCAGCTCAACTCCAAAGCCCATTTCCTATAATTACTCTCTCAGCCTGAAACCCTGGGGAATGAATGAAAGCCAGAAGACTCAAAGGCAAGAAGAGAAAACAGAAAAGAAGGAAAATGCTATGGGTTGAGAGGGAAGCGAGCAGAAAAACAGGAGAGATGTCCATGAGATCTTCTAATCCAGTACTTATTCCTATTCTTAGTCTTAGAGTTCATCCAATATTTTTAAAGATATAGGAAAAAATCTGAAAATAACCTCCATGTAAGATTGAAGTGCATTTATTTTGGTAAATAATGATATTCTTCTCAGCAGCGGGACAAGGAGAGTTAGGAGAAGTGAGACGTAAGACAGAAAACCAAGGAACAATTTATTAGGTCACAGGTGAAAGTTGGACCATGGGATGTTTTAGAACCTGGGGGCAGGGAGGGAGAGGGGAATACGGAGAGGACGGTCACCAGTGACACAGAAAAGAGCTGTGACCAAAAGACACACTGTGACTATTGGACTTCAAGAGACCTCGATCAAGAATGATTGCCTTGGGCACTTCAGGGAGGAAGCCAAATGGGCCATGCTCCTCACAGCCTTCTGAAGGACGATGAGAATGCAAGTTTTAAGCAATTTCGATGTTAGGCGAGCAGAAAAATATCAAGGTAACAAACGAAGTCAGATGGTATGAAGCATGTGAACACCTTATTATTGAAACAGATAAAGTGACTGATAAAATAAGTACATCTGCCAAGAATCCAAGAAACATGGGTGCAAACTGTCTTTTGAGAGTCCTAGAAGTGACTCTGCCCAGAGTGAAGCAGCCTTCTTGTGAAGAACTTAGTTTTCTCTTTGGGTAAACTACTTACGGAAAGGCTTTTGGTAACTAATTTTTGGCCTTCTCAGCAATACGCACTGTTACAGACTAAAGGTTTAGGTTCCCCTACGAATTCAGTTGTTGAAGCCCTGACCCCCAATGTGATGGTATTTGGAAACAAGGCTTCTGGGAGGCAATTAAGATTACATGAGGTCAGGAGGGTGAGACCCTCCTGGCCTGATGAGATTAACGCCCTTAAAAGAAGAGGCATCAGAAGGCTTGTACTCTGTCTGCCCGAGCATGTAAAAAGAGGCGTTGGGGGCACAGAGTGAGATGGCATTCATCCACAAGCTAAGAGTAGAGGCAGAATGAAACCTGCCTTACTGGCTCTTTGGTCTTGGACTTCTCAGCCTCCAGAACTGTGAGAAGTAAATTTCTGTGGCTTAAATCACCAAGTCCATGGTACTCGGTTATGACAACCCAAGTGGACTAATGGTGCAAAGATAGCATGGGAGTCATAAAAGATAGATTTCCTAATAGGTAACTCCACGATGAAATACCTTTATGAAGACAAACATGAAATCAGCAGATATAAGCAATATGTGCAGGCAGGGACTTTTACCCAAACAGCTTTTCCTGTGGTATCTTCAGTACCCAGAATAGTACGTGGCATGGAGGAAATCGATAAATATTTGTTGAACAAATAAATAAATGAATGAATGTCCTGACACACAGATTATTCGTGGTTAGAACTAAATTTTGCAGAGGATTTGGGAAAAATTTTAATTCCCTTGCAATCTCTGGGGCTACACTGAACAGTATATGTTGGCATGAGAAGGGAGTCAACGGGAAAGTTTAAAGATTTAGGAAGGTAATCATATAAGTAACTTAATCTTTTCAAAAAATTTTCAAGTATGAATGCTTACTTAGTATGTGATTTAGTAAAGCCAAAATATTAACTGGATGCTTTAAGGGCTTTTCTCATTTCTCACACTACTTATCATTGGCTAAAAATATTTCACATGTGATGACACAGCTCTGATCAGAAAGCCACTGGCAGTTAACAGCCTTATCCAAGGTCAAGTTGCCTTATCATTCACACTATTTAAGAGTACCTTAAAGTCCTCTAAAATTATTCTGAGAGAGACTATGAAGTAAGCACTCATTTAAATGACATAACGAGGGGCGCTTGGGTGGCTCAGTCGGTTAAGCACCCAACTTCAGCTCAGGTCATGATCTCGAGACTCAGGAGTTGGAGCCCCCATCAGACTCTCTGTTGTCGGCACGGAGCTTGCTTTGGATCCTCTGTCCCCCTCTCTCTGCCCCTCCCTGGCTCATGGGCTCGTGTCCACTCGCTCTCAAATACAAACATACATTTTAAAAATGATATAACAAAAAAAAAAGATTAAGCATTTTAGAATAGAAAAACTTTTAAAAAAAAGCTTGATAAACTGAAATCTGTACTAAAGATTAATATTAAAAATATTTTAAGAAATAGTTATTAGCTATTAGAATAGTTTTAAGAAATGCATAGTTGTAGGGGCACCTGGATGGCTCAGTTGGTTAAGTGTCTGACTCTTGATTTTGGCTCAGGTCACAATCTCACAGTTCATGAGACTGAGCCCAGCATTGAGCTCTGTACTGACAGACTGCTTGGGATTCTCTCTCCCCATCTCTCTATCTGCCCCTTACACACACACACACACACACACACACACACACACACACACACACGCATGAGCGCGCTCTCTCAAAATAAATAAATATTGAGAGAGAGTGTGTGCGTCTGCCAGCACGTGTGCGAGCATGTGGGCAAGGGACAGGGAAGGGGGACAGAGGATCCAAAGCAGGCTCTGCACTGATAGCAGCGAGCCCGATGTGGGACTCAAACTTACAAACCGCTAGACCATGACCTGAGCCAAAGTCGGACACTCAACTGACTGAATCACTCAGGTGCTCCAATAAATAAACATTAAAAAAAAAAAAAAAAGAAATGCATGGTTTTATTTATAAGAACACGGATCAAATCACTATTGAATAACATCTAATCAGCACCCCCAACTTTTAAAAAATTTTTTTTGCTTTTTGTCCTTGTTTTTACTGCTCATTTCTTGTGTGTTTTTTTGATGTTGTTGTTGTAAATTTTTAAATTATTTTTATTTTTTATTTTTATTTTTATTTTTTTTTTGCTTTTTTAAGACCTAATTATTCCAAAATGGAATAACGTTCCTGACTTCCAGAGACTGAGATTATCAGGATATTGCAACCTTCCTCTACTAATCTAAACCTGCTCCAGGAAACGGTGAATTTGTGCTCCAAAATTCTCAATCTTCTCACCCAATCACTTTCAAAGAGTTGTCTCCCATACACGTTCAGAAACATTCCTTTGTTATCCACAATCCGCAGTTCCAACTCTAGCAACTCGTGTGTGTGCGTGGGCTGTCTGTGCGAGGCATGGAGGAATTCAGGGGGTGATCCTGGCTGAGGCCTTCGGGGGGTTTGAAAACGGCAGGGGCCGAGGGGTGATGGAGTTTGTCAGGTGAACACTCCAGCTGTGAGCTCCCGTAAGCTGACGGCTTTACTCTTTTATCGCCACAGATATCACCGGGCTGTAAGTAAAATGGTCGATGCTACTCCAAAAGGAAAAAAATGTGGCTAGAAACTCCTTTTATCCCTTCACCTATTTATTTCAAACTAAACTGTCAAAAAAAAGGTTGAGAGGGAGAGAAATATGAAAAGTTGTAGCTACTGAAGTTTAAGTATCTCAAATGCCTCTCTAAAGTCCTTCAGGTCTCCTGTGTCTTTGGGGAAGCTGCTGGAAAATACAAGATTAGAAAGTCAGAAGTATTTTGTCAATCTCAACTTTTCAATAAATTTGAGATCACAGAGAATTTTCTTAATCAGCATAATATCTGTTGTACTGGTCTACAGAGACATGTGTTTACTACATAGGTACAACAGAGCATTAAAATCCCAGACCCCTGACTGAATTCTACCAGTATTTATTAATGAAACGGACTATTAAGAAAGGTGACGTGAATTACAGACACAGGTGAGAGAAGAGGCAGAGAAAAAGGAGAAGAAAAGGTAAGGAGGGAAAAAGAAAGACAGAAATGCTTCTGAATGCCAAGACAACGCACCTGGAGATTAAAAGCAAACAAAAAAAGAAAAAAAAAGAATCAGACTGATTCGGAAGGCCATCAAGACTGCCAAAAACAAGAGCAAAACCCTCTGAATGGAGGCCGTTCTGCGGTTCTGACCTTGTGCACATCCGCGCAGCCACATTCTCTGGGTGGCAGAATAAACCCACGTGTTCCAGGAGATCGGCTGAACACACTAAGGAAATAAAGCTCTTCTGAATTTAGAGAGAACCAATGTTCTTAGATGACACAGGATTTTAACTACTGGGTGCTCGATGTTAAACTGCCAAACCACTGCCTAGGGAAGAATTCTGCCATGCAACATGCATCAAAGATGTAAAGTTATCATTAGTACAACTTATGATTCAGGAATATACCCAGAGGAGAAAGCTTTACACGTCCAACCTTTATTGGGAGGGAAGAGCTGACTGAGAATGTGAAATCAATGAGACGATGAGCCACCTGGCTCTACTCAAAGTTGTAAAAAACAGGTGTTGAATCAGAAAAAGGATTCTCAGCCTAAAGGAAGCTCGCAAGTACTAGCAATGAGAAGGACTGAACAAAACAGGAAAGATGAAGAGGGCGAGGTATCATAAAAGATATCATAATTGAGGAGCAAAAATAAAACCTGTCCGTCAGAAAACACATACAAAGAATAAAAATGTCCCAAGCAGTTTTACAAAGTTTGCAATTCTGTGTTAGAAACAAATGAACTAGAAATAGTTTGATTTACATGTGTCATGTCTTGCCACCGAGGAAAGGTTAAATCAAGTTTCAAAAGCAAAATGAATTAATGCTACCGAATGAAATAAAAGGAACAAAAAGGACTACATATGAATAAATCTGGGTGGGAAATAAACAAAAAATGGCTAACAGAGAAGGTTGAAGTGTAATTCATAACCAGAAGTATACTTTGAAATGAGGGGAGGTTAAAAAAAAAAAGGAAAGGAAGTAAGTAGACTTGTGTTACGGTCAAAAAGAGATATGTAACATCTGGCAATCTGGAATAAATATAAATCAGCAGGTCTCAGAGACATGCATCTTGTTATTAAGGGAACTGGCTTTAAAAAAAAAGAAACACAAAAAAACAAAAAACAAAAAACTTACCAAAACCACTTACAATTATGTTTGAAAAATCATGAAGAACTGAGGAGGTACCAGAAGATTAGAAAAAAACAAATGAGGTACCAATCTTCAAAAATGTAAGAAGTATGCTCCTGGTGATTACCGCCTGGTAAGTCTAACTTGAATCCCTAGTAAAATAATGGAACAAATATTAAAAGAAAAAAAAATCCATAAACATTTAGAGTTTAATGGGCTCATGAAGAATAAGTATGGAGACTGCTTTATTTACCTTTAAATATGCTTTCAAATGTTTATTTTTTGGACAAAATTACAAAAACAGGGGAATACAGCAAATACATTTAACGCCTTTGAGTTTTACAAAAGGATTTGTACAAATTTCATAAAATTTTTATTTGAAAGTGTATTTCTAATATGGGCTTCGTGTCATGGTATAATGAATAAAATACACCAACGAAAACCGTAAAGAGTTCAAAAAAGTAATGTAGGATGAACAGCAATGAGTCAAGTTAGGAAGCGATTTTCAGAATGGGTATTGACTAAGCATTACTTAGAATCTTCACTGATGTCTGGGAGGATGGATAAATAAATAGATAATAAAGTAATTAGTTTGCATTTGTGGATGACAGCAAATGTGGAAAGAATGGCTACAGATAAGAATATCAAAATAACACCAGATTCTACCTATCAAATGGGTAAAAGGAAAATCAATGGACTCAAAAGCGTGAAGGGAACTATGTGTTCAAGGTAAACTGTGTGTCCAGAACGATCCCAAATATTTTACCCATGTTTAATCATTTCTTTCACCCATACCTCCATGTATGTATTATGATCCTCATTTGACAGACATGGGGAGTAAGCCTCAGAGACATAAGGAAACTTGCCCAAAGTCTAACAGCTAGTTGGTATGAACCTGATTCTATCTGACTCTAAAGTCCGTATCTTTTCCAGAAAACCATGCCATCTGCCTTGGAACGGTGAAAAGTAGTTTCTGGTGAATCGAAAATCTGAACCACAGGCATTCAAGGAAGGAAGAAATTCAGAAAGAGACAATGGATTAAAAAGGAAGAGTCAGACGACAGGCAAAGAACTGTGACTTCGCAATGTGACAGCAACAGAAAAAGAAAACTTGACAAAGTGTACGTGCCCAGGGCAGGAAACTTGTGTTTGTTTTTAACTTGGCTCTGTCAAAATTACTGTGGAGTTAAGAATGCTTCATTAACAGAAAGACAGTGACAAAATAGAACACTGCAAAGAACAAGAAGAATCAAAGAATTCAACAAGTATACGGTAGGCTGAGGAAAACTAGAAAGGCTTTGTGTCAGGCGAGCAGTGTTCAAACACACAACCCTGAGTGAAGAGGCCTCGCTCTTCCAGCCACAGGCTATGGCAACCTATGACAGTTCAAGCAACCGAGCTAGACATAAGAGAATTAAAACGCGTGAAGGGAAATTAAGATTAGAATTACGTACCAAAGACACTTCTTTGGAGTCAAATTCACAAGACTATGAATTAAGCATTTTTAAAGTTCTCCTTCAGTTGATAAGATAGATATCCCTAAAAGGTATGAGAATCTAAGCTCTTTGAAGTCATCAGCTTTGGAGACTTTTTGTTTTTGTTTTTGTTTCCTGTTTGTTCACCATGGAGAGTAGCTACCACACTTAGGTACTTGCTAAACACAAAACACCAAACATTACTGAGTTTTAAATTCTACCAACTGAACACAAAATTCATATTATGGAATCACAAACACAAGACGAGACAACCATCAAGTCTTTTTGTCATTTCTTGGATTCATATAAACCATGGGAAGCACTTTGTCAAAAACAGTAGCTTATGGAAGTTATAGATCAAGCTCCCGAGCTGTCCAGAAACGGCATCAGAGGGCAAAGGCCTAAATAAATATATTGGAGCTTTTTGCTGAAGAACTACTAGTTGCAAGCGGCACTCTTACGTATGAAACATCTACAGCCCTCATTTCAAAACCTCAAATAGCAGGAGTGGCACCCGCATTGCCACCCAATCACTTCAAAAAGATGTGTAAAAGAAAAAAAAAAGATCTTTGTAGAAGAAAATGACAGCTAATCTCAAATATTGCTAACAAGGACAGTAAGAGAGCAAATACCATTCATTAAGAGTTGGAGACACAATATTTTGTCTTTATTTTTAAAGGTAGCATCTCAGACACTAATTACGACAGAGTTTCTCAGATTAATAAAACCGCAAATCATCAAATATAAGAAATTTGTACAATCGAATGTGGCCCAATACCCAAGGTGAAAATGGTTCCAATATTAAACTACTGACAACAGTACATTTCATAAGACATCTGAGGAAAAGAAAGAGTGTTTGTGAATGATATTTCCTGTCTAGAATATTCTGTTCATCATTTAAACCTGACTGCCTCCATCACAACACAATCACTATCAGGAAAATAGGATTCATAAATTCCTGCAGCCTCTACTCTTGTATTCTGGAAAGACCTCTGTGCATTCATTTGCACTCATTCTATCTTTAATTAAAGTTCAAAAAGCAGGTGCATAAAACATGTACTGTGAAAGCGCAAGGCTAAAAAAGCTTTCCATTTGGGGACTGGAAATACGAATCTGAACGAAGTCTCCAAATGATCCAGAACTTACCTGTTTGGCGTTTGATGACTGAAACTGGGCAGACACTGGACGCTATAAAAGACAGAAAAATGGAATAAAGCCTTATCTTCTCCTAAGATACCTAGGTTTTCCAACTCCTACGTCTATGATCTCACAAACAAGAAGACAACCTCAAAGCAGGAACCAAAAGCAAGAGCTCTACACTTCGTGCTTGTGAGACTAGAACATTCTTCGTGTTTCCCACCGCTTTCTCCTCTGGTGTATCTACTCCAGTCTCCTCTCCGCAGCACCGACAGCACAATCCTACCATCGCATCCTGAAATTAACTACTCCACTGACACACTGGTTCCCGGGTACATGTAATGCCGTCTATGGTTTCTTCACCCTTTAAATAAGCATCCTGCAGGCTGCTTATGGATGAAGTCATGCCATGACCTACCAGTTAGTAAAACAAAAGGCGAATAGATTCTCTACGATTTGCAGAGTGGCCAATAAAAGCTGAGCGGCAAGCTAAGAAAAGGAGTCAGTTCATCCAAGATTGACACACGGCCATGCCCAGAGTAAAACTCGGCAGAAACTCTGTGAGGCTGCACAGAAACATTCGCGATCCTTTACACACGACCCTGTGGCTCTTGCCACTGATACTGCAGGAGACAGTCTGCAAAGGACACCTCAGTTAATCTTCTACTTTCCTTATTACAAATTAAAGAAATAAATATCCTACTTTTTCTTAATAAAAAAAATTAAATGACATCTGTGATTTAAAACTTTGCTGCCTGGGGCACCTGGGTGGCTCAGTCGGTTTGACTTTAGCTCAGGTCATGATCGCACAGTTTGTGAGTTCGAGCCCCGCATCGGGCTCTGTGCTGACAGCTCAGAGCCTGGAGCCTGCTTTGGATTCTGTGTCTCCCTCTCTCTCTGTCACTCCCTGCTTGCATTCTGTCTCTCTGTGTCTCTCTCTCTCAAAAATAAACATTAGGGGCACCTGGGTGGCTCAGTCGGTTAAGCGCCGACTTCGGCTCAGGTCATGATCTCGCAGTTCACGAGTTCGAGCCCCGCATTGGGCTCTGTGCTCACAGCTCAGAGCCTGGAGCCTGCTTCTGACTCTGTCTCCCTCTCTCTCTGCCCCTCCCCTGCTTGTGCTCTGTGTCTCTCTGTCTCAAAAAATAAATTAAAACATTAAAAAAAAATTAAAAAAAATAAACATTAAACAAAAACCTTTTAAACCTTGTTGCCTGGTTTCCCTTCTAATCCAAGGTGACAGTACCCCTTAAAATCCAGTGCACTCTGTCCCACATCGCAACTCTACTACTAATGAGGGATAATCCTAGGGCAGACGGTCACCGGCAGGCAGCCCACACACTGAATCCAACTCAAAGACGTGCTACGTTTGGTCTGCAGAGTGTTTCTCCTTTCGTTGGACGATATTTTAAAAATAAGATTTCTGATTTCTCTTGCCAGTAGGAAGGTCTGACAACACGCGTCCCACGGTCATGCACGGCAGTGACTGGCTAGGGCACGTCGGTAAGACAGCTGCCCCGTTTTCGGCCGGGGCACGCGCTCAGTCTACCATTCTAGTGCCCCTCTCGGCTGCACTGTACACCCGGCCCTTGTCATTTACGCCGTCTGCCCGCAGCCCCTGCCGGCATTTGAGCGTGCAGACCTGGTTCTGATGACAAGTTAGAGGTATAACTGTTCAGTAAGAGGATGAGCTTGGCAAACGGAAACAGCGCTACTTGAAATGAGACCAGTGAGCAAAAGAAAAAAAAGGAGAAAGAGGAGTGGGAGGAGAAGGGACAAGAAAGGGAGAAGTGGAAGAGAAATAAATGGAAGGGAGAAGGAAAGCAGAGGGGAAGGGAGAGGGAAGCGGCAGCTATTTCCGCCTTCGAAGAGCTTACAATCTAGCAGAGGAGCACCAGACCATGTAAAAGCAACAAACTGATGAATGCCACGCCATGCAACAGAGAACACGTAAATAATATGGAAATAAAAAACAGAGGTCTTGACTGAGTGGGATGGATTTGATAAGAAGAAACAACCTCCAAACTTCTGAGTAGGCAAGGTAATAGATCCAGATGGGAAGGAAGGTAGACCTTTTCGATATAAAGAAACGTGAAAGGCAAAGAACGCGGAAGTGGAAACCAGCCAGGTCTCCACAGGCAGGGATGGATTCGACGATGGAATGAGTAGACGGAATGATGAGCTTGATTGGTTTAACGGACACGCAAATGCAAGGGACACAAAGCCTAGAGCGACGCCCGATCAAGTGACATTTTCAGACCGACAGGCACAGCGTTTGGTAGGCATTTATCTCATTTAACCTCAATTAACACCTCACGAACACTGAGGCTCCTTTTGAAGAGAATCACTCATAGAGAAGATGTTATTTCAATCGAGCACCTTCTTCACAAAGCCAGCCTGAAGACCAAAAAGAATGCAGCAGAGTAATGACTGGGAATCTGTAGGCTTGCCTCTCTGCGCCCTGTTTAGGAGCATATCAGTTGGATGAAAAAGAAAAAGAAAAAAGGAGAGATAATGAAAAAAGAAAGCGAAAGAAAAGAAAAACAAAAAGCAGAGAGTA
Source organism: Paguma larvata (assembly GCA_030068075.1). NCBI lineage: Eukaryota > Metazoa > Chordata > Mammalia > Carnivora > Viverridae > Paguma > Paguma larvata. The sequence continues at coordinate 22,891,125 of CM057827.1, read as the reverse complement.
AGTTGTGTTAAAAGCATATGCTATTAGCCACAGCTGAATCTAACGGCCTCCTGTCTGGAACGATCCCCAATTTTCCTGCTCTGAGTGACTTCACACCCATAGCGCTTCGGCTCACTCATTCGCGTCAGCCACCACTTTCCAGTAAGCCTCCGCTGGGCACCCTGCTGCTGAATTTGCTTACCTGAGGTTTCTGGAAAGGGTTTCGCCTGGAAGACTCAAAGGTGGGATAAATTGGCCGGGTTGATGCCCGCTGGGCAGGATCCTGGCACACAAATCCTGAATGGGGAACGGGAAACATTAAAACCCGCCATTTTCTAAGAAATTAGCAGGTATAGCTGTACCTTTTCTTCAGATACACAAACTCAGTTCCACCGTCATAAATATCACAGAGATCCATCCTCGGGAGGAAGAGGCATGGCTCTCTCGTACGCACACTCCACTTGAACTTCAAACCACTGAAACTGGACAGCACAAGAATGGAAAATATGCAGATAAATCAACCTTCCTTGTTGGGGAGCTGAATCTGATTGAAGAGATGTGGACCGTTGATGTGCTTCAGAGTAAAAGTGCAAACCACCCTTTAAAAACACACGGCTGCTTATAAAAACAAATTGTCTCAGAGTAGCTTCCTAGAGGGTGACTGGAGAGAATCCCGAAGCAAGTGAAGATTCCTGTCCTATTACAAGATCTACTTCTGGAACTGCCGAACAGGGTCTCCTGGCACCTTTCCAAAGTGGGCTTCTTGGACGGTCTAGGACAGGCTGAAGACCCTAGGTGTGAGCTCATTTCGCTTCCTAAAAAGCAGCAGATTCCCATCCAAGGAGTCTAGAGCAGCTAAGGTTTACTACACTTGCTGGTACCCCAAGTACTAGTTCACTCCAGATCTATTTCGTCAGACCTTTTTAGAGCACTAAAACAACAACCACCCCACAATATACCCACCTGACAGCCCAACTCCGTTTCAGAGTTTTGGCTTATCTACTCAAAAATGGATTTCTTCCCTGGGCTGCCTTTAGTTGTAAGTACTACGGGAGGGATCACGTTGACACCAGCAGAGACCGTCTAGTGGAAATATAGCCAGTCTCCTTTGTAACAAACCTTCCTCAGTGGGTTGCACTCCCTCAGCTCGGAGAAAAACAGACTTTCTCCAGACCTTTGCTTAATTCTCTTCCTCGGTCCCTAATTCCTGGAATTAGGTCGCAGCCCTAGTTGTGGTTCAGTCTTTGGACGGGATAGAGCCAGGGGGAACAGGAACACAGAAATACTTGCCTGAAAATATAATTTTTTAGTACAAAACATTCTGCATGGCTTAGGAACTGCCAATTAGTAACACCTAGGAGGCTTGACAAAAATGGATGCTCTGGGTAACTTTTACGTGAGTCTTCAGAAAACACTACTACTCACCTACAACAGTGAACATATCTGAAATCATACTGGCTTTAATCTTTAGGTCCAGAGGTGCGTCACTAATAGAACAGAGAAAGAAAGGGCAATTGATAATGTTATAGATGAACAGAATAGCTGCCCCTAATGGGCCCCAATATGACAGAGTTTCCAAAGGCCAATGAGAGGCAATACATAAAGCACATCAAATTCATGGAAAAAGAAAAAGCAATCTGGGCAAAAATACTAGAGATAAGAGCCCACTGTTAAACTCATCCCCTGTAAGGCAGGTCCAGCAGCAGAGCGGATTCCCTGACATGCAATCTTTTTATCCCAGAAGGTCTTGGGCAATTCAAATTGTGTGCGTCAAGAATACTGCTTCATTATCACTGAGGATTTTGGAGGTTTAGACTTTTAATATGTTCTTTTATGAGTATGCCCATCATTCTAATTATTTTTTACTGCTGCAATAGTCAAATCACATTCATAAGCAAGAGAAGAAACTCTGGTAATCTTTGTACTTTTTTCAAGCCTTCGTTTTCTGTTCTAAATCAATCTTTTTAAGGTTGTAGGCTTGCAAATGAAGGCAGAGAAACACAAGTTGTACCAAAATATCACCAGAGGATGCAGCAGGAACCCACATGGAAACAGAAACAATACGAACTAAAAGCGGGAAGCCTCCCTGGGGCAGTGACTGCCACGCTGGCTTTGGTGTTGAGGTGTTCCTCCACAAACCAGATTACTTTGCTGCAGGACCAATGCCCCATTCTGGGGATCTCTAACATTGTATGATGCACCTTGCTGGGCAATCTGCAAAGAGGAGATTTAACAAAACAGTAGCCCAACGTCTGAATCATCTGGAACATCTAGTTCTATACCTTACTACTGGGGTTAAGCCAAACTCCCACCCCACGAAGTAGTCCATCTGTCTTGAGTTGATTACTTGGCATTTTGCCGACATCTTTCATCTTTAAAAATGCAGCCACGGTGTAGTCTCCAGCATAAATCTCTAGGGTTCTCTAGCTGTTTAGAGAAGCGCACAGCTAATAGAAACTCTGGCTACTGCTGCAGATGTAAGCACAATCTTCTACGGTGTTACAAAAAAATGGGTTTCCTTCCTTCTTCTAAACAATAGGTGGGTTACAAAACTTTTAAGATTGTTTGAAGTTTTTTTGAGTCTAATCTTGGATGGATCCCAGAAGATGGATGATAAAAGGACCAAATATTATATCCACTGCTCTAGTCCCAGCTCTATACCTTTATAGTATATGCGGATTTGAGTCTGTATAAACCTGTAGTAATAAAGGAAAAAGAATACCTCATGTATTTCTTTAGCCTTAGCAAAACACCTACAAAGTTTAAAAAAGAGAGAGAGAGAGAACACGAACTAGAAATAAAAAGGAACACAAGAAGCATCCCTTGGCAGCTCAAGAAGACACTAAACATAGACCACAAGTTGACTGTGAGATAGGGATCCATGGTTGCCATCTGGAATTTAACCATGTGTCACAAATCCCTCAGATTTAGAAATTCTAGTCATTTCTATCTAATAAACTCTTGTGCCAAGAGAAATGACCAAAAAAAAAAAAAAAAAAAAAAAAAAGCATTTCAGTGTTACCAATGGAAGGTTTGTCCCTTTCTAGTTGATGGAACAGACTACTTACCAGGCCAAAGAAGGAGAGAGATTTACTTCCAACAACCATGGCTTCAGAGTAGAATCTATGAGCACATCAAAGCCATAGAGTTCTAGAAATACAACATAACACAATACACAAGATCATTTTCTGTCACAACTGAATAAAGATCCTAGAAGACTGAATCCAATCAACTCCCACCAGAGGCCTAGAAATTTGGTGAGTATATAAGTAACGAGTGGAAGTAGAAGCACAGACTCTTTCAAGTTCAAGAGAAATTAATCAAGCTCTAGAGAAAACGAGATAATGTTATAAAATTCTACTGTTTTTATCACCCACCATTGACATCCCTGAGCTCTACACAAAAAGGTAGAAAAATCTACCTGACCTCTCAAAGTTAGCAAGCAGGATTCTGCTGTGCTTATGGGTAAAAAAAAAAAAAAAAATGTTGGGAGCGGGAATGAACGAGTGCATCAAACATCAATGATGCTTTGGGTTTGTTCTGGAACGTCCGCCCGTCATATTCTGAAAACAGAAAAATCTACTGAAGGAATCTCTCTAGGGCCCTTCCACTGCATTTTCCTAAACCAAGATCTTGCTTTGGCAGCCTAGGTTAAGAAGAAATCTGAGTGTAAAATACATTTATTCTTCCACTCTCCTGTGGTTTCAATTTCCCTCTGAAGACAGAAAATACACTGGCTTGACAAAGAAAGACAGAAGAGAAAGGAGGGAGCCCGTGGCAGGCAGAGCAGGGCTGTGACGAGACGGCCTGTGCCACCAAAATTACTGAAAAAGGGAGGGAGCCAGAGACCAAATTTCCATGGTTTCTGGTTCTTTACCGATTCTCTTCCCTAACTCCTCCACTGTTGCGAAGAGCAAAGCAAGAACCTTTTCTCCCAGGATGCGGGGATAATATGACATTAACTTTGAACCCTCAGCTGGCGGCCTTTACTATTATTATTATTATTAATGAGATGCTCTCCACAGTCCTCTTTGGGGTGTGTGTGTGTGTGTGTGTGTGTGTATGAAATATATCTGACTTTCAGAAGTCCCACTCATTCTTGAACTTCCTACTCCATGTCCCTCAAATAATCTATGCCTTCTTTCCAAGAGAAAAGATGAGCTTCCTTACAGTTCCGTCAGAGGTCACAGGCCACGGCTCACATCTACAGGACGCACCCAGGCATCTTCCAGAAACTCATTTGGAAACAAATGTCTTTACTTCAAAAAGGATTCTCCCGTTTCTCAATACTCTCCAAAGCACAGAAAAATAAATGCAAATCTCTAAAAAGGCGGTGCCGCAGACTGTCTTTGGAACACATAAAATCCGCTCTGGGACCGAGAATCCTAGAAGGGAACCGGGAGACCTGGCTCTTTCTCAGGACTCTCCCGCTGACTCACCGCGGAGCTCGGAGAAGTCGTTTCTCTCTCTGACACTTTCATTTCAGCCCTTGATCCCTGTCTATCACCATCTGTCAAGACCTGTGTGCTCTGTAAACCTACATCCAGAATCCCTATTCATGCAGTACGACTTCAGCTAGATGATCACAGCTGAATTTTTCTCTCAGGAAAAGTTGTCGCGAATGAATCGTTCACGGCCAGTGCGTTCCTCTGAATATTTTACCTAATCTTCAATCATCCCACAGAATGTTCCCCCTTTTAATCTGAAAACAAGTCTTTTGTGATATAGCACTAAAGAAGGCACTGAAAAAGGAAGACGTAATTGCAAAATCGACAAGTCTGTGTTAACACTACACAAGCAGGAGCACAGGATTCAACTGATTCATAAAATGCTAATATGATTATAATAATGGCACGAGAAACAGGGGAAGGCTACTTAATGCACGTGGTGACCAGATCTGCAGAATGAACCACAAAGGAAGACAAACTGAAATCTGAGTGAGAATCAATGAGACTCGTTAGACACTTTGCATTAAGCAGCCAACACATTTACCTATTTCCCAAATTAAGAGACAAATGCCAAGAATCCCAGCAGAAAGGCTGAGAACCAACAGTCTGGGAAGTAAGAAAAAATAAAATAAAATAACTCAAAGAGAGAAAACACCCTTGACAGTGTACGCCAAATTTTTACCTGGGTGAAAGAAACCCGTCAGTGCTAAATAATTGCAAAATCAGTTTTGGATCTAACGGCACCTGTACACGCACGAGGCTCGGATCTACTACCGTTTCAAAGTGGGGCAAGTATGTAGCGGCTTTACGACACAGCGCAAAGCCCAGCTCACCTACGGAGCCCCAACTGGGAGGGGTGGGTAAGGGTGGTAAGTGGAGTGAAAAGAGAGCACTTGTATCAGGTTTCTCTCTTCGAATAATCAATTCAGCTTTAGAAAAATAATTTCGGGGGCGCCTGGGTGGCTCAGTCGGTTGAGCGGCTGACTTCGGCTCAGGTCATGATCTCGCGATCTGTGAGTTCGAGCCCCGAGTCGGGCTCTGTGCTGACAGCTCAGAGCCTGGACCTTGCTTCGGATTCTGTGTTTCCCTCTATCTCTGCCCTTCTCCTGCTCACGCTCTGTCTCTATGTCTCAAAAATAAATAAAGGTTAAAAAAAAATTATAAAAAAAAAGAAAAATAATTTTGATCCTTGGCAGGCTACAAAAGTCCTTACAATGACCCTTTTGTCTGATGATTGGTCTTTTCTATGGACATGAAAGATTTTAAAAGGTAAGAAGTAGGCTGTACTGAGAATATTCAACTTCACCTTTGAATACTGGGTGCTTTAGCAGCAGGGTCTAGAATTTCAAAAATTCAGTGTCCAGGATGAGACAGACCAAGCATTCCTGTCACTAAAGCGTGTGGGCAAGCTAGGCTTTTCCCATTCCGAGAGCTACTTCCTTTGTTCCTCTGTGTTGTCCTCATCATGACAGAAGAGCAAGAACTTTCAAAGAACTGTTGCTACCACGTAGTTCCACAATGTTTCCTTAGGTAAATTTCCTTTCATGAGATGTTATTTCCTTGAACTCCCAACTGAGTCCAAACAAACTTGAAAATTATACTAGCGACTAGTAAGAAGCAGCTTGACTCTACCACTACTTCACATTTGGGCCCTTATCTCCTTATTTCTTGAATGCAGCTTCCTGAAAAAGCAATCGACACTTAGCTGCCTTAACCTTCTTAATGCCCATTCACCCCCCAAGCCGGAAGAATTTGCTTTTGCTCCCATCCTCTAAAGCAGTGACTGTTCTCACCCTGATCGACGAAGCCCACCTTACTGCTAAACCCGAACATCTGAAACTGTTGACCACCCTTTATTTACTGGAACCTTCTTCTCCCTTGGTTCCAGGACACTGCTCTCTCCCGATTCTCCTCCTCTCTTACTCCTCTCTTCTGCCCAGCTATTCACTGGTAGGTTTGCCCAGGCTGGCATCCTCAGGGCTCTTTCCTTCTCAATTCTGCTTCTCTTCCATCTCTGTATTCTCATGGCTGCAATTAACATTATGATGATGACATTCAAATCTAGATCTTTAGTCAACTGTCTCCTGGACAACTGCCTTCTACACAACTTCGCTAGGATACCCCGTGAGTATTCAACACTCGACAAAACATAACTTGTTATCTTTCCCCCAATCCTGTTTGGCTTCTCATTATTCTTCACCTTGGAAAATGGTAGCCCGACCCACCAGTCTCCAAAGCTAGAAGCACTCTCTTCACCACCTCCCAAAATCGACACATTACCAGACCTCTTCTCTATTTCTCTTTAATCCAGTCTTCTATATTCTCGTTTGAGATATAATTTACATAAAATGAAAGAGACAGGTCTTAAGTGTACAATTTGATGAGGCTTGATAACTGGATACATCCACGTAATCCACACTCATATCAACCCGCGGAGAACATTTCCATCACCCCGGAAAGATCCCTCATGCCCCTTCCTGGTAAATACCCTGCTTCCCCTCATCATACTCCCAGATAATCACTATTCTTATTTCTTTCACCAGAGATTCACTGTCCATTCTAGAATGGCGTATAAATGGGAGCATACAGCATATACTCTTTCGAGTCTGGCTTCTTTCGATCAGCATTTCTGAGGTTCATCCACCTATCATTGTTTCTTGTTTTAAAACAAGTTTATGGAGGGGCGTCTGGGTGGCTCCGTCGGTTGAGTGTCTGACTTTGGCTCAGGTCACGATCTTGTGGTTTGTGAGTTCGAGCCCTGAGGCAGGCTCTGTGCTGACATCTCGGAGTCTGGAGCCTGCTTCAGATTCTGTATCTCCCTCTCTCTCTGCCCTTCCCTTGCTCATGCTCTATCTGTCTCTCTCAAAAAAATAAACATTGAAAAATTAAAAAAAAAAAAACACAAAAAAACAAAGCTCATGGAAATAATAAAATTATTGTATGACTTACATACAACAAAATTCAACCTTTTAAATTGTAGTTTGAGGAGTTTTGACAAATGTATGTAGTCGTGTAACCGCTACAATTAAGATACAGAACAATTCTATCACGGACACTCCCGGTGCCCTCTTCCAGGCAATTCTCACTCCCCACCCCCTCAGCGACCACTGATCTGACCTGACCTCTGCCTTTTCCAGAAAGTCAAATAAATGAAACCATACAGATGAGCCTTTGAGAGCGGCTTCTTTCACTTAGTGTCGCACTTTTGAGACTTATCTATGTTTTTACGTATCAGCAGTGTAGCTCGTTCTTTTACTGCTGCGTAGGATTCCATGCTGTGGATATACCACAACTTGTTTATCCATGCAACAGTTCAAGGACATTTGGGCCGCTTCCAATTTTTGGTGGTTACGAATAAAGGTGCTATAAACCTTCATATCCAGGTATCTGTGTGAACATAGAACATTCTTTGTCTTGGGTAAACACCACTAGTGGGACTGCTGGATCACGTGTAAGTGTACATTACCCCACATACTTCTTCCCTCCCATTCATTTCCCGAGGACTAGTCTCTCCCAGCTGCAGTCTATTCTCCACATGCCCACCGGAATTTCTAAGACCTAAATCTAACAGTCGGAGAGAGACAGGCTGTGAACTGGCCCAACAACAGACACATGATGTCAGGTGGCACTTGTAAGATTTTAAATTAGTCACTTCGAGTCACGCTGTACACTATTCCCTTTGTTGCAATTCTGTCCTACCAAGCTTTGGGTCAAATCACAATAAAAGTTTAAGAGAGTAATAATAATCTTATTGCTCTCCTGCTCAAAAAACTCCAGTGGCTGGCTGTTGTCTCCGGGAGGAATTTACACCTGTCAATCCCCTAGCATGGGGCTCCGATCTGCCTCCGTGACCTCCTCTCCTGCCGCCCCAGCCCATGCAGGCTGTACCTAGTGATACACTGAACTTCCCATTTCACAAACTGCCATATTCTGCCCTGACACGATGCTGTGCATGTCGTATTCCTTCTGATAGACACGGCTTTCTCTGGCTTCCCCTACAGGCATCGCTGCGAGCCCTTGCGTATTCCTAGAGCACCCGAGTCACTCTACTACCCGTACTGTCTTTGTCCTCTCCTGCCTGTTCCTCCCAACCACCTGAGGGCAGGGCCACGTCTCATCCATCCTTACACTACGAGCAGCATGCACCATAAAGAGCACCTAGGAAGCAATCGAGAAGTAACAACAGAAAGAAAAAGGGAAGAGAAGAAAAAAGAAAAAAAGGTAAGTGAAAAGCACTGTGAATTTTTTTTTTACTTTGACATTTAAATGTTTTATTTTTTATTTTTAATTTAAACTCAAGTTAGTTAACATACAGTGTAGTCTTGGCTTCGGGAGTAGAATTTTCGAAAAAGACGAAATAATTTGCAGCTACTCCCCCAAAATAACCCTGGCCACAAGACTTGAAACATTCGTAATAAAGCTACCAACCATAAAGACAATAAGAGGCCTTCTTATTAAAGCTACATATTAAGACGTATTAAGAAAAAACTTGATAAAAGGTGGTCTAGGAAGGGAGGGAGCAAAAAGATTTGAGAGAGAAAATAATAACGCAGCCAAGGCCTAACAGATGACTAAACATGGCACACCACTAGTTGTGAAATCAATCCACTAGCCCTCCCCAGAAATGAAGTTCCAGCCGGAGCTGTAATCCTGAGGCAGTGGAAAGTGCTGACATTAGCCAGTCCGCACTGCCAGTCAAATGCTATTGGAAGAAAGGAAATTCTTTTTACCTTGGCTTTGCATTTGAGTTGCAAACCTAAGGAGGAAGTCTTTATCTGGGGTCCAGAAGGAGAATTTGGAAAAAAAAAAACAGATCAAGATCCCACAGGAAAAGGAACTAAATAAAAGAAAAAGCCCAGAGCCAATTTGTTAACTAGTCCAAAGAATCAATATGGTATCTGGCTACCATATGTAAAGGTGGATTTGAAAGGAGAATCTAGGATTCAGGACTGCTGATTAGAGCCGAAAGAGTGCCTTTTCCAGTCCTGATCTGCTAGAAAGAATGATATCATTTCTCCCGAGATCTGGTTACAGGAGAGCAGAAGGAGAATCCAGGATATGGGGCATGCCAAAAGTGGCCGGCCTCATCAGAACTTGTCCTCATGTGAGTGCAGAAAGGGCCAAAGAGACCTGGCTCCCAACCTCGGCTTGGCCATTTCTTAACTGCACGACCTAGGATAAATTATTTGACCTTTCCAAATCTTTTTTCCTTGCTATAAAACATGGGTAATAAATACCAACAAAACTCTTAGAAGAGGGCTAAAGGGAATAACAAAGGAAAAGTGCTTGACAAACCGTCGGTACCTTCTCCCAGGTTACTTTCTACAGTAACTTCTCTTCACACGCGAACAGCAGCATGGGATAAACCAGAAGGGAGACTCTCCCGAAAAGGGAACTGTTTGCTGACTTTCACTATGATTTTGTTGGTGGCGGCCAGGTAGTTTACATGATTGAGGAATGCATGCTGCCCACTTTCCTTCCTTCAACAAATACTTACGGACACCCACCCTCTGAGAATGCCAGCTCACCCTGTGAAACGGTCTAGAACAGCAGCAATGAAAGGCCAAGCCAGCATCATTCATGCAACGAAGAGGTGTACCGAGCACGGACTGTCCTGAGCAAAGATGTTTCCGGTCTCTGACCTAAACAAAGACAGCCAGGCTCGTCCGCTCTACAAGTGGCATGGACAGCTGGCTCAGAGGACCCCAGGCTGGAGAGGACCAGGGTCTTTAGGCTGTCACTTCAGCCATCCTCACACACACACAGATAAAACTGCTGTCAGCAGCAGCATCTGTAAAGGACGGCTAACATCCTGTTGCTTTTGGCTGCTGTTCTCCAACTGGTCAAAAAAGCCATTCTCCTTGCCAGTTATGTCACAGTGCCAATTTCCCAAGCATATTTAATGGGCTGCTGTTTACACATATATTTCGCATGGTACCATATTTTTATAATCTTGAAGGCAGTAAAAATTAGATTGCCAGCAATCTATTCTATTGGGAGGGGCATCAAAAACTCTATAAATCAAGAGTACAGCGCACAAGGTGACCTGCCTGCCAACCGTCTTGCAGGCCCCTGCCCTCCAGGCCAGGTCTCCTTCGCATGGGCTCTTCGTGAACCCTCGAACCGAGGGCAAGGGTCTTAGTTTCTCAGGCCTCAACTTCTTTATGTGGACTAATTATTCCCTGGGGTCCTTTCCAGATGTAGAAATCTACGAGGTGGCATTCCATGGCTAAGTTTCAGGTAGTTTACGAAGGTTCCTAAGTCTGCATTGAAATGCCAATAATACAATGCAGGTAGACGTATATATCGCTCCATGTAAAATCTGGTTTGAGAGGAAGAAATGCTTATAATCTACGCCTTGCACAGAGCGGGGACTGAAAATAAGTTAAATGCATAAATAAACAAACGAATGGGAATACTGGAAGTACCTAAAAGCACAGTTGGGCATTACAGGTGGTGGAGTGGGAATGAAATCATGAGACAGAAACACCTAGTTCTGGAATGCTCCTGGCCAACATCCATAAAGTATAAGGGTTAAACAACCAAAAGAATATAGTGAACCCCATCGCTGGACTACTGGCTTCTAAAAGCACCAATGGTTTGTGCAAGCCAAATTCTTCTGGGAAGCTCTCAATTCCTGTTTACTCTAAAACAAATAAGAAAAAAAAAAGTTTTATTCCTCATAACTTAAACCCCAAGGGAAGTTAGTAGGAGTAAGTGGGAGCCAGAGAGACTCACACAAATATACACACATATACAAAACCATACCTGATGGGGGGAGGTCAACGAAGCACACAAAATCCCAGGGCCGACAGGAAGTGGAATTAGAACCACAAAAGCCAAGCAGACAGTCAACAACTTAAAAAACTCCAGATGCACTCACTTTATTAAAAATGAATAAAAGCAGGGAGGGGAAAGGAGACCCACAGATGATGAAATGGACTTAGGGGCATTTCGCGGAGTCAGGAAAGTCGCTGCTTATTTCGTATTGGAATCTCTACAGCCATGAAGTTCAGAAATTTTCTCAAGAGAATTTGTTCAAAAAGAACAAAGATTTTTATATGAAGAAATTTACCTTCATATAAGAGCCAAGTAGATGTGGAAAAGAAACCTTAGTTTTTTAGTCTAATGAGGTTTTTGAAGTTTGAAGATCTGTTCTACGCGCCCCTTCCTCAGGCAGTTTATTGTAACGCTAGGAGCTCCAGGCCAATCTATTAAGAAGCCTACTATCAGGCTACCAAAATGCAATTAAAGCAAGTACCAATGTTCAACAAACATTGATTTCTTGAACATCTTTTAGGAGCAAAAAAAACCAAAACCCACTACTATGCACCAGGGAGACACTGTTGCTGTCTGCCAGGAGCTTCCAGCCTAGGAGGGAGACAGACACATAAGCGGGTGCCAGATGACAATCAGGCGCCACTGCAGATGATGCAGGGGGCAGAGGGGGCTAACTCTGACTGGAACACTTAGGAAAAACTTCACTACAGAAACGATACTTGACTTCGTCTCGAAGAGATGGCAGTCACCTATTACTTAAGTAAAATAACATGAGAAAAATATTTCGGATGCGGGATACAGCAGGTGCAAAGGCAGAGGCGAAGGGGAGGACCTGGCGGGTCCAGGGAGACAGTGAAAGTACCTTGGTTTGGCAACAAGAGGATGAGAGGGGAGGGGAGACACAGGGACTACTGTCCGTGGAGAAGTTAAGCTCGGAGACTACCGGGAAAGCGCGTGTGTAAACAACACGTCACGAGACGAGAGGAAAAGAGCACAGCAGAGCAGCGTGAGAGAGAGGCACAACAGGACACTGTGTTAAGCAAGGGTTCCTAGAAGGGGCGAGGTCAAGCTGAGTCTGAGAATACAAACAGGAGTGTACCAGGCAGACAGGACCACAGAATTTACACCGAGGCACAAAGGCAGGGAGTGCTCGGTGGTATGGCTGGATTATAAGGTGAAAGAGGAGAAACTGAATTCTAGAAAATCCAGCTGTGGTCAGGTACTTAGAAGCCTTGAAGTCATAGCAAGTTTCTATTGACTAGTTAACCCTAAAGAGCCACGTAAAAGGTTTGAGAAGACACGAACACATCTGTACTTAGAAAAGGTATCAGTACCTCTTCTTTTCCTACATAATTTCAGGTCGTAGTTTATCTACGGTCTTGTGTTCACGGTCTTGACATCTCCCTTCGTTTCGTGCCCCTCAAGTACAGGCTGTTATGATAATCCATAAAAAAGATCAAGAATTACTCATTCTAGTTATAAAAAATAATGAAGAAATAATTTCTATTGAGTGCAAATCGCGGACTGGACGTGAGGCCGAGTGCTTTGCACACACCATTTCATTTGAACTTCCCGGCATCCTTGGGATACCGGTACCATCGTCACTGCATTTTACAGTGGGGAAACAGGACCAGAGTAACTTGCTGAAAATGAGAAAACGGGTAAGGGGTGCGAATGGCTTTCACATGAACTCTGTCAGGCTCTGAAGTCCGTACTTTCCTGTTCCCCTGCCTCCCGAGCAAGCCGTGACTCTCATATCCTGACTACTGTATTACTCCCCGCAGCAGCAACCCTAGTGTGTTTGACTAACAAGGCCTAACACCTGCTGAAAGCCTAGCAGACTTTACAGACACGCTGGCGATCGCTCCGGAGCTCACATCCACACGGAAAGCAAATGTGTGCAGGCGCCCTCGGTGCCAGTCCCAGCCAGGGGGTCAGTAGGCGACAGGCTTCCTGATCCGGGAGCTGTGAACTGTTTCTTACTCCTTCTCTGTGCCATCAGGGAGTTAAGGGTGGGAGAAAAGGGGAAGGAAGGAGGGAAGGAGGAAGAGGAGGGGAAAAAAGGGAGGGGGGCAGAAACCCACGAGAAAGAAGACTAAAACAAAAAGGAGTCGTCCCTGGAAACTGGGAGAGAGCACATACTGGTACCAGCCAGAGCTTCTTGGAACGGTTCCCAGTCTGGCTGCCAAAGAGCTCTGGAATATATTTGTTAGAGCTGGATTCCTGTACAGTCCATTGCAGGCTTTTTCTGATCGCACGCTGACAGAGAGACCCACACTTTAGTTCCAGTCCCTGCTTCCCACCCGGAAAGCTAGGGAGTCCTCAGGGGACCTCCAACTGAGCTCCCCACTGGCCTCGTAGTAGGACCTTCACAAGCTACCTGAGCTGAGAAAGAAAAACCCGCCACACAGACACACACACACACACACACACACACACACTCTTACTTCTGCAGAATCACTAAGCCTCTCTACCCCAGGGTCCCCTCCCAACTTCCCAGGCCCCTTTTCACACAACATAGTAAGCTTCGTGAGCCTCCTTACCGAAACAACTGCTGCGGTGAGGAACAAAGGTTTTACAGGCTGTAGCGATAGCGAGTTCGGCAGAGATGATAGTCTTAATAATCAGGTCTTCCACATGGGCCATCAGTGCTACAAAAAAAAAAAAAAAAAAAAAGAATCAGAAGAAGCAGAAGAAAAAGAATCAGAAGAAGGAAGAGACATTGCAACGTACGGAGTAAGGAGACTGGAGTCTGGAACACAGTGGGACTGTAAAAGCATATGTGCTCATTCCAGAAAGTCTCCGGGTGGTGGTCTTGCAAATAGGTGTTCCGGGAGAAGGCATGATCTATGGATAAGGTGACGCGGTCCAGAATGTGGGTGTGGGGGCTGTACTGAAGTGGCATCCTGTGACAAGAGACAGGCATGGAATGGAAAAGAAGCCTTGCCTCCCCCTTCTCAGCCTTCTCCGATCTCCCTTCCCTTGGTGGACTGAAATAAGCCTGTTGGCACAATTTCCCCTTCTGCTCAAGGCTGGGCCAGTAGTGTGTCCATTTTGATTCCTACCCCTGTACTCCTACTCGACACCGCTCATTCTCCAATTCAACAACATGAGTGAGTGAGATTAACTGAAAAATTTGAACTCAGGACCCATATGGAGACAGTATTTTAGTTTACGGCTCAACACTCAAGAAGGATAAATTCGCTAAAGGTTAAAGGACAAAGTTGTGCCTTCCAAACTAGAAACAAGAAGAGGGGTTTGGGGCGGGGGTGGGGAGGGGTAGGGGAAGGGTCATGGAAAGCCTGTTTTCCATCTCGTAAAGGGCAGGAAAAATCAACATCGAGAACGACGACCCTGTCAGAAGTCTCAGCGACACTGCCAGAATAAGAGAACGAAGTGTGCTGAGAGGCAAGGTGAGGCTACACGGAGGGGGAGAGAGGCCACAAAGGAAACGGGGCCGGTACTCACCAGTCGTATCTCTGCCTTCTTGTTTCAGATACCTAAGCATGGCACTCATGCTCCATTTGTTCCCATAATCCTCCACTTCCGGATCATCACAACTAAAACAAAGGAATGGATCAAGGTCACACACGCAGATAGGCCTGGCTGCAGAAGTCAGATTTTTTACAAATATTTGTCCTTTTCTGTTTTGAGGAAAACACTCCCTTTGCCGACCTCCACTCAGCAGCTCTTCCCGGCCCCTTTGTCATATATCCCTTTCTACCACTGAATGAAATTTTAATGAAAATGCAAAGAGCTTCCCTTACTGGGGGGTCGGGGTAGGGGAAAAGGCAGCAAATTCTTCCTCAAGCAAACAATTATGTATCACGAGAGGAAACAATGTGTGAAAGAGTGTAAACAACTTCAGAGTGGCCATAATACATACACAGAGTGCAATGTTTGAGGATACTAACCTAGCCTTTGAGCTAAGTGTCACGTGAGCCCACAAAACAACGTCTAATGCCCTTTTCAGACCAGAACGGAGTCTCGGTCGGCTGATGAGCTAACGTCGTACAGCATCTGAACGAGCTAACCTAGCACGGAAGCGCTCTGGCATCCGAAGCAAGCCCTCTCCTCTCTAGTGGTAGACACAGCTTTCTTGGCTCCCCTCTGAGGGATCACTGAAGGGAGAATGCACGAGAGCAACAATAAAACCAATGAAGTACCCCACCACCAGAGCAGCAGACTGCCCCACACCGCCACGACCACTGGACAGGTCTTGCGGGCTGGAGGCTGTGTTTTGCAGATGCCCCCTCATTCCCCACCACCACCCCACCACCCCACCACCCATCCACCATGTCTGCTCATCTTCCAGGGGGAGGAGAGGTGAGCTTCAGTTGCAAACACTGGGCACAGGACACTCCATGAAATCTATATACCCCTGGCAACTCCGCCATCACTTCCAGATTCTTTTCTTTCTTTCCTTGGACTTTCTAGACACCTATTTTTAGTCTGAGTAGAAAGTAACTGTTTGGGTTTCTTTTTTATTTTTCCACTTTCTGGCAAAATTATCAGGATGAAAGAAAACAGAGCCGAAGGGATATTTCCACACAGCTGGGCTGGTACTCCCTTCCACTGAATCGTTCTCTGAGATGGCCTCATTTCTTTCTTCGTTTAATTTATTCCTAACTTTTCTTCCCCCTGATCATACGAGTATTTCTTTTAGAAAAATTTAGGCAATACATAAAAGCGTAGGGAAGAAAACAGAAGTCACCCACCCATAATCTCATCCACTACAGTTAAGCGCTGTTCATGCTTTGGTACATATCCTCCTCGCTTACATTTTCTCCCCCTCAGCAAAAATAAACAGCTTTAGTTATCTTATAGATCCAAAGAAGAAATTAAACTGCCAAGTCGTGTCTGGTAACCTGCTTTTTCCACCTGACAATGTACAGTCATGAACGTTCTCTCTGATCTTGTGTGTACATCTCTTGTTATTTCTTAAGGTTAAGTTCCTAGAAATGGAAATGCTGGGTCAAAGGATACCAGTATTTTTTAAGCTTTTGATACATTTTGCCAAGTGCTGAAATGACCTCATTTCTTGACTTCTAAAAAGTTCCATATGCCTATTAAATTCCCACCCCTAAGTCAAGTGAGGAAAGACAGTGAAGACGAAGTGTGGGAAGGCATGTTTCGGTAGAGAAAGGCGACACTGTAACTGGGTAAGCAACGGAGAAGCAATAGCAGATATGCCTCAAAACTATGCTAAACGACCGACAGCTTCCAGTAAGTTCCTTGAAGATAAATGGAGGGCAACAAGTTGACTTTCCACCTCTCCAGCACGCGCACGTGAAACTGATTTCCTGGCGCCCGGCTCGCATGCAGCCAGTACCTGACATAGTCCCCACTCTTCTTATTCACACTGTAGTTTGTCAGGTGCATGAACTGGTTCCGAATGTTCTTGGCTCCTTGATCATATCGCACGGTTGCAAACCTGATAGAAAGGACACAAGTTAAATGCCAGGAACAGGGGTTCAAGGAAATACAGGCTCAAACTTAGGATCAGTGTGATACTAACAAAAGGAGGGTGACGTCATTAACAGATAGTGAGGGCTTAATAAATGCCCACTCCCATGGTGTTTCATATAGAATATGTAATTCATTCCCTAAAGCAATTCTCTGAAGTAGGTAATATCATATCTAACTCTTAGAATAGACATAAAAACTAAAATCTAACCTGGAAAGATTAAATAACTTGTCCAACATCATATTATGTACAACATCCATTCTTGATACAAACCCTCAACAAAGTAGGCATAGAGGTCAACATAATAAAGGCGATATATGACAGACCCGCAGCTAATAACCATCTTCAATGGGGAAGAAGAGAGCTTTTCCTCTACAGTCAGTACGAGAAAGGATGTCCACTCTTACCACTTTTTTTCAACCTAGTACTAGAAGTCCTAGCCTCAGCAATCAGACGACACAAAGAAATAAACGGCATCCAAATCAGCAAGGAAGAAGTCAAACTTCCACTATTTGCAAATGACATGATACTGTAAACAGAAAAGTTGAATGACTCCACCCAAAAACTGCTAGAACTGATAAACAACTTTCGGAAAGTCACGGGATACAAAATTAACAAACAGAAATCTGTTGCAAAGAATTATACACACCGATAATGAAGCAGTGAAGACAAATTAAGGAAATCAATCCCATTTACAATTATAGCAAAAACAGTAAAATACCTAGGAATAAACCTAATCAAAGAGGTGGAAGACCTGTACTGTGAAAACTAGAGAACACTGATGAAAGAAACTGAAGAGGACACAAAGATATGGAAAGACATCCCATGCTCATGGACCGGAAGAACAAATATTGTCAAAATGTCTATACTACCCGAAGCAATCTACACATTTAATGCAATTCTTATCAAAATATGACCTGCAGTTTTCACAGAGCTAGAACAAACAATTCTAAAATTTGTATGGAACCACAAAAGCCCCCGAGTAGGCAAAGCAATCCTGAAAAAGAAAAGCGAAGCTGGAGGCATCACAATTTCAGACTTCAGGCTGTATTACAAAGCTGTCATCATCAAAACAATATAGTACTGGCACAAAAGCAGACGCATAGACCAAGGGAACAGAACACAAAACCCAGAAATGAATTTACGATAACATGGTCAATTAATCTTCGACAAAGCAGGAAAGAATATCCAATGGAAATAAGCCTCTTCAACAAATAGTGCTGGGAAAATGGGACAGCAACATAATGAATGAAACTGGACCACCTTCTTACACCACACAGATAAATGCAAAACGGATGAAAGTCCTAAATGTGAGACCTGAAACCATAAAAATCCTAAAAGAGAACACAGGCACTGACTTCTTTCACATCGGCCATAACAGCTTCTAGATATGCCTCCTGAGGCAAGGGAAACAAAAGCAAAAATAAACTATTGGGACTTCATCAAAACAAAAAGCTTCTGTACAGCTAAGGGAAAAAAAGAGAGAGAGAGATTAAGGAGTGCACTTGTGATGAGCACCAGGTGATGTATGGAAGTGTTGAATCACTATATTGTCCACTGGGAACTAATATTACACCCATACATTAATTAACCTGAATTTAAATTAAAACAAAAAAAAAAAAAGAAAGAAAGAAAGAAAGAAATACGATGACCAGTATCAAAATCAAGGCTATCCAATTCAAAATCCCATGCTCTTAGTCACACTGTTGTTGTCCCCCATACATCTGGTTAAATGTCAAAACAATCATTTCTCCCTAAATTGAATTATTTTCTCACCCACAATATTGCTGTTTGCAAATCTGCTGGTTGTAGTAATACGTTGCATTTCCGTACATAATGCGAAGTTCAAAGAAAACAACTTTAATAATTCACAAATATCAACCCCCACAAAATCACACTGACTTCACAACACATGTTCTTAACCACAAGACGCTGCTTCTCCGAGAGAACCTTAGACAAACAGGAAGGACGAAAAGTGAAAAGAGAGTTACCCATGGCTGGGAAATTGTGTACAGGATGCTGCGGAGGACAGCGCACTAGCTGGTCAAGACACACCTACCGGGTGCCGACCCAGTGCTGGCACCGCGGCATTCTGGGGAAAATATTAAGCAGAAAGAATAAAACGACAGCGGAATGACAGATTTAAAACACACGTCCGTAGAAATAACAGCTCTGATCTATAAAGTTCATTTTAAGGAAACCGTAATGGCGACGTCAACGGCACACAAGGCGTAGGTCTGCAGAACGGCGTGACTGTGAGCACGGTGTAGGAGACTAAGTCCTGAGTCTGGAATGAAGGCAAAAGACAGAGGGATTAAACGTGGAGCCCACTGAAAACAGAGCAGCAATTTGATATCCTGGACTATCGTCACAAGAAGACCGGAGGATCAAGTATACGTGCCTCTGAAGGAAGGAACCAGGGAAAGAGAAAACTTTCCAGTGAGGCTCAACATCAACAAAAGGACACTCGAGTCGGATGGTTATGGTAAATATCAACGCCTGTTTACATACCGCTCTAACCATCTCGCCCCTCACTAAAGTGGTTTTCCCAAGAGGCATATCCAAGTGTGTGAAAAAAAATCCTGGCCGGCCACAAGTTTATTTTCATATGATTGACGAATTATTTGCATATGCTTACTCAGAATATGAAGTCAACATGAATTTTTACCACATTAAAGGGCAGCATTTAAAAATTTTCCTCTTCTCTATTTCTTCTCACCCACTCACTATCTCTGCTTCCTAATTCCCTGTACTAGAAATATACAAAAGCCAAAGAAAGAAAAGTGAAAAACAACCCAAAAAAAACCCCCAAAATTAAAATCAACAAACATGAGGACAGGAAGAAGGATGTGGACAAAGAGAAAATGTTGACCAGGCATGTATGGCTAAGGGACAAGGGTTTGATGACCATTGTGTCTGTGTGTGAGAAGGACCTCTGATTTTTTTCAGAAACTTCCAGTAGTTTTCACCTAACTTCTAACCATGCCACTCCGTGGTGACTAAACCTTGTGTATGTATTCCAACTTTCCTTCTGTAGACACTCTCCAATCAAGCAGGCGACAGCCATTCTCTGAATTCTTCTGAAATGCACGGAGGACCCATGTGGCCCCACAGAGGCTGCCTGCCGCCTCCAGACATTACCTCACAGTGACACACCTCCTGCCATCCTCTCCCCCAAAAGAATAATGATTGAGAGGGAGAGAAATGGTTCTGCTTCAGAGAAAGAGGGTTTTCATCTCCTCTCGAAAGAAGTACTTGATCTAACTTGGTCAACAACAACAAAAAAGACTGGCAAAAGCCTGACGACTGAGTAACCTGTATTCCACACATCTATCATTCCTACACCCCTTTTTTCAATAGGACTGCATCTCTAAAAAGCAAGTTTTCTTCCTCCTACTCTTCCTTCTCACTGAGGAATTTATATTCTCAACTCCAGCAAGGACAAGATTATTAGTGTCACAGAGTGGGCTTCTAAAGAGAGTAAGAAGCAGTAAGAAGAATTAGAGAAAACAAAAACAAAAACAAAAACCTAAGCTCAATGGCAAGTTATCAAAAGAGCCAAAAATTACACTATTTCACTTAGCCCGATGGGGAACGAAGAAGGCCGTGTAGGTGTGTGTGCTCACCTCTCCTGCTAAGCCAGGAAGACACTATGCTTCTCACTAAAGTCCCTATGAACCAGACCATGTTCGTCTCTGGTCACCGTCTTCCAACATTTCCTTCGTATCATCTAGACCAGAGGTCCCAGTGGCCTACTAATCAAGTTCTGATTGTTTGGTTGTTATTTTACATTTATTTATTTTTGAGAGAGAGCGAGCGAGTGCGCGCGAGCAAGCACAAGTGGGGGAGGGGCGGAGAGAGAGGGAGACACAGAATCGGAAGCAGGCTCCAGGCCCTGAGCTGTTAGCACAGAGCCCAGTGAGGGGCTCGAACTCACAAACCATGAGATCATGACCTGAGCCGAAGTCAGATGCTTAACTGACTGAGCCACCCAGGCGCCCCTCAAGTTCTGATTAATCCACAAACTTTAAAAAAAAAAAAAAGGAAAAAGGAAACAAAAAACTTGAATGACTTGGCCAACATTTAAAACTTATTTAAAAATTAGACCTTCCTTCCCGCAGGCAGTGCTTACGTGAGGAAGGCAGTACACAGGAGAGGCAGGGCAGTGCACAGGCAGTACAAGGAGGTTATCCGTGCAGGGTGGTGGCCTCACGGGGCTCAAAGTCCACAAAAGGAGGGCATCTGAGGGGGGCGGTGGCCAAGGAGGGTGAGAGATTGGCCACACAAAAGGGAACTGAGTAAATAAATATGTTGAAGATAATAGGAGTCAGATTTCTCACTGTTGGAGAAGAGAGATTAAAAACAAGGAAAGGGAAAAACTAGAACAAACTCTGTAGTTTTGAAGGAGAATTGGGAGGTGCTAGTATAAATTCCTGCTTTCAATATATGGAGACACTTAGAGAAGCAGATGCAGATGTCAGTGTGTGTGTGTACGTGCACACGTAACAAACGAAGATTTCCTAGGTCTGTCCACTTCGAGGACCTCAGAGCAGAGACACCTCAGAGCAAGGAGCTTATCTAGCTCTCAGATACTGATTTCTAAATAGTATTCTCCATTAAAAGCAATCAATGCTCCTTGGAGAAAACTGGTTGATTCCATAGCTGGTGCAGAGAAAGAACAAGACGAGCCTGAAACAGCTTGTGCCCAAAGAAAGGACGGGATGCAAAAGCCGGCTTACAGGGGCTCCTGTTGGCCAAATCTGAGAGGATGTAACATCAAACTAAATCCTGATGGAAAGCATCATAACCCATTGGGTAAAACAGGAATCCTCACTGGTATAAATAAATAAATAAATGAATAAATAAATGGGACAAAGAGCTCTGCCTTGGAGCAAAATGCCAAATAAAAAAAGGAAAAAGAATGATGGAATTAGAAAATCATCATTTAACAACCGTCACAGTAATAACGCAGGCAAGAAACATCAACGGATATTAAAGTCAATGGGTAAAAACTAAATGTGGAATGAGATTTTACATCATCTCAAGGTCTCTCCTCTTAAGATACCTATTAATTACGGAGGGAAACACAAGGTAACTTTACGGTGGCGAAACCTGGCAGATAGCACCTGAATCGAGTGGTCAAACACCACTAAATAGCTACCGTGTGCCATCAGATGTAACGCCATGACGACACGGCATCCCTTCTGTGGTATTCTGGCCAAAAATACTGACCTGGGTCTAATCATGAAAAAATATCAGACAAATCCAACTGAGGGACATTCTAAAAAATGATGGGCCTGTACTCCTCACAAACGCAAAGGCTACGAAAGTCATGGGAAGACTATGGGAACCGTTCCAAACCAAAGAAGACTAAAGAGACATGACAACTAAATATCACACGTGGTCCCGGATCCGACCCTTTTGTTATAGACAACATTATTGGGACACCTGGCCAAATCTGAATGGGGTCTCTCCATGAAAGGTAAAAGGTAACTCTGTGCTATTTTTGTGGCTTTTCTAGAAGTCTGCAGTGGTTTAAAATTAAAACATAAGTGTCTCAGTAAAAATCTAGGTTTTCCGCCAACCTTAAAAAACAAAAGATCTGGCAATACACCTTGTCTTAGTCCATTTGGGCTGCTGTAACAAAATGCTGTACACTGGGCAGCTTCTAAACAACAGAAATAGATTTCTCACTGTTCTGGAGGCTGGAAGTCCAAGATCAAGGTTCAGGCGGACAGACCGCAGCTTCTGGCTGTGTGCTCACATGGCGGAAGGGGCAAGGAAACTCTCTGGGCCCTCTTTTATAAAAGGGCACTAATCACATTCAGGAGGGCTTCACCCTCATGACCTAATCACCTCCCACGGGCCTAACCTCCTAATACCATCACCTTGGTGGGGGGGGGGTGGGATTTCAACGTACGAGTTCTGCGGGGAGACACGAACATACAGGCCACAGCACCACTGCGCACCAGCACGCGGCAGGCACCGAGTAGCAAATGCCCTGTAAGTGGCACATGCGCGCCCCAGCTTCCACCAGGCCACTGCTTTCTGAATGTCCCCGTGAGCCTTTAGGTTTGTGGCCCTTGATTTAGACCTTCACATACCCAGCTGCAGCCTGTTTGGGTCTGAAAGCTTCAATACAAGTTCTTTATGAGCCACAAACTTAAAGAGGTAATTCTCTACTCGCCACCCCAGGACCAAGTTTCCAAATAGGGCGCCTAACACATACTGAAATCTACATGATGCATGGAGTCTTGAACCTCCCTCTTAATGGAATCAAGATTTAGAAAAAGCTCTAATGACAGAATTTCAGCCTTGACCTTTACCAAAAAAAAAAAAAAAGGGGAATGGGGAAGGGATGGATGGGGAGCTTCTACTTCTTTGCCAAATCGGAAATTCTGGGTACTATTTCACTGCCTATATGAAGAGAGAAATATATGCTTTTTTTTTTTTTAAACCACACTAAAACATAAATTATTTTTATTCTGACAATAAATTCTGAAGTCAGAAGCTATACTTCCCTTTTGCTTTCTAATGTTTCTCAATGAGAATGGAGACAACGGTAACAACTTGTCTAAAACTCTTGAGTGTCTGTGTGAAGGCAGGGGTCCCGTGTTAGACACACAGAAGGTACTGGAGAAGCATGAGCTGAAACTGCACCTGAGCCGCTTCTCCCAGGAACTTCACCGGGAACCAAAGCGGGAAGGAAAGCACAGAATCAGTGGGATCCTTGAAACTCTCCTCCTCCGTTCAAATACTATTTTGTTCTTCAAAGATACTGCACCATAGCCAGAGTCACGGCTAATCTGGATACAGGACACTTGGTCCCTCCCCTTTGATAGTCACATAACCTAACACACATTCAGTCCAAACGTACAAAGGAGAAAGGAGGCCGGCCCTGGGGAGATCCTGGCCGTGGCACGGGAGCTATCTTTCAGCAGGTGTAGCCATCCCGCGCCAGAAAGGCCTGGAGGATAAAGAGACAGCACCTCAGGCAGCCTTGCCAGGAGCCACTGGGTTTCATCCTGGCCTGACCCAGAAAAATCTTATGGAAGGGAACAAGAGGCCCAGGAGCTCTCTGATCTGCTGTCAACCAGCTGCAGCCGAGAGACTGCCAAAGCGGGGCAGTGACTAGGCAGCGCCCCACGGAGCCGTCTGGGAGGGGATTACCAGCCTGATCCCCTGTCTTCAGCGCCAGAAATGACTCAAACTTCACAAACAGCAAGGGCCTGCCAGGGAGGGTGACAATGAGCACTGGAGAGGGTTTTCTTCCCCTTGTTGCTGTCTCTACACCACCCCCCCCACCCCCCCCTCGCTGCTGTGGCAGAGATTCTGGACAGTGTGCAGGCTGTGAGGTAATCTGAATTCCTTGGCAACCGGCAAGTACCTGAATTCTTTCAAAACCACAGGAATCCAGCAGAGAAAAGGTAAATACCCCTGCGGAGCCAGTGTTAATTAGCAAGGAAGGCTACTGAAGAAGGAACTGGGGGTGGGGAGGAAGGGAGAGGCATTCCTAATGCGTTGGGGTCTTTTCTGAATTCTCGCTGAATGATACGGCAGAGGCAGAAAAAAGGGCAGCTCCTGAGTGGGGCCTTCTCAGTGTCCTCTCCCCCCACCTCCAGTGAGGACGGGAGTCTCCGTCCCCTGATTGGGCACCTTCACTTCCCCCACGTTGCGGGCACTACCTATCTTTGGGTCTCTGACAACATATTTGGTTCTCAAGTCCATTCTGTTTTAATTTCTTTGAACTTTTTATTTTTCCTGTTTCAGTGAAAATTTGGCCATTAGCTCCGTCTCAAACAGGGCCTCGTCAAATCGTTTAGACCACGTACTGGATCCACCTAAAACTGTAAAATCCAGGACAAAGTCTTTTTGGATTCCGCCTCTGACAAGAAAGAGAATCTACACCATTTTGGCAGAGAATGGCGCCCCCCTCTGGAAACTGAGTGTCCCCTGCTGGTGCAAAGCAGGAACACACTTGTCAAACTCAAAAGCAGGGTGGACCTTTTGGGGAAAATGCTGCGCCCAAATACCAGGAAGGCAATTTTTTTCTAGACATCTCAATATTGTGCCCATGGATAAGAAAATAATGACAGTTTTCCTGTGTTGATAAAAACAACAACAACAAGGACAACTGGAAATTATTACTCTAAAAAGAAACTCTTTCTGGTCTTGTTCTTAGTAAGTTTAAAAAGGTCAAGAATTGACACAAAATATTTATTTCACAAAACGGTCTTGTGAGACGAACTTAATCTTTATGTCGCCTAAGCATTACTTTGAGGCCCTAAAACAGAAGTGATACGGGATAAGACTCTTCTAAAGAGGAAGCCAATTATATCAGCTGCCAGTGCTGTCTCTTTAGGAAAAATTATGGTTTTCTTTGTCGAGCCTCGAAGTAAAGCGGGCTAGTGACCTCATCCCAAACTGACTGTCCTCAGTTATGTCTACATTAAACACACGTGACTCAAAATTACCAGAGGCTGCAGATCTGCAGATGCTAGAGACGATGGATGAATGCGGTGACACAGTTGAGTGGAGTCTGAGGATTAAAAAGAGGCAGATGAAAGCCAAGACACACTGTGAGTGAAGACACAGGAACTTGGGCACGTGGAAGTGACTGTGCAGAGCAGCGTGCCCTCGTGAGACTCGCTAACGGCCTGCCATGCTGCACCGTCCTCGTGTACCCACACTTCCGGGGGCGCCGGGGGGCTCAGTCGGTTAGCCATCCGACTTCGGCTCAGGTCACGATCTCACGGTCTGTGGGTTCGAGCCCCGAGTCGGGCTCTGTGCCGACAGCTCAGAGCCAGAAGCCTGCTTCAGATTCTGTGTCTCCCTCTCTCTGCCCCTCCCCTGCTCGCATTCTGTCTGTCTGTCTCTCTCTCTCTGTCTCTCAAAAATAAATAAACATTAAAGAAATTTTTATATTCTTTTAGCTTAACTGTGACAAAGTCTTGAAAATTCCTATTATTTGGTTCAATTTGGTCTGAGTTTTTAAAAAGCTGTCTTCTAAATTATTCGGAAAAAAAATAAAAAGCATCCATTAAGAGACAGTACAGACACACAGTTCCTGCTGGAGGCAAGAGAAGACAGTTACTCGATTCAGCGGAGTCTGACTTCCAACACACACCCGGTAGCCAAAGCACTCACATATCTGCAGTAAATCCTATCATAAACACTGCTATTGCTCTCGTTTCATATCGGAACCACTGAGGCCTTAAAGCTATGCCAAAGTTTACCAACAGAAAGGGCTATTAATACTGTGAATGCAATTTCTTGGGAATAGTATGCCAAACACGCTGGTATGATATCCTTGAGAAACGGTGGGTGTAACCTTGAGGTCTTTTCCCTACTCAAGAAGTCCAAATTGTGGCAGGACGTGATCAGTCCCTGAGAAGGGCACAGGGGGCAAGACGGGGTGACGACAGAGGGAGGCAAGGGAGTGGAGAAGCTCATGCTACACGAGAAGGATGGCTCACATTATCTTAATTTACAAAATGGAACACCCTCAGCACCTTACTCACCTGAGCAGAAGTAAGGGGGACATCTTACCTTCTTTTCAATCTACAGAGTGTGGGGACTCAGCTTTTAAACCTGTCCTGCAGAGCAGGGGAGCACATGTGCCTACAAACACCACAGAAACCTTCCTGCCTCTGAAAATCTGATGGGAGCTAGGAGTCAGGTGGCGCTCGGATGCCGGTTCAGCCCTCCGCCTAAAACCTGAGAAATATGCTAGCGTCCCCTTCCTCAAAATTCAAGGACCAGGAGTCCGGAACCATGAGTCTTGAGTAGCGTTCCTCAGGACTCAAACTCAGACATCTTAACTTGGAAGAGGACAATGTTTATGAATGCTGTCGCTGCCACCTAGAGGTGGAGGGAAGGCAGAGCTCGGCCAGCTACGAGCTGGTTAACCGCGCTCACCCTCCGATGCTAGTCACAGGATGCATCGAAGAATTTAGGTAGATGACATAATTAAAACAGCATTCTAAAATAACAGTTCCCAGAGTACGACAGTACGTGCCAAAGCACCTCAACTTAAATAGGTAGCCTTCTCTTAAACCACGAGATTTCCCATCTTCCAAGTGCATTTTCTAAAATACACAAACACATACAGGCCATGCTTCTTAGCCTGTCATGGCTGATTGTGGATACAGAGCACCCCCCCAAACCGCCATGCTCTATACGGCCACTGAGCATAAAAGGAACTTGGGGTTAAGCTAGTTAGTAAATACATATTTTACGGTGCATATACTAGTTTTGTGGGGGAAAGGAACGCAAGCACAGCAAAGTTATGTATTTATTTTAAACGATGTAAAGGGCCCATGAAAATATTATCACCTGTAAAATTCTGTGGCTGTGGGGGAAATTTTTCAGATTATGATAACTTGAACTTAATTTTGTAAGTAAGTCACATTACCTTAAAACCTAAAGAGTGCCTTAAGAGAAACAAATAATGTATAGATAATCACTGTAATGCATATTACTTGTGCCGATGGGTGGGGGGGAGGAAGCAGCTAATGTCCCCAAAACACAATACCCTGTTGGCAAAGGTGCGTGTCTGCATACGAATGCTCATTCCCGCGGATTTGCAAGTGCGGCTGGAAGCAACATGACTGACATTCATCTGGTACACTCTGTTTCTCTGAGTGGAACACGACAGAAACAGCCTGACCTTAACACGCTCTTTAGTGGATTGACTCTGATAAACGCCCCTTCTCCCCAAAAGTCTCTTACCTAGCCAACCCTTCTTCATAGAGATAGATGACAAGAGGATCGTAGGAAGTCACAAGCACATAGAGGCGCACATCGAACTTGAAATCTAGAAAAAAATCGGGGTTCACAGGAAAAATGCAGGTCATTTGTTTTCTGTTATAAGAAGAACAAGACAACGTAACAAAGAAATATGAAAGAAGAATAATTCTCCTCTGCCTGCAGCACACCTTGCCTTGCGAATGGTTATAGATTTACATAAGCACCCAGGAAAAGGACGCAAAACACACACTGCCATAAAATATGGAAGAGAGCTTACGTATATGCACCGCGCGGTGCTCACACGTACGTGCTATAAAGCATTTTCTTTTCTAATCTCTCACTCCCTCGTCAAAATAATCCCACGAGGTGCAGAAGGCGCCAGCCTCATCTCTGCAGCCACAGCTGCCAAGAACGTCACACTAGCCTCATGAAGACTTACTAGAGAAGACTGTGAAAATATGTTTTAGAATTAGCAAGATCTAGCCCGGTCCACTCAACGGGCCCATCTCAACTCACCATCTATGAGCAGGGGGTTGTTAATGTAACGGGAGACCAGAATGTTCTCTTCCAGGGAAATCTGGTTCGGCTACGGAGTAAAGAGAAAGAGTGAAAGGACAGAAATGCAAAGGAATCCGAACTCGCAACAAGACAGCAGAGTTCTTGACCTTTTAGTAATGATAAAACGGCAGACCAAAACTCTGAGCCCGAGCTACCCCTGTATTCAACTGGCCACGTAACACTTAGAAACGCTATGGGTATCCGATTACGGTAGGGATGAAAAATAAATTTACACAGCACTTCTCACATAATAAATAGAGCCCGAACAGCTTTAAAGATTTATATACATGATATTAGTTACATGCCAAGAAAATAAAAGCTACTTAAAAAATAAATAAAAACGTGCTTTCTCCCATATGTTAAGGATGATGGAAATATTAAAATACTACCATTATTTCTAAGTGAAGACTTTCATTAAGTTGCTTAGAAAACTTACAGACCTTTCCACAATGGATCCTGGCATTTGGGAAGTGGGATGGATGTTTCACTGATTCATTCAGTTGCACTTCCTATGCCTCTATATATCAAGACTGAACTAGACTTTTTAAAGAGTTTTTCACTGAAAAAGAGTTGTTTATACAATAAATAATCATGAGTATTGTTGGACGCTGTATACAGTACTTACGATACAGTGATGAAGAAAATGGATACAATTCCTGCCCTCACAGAGCCTAATCCCTGCTTCCGAGGAGTTTAATATTTAGGTAAAGGGACAACGAAATATAGAATTTATTTTTATGTTTAACGTTTATTTATTTTTGAGAGAGTGCAAACGAGGGAAGAGCCGAGAGAGGGAAACAGAAGACTGGAGGCAGGCTCTGCGCTGACAGTGGTGAGCCCGATTTGGGGCTTGAACTCACGATCTGTGAGATCATGACTTGAGGTTGGATGCCCACCCGACTGAGCCACCCAGGCGCCGCGCAATACATAGTTTAAGAGAACACAAAGCAGCACATCTGCAAGCGTAAGACGTGAGACTGCAAAATACAAGTGCAGACCGTTACGTGGGATCAGTCGGGAAGGCCTGTCCTGGAAGAGTAGGTGCAGAAGTGAGCGCTGAGCGCTACTGAGCACGTGGTAGGAAGGAAAAGAAGCTGTCGTGGGAAGACGGCCGGCACAAAGTTCAGGAGAAAGGAGAGGAGGCAGAATCACTGCCCTGGGGCCAGAAGGCTGAACTGGAGAATGATGAAAAGGTACGGTTAGGGTATTAGGAGGGAGAGACCCCACTGGCAAAGGGATTCAAACCCCCGACAAGGGTAAGTTAGCCTGAACATGGTGGGAAGCAGGAAATTCTTATGGATTCTTCATTAACTAAGTAGTAAGATTAAAATACATGGAACAGCACAGCTCTGTGCGAGATTAGATCAAGGCAGAAAAACCCGCTGG
This sequence comes from Paguma larvata, assembly GCA_030068075.1. Lineage (NCBI taxonomy): Eukaryota > Metazoa > Chordata > Mammalia > Carnivora > Viverridae > Paguma > Paguma larvata. The sequence continues at coordinate 22,861,758 of CM057827.1, read as the reverse complement.
AAGCCACCACAATCTATCCAGGACAAAAGGTCTCCAAAAGGGAAGTGGCTATAGGAATAACTGTAATGATAATAGCTACTGTAGTGGCAACAGAAAGAAGTATTAAAATTTGCAGAAAAAAATAAAATTTAATAAACGCACTGAACGAACTTTTGCTGTGTGTCCAGCGCTGTTCTAGTTTTTCACAAGTATCGTTTCACTTACTCCTCACCAACCCTGCAAGGCAGGAATATCGCCATCCCAACACCACAGATGTCACACGGTGACAGAGCCGCATCCGACCTCAGGCAGTCTGCCTTGGAGGCTCACCTCTTAAGTATGAGTCACATCTTTCCCCAAAGGTCTGACCTAAAATACTGTTCCCCGATTTCAAAAGACTGTCTTTATAACAGTGCATTTGCTACCCCCGAATACTGCATAAAATAAGGATAATTCTGTGGCCTGTAACATCGTACGCAACCACAATGAGCAACTCCAGAGTCAAGATAAGGAGACCACCCCCCCTCGTTTCCCACTGCCGCTGTCTCAGACTCAGAACGCAACTGTCACAGCCCATCTCCCCGCATCACACAGACATGGCAGCAATCAGTGTTGATTCATACTCAGGGCCTCGAGCGCCCACACCATTTCCAGACTCCCTTACATTTCCTGATCACTTTCTCACAAGTCCTATCTCCATTTAAAGTCAAGTTAGTGTGTAGGGACTGATGAATCACAGCACGAAGGAGCAAGCCCCAAGGCTGTGTTCCAAACCTAAAATTAAAGTCGCAGACCTCTTCCCGCTGAGTAACACCTACAGGCTGCAACGGACACACGACCACCCAACTTTCCTCCGAACCAGAGGCTACCCTGGTGATGGTCTTCATTCCGCAACACATCTCCTGTCCTTGCCCACTTCCTCTCCTCCCTCCCTCATCATACGCAATTGCCCCCTGAATTATGCATAACACAATCTCATTGTTTAGGTAACTTTAATATTTGTTCAATGGTCTGAACCTCTCATTTCTACCTGCACCAGGAATTCAATTGTAACCTCAACAAAGAAAAGAAGGGTCTGGGTACAGTTTTTTTTTTTGCATAGCATTACATACTTTACATTAGTGCTAAGAAGCAACTTCGGACATTTTCAAGGCGGTTTCTTTGTCATCCATCCCCAACTGACTCGTTTCAAATGAGTTCAAGTCCAAGCTCCAATTGCTCTCCAAAGTATGCTAAAGCAAGATCTAATATGTTGGGAAAGTGGGAAACGCGTCCATTTTTCTAAATGGACTTTAAGACTAAATCTCATGGTATCTGTTAAGTTATTGTGAGGCAGAAGGGTACAGCGGTTAATAGTGTTATGCTCTGGAATCAGCTAGACCTGAGTTACAATCTTGACTCTACCACTTACCAAGGAAATAACAGTAACTACCTCCTGGGGTTCTTCTACAGACCACCTGAGCCTATATTTGGAAGGTACTGGGGTAGGCACACGTTAAATGCTCAAGAAAGATCAGTTATTACTCTTAGTACAAACCTGATAGCACCTCTATGGTTCTTACCAAGTTCCACAAGCCAACAGCCTGCGCAACAATACACTACCACCCTTCCGCTCAGAGCCGCCCACCAAGTTATAATGAAGACACGTTAGCTTAGTATCAGTGTTAGTATTAAGAGATAATCCCTACTTCTCAAAAGGCTTTAAGGAGTGGCAACATCTGGCACACAGCAACGAGTCCCTAAATATTTCTTGAACGAGGAAAAAAATAAAGAGCACTTAAGATAACAACATATAAACAAATAGAAATGAGAGCTATACAGAATTATATTCACAAACATAGAGAGTAAACAGAGTAAACTAAATACTCTCCTGCTACTTCAAAATCCCAAAGAAAACGTTAATATGAGATAATGTGTGAGGCAAGAATGACAAAGACGAATGACTTGACTTCCATAATCAAACTTATACCTTAATCAGAAAATGCCAGATCTTTCCCTCCTCGACTTGAATACACTAAATTGAGAAAATGTGGCACTTAGTCACTGAGGGAGCTGGAGCAGAGCTCTGCTCCCCCGGGCTGTATTTCCAGAGTTAAAGAGCACATCATAAGAGACCACGGTAGCTGACTGGCCAAGATACTTCCGTCTGCAGGAGCTCACACTTCTCTCTTTGGTATTTCGTAAAAGTAACGCTTTTTCTGTCCTTTATCCTCTTCTCGTAAAGGTAAAAGTTGCTATTTGCGGGTATTTTCTGAAAGGTTATGGCTATTATTGGGAATTTTTAATAAGAGGCCCTCTCCAGTGGGGAAGACAGGGAAAGATATTTTCGTTTGGCCCTCACACCTAATTCCCCCTCACCACCCCCCGCCAAGTCCCTCACAGGCTTACTTCAGTTCCGCTCACAGACCCTCTCTGCCTGAGCACTCCCGCCCCAGCCCCCTCGAATCTGAAAGGAAAGCAGGCTGCAGCCTCGGAAAGAGTTACTTCCTCCATCCAGTTGGCTGATGGGTCACATATTCCACGGGAAAGGATCCCGGTATGGAAAAGAGGGGATGGTGAGGCCTCGTGCATAAGGAGAGAAAGAAGAGCATTAACTACATGGGTTTTGTAGGTCTGAGTCAAAGGTGATAAAATTCCGGTTTGGGGAATGAAATGGGAATATTTTCCCATTATGTCCACATCTTGCCAGCCCCCCTGGTTCCTGCTGGCACCTTCCCAGGCTTCTGTCTGGCACCTCCACCAAATACCTCAAAGAATCAGACTCATTCCAAAGCCTCACTGAGGGGGAGGAGGGAGGCAAAGGGTCCTGCCAAGTACTTTGATCTACGCAGGGGGTCTCTGGGGAAGCAGCCCAGGGAGAGGTGGGAGGCAGAAGGGGAGCCTGCCAAATGCATTCTCTAAAGACTTGTCACCCTCTTTAGGAGACTCCATCCAGGGAAGAGTTAGGGCGCAGGGTTCTCAGCCCCACCAAGGAAAAATCTAACTTTGCTATTCTTTATGATGTTGGTTTCAAAATAACAAATCACTAGGGCAAAAGAGCATTCCAAAAGAAAAAAGTCCCAGATGAGCTGGAAATAGATCCTATTCTTTTTGACTCATGTCTAAGAAAATAAAAAGCAAACTTGTACCACAGTTGACTTTCAATAGCAATTCCACTTGGCAGCTAAACCCCAACCCCAAACCAGTGCCGTCTACGAGATTCAAACAACACTGGAGCTCCTGGCACGGAGCTGAAGGAAAAGCTGTCTGACGGGAGCCTTCGCGCCAAGGTCAGAACAGAAACGAGAAAAGAGAGATCCAAAGCATGTGACCAGGGCCTTCTATCACAAGAGACTCCAGGAAAAAAGGGCCTCCAGGGTGACCCCCGGGGCCAGGTAACAGGACTTGTAGCCTGGGGCTCAGGCTGGAGTAGCTGCTATACCAGAACCAGACTCTGTATTTCTGTAGCACGAAAGGTCTGGCTACCAGTACTTATTGTACAGTTCTCAGTCCAGACTGAATTTCGGGACTTTTCAATGTGAAAGACCTCTCAGAAAGTTAGGTTTCTGCACGTGTAGGAAATAGCTCAGACCATGTAAAAAGAGAATTGGGGAATTTAAAAGAGTATTCGACCACACACACACACACACACACACACACACACACACATCTACCTCCCTTTCTTCCCTTCCACAGTCCCACTGGAAGAGATTTTTAAAAGAACGAAACAATAACAAAGCTAGAAAACATTTAAAGGAGCCAATAAGAGACCGAAAGTTTAAGGAAATCCTGAAAGATGGAAAGCAGATGGGATCAGGTTGAGAAAACAGAGCAGAGGAAGCGAAATATCAGAGGCGAGAGTGATCTTCTCAAGGAGTCTCTGAGAAAGCCCACGCTGGCAGTGAACAAACATGGCCCAGGAGGGGGCCAAGGAACAAGAATCAGGTAATTAATTCTTAACTAAGTGAGTGGCCCTCCTCCGACACCCAAAGCTTGGCCCTCAGGATAAAACCCAACTAGCGATTAACGATGATACTCTGGGGAGGACATCTTGTGTGGGTAGAGAGATGGGACAGAGGAATAGAATTTGAGGCCACTCTATCCGTACAACAGACAGAGGAAAAGACAGGAAAGGCAGTGCTGACCCCGGGGGAAATCACCCAAATCTTCCTCTGTATTCACAGTAAGGCCTGCTCTGTTTTGGCAGGGGTGGGCAGGAGGAAACATGCTCCTCACTCCCATCCACTCCCAGCATGTGAGTCCACACAGTTTGCCTGAGTTAGCCTCCTGTCCAGGGAGAAACTACTAGGGAATTACTCCTACACGACAGTACGGGAAACCCAGGTCAGTGTCGATTTCAATCGGTCTAGTCATTTGTTCACAAATACAACTCAACACCTGAGGTCACTGAAACTGAGAAAGCCCAACAGCAGGGGAAGGAAAAAAGACAATCCCAAGAAAATACACAAAACAGAAGAGAACTTTTAAAAAGCTTTCAACTGATATCCTTACTAAGGCCAACAGGCAAACTGCACATACATTAGTGCATTAAGCAACTACAGGCTGTTATTAAAAAAAAAAAAAAGGCAAATCAGAAAATAAAAGTTTCTGCAAACTATGATAGCCAATACAGAAATACAGTAGATAAAATGAACATTAAAAGGATCAAGTTCAAACTGGTGATCCGGAGAGATCAAGATGAGAGAGCCAAGAATTTAAAATCAGAGAGAAGTTGACGAAAAGGAAAGAACCAGAATGCCTCAAAAAAGAGTTCTGGAAGCAGAGACAAAGACAAAAAACAGATAAATTTCCCTGAAACAAAGAAAACACTAGTTTCCAAACTGAAAGGGCTGACCAAACGTCCAGAAGTAAGAATGAGAAAAGACCCAGAATGAAACACTGATGAAATTTCAGAATTTAATGCTGTGGAGTTTCTACTCCGTTTAATTAAATTTTTTACTCAACTTAAAGGTAAAGCAGAGAAATGGAATCACAGTTATTGAAGATAACATAATTTTATAAATCCTGAAATATAAAAAGTAATCAGTAATGGAACGTGGAAGGGAGGGTAGATGGTGATGTGAGGGCGATACATAGCAAAATGGGAATTAACCACAATGAGAAGTTAAGAAAAAACATAAATCAACTATATTAGGTTAAAAACTACTAGGAAGTGAGACTGGGGTTGAGATTTTATTTTATTTACTGTATACGTACTCAACAAACAACTTTTGATGAGGATTTTGAAAAGAATCAAGATACTGACAACTTTAAAAAAAGAAGAGGATGAGGCAGGAGGAGGAGGAGCGGGGGAGATGCAGAAATGGCAGGAAGAACGCCATACCACACCAAGGTTCACTTCCTCGATGACCTGAGGGCAGGAACCCACAGGTCTGCTCGCAAGAGAAACTAAATGTATATCCCACCAATTAATGCTTAGTGCCGAGGAATTAATATGACAGTATGCTAAAAGCAGAAAAGGAACCTCTTTTCTGTGGACACCAAAGGTGGCTCTTCCCCAACATCTGATCAAGGGACTTTTTAGCCAGAGGGTAACTGTTGGCACAGGAAGAGGTTACTGACAGTAAGGTGAATAGTAACCAACTCATACCACCCTCCCCTCACACTTCTGAATGCAGATTTCAGAAGGGAACACCCGCTCTTAATGAAAAAAAAAATCATGTCAGTAGCAGGGTGAGGCAGGGAAAAACCAAGAGGAAGAGAGGGTGCCAGGGCGCCTGCCTGGATCAGTCGGTGGAGTGTGTGACTCTCCCATCTTGTGGCCATGAGCTCAAGCCCCACGTGTGGGTATAGACCTGATTTACACAAAGAAGCAGAAGCAGAAGCAGAAGCAGAAGAGGGAGCCGCCTGCCGCATACTTACGTTGTTGATCAGGTAGACGCCCCGCCCCCTAGAAGAGGCCACTGGTTTTACTATCCAAGGTCCCCGGTCCTTTGAATAGGAATCTTCTCAGAATAGTAGGAGAGGGAGAAACAAAGAGAAAGAAAGGACAAGAGTTTATCGTCTTAAACTTCAACAATGGTTAACTAGTCAGATACCCAAAGAATTTTCCAGGTTTTTCACTGAAGGGCAGCACAGCTAAAATTACCTGTATTTTTGAACTAGCTTCAAAAACGCAAACAAAAATGGGGGGTGAGGGGGGAAGGAGGACGAGGCAGCAAAATGACATACTTCTTCCACCATTTCCCATCTTTCCTGAATGAGAGGATGAAAACAAACTAAGGCAACTATCTGATGTGAGTTTATTACTGTCACAAAACAGCCTTCATGAATCTTGAGACTCTCGCCTCCATTAACCAAAGGACCTCCGGAGGCTCCCGCTGCAGAGTGACAACAGGAGTCAAACACTACATCGCCTGAAATGATATATTTATTTCCTTAAGTGATTTCTCTTAGCTTATAAGAAAAAAAAACACCTTAAGTCAAACCATGTGCAAGGGGTGCAGGAGGACAATAATTTACAAGAGATTAAAAGGTGCCCTTTACTTTTTTTATACATATAATATAGTGATCCAACATTTATATACGTAATGAAGCACCGCGATGAGGGCAGTCGCCATCGGTCACCACACACAGTTATGACAGTATCACTGACCACATTCCCTACACTGCACTTGTCATCCCTGTGACTTTATTTTATAACCGGAAGCCTGTACCTGTGAATCCCCTACACCTGTTTCACCCACCCTTCCCACCCCCTCCCCTCTGGCAGCCACCAGTTTGTTCTCTGTATTGATGAGTCTTTTACCATTTTCGTTTTTATTTATTTAAGATTTCACATATAAGTGAAATCCTATGGTATTTGTCTTTCTCTAACTTATTTCATGTAGTACCTTACAATACCTTCTAGGTCCATCCATGTTGTCATGAATGACAAGATTTCATTCTTTCTTTGCCTGAGTAATATTCCATTGTGTGTATGTACCATATCTTTATCTGTCATCTATGGATGGGCACTTAGGTTGCTTCCATATTTTGGCTATTGTAAACAATGCAGCAATAAGCACAGAAGTGCAAGTATCTTTTTGAGTCAGTGTTTTCATTTTCTCCTGGTGAACACTGAGAAGGAGAGTTGCCGGCTCATGTGATATTTCTACTTGAATTTCTTCAGGAACCTCCACACCCCTTTTCATAGGGGCTGCACCAATTTACATTCCCGCCAACAATGCACAGGGGCTCCCTTTTCTCCACGCCCTTGCCAATACTTGTTATTTCTTGTCTTTTTAATACTAGCCATTCTGACAGTGTGTGAGGTGACATCTCCTTGTGGTTTTGATTTGCACTTCCCTGATGATGAGTGAAGTTGAGCATCTTTCCACGTGTCTGTTTTTGATTTAACCCTCTCCTGTCTCCTCTGGGACCCCATTCCTTAGCTCCTAGCTTCAGGCTCGCTCTCCTCTCTGGGGTGCTTCTTCTCTTTTTCTCTCCCTTACCTGCAACTTCCAGCATCTATTGTCAGAACTCAACTCTGCCTTTACAACTGCCTGCAAATCACCACAAGGAAGCCTGTAGGCATCTCAAATCCACACCTGGTCCCAAATATCACACTCCTTCCTCATCCCTTTCAATAGCTCTTCCTTTATGGTCCTGGTTAGACTCTGGTTAAAAACATGCTTCTTAGCTTCTTACCTTCTCTGGTGCCTTCTTTCACCTTTACCTCACTACTTAAAACCAGCTGGTATACTTTGTTTATTCTACATAAACAATCTTTCCACTCCCTCTTTTCCATTCCAGGTACCCAGTTCAGTTCAACTACACTTCTCATCTGGATTACTGCAATAACCTTCCAAGTGACCACTGCGTTCCTCCTCTTGCTCCCTCCAATTCATGTCACACAGTGATTTTTCTGAAGGCCAACCCGTGTTCCTTTCCTTCTCAAAAATCTATTGCTCACACTCGAGTGAGCAATGGAGGGCAGGAACACAAGAGTCATGGAGAAAATGGAATTTCTGGGCTATAATATGCTAGGTGGACACCAAAGGAAGAGAAGAACTTAAAACAGACTTTATGAGGAAGAGAAATGTCTTTTTGAAAGAGGAAGAGGTACACATCGGTGGGTTTCTCCCCTAATATGTAACCTTAGCAATGCAACTAACCTAACGATGTTGGATCTCCCCCAAATGAATTTTAGCTTAGAGGTCATGGGCTCTGGACAACTGGCAAAGAATGACTGGCATCCTGGCAAGACTGAAACCAAGAAGACTCCTCTTGACTCTCATGTCTTCCCTGTCCCCTCTTTTCCACAAACATGGTGGGTCCCTGCTGCGGTCTTTGGTGATGCCATCATTAAGTGATGTGCTTGGGGGGCTGAGGAACACAATTTGCCTGCAGTAACTGTCCTGGGGCCAAACACGGTGGCTCTGAGTTATGGCTATATTAATTCTGTGTGTTCTATTGACCTTTTGAGTTCATTTTCGTTAAAAAGTAGAGCACGTATGACTTTGAATAACACGCTAAAGAAGCAATCCTACCGAAAGACGAGTCCTGCTTGAGCTGATGGAGGAATCCTAACTCTATCCAGTCATCTGAACGAGCATCCCCACCCCCCCAGCCTGCCTCCACAGGGAAAACAGCAGAATAAGAAATAGCAGAGAGATGACAAAGGGAATTTTTATCTCAGACTCCTGTAGACTTTAATAGGGAATTATTGTAGACATTAACAGGAGTTGTTTTCACATCTGGGTCATGTTGCTAACATGTTAGTTGAAGTATTTTTATGCTATCATGCTGGCTTATTGCATAATCTTTTACTTTTATCATGTAACGATACATCTCAATGTCACTTGAATAACATTGAACAATTATTAAACATCTATCAGGTGCCATTCCAAGTGCTTCCATGTATTAACCTATTTAAACATCCCAACAACACTATAAAGTCAGTACTAGCAATAAACCCATTGTACAGAGGAGGGAGCTAAGGCACAGAGTGGTTTAAGTAACTTGGCTAAAGTCACATAACAAAAGTTCTAAGCTGTAAGTTTTCAACTTTGAGTCTAATTTAGCTTTGAACTTAATTCATTCAATTAATAGTCTCTTCTGACCCATTCCAGAGCCTTCTGTGGGCAAACACTGAACTGTCAAGCATCCCCGCTGGAACAGTGCTATCAGAGAAACGGCCTCACCAGGGTGGAAGCAGGAGATCCTTACGACGGAAGTCCCAGAGGACGAACCCCACACTGGGCAACCAGATCAGACTGTTCAGTCTTACAGGTTAAGAGAATCAAAGGTGAGGAAGTCTAGAGAGACCTTTCTCTTCCTCTCTCCATGCTTCCTCCACCTGTAAGACAAGAAGAGTCTGTCTCTTGGACTTACTGAGAAGAAAGACATCTATGTGCCTGTCCTCCCCTGTGTCCTCCCTGATCCTGTCTCACCGGTGAAACTGGAAATGGACACCGTGCACACACTGCCCAGTGGCGAGGAGCGCGGCCTCTAAAGCCAAACCGCAAAGTCTGAACCTGACACCACCATTTGCAACCTGCAGGACTTACAGAAAGCTCCTGATCTCTCAGTGCCTTCATCCCTTCATCTGTATGCCCGGGAATAACAGCGGTGCCTACCTCCGAGTAGAAATGCCACTCAGAGGAGGGCTTAACAGAAAGGAAATATTCGTTCCATGTTGGCTCATCTTATTACTACCGTGTGGACTCTCACGAAAGACCTGCCTCCCGCCTTCTCTGTACTTGCCCCCCTTCTGTGCACCAAGCCTACTGACTCAGGCTCGGCCCCCAGGGAGGAAAGCCTGAACAGCCCATTTCATCTGCTTAGACCTGGGAAGACGGTTCACTTCAAGGCAAAAGAAGTAAGGAGCCCACTGAGAATGGGGCGCAGGCCACACATTCCCGTCTCGCTTTACCAACAAGTCGGCTGACGCTTAGTTCCCCATTTGGCTAACGCGTGTATTCCTCAATTCTCCTGAACTCCAATGAGACTGTGACTAACTCGAACTTCTAAACCCTCACACTAAAAGATGGGTGATACTTGAAGTCACACAAATCCAGACGTTAAGGTGACAGGAATATTCCCCTAAATGGCAAGAGGAAAACAGATACCCAAAAGGAAGCATCTATAGTTCAAATGCAGAAGCATATACTTTCTGACATAGGCACTAAGTCTTGCCAACGAAGAGACTTTTTGTACCAGACAGGGGCACGTGTGTATGGCACCAGTGTGTCCTTACAGAAATGACAGCGACGAGCTTACTAAAAATAAACATGCAGGTATATAATCAGAATAAAAACAGTTTTAAAGTTCTCTCTCTAGCTGTTTTACTAAAGAAACAACGTTTTAAGGATTTGTAAAGCTCTCATTAGTTACTGACTCGAGGTAGCCCTTGGGGAAAGTAAGTCCACCCCAAGTTCAGGTGCCGAGGTTCGGGGCCTTCCCAGCCAGGCACTTACTACAGAATTCCGCATACTCAGCTGGCAGAAGAAAGGTCTGAGGGAGGATGTGAAAAGCCTTGAATCCATGCGTATGCTGCATCCGAATGATGTTTTTGTACAGTCGGTCCTTCCGGGTTAGCTCATATGACCTAAAAATCATAAAAGGTTTCCATTTCGGTCAACTGGGACTCAGAGGGATTCCTGTGTTATCACATACCAAAGAGTTGATAGTTCACAGTTCTGGAGCAGTCACTGAGGACGGTATTACAGCAAACCTGTCACTCTGTCAACCCCAGAGATTTATTCATCGTTTTCATAAAATGGATCTCTCTGGTCAGATTTATTCACCAAGGTACAATTTGCATAGAGTAAAACTGCCCTTTTTAGTGTATAATTCTAGGAGTTTGAACAAACAAATGCTATTATGTAACCAGCACCACAAACAGTTCCAACATCCCAAAACGTCACGCCGAGTGCCTCTGTAGTGACCCCAAGAGCCTTCCAATCACCTGCAGGCCCTGGCAAACCTGTTTTCTGTCTCTATAATTCTGCCCTTTCCAGAAAGTCAAGGACATGGAATGATATAGTATGTATCCTTTTGAGACTGGCTTCTTTCACTGTGACTGGCAACAACTGACACGTGTCCCTGTGGCTGCTGCATCAGTGTTTCACTCCTTTCGATGGCTCCGTAGTAATCCACTGCTTGGGTGCACTGCAGTTTACCCACTCACCAGCCGAAGGACAGGAGAACCATTTCCAGTTTTCGAAGATACAGATAAAGTCACTACAAGCATGTACGGACAGACTTTTGTAAGAATGTAAGCTCTTGTGTGGACATAAGTTTTCACCTCTCTAGAAATGAGATGGCCGGGTTTAGTAAGATTGTTTGGTAAGTTCTATTAGCTATCTGGTGCTGAATAAATTGCCTCCAAAACATTACAGCTGAAACCACAGCACACATTTCTATCAACGCAGGTTCTGTGGGTCAGGGGTGTGAGGGGAGCGGGGCTGGGCAATTCCTTCCGGGGCGCTCTCATGAGACGTCAGTCACTATGCTGACCAGAGCTACAGCCATCAGGCTTGACCGGGGCCGAACGGCCCACTTTACACACAGCTCTGTCACACGGAACTGGTGGTTGGCAGGAAGCCTCAGTTCCTTCCCATGTGAATTTTCCTGTAAGGCTAATCGAGTGTCTTTGTGACACAACAGCTGGTTTCTCCTAGATCAGGTGATTCGAGAGGGAAACAGACAAGAACGAAGCTACAATGACTTTAATAACCTAGTCTCAGAATTGACAGAATGTCACTTCTGCCACATTCTCTTCCTTAGAAGTTACAAAGTCCCGGAGAGCCTGCATGGCTCAGTCAGTCAAGCATCTGACTCTTGGTTTCAGCTCTGGTCATGATCTCATGGTTTGTGAGTTCGAGCTCTGGGTCGGGGTCCACACTAACAGTGTGGAGCCCGCTTGGGATTCAGTCTCTCTCTCTCTCTCTGCCCCTCCCCTCCAAAATAAATAAACTTAAAAAAAAAAAAAAAAAAAAGAAGTCCAGTTCACACCCAAAAACAGAGAAATTAGCTCGACCATTTGAAGACAAGGTCAAGGAATTTGCGGACACATTTTAAAACCAACACGTGTATGAGTCTATATTTAACTTTATAAGAAACTGCCAGACTGTCATCCAAGGTGGCCGCACTGTTCTGCCTTTCCCAGCGGCAAAGTCCCATTGTTCCGGTCGCACTGCCTTCTGACCAGCGCTTGGTGTTGCTGGTGTCTTTGTTTAGTTTTTAGCCACTCCAACAGGTCGTTAGTAGTACTTGATGTGTGGTGTTTTTTTATTTATTTTTGACAGACAGAGAGTACAAGCAGGGGAGGGCAGAGAAAGAGGGAGAGAGAGAGAGAGAGAGAGAGAGAGGGAGAGAGAATCCCAAGCAGGCTCCACACTGTCGGAGCAGAGCTCGATGTGAAGCTTGAACCCACAAACCGTGAGATCATGGCCTGAACTGAAATCAAGAGTCGGATGCTTAACCGAGCACACCCGAGCCACCCAGGCGCCCCACCCCATGTGGTTTCAATTCGCATTCCATTAGTGACGACTGCTGTGGAACATCTTTTCATGTCTATCTATTTCCCTTGGGGAGCATCTGTTCAAATATTTTTAGCCCATTTAAAAAAAGGGGGGGGCTGTTTATTATTGAGTTTGAGAGTTGATTAGACATTCTGGATACAAATTCTTTATCAGGTATGTGTTTTGCAAATATTTTCTCCCAGTCTGTGGTTTACAGTGTCTTTCAAAGAGCGGACATTTTAAATTTTCAGGAAACCCACTTTATCAACATTTTTCTCTTATGGATTGTGCGTTTACTGTTAGATCTAAAAATCTTTACCGAATCCAAGCGCATGAAGATTTTCTCCTGTATTTTCTTCTAGAAGTTTTACAGTTTTAGCTTTTACATCCAAATCTGATTCTCTTTGCCAAATGGGTTTTGATGGGATTTATGAGTATTCAATCTATTCTAAAACAAACTTTAAATAAACAAACAAAAAAGTCTATGTTCTAAGTTTGACTTTTGATAAATATATTCAAAGTTTCAGAATCAGAAGCCAAATACATTAAATAAATTCTAGTTCATAAAGCTTCATCAACCGCCTGTGACTATTCACTGCTAAAAATCATTATGAAACATTTTAGGAACTAGGTGTTTTATGTTAATTGAATCGTAATTCTTTTATTTTTTTAATTTTTTTAATGTTTATTTAATTTTTGAGAGACAGAGCATGAGTCGGGGAGGAGCAGAGAGAGAGGGAGACAGAATCCGAAACAGACTCCAGGCTCTGAGCTGTCCGCACAGAGCTCGAACCCATGAACTGTGAGATCATGACCTGAGCTGAAGTCAAATGCTTAACCGACTGAGCCACCCAGGTGCCCCCGTAAGTCTTTAATAGTACAAAAAAATAGACTACCCAAATAAAGAAAAAATACTAGTACACCAACTAACAAGTACCAAACCCTAAGCATTCTGGAGATTTTTACACAAAGATACCTAGAGGGTGTGACCTTCTGAGAAACATGGCCTGAAAAAAGGTTAGCATACTTGAAAACAGGACCGTTCAGGAAAACAGAAGATGTGGCTACCTTACCCATATTTACAGGCCTAATGCCATAGCAATAACCGTCCAGACTCTTCTACAACTACGTGGAACTTGCAGCCTCATTAGTAAAACAAGTACCTACGGGTCTGATATGTTTCTCACACGTAGTGGCCAAGATAGACGTTAACGTTAGACTACAATGATCCTATTGTAGTTAAGTACCGGATCACTAGGTTAAGAATCCCACTGACAACTAAATTTATATCGTTACGAGATGGATGTGCAAGAGATAAAATTTTAAAGAAAAGCAAGGAAATGATCACCGTAAACTTCGGGCAGTAACTGCCACCTCTTAGGAACTATATTCTGGAGCACGTCAGTTAGCCTCAACTGGACTCATGAGGTCCACTCCTGGCTTCCACTCATTGTTCGTTTCATTATTTAAAAACCATCTAAGAATCTTTACTGTAACCACTAAAAACTTACTGGGTCTGTTTCTCGGGTCTAATTTTTCACTATAATTCCTTAAATTCAAAGATGGCTTTGCCACGTCCAGGTCTCACAAACACTTCTTTCTTACTCACCATCCTCCTCATAAATGTAGAGCAGAGGTCCTTAAATTTTGGATAAGAATCATCTAGAAAGTTTCTTTAAAATTATTGTTCATAGGCCCCACCTCTCAAAATTCTGGGGTCAAGTCTAGGATTCTGCACTTTCTACAAGCATCCCAGTGATCTGGGCACAGTTGGTCCACACTACAATACTGACTTATCCTAGGACAGACAGTAATTCCCAAACTTTCCAGATATCAATCACCTTGCTGCCTTTTTTTTTTTTAAGTTAACTTATTTTCAGAAAGACAGAGTATGAGCAGGGGAAGGGCGGAGAGAGAGAATCCAACCAGGCTCTGTGCTGTCAGCGCAGAGCCCCATGTGAGGCTTGAACTCACAAAACTGTGAGATCCTGACCTGAGCAGAAATCAAGAGTCAGACGCTTAACCAACTGAGCCACCCAGACGTCTCATTCTCCCTGCTTTTTAAATATATAGCTTTCTAGGTATATACTTACCTAGAAAGATTAAGCACCTACAAGGTACTTTTTAAATAGACACCCTCCCTGGGTATGGTGATTCCGTGAATCTGCAAAGGGGCCTGTGAACGCACACTTTTCTTAAACAGTATCCCCAATGATGCTTATCATCAGTAAGAAACACTGAGAGGGAGGGAGATAAAACATAAGAGACTCTCAAAGACTAAGAACAATCTGAGGGTAGGGAGGTGAGGGAGGGGGGAGAGGGGGTGACGGATATTAAAGAGGGCACGTGTTGGGATGAACACTGGGTGTTATATGTAAACCAATTTGAAAATAAACTATTATTAAAAAAAAAAAAAAAAGAAACACTGATGAGAGGACAAGAAAAAGAACGCATTCTCCTACAGATGCCCAATCCTAGTGGTCTCCAAACCCATGTGCTTGATACCCCTCATAGAAATACATAGGAAACTATGTATCCTGTAGTCGGCATTCAAGATTCTTCATCAAAAATTTAAATTGTCCCAAATGAGCCAATGAACGGTAAATCTTATCTTAAGATAAAATTCTAATGCTACCCTTTTAAGTGTATTCAAGGGAATCAAAATAACATTGGGATTCAAAGGCCCCCGTACATTTAAAAATTAGTACCAAAGAAAAAGCTCTTTTTCTGTTGGTATATTTTTCACTTTTTAAAATATATTTTTTACTGAAGGTAAATATATATATACAGAGAAGCATACAAATCACAAACGCAGAGCGGGACGAACTTTGGTCACCTGTGTGAGCACCACCCAGACTAAATATAGAACACTCCCGGCACCCTAGAGGCCTCCTCCACACTGCCAACCCACGCATGATCCCTCAATCACCCTTGCTTTTATCTCTTCCATGATGCTTCCCCCAAAGAAAGGTTTAGCCTAATAAAACATATTTCATGCTTGCAACTTATATCATCATACCTTCACTATAACAAAATATGCATATGAGTTAATATACATTATTTTCAAATTTCGTATGATCATTAGGCTGTAAACCATCTACACTGGACTGAATATCACGGCAACTACTGCCGTACACAATTTATCAAAACACCATAAATATTATGAATTTTTATTAAAATTATAGTATATCAAGGTTTATGTCTCCATTTTGATAATTATGCCACGGCTGAAATGGATATTAAAGTTAGAAGAACTGGGTAAAGGATACAGAGCAACTATATTATTTTTGCAGCTTTTCTAGAGGTCTAAAATTACATAAAATAAAAAGTTAATAATTATATTAAGAAAGTTCACAGTAATATTGGAAACATTTTTAAAATTTCTTTTTAAAGTTTATTTTCGAGAAAGAGAGAGACAGAGTATGAGTAGGGGAGGGGCAGAGAGGGAGGGAGACACTGAATCTGAAGCAGGCTGCAGGCTCTGAGCCATCAGCACAGAGCCCAACGCGGGGCTTGAACTCACAAACCAAGAGATCATGACCTAAGCCAAAGTCGGATGCTTAACCAACTGAGCCACCCACCTCAGGCTCTGTGCTGACAACTCAGAGCCTGGAAGCTGCTTGGTTTCTGTGTCTCCCTCTCTCTTTGCCCCTCCCCTGCTCATGCTCTGTCTCTTCGTCTCTCAGAAGATAAATAAATATTAAAAAAAAAAGTCACAATTTTAAAAACTAAAATTAATGGCCTATCAGCTAACAACTTGATTATGTTAAGTTTTAGTAATTTAATTCTATTAAAAGCAAAGAAACGGAAATCACCATCAAGGAAAAAGAATTTGTCACTACCAGAATTCACTTCAACAACATTTTTTTGGGGAGGGAAGGGGTTTTCTTTGGAACCCTGGAAATGTTCGCACCCAAGGACAACGCACCATTGTCAAGATTCTAAGAGGGCCATTGTTTCATAAAAGGGAATAGTAACTGTGGAAGAAGGAAGTGAGAGAGGGAGGACACATCCACACAAGGGCTCTCAAGCTGCTCGATTTCAGGGAAGAGAACCTAAGGGATTCGCAATCCGGAAACAGTCTCCTTTAGAACCATCTGCGTCTATGGTCCTTGGAGAGGCTTCACATCATATACGCTGATGGAGACGAACACCTTGGTGTGACCTGCTGCCCTGCATCACAGGCTTCTTCTCTTAAGGACGCTAACGATCTCTCTTGGCCACATGCCCAATGTCAAGTACCTTTAAATGGAGCAAAGCAGCTACGAGAGCATTACCTGGGAAAGTGATTAACCTTCTGTGCTTCAGAGAGGGTGCGAAGTAGGAAGGGCTTCAGGTGGGACCCTGTCCACATCAGGTTATAGTCAGTGCTGCTTGGGTGAACCTGAGGGCAGATAAAAAGATATTAAAACATCAGAGACAGCCTCTCTCCAGAAAGAGAGATGGCAAGAAGGCCATAGAAATTTTCCACCTACGGAGCACAGTGAGTGCCCAGTTAGTATTTAAACCTAGTAAAATAAAAGCTGAGTGTGAAAAACGTAAGAGATGATCAACTGTAAAGGATGGGATCATTGGGCAAATCCCAGACACAAAAAGGAGAGTAAATGAATCCTTCTAGAGAAGTCTGTGATGTCTCTTACATATCAAAGTACGAGAAGAGGGCTCGAACCCACAACTCCCATCTCAGACTGTCCTTAGGTCCTTACAGATGCTGGGTATAAAGCACTGATCAGGACTAAAGCCCTGTCTCAGCAAACCAACTTAGGGTATCATTCATTCATTCCTAAGAATGACTTTGTCTCTTCATTTGTCTATTCATTCAACAATTATGTACCCTGTGCCTATAATGTGAGAGGTACCATGTTAGGCCCTAGAGATAAAACAGCAAGACAGGATACAGACTAGTATGAGAACTTTCACAAAATGTCTATTTCGGACCTCAACCTAAGATAAAGAGCTCGCAACCAGACTCTTGTCAACTGTCTCAAAATATCTACAGTATAAATCTGTCCAGCATTTTTGCCTGTCCCTTTTGATATCAATATCCCAATTTTCCTAATGTTCTTTGGGAATAACATATCATTTGGTTTTAAAAGACTGCCAGTCGTCCCCCAACCTCCTCGCAAGGAGTACATCCAAGACCCCAGCTGGACTAGTCATATCATCTCCAGAGTGTAAGTCTTCAGTGGAGAAAGGCACAATGACAATGAATGGAGTTGAGTCACTTCTATGGCCTTGAAGAGACAGTCCCGAAGATTCCTAGTCCCAGATCCCTGGGGCTGTTCTCGTCTCTCTCCTTACAAAGACCTGCCTTTTCGCTTCTTCCTCTGACTCTGCTACCCATCCTGTGTATAACTTACCCACAAATCCTTTTTTTTTCTGTATTTTTTTTAATGTTTATTTATTTTTGAGAGAGAGAGAGAATGAGTAGGGGAGGGGCAGAGAGAGAGGGAGATAGAATCAGAAGCAGGCTCCAGGCTCTGAGCTGTCAGCACAGAGCCCGAAGCAGGGCTCAAACCCACAGACTGTAAGATCATGACCTGAGCTGAAGTCAGACACTTAACCGACTGAGTCACCCAGGCGCCCCTCTTTTGGTTTAAGTTAGGCAGAATCTACTGCTGTTGCTTGCAGTCAAAGAATCTTAATTCACTGTCTCTACCTCAAGCCTAAAATCATAGCAAGAAAAATGTTTGGGGTTTTTTAGTTCAAAAAAAAGAGGAGGGGGGGTGTGGAATCTTGTGAAAATGTCTTCCATGCACTTCAAGGAGAAACTGGCAAACCCGCTCAGAAATTCAACACAAGCTCTGCTTAGGCATCACGATGCATAGATCCCAAGCGCCTTCTAGAGCTGCCCTATTAACTGGTAGTCAGACTGGATGCCTGGGATTTTCAGCTTTAGAGCAGATCAGGGGAGGTAGTAAAATTGAGCTTACTTCATGAAATCCATGGGCTGTCAGAATGCTGCGTACCAGGCGACTATCTGTTCGCACAATCTTGTAAGACAAGTGATAACGTTCTAAGGAAAAACACAGAATCAAATTCAGTAACCAGAAAGTTAACTGTAGAGACAAAAATAAACTGTAAGCTGGTGGCTTGCTTAACTGCACTCGGTAACATTGTACTACTATCCTTAGGCTACTATTAAGTAGGCTACAGATTATTTTGGACCAAAGGTTCTTAACCTGAGATTTGCTAGGGGTTATTAAAAATAGATGAGGGACAAAATGACATCTTTGTTTTCACTACTAGTTGAAATTTACCTTTACCTTCAATTACAAATGTAGGCCCAAAACAGCGCAGTGCTGGCAATACCCGCGACCATGCCACCTACAGACACCGGGTATTTTAACGTTATTTTACAATTGTTACAGTCACCTCAAAATATCATTTCTCACAGTAAAAAAAATTATGGTAGTTAACAGACTTCCTAGCAGACTGTGTTACTTAATGCACTAATAAAAATGCATATATGTCACAAATTTACCTTTCAATAAATATTTGATAATTACATTTCAATACAATGGATTTCACTTATACTCCTATATATTTTTTATCCACTTAAACAACATAATCCTGGAAGAGCCCCACACAGGCCTCCCTACACGGCCACTGCATTTGGCCCAGAAAAAGGTTAAGGACGCCTGCTAGCCCTCTGTAGCTAGCCCTCTGTGTGCAGTAATGCCGATTACTAGTATAGCTTAGACCAGAAGCTATAAACTGGCGAACCAGGGCCAGAACCACTCTGCAGACATTGTTTGTTAACTTCTCATTGTGCTTTAACAACAAATTGAGCCTGGGTAGCTCTGTCGGTAGAACATCAGACTTTTAACCGGAAGGTCCAGGGTTCATGTCCCTGTCAGGTGCCAGATGCACCTAGGGGCGCCTGGGTGGCTCAGTCAGTTAAGCGTCCAACTCTCAGCTCAGGTCATAATCTCATCTTTTGTGAGACTGAGCCCCATGTCAGGCTCTGCACAGACAGGGCAGAGCCTGCTTGGGATTCTCTTTTTCTCTCTCTGCCCTGCCCCTGCCCCTGCTCATGTGCACACCCTTTCTCCCTCTCTCTCAAAATAAATAAACATTAAAAAAAAAAAGACTCTCAAACCTAAATTAAATAATAATAAACAAAAATAAATTGAAATACTGGGGCGCCTGGGTGGCTCAGTCGGTTAGCGTCCAACTCTCGATTTCAGCTCAGGTCGCGATCTCACGGTCATGAGATCGAGCCAGGTGTCCTTGACACATTATGTGAACCATCACAGAAGGCAACCAAGAATAAAGCAACAGTGGAACGAAGCCCACCAGGGGACTGGGTGCCTCTCTCAGGCTATCAGCGTGAGGATCCCACCTCAGGAGGCTCCGCGCCAGGCTTTCTGCAGGAGGCACAAAGGCCCAGTGTACTGCCGAGGAGATACTATGCTCCATGCTCAGCGCAGAGCCTGCTTAAGATTCTCTCTCTCTCTCTCTCTCTCTCTCTCTCTCTCTCTGCCCCTCTCACCCCACCTCAAAAAAAAAAAAAAAATAGAAAAATGATAAATTACTAACCTTCTGAAACTGAAGAAATTCATTTAAAAGCCTCAGTTTCTGGGTTCTCTTGAAAACCCTGGCAAGCATGGGCTCGCTCTCTCTTCCAGGGCCAGTCCGCTGGGAAGGGGAAGTGCTCCCTTCAGGACAGGTTCACACGGTCTAGTTCAGCACGGCCCCCACACGCTCCCTTCACTATTCCCATTACCCGCCAGGCCCTCTACGCATTCTGTGCTTTCGACCCCAAGACGAAAGTCTGTAATCATGTGAGTTTCTGCCTATCTCCAAAGACTGACATTTACGCTGGCCCACTAAATGCCATCTCCTTCCACGTACCACCGCGAAGTGTGTGAAAAAAATTAGCGAAGAATTCTACAGAACAATTAAAAATTTTTCTTTCTTTTTCTTTTTTAAAGTTTTAATTTATTTATTTTGAGAGAGAGACAGAGACAGAGCATGAGCAGAGGAGGGGCAGAGAGAGGAGAGAGAGCAAGTCACGAGCAGGCTCCACACCATCAGCGCAGAGCCCGACGTGGAGCTCGATCTCCCAACCTGTGAGACCATGACCTGAGCCGAAATCAAGAGTTGGACACTTAACCGACTGAGCCACCCAAGTGTTCCCCCCACAAATTATTTTTTTCTTAACCTCTATGCCCAACATGATGCTCAAACTCACGACCCTGAGATCAAGAGTCACATGCTCTACCAACTGAGCCAGCCAGGCGCCATGCCTACAGAATAAAATAATTTTATTTCAGCATAGTGAAGAATTTTTGAGTATAATACAGAAACTTATGAATGGACCATAGAACAAAGTTCAGCCTCTACAGTAAAGATAAGCCTATTTTTTTTTTGCCATAGAAAATGATGGATTAGGCAGAAATTTTTGATTCCAACCTCATGGAAGATACTTACAAACACAAATCAAGTATCCTTTTAAAAGTGTCCCAAATTAGATCAAAGGCACATCATCAAAGTAAAACCTACTTGTGACATTAAGAATTCATTTAGGCTATAGGATTTTCACATTATTTTGTTTTTAAATATTTGTAACATTCTGAAGATCACATTTAAACTTTTTTTTTAAATTTTTTTAACATTTATTCATTTTTGAGAGACACAGAGACAGAGCGTGAGCAACGGAAGGGCAGAGAGAGGGAGACACAGAATCCGAAGCAGGCTCCAGGCTCTGAGCTGTCAGCACAGAGCCCGACGCAGGGCTCAAACTCACAGACAGTGAGATCATGACCCAAGCTGAAGTTGGCCGCTTAACCGACTGAGCCACCCAGGTGCCCCTAAACATTTTTTTTAAAGACCTAATGTAGTTTTGTTTTGTTTTGTTCTTTTAAGTACAACTGCAACTATAAAATAGAGGAACTCAAGAAGACACAGACCAAATCTGCTTCATACACAGGATGGGGCAATCTCATACACAACACAACATGAATCTTTCCAAACAAGTTTGCTAAGAAACAGCTCCCGGGGTTAGTGTTACAAATAAAACAATCTTCTCATTTAGAAAGATCAAGACATCATTTGACTGATAAAGCCTATTCTTCCCCCAGTTTTTTTTTAAATTTTTTTAATGTTTTAATTTGTTTTTGAGAATGAGAGACAGAGAGAGAGAGAGAGAGAGAGAGCGCACAAGCAGGAGAAGGGCAGAAAGAGGAAGACACAGAATCTGAAGCAGGCTCTGGGCTCTGAGCCGTCAGCACAGAGCCCAACGTGGGGCTCAAACTCATGAACTGCAAGATCATGATCTCAGCCTAAGTCAGACGCTCAACTGACTGAACCACTCAGGTGCCCCTCTGAGATTTATACTTGCTTGTCCTCATGTAGAAACTGTAAATTCACAACAAAAGAACAAGTTTTGTTGTGGTATAAAACATCTTAGGAACAACAAATTACAAACATTCAATTTTTTAACAAACAAAAAGGTTTTCCTTCCCAAAATGTAAACATCCAGTAAGTAAAACAAACATAATATTCCAGGTATAGAAACACCAGTAATTCGCTTATGAAAGAGGTGTATTTGGTGGTAACATTTTTGTCTGTCTTAAATATAAAAGAACTTTACCAAAAGAACCAGGCCATTCTTATTTAAGGTCTACTCCTTCACCCAGTTTCCTTATCTGAGTGGAAACTCTTCAATTTGCACAGAATTCTGGCTACAGGACCAGGCCACAGGAAAGGTCTGAAAGGTCTAGAAGTGATCCCGCTGGAGAAAAGTGTCTTCTTGAGACTTGGAGGCAGTTATTCATCACTCTGCGCTTAAAGGCACTCCTTAGTGAACGTCTTCCCTGCAGCCTTCAGAATAAAGCGCGGGACCTGGGCTCCCGGAAGGGGTTGCCAGGAACACCGACCGGCGGGCGGCCTGACAGGCGCTCCGCAGGCGGTACTGCTGAAGCTCTGCAGCTGCCTGCGAGACCTCCTCTTTCAGCCCCTTCTTCTCCGGGCTGCAAGCCCATGCGGCCAAACACCTGGCCATCTCCGCAAAGTCCACAAGTCCAGCACCCAACTCCTCCTTCCCCTGTCCGGCTCTCCCTCCTCTCTGCCCCGTGCAGGGCACGGCCCTACACCCCGCCACCATGGTGGAAACCTGAGCGTCTTCATCCACGCTCTCACTCTCGTCCCATCGACCCATCAGCGGCGCCGGTCCTCATCACCTCCGCAGGCCCGCACCAGCCCAGCCAGGCCATCCGCGTGGCCTGTCTTTTTATGAATTTAAGTGAAAATATCCACAAATCCCTGCTGCTACTTGCCAGCAGAACACCATGCAAGAACACCATGCAAAGCAGACGCAGGAAGACGGAAATGAAAAGACCAGACACACCATACTCCTCATTCTTGTGGCAAACTCCTAAAGCCCAGTTACAGGGTTTTCCCCATGATCAATCAACATTATGTCGTCTTTGCAATACTGTTATAAGAAAAACACTTCAGAGTCGTATGTCTTCACTCCAGCACAGAGTATCATTTAAGAAACAGTATGGCGCACTGCTTAAGAGTTTGTCTTCTGATTCCAGATTGGCGAGGGAAGGCACAAGATAGGCCCGGAGTATCTTGTTACGCCAAAAGATGAGAAAGTGCTCAAAAACTGACTGGGAACGTGTCACGAGAATCCCAGTGGATCCCAAGGATCTCAATGGCCAAATTTAAGACAATTTGAAAATAAAAATGAATTATGACAGAGATAGGGTATAACTCACATATACACACACACACACACACACACACACACACAAGAACCCATGAGTCCCCACTGATAAGAAAGTAAGAAGGGATACTGGTTTCCCATTGCTGCCATAATAAACTACCACACACTTAGTGGCTTAGCCAGCACAAATCTGTTGTCTGATGTTTCTGTATGTCAGAAGTCTGACACGGATGTCATCAACACAAGACGAGGGCTGCGTTCCTTTCTATAGGCTCTGGGTGGGGTCCATTTCTTTTCCTTTTCCAGTTTCTAGAAGCTGCCCCCATTCCATGGCTTACAGTCCCCTTCCTCTATGTTCAAAGCCGGCAGTGATGGGTCTGGTCCTTCTCACACAGGTCAATCTGACTTCTCTTCTGTCTCCTGCTGCTACTTTAAAGGACCCTTGTGATTAAGGCCAGCTGATGAGCAACCTTAACTCCACCTACAAGCTCAATTTTCTGTTGCTATGTCAGGTAATATTTTCACAGGTTCTAGAGATTAGGAGGGGGACATCTTTGGGGAGGGGAACCATTATTCTGCCTATCAGAGGAGGGAAAGCTCTGCTTTACAGAAAATCCAGCTAATAAGTGTAGAAACAAATAAATAGAAAATCAGTATTTCACAAAAACCGTAAGAGGAAGTGGTTCAGACTAAAATCAATGGATACCGATGGGTGAGAGACTATTGGTAAACAGGATATTCATGCATCTCAAAATATCATTCCAGAGAATGCTTGCAACAAAGGAGAAAGGCAACCCTCTAATGAAGCGATCTGGTGAACACTATTCTCAACCAAATGATGAGCGGCACCTGGGTGGCTCAGTAGGCTAAGCATCCGACTTCGGCTCAGGTCATGATCTCGCAGTTCGTGAGTTCAAGCCCCTGTGTTGACAGGTCAGAGCCTGGAGTTTCCTTCAGATTCTGTGTCTCCCTCTGTCTCTGTCCCTGTCCCTCCCCCACTCCCCATGTGCTCTCTCTCTCTCACATATAGTTTTAAAAAATTATGAAATTTGCCATCACCAATAATGCAATACAATGATACCACATGTTTCCCAATTAATACACTAAGGAGGATACACTATGTGATAGTCCTGCAAAACTTTAAACCTGAATCTAAACATGTAGAAACAATCAGACAATCCCAAACTTAAGGACGTCTGCAAAGCAACTAGTCTAGAATCTCTAAAACTGCCAATCCTATGAAAGACAAAAAAAAGGTCTGGGAGGTTAAAGGAGAAATATGAAAAGTAAAAACCATCTTTGATTTGGTCCTAGACTTTGGGAAAAAAGGTCAAAATTGGAACAAGTAGGGAACTGTGCATTAGCAGTGTATATCAGATAAAAGCACTTTACCGGGGCAGATTTCCTGAGCGTCATCTCAGTGCTGCGGTTATACAAAGGACGCCCTGCTCCCAAGGACATATTGCTAAGTAAAATACTAAGGCATAAAGTACTTGAACTAATTCGCAAATGGTTCAGAGAGAGAGACAAAATGTTAATAGTTGGTGAGCACGGGGAAACAGTATACGTGCATTCAATGTACTGTTCTCACAGCTAGTCGAAAGGTTTTTAATTTTTCTAGATTGAACGGTTAGAAGGTGAAAGAAAAATCTGGTCTCTTCACTATGGTAACTGTGGCCCCCAACATTTCCATTTCTGCGCATGCAAAAGCCAAAGCATCATCAATGCCGGAGACCGTTAGTGTGCCTAATGCCACACCTGTTCGGAAATGCCGGGCACTGGACCAGGGGGAAGGGAGTCAGGAAGGTGTGCGGAAAATCGGAGAATGACCACCTGGGGACCGGGGAAGGAGGGGGAGCAATAGGAGAAAGAGCATGTGTCTGGAGTGGAACTGCCAAGGGTTCGAATCCTGGCTCTAGCACTTCCTGCCTGTAATAGAATAAATGACTTCTCTATGACCAATTTCCTCACTTGTAAAATGGAGCCGATAACAAAGGTGCTTCCCTCATGGGGTAGCTCAGTTAACACACGTAAAGCTTTTATAACACTTGTCGGTACACAGTAGCATAATTTTTACCTAGTAAAAATTTTTATACAGTAAAAAAAGTAAATCTGTAGCCAAGTAGTTATTAACACATAGTATCACACATAACAATTTATGCATTTTACACAGCAAATTTAAAAATAAAAATGCTACTTATACTCTTTCTCCTACTTCTCCTAACACGGAAGAAAAATGCAATTATCGCTGCACTCAGTGACCTGATTCTCACAGTGTGTAAGTAGTAAGCTGTGACTGACTACCTCTAGTCCATACCCGCTAACCATAACCCAACTCCAATACATGGCACATGTTCCAAAAGGGGAGTGCGAGACAGACGGCGTGGAATGACACAAGGCAAGTGGCTGCTGAGGATGTGAACTCACACTGATGCTCTGTGTCCAACAACGCTGATGACCAGCGTACTGCAGACCAGAGGTCATACACTGGTGACCCAAGGGCCAAACCCGTCTGGCCTGCAGACACGGTTTGTTCCTTTTTTGTGGTGTTTTAAATACAAAACTGAATTAGTCACTAACCTTTTAAAACTGAAAGAATTCATACAAAAGTCTAGATTTCTGGGCTTCGTTTAAGAAACCTGGCAACCTGGGACTCTGATCCCATGGCAAGAGTCAAATGGAGGCTTGCAACTATAAACTGAGCCGGCCCCCCAACTGCCCAAGAATTAACCACCTTATCCCTATTTCCTTTCATATAAAAACAAGAAGCAGGGCGTGGTACAGTCCAACTTACTAGCAAACTGCCTACCATCTGACACCCGAGCCTCTATGCATGCACCGTGAGACTGTGGAATTTCCTCTTCTCCAACCACTCACGTGTGTATGGGGGGGAGGGGGGCAACCGAGAGTGCTAGGACTCCTGGCAAACTCCAGGACTGACAGACACAGCGCAGCAAATTAAAACAGGGAACCAATAATCTAACCGTCAGCACAGAAGCTTCCAGAGGTGATGACATACCCCAAGAAGTTCGGTCAAAAATAGCCCAGGAAGGAAGATAAAACTGACTTTTTTTACTTTTAGAATATGAGTAATGCTTTCAATGGCAACACAGTAGCTTTGCCTTACTGTCAGAAAATGAGGTCTCTACTTGTACTGTTGAACATCAGTGGCTGGCCACGTATGACTACTGAGCACTTGAAATGTAACTAGTGTGATCAAGAAACTGAATTTTTAATTTTATTAATTTAAACTTGAAAACTGATACTTGATACAGTTACGGAAAACTTGTTTGGAACAACTTGAACATATGAATTTACTTTTTCAACTTGTAAAATCTAACCACAAACTATTTGTGATGAAAAATTTTTTCCACCACATTGAGATGCACTCTAAGTGTAAAATACATACTATATGTCAAAAATCTTTTTTTTTTTATGTTTATTTTTGAGAGAGAGAGACAAAGCACGAGCTAGGGAGGGGCAGAGAGAGAGGGAGACACCAAATCCAAAGCAGGCTCCAAGCTCCAAACTGTCAGCAGAGAGTCTGACGTGGGGCTCAAACTCACAGACTGAGAGATCACGACCTGAGCCAAAGCCAGACACTAAACCAACGGAGTCACCCAGATGCCCCCTACATGTCAAATATCTTAAAGATTTTTCTATATTGAGTAAATGTGGAAATGATAATTTTTATTAAATAAAATATATACATATTTTAAAGTTTATTTGAGAGAAAAAGCACGCATGCACATGAGCAGAGGAGAGGCAGAGAGAGAGGGAGACAGAAGCGCAAGCAGGCTCCATGCTGTCAGCGCAGAGCTCAACGTGGGGCTCCGTCTCACAAACTGTGAGATCCTGACCTGAGCAAAAATCAAGAGTCAGACACTTAACCAACCGAGCCATCCAGGTGCCCCGAAATAAAATATATTATTAAAACTAATTTCACCCATTTCTATTTATTTTTTTAATAAGGCCATTGGAAAACTTACGTATCTAGCTTGCATCATATTTGTATTGGACAGTGATAGTCTACACAAATGCAAGCTTAGGAAGCTGACACATTCAGAGATAAACTATAAAATGATGCTAGGGTGCCTGCGAGGCTCAGTCGATTAAGCGTCTGACTTCGGCTCAGGTCATGATCTTGCGATTTGTGAGTTCGAGCCCCGTGTTGGGTTCTGTGCTGACAGCCTGGAGCCTAGAGCCTGCTTGGGATTCTGTGTCTCCCTGTCTCTCTGTCCCTCCCCCTGCTCATGCTCTGTCTCTCTCAAAAATAAAATAAAATAAAATTAATTAATTAAATAAATAAAAATAAAAGATGTTTCTTTCTAGGAATAGTTTAAACTGAAAATATCTCTGTTGTCTCTAAAATGCAAGCCATTTACATGTTTAAAGTATATATAATTTGGGGGGAAAAATGGATATAGTAAGGAAAAATATATTTCTGCAATATTTCATAAAGCATATGAAATCATATTGTACAAAAAATATTAACAGTAAATTCAATGAAACATTTAACAGATAACAGAAAAAAAACAAGACTGGCATTTAACACTCTAAGATCAACAGAAGATAACTAATGCCCCAGAAACTTCTCAAGGGGATTTAAACACAGGATTATGATCTGAGCAGATCTGTGTCAGCTATTTAAGAAAGCAAAAAAAAAAGAGAGAGAGAGAGAGATCCAGAGTATTTAACAATTCAGATATCTGAGGCAGCAACCAGAAAACTCATTCAAGCTGTTTTTTCCATAAAGGATGGTGCAGAAAATTATGAAACCTCAAGGAATTGGGAAGATATAGAAAATTCGAAAGCAAGGTTTGAGAAAAAAGTTCAGTAGCCTTTTCTTTAACCACAAGAATGTGTAAAGGGGGAAAAAAGGACATACAGGTTCTAAAAACGCAGGGACTGCTTGAACCACAGATGACAACACTGATGGATACTAATTGCCAACATGCCCCAGGTCCTCTAGAAAAGGAAGGGTCGGCCTATTGTCGCGGCATGCAGAGATGCATTTATGTGACAAGCAGACCAAAAGAAGTATGTTTGCAGGAATTATTTTCTTCTGTTGCTTTTACCCACCTTTGATGTTTTGACTCCAATCACACTGAGAGGGAGTTTCTTTGCAAATGTTAGCAACTCTTCAGTTCCTCCAAATTCGGAGAACCTGAATGAACCCTATCCCTTTAAGTGGTAACCTAGCAACTTGCGGAAGGGATTAGAACAAGACCCTTGGGGAGGGAGGAGGATTCAAATCCCAGAAGCAGGTGTTCACTGTCCTCTGAACTCCTAGCTTATTATGGAGCGAGGACAGACCTTAAAGTCATTTCAAACTAGAACAGACCCTGTTCAACAAGCGGAGTTAAGCAGCACAAGTTCTGAATGCCTACTATGTGCCAAATATCAGATGACCTCATTAATTCTTACAATGCCTGCAAGGTAGCTGTTATCTCCACTGCCCGAATAATAAAACAGGTTGAGAGAGTTTAAGTGATTCGCCCCAGACTCACAGCTAGTAAACAGCAAAGCTGGGATTTGAGCCAGTGACTAAGAAGCCACGTATAGACTCTCTCCACTATATTGCACAACAGTTCTGATCCATGGTACTGTGACCTCTAAAGATAGCTACAGGCCAACCCCAGGAGTCAGAGCACTACTGAAAATCAAAAAAGAGTGGAGAATAGAAAAACAATAGAGAAAATAAGCAAAATTAAAAGTTGGCTCTTTAAAATGACCAAAATTGGCAAACCTCTAGCTAGCTTGAAAAAAGAAAAGAGATTCAAATTACGAACAGCAAAAATAATATGGGGACATTACAACTGACCTGACAGAGCTAAAAAGGATTATAGAAGAATACTATGAAATAAATAAAAAAATACTGTGAATACTTGTATGCCAACAAATAAGATAAAACTAAATGGACAAAAACTAAAAACACAAACTACCAACTGACTCAATACAAAATACAAAATATGAATAGATGTATACCAAGTAGAGGCTGAATAAGTAATAAGCCTCCCAATAAAGAAAAGCCCAGACTAGATGGATTCACTAGTGAATTCTACCAAACATTTAAACAATCAATACCAATCCTTCTCAAAAAGAGGAGGGAACTCATTATATAAACCGAGCATTACTCTGATACCAAATCCAGATTAAGACATCACAAGAAAACAAAACTACAGTCAAAATCCCTTATGAGTACACATGCAAATACCCTCAACAAAATACCAGCAAAGCAAATCGCGCAGCATAGTAAAAGGACCATACCACGACCAGGTGGGATTTATCCCAGGAATACAAGGATGGTTCAACATAACAAAAGTCAATCAATGTAACATACCACACTAACAGAATGAAGAAGAAAAAAATCTCAATGTAGATAAAGCACTGGACAAAATCATGATTCCCTCGAATGATATAAACGCCAAATGAAGGACAAGAGGGAAGCTTCCTCAACGTGATAAAGGGCATTCATGAAAAACCTACAGCTAACATCATACTGAACAGTGAAAGACTGAAAGCTTTTCTCCACTCACATCAGGAATAAGCAAGAGGGGTGCCTGGGTGGCTCAGCTGGTTAAGCATCCAACTCTTAATTTAGCCTAGGTCATGATCTGTTTGTGGGATTGAGCCCCACATCGGGCTCTGCACTGATGGCGTAGAACCTGCTTGGGATTCTCTCTCTCCTTCTCTCTCTCAAAATAAATAAATAAAAATGGTGCAGTTTGGTGGCTCAGTCAGTTAAGTATCTGACTCTTGGTTTCAGCTCAGGTCATGATCTCACGGTTAGTGGGTTCGAGCCATGTCAGGCTTCGCACTGACAGTGCGGAGCCTGCTTGGGATTCTTTCTCTCCCTCTCTCTCTTCCCCTCCCTTGCTTACTCTCTCTGCCTCTCTCTCTCAAAATAAATAAATAAATAAATAAATAAATAAATAAATAAATAAATAAAGCAAATAAATAACTAAGTAAAACTTTAAAAAAGTAAATAAAACATTTTTTTAAAGATTAAAAAAAAAAAGAAACAAGCAAAAGAAAGATGCCCACTTTTACCACTTCTCTTCAACATTGTACTGGAAGTTCTAGCCAGAGCAATAAGGCAAGAAAAAGAAATAAGGGGCACCTGGGTGGCTCAGTTGGTTAAGCATCCAACTCTTGACTTCAGCTCATGTCATGCTCTCACGGTTTGTGGGTTCAAGTCCCATATCAAATAATAGTGTGGAGCCTGCTTGGGATTCTCTCTCTCCTCTCGCTATCCCTCTCTCTCTCTCAAAATAAATAAATAAACTTAAAAAAAAAAAAGAAAAGGCATTCAGGTTTGAAAGGGAGAAGTGAAATCAGTATGTGCAGATGACACGACCGTATGTATAGACAACGCTAAAGAATACACACACACACTATTAGAGCTAATAAATGAGTTCAGCAAGGTTTCAGGACCCAAGTCAACATACAAAAATCAGTTGTATTTCTGCACACTGGCAATGAACAACCCAAAAATTCAACTGAAAAAAATAATTCCATTTATGATAGCATCGAAGAGAATAAAATACTTAGGAATAAAGTTAACCAAGGAACTCTAAAAGGTATACACTGGAAACTACAAAGCATTACTAAAGAAATTAAAGATGACCTAAATAAATGACAAGATATCTCATGTTTACGGACTGGAAGACTTAACACTAAAAGGGCAATGTGCTCCTCATCACCATCCCAATAGCCTTTTTTGCACAAATGGAAAAGCTGAACCTAAAATTCATATGGAATTGCAAGGGATTCTGAATAGTCCAAGAAACCTTTAAAAAGGACAATAAAGTTAAAGGACTCACACATCCCAATTTTAAAATTTAGCACGAAGGCAATGTGGCACTGGTATAAAGATAAATGTAATATTAAGAGTCCAGAAATAAATCCATACATCTACAGTCAACTGATTTTCAACGACAGTGCCAAGACTACCAAACAGGGAAAGAAAAGTCTCTTCAACCAGTTATGCTGGAACAATTCGATATTCACATGCAAAAGAAGGAAGGCAGACCCTTATCTCACACTATATATAAAAAAATGAACTCAAAATGGATTAAGGACCATTTAGCTCTGAATGTAAGAGTCTGACCTATAAAACTCTTGGAAGAAAGCACAGGGATTATGACCTTGGATTAGGCAACGGTTCTTGAGATAGAACACCAAAAGCATAAGCAACAAAAGAAAAAAAATAAACCATATGTCATCAAAATGAAAAACTTTTGCTGCTCATGAGAGAACACCATCGAGAGAGTGAAAACACAAACCAGAGAATAGGAAAAAGAATTGGAAACCGTATATCTGCTAAGGGTCTAGTATCTAGAATGTTTAAGAACTCTTAGAACTCAACGACAAAAAGTCAAGCAACCTGACTCAAAAACAGGTAAAGGCTTTGAAGAGACATCTACAAATGGCCAAGAAGCACAAGATGCTCAATGTCATTAGTTATTAGGAATATAAAAATCAAAAGCCACAGTAAGATACTACTCCACACCCACTTAACACAGCTATAATCTAAAAAACAGAAAATAACAATTGTCAGTGAGGATGTGGAGAAACTGGAACCCTCCTACATCGCTGATGTGGAATTGTGTAGACACTAGGGGATCTCCCTCGGCAGTTCTTTACTAAGCGAAACATAGAATTACCATAAGACCTAGCAATTCCACTCCTATGTATAGACCCAAAAGAACTGAAAACAGGTGTCCAAACAAAAACTCATACATGAATGTTCAGAGCAGCACTGCTCACAAGAGCCAAAAGGTGGAAACGACCACCAACTGATCCATCAACTGATGAACGGATAAACAAAATATGCATTTCATGAAAAGGAATGAAGAACAGATGCATGCTTCGACATGGATGAACCTTAAAAACATTATGCTAAATGAAAAAAGTCAGACACAGAAGACTACATACTGTTGGAGAGGATTTGTATGAAATGTTCAGAATAGGCAAACCGCTAGAGACAGAAAGATGAGCGGTTACTAGCTGCTGGGGTAAGGGGTGATAGGGAGTGACTGCTTACTGGATACAGGGTTTCCTTTAGGATGATGAAAGTGTTCCGGAACTAGATCTTGGTGAGGGTCGTACAAGAAATAGTGCGACTGTACACTCTAAAATGGTTAGAAGGGCACATTCTGTTTTCTATATTTTACTACAAAAAATAAATAAGAAGAAAAAATTCGAAGAAGAAAAGCAATTTAAAATGCAGGAAATTTAAGAAATTTTCTTAATAATCCTTTCAAGCATAAGAAAAACATCGCTAGATTTTTCTCATGACCAAGGCCATTTTCCAATTTACATGCGGTATCAACTTCTGCAATACAAGGGTACAGGGGCCATGCCCAGCCCCGCCCTCTGTGGGGGAGGTCACACCTACCTCCAATGACTCGAATATTGTTGTCCTTTGTCAGAATAGCCTCAGCATGGAACACCAAAACTGGAATTCTCCTGCAGCCTCCAGTCCACATGATACACGGATGATCCCTACAGCCGTAACAAAAGGCTTTCATTAATTGACAGCTCAAAGCCTGAATTACCCGCTGATGCAGATCGCTGTGGTTTGCTGCTTAGCTACTTTCCCTCTGCCTGGAACAAGAACCCCAAATGTCCTATGGGAAACCATTCATCTCCCATGCTTAGCCATGTGGTCTATTTAAGATTAACGCCGTCCCTGCTCCAGGACGGGCTTTGATTGGCCTCGGCCACTCCGAGCTGGCTCCACCCCTCAGTTCTAGGTCCTGGAGCAGGGATGAACCCATAAACCCGCTGGAGCCAGCGAGTGTCAGAAGACAGGTTGTGGGACCCTCCGGAAGAAAGCTTCCTTCTCTCTCTTCTACAGCAGCTACAGGAGAGATGGCTTCTTCCCCTTGGCGGTGCAGGAGAATGAGGTCTGGGAGTACAGCTGTCATTTTGTGACCCTGAGAGAAAAGCCCGGAGCTTTCGGTAGAGGAGGAAGTCAGTGGGAACCTCACTAGAAGAAGGAGAGAAATGAAATCCTAAGAAGCAAACGTGGAGGTGCAGAACCAAGTCTTTCCTAAGTATGAGTTAATAAATTCCCTTTAACGGGGGATAGCAGGAACAATTTTTAAAAATAAAAAAAATAAATTCCCTTTATTATTTAAGACAATTTATGTTTTAATCCCCAACACACGTAAAGAATCCTAACTAACATACAGCCTCCGCAACAATTTATACACTCTTTTACACCCTATAGTCCCTTTTTAAACCAATCTGATGACCCATCCTAAGATTCTGAGCTAGGAACCCAAAAGCAATACAGGTGCTCCAATTAAAACCATATATTTTAAAGCAAGCCCATAGTAAATGGAATAATAATTCCGGACTTTACTCTCTTTTCCTATCCTCAGGAAATCTGTTTAATCAATCTTAGACAGATGTAGATTCACTCACAGATTAGGAAGACCTTCAACCTCCTTCGTGCAAGGAGTTAGAAGGGAAAGGAACGACCGAGTCCCTACTCCGTGCCAGGAACAAGAGCTTTCGCATGCTATCTCGCTGAATCCTCTTGCCCACACTAGGAACTGGAGAAAACAAGGTGTCTCAGAGACAGTAAGTGATTTGCTCACGGTCATACAGCTGGTTAAGGAAGGGAAGAGAAACCTGAACTCAAACATCTGCCTGGGCCCTTCCCCTGCTTCCAGCTCCCTGATCACATTTCCGTGATGTTTTGTATACGGAACACCTTAAACCCAACCCTCTGGGAGGCTACACTAATCAATTCCTTAAATAGAATAAGATCCATTTGGCCAGAATTTGGGCCGCTTTCAAAAACTCACATGACCACGCCTCTTTAAAAAAGGTCACGCTACAAATCTCAGGGCCAAGTCAGACCCTCCCAACCGATGTTTAAAAAGATCCCCATTTTGAATCCACAGGCCGCCAGGCAGCCTTGAGACTTTGGATCAGCTGCCAGAGTGTTTTAGCAAGGAGAAGCAAAGAACACCATACCTAGTTCATTTCCTGTTTTCTAGAACTGGAATGCAGAGGCTTACCACTCCTGACTTTTGACTTGGGTACCAGTGCCCATTTGTGAGAAAAGGTATTTATCAGGGGCACTTTTCAGCAAGAAGGATTTTTTTTGTGGTTTGCTTGTGTTTTCATCTTAAACACCTGTAAAAGTGGGCACGGGGCCAGATGATTCCTAGGCTCTCTTCCAACTGTAATTTTTCTACTCTATTTCTAGGCTGGAGGATAGAGAAAAACTAGGCAGCCTAAACAGCAAAGTCTTGGACAGAAACTCTGGAAACGATACAAAGTTCCTTGTCAATCGAGCACTAGCTACAAACTGGCACCACTCTGCCTTCCCGCTGACAAACAATGGAACTGACAAACAATGGAACGCTGCTACGAGTTAAAACCAGTGACAAGAGTCAGGAACTAAATAAACAGATACAAGGCTAAGAAGGGCCAAGGCCCTAGCTGTGCTCTTCGTGGATTGGGCTACATCCGGGATGGAGAACTCCTTGCATCTACAACCTATGAAAAGATGAAAGAGGTGGTAGACGCGTTATGAATTCAGAAGGTCAACTAAACACACTTAAGGCAGATGCTATGTCGTCACTAAAAGCATGCTCCCACCAGGTGGTGCTAAAGGCACAAGATTCGAAATGGTTAGGAAACGGAGAATTAGGACTTTAGATTTTCATTCGTACCAGGAACTGGTATACATATATAGACATGAACGAACACAAGACTTGGATGATGATCGAAGCAGAAGTTTGAAGGTTCACTTTACTGAAAGCCTAACAACACTTTGGTTCTTAAGATAACAATTTCACGAGGCATGTATATTTTTCACTCCTGGGATCTAGCCTACAAAATTCACAGCGTCTATGCCTTATTCATACCAATGCCCCGGCTGGAAATGCCTTCCCCAGTTTCTGTTCACTTAACCCCACACTTAAGGCCCCGTTCATCTCGCTACCTCCATGAAGCCTTCCCCAGTTCCGGCAGCCCACAGCGATGCCTCCTTTCTCTGATTTCCTGCAGTACTCGCTGAATAATCACTTGCTGATGATCTTTTTTTTCCCCACATATATGTCGTCGAACTGATATAAAGCTGGCTTTTATGACAGGAATTGAAATTATTTTTTTAGTGACTTAAGAAACCTTGTATCTAATCCTTCCGCATCTATATATAAATTTGCATTTGGGATCCCCTAGCAAAAATACAGAAAAGGAGCCCCTTTCTATTTACTATTTGAAATAATGCCATGCAAAACAAGGACGGCCTGGACAGTTTCTAGCCCTGACGTGCAGGACTGCCAGGCGCTAATACTTTAATACAGCCTTGGGATCTGAGCCATGGAGATACATTTTTGGATCAAATCAACATCCTTAGATGATTTAAGGCCTTGTAAC
The DNA here is from genome assembly GCA_030068075.1 of Paguma larvata. Lineage (NCBI taxonomy): Eukaryota > Metazoa > Chordata > Mammalia > Carnivora > Viverridae > Paguma > Paguma larvata. The sequence continues at coordinate 22,826,244 of CM057827.1, read as the reverse complement.
TTCCAAAACTTTAAAAATGAAAGCATATAACTCCAAGCGTGGACAAGACTGGCTTAAGATTCCTAACGTACAGGGACACCTGGGTGGCTCAGTCGGTTGAGCGTCTGACTTCAGCTCAGGTCATGATCTCATAGTTTGCGAGTTCGAGTCCCATGTCGAGCTCTGTGCTGACAGTTCGAAGCCTGCTTCTGATTCTGTGCCTCCCTCTCTCTCTGCCCCCTACCTCCCTGCTTGTGCTCTGTCTCTCTCTCTCTCTCTCTCTCTCTCTCCCTCTCAAAAATAAATAAAAACATTTAAAAAAATTAAATAAAAAAAGATTCCTAATGTATAAAATAAATGTCTGATAGACATGAGCTGAAGGAGCATTAACAGTCAAAAGTCGACAGGAGTTTAAAGGAAGAAGGGCAACAAAATCCATGAATCTGGATTAGGGCGGGGAATGACACCTGTATTTTCACTAACTTCTACTAGAAATCGAACATTTCTCAATGATAGATATGGGGAACAAAGCACAGTGGTATAAACGTTATCTGTGCCTTTGAGTCTGTCTGAAATCACAGATTTTTTATACCGTATTACACAGTTGTTGCAGATACCTCAAAATATCCTTTACATGTATCATTTACAGTAGTTATTAACCTTGCCACTAGGTCGCCTGTGGTCGTCTTCCTCATCTGACCTGGGGAGGCTGGACAACAACTTGGCAGCTCTCCCACAAAGCAGCCGGTTAGCGGCCACATGGCGACACGTTACAGTGGTGGTCCAGACATCAAAGATACTTCCCAATATCCACCACTGACAAATGCTAACCAAAGACTCCCCCCGAAGAGTGACGAGCTCATGCAAACCGAGCAAACACAGTCTTCACACTGCTGTCTTTGGAAAATAAAATTTAACTTTCCCACGTTTCCAATGAATGATCTTGTTATCTAATGCAGTTATGAAAAAGCACATGTTACCATGCTATATCACAGGTTTGGGTTTTTTTAATAACTGCGTTTCCGTTATTGGTACTATTTTTAATGATACATATTTTATTTTAAGCACCTAAAATATTATTCTGATAAGGGATAGGTGGCATAAAAAAATTAAGAACCCCTGATCTAAGGTGACCTAAAGCATAAAGTCTCCATTTATTCTTTCATTCAGTTAGTCACTCGGTGAACAAGTATTTACTGAGTACCTACTATAATATTAGGTTGAAGCATCTGAAACTGTCAATAGTTGACTGTTTTTGACCTATCAAAACAGCAATTTCACAGAGTTCAATCTAATACTCATCAGATCCAACTCTTAAGCCCACTAATAAAAGAAGGAGTCATGCAGTAAAAGAATGATCTTGCAATCAGAAAGACTGATGCCTGCAGCAGAAGTTAAAAATTTTGTGAAACAGGTAAGCGACAGCACACAGAGAGCAAGAAGTCACAAGAAGCTAAAGTGACTAGAGGGAATTATCCATTTAATTATCCTGAATAAGACTGACCCAAATATAATGTCAAATCTCTATTTTTTCTATGACCTAACAGTGATGCAAAGCCTCTCTCCAAAGCTTTAGGAATGCTTCGATAATTTTTTGTACTTATATTAAATGTAATCTACTCTATAATAAGAAATTCGCTTTAAATTCAGTATTAAAGCCGATACGAATAATGCCTTAACATTTGATGGCGCTTCATCATTTGTAAAGTAATTTCATATATATCATTCTCTCTGATCCTAACCATACCTCTACAAAACAGCCGGGGAGACAGTATCCCCGCTTTTCAGGTTACACAGCATACAAGTACCCAAGGAGACTCACAGAGAATCCTAAAAATGGATCTTTTTTTTTTTTAATTTTTTATGTTTATTTATTTTTGAGAGAGAGACAGAGTGTGAGTGGGGGAGGGGCAGAAAGAGAGGGAGACACAGAATCCGAAGCAGGCTCCAGGCTCTGAGTTGTCAGCACAGAGCTCGACGTGGGGCTCGAACTCACAGACCGTGAGATCACGACCTGGGCCGAAGTTGGACACTTATCCGACTGAGCCACCCAGGCGCCCCTAAAAATGGATCTTAACTTTGAGTCAGACACTCTCTTTGTTCTCTGTGTCAAGCAATAATGTTAAAGGAGGCAAAACAGCAAAATGCCTCGAAATCCAGGAAAACTAGATCTGAATCTCAACCCATCACTTACTCTCTCCGAGTCCCTGAAAAAGTTCTTTGATATCTGCATGGCTGAGCTTCATACGGAAGGGAATAATAACATCTTCAGATTAAATGAGATACATCAATTAAAGCTCTTACCGTCATCAATGCTAAATGATAAGTTGCACTTAACCCATCATTCATTATTATTTTTATGAGGATCCAGGAGTCAAAAAACTTGATTCCTACCCAAAAGAACTCAGGAAAGGAGTGCGGTTCAATGGACACAGCACAGGCTACAGAATCCTAATGCACTGCCCCACAGTTACTCTGGTAAGTTACTTGACCTCTCTATATACTATCATTCCATGGTTGTAAAAGCTTTTTAGAAAATAACATGACCTATCTCACCCAGTTTGGAGGCCTACTCTGCTCTGATATCTACAAATATCAAATCTCCCATGGGAGGAGCTCCAAACAAGAGTACACAAAGAGCAGCATCTAGAGCCAATGTTTGCTCATGAGCCCAGAAACAAAGCCTTATCTCATTTCAGATAGCTGATGGTGACCAACTAATAAAATCCTGAATCAGATCATGGTTAGAATAAAAGACTCTTAAATACGGAGAACGAACTGAGGGTTGATGGGGGGAGAGGGGAAATAGGTGATGGGCATTGAGGAGGGCACCTGTTGGGATGAGCACTGGGTGTTGTATGTAAGTGATGAACCATGGGGCTCTACGCCCAAAACCAAGAGCACACTGTACAACTGTATGTTAGCCAATTTGACAATAAATTATATTTAAAAAAAAAAATCATGGTTAGAAACTAAAACCAGAGTCAGGCTCTACCAAAAGAAGACCTGGGTGAAAGAAGGTTTAAGTAAAAGAGAATTATTTTCCACCCTAAAGGCAAAGGGTCAAAAGCAGGCTTGCTCTTACTTACTCTTGGCTTACCACCTCCTCATCCTCTGAGGATGATGCTGTCTCCTCCAGGTCCCGGGCCATCACGACTGGCATTTCCTTTAGGGTTTCTCATGCAGTCAGCAGACGGGGGCCTCAGAGACCTTTCCTTGCAGATTCACTGGATCAAACAATTTAGGTGGCACTGATTCCTGCAAGAAAGCCAAATGACTTGAAACGCAACTCAGTTGTCTATTTGTTGGTTACTGCTATTGATCTTCCAAGTCACAAAAATGAATATTTACTTAAATGGTGCCCAACCTCTGGAAGCTTACCTTCTGTCACAGTGCCCCAATTAATGCTATAAAAATCAAAAAGTTTTTGCAAACAAAAAATTTTTTCTTCAAACATACTATCTGTCCTCTGTGTCTTTAAAGAGCCATTATTAAAAAATAATCGGGGCACCTGGGTGGCTCAGTTGGTTAGGTGGCCGACTTCAGCTCAGGTCATGATCTCACGGTCTGTGAGTTCGAGCCCCGCGTGGGGCTCTGTGCTGACAGCTCAGAGCCTGGAGCCTGCTTCGGATTCTGTGTTTCCCTCTCTCTCTGCCCTTCCCCTGCTCACGTTCTGTCCCTGTGTCTCTCAAAAATAAATAAACGTTAAAAAAAATTTTTTTTAAATAGTAATAATCAAAATAAAATAAAGAGCTCTTATTAAGTTTGAGCTTCTCATTTTTCTTTTATATACTAAATCAAATAAGATTTAGCTTTTAGGAAAGTCTGAGGTAGGTGGTCGATTACCTCAAACATAGACTTGCTTACAAAAACTATCTGGATTAGGGGCGCCTGGGTGGCTCAGTTGGTTAAGCATCCAACTTCGGCTCAGGTCATGATCTCACAGTTTGTGAGTTCAAGCCCCGCAGTCCAGCTCTGTGCTGACAGCCTGGAGCCTGCTTTGGATTCTGTGTCTCCCCCTCTCTCTGCCCCTCCCATGCTCATCCTCTGTCTCTCAGTAATAAATAAATGTTAAAAAAAAATTTTTTTTAAAAACTATCTGGGTTAAAAATAAGAACTCAAGATTTAGGACCCTTGACATTATTTCTTTAGACTCTATGACGAACACACAGGTAAAATGGCCTCATGTTTCCACTAAAACAAATTCAACCACTAAACTAAAAGATGAATACATTTTCCTGAATCAAGGTCATAAACAGATGGAAAAAACAAAAAAACACTGTCCTTCCAAACACTCAAAAATTATTTTCCCTTACTGAAAATCACAAACTATGATCTGAATCTCGAAAAGACATTAAAATTAGCATGGTTCTAACTTAAAATAGGTTTTCATGGTAAAAAGTACGTTTGTTGTGTGTTTAGGGCTGACATGGAAATCACAGATAAAGAAAATGAAAATGTCTAAATGACCATAACCCTGTCATTCAGAGATAACCATCTGATGTCGATCTTTGCAAATCTTATTTTTCAATGCATTCAGATACACATAGAAGATCGTCAACAGGACAAAAACCCGTGATCCCGACAATGACCCCTACAGATCTTCAGCGGAATGGGCACGATCTAATAACTTCAAAGGCGGGATTCTTCGGGGATTCCCAACGGGATTTCTCGATCTTTCCCAACATGTTGGGAAGTCCTTTAAATTAAAACGAAACACACAAAACCTCCCAGCGAGGAACGGATGCCAAACCTGTCCCAGGCTGCCAGCAGAGAGGAGAGAGACACGGAGGTCGGAAGAAGATTAAGGACAACTCGCCCGAAGAAGCGTCCTCGCCCTAAAGGGATCAGCCCCTCAGCCCCACCCCCGGCTCACCCCAATCCCGGGTAGGTCCTCAGATGCTCCCCACGGAAAGGACAGGGGCGACTCTGCCGCAGCGATTCAGCCCAGCGCGCCCGGAAGCCAACAGCAGCTTCCAGACTTCGAGAGGGAAGTGCAGCAGCCGGCGCCCGCCCAGACCCGGGAGCTCACCTCCCTCGGGTAGGGGAGCGCGCCGGCGCAGGCGTTTACCTGTCTCATCTTCCCATGGCTCGGGGCGGGCGGGCGGGGACCGCGCTCTGCGCCTACCACCCTCCTCCTTCCCCAGTCGGGCTCACGGCAGCCGCCGACGGCTGCTTCCCCCGTTACTACAACAACCAACAAGCAACCGCCCGCTGGGAGCCACTGCGCAGGCGCCCGCCACCCCGCGCTGAAAACGCTCGGCTTCGGGCGCGAAGGAATTTCGTCACCGCGGCGCAGCGCGGGCGCAGAGATTTGCTCTCAACAGAAGTCTTGACTTCTTTTTTCCGCTCTTTTACCCTCCACTCCTAAAGGGTTGACTCCAGCCGCAGAGTTCTTCCGCCACGCTCAACAAGAGGGCTCACGGCGTGAGCAGCGGTACACAGGGGAAGCTGGAGAGGCGGCACCCGCTGATTGGCAGCAAAGGGGTTCACGCCCCATCTCCTGCTTGAGCAAAGCCGGAGCAGCCAATCAGAGCGAGGACTGACGGAAACGACCCAATCCTGGAGCCGGGCTGTGGGCGGGGGCGAGGACAAATGGCTCAGGTGGACGCCTCCCTGGAGCTGTTTTGGAGCTTTGCTGCTGCTGCTCTCCCTGCTGCCGCCGCTGCTCAACTGGGGGTCCGGTCACCAGGTAGGGACAATACGGGGAGAGAGGAGAGGGAGGTATTTTTGTGCCATCTGATTGAGAGGATCCGGAGAGTCTGGAAAAATGGGGGTGGGATGGAGGGAAGATCCCTGGGAGGCAACCTTCCGGGGGACGAGGGGATCGAGAGACCTTGAGAAGGAGGAGCTAGGACTATGAAGATGAGGAAGGCTTGGTAGGTTCGGGAAACCGATGAATGAATGAGCGGCCACTATGAGCCTAGCCCAGGGCAAGGAACCTTCACCCTTCACTGTCGCAGGTAATTCTCACAATAACCCTTGCGATAGTTATTTTTTAAGGCTCCATTTTGCAGATTTCTCACCCAGGATCACGTAGGTACTGAATGATTGGGTCAGGATAGGAACCTCTCTCTCTCCTGACTAGTTTTAACATCACACCTTTGCTGGGCCGGGCCAGGAGAAAATTTGAGAATAGATGTTGGATACTTTAGGAGGCCCTAAAGCTTTAGGGAATGGGGTTGAGGGATTGGTGGAGCAGTTGGGAAGAGTGCTCAGGCTCTGCCCTCATCAGTTCTCTGCGGGGGTTTCTAAGAGCTTCCGTGAGATGGGCTTAAGTTGTCTCAAAGAGGGGGCCATCTATCAGGCTTTTCTGACCCTGGGAGGAGAGAAAGCCTGAGTCTCCTATTGAGGAATGATGAGAAAATAAGGTGGCGGGGAGGGAAGGGGGGAGTACTATCTTGAAAGATGGGGGAATCTCGGCCCCCTTCTGATCTCCCGTAAAACTCTATTCTCTCTGGACTTCAACTAGGTCCACTGTTGTGATCTACCATTCCCTGAGGGATTCATGCTTCCTCCTCTAGAGCTTTTCTTTTCTTTTTTTTTAAACTGCTTTACACCGTCAGTCCGTTGCTGACTTTAATACCTATTTCAGCTGTGTAGCTAAGATGCTGAAACTTCTGCCAGAGGGACAAAGGAAGTCTGATCTTTTATCACCACTTCAGGTATAAACTGAAGTTGAAGTTAACCTGACAAAAGATAAACTGTGGGGAGAGCAAAAAAGCAGCCCCAAACAAAACAACAACAACAACAAAAACTACAGTGAAGATGAGAAGTAGTTCTATTATTAAAATTCTCTAAGTGAATTTTATTTAAATCAAGTTGATTGAAACCATTGCTCCTCAAGGGTTCGTCTCTTTTTTTTAAACCAAAAGTATATAATGTAAGTACTTTGCATAAAACTTGGAGACAGAAGTGGATATAGTATGTTTGTCTTCCTTAAAAATAGGAACTTCAGGGGCGCCTGGGTGGCTCAGTTGGTTAAGCGGCCGACTTCGGCTCAGGTCATGATCTCACAGTCTGTGAGTTCGAGCCCCACGTCGGGCTCTGTGCTGACGGCTCGGAGCCTGGAGCCTGCTTCAGATTCTGTGTCTCCCTCTCTCTCTCTGCCCTTCCCCTGCTCATGCTCTGTCTCTATGTCTCTCAAAAATAAATAAACGTTAAAAAAAAAAATTAAAAAAAAAATAGGAACTTCATCAAACTATTCTCAGGGAGGCAGTATTGCAACGTAGAGTCCAATAGATCACGGTTTGTATCTCAGCTCTGCCGTATATTAGCTGTGTAACCAAGCCTACCCCATAATTTCTCTGTGCCAACCCTCATCCGTAAACTGGAAACAGTAATAGTGCCTACCCACCTGTTTAAGGATTGATTAAATGATATAATATATGTTAGGTGTTTGGCAGAGTGCACGGCATACACAAGTGCCCAAGAACTGTTAGCGGTGACTATTTCTCTTGCAGCCCAACGCCAACGTTGCCGATATGTTCCCTGTATCATTTTCCTGCTAATTCTCAAGTCGCAGCAGTTTATTCGTTTTTAACTTTTATACTGTTCAGCTTATGGAGCGTGCTGTACCTGAGAGCCAGAGTAGAGAAAATCCGAGAGGGTAAATACAGCTCTGACCCCCTGGGTTCCGCTCTAATGTGTAAGGCTTTTATGTGCTTGGAAGGATCTGTCATCAATAGCCAGGCAGGTAACCGTGTAGATTTTCAGTCACCTTTGAGCCAGTTGCCTCCCAAAGAATGACATAAAAAACTAGGCTAGAAGATCTGAAAGTACCGATTCCAACCAAGAGAAAAGGCTAACACTGCGGAGAAGCTGCTCAGACAAAAATAAGTACTGCGCCACTTTCTGCAAAGTATATTGTTGACCCGCCGCTACTACATAACTAACTATCGAGACCAGTTTCTGTAAGTCTTCCTCGGTAGTCCTTTTTATCACTGGGCGCCTGGGTGGCTCAGTCGGTTAAGCATCGGACTCTTGATTTCCGCGCAGGTCGTGATCTCACAGTTTGTGAGCTCAAGCCCCAAGTTCGTGAGAGTCTCTCTCTCCCTCTCTCAATAAATAAATAAACTTTAAAGAAGAAAAGACCATTTTATTACTTTATAGTAAAATTTGTACCCCTCCTTTTCATCCATTCCCTTTTTCTCCTTTTTTTTTTTTTTTTTTTTTTGGACTATGTTTACCATTTCCAGCCACGGCATTATTTCGCCTTTTTCACTCTAGGTGAAGGTTAACACCTATCCAAAGGCAATATGCTAACCTTGTGAAGTAACAATAGTGGGTCAAGATAACTGAGGGTAGACTAGCCTCAGAGACTTAGAAAGCAATTCACAAGGGGATTGGCCGGATAAACTTGGTTCAGCCCCTCAGGAGCGGGGCACGAGTTAGCTGCACAAGCCAGAGAGCTCGTGGTGGAAGTAGACTAATCATCTCATGTTGTTTGCCTTTGTTTCCAAGGCAAAAAGCCCTCTCGGGTTGGACGGAAGTCATGAGCCGTTTCTTGAACGTGCTGCGAAGCTGGCTGGTTATGGTGTCCATCATAGCCATGGGAAACACGCTGCAGAGCTTCCGAGACCACACCTTTCTCTACGAAAAGCTCTACACCGGCAGGCCAGACCTCGGTAAGAAGTCGGACACTTGCCTCCTTTGCGGGAGCAGCCTAAATTGTGGTTCCTAGACCAGGCTGTCTGTGAGAACAACCTAGGAAATTTAAAAACGGACAAACAACAAGCCCATGTTCACCTCCAAACTTATTTCCCGAAACTTCCACCCCGCCCCTGAGTGGGACTCAAGAGTCTGTTTTTTCATAACTTCCCAGGTGGTTCTGATACTGGCTAACCTAACCTTTAGCAGCCAGTGGAATAATAGACTTTGTGGATAGCCCTTGGCCCTTTTCCCCCCAAGCCTGTCTGAATTTACCTTTTCATTCATCTTATACCTCCTATACGTTTTTACAGGCAATACAAAAAGCATTACAAGGGTGAGCGAGGAAAGAGAATTATTTGGTGACTCTGGGATGCCCTACAAGAAAGCTGTAAAGAAGCTTTTCATATTCGCTCAGCCCGCTTCAGAAACTAGGCTACGCCCATACGGTTTCTATTCTGTGTTGCCGATGGGGAGTTACTAAACCAAAGTCTTCCCAAACCATGAAGAGCCCCTGAGGAGACGCCCGCCATTCCTCTGAGCTGGGCTCCCAAAGTGAAGCGTCGAAGGCCTCGGCGGCCGTCCCCAGCTTCCCGAGCCTCTGCCGAGACCGTTTTCACACCGCAGCTTGTGCTTCCTCGACGTGTGGGCTAGTGGCGTTTGAGCTGCGGGATCATTCCACGTAGCCGACAGTTCCGTGCCACATTTATAGCTGACCCAGATTTGGGCTCTGACCTAGCTCATTTCTCTGCAACACGCCACGTAAAGGGAATCTAAGTAGGCTAAGGCTCATTTGGAACAAAACTCAAGTACAATAGGAGTACAGAGCCTGGGAGAGCGGGTAGGACAGTTCACTTCTTCACCCTCAAACACTGCCCTCTGGTGACTGTAGAGTCCCAGGATTACAGAAATTATTTGCTCTAGTCCCCCTTTTTTTTTTAAGAGCGCGTGCAAGTGGGGGAGAGGGAGGGAAAGAATCTTAAGCAGCTGCACGCTCAGCACGGAGCCCGACGTGGGACCATGAAATCATGACCTGCGCCAAAATCAAGGGTCAGACACTTAACCCACTGAGCCACCCAGGCACCCCTGGTCTGATCCCTTAAATTTACGAGAGAAAAGTCCAGGGGGTCATGTGATTCACTCAGGGGCACATAGCTGTGCAAAAGAACCGGGGGTGGGTAGGTGGGTGTCTGTCTCCAGCCCAGACGTAGAGACTGCCTTCCCCCCCTCCTCGTCTGGAGGCTGTCACGGTACTCTGCTGATGATCACAGTATTCTGGAACATTCTGTAGAATTTCACCTGATGCCTAATCTGGCTAGGGCTGGCGAAATACTCCATTTTTGTATCTCACTAACTAGAGGTATTTCCTCAATCTTTTTGTCAGAAAAGCTATCAAATTGGTTTATAAAGCTTATAGCCTTCCAGGGCCAACCACTAGATACTTGCTTGGCATATGGAATTTTTCCCCCATTACTACCACGTAAAGATCTTCAGGATTGTGAAATTGGTATCACTGTCTGGTTTTCCAAAGGCTGGAAATCCTTAAAACCCAAATAAACATTAACAGACCTTTTGGTTATCAGTCCTGTCCCTTGAAATTTCTCTTGCTCAACAGACCAGCAAAGGACATGTATTTTCTTTCACTGTTCCAGCATTCCTGGCCACAGGCTGCCTTAGATCAATTGTCATATATCTCAATCAACCCAGAGAGAGAGAGCACTTGGCCCTTTCCCCCCCCCAGAAAAGTAGAATATACTTAATGCCCAGGGCCTACCTTCAGAGAGTATGATTTAATTGGTCTGGTTCCTAAGTCTTGGTAACTTTATAAAACTCCTTTAGCTGACTCTAGTAAACACCGGGGCCAAGAACCACTGCTGTGCTAGACTGTGATCAACACTTTCAGGAGAGGCTGTTTGGTGCCGCAGTATCAGGACAAAGCCACCAAGAGCAGGGTGGCCTCAGCAAACACCAAAGAAGCAGCGCTTTGTTCTAGTACCAAGTGCACAGGAAAGCAGTTTGGTTTGGGCTTTGTCCGGATCCACGAGAAGACTTCAGCCCCTTCAAGACCAGATGGGGCATCTAGAGAAGCCCCGGTGTCTCTGAGTTCTCTCCTGCATCAGCCTTGCACGTTTGCTGACCACCGAGGCATCCCGTATTGACAGACCACTGTGTGCAATGTTCCCCCAAACCTATGCGCCCAGACTTGCTGGACGTCCCCAGCGCCAGAGTGGCGTCCCGGGCAGAGGCATAAACTGCTACATTCAGGAGTTACTGCCTAAGTGGGCCCTTTGTTGGGTTTCTGCTCTTGAAACTCCCCCCCCCCCCCCCAACTGTAGACACGTGAAGAGGAGCTAAGCAGTTCTCATTCTGGAATTCCTTCCATTCCTTCTAGTTCCCATGTGTAGCACCAGAGCCTCTGCTCCGCCCAGCCAAAGGGAGTTCAGGCTCAGCATCCCGGCTCCCATGAACCACCAGTGCGGTGAGAGGAGTTCGGAGGGAACCTAACCCTGCCCTCTCAACACTCTTGCTTTTTTCTGCCACACAGTGAATGGCCTCCAGGCTCGGACCTTTGGGATCTGGACGCTGCTCTCGTCAGTGATTCGCTGCCTCTGCGCCATCGACATCCACAACAAGACGTACGTAAGGGAGGGAGGCGCTTAAGCATCCCTCTGTTGGCAGTCAGATGCCAGGCATACCCAGTGTGACCTCCCCTTGGAGACCTGCTAATTTTCATGCATTAGACTAGAATATGGATAGTACAAGGTTAATAGGTTCTATTCTTTCCAAGCCAAAAACAAACAAACAAACAGGCCTAACAGGTCTTTAAAGTTTGAAAGTTCTTTGGAAGTCAGTAGCAACTGGCTATTGCTATTGATCCAATGGCCGCATCACCCCCCCCCACCTCTTTACTCAAGAATCAGCCTTTCTTTGCTGAAGAAGAGTAGTATGCTCTCATTTAGAGCAGCCGCCCACATATACCTTATTCTCACAGTCCTCAGGAAGTAGGAATGACCAGAAATCACAATCCATGAAAAAAGAAACCCGCAATAAACTGCCGTATGCTTATGCAGAGTCCATACGTGAGTCCATACATATTCTGCCTCTCTAGGGCACTCACGCTAGTGTGGAACATTGGCAGACGGGCAGAGCCTCCTGTCTACATAATGCTGTAACCGGTGCTGACCACTGGAGGGGACTCGAGCTTTCTTTCCAACAGTCCTCGCCACCACCAAAGTGGAAAGTTGGCTCAGGTCAGTCAGTGGCTAAGGCCACCAGAATACCAGCCTCACGCTAAAATGTTTTTCTGTCGTATCTGAGCTCTCAGCGTTTGGGAAAAGAGGAGGTAATGATATTTACCGAGAACCTCTGATTATGCCAGAAGCTTTTATCTACATGACCTTGATTAAGTCTCCTAGCAGCCCTGGGAGGTAATGGCTTTCATTCCTGATGCTGCAGAGCTACAGATTAGAGACCCAATTAATTTGAACTGAGGAAGACCAACTCACATGGGATTTGAAGCAGTGCTATTAACCCTGCGATCTCTCCAACTTTTTTTGTTTTTTTATTTTTTGGAACTTGAAACTATAGTTTGACTTGTTCTAGATCGACATGTATTTTTGGAAGCCGTGTGGTTTAGTGGAAACAGCCTGGGGCCCAAGAATGAAAACAAGAAAATGGGCTCTTGTCTCAGTTCTCCTGGTAACTATTTTTGTAGCTGCAAGTTCAGTATACAGTTGACCCTTGAACAACATGGGGTTAGGAACGCTGGTTCCCTGTAGTTGAAAATCTGCATATAACTTTTTGCCCCCAAAACTTAACTACTAATGGCGTATTACCAGAAGCCTTACTGATGAGAAAGTCGATTAATTCATATTTTGTACATTATCTGTGTTCTATGTTGTATTCTTACAATAAAGCAAGCCAGAGAAAAGAACATGTTATTAAGAAAATCATAAGGAAGAAAAAATACATTTACTGTACTGTTTTGATCTTTAAAGATCCACATAATAGGGGTGCGTGGATGACTCAGTCGGTTAAGCATCCAACTCTTGATTTCAGCTCAGGTCGCGATCTCAGGGTTCGTGAGATGAAGCCCCATGTTGGGCTCTGGGCTAACAGCACAGAGCCTGCCTGGGATTCTGTCTCCCTCTCTCTGCCCCACCCCCACTCCCTCTCTGTCTCTCTCTCAAAATGAATAAGTAAACATTTAAAAATCCACATATCACATAGAAGTGGACCCATGCCGTGCAAACCCATGTTGTTCAAGGATCAGCTGTTTACCTTCTCTGCGTCTGGGTCTCTTTACGTATAAAATGAGACTAGCGTACCTGCTCTACCTCTCAAGGTGACCGGGCGTGAGTAAGACCTGAATCATTCTTTTAAAGACCTTTACCATGATAAAGAATCTCGCTGACAGGTGTAAGAGGTATATCTTTCATTCGCTGTGCTTTTGGAATGAGACTGACCTCATCATCACCCATTCATTTCCCCTTCTTCCAACACAGGACAGCCACAAAGGCTGACTTCTGTTTCTAGCCTTTTTTTAGCCTGGGACTTTGGCCCGTGTTCTTCTGATCTACACTGAGATTCTATTTCCTTCCTTTGCCAGAAATTCGAAATGAACACCCAAATATACATACTCACTGAATGAATAAAAACATGCACAGGAATGATATAAATGAAATCTAACACATCAGTTCCTTCGGGGGTGCGGGGAGGCACGGGAATGGGGTACAGGTGGGATGAGGATACACAGAATGCTCTAACCGAGGTCTGTAATATTTTATTTCTTAGAAAAAGTGTCTGAAGTAAAAATGTCAAAACTTCCAGATTCGCTAGGGCAGGGTATTGGTTGCATACAGGTTAATTCGAGTTTTCTCTTATCAACAATGTTTTGTATGTTTAAAGTATTCATAATTTTAAAATTTTCATAGTTAAAAAACAGATATCTCCAGTGCACGTGGTCAGTCATCCTATAACCCACCTCGTCTCCACCTCTTTGTCAAAGCGGAGGAACACGTTCTCTTCGCCGGAGATTCTCACTGTGTCCTCCACCTGACCGTTTTCCCAGGCTAAGATACTAAATAACCAGCCCACGTGGCAAGAGCAGCTAAAAGCCCCAAAGAGGTCCTTGCGGCTGCTCACGCTCCATTCAGGCCCTTCATTCTGGGGGCATCCCTCACATACACCCGCCAGGTGGGCTCGGACCACAGAGCCTAGTGAGTAGAATATGTAAGCGTGATTGATCCGAAACTGTCTATACCGCTAGGGTTGCCGTAACCCAGACTCGCTTCGCCGTAGCTGGCTTCACCACCTTGCCGTGACTCGGAGACCCACTCCGGACGCCTGGGCCAGGCTCTCTCAGGCTAGCAGTGGAAACCTTCCATTTGCCCTCGTAGAGGGTAGATCGTTGTGGTCGAGCAGATGGGTCTTTCTCGGGCCCAAGTCTCCTCTCCCTTTAGCCATAATCGCTCCCTGCGTTGGTTTCTGTGTGTGTAGGGTCAGACGTCTCCTCTTCCTTTGTGCCCCACAAGCAGGACCCCTGTTCCCATGTCTGTCTGCTCCCTCCTAGGCTGTACCACATCACACTCTGGACCTTCCTCCTCGCCCTGGGGCACTTCCTCTCTGAGCTGTTTGTCTTTGGGACCGCAGCGCCCACGATTGGCGTCCTGGCACCCCTGATGGTGGCAAGTAAGCACCCGAGCACCCCAGACCTCCCGCAGGAACTGCACCCTCGGGGCTGGGGCAGGAGGGCAAGGAGGGCGGACACACGGGCGTGTGAGAAAGTGCGGTGCCCGTGTCAGCCACGAACTTTTTCTCTGTATTGAAGGTTTCTCCATCCTGGGTATGCTGGTTGGGCTCCGGTACCTAGAAGTAGAACCAGTATCCAGACAGAAGAAGAGAAACTGAGGCCAACGTTACCGACTCCGAGACGCCTCCCTCCACCTTTGCTGTCCCCTGCCTTTATCCTCCCTCCTCTTTTATTTCTTTCTGCACCATCTTGAACCCCCTGAGCCTGACCCTCCCTGAGCTAGCCTTTTACGTTTGGGGTTTTTCTTTCATTTAAAAATGTTTACGATACTGTATAACCTTTATACAGAAAAGTATATGTTGTGTACGTACAATTCAAAGAATCACTTTAAGTTGGATGCCCCGTACCTTCATCCAGATCAAGAAATTGCCAGCACCTTAGAAGCCCACTGTGTGCCCTTCCTCCACCGGCAGCCTCTTCCAGGACCCTTTTCCAGCCTTCTGCTTTTTCCCTTTTATTTTCATCCCTTCGTCTGACTTGTGTGGTGGGAACACGTGAACTGCGAAACTTAACAGCTGCTGCCTCGCCCAGAGCAGCTGCCACCAAGGGCTGCTTCGGGGTTGCCCTCCCAGGTCGGGCTCCTCTCTGCTGCTGGACTCGAGACTCTGAACCATCCGAGAAACGGGCAGTCCTTCTAAGAAGGGCTCCCCTGTGAGTGAGCATGGCTCATATCCTTGTGTCTACAAGTGGGTCGGGGTTGGAAGAGTCTGGGCTGTTTTTAGACCTTCTGGTCAGCTGTATTTGTGTAACAAATTTTGTAATAAATAGAAAAACCCTCTGCTCGGATCAGTCCTCGTACTTTGACCTCCCCTAAGCCAGGAGCGCTCCTGCCCTCCTCTGAACCATAGCAGAGGAGAATCGCAGCATTTTGCCGATCAAATACACCGTCATGAGTAGGACAGCTCAATGACCCAGGCACACCTGGCTGCCGCCGGCGCCTCTGGCCACTTGTTCATTTCTCCTGAAGTCCAATCTGCCTCTCCTCCCCCGCCTTCAAGATTCTGAGTTCACAACTGCAGTCAGGACCCTTTCTCCTTTTCTTGCTAAGGAAGAAACGGCTTCTTGAGAAAGCAGAGGCAGAAAATAGCATAGAAGGAACAGCTACCTGACCATGGAAAGGAAAGTTCGAAACCCCAGTGATAATGGGTTGGAGCAGGTCGTTGCCCTCCAAACACAGTTCTGAGGGGTCCTCACTGGTTGGGCCCACACGCAGTGTATAGACTCGAGAACGCATTCATTACTTCAACGTATTTACTGAACATTTAACTCTAGGCCAGACGCTTGAGAAAGAGAAATGATGACCCAGGCAATGTCCCTGTTCCTGTGGTCCTTACAGGGAAGTCAAGGAAACGGACAACCAACAAAGCAACACACGAAAGAACAACTTCAGACACTAAGAACTCTAGAATACAAGGTATTGCGATCGAGAAGGTAGGGGGCACATAATTTAGATTATCAAGAAAGGACTCCCTGAGGGGGTGGGATTTGAGCCAAGCCTTGACTGCCCAGGCATCAGACGTCTTCATATACGAGGCAGACATTTAGGGCACAGGGAACAACATCTGGAAGGTAGGAACCATCTTGTTGAAGGAGTAAGAACCGGGTAGTGAAGTTAGGAAAAGAAAGGTGAGCGGTCAGGAAGGGAGGCAGGGGACATGCAAAGGCAGGCTAGGAGGCTTCAAGTGGGGGATACTTAAATGCATTGGGAATTCTCTATCAGTCAAGGCTTTTTAGGTGAAAGGAACAAAATCATTTTAAACTAGCTTACACGATAAAGATAACATTGGCTACAAAACTGAAAAGTTCAGGGGATTTAGGCTTCAGGAACAGTTTGATCAGGACTCAGCTCTGCCCTCCTGTGTTGGCTTCATCCTCAGGCTGGCTTCCTTTATGGTGCCAAAAGTGGCTGCAGCCACACCAGGCCTCACATGCCAACAATACGTCTAGAGAAAGAGCTCGGTGATACGGACTATCCCTCCCTCACCAACCACTGTTAAGGAGGTAGTGAAAACAGTGACTTTACAGAGGGAGCCCGCATGTGCAGAGCCACATGGAGCCCACCGCGGGAAGTGAAGGAAAACATGCAGGACTCGGATTTGGATCCTCCGAGCTCGCGTCATAGAACTGTGGTTCCAGATGAGCAAAGAAGGTCCCCCAGGATCCAAAGAGACTATTTAGAGTAGTTAGAAGACATTAGGTGAGCACACCCGGGGAGGGAGAAGTGGCCGCTGGCAGGACAGATCAGAAGAAAAATAGCAACACGGCCACAGATGCCGAAAGCGTGGACTCCGGCCAGGGCAGGACGACGCAGTCCTAGAACAAACACTTCAGCCACGCTTTGAGGCAGAGCCAGAAACAACAGCGGGCTCTCAAGCAGCGGTTACCCCGAGCGGACTGTCTGCAAGCGCACACAGCACAGGAGGCGGTCGGGGTCACGCGCCAGGCGCCGAGTTGCAAGGCACCACGTAGGCCAACATTGACTTTTACAGCCCTGTCTTTAAAAAGGAACCCGCTGGGATGGTAACATCCGTGTGAACAGAGGATCCGCCTCCGCAGAAAGCCCCAGGAGCTGCTCCTCTAGCCCCCGCCCCCTCCCACCCCGTAGTCCCAGGCCCCGGAAATGGGCAAGAATCTCAGGACTGCCGAAAGACCCCTCTGCCCCCACCTAATGACAAGGTAGACCACTCGGAGAATCTTCTTAAAGATTCTGGCATTACAAATAGAAAATACAAATTATGTTTTTAAAATAAAGGAACGAATGGATCTGGTAAACATTCTGTTAAAAAGTTGTAAAGAGCTGAAGAGTAAGCACCTTTCTCCTTTTCAAAAGTAAGACGCGCGGGGCGCCCGGGTGGCTCAGTCGGTTAGGCGCCGACTTCGGCTCAGGTCATGAGCTCGCGGTCTGCGAGTTCGAGCCCCGCGTCGGGCTCTGTGCTGACGGCTCAGAGCCTGGAGCCTGCTTCACATTCTGTATCTCCCTTTCTCTCTGCCCCTCCCCCACTCATGCTCTGTCTCGATCTCAAAAAATAAATAAACATTAAAAAAAATTAAAAAAAAAAAAAGTAAGACACGCTTTCTCTCCACCTCTCTTCCACCCCCCAACCAGTCCCCCCATCAGAAGTGTGAACTTCTGTTACCCAGTACAGAATGTCTGTACACACTCGCACACGCACGCACACACACACACCTGGCTCCCCTCAGGCAGTGGCCCGGGCACCCCAGCCAACCAACCCAGGCTGCTCCCATTTGCCAAGGCCAGGGCAGTGGCCACAGCCAAACAGCACCATGGTCAGGATCACAGCTGTTCAATACTCAGGAGAAATTACTAAAATGTCTTATTTTCAGGGGACACCGCCCAAGCCCGTGAGTAGAGCCAGACAGCAGGCTAGGCAGGAGAGGACGTCACCTTGGGTTGGTTTAAACAGACTCCCTTTAAATTCACAATATCTGACTTAAAAAAAAGAAAAAAAGATTATTGCCGGAAGAGGGCGGGGCAGGAAGAGGAGGTAGGGGAGAATACTGTCCCCTCCAGAGGTGGGCGCACATAATTCAAGCGGACTCACTTCCCATTTCAAGAAGGAAAGAGCCTCCTTTCCTTCTGCCCCTTTCCTCTCATCTCTCAGAAGCAGCTGGGTTAGGGACGAATCAAGCAGCGTGGAACGAATCAAGGTTAGCTCTCAGGAAAGGTTACAGGAAGCTGGCTGGGATTCCCTTCAGAGAAAGCAAGGGCGGAGGCCGATGGCAGAGTTTCTCAAGGCAGTGTCCACAGGAAGGCAGCTGAGGTGACTGTGACCCACACAGAAGTCCCCGGGCAGAGATTTTGTAGAAAAGAACCTATTCCCAAATCAGGCTGCCACAGCTCCCAGCTGCCTTCACAAGCACCCTCACACACCGGGGCGGTCCGCTCTCCCAAACGGGCCTCCTTCGTGGCCACGGCAAAATTTCTGTCAAGTTTATTGATGTTTGGTTTGATCCGCTCTTAGGAAAGGGTTTGGAAGCAGACCCCAACCTTAGGGCAGGAGAAGCGAGGCCGAGTCCTGATGGGCTTGTTCTGTTTTTCTGATGGTCCTTTTCCCCATAGGACGTTAGCAGCCGGTCCGATGACCCCCAAATTCCCCTCCTCCAGAGCAGCTGCCTCTCCTTAGGACCGGGCTTCTAAGGGTCTTAAGACACTAGAAAAAGTTAATATCCTGAATAAGCTTTCTTTCTGTGATAATTTCGCAGGCTCTCTCTTTGCAGGATGGAGGGGAAGGGGGAAGACAGGGCAGCACCGCGCTCCACCAGCCGCTCCCAACCCCGGCTCCCACAACCTATGAGGCGGAGGGGGCGGGAACCGAGCACGCATCTGGTGAAAGGTGCCATCGTCCCCAACCGGGCCCTGCAAGCTCTTGAGTGGGTTCCAGGAGGCAGCGGCACCGCCATCCAAGCCACAAATATTCCAGCCGGTTCCCTCCAAAAGCTGCTCCAGTGAAGACCTGTGTGCTGGCAGTGAGCGCTGACTGAAGAGGTGGGGGGTGCCGTCCGTGTTCCCTGAGTGGCCGCCACCTGTTTCCCTCAGAGGTGCTCCTCAGACACAGCGGTGGGTACTTTGCTGGTATTGCTCTCCTCCTCCTCCGCCTCCTCCTGGAGTTTCTGCAAGGACAAGCAAGCAGGCAGCCCTCTGGGTGAAGAGGCGTAGGACTCCACCCGGGCCGGAACAGCCTGTCCGTGGCTATCATCAGTGGCAGAGTGGGAAAACCAAGAGCCAGAGGCCCCTCGGTGGCCCCAAGAGCAAACAGAGGGAAGAAAAGCAACCAGCCCTTGCCAGTGTGTTCTTTAAACACACACACACACACACACACACACACACACACATCACGGCATCCTCAAAGAAAAAAAGCCAAAAAGGCCGTCGTCTCTCTGATGCCACAGCCCCCACAAACCCTCCTGCTCCAAGTGCCCCTCTAGGCTCCCTCTCAGGACTGAAATAACAGAGCCCACTCTCCCTCCCCATTCTGACTGCCTACAACTCATCTGAACTCGCCATTAAGGAACTCTCCAAAGTGCGGGGTCTGCAACTCCCTCAGAATTTCGGACTACCTGCCTTCGGAGGCAGCCGCCAGGACGAGGAGTATGAGGATGACTGACGTGCACGGAATGGGCGCAACAAAGAGAATCTGTCCAAAGGCAGGATGCATAGAAACTCACCGGCTAAAAACACCTCTAGACACTTTATGCCTAGAGAAGAAGACTTGGGGTCAGTGTGGCTTTGACCTTGTTGGGGAAAGATGACCCAGGATGAGGAGAGTCCTCTGGGTCACTCTTGTGAGGTGGGGGCGGAACTAAGTGTAGCCTGGAAGTCATCCTGCGGGGCCCCTAAGTCCATGCCGTGCTTTGCTTCTTGCCTCAAGGATGCATCCAGTTAGTGAGAAGCCCTTGGCACAGGCCCAGCCCTGCCCCCACCGCCACTCGGGAGCCAGAGCAACCTCTACAGGCCCAGCTAGAGTCCAGTGCCAACTGGATAAATGGTGCTTCTCCCCCAGGGACCGTCTCAAGGCTAATGCACGGCAGTGGCAACAGCTGTAGAAACCCAAGCTCCCCATTCTCGCTCTTGCTCATTTTTTGGCACCAGGTCAACCGCGGCCATGAGTAGCCTTCATTCAGGCACCCAGCAGCCTGCTTAAATCAACCAGGCAGCCTCTCTCCTCTTGCCGACAAACAGGTGCGTGCCCACACATGCCTGCCCCCTCCAGAGCCAGCGCTTTGAAATCACAACCAGAAACACAGGTTAGTTAGGACAGAGGTTGAGGACAGAGGTACAGCCTCCACCTCTGGCTAAGAACTACCAACTGGAAGACAAATGAAAACCCAAACCAAGATTTTCATCATCTAGGTTAGTCATTAGCCCCAAGCCAGAAGTTCTGTCTCTTTTTTCCAAAACCGTACACCTCACAGATTAGAAGGAGCAGCTCTGGCCGCATCTGCTGGGCACCCTATCTTTACCTGGCTCTGATAAATGAATTCGTGTGGCGGTGGCCGGGTGTCACTTACAGCGACTGCCATGGGGTTTTAACGCTGGGCTCCAGTGGAGGGATGCTCTGTGACAGCCCTAGCTTCCCTGGGTGTCAGCCCACTGTGACTCTGATCTTCCCATACCAATAAGCTTCCTCAGGTGTAAGGGAGGTCCAAAGCCACACGGTGAGTTATCCAGGGACACAGACAGTTGCGCACCATGCCCAGATTTGTCTCCTCTTCCTACTCAGTGCTATTTCCAATCCTCCATACAGAAGGCGACTAAGCCACCAACTCCAACCTTGATTAACAAACCTGGTCCGTGTGCACCAAGATGCAGCTGCAAGAATAGTGAAATGCTAGAACAGCCTAAATATTAAATAAGAGGAAATGGAAATACATGTGTGTGTAGGACGTAACTGTGGAAAAGTTGCCAAGCTAATATCAAGTAAACGAGCAGTTTGGGAAACCAATGTGCGCAAGCAAACCCACCGAAAACCACTCTGGACAACGGACTATACTGTTACTGGGTTATCTCCAGGTGCTAGGATTAATAGGTGACCTTTTCTTTCTTCGTGTTTGCCCATATCGGCCAACATAAACACAGATTAGAGAGTAAACAGTAAAATCTCTTATCACTTAGCACAATATGTCACATTCCAAATTAGAACCTTCTCCCAAGAAATCGCTCCTGCTTTATCACCGTCACCTTTTCCCAGGCTCCCTATATATTCACCAAAATGTTCCAAACCGTTGTTTCCTTGTACACGGGCCCAGGTAAAAGGCCATCTCCACGGTGGCAATGCCACGCCCTCCCGCCAGTCTAGAAAATGGCATGTCTGCTCCAAGGCTTTCCCTGCCTCCCCGTCGAATTTGCTGTGCCAGGCTCCTCCTCCCTCCACACGCTACCTGCTGCAGCCCGCCAACTCTAGAGCGTGGTATCAGAAGACAAATAATAGAGGACGAAAGATCATCACCCATCTGCCAACACAGATCCAGACAACGCTACATATACCTCTTTCAGATACCGTTTTTGCCTTGGCAAATTGGCAAAGTTTTCCAAAACGATATATCCTCAACGTTGGTACTCATACACTGCTATAGCAATGTAAATTGATAGTATTGATAGTACCTTTCTAGACATCAGTTTAGAACATGTATCACAGTCTAAAATGTGCATGACGACTCATCCATTTCTCAGGGAAATCCTGTGCTTAAGAACATGCGCAAAGATTCACCTTCCAGGACATTAACCGCAATATTGTTTGTAACAAGGATTGCAAACAACCTTCATGTCTACAGACAGGTAGACACACTCATTAAAACACCATGCAGTCATTTAAAGCATGTTATAGGGGCGCCTGGGTGGCTCAGTTGGTTGAGCATCTTACTCTTGGTTTCGGCTCAGGTCATGATCTCACAGTTTGTGAGTCCGGACCCTGTGTCGGGCTCTGCGCTAACAACGTGGACCCTGCTTGGGATACTCTCTCTCTCTCTCTCTCTTTCTCTCTCTCTCTGCCCCTCCCCTGCTTGGGCACACTCTTTCTCTCTCTCAAAATAAACATTAAAGAAAAAGAAACTTGAAGAAAAAGAAGTGTATTGTAAAAGAATAATGACCCGATAATGTGTTCACAACAAGTAAAAGAAAGCGATAGAAGATTCCATCTTTGTTTTAAAAATATTCACATATCCATATGTAAACATAAAAATATATACACATACATATTATATGTAGCTAGAGACATATGAGTAATTATAAAACAACCAGCATTTCATCAGGTGACGATACAGGATGATTTTTAAATTTTGTATACTTTTGAATTTAAATTTTTTAATTTTGTATACTTTTCTGTATTTTTTAAATTTTTCTACTTAAGAACAATAGGTTTGGGGTGGTTTATTTTGTAAATAGTATTCCACTTTTATTCCTCAGCTTTGAAATTGCTTTCACCCCAGCTCAGATCTGATACCTAACATTTTGGTTAAAATAGTTCCCGGCTGATTAAAGCGGACGGGAAACCCTCTTCCGTTCTAGATCATACTTTCGCTCCTCCCCCTTATACCACCAGCAGCTCCAGCTTCCTGACTTGTCCTGTTAGAGCCTTGCTGGAAATCCGCTGGCTCCAGTCCCTCCATCCCCGTGGCACTGCCTAAGGGGCTGCAACATGCCAGGGCAGCCACTGACTTGAAGCCGCCACCACCGTGGTTGAGGTAGGCTCCCACCTTTCCTCTCCGGCCACTGACCCCAGGCTGAAAGCAGCGGAGCTAGGGGTCTTAGGACTTGTCTCAGGATCCAAGGAGCGGGCGCTGCTCAGCAGACTGTGGCAACAGTGACGCGCTCTGGGGACCACAGCAGGGAGACCGGGAGAAGGGAAGGAAGCAGAAGAAGAGTCCAGGAAGGAACAGCACAAAAGCCGTGTGGAAACACCCACCGAGGAAACTCCTGGGCACCATGTTTATGCAAGCTGAGCTGGTCTCACAGAGAACCAGTCCACTCTGGGAGCCCCCTGGGCCCACCCGTGCTGCCACCTCCTCAAACAAAGCTTGGGACCCAGCTCTCAGCCCAGCAAGCTCCCACATACTCACATTCTCAGGAGTTTCTTTGTTTGCTTTCTGCCTCCGGAGATCTGCCCTAATGAATGCTGAAGTCAAGGGATTGAAAAAGAACAATGGAGACCCGAGCGTTATCAAGGAGACCAATGGTCAAGTTTACCCAAGAGAGGAAGCCCTCATTTTCCTAAGGATCACGGGTATCTCAGACCTACTTCAGATATTCCAGGAAGATGGGGGTTCCACCCACCACCTTGATAAAGCCTGGGGATCACCGATGTCCCTAACAGGGGGAAGCCACTGATGACACTGGCTTTCACTTATAGATCACTAATATTTGTCAGGAAGTTTGCATACATTGCTCTAATCTAACCCCAATTTTATAGATTAGGAAAGTAAACCTTCCAGAGATTGCTCCAGTTGCCCAAGTCAAACAGCTATGGAGGTCAGAGTCACAGTATGGGATGCAAACAAGGCTCTTTTGGTACCAAAACCCAGGCTCATTCCACTAAAAACGTGCTACTGCCTACCAAACACATTTCCTAACAAGCCTTACCCTCTGCCCCTCTGCATGTGTACCCCCAATCTGTATGATCGGTCAGAACACCAAGGTCTCAAATTGCCAACAGCCTAAGCCCACGAGCGGTCTGAGGCCCCGACTCACCAGTGAGGACTGCTCCAAGGGCGAGGAACACACACAGAAAGATGTTCCCGGGCATGGTTCCGTAGTTGTCAATAATTTGACCCTGGGAGATGGTGAAGATGATCCCAAACACCTGGAAAGGCACCGAGAAGACTGGGAACAAGGGCCCGGCCAACTAGCCCACAGAAGAACTGAGCCGCCATGATGGAATGCCTGTTGTCAGCCGGGTCAGGTAGGGAACAAAGAGCCACTGCTTTGGGGCCACCACCAAATCAGAGCCCTACCTGGGCAGACACGTTCAGGAGGCCAGACGACATGCCTTCTGATTCTGGGTATGTCAGCTCCACAGCAAACTCGAATCCCAGAGGGAGGTAGCCAGTCATGAAGAAGCTGAAGGCCGGATCACAGAAACAAGGTGAGGGAGAACTTCGAGAACAAGAAGGAGAAGGAGCCCACCTCCTCCCTTAGAACTCCTTTTCCTGTTTCGTTTCTTGCCATCAGGACTTTCCAGGCCTTTGAACAAGCAGGCCATCCCCCGGGTGGTCATACCAAGGAAAGAGATACCCCTGTAGGTCAGGAAGAAGTTCATATGTAGGCTTCATGCTCCTGAGGCCCTGGGGTCCCCTGCTTCTACGTCCAGCCATCAGTTATAGACAAGGTCAATGTTTACAGAAGGGATGGGGACGCCTGCAGCGTTCAGCACTCCACTGAGAAATTCTGTGTCATAGGTCCATAAGCCCTGTGCTGAGAGTGGGACGTCCCTGGACACTGGACAGCATCTCCATGGCTCTCTGGGACCTGGAAGTAGGAGCTCAGAGTCCTCCTCTATCCCTCTGGGGAGCCTCCAGCTGCGAAAGACTGGGTGTCTGTCTGTCTCTGTCTCCACCTCTCTTTCTCTCTCACACACACATGCACGCACACACACACACACACACACACACACACACACACACGACAATATCTGGGATGTGAAGCTAAGCAGAGACCCCTGTGGAAGGTGTGCTGTTTCCTAGGCTTCCCCATACAACAGGTCCAGAAAATTCCAATTCTAATTCCTTACATCTGCACCACACTTCATGCCACTTCCGCATCTACTTCTCTCTCACTCCTTTCAGAGATGCAGAAGCTGAGGCTCAGAGCTGTTACGTGATGTGCCTGTCATCCGGCAGCAGCGGAATCGAGACGCGGAGCCAGGCTTCCTGGTCCCTAGCCCTGTGTACTTTCTATGACTCCACGCTGTCCCAGGCAGAGCGAAAAAAGACTCTAAACATTTCGTAGTCTCTGGGAGGTCTATGAAGGACAAACTCCATCCCGATGGCATGGAAGGCGCAGGCAGCCTTTTGAAGTGCTATACAAACAAGACCTCTGGGCAAAATTTCCACTCTCCAGAGGTCAATGGCAGCAAAGAGATCAAGGTCGCCTCCGGGATGTCGGCAGCTCTAGGAGCCATGGGATGCTACTTCCTAGTTAAACAGTTCAGAAACGGTAACTTTCACTTACCCCATTGTGCCAGCAGTGATGAACACTACCCACAGGTGTCCCAGGTTCAAGGTCAATGTGTACACCCCCATGCCAACCACAGTCATGATGTAGACCACCAGGGTTGTCTCCCTAGAAGCAGAGGCAAAGAAATTGAGTCATACACTTCTGACCTCAACAGGGCCATTCATTCATCCATTCATTCCTTGTATACAAGTATCAGTTGGGGACCCGCAGTGTGTCAAGCCCTCTGCTGTGTGCCGGGACATCTGCTCTCACAGGACTTTCTGTCCATGAGGTGGACGGACACTGAACCAATGCTCACACGAATAGTCACTTAATGACACCATGGCCAGTGCTACAAAGGGTAAGACAAAGGGAGAGTATGAAGCCACTGTGCTGCATGCGTGTCACCGCCTGCAGAACCCACTCGACGATATCAAGCTGCCCCAGAAGCAAGAAGGATTCAGCCCTTTCCTTGCCTCATCCTCCGCCAAAAAAACACGAGAACAAACATCAGCGGTGGTCAGGCAGCAGTGGCATGTAGGACTGTCCGCAGAAGCCACCCAACTCCGCGTATCCGCTTTGCCCCCAAACCTCATGACAACGCTGGGCAGCGGTCTGCCTTTTAGATTCTCTCCGTCGTCTTGAAGTGCTTCCTGTTGCCACTTGCACAGGGACAGCACGGCTCTTTGGCCGAACCTGAACTACTCCACTCCCGACAGCAAAAACTAAGAACATTCACCAGCCCCTGAACATGTGGGTGTCTCCAAAGCCAAAGTGAGAAAGCTCTGCCCGCTCCCCATTACATTTCCCTTTGTCCGTCCCCTTGGAAGGGCCATTGGCAACCTGCTGCTTTCTCTTTGGGGCTCACCCTGCTTGCGTCCCTCCCCACGCTTTTCCTCCCATGATGCCCACTCATGACTCTGCTGCAGCCCTGCCTCCTGGACTCGTGTTCCTCTCCCTGTCCTGCTTCTGCACATCCCTCTGCCTCCCGCCACGAAATGAGGACACCGACAGCGAAAGCTTGCGGCCCTCACTCATCTGCCCTGAAGCCAGAAACATGGTGGGGACGCCAGCAGAGGTGTGCTACAGTCACGCCAAGCTAAGGCTGCATTTATTGGGTGCCAGGAACTCTGCTCGGCACTTCACGTGCTTTTCTCGTTTCACTCAAGCCTTCCAGAAGCCCTGCAGGAAAAGTATGACTAGCCCTAATTTTACAAATGGGGAAACTGAGGCTCCGACCAGTTACTTATTCTAAGTCGCCCCCTGAGTAAACGCAGAGCTGGGATCTGGACCAGCGCAGCGCTTGGATTTGAAACCTGTGTGCTTTCTACTGAAAGAAACGAATACACACGAATACACCACAGGGTTGTATCTTTGCAAAACCTCGAGACCAGAGACTGCAGAGGACTCCCCTCCTACTTGGTGCTCCGAAGCAGCTGCTGAGGAGAGAGGAGCTTCCTCGTCCTCCACCCTGCACCCCCATCTAGCCCCCCCGCACCCCCGCCCCCCCACTGCAGAAGGCAACTTCATGGATACCAGTTTAGCTCCTCTTTTACCATATTTGCTTAACCAGAGCTTCATTTTAAACCGCTGACCCATTTAGAAAGACTATATGTAGTCCCAGCCTGAAATAAAGGGACCTGGCCACCCAATTTCCAGCCTCCAAACCAAATGGGACAAATCTGGGCGCCTCGGGGAGAAGAGAACTGGCGCCGAAATGAGCAGGTCACGGAGCTCTCATCCTCTCTCTGCCCGGGTCAGAGCGCAGGGAGAAGAAGGTCTCATGCTGAGCGTAGGTGTTACACATCGGTGACACAGGAAAGGGTGGCGTCGGCGTCCTGAAGTGTTCCCCCGGCCCTTCCACTGTATTTTCTAGTTCTTCTGAATCACCCGGCTGCCCACATTCCAGCCCGGCTGGCGTTCCATGCCCTCCCTCCTCCTGCCACAGAGCAAGCCCTGGATAAAGGGACACGGCTGTTCGCTGGCGTGCGGGTGGGCCACTCCTCGCTGCTCTCATGTCTGGCCGAAGCGAGCAATTGACAGATGGCAGAGACGGGGTGGCAGCCAAGCTCCACCAGCAGTCATTAAGCCAAGCCAGGCTCCACGTTGTGTTCAGCCAGGCGGCCACGTCCCCAGGGATGGCCTCAACTGGCCTTTGTCTAGGGCAGCCAGAGAGAGACCTGGCCTGACCAGAGCCCCACAGAAGCGGGTTTGTGTGGCAGAGAACAGGTCTGCCACTGTCTGTCGCCTCCAGACACTGGGAACTTTGGAGGCTTCAACAAAGCAGCCGCCCCGCCCCGGTGCGGGACGACCCTGGCGGCTCAGCAGCCGACCAGCACCCAGGGCGTGGACAGCACTGGACAGAAGCAACCAGGAGGGAAGGAGGCTGGGTCTCCAAGCTAGCTGTTGAACTGAAGCACCGGCATGGGTTGCCTTTTATAGATGCAGATTCCCCGACTGAATTGGCACCCATGGGGGCGGGGCCCAGGAATCTTTTTTGTTTTTTAATTTTTAAGGTTTATTTATTTTTGAGAGAGAGACAGAATGCGAGTGGGGGAGGGGGAGAGAAAGAGAGGGAGACAAAGAATCTGATGCAGGCTGCAGGCTCCAGGCTCTGAGCTGTCAGCACAGAGCCAGATGTGAGGCTCGAACTCCCCAACCATGAGATCATGACCTGAGCCAAAGTCAGATGCCTAAGGGACTGAGCCACCCAGTCGCCACCCCCCACCCCCAGGAATCTTTTTTTTTTTTTTTTTGAGACAGAGTGAGACATAGTATGAGCGAGGGAGGGGCAGAGAGAGAGGGAGACACAGAATCTGAAGCAGGCTCCAAGTTCTGAGCTGTCAGCACAGAGCCTGACATGGGGCTCGAACCCACGGACTGTGAGATCATGACCTGAGCCGAAGTCACTCAACCAACTGAGCCACGCATGTGTCCCCCCAGGAATCTATTTTTAATAAGCATCCTGGATTAGCCTGGCATACACTAAAATCTTAGAAACACTGCTTTGGACTCCTGGAAACACACTGGGCATCCAGGCCCAAAGCGTCGCAGTGTTTACAAAGGAGGTATGAGCAATCGCGAGATGATAACAACGTAAATCAGAGGAAGCACAGGCCAGACGCCTTGCTTTAACCCCGGGATCCACCAGGGAGCCAAAGAAAGAGGTGCTGGCACCACTTCCTCATCACCACTCTCTGGGGCTTCCAGAAACGTTCCAACCGCTGGCATTTTTCCCCATTCCTTTTCATTTCTCCCTCCTCTGCCCCTTCAGCAAACTACATGGGGCATGGGGAAACGGACCGCGCTGGGCCTCACGTCCTCCATCTCTACCCTTGCCCAGATCCCCCACGGAATGCGTACTGTTTCCCTCATTTTATAAACGAGGAAACTGAGGCTCAGAGAAGATAAATGTGAACCACTTGGCCACTGAGCCCCCCAGCCGCTGCACCCAAACCTTCGGAGCCATAGTGCCGGTGAACATGTCATTTTGAAACATGGGCCCCCAATTCCCGGTCCAAGAGGAGGAGGTCACTCACTTGTAGGTTTTGGACCGATCCAGCCAGATGCCTGAGATCACAGCCCCAAGCATTCCTGCAATGACGATGGTCAGCCCGATTCTTCCAGCGTTCACTTCTTCCCCCTGGGGAAACCACAGCCCCAACAGTCACCCGGCAATGGGACCAGACATCAGACAGAGCATAGTCACCGTGAGGTGAAAGGGCGAGGGCAGGCACCTCTCTCAGCAGGGTGGGATGGCCTTGAAGGAGCTGCCAGTTCGGGGAGAATCCTGGAATAGCTGCTCCTTCCAACCAAATACGACCCCACACCGGTGCGCGTGATCCTGGGTACTGATGGGAACCAAACTGCCCTTAGACCTACTTTGCCGCAGATTTTTAACAATTTAATCCTGACGGCAACCCTTTTAGCTTATTTATCATTATTCCCATTTCACAGAGGGGGAAGCCAAAATACATATATATTCAAACATTCCGTACTTAGTTTTGTGGAGCTATTAGTGCCAAAAGGAATAGGAAGATTAAGTATATAATCTCATTCGCTTCTCAAAATTCCCCACCAGAAGGTTAGGAATCAGGATTCCCCGCTTTACAGATGAAAGAAATCCAGGCACGGTGAGGTTAACCTACTAGCCCAAGGTCATGAGGCATTCATTAAGTGCAGAGCTAGGATCTGAAGTCAGACCTGTCAGACTCCAAACCCGGAACACTTCAGCCACAGTGGCCTGCCACCTCTGCGGGCGTGAGACCCCGGTCCTTTCTAAAGAGGCCTGGACTCTAGGACGCTCAGTATCCACTTCCTAGGATCCAGCCCTTGCTGGTTCTGGAAACATTTAAGAAATGCCTTCAGCTGAGCAACTAAGAGTTCAGAATTAAATTCTGCCCGGTTTTACAAATTAAATGTTTCGTATGTGATCTGTATGTCTGCATGTTCACCTACAATACTGCCAGGCACCACGCCGGGCCCTTTACACGCATATCGTAGATATGAATGCGGATATGTACACACACACGCCGTGTATTATTTACTTTCTAATCCTAAAATACTCTTTCAATGAGTGATTACGTTTCTCTTGTAGAAAGGAGAATGAGAGCTCAGAGAGGCTAACGAGCTTGTCACACAATTTAGTGCCACCAGAGCTAGGGTTGAGACCCAGGGCCACCTCTCTCCGAATCCCGTAACACACCGCCGTACCATGCCGCCTGGAACTGGGGGAAACTAGGGTTAACCCCTGCCCCGGCTCCCGCCGAGCTGGACGGAAATCTCACTCTCTGTGGACCCAGCACGCTCAGGGAGCTCCCTTACCGGGTAGTGCAAGATCACCATGCGGTTCAGCAGAGTCGACAAGGCATAAAAAGCACCAGCATTCAGACCTGAAAGAGGGAGGGAGAAACAGCATTAGGGGCGGGCTTCTGCTGGAGCCATGGCTAACTCTCCCCCCACCACCGCCCCCCGCAGTTAGAGAGGTCAGAAATCCACATCCTCATTGCCATTGTGACCGGCACCCTCAGAAAGCAGAAGGCTACGCTGCAGTTTCTGTCAAAGAAATACTCCAAAGCAACCCCAAGTAACCGTCGTAGCCATTTCTCAGTCACACACCACTGCCCTCTGATCCTTTTGACCCTGCCCTGGAGACAAAGGCTCTAGAAAGCACTACTCCCAGGTCAGAACAGTCTCCATTCCTCTTAAGCGTTGACCTACTGACCTATTGACCTCGGGGATCGGCAGAACTACTGGACACCTTCCATCTCCTCCCGATGACCTGTCCCCTCGCCAGATTGCTCCAGACCTTTGACCTCTGACACCCCTCTTTCTGCAGGTGGTTTCTCTTTCCCTATTCCTCCAACTTTCTTCTCGGATTCAATGTCACACAAAATCTTATATTTGAAACCAGAAAGGACCCTACAGAGCATTTAGCCGACTCTCCTAATTCATCAATTCATCCAACAAATAAATGAAGCACCTGGAATATAATGTAAGAATCCATGTCCTTGGAGAATGAGGCCATTTGTCCAATGAGTTAGTAGCTAAGAAGAGACTGGAGCTGACCCAAAGGAGAAAGGGCCTCCTGCTCTCCCTTCATAATAACAACAATGGCAATGACGGTGATGGTAAAGATGATGACAATGAGGAGGAGGATGGTGAGGAGGAGGATGGTGAGGAGGAGGATGGAGAAGATGATGGTGAGGATGATGGTGAGGAGGAGGAGGATGAGGATGATGATGGTGAGGAGGAGGATGGTGAGGAGGAGGATGGTGAGGAGGAGGATGGAGAAGATGATGGTGAGGATGATGGTGAGGAGGAGGATGGTGAGAATGATGATGGTGAGGAGGAGGACGGAGAGGGTGAAGGTGAAGAGGATGATGGTAAGGATGAGGATGGTGATGAAGATGTGAGGATGATGGGGAGGATGATGGGGAGGATGACAGTGAGATGATGATGGCAGAAGCACTCTTCTCAATACCTTACAATCCTCATACCAAGGTAGGTAATGTTATCGTCCCCATTTTATAGATGAGAAAAATGCACACAGAGTTTAAAAACAAATACAAAAGTCACTTTATAAATTAGCCCACCAGGGACCTTTTTAATTTTAACTAATTTTGAGGCTCACAAGGCTCTCACTGGCACACTTGACATCAGATACACTTAGAAGACTGGAAGTTACAAGCCACAGCTCACAGGCAGGGCAGCCCCCAGAGGTTCCTCTCCAATGGAACCAGTCTACAGAACCTCAGACCATGGAGCCATCCAAAGACACACCTTCTAGAGCCCCACAGAGGACAGGCCAGTGGCAAGAGTCACCATGTACTCAGAGCAGCACAAAGAATGGCCTCCTACCAGAAATGGAAAGATCCCCCAGTCCAGGTAGTCATTTTTATTTTTTAATTTTATGTAATCCAAGTTAATATATAGTGTAAATATAGTGTCATAATGGTTTCAGGAGTACCAGGCAGTCATATTTATCACAGGAGGTCATTTTTATCATACGCGATGTTGCCTAAAAGCAGTTGACTTACTCCCTTTATCAGGTTCGCAGAGGAATGAGACACAAAGTTAAGTCAAGGTCAAATTCTCAGACAAAATGAGAAAGGGAGTCTGTTTGCCCTCCCCGTAGTCACACAGGTCGTAAGAGGAGAGGCAGGGCTGGATTTGAACCAGACTCTGTGGCTCCAGGGTCACCAGTCTTAATCGTTCTACTTTACATCCTCACAAAACTGGTTGTTAAAGATTTCCCCAGCTCTGGTGACTGGCAACTTTCCGTCCCCACGGGTCCCAGCAGGTCACCTCAGGAATGCCGCAAGGTTGGGCTTAGTGAGCAGTACAGGTCCGCAGTGAGCTAGAGAATCCAGAAGGGTTACCAAACGTCACTACAACTGCCAAGATGCTGATTATGAGAACTCTGGGGCTCTTGGCAACTTCTAGACCCAAGCGTACCTGCCTAACCTTCACACCACATACATCCGGCCACTCAGAGATTCCATTCCTGAATCAAGGAGACACATTCCTGGAAAGGAGGGTGGGGTGGAGTGTGGGCAGAAGAAGGATGAAAATGCCCTCCTTCCTGCCCCTCACGCTTCTCTCGGGGCAAGGGGACGCTCCTCGTCATGCTCAGCTTCAGGTGGGCATTTAACTGCTTTCAGTTTGGGGTCCAACTGGGATGAACAAGGCGAGCAGAATCCACAGGAAACAGAGGGAAATGACCCAAGAGGACCAGGAGCCAACTCCACCCCAAACACCATCACTTTCGTGACCCTGAGAAAGGCAGAGAAAAATACAGTCCCAAGGAGGCTGACCCACGCTATTAAACCAGAGGGGTTTCTCTGGGGCTCAAAAGTTTAGAGGAATCTGTTCCAGAGTGTGGCCCATGGTCTGTCAGGACCACCTAGGAGCTTGTTAGAAATGCAAACTCCTCTTTCGACAATAGCCAAATCACTGAAAGAGACTAAGTGTCCATCAACTGCCGAATGGATAAAGAAGATGTGGTATATATATATATATATATACACACACAATGGACTACTACGCAGCAATGAGGAAGAATGAAATCTGGCCACGTGTAGCAACATGGATGGAACTGGAGGGTATTATGCTAAGTGAAATAAGTCAGTCAGAAAAAGATAGATACCATATGTTTCCACGCATAGGTGGATTTTGAGAGACTTTGCAAAAACCATGGGGGAGGGGAAGAGGGGAAAGGAAAAAAGACACAGAGAGGGAGGAAGACAAAACATAAGAGACTCTCAAAGACTTAAGAACAAACTGAGGGGTGAGGGGGGCATGGGAGGGGGAGAGTGGGTGACAGGCACGGAGGAGGGCACTTGTTGGGATGAGCACTGGGTGTTGTATGGAAACCAATCCGACAATAAATTATTAAAAAAAAAAAAAGAAATGCAAACTCCTGACCCCACCCCAGACCCACTGCTGGAGAAACTCTGTGAGTGGTGCTTGGCGGTCTGCGTTCGAACAAACCCCCCAGGTAATTCTGATAATGCTCAAGTTTCAGACCCAGTGGCTCAGCCAGACCAGCGGGATCTACCAGTAGCCATCCCCCACTCCCACCCAGGCCGGAGACCGAATCAGAGCTAGAGCTAGGAGGGGGCCTGGGGGCGGGGAGCAGGAGTTCACCCCGAAGGCTGCTGCCACTCCTTCCAATCATTTCTACAGTCCAATGCTAGAGGAATTGGGAGTTTTTGCACGGTTTCCAAATCAATCTTTAATCTAGGTGTCCCTCCTCATATTGTCAGAGGTTGCCAGACACAGGTAACCAGCACGAGTTCCCTCCACTGTCCAAACCCAGGGGTTCGACGTCCATGTTGAAGGGCAGGACTGAAATGCATGCTCTGCCCTTGGCATGGATTTCCTTTGTAAGAATAAAGGTTCCTGAGTGATATTCAGGTCTGATTGTCCACAGCAAGGCAAGTCCGTCAGATGAGGGCCACAGTCTCTTCCCTGAAAGGCCTGGTCATTGCTGGTGTCGGTCACCTGGCAGAAGTCCCTGTCACTGAGGAGGTGGGATTTAGGAAGGTGGAAAGGATGTGTCATCGCTGGCTTTCTCTCCTCTGTCAAACTGTTTTTCCAACTGCGCTCCAGAGACCACTGGCTAATATTAGAAGGCTTCAGAGTTTAAAATGCACTTTCGTAGGCTCCACCCTGGATCTACTGAATCTGATTCTCCGGGAAGGGAGCTAGGAATCTGCAATTTTAAAATAACAACGACAACAAAAAGAAACAAAAAAAAACCTGGGCATTTCTTAGACTCACTAGAGTTCAGGAATACATGGCCTTGGGAATACAGAAGATCAAAGACCAGACCCACGCTCCCAGGTACTGGGGTTAACATGGCGGCAGCCGGGCTGGGAAGGGACTTCGAGACCACGAGAATGACCCATAACACATCTACTTTAGAGGTTCTCAACCCCGCTGCAAACCAGAATCACCTGGAATGCTTTTTCAGAGCGGATTCCCAGGCCCTGACCCAGGCTTTCAGAGTCTGAATGTCTAGAAGAAAGGCAAGGAAATTTAGGCACATGCTCAAACAAGCACCCCAGGGGATTCTATCCCCAGGCAAGCTGGGGAAACACCGACCCCAGATCCTATCTCTGGGTTCCGGATACTTTGTGTTCATTCCCCTTAGGTCCTTCCTTAACGTGTAGCAAACCCTCAGTTTAAAGGGCCAGCCTGACCTCAGCAAAGCTCCAGGGAATCATGAGAAGGATTTTATTCCCACTCTTAAGCAGGATCTTAGAAGGGGGCATAAAGCACCCTCCCTGAACCCATGGAGGCGGGGGCAGTGGTAGAGCCCTCGAGAGCCCCAAGGGAAGGTGTCTTTGAAGCTCTGAGTTTGGATGCCCAACACTGAAAGATTCTTCAGAAGCATAGCTGAAGGCAGGGCTGGGGGATGACAGGGAAAAGTAGTCCCTGTGAGGACACTCTCTGGAAGAGGAGCCTTTTCAACAACTTTTTTCAACATGGCAGTTGTGACACCATTGGTGAGAAGACAGAAGAGGCCACGTGAAAGCAAGGCCTTGGGACCCAAGGAGAAGGTAGCCAAAGAAAGTCTCTCTTCTTCACTCCCACCCCACCCACTGCTGATACACATCCGAAGACCCACCCTGACCCCAGACCCTGGCAGATCTGTGGAGACTCTGGTTCCAGCCCCGGGCCTTCCTGCATTGCCAAACTTGGAGAAGGGATTTCTCCCCTTTACTAAAGGAGGACGGGGGCGTCTGGGTGGCTCCGTCAGTTGAGCGTCCGACTTCGGCTCAGATCATGATCTCGCTCGTGGGTTCGGGCCCCACATCAGGGTCTGTGCTGACAGCTCAGAGCCTGGAGCCTGCTGCCGATTCTGTGTCTCCCTCTCTCTGCCCCTCCCCTGCTCATGCTTTGTCTCTCTCTCTCTCAAAATAAATAAATGCCAAAAAAAAAATTTTTTAAATTAAAAAAAGGTGGACGCAGCCTCTTATTCCTGTGATAGTTCAGCAACATCAAACACAAACCCCACCTCTGTCCCCCTCCCCTCTAAGCTGGGCTGCCAGATTTAGGAAAGAAACCAAAACAAGGGTGCCCGAGTGGCTCAATCGGTTGAGCATCTTTCTGCCTCTTGATTTCAGCTCAGGTCATATCTGGTGGATCGTGGGATTGAGCCCACAGTTGGGCTCTGTACTGGAAGCACCGGAGCCTGCTTGGGGTTCTCTCTCCCCCTCTCTCTCTCTTTCCTCTCTCTCTCTGCTCCTCTGGACTGCACTCTTTCTCTCTCGAAATAAACTAACGTTTAAAAAAACACGATACATCCAATTACATTTGAATTTCAGGTAACAATTTTTTAGCATAAATATGCCCCCAATACTGAATGAGACATGTTTATGCTGAAAAGAATGTGCTGTTTACCTGAAATTCAAATTTAGCCAGATAGCCCTTCCTTTATCTCTCAAACCTGCTTCTGACCAGAGGCCTACCAGAAAAAGCCCCTGGAATTCCTCCAAAGACTTCACCGGATCCGCTCTGGGCAGCTGACTCAGCAGCTTGGCTCGGAAAGCCACTACGGAGGCAAGACTGGACATCCCACCATCTACGCGGGAGCGACTCCCTACTTGGTGAAATCCAGTTCACACCAATGAAAGTATGCAGGAAATTGGCAAACATCAACACAGCAGCAATACGGGTCCAAGCAGCGTCTACGTGCAATAGCTTTAAAAGCTTTCATTTCCACTGAGAGCACTCCTGTGGGAAGCAAATTTGATTCCGAGAGGAGGATAACTACAGAGGCAAAGGATGGGCACAGATTGGATGAGGAAGGTACACTCAGTAACAGGCGGAGGCGACATCAAAACCCAGACTTCTTGCTTCTTATGTGCCAACTCCAAACTCACCGTTCCAGCACTCAAGGCTCTTACTCTAAGACATGCTCGCCCTTGTCCAGCAAATGTGCTCATGAAATGCTGTCATCTGCTCAATTCTAGCTGCATGCTCTTAAGTGCATATAATTCAGAGAACAGAACATCAAATGTACAATATTAAAAATATGTGCCATTTCCTTCTTCAAAGCCCACCCTGAAACTGCGAGAAGGGCGGGGGAAATTCTGGAGGGCTTCGAAGCATCTAGTCGAATTTACAGAGGGTTTTGTTTTGTTTTGTTCATAATTTGGAGCACAGATTTAATTTGGAAGAGAGCAGAGATTCTTGGATGGACTGAGTGCCCAACACTGCCTTTACGTGACCTGTAAACCTTAGAGAGACACATGAAGGCCAACATCCCATCACTTCCAAATCCCAAAGATGGCTGGTCAGTGTAAGCTGGTCATGCTTCAAAAACCCCAGAACTCTAGACCTGCATCTTGGAAGAAGACGACCCCCTGGCAACTGGTCTGGAGAACTGAATCTGAGGAAGAACATACTCCCCTAGTTAGACCCAAAGACCACTCAGGCAAGTGGGGCTGAAAGAACTCTGACTCTGTTTCCAAGATGCTCCTTTCTGTATGGGGAGGCAAGATGGCATGGTGGTTAGGAAAACGGGCTTTGGTGTCAGACGGACAAAAATTTAAATCCAAGGTCTGTTGCAGGGCACCTGGGTGACTCAGTTAGTTGAGTGTCCAACTTTGGCTCAGGTCCTTATCTCACGGTCATGAGTTTGAACCCTAAATTGGGCATCAGCACAGCCCACATTGGATCCTCTGTTCCCCCCTCTCTCTGCCCATCCCCTACTCATGCTCTCTCTCTCTCTATCTCTCTCTCTCTCTCAAAAATAAACATTAAAAAAAATCCAGCTCTGTTGCTTGCTAGCTGTCCACTTGTGGGCAAGGAACTAAATAGAGCCTCAGTTTCCTCATGTATAAAAATGCAATGGAGTTAAGAACCTGTATCATGGGTTTGTTCTGAAGATAAAATGTGATAATCCATTTAAAGTGCTTAACATGGTGCCTTGACACAAAGTAATAGCTCAATACAATTTTTTCCAAATCTTTGATTAAGCCTAAGAATCATTTCCTTGTTGGCCAAGAGTCTTGCCACCAAGTCCAATTATCTACCATGGAAAAAAGGCTTGCAATTTTCTGACTGTAATGAAATGGGCATATACGTAAACGTTCAGATCAGTTTTACTCCCTCTTACTGGAATAACCCTAGGCCTCTGACTTAGAAAGTTAATAAATTCTATCAATACGCAAGGGAATCAAATGCTCCCAAAGACTCAGAAGTGGATTGTTTTTCTGGGTTAGCATGATCTCAGTTTACTTCCACCCTTTCTCTCCTTGCCTTCCGGGACTCCCAGTATGCCCATGTTGGTTTGCCTGATGGTTTCCCACAGTCTCATTTCTCCTCATTCTCCATTCTTTCTGTTCCTCAAACAGGATAATTTCATTTGATCTGTCTTCAAGTCGCTGATTTTTTTCTGCTGCCACCTGAAATCTGATTTTGAGCTCTCCGGTGAATATTTCATTTCAGTTAGTGTATTCTCAATTCCAGAATTTTTATTCGGTTCTTTTTTACTCCTGTCTTTATTGATATTCTCTACTTGGTAAGACATTATTCTCTTAAGCATGGCTTCCTTTAGTTCTTTGAACATATTTGTATTGTTGATTTATACTGGGCTTCCTTGGGAACAGTTTCTATTAACCATTTTTGGATTTTTTTCCCCTTGTGTATGGGCCATACTCATATGTCTCATAATCTTTAGGTGAAGCTGGACCATTTTTTTAATTTATTTTTTAAATTTACATCCAAGTTAGTTAGCATATGGTGCAACAATGATTTCAGGAGCAGATTCCTTAATGCCCCTTACCCTTTTAGTCCATCCCCCCACACACACAACCCCTCCAGCAACCCTCTGTTTGTTCTCCATATTTCAGAGTCTCTTATGTTTTGTCCCCCTCCCTGTTTTTATATTATTTTAAAGCTGGACATTTTAAATACCGTATCAACTCTGGAAATGAGATTCTCCTCCCTCGCCAGGATTTGTTGCTGTTGCTGCTGTTCATTTAGTGACTTTCCTGGGCTAATTTTGTAAAGTTTGTATTCTCTGTCATGCGCAGCTGTTGAAGTTTCTGCTCTATTGATTTAGTGGTGAGCTAATGATTAGACAGAGATTTCCTTAAGTACCTTACACTAAGTCTCCACCTTTGCCCAGGACATCCTCTGTGTGGGGTCCAGGCTCTCCTTCAGTGCTCTGGCACACAGGTGCCAGCTCTGCCTTAGCCTTCACTTCCTCCTTGCAGAGAGCCTCAAGGTTGGCCAGAGGTGACAGTTTAGGGCTTTCTCCGGTCTTTTCTGGGCCTGTGCATGTGGACTTCTAGATTCCTAAGAATATGGCGGAGATTTTCAAAGCCTCTATGAACATCTCATTCTCTAGATTTTCCTTTCGAGATTTTCGGCCAGCCTCCTGTTTACCCCAACTGGTATTACTACTGCCTTAGGCAGCTATGATGTTAAACAGTGATTGTTTTCAACAAATGCCCTGGACATAGTGCCTTTCCCACAGAGCAAGCGCTGAGTCAGGTTAAATAAAGGCAAGTCCTCTGAACGGGGTTCTTCTAGGGAACTGTCAGATATCAAATAATCACCTAGGAATGGGGCTTTGGGGGAGCTCCATAATTGTTTTTGCCCCATCCAGTGGCTGTGAGGCTGCTGGTTCTCACAACTACCACAGCTGCGAGGTTGCTGGTTGCCAAGACTACCACAGAGACTAGGAGAGGCGGATTGGAATAGGGCAACTTAAAACACAAAGCTCACTGTTCTTACCATTACTCAACCATTTTTTCTTAAATATCCCTTGGGTTATTGCAAGCCTTAGTTTAAGAGTTCCGAAAATTCGATTTTGACAGTGTTTGCCAGTGTTCTTTTTGCTTTATGAAAGAACAAATTATCCATTAATGGATCCATAATGGTGGTCTTCATTCCACCATTCCAGAAGTGCTTCCCTATTTATTTCCTATGTGATCATTTAACCCAGTAGATGAGTGTCCAGAATACAAGATTAAAGTATTAACACTCTGTCCAATTAAAGACCAAGTAACCAGCCATGCAAGAGGGAAAGAGAGGAGCCGCGTTGCTCTCCAGCCTCTAGAAAGGGATCGTTGCCCAGCTATCACCACCACCATCATTCTCTTCTATAGAAAATATTCATTAAGCACTCATCTGCCTTAGAATCCCAAGGTAGGCCTCAAATACCCTGTTGTCAGATGCAAGAAGGTTTATGGTGGTCAAAGGTCAACACACTTGAGATGTTTAACTCGAGGAAAAGCAAAAGTTCTTGGAGCCGAGTAATCCTGAGTATGAAAGGAATCTCAAAGGTCATCTGGTTTTATTGTCCATCTATACAGCCTGATATTCTCCACAATATCCCCACTAAGCAATTGGTCCCATTGACACTTGAGTACTTGCCAGGGATGGGCAACCCATATAACTTCTGTAGTTGGACATCTTAAGTATCAGAAACTTTGTCTTTATATTGTGGGTGAATGCAGAGACACACGCAGAACTGAGAAGCTGAAGAGGATGCGAAATGGGAGACCTGAGACCTTGAAGACTCAGGTAGCACTTTTCCAGGTGAGAGATCACTTATTTTTGTGAATGCCTGAAAAACAGGTGTGTGCCTCCCCTGGGGCCGATACTACCTGTTATCTAGCGCCTCAGCAGATAAGCACTTGAATTTAGATAAAGGGCATGATAAGCCTAACAGGAAACTTGGACACAATTCTAGACATGGGTATAGGCATTAAGCATGTAGGCTTTGCAGTTAGATACATCTGCCTTTGAATCCTGACTCTGACAATCCAAAGCTGTGTGTTCTTGAGCTACTTACCTAATCTGTCTCGAGTTACAACTTTCTCATCTGTTAAATGAGGATGTGACGGGAGTTCAACAAAATCATACGCGAAAGGTCTCGGCACATAGTAAACGCCATGGTTGTTACAAAGGTCAAGGTTTGCGAGGCGTCAGAAAACATAAGGTTATCGCCAACTGGGATTTCGCCAAGCATAAGTTATGTCAAACCAACCTCCTTTCTTTTTTTCTTATGGTTACTAAGCATGTTACACACTTGTTGACTCTTGATTTTAATCACACGAACTAGTAGATTAAACGGTCAAATAGAGGTTGGACAGCAGCCCAGCTGGATGGGTCTGTAAAGACCCTCTTGAATGGAATGCCATGAAGCTCTGCCCTTGCCCTGGTCTGGTCCTCCATTCTTAGCAAAGGCTGGAAAGAAGCCACAGAAAACACCATGTTGGAAAGGCAAGCCAGGGTGCCCGGGTGGCTCAGTCAGGTTAAGCGTCCGACTCTTGATTTCAACTCAGGTCATGATCTCGCCATCTGTGAGATTGAGCCCTACGTTGGGCTCTGGGCCAACAGAACAGAGCCTGCTTGGGATTCTCTCTCTCTCCCTCTCTCTCTGCCTCTCTCTCTCTCTCTCTCAAAATAAATAAATAAACTTAAAGGGAAAAAAAAAAAAGGAAAGGAAAGCCAATACACCAGCATAAATGTGCAAATGTATCTTACCAAAAGCCAAGAAAGTAAAATGCAAGAGGGATACTGTCTTACATTCAGGTAAAAAAAGGAGTCAGTGTTCCAAGAGGAAGGAGAGTTGGTTGAGGAGTGGTGCGTGTGGCAAAATCCATGTACACACTCATGCATTCTTCATTCGTTCATCCGCTCGCTCAAAAACCAAGATGGCCGCTGCTAAGGAACTATAAGGATGAAAAGCCATAAATCCCCACTCCTGGGGTGTTCACAGTCTAATGGGAAGACAGACCTGGAAATGTTCTTTTTAATGTGTTTTTTTTATTATTATTATTTTAGAGAGAAGTGGGGGAGGGGCAGAGAGAGAGACTCTCAAGCAGGCTCTACGCTCAGCATGGAGCCTGACACAGGGCTCCATCCCGTGACCCTGGGACCATGACCTGAGCTGAAATCAAGAGTCAGACTCTCAACCGACTGAGCACTCCAGGCCCCCTGGAAATGTTTTTTGCTTTTTTTTTTTTTTTTAATGGTAAGTGTTAAGATGTACCAGCAACAGCATAATAAAAGAGGTAAAGGTCACCTAATACTGCCTTATAGCAATGATCCTCAGATGAGACTTGGAGGATCAGCAGGCATTTTTGTCAGACAGCCCGATGTGGGAAGGAATGGTTTCCTAGATGAACTTTACAGAATATGCAAAGGTCCTGAGGCACAGCTGACCCCCATGGTTGAGCCTAAGCAACGACTTTACATACACATTTGGGATTTGGAAAGAGTAAGACACACAGACGCATCAGGCCTCTGACCTTACGTTCTCAGTTTAAAGACGCTCCTGGACACGTGTGTACCTTACCGTAGGTGACGACAAGCAGCACAAAGTTGAGGTTTTTGAAGAGCCGGACAATGGAACTTAAGTACGAAGCATCAGGGGACGCCAAGGCATAGCTCAGGGATTGGGCCCTGCTGGGGGGATGTTTAGGCTTCTCCTTGAATACTGAAAGGAAAGAAACAGAGAGATCACTGCAAATCCTTGTAGCCCCGCCCCTAAAAAGCCAACAGACAGACAAGAGCTGGCTCCCTCATCTGAGAAAAAGCAAAGACTCAAACAGGAAGTATCAATTCTTCAATTAAATCCTTCAACGCCTACTCTCTTGAAGCTCTTTCTCACTGCCCGCGGCCGAGCGAGTGGTCCTTTGATGAATTTTTCTTAATGGCCTCTGGACGGCTGCACTCACTGGGCCTCCCAGGCAGTGTTCAAGGATCAAGGAGTCCTTTATTAAGCAGCAAATAGCATACAGCAGAGCACTGAAAAGAACAGACTAGAAATACATGGGTGGAAAGGAAGTGAGAGCCGAGACTTCGGGATTAGTGAGCCCAGTGGATAGCTTAGCGCCGGGGCCCCTCCTGAAACGGAAGGGACTGTGTTGGCAAATGTGGCCAACAAATAGTTCCCGAACAAGTGAAAAGATCTTCTTCCATTGAAAAACCTTGAGTCCGTTCCTAGTTTGTCGGAGTCTGAACCTGACATGTGCCTCATGAAGAGATGAGAGGATTAATACATGTAGTCCTGCAGGAGCGGTCGCCGTGATGGGAAGGACCGGGGAGGGACAGTGCGAAAGCCATTCGTTTTATATTCGATTTTCAGCACAGCTGATACAGCTGATCTGATGGCACCGATCGCTATTCAGTTCTCTGGGGGCAGATACATTTAACCAGTTGTTTGGCTAAATTGCCATCCCTCCCCCTCCTCCACCAGTTGCGTCCAGGCTGCTGTATATAGCCTCCCCCACACACCATGAGAATG
The DNA here is from genome assembly GCA_030068075.1 of Paguma larvata. Taxonomy (NCBI): domain Eukaryota; kingdom Metazoa; phylum Chordata; class Mammalia; order Carnivora; family Viverridae; genus Paguma; species Paguma larvata. Next base: position 22,783,857 of record CM057827.1, on the reverse strand, counting down.
CTCCTCACTCGTCAGAGGAAGCTCTGGAACTGAGGCTTACTCTCTTGAAGATCAAAGGGCCCCCTCCTCTCCCCACGCCCAGAAAACTTTCCAGCCCGAACTTCAGAGCCCTGCTTCTTCCTTTTCCGGAAACAGTCCTGGATAACTTCCTGCCGTTAGAAACCATTCATCCATTGTCTTGCCTGTTCGCCTCCCCTTGCAGCAGGGGAAAGAAAGCAAGGCAAGAGGTTATTTCTCTTCTGCAATAGCAGGTGTCTGTTCAAGGACCTGGCAACCACCACAAACCAGAATTCAGATCGGATTTTTCAATTCCTGACTCCACGAGCCACTATCTGGCTTGAGAGTAAAATGCAGAAATGCAGAAACATCCTACCTCCGGGACTTCAGATGCAAAGCACAGGGCCCTCATCTGCTATAAACACAAGCATCGGAAGCCGGGCACATTACAATGTGAAACTTCAAGTCTGGTTGAGTAAGAGGGGCCCAGACCGGACTGTTCTTTCCCGCTGTCGTCCATAGCTTCTCGCCTTCCTGGAAACAGCAAGTCCTCTGCCCAAGATACGCCCCCAGCTTTGAAAAGCCATCAGACATCAGACTTTCTCATCTTGGACCCCAGGGAGAGCATGCCTCAAAGAGAACACGTGAATGAGCGACACGGTTATAAAACTGTTTTGACTCTGAAGGTGAGAACGGCAGGGAAGAATGAAACCTTCATCACGTGAGGTGGACTGTTAGCTGGTTAACCTTTAAAGACGAATGACTAACTGACAATAAAAGCCTCTACTGTGCTCTTTCTGAATTTATCACAGCACGTGCGATATCACTCAGATGATAAAAGGGATTATAAAATATACTAACCGATACCTCCACGACTAAATGTACATGCACATAAAACTAATACTAGTTATCTGAGGTCCGGAGTTGTGATTAACTAGTACAAGCTAAATTAATGGTTATTCTTTTTTCATTTTCATTTTATTAATTTTATTCTTTTTTAATTGTAATTATTTATTTTATTTAAAACAAATGTTTTAATGTTCATTTTATTTTTGAGAGAGAGTCAGAGTGCGAGGGAGGGAGGGGCAGAGAGAGAGGGAGACACAGAATCCGAAGCAGGCTCCAGGCTCTGAGCTGTCAGCACAGAGCCCGATGTGGGGCTCAAACCCACAAACCATGAGGTCATGACCCGAGCTGAAGTCGGACACAAACGACTGAGCCACCCAGGTGCCCCTATTTTATTATTATTATTTTTTAAATAAGTCTACCTACAATGTGGGGCTCGAACTCATGACCCTCAAGGGGGTGCTTAGCCGGCTCAGTCAGTAGAATATATGACTCTTATTTTTATTTTTAAAAAATGTTTACTTAGTTTTGAGAGAGAGATAGAAAGGGCACACGAGAGTGGGGGTGGGGGGGCAGACAGAGGGGAGGACGGAGGATCAGAAGTGGGCTCTGCACTGACAGCAGCGAGCCCGATGCGGGGCTCAAACTCACAAACCACGAGACCACGACCTGAGCAGAAGTTAGACACTTAACCAACTATGCCACCCGGCCTCCCCGACCATATGACTCTTGATCTAGGGGTCATGAGTTAAACCCTGAGATCCAGAGTCTCATGTTCTACCAACTAAGTCAGCCAGGCAGGCACCCCAGTTATTCTTTTCTTTATGCTTTTATTGTATTTTCTAGTTTCCCATAGTGAGCATGTATTCCTCTCATAATCTTTTTTAAAGCCTCAAAATGTCGTGGTCCCCAGGCCTTCTCACATGAATCTATGTGAGTATTAGTGTTTGCGGACCAATTCTGTTTTATTTTGTTTCGTTTCAGAAAGTTAGAGTATGGAGTTAGACATAAACAAGGTTCGGCTTGAATCTAATCTCTGCCACTCACTAGTTACCTACTCTTCAATGATTTACTTGCCTCCCCTTAAGTCTCATTTTCCTCTTTGTTTTTCTTTCTTTCTTTTTTAATGTTTTATTTATACTTGAGTAGAGACAGACAGACAGAGCATGAGTGGGGGAGGGGTAGAGTGATACAGGGACCCAGAATCCGAAGCAGGCTCCAGGCTCTGAGCTGTCAGTACAGAGCCCGACGCGGGGCTTGAACTCACAACCTGTGAGGTCAGGACCCGAGCCAAAGTTGGACGCTTTACCAACTGAGCCACCCAGGCGCCCCGCATTTTCCTCTTTGTTAAATGGGACTGATAAAGGTCCCTTCACTCACAGGGCCGTTGAGGATTCACAGAGATCAGGCATGCTTTGCTCAGTGTCTGCGATCTGTATCCTAAGGACTCACTGGAGTTTCATCAGGAGGAACAGCAGCCTGCCCATCAATTCTGGTGAGGTTTTATTGTGTTAATTACAGTTAAACCTTTACTGAGCAGCTAATAGAGTACACGGGAGGAGCTGGCACTGTATTGGCTAAGATATCTGAAGACCGTTAGGAGCCTGGCCTCGGTTTCTATAAATGTCCATGGCATTCTAGGGCCATGTTCACAAGGTCCCCACCCAAGTGCGCAGCACCTCCCCGCCTCCTGGCCCCCCTTCCGCGCACTAATGGCCTTACCGATGATGACAAGGATGAAAAGCAGAGTGGCCACGCCTCCTATTATGTAAAACATGATGCCGATGTGGTAGGCAAGCTTGTCCCGGTCTTCGGTGTTGGGTACCAAAACAGGAGGGACCAAGAACCCAATTGCAATTCCAAGCTATAGAAGACAGAGACAATCAATCACAGTTTCCAACAGCCAAGAGGGGCCAGCACAAATTTACAGAGACTCCTGATAAGAAACATAAACCCTAACTTCCGGTCCTTCTTAAAACCCAAACAGGGATTGTTTCCCCCTCTCGAAACACCAGAGAGGTCTACGGCCATACCACCTTGAACGCGCTCCATCTCGTCTCATCTCGGAAGCTAAGCAGGGTCGGGCCTGGTTAGTACTTGGATGGGAAACACCAGAGAGATCTTTCTTTTGATTGACAACTCTTTTTGTTGATTGACAAGACACCCCTGACATCCTAATTATCAATACCTACAGAAAAAAATTATAGTTGGGGTTCTCAATACAGGCTGACTCTTCTCTAGCTACCGACTAATGAACAATAGTTTTGATACTTCCATCTCTATAGTAGACTAAAAACAATGCTCAGTTTTTTCACTGAATTTTAATTTCACTGAATCTGTTAACCGAGAGCTGAGAGACTGCCTGAGAGAAAAATCCTACACGCTACAACCCCAAGAACTTGCGATCGGTAGGAAGTGAAAGCCTAACGTTGTTACCACATTCACGAATGTGAAAGCTTAAGTTCATTGTGTAAATAACTTATAATTTACAAAGCATCTGTAGTGAGAAGTCACATGCTACGGCGTAAAAATACACCCACAGGACACGAGGACATGAAAACTGGCTATAAACACACACACACCAACAAATTAAAACATCTCATCCCCGTCTTAGAGTTCAAACTCCAGTGACCCGACAGATAACATGACTTGGGTGTTTCCGAGGTCAGCAATGCCTTGACTCAGGAGTGACTAAGTCTGACAAAACTCCCAAAAGCCCTTCTGCCACACAGAATGCCACGGCGGAAACTGGAAAAGAGCTTGAGGACTCAGGCAAGCCTCAGATCCCAAGAGCAAGGAAGATGAGGAAACCTTTTGTCGGAAGGTCCCACTTTCCATTATTGTCCTCGAAAGGAACTGCAGGTAGTTCAGCGAGATGCTTTCATGCCACATGACAACACCATTCACCAGCTGCCAATCTGCTGACCACCTTGGCCGGTGTTCCAGCCTGTCAGTTACAACCGCTTGGGATGGTGGTTCTCAGCTTGAATAGTTGCAAAACTCATCACCAACAGGCTCGGTGTAGGGGTCTTCCAAGTATGCCAATATATAGTCAATAAATCAAACCAATCTTTAAAGCACCTACTATGCAGAAAAGTACTCTGCTAGGTATTTTACCAAGGTACCAAGGGATGCGGTAGGGTTCACACCTCCAGAGAGCTTCATAATCTAGTCGGAGCAGGGAGTCTAAAACAAAGATACAAAAGATAACACAAACGGTGATATTTGTGGGTTGAAATGATACTGTAGTATTGTTGGAAAGTTCCTTTGTCATCCTCTAGTACAACCTGATTCTTAGAGGGCCAAGTGGAGGCTAAATGAGGTTAAGTTCTAGAAGGCAAGTGATTCATTCAGGGCCACAGGACTTCTAGCAGAGTTGGGATGAGAGAACACATCTCCTGTTCTCTCGGGCCAGGGCCTCCTCTCCTGGGCCTGGCAGGGCCTCCAGGGCGAAGAGCCTTGAGAAAGGGCCACGTGAGCAGGCTTCTCCAGAAGAAAAGCTATCTGATGTCCTCGGAGCTCATTTGAGGCTTGGTCGCAACGATTTGCCAGAGTTGAATGTAGCTTCTTGAGTGCTTATCTCCAAGACTTTAAGGAGTAAAAGCCAGCCCGAGACAAAGGGATAAATACAACCGCCATAGCTCAGAAACAGGGCCCCCTGCAGGTCACATCTGGCCTCCTGTGCACGTTAGCGTTGGAGACTTAGACGTCGAACAGAACCCCAGAACCCTCATTCTCGCAAAATATGAGACATCATCTAAGGCTCTGTGATTCTTTCATTCCCAAAGGGACCCTGATATAGGATAACCTAAGCCTCCGTAATCTCCTGCCTTGAGAAATAAGTTCCCCCAGTTGGTTCCACCGGACAAGCCTGATCTCTCAGAGGGTGGACTCTGTTCTCTGCCTATACGCTAGGCCTGAGTGAGTGCTGTTCCGCCCCCGACTCCAGCATGGACACCTTCTCCAGCCAGCAGGACACAGCAACCAGCTGTAGGGGTCCGTGGTGACCCAGCCAGAGAGCAACACTGCCTCAGTACCCTATCTCCAGGAGGAAACTGGCTTTGGACGTATTTTCGTGGTCATGGTGGAAGGCAAAAACACAGGGATTGGATTGTCAACGGCTGCCTCTCTTGTTTTTCCAAGACATATTTATTCCTGCCTCTTGAGAGCTGGGTTCAGTGAGAGGACACAGCTCTACTCGGGTCCCACTTCTCAAGTCTGTCCCCTGGTGGGTGCTCAGTCATGTTGGCTAGTTGGACGGAGGGACGAATGAATGGATGGACGGTAGAAAAATCTTATCTACGCAGAGCTGCCAATATCACACAGGTCTGCGATTAGAGTTCATATTTTTTCTACAAACCGCATTGGACTCAGAGCAGTATGGAAATAAATGTGTGCAGGAGAGAGTAGGGAGGAAGTAGGGTGGCTGGCCATTTCTTGAGCATCTGCTATGTACTGGGTATCTAATAGAACTTATCCTTTTCATTTAACCCAAGAAACTTCACAACAAAGACAACGATGAGAAACAGTGTTGGTCCACGCCCTGCATAGGGTCACACAGGCAGCCAGCGGAAGAGCTGGCCTCCTAAACCAGTTCTGACTCCAGAACATGAGCTCACCTCCCATCTCCCGTGACACGTCGGTATGGTACTAGTCAACACGAAAGTCTGCATTTTCACTCGTTCCAGTTCTGTCATACATTTTCTAGGACACCTCAAGGTAAAACGCAGAGACCTGCAGCCCAAGCCAGCACGAGATTAAATCAAAGAGATGGGAGGGTGCTACCCAGTGGGGCAGGCACCGATCCTCCCAAAACCCAGACCCAGGCCATGAACATAAAGGATGAAAAATCATCGCTAACCAGGTTTGACGTGACTTATGTCCTAGCATTTGTCCTAGTTTTATCATCCTCGACAAAATATTAAGTCATGGGCAAAATACACAACGTACAGTCAAACCAATCCCAGTTTTAGCTCTTCAGGAGCTGAGTCTTTAAAAATTGCCGTTTGAAAAATAAATACAATATTGTATTGTACAATAAAAGTGGAGTTAGGTCCTCTTCATTTCTACAGAACCTATAGCAAGATTTCCCAATGCACCTGAAAAGGTCTCCACCCCAACCCCATTGTGATCCTTCATGTCTAGGGCTCGTCCTGAGTCCCTGTAATTTTCATATGTAGGCAGTCCTTAATCACCCATCAAGGGAGCTTGGGTGACAGTTTGGGCGTGGGTCTCCTGATGGCTTCCATGGGGCTCTGCAGCCAGTGTTATTTGCAAAAAGTGATTGGATTACATCCTTCCTCTGCTCAAAGCCCTGCAGTGACTTCCTCTGGCTTTTAAATTAGGTAAAAACCTAAACACACCCACAAAGTTCTGCACATGTGGTCATCTGGCCATGGTCAACTATTTGCTCCCTGGAACCCTACCACACTGGCCTCCTTCCTGTCTTCCAAATGTCCAAAGTCCCTTCATGCCCAAGGACCACAGGGATTTTGCACCAGCTCCTCTGGCCAGAGCTCAAGCCACACTTGTTAAGAAAGCTGGTGTCTCATCCAAGGTTAGATAGTCTTATATTTGTATGATTATTCAATTAACATCTGTCTCCCCAACGAGACTACTAGGCTTACATTTGTGTCTAGAGCCTAGCACGTAACACCAACACCAGGAAACTATGGAGTTTTCAGAGTATCTCAATCCTCAAAACAACCCCGGAAAGAGGCCATGTCGTGTTGTTCCAATTTTATGGATGATGAAACTCAAGGCACGGAAAAGTTAAGGGACTTGCCCCAAGTCACACAGCGTTAGGTGGCAGAGCTTGAGTTTAAACACACAGTAGTTCTGAATCCAGAGCCTGTGAGTCGAACCACTGTGGTTCACTTCACCCCAGGTTGGGATGCTCAGCGTTCATTTTCTATTTTATTTCTGCCCTGTCTGCAAACCCAAGGGTGAGATCTAAACAGCATTGCAGTGGCAGTGGCATGAGTACGTCCAGAGCAAAGGTCACGGTCAAAAGCACAACTGTGCGGCCCGAGGGGTCTGGGGAACAGGAAAAGGCCACACTCTGTGTAATTCGTTACTTGTCATTCTTGTTTATTGTGCATTTTGCAGAGCATAAATAAACCCAGAAAACCATCAGGCTGCATCCAAGTGGGTAAGATTTCCACACTTAATCCATTGTACACTAAAACACACGTTATGTCGTGTCTGAGATCCACAGAACCACTGTCCCCATCACCAACCACAATGGGGCATTCAACAAAGTCCCAAGTCACCGCTGAGTCAGAACCATGGCACAAAGCTGCCCTCCCCAACGCTGCGTGGTCATGAATTTGCCCAGACCATTAAAGGAGAACCCTGGATTTTCCACGAAAGGCAGGGAGCTCTGGGTCAACACCATGGTGAGGTCTTTGGTCCTAATGGAATAGAGACAGACCACTGGTCCCATCTGAGCCCTGTGCTAGGGTCCCAGGCACCTCGTCCTCCTGACCCAGGCCATTGACGAGGTGGACACTGTCCTTCTTGGTAGGAGGCAACCATCTCAACAAACAGGTTCTCACTCACCCAACCTCCTCCTCTGCCCAGTCCTCCCTGGAACGTACCTGTCATTCAGACAAAGATTGAGCCACTCTTGGTGTCAGGGCTGGGTCATTCCCGGGCCACTGCCTCATTTCCCCTGGGCACAGTCACCAGTCAGGGCTGGGCATGTCTCTGGGATTTCAGGGCTCCCAGGAGCTGGCTCTCTGGTGCCAAGGGTAAAATATGTCCCCTAACTAGGTGGGCAGCTTTCCCTGCCACAGAGCCCCTGGGCTTCTGGGCTTGAAGTCTTACTTCAAACATGGCTTCCTTATGACCTCATGGGAGGTTCACCTTGCTCCTCGAGAAATCTGCACCTTTGTTGTGTACATTTAAAAATGAGGGGCGCCTGGGTGGCTCAGATGGTTAAACTTCTGACTCTTAATTTCAGCTCAGGTTATGACCTCACGGTTCATGAGATCGAGCCCCGCAGTGTCAGCGTGAGGCCTGCTTGGGATTCTCTCTCTCTCCCTCTCTCTCTCTCCACCTCGCCTCCTCACGTACTCTCTCAAAATAAATAAATAAACATTGAGAAAAATAAAATAAAAACAAAGCCCTCACCCTTCCTCCTTTCTGCCTCAGCAGCCCTGAAGACATCATCACTCTAACACAGTGGTTAAGGGCTCAAGCTCTGGCGTCAGAAAGACCTGAGTTCAAATCCCAGCTCTACCAGATGTCTGATCATGAGAAGTGAATTCACCTCCTTGCTCTGTTTCCTAATCGACAAAAAGAAGATCCCATTAGGTAGTTACACTATCAGAGCTATCTTGAGAACAAGATGAGCTCCTTTGAACAGACCGTGCAGCAAAAAGCGTCACGCCTCAGTAGGGGGCGCTGTAGGTCCAGCCCTCCCCTTGCCCCTCTCACAGCAATGGCGGACATGAGAGGCTACCAGGCCTAGGAGGCATGGTCTAGGGCAGTCAGGCAAACCACCCTCCCCGGTTCTCGCCTTCCCTCCCCAGCTCCTTCCTCCTCACTGCTCTTTCTCAGTTCTCTCAGTCACCCTTGACCTTGCCCGCTCACACCCACTCTGTCCCCAACCCTCCCAGGCCCTCCCTTTAGCCCACTCTGAATGGGCAACTGTGAGCTCTCTTCCAGTGCCTTGTGCCACGTACTCAGGTGTCCATTCTTCAGCGCTGCACTGGCCACAAAGTCCCTGCTTGAGGACCTCCAAGGGGTCAGTCCTCTCAGAGGGAGGAAGGAAGTCCAAACTCCTCCGCCCGCTGTTCTGGGCTTTCTTCACCTAGTTTCAACTACCTCTCTAATCCCATCTCCGCCTACCTCCCTCTGTGTCGCTGGTACACTCCAGCCAGATCGGATGAGTCATGATTCCAGTCTCTTCATGGTCGAGTTTCTACCTTTACGTAAGCAGCTTCCTTGCTTGGGAAGGGCTCCCTCTTTCAATCTTTCAGAGCCCATCTCTACATCAGCTCCTTCACTGGGTTCTCCTTGATCAGCCTAGCGAGGAGAGAGCTCTCTCCCCTAAACTCCTCTAATCCTTTCTGCTCGGCCATTTTTCTGACACTCATCTGGTGCCTGGAGAACTGAACAGGGGCTTACTCAATAAATGGCTATTGAATGAATGGGCTCCAGCCAACTGGCCTGTTAAGAACACATCACTCCCCTTCCAGATTAACTGTGAGCCCAGACCCAGGGAGAGATGTTGCCGGAACTTTAAATCCAGACAAAGTTCTCAGGGAAGGTTTGGTGTCTAAAAGAAACATGATTGGGGCACCTGGGTGGTTCGGTTGGTTGAGCATCTGACTTCGGCTCAGGTCATGATCTCACAGCTCCTGAGTTCGAGCCCCATGTTAGGCTCTATGCAGACAGCTCAGAGCCTGGAGCCTGCTTCGGATTCTGTGTCCCCCCTCTCTCTCTGTCCCTCCCCCACTCGCGCTGTTTCATTCCCTTTCTCAAAAAATGAATAAAAATTAAAGAAAAAAGACACAGGATTGAGGGTCCTTTTAAAATCAGAGCCACAGGAAAGAAAAATGGGGTTCGCTCTAGATTTCCACACACTGAAAGCCCATCCACCCACGTGAGCGATCTTAAAGCACACCGCACGATGCCACCCCCACAAGGGTATTTTTATATGAGTGGCTAGATACACGTGTGAACCTACACACCTCTGTGTACGCTAGCAATGGTCTTACAATCTAAAAATTAATCTGAAGCTGAGGGGCATAGAGTAGCACAGCTGAGGAAAAGTTAAACCACACAGACAAATGTCAAAAAATGTTACTACGCAAAGGGTCATTTAAGTCCATGCAAAATTTATGGGCACTGAAATGCGCTAAAAAATCCAGTGTGCCTAATTTCCATCCCATACATAAACATGCCCACACACCTCTGAGACTGTGCGGCTTGACACCGGTGTCTTAGGCACGGCCACCATGAGGGAGGCCACCACTAATGCTTTGTCTCCCAGGACCACGTACGTGTGGGGAACTACGTGCAACACTCGGAAGTGACGTCAACACTCACTGCCCATCCCCAGCGAGTACCGGTGTGGGCATTTAAACACCCCAAAACTGGTGCTACTGAAGCGTAGACATTTGTCCCCTCCCATATGGCACTGAGACATGTTTACACCTGCGTCTGGGTAAAAAGATGCAAACAGGGGCTCCGGGGTCCCAAGTGCAAGCGAGTAGGCCAGAGTGAAGGCACTCTGCAGGACCTGCAGAGGAGGCTCGGAGGGGCATCCTGGCGCGGATGCCCCCAGAAAGAAGCATGGAGAATGGGGCGGGAGACTGGAACAAGAGTTTAGTCACGAAAGCGAGCCCCCAGCCACCTAGGAACGCCAGGCACTCCTAGGAAATGCCGTGGTCAGCAGCAATGAGCACGCAAAGCCCACTCACATGACTGCATTTTTGAAATCCCCAAATCCAGGCCCTTGGCTTCTTTCAAAAAGGCCAACTCAGGATTAAGGAGGTAGCAGACCTTTATCAGGAGCAAAAACAATCCCATTGAGTCGGGAGGAAATGACTCACAAAGGGGGTTTAGGGATTTAAAAGGCTAAGCTGAGCTGTCTAAGAAGTTAGGAAGCAGGGTCACAGTGACCAGACAGCACAGCTCATCAGCTCGAGAGGAGCCCGGCAGTCGGTGTGGAGTCTGCTTGGAATTCTCTCGCTTCTGCTCTTGCTCTCGCTCTTTCTCTCTGCCCCTCCCCCACTTGCGCGTGCACACGCACACACACACTCTCTCTCTCCCTCTCTCAAAATAAACTTTAAAAAAAAAAAAAGACTTCCAGGGTGCCTGGGTGGCTCAGTCAGTTAAGCATCAGACTTCGGCTCGGGTCATGATCTCACAGTTCGTGAGTTCCAGCTCTGCATCAGGGGAGCTCGAGCCCTGCTTCAGGTGAGTACCACTTCTCTCTCTCTCTCTCTCCCCCTCTGCCCCTTGCTCACTATGCCCTCTCTCTCTCTCAAAAAAAAAAAAAAAAAAAAAAAGACTTCCTTAGGGCTCCCTCCCCACTCACTGGGTTTATCCTCAAATCTAGGACTATGCTGGGGACTTCTACTACCTGGGCACTCTTGGACTTCTTCAGTCGTTTGGGGAAAAGAGGTTAGGGAAACGCGGGAAAGTGGCAGCTACTGAAACTAGGATAGCTTGCCACTGATTCTCAAAGACAGCAATAGTGATAACAGCCGACACATGGGTCTCACCGTGCCAAAGTCACCATACACACATATACGCACACAGTCTTTTAATCCCTATTTTCAAACTGAGGAGATGGCATTTGAAGTCGCTTACCCACGGGCATATAACAACAAGTGATAAGGCTAGACTTGCAGCTCAGGCCATCTGTACAAGTCTGTACTCCTAACCCTGAGGTTAGATGAGGAGGTGCTGGCTAGTAACCAAACGAAAAGGAAAAGAACTAATGCAAAATGATCACTTACTACGTGCTGGGCAGTGTGCTAAATGATTTTTCACGTTTTTTCACTTAATCCATACGAAACCCCCCTGAAGTTGGCATCCTCATGTCTAGTTTGGTTTTTATAGACGAGAAAACATCTCTAATTTTCCCAAGGTCGCTCAGTTTCTAACAGCAGGACTAAGATTCAAACCCATGACTAGCTGACTCCAAATCCGATAAGCAGGGTGAATGTCACAGAAGGGACTGCCCTCGAACACCTGATAATTCCTCCAGTCTTGTACGTTCCATTCTGTAATTCAAGCGCCTCCTCCTAGGCCTAGCTGTTGGAGGGAAGAGGTACCTCCAGCCATCCATGGGATTTCTTATTCTTTTTTTTTTTTAATGTTTTTATTTATTTTTGAGACAGAGAGAGACAGCATGAGTAAAGGAAGAACAGCAGAGAGAGGGAGATACAGAATCTGAAGCAGGCTCCAGGCTCCGAGCTGTCTGCACAGAGCCCGACGCGGGGCTCGAACCCACGGACCGTGAGATCATGACCTGAGCCGAAGTCGGACGCTCAACCGACTGAGCCACCCAGGCGCCCTGGGATTTCTTATTCTTAAGTAATGCTGAGTTTTGAGGCTTTTCGGGGTTTTTTGTTTGTTTTTTCCACATAGGGTGGTGGTGTCTCCCCAGCTAGGTTGTCGGCCCTGGAGGACAGGGTCATTGTTTAACATTGCCTTATGTGACTCCTGCCCACACTGCACCCGGCACAATGCCACGGGCAGAGATGACTCTTGGGAAATATCTTCTGAACAAAGAGAGAACTCTTAGAATTGTGTAGCTCGGACCTAACTCAAGTATTTCCGGTCTCCTCCGTGGCCAAACGGTTTGGGCACGGTAGCAATTCGCTGTGTTCTGAGAGTTTACCAAGAAAAGAACGCAGACACGAGGTAGAAGGAGACAGAGAAGACTCAGATTTCGGGCTCTCAAGATCAGACCTGGGGGTCACTGGAATACGGGCTAGCCGACTTCCCGCCCTCAAACCCACACTCGGGGGGCGCCTGGCGGCTCAGTGGGTTGAGCATCCAACTTCGGTTCAGGTCATGATCGCACAGCTCAGGAGTCTGAGCCTGGCATCCAGCTCTCTGCTGTCCCCTCAGAGCCCACTTCAGATCCTCTGTCCCCCTCTCTCTCTGCACCTCCACCGCTCGCCTTCTCTCTCAAAAATAAACATTAAAAGAAACCCAAAAACTATACCCTGTATTTATTGAGCACCAATTGGTAGTACTAAAAAGTAATGGAGGAGGCGCCTGGGTGGCTCAGTCGGTTAAGGGTCGGACTTCAGCTCAGGTCACGATCTCACGGTTCGTGAGTTCAAGCCCCGCATCGGGCTCTGTGCTGACAGCTCAGAGCCTGGAGCCTGCTTTGGATTCTGTGCCTCCCTCTCTCTCTGACCCTCCCCTGCTCTCTCTCTCTCTTTCTCTCTCAAAAATAAACACTTAAAAAAAAGTTAAAAAGTAAGGGAGGAGACAAAGAGCTCGCATCACCGAGCTTACAAACTGTCTAATATACCTTGATCTTGACCTACAGCCTTGGTGCTGGCCTTCCTCCTCATCTTTGGGGGGCGGGGGTGCAAAGTAGCTGAAGAGCAGAAGTACCCTAGGCTATAAACAGAGAAGATGCTACGTTTAGGGGAAGGGTCTGAGTTCTACGGGGAAATTTTTTTTTTTTTAAAGTCAGGGCGGGAGGTGTGCTGACAAAAGGCTTTATTTCTCATTTTCGGCTGAGCCCCCTATCTGTGCCTGCTTTCAGTCATCAACACACAGGCCTCTTGGGACACACGCTCCTCCTTTTCAGGGTTGGGGTTCCTCTTGAAATTGCCCTCCTGGTGAGATCTGCCAAGGGTCAGCCTAGTTCTAAGTGAGGGCAGACGTGAAGCCTCCTCCGCTTCCCTTTTGACCAAGAGCCTGGGTCGCTACTGGCTTCACCGCTCAAAGGTCCCTCTGCTGACAGCACCGATGGCCGAAGACCACAGGCTCCCAGAACTTCCCCATGACTCGGCTGCAAAAGAGGAAAAGCGAGGGGCCATCTTTCGAAGCAGCAGGCCAGCCCCAGCAGCTGAGCACAGAGCTCACTTTCGGTGCTCCGCATTTCAGGTAGGCAAGAGGCAGAAGCTCTGTTCCAATGCTCTGCCGCTTCGCAACAACTCTGGGCCAGACGCCCCACACACCAGCCGACGGACGCAGCCTGCTGTCCTGTGTGCAGAGGGTGGTATAACAGCCCAAAGCACATGCGATGTCACACGCCGTCATCCCGAAAAGTAGTGCCTGTTGTTCCTAAGCCTCCCAGATTTTCTCCTAAGTCCAACTGGACTTTCTTAGTGACAGTCCTCCCCTTCCGATTTTCAGGGGCGAAACTCAGACCCGGGAGATTACCCGCAAGCCTGCCCTGGAAGAGTTATGGCTTTGTGAGTTGCCACGGAACGTTGCAGCTCCTTTCTTCAGGGTGCGCCTCCAGAAACAGACAGGTTGGGTCCATGCGGCTTTTTCCTAGGAAGCCAACTTCCCAAGTTAATTAACCCTGCCTCGTGATCCCAAGGAGAGATCTAGAAAGAGAAAGAAAGCTAAGCCTTGCACCGGGGAGACTATTAGCCACCCATATCTAACACCACCCCCAAGAAAGCAGTACCATCAGATCTGGCCCTGTAACTTAGGGAGTTACTCAGGAACCTACTTACACAAAAACATCTCCCAATACCCTGCTCTGAAGTCACCTCCCCTCCTACTTGGCCTGATATTTCTACTATTAGTCACTCCATTAGTTACTTCCTCACGCTCGACCTCTCCTCCCTTAAATGTGAACTCAGGAACCTTTCCCTTCCCATTCGCTGCTTCATCCTTAGCAGTCCAGATGTCACTTAGAACAAAGCAGATGCTCAATAAACACCTGCCCAGTAAAAAAAAAATCAAAGTTGTGCTGCGCCATCTCAAAAACCTCATAGCTCCCAAGAGTCGACTGTGTAGACAGAGCGCTGAGCCCTATAAACGGAGCGTGTGGCCACTACCCCGAGACGGGCCAAGAGGATGAGTGCCTTCATCCGCTGGCTCTCATTGGCCACAATACCTGCCGTCAACCGGGGACACAGGTGGAGGCGCTCTGGAAGGGATGCAATCCAGAACAAAGCAGAATTCAAGAGGACAAAAACAGGATGGCCAGGAGCCTGTGTGCGTTACTTGCAAGGGACAAAGATCTGGCCCAGGGTGGGGAGCCCCTAGGAAAGGGCACAGATTTGGGGGGAGCAGCGGGAGAAGACAGGGCTAGCCACTCCTGGGGCAGATCATGGGGTATATCCTCTTCCCTCAGGACATGGAGGAATTCTGGAGACAGAGAAGGCAACTTCTTTGCAAGAACAGCCCAAGGCCCCAGCAGTCTCTGGTACCACTGATCACCGCAGCGAGCTAACTGTAAGCGGCCTGGGAGGAAATGCGGCAAGGCCAAGACCACCAGGCCCTCAGAAGAAAACTTCTCACTCTGGGCCCTGATTCTCGATGGCGTGAACCAAATCAGCTCTGTGCTGTGCCGCTGAGGAGGGAGCAGAGGCAAGCTGAGGGCCAAGCACAAGCTAACAACCACCTGCCCCAGGTGGGATATGTGTGACATTCCTCAGGCACTCCTGGCTGCCGAGAACAAAGAAAAGGGGAAAAAACAAATGGTTAACTGATAAAGATCAGAGTCACTCGGAAGTGAGTCTCCATCAGTTAACAGCTGTCTTAAGGATTTACAAGAAAAGAGGCAATCTCCGGAAACCTACAGAGTGTTAACATCACCCTCCCCTCCATAGGATAGAAAATCTCATATAATCAGTCCCTCCTCATAACCCCAGTGCAGCTCCTTCTGCCCGCCCGTGGACAGGATCCTGCCCCCGTGCTTTTGTAAAATCGCCTTTATTGCACCTAAGACATCAAGAATTCTTTCTTGGCCGTTATCTCCGGAGCCCCACCGTCACTCCAAAACCACGTCACCAACGTCGCTCTTCACCAACGTCGGAGGGAGGAGCCATCCTAGGTAGGCAGAGACTGAAAAGCTGCTTTGGGCCAGAGATGGCGCGCGGTTTGTGCACAGGGAAGCATTTTATTCCTCGAGTGTCGTGGGACAAGTCCGCAGTCTTTTTTTCTTAAAGGCAGTTAAAAGTCAACGTTCACACAACATTTCGGTGTTCGAGGCACCGACACGTCCAGCATACAATCTAAGCAGTGACCCAGCGAGGTCAATGGTGGGATTCCCAAAGTACAGGTGAGGCCCTGAGAGGGGCATGCTGTGGTCTCCATTTCCTGAGTTTAAGCGCCTTGCCAAAGCCGCAGGGCCATGAGGTGCACACTGGGATGTCTGAGGCCCCCACTCCCAGCCCCGCTCTCTGCCCATAGACGCTTGCTGAGCCGCCGCAAGGCGCCAAGCAGCTACACGTCCCAAGAAGACACAGTCTGAGACTCCAGATGACGCAGGGCCTGATGGAATTGTTTGCGGTGAGCTCGTTTTATAACCGAGGAACGTGCTGGGGACGCTGTACCTCTTATCAAAGTTCTCTCTGGACAGTGAATCAGAAGGCAGCCCACCGGGAAGAGAGAATGTCCCTCTAAACAAACCAGCCGATGATCTGGGCTCTGGGCATACACCTTCACCTCCTCCCGCAACAGCCTGCGAACCAAACGCTAGCAAGGAGGACCATCTTGCTCCACAAACAGAGCGAGAGTTATCGACATGCCTGCCTGAAGGCCACATAGCGGCCCAGAGGCCGAGACTGTCTCTTGGTGACAGGGACAGCGACACTCCTGCGACCCTCGACCCTCGGGAAGCAGGCTGGTGAACGGTTAGAGGACAGGAAGTCGCTCCAGAAGCCGGAGAGCCCTGATCGTCACCCGTCCCGCCCCCCTCAGCCAGCCCGGAAGACAGAGGCTTTAACCACCTGCTGTTCTTCCTGAGGGCCTGCTTCAAAGGTTCAGGGACCGAGGATACAGGTGGAGGGGGTTTTCTCAGGGGGCCTGGTCACACATAAAAGGTGGAAAAGATTAGTAAGAGGGTTAACTCAAGCTGCATTCTTCACTCGCCCCCACTCCCACCCACCCGAGGCCACGGCTAGCATGTTATTAGATGATAAGCCCGGAAAACGCTCTGGAATCTTCCTTCGGCAATGCGAAGCTAGCGCCCCGCAGCTAACGTGTAATATCAGAGCCCCAGACTTCCCCCTTCCGTCTAAACATCTTCAGGGGCCGCTGTGGCCGCTGTGCACCAGGCGTGGCCTCTCCTGGCCCGTGTACTGTGAGCAGGGTCTTGTGGGGGCTGAGAGAGAGTAGACCCAGGCGGGGCTGCGGAAGTTCCCCGCGTACGACCCTGGGGAGGCGGATCTGTGGGCAAAAGCTTCAGGGACAGCAGCAGAGGGGAGGGAAAGTGTCTGACAGGGTTGCAGAGGCCGAGTGTGGTAGGGAGAGAGAAGACGGGTGTGAGCTCGGTAACCATTTTATGGAGGACTTAATTGATTCCAAGGACTTCCACATATACTCTCCCTCACGCAACTCTGGTGCGACCCTGTGAGGCAGGCTGGCTTGCCACAGATAACCACGCTGAGGGCGGGCGTCTTGCCGGAGGCCCCAAACACAGCGGCCAGCAGGGCTCTGGGGTCCGGGTCCCATGGCTCCCACACCACAAGCTCACACTGCAGTGGGCGGCAGAATCCCCGACAGAGAATCCAAACACAGACTCCTGAGCCCCACCCGGAGGGGCTAGTTCCCGGGGTCTGCCCTGGCACCCGGGAATCTGCATTTTTAACCAACACCCCGGGTGGTTCTGGTGCCGAGGCTCGCAGCCCACCCTTAAGGGTGCATCTCCGCCGCCCTCGAGGAAAGAAGTCAAGAGACGATTCTCAGCTGCTGTCTTCCTCAGGCGTCCTAGCACGACTGGCGGGAGAGAGAGAGATCTGTATTCCTGCCGAGCTCCTTGGAAGAGGAGAAATGGTCTTCCGAATGAGATCATTGACCGGGTGCACCAACATGCCCAGCACTGAACTGGAAGCCCAGGGCAAAGGTCCGGGGACGCATGGATTGCTTAAGGGGCGGTCACCACCCCAAACAAACAGCCCATGGGAAGAGGCCCCGCTCTAACACGATGACTCATGGCTGCTCACTTCCCACGCTTCTGAGAAGATGGACACAACCAATAGCCTCATGTATGGGGAGCTGCCCCCAGAGGCGTCCAAGGAGACCGAGCCACGCCAACGCAGTAATTTTAGGCAGAAAGCAGGAATTTCCAGGGGAGGGGAGAAGAAGGGGGGGGGAGGAAAACCCTTCTCCCAACTTTGCTTCACCTTCATGCCCCTCCCTCTGGAACCAGCGGAGCCGTCTAATCAAAAGCGGTCTCCAGCAAATGAAAGGAACTCGTGTTCGCCTCCTCCGTAGAGAAGGAGCAGACGGGAGCCAAAGCAAACACTGCTCCATTATGAGGTTGGGAGACGCACTGTCTAATTCCAAGATGGTAAGCAAATAAAGCCCAGGCCCACCTCCCGTCTCCCCTGCAGCGCACACAGATGGCACTATTATCTGCCCACAGGCCCTAGCGAGGCCTCGTCT
Source organism: Paguma larvata (assembly GCA_030068075.1). Classification (NCBI taxonomy): domain Eukaryota; kingdom Metazoa; phylum Chordata; class Mammalia; order Carnivora; family Viverridae; genus Paguma; species Paguma larvata. The sequence goes on along the minus strand of CM057827.1, from coordinate 22,765,959 downwards.
GGAACCGTGCGGGGCTGAGAAGCGGAGCTAATGTTTTTGCGCACACAGCACAAGAAAGGAGAGATGCCTGGAATCAGGTCCGAGAGCAGAGGAATCGAGGGGGACCACCAGAGCCTGCAGGAAGCCCTCCCGCCTCCGAATGACTCGTTAAAGAAAAAGGCCTTCAGTCCTGCAGCTTCGAGAGAAGGGAGATGCTTCACTGGGTGAAGGTCAAGGACTGTGCTTGGAGACAAGTCAGGAGACGGAGAACAAAGAAGGAAGAGGAAGCATCAGCGTTCACATTAACCACACGGTTCTTTCCCCTCGCTGACGGGGTTCCAGCCCTTATCCTGCAGTCCGCACCGGGCTGTTTGATGCTGGGGGTCGGAGGGGGGCTGAAGCCAAGGAGAGGACATCCTGAAGGAAGCACTGCTGGGAAAAGATCAAGAACCAGGCGGGGGAAAACAGCTGTGTCCGCCTGAGAAGCCCGAACACCCGACTTCCTTCAGGAGAACCTTAGGTTTGTGAGACTAAGGACTGATCTCGAGGGCAGGGGTTGGCCCCGTATCTGGGTCACCCCGGAGACTCCAAAGTCCTCATCACAGACAACAAGTGTCATCACCACATGCTGGGGAAAAAACACCACCTCCCAGCACCTATATACAGCTTTTAGCTTGAGCAGCTCTCAACGGGACAAGTTCCTATCACAATACTGCCTGGAAACTCCCGGGAATGGCCCACCCTCCCTAGTCACCCAACTCCTGGTCACTCCACTCATTAAGACTCGGCTCCTAGGGGCGCCTGGGTGGCTCAGTCGGTTAAGCATCCAACTCTGGATTTGGGCTCGGGTCATGATCTCACCATTCATGAGTTTGAGCCCTATGTGAGGCAAAAACAGCACTGGGCTGACAGTGTGGAGCCTGCTTGGGATTCCCTCTCTCTCTCTCTCTCTCTCTCTCTCTGTCCATCCCCCAGGCTCTCCTGCGTGTGTGCTCTCTTTCTTTCTCAAAATAAATAAATAAGCTAAAAAAAAATCAGCTCATAAAAATTGCCTTTACTGAGGGCAATACTGATAACATCTCTTCTTCATTTAGCACTCCTGATCTGACGAATTCTGCTAGCTAAGAGCCCTCCGTTTGTCTCACTTAAGCCTCTCCTTTATCTTCTGCAGTAGCCAATATTAACTCCAGCTTACAGAAGTCAAAACGTAGAAAACTTAAGGGATTTGTCCAAGGGCAGGTATACGGCAGAGCTAAAGACGGTGTTCTCAGCCACGCCGGGTCTGGCACAGCCCAAGGCACATGGTGAGAACTTCAGAGCTCTTTCCCTTGAAGGAGTAAGATTGAATCACATCAGAAAATCAAGCCCACGTATGACAGTCCCTTCCTCCAACGACCTGAGCTCTCAACGAAGTAGTCACCTTAATTCCTGTGTCTTAGTCCGTCCATCCGTTTGTAGGCACCTGCTAGGCCCAGAGCCCCATTCTGAGACATAGGAGAGGTGTGTTAGTCAAATTTCCACTCCTCTGACAAGCTTCCCATGTAGCCAAAAGAGGAGGAAGAGAAAGAAGGGGAGAGGACAGAAGAGACAGGAAGAGGAGGAAACACAAAGCTCCGGAAAACAAAGGCCAGTATCCCAGTGATCTCAGCAAGCACACAGGAGGCCCAGAGTGTACTTCTCCAAGCACGGAGACTGAGGAGTTGACAGCAGGAGGTGAGCAAGTACCCAGCCAGGAGGAAACACCTCACAAGCAGTGGCTCTATTTTTTTTCTGGTAAAATACACATAGCATAAAATTTACCATTTTAACCATTTTCCTCCCTTCCTCCCTCCCTTCCTCTTTCTCTTTTTTTCTTTCTCTCTCTCTCTTCTTTCAGTAGTCTTCACACCCAGCATGGAGCCCAACACGGGTCTTGAACTCACGACCCAGAGATCAATACCTGAGCTGAGATCAAGAGTCAGACGCTTGACTGCACCACCCAGATGCCCCATTTTAACCACTGTTATTGTTTTTATTTTGAGAAAGACAGCACAAGCAGGGGAGGGGCAGAAAGAGACGGAGAGAGAGAATCCCAAGCAGGCTCCACACTGTCAGCGCAGAGCACAACGTGGGGGCTCAAACTCACGAACCACGAGGTCATGACCTGAGCCGACATCAAGCATCAGACGCTTAACCGATGGAGCCACTGAGGCGCCCCCCATTTTAACCATTTCTTAACCGTATGGTTCAGTGGCATTAAGTACATTCACATGGCTGTGCGGCCATCACCTCCAGAACATTTTTCATCTTCCCGAACTGAAACTCTGTACCCATCAAACACTAACTCTCCATTCCCTCCTCCCCTAGCTCCAGGGAACCGCCGTCCTGCTTTCTACGAATTTGGGTACTCTTTGTCCTTGTGGGAGAATCAAAATAGCTTTAATCTTTGTCTCTGGTTCCTGCCATGGACAAATTCCTGCTCTGGAATTTCCTGAGTGACAGGAGTATCTTTTGTCACACATAAGGAACTCCTTTCTGTCACACCTGAATTTATGCCACTGGGGTGCCTTAGAGTAAGGCCTGTGGCTGGCCTCAGGATGAGCTCATCTCCAGCAAACCATGGGATTAGAGTTCGGGAACCTGCAGCCCCGTCCTCCCCCCGACCTGACCTCTGGAAATCGAGCTTCATTAAAACACACGAACGAGGAAATTCTGCCGGCTTTCCGGCCAGTGAACACGTCACACCCGTCCTGGGAGGGTGGTGTGCCTACAGAGGCCCCACGTGTTTTCCGTCTGGCTGTTCCTGAGTTGTATCCTTTATAATAAACCAGTAAAGTAAGTTACTTTACCAGTAAGGAAAGTGTTTACCCGAGTTCTGTGAGCCAGTCCAGCAAATTATCGAACTTGAGTAGGGGTCCGTGGGAACCCTCAATTGCTCACCAGTCAGTTGGAAGTATGGCTGCCCCACCAGGACTTGCCAATGGCATCTTAAGCGGAGGCAGTCTTGTGGAACCGAGCCCTTCGCTCGTGGGGTTGGTCTGCATTAACTCCAAGGAGACAGTGTCAGAATTAAATTGAATCGTAGGACACGCAGCTGGTGCTCGAAAATTGGAGAATTGGTTGGTATCAGGAAACAAGACACATCAAGACCTCATGCAAGTGGAATCACATAGTATCTCTCCTTTTGCGGACTACCCCGTTTCGCTGAACGTAACGTTTTCAAGGTTCATCCATGTGTAGCATGTGTCAGAACTTCCTTTCAAGGCTGAATAATATTTCATGTGACGTGTATATCACATTTCGTTCATCCATTCGTCTGTAGATGGACACTTAGATGTAGATGGCTTTCACTTTTTGGCTGTCGTGAATGACGGGCACACAGATATCTGTTTAACTTCCTGCTTTCAATTCTTGTAGGTAGACACCCAAAAGCAGAATTGCCGGATCACATGGCAATTCTATTTTTAACTTTTTGAGGAACTCCCACTGTGTCTTCCATAGGACGGTGCCATTTTACATTCTCATCAGCAGTGCACAACGGCTCCAATTCCTCCACGTCCTTGCCTACGCTTGTTTCTTTCTGTTCTCTTCTTTCATAGCCATCCTAGTAAGTGTGAGGTGGTATCCCATGGTGCTGTGGGTTTGCCTTTCCGTGACGATAAGCATCTTTTTATGTGCTTATTGACTATTCGTGTGTCTTTTTTTGGAGAAATACCTATTCAAGTCCTTTGCTCATTTTTGTCGTTGTTGTTGTTCAACTGTACGAGTTCTTTATAAATTCTGGATATCAACCCCCTTATCAGATATGTGATTGGAAAATATTCTCTCCCATTGCATGAGTCACCTTTTGAACCCTCTGGTGCAAAGAAGGGTTTTATTTTGATGTAGTCCAATGACTATTTTTTCTTCTTTTGTCGCCCATGCTTTTAGTATGACAACCAAGAAATCATCAAGATGCCATCAAGAAATCATTGCCATCATCACCAAATCCAACATCATGAAGCTTTGTCCCTATGTTTTCCTCTAACGGTCTTACAGTTTTGATAATGATGTGTCAATATAGGTTCAACAATTGTAACCAATGTGCCACTGTGGTTTATAGTTTTCTCAACACTGTTTATTGAAAGGACTGGTGATTACGATGTGTCGATGTAGGCTCAACAACACTAACAAATATACTTCCCTGGTGGGGGATGTTGAGAATGGGGGAGGCTATGCATGGGGGAGGCATGGGGTTATGGAGGGTAGGGAGTACATGGGAAATCTCTGTACCTTCTACTTAATTCTGCTGCAAACCTAAAAGTGCTCTAAAAAATAGTCTTCCGGGGGGCACCTGGGTGGCTCAGTCAATTAAGCTTCAGACTTCGGCTCAGGTCATGATCTCAGTGGTTCACGGGTTCGAGTCCCGCGTCAGGCTCTGTGCTTGGAACCTGGAGCCTGCTTCAGATTCTCTGTCTCCCTCTCTCTCTGCCTCTCCCCTGTTCACACTCTGTCTCTCTCTGTCTGTCTCTCTCTCTCTCTCAAAAATAAACATTTAAAAATAGTCTTTTTTTTTTTAAGTAAATGGTTTCCATTGGCCTTAGCGTCCTTGTTGAAATCATTTGACCATATATGTGAGGGCTTCTTTCTGGGCTGTCTATTCTGTTGGTCTATATGTTTGTCTTCTGCCAACACTGTACTGCCATGATTAGTACAGCTTTGTTATTAGTTTTAAAATCAATAAGTGTGACACCTCCAATTTTGTTGTTCTTTTCCAAGATTGTTTTGGCTATTCGGTGTCCCTTAAATTTCCACATGAATTTTAAGAGCCGTTTTTCTATTTCTGAAAATAACATCTTTGGGATTCTGATGTGGAACGCGTTGACTCTGGAGATCGTTTTTGCTAGTATTTCCATCTTAACAATATTAAGTCTTCCAGCAGTCTTTGGCAAATTTATTCCTAGGTGTTTTGTTTTTGATGCTACTGTAAATGGAATTGTCTTCTTACTTTCCTTTTTGGATTGTCCATTGTTAGTGCACAAAAATACAATTAAGTTAAAGTGTTGCAAATTCGGTTTGCAGAAAGGAACTAGTTATTGGGAGCACAGCATGAGGAAGGGGGGAGAGGGAGGGAAAACGTATACAAAGAGGCCACGAAATGTCCTACCATTTTGAATGTGGCTTAATCTTAGTTGGCGCCATCTTGCTGACGTCACTCCTCAAGGCCTAAGGCTTATTCCCCAAGCAGTGAGTATATCTCCAAGGAGAGAATTAAGGGGCAACACTGATCAGAGCAGACAGAGCAGACTGGGAGGAAACAAGAGACAGGCTTAGTGTGCTAACCCGAAGACTTCGACTAGATTCCACAGACTTGCCAGGCGCCCGCCACAAGGCTGCCAAGGTGACGGACACAAGACAGAAGTCAGGCCAGGCCAACCTGAGCCTCCTCCAGTGCCCTGAACCAAAGATCAAAGAAACGAAAGGAACAGGGAGCATCAGCCAGGTTCCACCTCACGTTCCACCAGGGCCTGCCCGCAACCCCCCCAAGTTGGAGTATATGTTCAAAACTTTAAATGAATCCGAATTATGAGCCCCACCCCCCCCAGCCCAGCCTCTTCCCTCAGTCTGAAGGGTGAGGGGCTGAGCGCCCAGCTGCTCCCACCTGCAGAGTGGGCCGCATACAGCAAGCACATAATAAGTCTGCCCTGACAAGAACGTGGCTCCGAGCGAGGGGTTGCCTTCCCATGTCCTGCTATTCCGCTCTCCTAGCGATTTCAAAAACTGATCGGTAGTCTCACATGGGAAGCCCGGTGAAAAGACAGGAGCCCGGGCCCCACCGCTAGAGAGTCCAGTTAAGGAAGTCCTCGGAGGGGCCCAGGCCTCTGTATTTTTATCCAGCCCCTTGGGTGAGGTGTGCGATCACCATGTTTGGCTTGGAGCACCGGCTGGTTTCCTCCCAGGAGCTGCTAGCCTCCAAGCTCATTTCCGCCAGCCCATGAGTGTGGTGCGGGCTTTCCGAATGACAAAGGAAAACTAGAATTCATTTCCACTTTACCTTCCCTAGAAGTCTCAAACTGGAAGTTTTGTGGTTTTTTTTTTTTTAATGTTCATTTATTTTTGAGTGACAGAGGGAGAGAGCGCGTGCATGAGCAAGGGAGGGGCAGAGAGAGACACACAGAATCCAAAGCAGGCTCCAGGCTTCGAGCTGTCAGTACAGAGCCCGGCGCGAGGGCTCAGACTTACAAACCATGAGATCATGACCTGAGCCAAAGTCAAACACTTTACCGACTGAGCCACCCAGGCGCCCCTCAAACTGTAAGTTTTATCTGACCCACAGTTTCAAAAGATACAATATAATTGAACACACACTTATGCATTAGTTATCAGCACTCGAGAAAAACAGATTTCATAAGCCAGACACAGAAAGATAAATATTGTAGGATTCCATTTATATGAGGTCCCTAGCGACAGCAAATTCACAGAGACGGAGAACGGAAGAGAGGCTACTCCAGGCGAGGGAGGGGGATTGGAGAGTCACTCGATGGGTGCAGAGCTGCTGAGGGAGATGAAAAAGTTTCAGGTATAGGGAGTGGTAATGCTTACATAACACTATGAAAGTATTGAATGCCACTGAATTGTACACTCGCGAAGAGTTAAAATGACACATATTACGCCTCTTTACCAGAATAAAAACAAACAAAACAGACTTCGCCTGAATATCTGGATGTCTTGTTTCTCCTTAAACAACAACCAAACGAGGTCTGGTAACACTGGGCCATGCTTTGTCTGTCAACAGTAGGCAGCTGCTCTCTCTAGATGGGGAACGGACTCGCGCTGGCTGTGACCCCACCACACCCCAATTTCACCTCGACTCTGTCACGTTTCTAAGACCTGGCTGGCCCCCAGGAGCGTTTGAGGGTTGGTTCCGGCCACCCCATCAGTCACCCCTAGTCTCCATCTGTCTTCCCGGCCCTGGCCTATTCCTGTCCTCCAGTGCAGAAGGGGAGGCCGAGAAGTGGTCGGCCATGTGGGCGGGCACTCCATGTGCTTTAAGTAACAAGAACAATCACTAGAAGAGAACAAGAGTTTGCCTTCGCCTCTCCCAAGTTCACTCAGACCATGAAACGCCTCTGACGTTGGAAAATCCAGAGTGGGGGGCTCCTGGGTGGCTGCGTCTGCTAAGCGTCCGACTCTTGACTTTGGTTTAGGTCACGATCTCACGGTTTGTGAGTTCGAGCCCCGCATCAGGCTCTACGCTGACAGAGCAGAGCCGGCTTGGGATTTTCTCTCCCCCCTGCACCCACTCACGTGCTCTCTCTCTCTCTCACAAAATAAATAAATAAATAAATAAACTTTAAAAATTAAAAAACAAAAGAAAAAGAAAATCCAGAGTGATAAGCCTAGACTTTAACACGCCCAATGACCATGATTTGGGAACAAGATAGGTTGACCACCCACTTCGTGACCGTGGCCCCTGAGTCAGTGTCAGCAGACCGCCGGCCTCTCTGGGTGTTACCACACCATCGGCCAGTCCAGCAGATGCCACTTCCTCAAGGCCGGACTCCGCTTCCTGGAACCCATCTTCATCTGCTAGAACCCGATTTCCAGTGTTGAAATATTGAAATACGATGCCGTTCAGGACATGGTCCTCTAAGTTGTGGCACCTGGAATATTTATTTTAAGCTGAAGGAGCGAGAGGACACGGCAGAAGCAGGAAAGTCACCTGACCTCTGCCTCCTCCTTGCCCTTCTTCCCTGAAACAGGCCTTAAAAACCTGTGAGCACTGCTGCTCCCATACCAGGGTCAAAGGAGCAGCCTTACCTCTGAAGACAAAGGGCCGCCGAGGGGAGCCCTAAAAACAAGCCTGCGCAGCTCCCCCAGGTCACTACGAGAACTTCGTCCTCTTGCCTGGCGTACTCCCCCACCCTGGCGCACTCTGCATTATATCCAGCATAAACGTACACAGGGCTGTTTCTTCCTTTCCCCAGGGAGGCTCCCTCGTCAGGTAACACTTACAATAAATTTGGGTGCAGGCGCCTGGCCGGCTCAGTCAGTTGAGCATCTGACTCTCGGTTTCGGCTCAGGTCACGATCTCACGGCTTGTGAGTTGGAGTCCCCGCGTCAAACTCTGTGCTGACAGCTCAGAGCCTGGAGCCTGCTTTCTCTCCACCCCTCCCCTGCTCACTCTCTGTCTCTCTCTCACTCTCAAAAAAAGAAAATAAACACTAAAAAAAAAATTAAAAAAGAAAATAAATTTGGATGATGTTCTCCTGAAAATCTGTCTTCATCAGTTTAATTTTTAGACCCAACCAGGGCCCCTGAGAGGGTCAAGCAAAACTGCCCCCTCTCACCCCCTAAACGGCATCATTGTTCTAGAGCTGCACCGTCCAACCTGTCTACGGGACACATCTCATCAGCCCCGGGAAGTGTGGCTGGGCTGTAAGGGTGAAACGCATGCCTATTTTCAAAGAGTATGAAAAAAGAATGCAAAATAACTTATTGGTGGTTTTATTATATTGATTGATATATGTTGAAAGAGTATTTTGGATACATCGGTTAAAGAAAATAGAGTACTAAAACTAGTTTCACCTGCTCTTTCCACTTTTTTCCTTTCTTTTAATGTTTATTTATTTTTGAGAGAGAGTGTGGGGGGGGGAGGGGCAGAGAGAGAGGAAGAGAGAGGATCCAAAGCAGGCTCCACGCTGACGGCAGAGAGCCCGCGGGGCTGAAACCCACGAACTGTGAGATCATGACCTGAGCCAAAGTCTGACACTCGGCTGAATGAGCCACCCAGGCGTCCTTGCTCTTTCTACTTTTTAAAAAATTTACATTTCACCAATTTTTAATGTAGCTAGTAGAAAATTTAGTTGTACATGTCACTTGCAACTATGTATCTATCGGACAGTGCTATTTCCGACAGCCCAACCAGCTGTGGCTGCGACGCAACTGATTCTGGAAGGCTACCATAGAGGAGGCCACCCTTGCCCACAGGGGAAACCTCCCAAGACCCCTGCTGGATGCCGGAAACTGCAGCTAGCACGGAACCCTATCCATTCCGCATTTTTTCCTGTACATATCTACCGATGGTAAAATTTAATTTGTAAATTAGGCACAGTACCAGACTAGCAATAAATAGCTAGTAATAAAATTGAACCATTATAACAACATACTGTAATAAAAGTTATGTGAATGTCGCCTCTCTCGCTCTCAAAATACCTTCTCGTACTGTACTCACCCTTCTCATGATGATGGGAGGTGATAAAATGCCTGTGTGATGAGACAAAGTGAGGTGAATGACGTGGCATTGTGACACAGTGTTAGGGTATGGGTGACCTTCTCATAGGTCAGAGGAGGCCCATGTTTCCAGGCTGACCGCAGGTGACTGAAACCATGGAAAGTGAAACTGCAGATAAGGGGAGACTACTGCATTTTCCTAACTCGAAAAGCAAACTCTCTCCTCCTCTGTTTCTCGGCTGTCCAAGGGCCCTTGAGGAAGGCCCTTCCCATCTCGGTGCCCTAGGCTCGTCGGGGGCCGAGGCTCCCTTGGTCTCTTCCGGCCTCCATATCGCTCTTGTCTGGCGCCACCAAGCTATCACCAGACTCTCAGACAGGGCTTTGGCCCAACCCTTCCGCTACAACGTTGTCCGCATGACTCAAAACCCCACGCGGATCATTTCCCTGGAAGCAATAGAACGAGTGTTGCTAAGTGCCAGGCTGTTACACCTGTGCGACTGGCCAGACCCAAAGCGAAGAGGCTCGGTGCACTTCTCAGACTCCTTCCCTCTCTCACCCCCGCTGAGGCTTCCCTGGCTTCTTCTCCCCCAAAGACCGGAGCCCCACCTTCTTGTGCCTCCTGCCAGGCTCAAAGGGGCGGAATCCGCCCTTTTGCAATTTACAACGCAGCGGGTGGGGCGGCGATGCTAATGCCAGGCGCTTCAAAACAGAATATGGGTCCGAGGCTCTGACCCCGGAGAAGACTGCTGGATCCTTTTATCGCCACCAACAACCAGACACGAGGGGCAGAATTCGAACATCGCAAACCTGCCCGGCCCCCTTTTAAAAACTACACGCTTTAGGGGCTCCTGGGTGGCTCAGTCGGTTAAGCTTCCGACTTCAGCTCAGGTCACGACCTCACGATTAGGTTCGTGAGTGCGAGCTCCGTGATAAGCTCTGTGCTGACAGCTCGGAGCCTGGAGCCTGCTTCGGATTCTGGGTCTCCCTCTCTCTCTGCTTCTCCCCCACTTGCGCTCTGTCTTGCTCTGTCTCTTTCCTTCTCTCTCTCAAAAATAAATAAACATTAAAAAAAACTTAAATACATGTTTTATCCACATGACAACTTGGTATGAACCTACTGACATGGGCTTTTGGAGGTGGAGCTGCATTTAAATCTCCCTTCTACCACTTAGTAGCCGTAGAACCCCGGATATATTTGCCCCATCTTTCTGGGTCTCAATTTCTTCACCTGGAACAAGGGGGCCGATTCCACCTACCTCGCAGAATTGAAAAATTAAATAATAGATGAGAAAGGGCCTTTCCTTCCCCTTCAATTGTTCCCAAGCATTTAGGCAAAGAAGATATTACAAACCCCATGGAGAATGAAAATAAATCCTTTATGTGTGGGTCTGGGTGTTTGTCTGTTCGTTTGTTCATTTATTTATAAGAATCTTAGTGCCTGGCATGATTTTAAAATCTGGTACAGGAACTTTGCAAAGGCAGGGATTGTCTTTACGGCCCTACCACAGTGTCGGGCAAAAGGTAGGCACTAGGTGGATGCTTGTTGAATGAATGAATGAATGAATGACCAATTTGATGCAAGCAGGGCTGGTGCACGTGTACAGCATGTCAGAGGCGCTAGAAGCCAGAGTTACCGGGCACAGGTGTCTGCCGATCAGTGTGAAGTTTGCAAGCCACGAAGAATTCTTCCGTGGAGTAGCATTTGAAATCCGTTTAGACAAATGCGCGGAGCCTTTTTTCCTAAGCGGCAAAGCTCAAGGCACCCGAATAATATTTCTCCTCCATTCAGCCTGCTTTCCTCAAAAAGGAAGGTTAAAACACACGCCGAGAGCCAGACGTGGTCATCTCTACGTGAGGAAGCATACACAATTGCGTTTTTCATATATATATTTTTTTAGGGTGAAGCCTAAATGATCAAACGAAACAGATGGCTCCGTGATACAAATATATGCTGTCGGAGTGTTTTTAAATGTAAAATTCTTAGCATTTCCTGACCTCGGTGGGGAGTGCGGGTGGGGAAGAATAAATAGTTGTATTAAATTTTATGGATATATCGCATCAAGTTCCCTCACGGGTGTGTGAGGAGGCACCTGAAAACCTGTTAGTTTATGCTTTATGGCTCACAGAAAATTTTGGGGTTCTCTGCTCTCGCCCGGCCACCTGAGGTCTTCTCCCAATTAGCCATCCTGCCCTCCCCAAACAAAGGGTTTGGGATTGCAGTGATCTTGTCTGAATCCTGTTCTGTTGCAAATAGGGAGATTTAACCCTTGGGAGGCTCGAAAGGTCCTGCCCTTCACCCCCCCCCCACCTCCAGCTTTACCTTCCTGTAAGGTAAGGTAAGGTCCTATAAGTCCTATAAGAACTAAGGGTCACTGGTCACAGCCACAGCTGCAACCAGCTGCGAAGAATTGAGGCCCAGAGGCGGTGGTCCAGAAACAGGAGGAGTCCCCCATAAATAGTTGCTTCGACCATTTAGAGAAGGCAAGCAGATCCATCAAATGCCCAACTTTGGGGGTCATAACCCCAATCGAGATGCAAAGAACTTGAGATCCTCCTTCTAAAAAGGTGACAGAAGGGATTGGAGATACGAGCTCACCACATCTTTCCCAGAAGGTTCCTAGGCCTTGGGAATTCAGAGAAAGATTTCTACTCCATCCTGCTGGGTTTGGCTTCAACCCCCAGGGAAGGAGTTTGGCCCGAAGCATTGTTCCCACCGTTCGGGCCTCGGCTGTGTATACAGGAAGGTAAGAACGGGGCCGAACGCCATCGGGGCAGCATTCTCTGAGCGTCTGTGCGCTGCAGGAGACGCCGCGCTCTAGGAAAGCTGGTTAGTCAGGCTAAAAACATCTGCCGATTCTAGTGATCCCGGGATAACCCGTCGCCCCTCGGCTGCTCCCTGAGAAAGAAGAGCGCTCCCGAAATCACAGGTCTAAGCTGGTGGACCCGCAGGGTCGGGACGGAGACCATAAACAAGGCGTACATTCCAGAAGCATGCTTTCTGCCAGGGGAGGAGAGATTGTTGGTGACAGAAAAAGGTGCCCTCCTTCGGTTTCCCTGCACTCCTCTCACACAGCCATCCAGTCACAATCACTCACTCCCACCGCCAGTCACACCCGGCCACCAAGTCACCCAGAGTCACAAACACCGCTGAAGTCAGAAAATGCCAGTCTCCCGCAGACTCAGGTGCAGTCCGCTACCGTCTCGCACACCGAGCCTCACGACGAGGGGATGCCCGTTCCTCTCTCTCTGAAGCGGGCAAGCTCCTCGACCCACCTGATTGCCAAAGACCGCTATGGAACAGGCCGTTGACACCTCGTTGGCCCCGAACCAGACGGAAGCGATGCGGGAGGGCATGCCCAGGATGAAGACCTGGGCCACGGAGCAGATGACCTGGCCCAGCACGGTGACCGGGAAGAGATGGGGCTTCAGGCTCCCCAGCTTCACCCAGGCCCCCAGGCAGTTAAGAGCCGAGCCCGGTGAGGGCGATGGTGCGGAGGCCGAACTTCTCCAGCAGCCAGGCCACGGGCAGGAGCAGAGGGATGTAGGTCAGCATGTAGCACATGGACAGCCAGTCGATGGCGAAGGCGCTGACGCCGTAGAAGTTCATGAAGATGTTATTGATGGAGCCGTACTGGATCCACTGGAAGGCGTTGCACATGGAGTAGCAGCTGAACAGCAGGACCACCACCCAACGGCGCCTGCTCACCTTGATCACGCTGAGGTTCTCGGGGCTCGAGCTGCTGGGCTGGACCAAGCCAGCGGGCTGGGCCAGCGTACTGGGGTGGGCCGAACTGCTCGGCTGGACCGAGACGCTGGGGTGGATGGAGACACTGGGGTGGGCCGACACGCTCGGGTGCGTGGACACGCTCGGGTGCCCCGAGGCGCTGGGGTCCGCCCGCAGTGCGGGCTCCTGCGCAGGGGTGCCATTGTGCTCCCGTTGGTTAGGCTCTTCATTCACCATGACCACAGCCTCTCCCGAAGCCCCAGACTGGCGCTGAGGACTCCAGCAGTCTCAGCGGATGGACGGTGGCCTCGGACCCGCCCCCGAAGAAACGGAGACCAGAGCCTGCGTTACAGCTGCGAGGAGCTCCCTGCACTCACCCCCAAGGCTTCTGCTCCCACTTTTCCTTGGTGTCTTCGGCCCCCGAGCGCTGTCCCAGGCTGGCCGCGGACACCTCGGCCCGGTCCTGGGCACGGATGCCTTGAGTCCTCCCCAGGGGTCCAGGCCAGTTCGGCCCCTCAATCTCGGCGGGGAGAAAAGTTCGCGCCCTGCACGGAGCCTCTAGGTGAAACTCGGTTCCTCTCCCGGGCCGGCTTGGGGCCCCGCCCCTCGGGCGCACGTGACCGCCCCACCCCCACCCCCCAGCCCGGCTTCCCCCACCCTCCTGCCCCCTCACTCCCTCCAGCCTTCTCCGGCCGGGCTGGTCCGGCCGCTGCTCGGTTGTTTCGACACAGCTTGCGGGGTGCATTCCTCCCCCACGCCCCGGGTGCCATGGAAACCGCCGGGTTAACCCCCACCCCCGGCACTGCCCCTCAAATGCATTTGCCTCTCCCAGGGGAGCCCGCAGGAAAAAAAACCCCGACTCTGCGGAGGTAACCCCACAGACCACAGACCGAGTGCCCGCCGCGCCTGCCCCCATTCCCTACGCGCGGACACCGACGCCCGGCGCCTCCGAAGTGTCCTGGGGAATCCAAGAGGGACTCCGACCTTTTCCCACTTGGCCGAGCTCCCAGATCCTTGCTGAACTTTCGGTCTAAAGGGATTTGTAGATTTCCCCGTCTGGTTGCGCTCTGGGGTCAACGGGAATTGTAGGAAACTCGTTTTGCTGGTTGCTTTCCCCGCGGACGTGGTCTTTCCTTGCGGAACTCAGATTCGAACCTGTGAGGCAGGGCTCTCCTTTCCTGTGGGGTCCCTGGGCAGCCCGCCCCCCCAGGCGAGCACCTGAGGGTGGAGGGTAGACGGGAGTTTGGAGGTTCTTTAGAGCTTGGGGTGTTGTGGGGGCACAGCGCTGGCTCTGGACGCGGTCTTTAGGGAGCCCTGGGCTGCCACCTGGTGATTCCAGCCCGTGACGGAGGGTAATGCCTCCAGTCATCGCCTCCAGAAAGTCAGGCCTGCAGGGCAGAAATGTCTTCTCGCAGTGTCCGTTTTAGCCCAGAGAGGGATAAGAGCCCAATTTCTCCCTGGGTTCTAACACCAGCCTGGCTGCTCTTAGGTGTGTGGTGTAATAAGATGCTCCACCTCTCTGTGCCTCAGTTTCTTCATCCGTAAAATAGGGATGATGAAATGATAGTACCCGCCTCACAGTGTTGTTTTGAGGCGTCAACGATGTAAGACGTGAAAGGACTTTGAAAGTTCCTGGCGGATCGTAAGCATTCCATGAGCGTTGGCTACCCTAACTATTTAATGGCTAACATTTGTTGTCTCCTGCAAAACAGGTTTACTACGTGATGTCATTAAGCATCACAGGAATTCCATGATGGAGTTACCATTGCTTGCCTGCATTTAAGATCAGAAAACTGAGGCTCGAAAAGTGAAGTAACTTCTGACTACGACCCCAGCTGGCTCAAAGGCACATAGTTCTTATGCCAGGCTGTATTCATTCAAGCTGCAGCCTAGTTGCTCAAGTGCAGTCTGGGGACACTGTGGGCATCACCTGGGAACTTGTTACAAGGGCGGAAGCCCAGCGCCACACCTGACCTCCTGAATTAAAGCTACATTTTATTTGTTTGTTTATATTTATAATATTTTTAAATATTTATTTATTTATGTTTGTATAGTAATTTTTAAAGGTTTATTTATTTATTTTGGAGAGAGAGAGAGAGGGTGGGAGGGGCAGAGAGAGAGACACAGAATCCCAGGCAGGCTCCTAGCTGTCAGCACAGAGCTGTGTGTGTGGGGCTCAAACTCTCGAACTGTGAGATCATGACCTGAGCTGAAATCAAGAGTCAGAGGCTTAACTGACTGAGCCACCTGTTTTTAGGGGGTTTTATGAAAGATTTTATTTATTTTTTTAATGTTTATTTATTCTTGAGAGAGAGAGAGACAGAGCACGAATGGGGGAGGGGCAGAACGAAGAAAGGGACACAGAATCTGAAGCAGGTTCCAGGCTCTGAGCTGTCAGCACAGAGCGTGACGTGGAGCTCAAACTCATGAGCTGTGACATCATGACCTGAGCCGCAGTTGGACGTTTAAGCGACTGAGCCACCCAGGCGCCCCCTAGATTCTTAAGTTTTCTCTACACCCAACGTGGGGCTCAAACTCACAACCCCATCAAGAGTCACATGCCCCAACAACTGAGCCAGCATGGCGCCCCAAATAATTTCATTTTATTTACTGATTTTTTTTTTAATTGGCCCAACACGAAGCTGAAACTCACCACCCTGAGATCAAGACTCGCATGCTCTACCCCGGAGCCAGCCAGGTGCCCCTAGAGACTACATTTTAGAAGATGTCCAGGTGATTTGTTTGTTTGCACATTAAAGTCTGTGAGCCACTGAGTGCCGCTGCTTTCCTTTTGTTTTCTTTTTAAATTTTCGGACCAAAATATGAATTTAAAGGTCTGGGCAGTGGTTCTCACCTTGGCTTGCACATTAGAACTGCGTGGAGAACTCCTAACGCTCTCTTCCCTTGGCCACACCCCAAATCAGGTTCTTTGTGCTCGCAACCCCTGGCATCTGCACGTTTCAAACTCCCCAGGTGATCTCAGCAGGTGGCCAAGTTGGAGCAACGCTGGTGGGACCAGAGTCCCTGGTTCTCAGGAGAGGGAACACTGCTTGGAGGAACCCGCTTTTTGGCAGAAGATATGGGTCTTGGATTATAATGGAATGTTTGAAGAGAGAACTCCCGTCCCTGAAGAATTTTGATGCTAACTTAACAGCCCCCACTCTCAGAATGATGGGAAACGCTCCGCAAGGAGCACGGGACGTCCATTCTCTTGGAAAGCCTTCCAGCACCTCTCCATGCTTCTCATTCCTAGATCCGCATGGACTTTCCCAACTCTTCACAATGTCTTCTTTTTTTTTTTTAAAGAAATTTATTTATTATTTTTTTTAAAGCAACCTCTACACCCAACATGGGGCTCGAACTCACAACCCCAAGATCTAGAGTCAGACGCTCTACTGACCGAGCCAGCCAGGGGCCCCTTTACAGTGTATTCTTAACTCCATCTTACGGATATGGAAACTGAGGCCCAGAGAGTTGGACTGTGTAACTCAGAACCCCACAGCTACTTAGCATCAAAACAAGCAACAATATTGTTCTGCAAGTTCCGCCTCCATGCAGCCTCCCTCTGTTGCTCCTCTTGGGTAACAAATGCTTCAGTTTGGTGACAGATCCCAAGTGGCCTAACCTGCCATTCAAGTGATTGAAGGAGTTGCCTTTTGTGGTAGCATGAGTTGGATCTGATGTGAGGTCTGGATTAGTGACTAACCTCTCTGTCCTTCAGTTTCTGGTCTATCGAATGAGGTTTAAAAATACCTGCCTTGGGGCACCTGGGTGGCTCGGTCGGTTAAGCATCTGACTCTTGGTTTTGGCTCAGGTCATGATCTCATGGTTCGTGGGTTTGAGCCCCATATTGGGTTCTGCACTGCCAGTGTGGAGCCTCCTTGGGAGTCTCTCTCTCTCTCTCTCTCTCTCTCTCTCTGCCCCTACCCTGCACACACCCTCTCTTTTTCTCTCTCTCTCTCAAAATAAATAAATAAAAACTTATTTGAGAAAAAGAATAAAAACCTTTAAAAAAATACCTGCTTCAGAGAATTGTGAGAATCAAACAAGATACTGTATGTAAATTGTTCTCAGTAATGATATTCTGGCAGCCACCACGGCAGTGCTGTCTCTTGGCTAATTCCCACCAGGGCAGAATAGTTACGTGAATGTTGGGTAGAGAATACATAGAAATATTCTGTGCTCTGCTAGGAATCTACCCAAGAGATCCAGGACTGCTGCTGATGCATAGGGGCACGTGTACCCCAATGTTCATAGCAGCACTTTCGACAAGAGCCAAATCATGGAAAGAGACCAAGTGCCCATCAACTGAAGAATGCATAAAGAAGCTGTGGTACATATATACAATGGAATACTACACAGCAATGAGAAAGAATGAAATCTGGCCATGTGTAGCAACATGGATGGAACTGGAGGGTATTATGTTAAGTGAAATAAGTCAGTCAGAAAAAGACAGAATACCGTATGTTTCCACGCATAGGTGGACTTTGTGAGACTTAGCAAAAACCATGGGGGAGGGGAGAGGGGAAAGGAAAAAAAGACACAGAGAGGGAGGGAGACAAAACATAAGAGACTCTCAAAGACTAAGAACAAACTGAGGGTGAGGGAGGTGAGGTGGGGGGAGAGGGGGTGACGGGCATTAAAGAGGGCACCTGTTGGGATGAACACTGGGTGTTATATGGAAACCAATTTGAAAATAAATTATTTAAATTAAAAAATTAAAAAAAAAGAAATATTCTGTGCTCATTCATTGAAAAAAAACTATTTACTACGCAGCTTACTATGTGTTATATCTATTGATGGATGAATATTTTCTATCTGTAGGTACATTTTGAAGGGGAAGGATTTTAGAGATCGCTTCCTGAAAGGAAACCACCCCCCCCTCCACCCACCCACCCCCCCCCCCCCCCCCCCCCCCCCCCCCCCCCCGTGCCTAGTTCTATCCCAGCTTGAGGAGACCTCTGGCATTGATTGAACTCAAGCTTTCCTGGCCCTCTGCAGAATAGTAGCAAAGTCTTCCCCCTAGAGGTTGACAACTGCTCCTGGCAATGAAGGGAGGACTCGAAGTCTAATGTCCCACAGGCTCAGCAGGGGCTGTGGGTGTGCCAGGCATGGTTTGTTGAGTGTAGGAAGGCTGAAATTCTAATGAAATGAATCAGATCGAGACTCTGGATTAGTCCCTCTTAAAAAATACCAACACTTGGGGCACGTCGGTGACTCAGTTGGTTGAGCGTCCAACCAGGTCATGATCTCAATGGTTTGTGAATTCGAGCGCCGAGCTGGGCTCTGTCTGGGCTAATAGCACAAAGCCTGCTTGGGATCTCTCCTTCTCTCTCTGCCCCACCACCACTCCTGCTTGTTCTCTCTCTCCCCTCTCTCTCTCTCTCTCCAAGTAAATAAACATGAAAAAGAGAAATACCTACACTTGGAACTTGTGAACATGTTGCTTTTACAAACCTTTTATGTGCCATAGTGCATCCTCCCCCGTATCCTGTTTTACCTTCTCTCTCACATTCCCACACACCCCCAGCTCCTTAAGAACTTAGGTGTGTCTGTGTGCCCTGGCGCACTTAGCGGGAGGATTTACACGGCACATGCTCTCGGTACTTGTTGGTAGAACAGAGCTGAATGGCACATTGCTATGAAATTTCAGAGAAGTGCGACAAAGAAGAGCTCCAAGATGTTTTCAGAGATTAAAAAAAAAAAAGAGGTTTTATAAACTGTTTTCCAAAAAAGCAGATACCGAATTTCACCAGAGTTATCAAGCCTGGAAACCAGAAGTCAGTGGAATAATGCCTTCTTGAGGAAAATCATTTCCTGCCTAGAATTCTATATCTAAAGCTACCGAAAGAAAACAAGCAGGATAAGGGAACTGGGCGTTTTCAGACCTGCAGAGTTTCCCTCAAGAAGGTAGTGCCTTATCCTCTCTCCCTCTCTCTCTCTCTCTCTCTCTCTCTCTCTCTCTCTCAGCTGCAAACGGATATGCTCCACCAAAAGAAGGGAGGGGGACTGGAGAGTGAGATGTCAGAGAAAAGAAATGCGGACATTTGGGGCGGCCGGGTAGCTCAGTCGGTTGAGTGTCCGACTTCAGCTGACGGCTCAGAGCCTGGAGCCTGCTTCGCATCCTGTGTCTCCCTCTCGCTCTGCCCCTCCCCTGCTCCGCTCTGTCTCTCTCCCTCAAAATTAATATACGTTAAAAAAAATTAAAGAGAAAAAAGAAATGGGGACTCTAACACAAGAGGCAGACAATAGGAATCACCAAGAATATGGTTAAAGCAAACCCCAGGTGGACCGTCACGTGTCAGGCATAGAAAGCACCTGTTCGGACTGAAGCTAGTCAAAAAACTCCAGGAAATATTTATTCAAGGAGATGGCACGGATGGGATCGTGTTGAAACCATTGAGCAGGGGTTTACACAATCGAGGGTGACTGGGGGGGGGGCGGCGGGAATTAGAGGTTGGACTAGTGGTGAGTACCACAAATATAACTAAATAAATCAGGAGGCAATTATTAATTCCAGTGAAATATAAAAAGCTACGGAGAGAAGGGGGGAAATCATGGTTACCTTAGGTGGCCCAGTTGTGAATAGGATGAACACAGTCTTAACAGCATAAAGACCGGAAGTCGATAGAACCAAGTGTGACATAACCATACTGGGAGATTGGGGGAACGGGAAGTGAGCACATGTATGTAGCAGAGAGGACTTTCTTTGACTGCCATACCGGAAAGTCGATACATAATACTTAACATGGACAGGGTCAGAAAGTATCAACATCCCATCTTATTTAGAGCTATGAGTTAAATACCAAAAGACTCCTCTAGCAAAAGTTAAAAGTAATTGCCTCAGGGAGGTAGGAAAGGAGGTTAAGCAAGTGATGTTTAAAATTAATTTTTTAAATTTTTATTTATTTTGAGGGAGAGAGAGAGAGAGTCAGAGCACGAGCAGGGGAGGGGCAGAGAGAGAGGGAGACACAGAATCCAAAGCAGGCTCCAGGCTCTGGGCCGTCAGCACAGAGCCCGACGCGGGGCTCAAAATCCTGAGCCGTGAGATCATGACCTGAGCCGAAGTCAGGCACTCAACTGACTGAGCCACCCAGGCGCCCATGCATCTGGTATTTTTGATACATGACTATTTGATTTATTAAACTTTGTATAAATTTGGCTTAAAAATTAAACTCGAATCTTTAAAAATTGCCTCAAACTGAGTGGAGACGGAACTTGTTCACTGAGGCCCACGGTGACGTGGGTGTGGTCAGCTCCGTCACGGATTTTATAATACTGGCGCTAAGGTGGACAACCAAGACCCTAACCATGGAACCTCATGGATGCCTCCTCAGCCGAGTTGCACCCTCCAAAGTTGCGCCAGGGTGTCAGCTCAGAAAATCGAGTGTAAGGTCCGAGGCCCCATCGCCCACACCCTAGACTCGCTTGGTCCTTCCTTGACCTTCCTGCAGCTGCCAGGGACTTTTCCACGTGTGCGTTCTGTGGGGATCTTATCGACTTACGACTCCTGCTTATGACTCAACTTCCGTCCCATCATCCAAAGACCACACCAAGGTCGGCTTCTCTTCTGGAATTCCGTCTGTCAATGAAGAGCACTGCCAGCTCCCAGTCAACCAGAGAAGTACCTCGAGAACTCCCCGGAGCGCCCTTTCCCCTCGCGGTCAGTGGCCCCTGGCTGCCCGTCTCCCTACCATCTTCCCTTCCCTCCTCTCTCTTTGGCACCACCTTAGTTCGCCCGCTTGTGGGCCTTCGCCTCGATCCCGTCACCCCCTCCCTATTGGTCTGACACTTGCAGTTCACCGGTGTGCCCCCTCACAGACTTCCAGTCCTCTTTGGGCCTCGCCCCTGCCTTGAAGCCCCCTGCAGCCACCCCTAGATTGCAGAAGGGTCCCACTCCTCCGCTTACCACATAAAGCCTTTGTGATACTGCTCCTGGCCGCATCTCTGACCACGGCCACTGTGCCTGGCGCTCCAGGCAGGCGGAACCGCCCGCGCCCCCCGCAAGCATTATGAACACATCCCGCCTCGCACAGGCCAGTCTTCACAACGCAGGGCGAGTGCCCCCTCCTCCAGGAAGCCTTCCCCAGTGCCCTAAGTACGACTCTGAGGCTTCCTTCACACCCTGCACGTACACCTTCGTGGCCACTCCTGTCACACTCTGTCATACGTGTTTGCTTCGTTCTTTAAGCCATCCACTTGCCTTGCGTTTCCAAGTTATCACGGTTATTCATGGTCAACCCACAGTCTCGAGCTTGATGTCTGGCCCACAGGAGGGAAAACTCCCAGGCGAGTCTCACCTCCAGGTGGCCTCGAAATACGAATGAAAGTACGTCCAGCGTGTCCTGAATCCTCTTGTCTCCTTTGTTTGTCTTTTCTTTTTTCTTGAGGTATCTCCCCCATGGGATTTGGGGTCCGCTACCACCTCTCACAGAGTCCGTAGGGCAGGACAGACGGGAGGGCAGTCCTGCGGCACGGGACGCTGGACTCCTTCCCCTCTAGGGTCTCTCAGTTCTCATTCAGAGAGTCTCTGAGTCCAGGCCCCGTCCTGGAGGTTTGAAATGAATTTTTCAGTTCCCTGAGAATACATGGCTATGTCTGCAGAGGCCTCAAGTGATAGTAGCCATTCTCTTAAAGAAAAGGCCTGTGGGGGTGCCCGGGTGGCTCAGTCGGTTAAGCGTTCTAACTTCGGCTCAGGTCATGATCTCGGGGTCCGTGAGTTCGAGCCCCGCATCGGGCTCTGTGCTGACGGCTCAGAGCCTGGAGCCTGCTTCAGATTCTGTACGCTCCCTCTCTCTCTGCCCTTCCCCTGCTCACGCTCTGTCTCTCTGTCTCTCGAGAATAAATAAACATTAAATTTCTTCTTAAAGGGCCGTGTACATGGGTCACATTGTACTTCCTCGACGGTACATGTTTTGATGTGTTCGCGATGTTCATTGCGTTATTCTTCATACTTCCTACGTTTTATAAAAGTTAAATGCTTCTTCATAATTAGAAAACAGAGTTCCTCCATAAACATGAGAAAGCCCTAGCTAACCATGAGTCAAAGGGGAAGGAGGTATTAAAATGGGGCGTTTCTTTTGCATAATCTATAGAAAGCTCAGAGGTGTGAGGCTTTCTTTGCATACCGAAATAGAGGAAGCTGTGAGATGTGTTCATTGCCAAGGGCAACAGTTAAAGGCCCCCGGGCTCAGAAGCCAGAGGGGCACTGACCGAGCAGCAGCGTTAGGTTAGGTGATATCGAAACCACAGTGTTAGAGAAGGGATAGACAGAAGCCTCTGGTGAAGCCCCTCGGTTTATGGGGAACGACACCCGGGCCCAGGGACCTCTCTTAATAGAGTCATTCATTCATTCACACATTGGTCTACTGCAGGCCGAGCACTGTGCTGGGTGTCAGGGAAACCAAACACAACCGAGACAGTGGTCGGACCCTCTGTAATAGTGAGAGAGATTAGCGAGCAAGTCATTGTCGGGCGGTGCAGTAAGTGGCGGGCTTCTCAGAGAGATGTCCTCAGAGAGGGACAGGTAAGACTCGGTCAGGACCTGTGGCCCAGTGTTGGGGACCCTCTGGTGAGCAAAACAGACATACGCCTTTCCTGCCCTCATGGAGCCTGTGATTTAGTTGGGAGGACAACCACCCACCAAGCACTCACACGTGCAGAAGCAAAAGTGTTACAAGCGCTCCTAGGGTTATTTGTAAGAATTCATAAAGAAGGAGAGAAGCTAGATCTCAAGCCAGCTCTTAAGAAAGAGTGAAAATTAACTAGGTGAGAGAGAGGGGAAGGGCATTCTGGGCAGAGCGAACAGTGTGTGCAAAGGCCCTGAGGCAGGAAGGAGTTGAACACCAGTCTGGCTAGGGCAGAATCAGGGTGAGGGCGGCGGGAGACAGAGGCAGCGGCTAGTGGAGGAATCGTTAAGGGATTTTTACTTTGTCCTAGGAGCAAAGGGGAGGCATTGAGAGGTCTTAAGTAGAGGAAGGGACATTATCAGATTTGTCACTTGGAGAGTGCTGGCTGCTCTAGGAAAACCCTAGCTGGGGTGGGGAGGAGGCGGGGAGCATGGGGACAGAGGGACCTCTCAGGAGGCATTGTGGTCACCCAGGTGGGAAGAGATCTTGGAAACAGAGAGTGGCAGCAGTGGGTAGTTGGGGAGGAGCTACAGGAGAGAGGCAGCGGGTGGCCGGGATTGGCCGGGGGAGTGGAGGAGAGGAGGAGGCATCAGGACAATACCCACAGGAGGGAGGGTCATAACTTCCTTGTAACCAAGTAAACCTTGCAGACGGAGGAGAGAAATAGTATCATCTCCCCCTGCCTTGAGTTCCTCTGTCCTTCTGCCTTCGTTGGCCCCCGCCCCTTCCTCCCTCAGCCACCCCAAGATCAAAAGGCCAGAGGAGCCCCTTTAAATTCCAAGCATGAATTCCCATGGAAATCCAATAACTAAATTTTACGGACGGTCACGAGTCCTGAGTTCCTCCTCTCATCTCTCCCTCTTCGACATCGTGCCCCCTCAGGGCTTCAGGGCAGGACACTTGGCTCCGGGTCCCCTGAATTCTGTGAATAAATAGAATAGTTAGCAAGAAACAAGTCCAGAATGAAACCCGAGTATTATGGATTCCCTTTAAGTTGTCCAAAGTAACCGCTGTGTGAAGTCCCTGCCGGTGGTGCTGTCAGCTGCCCCCCACTCTAAGCCGTCTTGAAAGTGCTTCCTGGTGTCTCCAATGGGGTGACCAAGAGTGCTAACTGTACCCCGATTTTTTCAATAACCTTTTCTTTTTGTTGCTTCCTTGATTGCTACGTGGGTGCCCAATTTGAACCAGCTTAAGCTCAAAAAGAAGGTGTTTCAAGAACGCCGAGCTCATTCAGACTTCACCTGTGCAGGAGGTGACCACTCGAGTGGCAGAAAGGGCAGACTGTGGTTGAAGCCTGGGGAACGGCCGGAACCCCTGTGCTCAGGGCTCCTTCCTTCTCAGTTCTGCTGGTGTCTCAGTCCGTCTGGGCTGCTCTAACAAAAATACCTTGTGAATGACAGAAATGTATTTCTTACAGTATGGGCAGCTGTGGTGTCCGGTGAGGCCCCCTTCCTGGTTCATAGACAGCATCTTCTTGCCGTGACTTCGTATGGTGGAAGGGGTGAGGAACTCTCTGGAATCTTTTTCATAAGGGCACCGGTCCCGTTCATGAGGGCTCCACCCTCCTGATCTAACCACCTCCTAAAGGCCCCGCCTCCTAACACCATCACACTGGGGTTAGGTTTCAACCCATGAAATTGTCATGGGGGGAGATACAAACATTCCATAGCGTCCTGTACGTCAGCTTTCCTTTTCTCTCTTCCTGAAGACTGGTTTTCTCCACACTGAAGTTTCACCGCCTGAGAGAGGCTGCCCTGATTTTCTGTCCTAAATACAAACCCCCAGATGCCCATTCCTAGACCCACCAACCATGATGATAGGGGCAGCTCCCAAGGGAGCTATATTGGAATAGAGGAGGGACAGTTTCCGGAAAGAGAATGGCAATTAACCAAGCAGATAAAATGACCAGTGCCAGACAGCCTGCTGAATCAGAGAAGATATTCGCAAAAGACATATCGGATAAAAGGTTAGTATGCAAAATACACAAAGCACTATACAACCCAACTCCAAAAACACAAATAAGCCATTTAAAAAATGGGCAGAAGACACCAAACAGACATTTTTCCAAAGAAGACATTCGGATGGCCAACAGACACATGAAAAGATGCTCAACATCACTCATCATCAAGGAAATGCAAATCAAAACCACAATGAGCTATCACTTCACACCCGTCAGAAGGGCTAAAGTCAAAAACACAAGAAACAACAGTTGTTGGCCAGGATGTGGAGACAAGGGAACCCTCGTGCCCTGTTGGCGGGAATGCAAACTGGTGCAGCCTCTGTGGAAAACAGTATGGGGGCTCCTCAAAAAATCAAAAATAAAATTATCATAGGATCCAGTGATTCCACTACTGGGTTTTCCACCGAAGAATATGAAGACACCAACTCGGACAGATCTACGCACCTGTATGTTCACGGCAGCATTATTTACAACAGCCGAACTACGGAAGCAACCCGAGTGTCCGTTGATAGATGAATGGATAAAGATGCATATATACACAATGGTCTATTCCTCAGCCCTAAAAAAGAATGAAGTCTTGACCTTCGCAACAACATGGGTGGATCTAGAGGGTATAATGTTAAGTGACATAAGTCAGTCAAAAAAAGACATACCGTATGATTTCACTCGTATGTGGAATTTAGGAAATAAAACAAATGGACATAAAAAAAAAAAGATACAAAGAAAAAACCAGACTCTTCACTACAGAGAACAAACTGGTGGTTACCAGGGGCGTGGCGAGGGGATGGGTGAAACAGGTGAAGGGGAGGAAGACTACACTTGCTGTGATGAGCACTGACTCATGTACAGAGTTGTCGAATTACTGTATTTTACACCTGAGACTAATATAACACTGTATGTTAATTATACTGGAATTAAAAAAAAGAAAAAGTCAGTGCCTTCCATGACCATTAACTCACAGGTACTGAGAATCACATGACTTTAGGAGTGAGGTACCCAGCTCCCTGTGGTCTTGGCGCTTGGAAGGATCTTCATTTTCTTAAGAAGGACCCCGTCATGTTTGCCAGAGCAATGACTCGGGAGCACAATCACATTCAAGGGCCGTCTGTGCCCGTTTAATTTCTCATGCGCAATAATTTGTGTGATTCTGCAGAGGATTCTAGAATCCAGATCCACAACTGCTTTGTGTCTTTGCGGTCGGTATTTCTTGCCATGACAGATCTCTGTGTGACGACTTGCCTTTCTGGTCTCCCCCATCTGATTTCTCATTCGTTGACATTCTCCTTAGTCCCCCGTGCTCCCAAGAACTCTCGTCTGTCCAGCGGGAGAGCACGTTTCTGACTTTCTGACCCACAGAGTCCTGGGGGCCGCTCCATGAGAGTAGGGGTCTGTGTTCCAGCGTATGTGAGATGGTTCCAGGTGTCAGGTGAGCGATACAAGGGCCCCTGCCCGGTGGAGATGACACGCTCACTATCCTGTCCCAGGATGACAGCCCGGTTTATCTGGGAGGTGGGGACACAGAACCAGCTCTGCCCTTCCCTTCAAGTCCCCCTCCGTCTCAGCTTTCTCCTCTGCACCCCCAGCCCTCCTCCCCTTAACGCCCAACACTCAGCATCCCCTTCTCTAAACCACACCCTGTTTTGTCTCAGCCTTTGCTCCCCGCACTCCCTCTTCCTCCTTGTCCTGCCCTCCATGCCTTCCTCAGCCCTGCCCTTAGCCTCAGGGCTCTGCTCCCCCATGTCCCTCCCAAACCTCCACCGATGGCACCTCAGAGTCAGTCTCCACTGCCAGTGTCCCCAGGCTCTCGGTCCCGGTTGCTGCCTTCTTTTTCCCTCTTGCTCACGAGACTCCCAGGGACCCGCAGCCTCCCCTCCTCCTCCTTTCGACTCCCCTCCGCTCACCCCTTGGGACCTGATTCCCACACCCGGCCCCCCTCCAGCCTTCACTGCTGGGGCCGTCCCTCCTGTCCTCCACCTCTGTGAGCTGTCCTCCCTCTGGGGCCCGATCTGTCCGGCTGCTCACATCTCTCCTTTTGGTCTCCTCGATCTGCTGGTTTTTTAAAAAAATATATGTGTCTTCAGGTAATAAGAGTGAGGTGATTTAGAAAATGAGGTCATCAGCAGTGCAGACGGTTCGTGGATGCCGCAGAAATGGCGGTGGTTGCATGTGGGAAACGGTGAGTTAGAAGAGCGGGTATAATAAACTCAGATGGAAAACAGCTACCAGACTCACGCAATGACAACGGTCGTGTGTCACCTAATTTTATCTGTCGATACGGGCTCGCTCTGTCTGTGAATCAGGTAACCACAATACAAAACTACTGACACAACCTGTTTCCATCCCCCACAACCTCTGTGGCTCATAAGCCAGGACTCAGTCTCCCCTCTGTGCCTGGACCCAAGTACCTTTAAGGAGCTTGTTACCCTCTATATCCCAGACGCTCACTGATTTTGGAAGCTCATCTATCCCTCCCATCTCCACGGCTCTCGAAAGAATGTCTCCGGCCAGTGCGTTGAGAGTTTGGGACATCAGAAGGAAGCTCTGGGGTCTCCGCATGGAGGAGTCCCTTTTTTTCTCTTTGCTAACGTCAGTAGGAGGTTAGGACAAAGCAGGGAGGAAAGGCGGTGTGGGGGTGGGGATAGCCATTTGCTCATTTATGTATTCAGCAAACATTGTTGAGCCCTGATTACATGTCCAGCACTGCTCTAAGCACAGGAAATACGACGGGGAACTCACTACAGTTTCCTGAACCTTTGAAAGTTTACGATCCCAGGGAGAAGACAGTCAATGGATAAACAACTCACGATGTCATGAAAGCTAGCAAGAAAGTGAGGTGTTGGTTAGGGAAGGCCTCTCTCAGGTGACATGGGAGCATAAGTGAGGAAACCAGCCGCGTGGATATCTAGAGCCAAGGGTGCCCCAGGCGAGTGCGAAGGCTCTAATGCAGGAACACGCTTGGTATGTTCAAGGCACCGCAGCTGCAGTAGGGAGAGTGTGGGGAGAAGAGGTCAGATGGGTTGATGGGGGCCGGATCCAGTGGGGTCTGGTGGGCTCTGGTGAGGGCTTGAGTTTTGACGGAGGTAAGAAGCTCCAAGAGGTTTTTGGGTTTTTTTTTTTAAGTTTATTTATTTATTTTGAGAGAGAGAGGAGAGAGAGAGAGAGAGAGAGAGAGAGAGAAAGAGAGAACAAGTGGGAGAGTGGCAGAGAGAGAGAGGACAGAGGATCCAAAGCAGGCTCTGTGCTGACAGAAGAAATCCCAACATGGGGTTCAAACCCACACACTATGAGATCATGACCTGAGCTGAAGTCGAATGTTGAAGTCGCCACCCAGGCACCCCGAGCTCCAAGAAGGTTTTAAGCAGAGGAGTGATGTGGTTGACTTGCACTGTTAAAGGGATCGCTCTGATTGCCATACGGGGAGCAGACAGGGGAGTGAGGGTAGGAGCAGGGGAACAGTTAGGAGACTTCTGTGGGGGAAAATTGCTAGAACTGATCCATGAATTCAGCAAAGTTGCAGGATATAAAATCAACGTACAGAAATCTGTTGCATTTCTATACACCAATAAAGAAGCACCAGAAGGAGAGATCAAGGAATCAATCCCATTTACAACTGCACCAAAAACAATAAGATACCTAGGAATAAACCTAATCAAAGTTGTAAAAGATCTGTTCTCTGAAAATTATAGAACATGAAGAAATGGAAAAACATTTCATGCTCATGAATGAATGACTAGGGAAGAGGGAATATTGTTAAAATATCTATACTACCCAAAGCAATCTACACATTTAATGCAATCCCTATCCATATACCACCAGAAGTTTTCACAGAGTTAGAACAAATAATCCTAAAATTTATGTGGAACCACAAAAGACTCCAAATAGCCAAAGCAATTATGAAAAAAAAAAAGCCAAGTTGGAAGTATCACAATGCCAGACTTCAAGCTATATTACAAAGCTGTAGTCGTCAAGACAGTATGGTACTGGCACAAAAACAGACCCATAGATCAATGGAATAGAATAGAAAACCCACGACTCTATGGTCGACCCATCTTTGACAAAGCAGCGAAGAATATCCAATGGAAAAAGACATTCTCTTCAACAAATGGTGTCAGGAAAACTGGATAGCAACATGCCAGAAGAATGAAACTGGACCACTTTCTTGTACCATACAAAAATATAAATTCAAAATGGATGAAAGACCTAAACTGAGACAGGAAACCATCAAAATCCTAGAGGAGAACACAGGCAGCAACCTCTTTGACCTCAGCCAGAACTTCTTACTAGACATGTCTCTGGAGGCAAGGGAAACAAAAGCAAAAATGAACTATTGGGACTTCATCGAGATATAAAACTTCTGCCCAGCGAAGGAAACAATCAACAAAACAAAAAAGGCAGCCTACAGAATGGGAGAAGATATTTGCAAATGACATATCTGATAAAGGGTTAGTGTCCAAAATCTATAAAGAACTTATCAAACTCAACACCCCAAAAAATAAATAATCCAGTTAAGAAATGGGCTGAAGACATAGACAAACATTTTTCTAAAAAACACACCTAGATGGCCAACAGACACATGAAAAGATGCTCAGCATCACTCACCATCAGGGAAATACTAATCAAAAGCATGATGAGATACCACCTTGCACCTGTCAGAGTGGCTAAAATTAACAACATAGGAAACAACAGGTGTTGGTGAGAATGTGGAGAAAGGAGAACCCCCTTACACCGTTGGCATTGGAATGAAAACTGGTGCAGCCACTCTGGAAAACTGTATGGATTTCCTCAAAAAATTAGAAAAAGAACTACCCTACAATCCAGCCATAGCACTACTAGGAATTCGTCCAAAGGATACAGGAGTGCTGATTCAGAGGGGCGCATGTATCCCAATGTTTATAGCAGTGCTTTCAACCCTACCCAAATTATGGAAAGAGCTTAAATGTCCATTAACTGATGGATAAAGAAGATGTGGTTTATACATACAATGGAATATTATTTGACAATGAGAAAGAATGAAATCCTGCCATTTGCAGCAATGTGGATGGAACTGGAGGGTATTATGCCGAGTGAAATAAGTCAGCCAGAGAAAGACAGATATCATATTTTTTCACTCATATGTGGAACTTGAGAAATTTAACAGAAGACCATGGGGGAAGGGAAGGGGAAAAAATAGTTACAAACAGAGAGGCAAACCATAAAAGACTCTTAAATACAGAAAACACACTGAGGGTTGATGGGGGCATGGGGGAAAGGGGAAAATGGTGATAGGCATTGAGGAGGGCACTTGTTGGGATGAGCACTGGGTGTTGTATGTAAGCAGTGAATCATGGGAATCTACCCCCAAAACCAACAACACACTGTATATACTGTATGTTACCCAACTTGACAATAAATTATATTTTAAAAAATAGCCAAATATGGAAAGAACCCAAATGTTCATCAGTTGAAGAATGGATAACGAAGATGTGGTATATACATACAAATGGAATATTACTCAGCCATCAAAAGGAACTATATCTCACCATTTGCAATGATGTGGATGGAGCTAATGTGTCTTCTGCTAAGTGAAATAAGTCAGTCAGAGAAAGACAGATACCATATGATTTCACTCATATGTGGAATTTAAGAAACAAAACAGATGAACATAGGGGAAGAAAAAAAAGAGAGAGAGGGTAGCAAACCATAAGAGACTCTTAACTATTGAGAACAGATAGGGAGTTGATGGAGGGAGATGGGTTGGGGATGGGCTAGATGGGGGATGGGTATTAAGGAAGGCACTTGTGATGAGCACTGGATATTATATGCAAGTGATGAATCACTAAATTCTTTACCTGAAACCAATTTTACCATCTATGTTAACTAACTAGAATTTAAATTAAAGAAAAGGGGAGACTTCAGTGGAGAGTAAAGAAGAGGAACAGAAATGTCTGCCCCAGGGGGAGAAGCATGAGTGTGCTGACAGGGTGGGCTGGTCACGGCATGTTCCCAGCTGTGAAAAATGGGGGACCCCTCTGTGGAAATGTAAGTCACCACCGGTATTTCCGGAGGCAGGAAAGCTAGGAAGAGATAGAGCCATCTCTCCAGTGTTTGGACACCTTGAGCCAAGATACGGCATCTCGGTACGATCTCAGAACACACCGGCATGTGCTGTTCCTACTTCCCAGAGCACACCTCTCCTTCTTCATCTAATGGACATTGTTTACCGTTCAGCGTTCTGCTGAAATATCACTTCCTCAGGCCAACTTCCTGGGCCTCCCTTCCTCCAGGGACTAGGTCAGGTCCTCAGGGTATGCTTTCCTAGTTCTCTGTGCTTACGGCACTGAGCACATATCTGCATTGTCACTCATTAATTAGTATAGTTAGTTCTTTGGTGTCTATTTCCCCTGCCAGACTGTAGGCTCCGTGCAGGCAGGGAGGGCTCTGCTTTATTCATCTCTCTATCCTCGGTCCCTAGTTGTCTGCCTGACACGTGTGCTCAATATATTCTTGTTGAATGGATGAATCAACAAGTGGATGGACAGTAGAGCAGGTACCAGAGATGCTGCAGGGAGGAGAGTCGGTTCTCAAAGGAGAGATGCAAATAGGAACGGAGTTTGGGTCAACTTCGAAACCAAAGGACTCACAAACACCTAGTGGGGACAGCATGAGAACTCTGTCTTGGAATTGCAGATAGACCTGGCCTTATAGGCATGCCCCTCCCCCCACACACACACACGGCACTAACAGCAGTAGATTCTGTTATGAAGGATAAAGATGGGTTGATAACATAAAGTCTCTACTCAGGAAACCTACTGAAATTGGAGCAGAAACCAGAACTAATATTTTGATGGCTAGATTTGTTCTTGAGGCAAATGATTCAATCAACTCAATCAGTTGAGTGTCCACTGAAACCAGATCAATGTTGATAGAAATCATGACATGATCAGTTTGGTTTTCAGTAGCTTTAGCTTCTAGTCTCCAAGTCCTCTTCCATGCTCCTTCTCCCAATCTCTAGCATTCTTAGGCCCCTGCCACCCTTCTATGAAGCAAAAGAAGACTTTCAGAGAAAGAGCAGGCAAATATTCTGTCTATAGTGTAAATGGCTGATAAGACAAAGTCCTTCTCTTACCAAGAGCATTTGCACTTCGGTTATAATAAATACCTTAAGCCACAGGAACAAAGTTTGGGGTTCTTATGCCCTTGTGAATTTGTTCCATGGACAGCCAGCTGTCTCACAAATGTCGTTCTAATCTTTCATTCACTGCCCTTGGAAGGCGCTGTGCATGGTTGTTTTAGCACAAGAGCGTTTTGTCAAAAGGACATTTTTATAGCTGGCCTTTGAGTCAAACTTTCTGCTTCATGTCAAGCGGGTTTACTTCTCGTGAATATGAAAATCTCCCGGCTCACTAAATTATGACAACCGACGAGACCTTCTGACTTCCAGTTCAATGCTGCCGGCCACGGCCCACGGTCGCTACCGGCAGATGCATTTCTTGAGTTTTTGAGTACTTGCTGCATTGACTGATGAAAGGTTTATACCTTGGGGTCTTTGAATCGATTTCAGGAATCCATGAATCCCTGAAGCCATACCATCCAAATTTGATGAGTATGTAAATATTTCGTAAAGGAAAGGGGGGGCGGTACGTGGTTTTCATCAGATCCTTAAAGCAGTCTGATCACCGGTTTAGATGGGTGATCTAGATAGTTCAGGTGAAAACAGTCTGTTTTGTTGGATGTCACTAGCTTAGTATCTGCCCCCACTAGATACATGGTGTTCTGTTATGTTTATTTCGTCACTGGGCAACTGGTGTAGGGAGCACATAACGTCAAGTGGACTTCCGGACACAAATGATGCACCTTGGAGGCCACCTTGGAGGACTAAACAGAGAAGTTTCTGGATTAACTTTGAGCAAAGCGAAGCACCTGTTTGATGAGAACATCCTGCCTTCTAGAAGGTGGCCCTCTATTCTCTCTCCATTTGCAGTAAGATTCCAAGAACTGGCTCTAAAATGAAAACGTAGCTTCCAGTTTCCATGTCGCGGGCGACCTTACATGGGGAAGAAAACCCAGCAGGAGGCACAGAGCACAGGGAGTGGGGGCTGCTTCTGCTTATCTGCCCCACTAGAATGTCCTATTCTGTGCAGGGGAGGGAGCATTCTTCCTCTACCCTGTGAGGTCTTCCAGCTGGACTAAGAATTCAGTTGACACGAGACAGATGCACAGCAAGAAAGAACAAAGTTTTATTATGTGTGCGCAGAGACCCAATAAAGACATTGAGACCCAAAGAGATGACCAGAACAGATGGTCTTTCTATATTTTAGACAAAGAGACGATAAATTTGTGAAGAATTTGCAGAATAAGGAAAACAGGTGTTTGGGAGCTTTGATTACATTCTAAGCAGAACTGGGGGGCTGAGGTAGTAGATTAGGAGAAAAGTAACGAGGTTTATTTTTGCAGCTTTCTGGACTTTCAAATCCCTATCTCTGGTGATAAGGATGTGTTTGTACTTCTTAGTACAGGGAGGGTATTTTTCATATGGGAGACTTATTTTCTGCTTTCAGGGGGACAGAGGAGGGTTCGAGTGTCCTTGTACTGGCTGTTTCTGAGGTAACCTCGATACAAAGCAATCAGTATGCCCTTCGGGGCGTCCGGCCCTGGGCCCCTGCGTATGGCTGAGACTAAAATCACTCCCCAGCCACACGTTTCAGATTGAGGTAACTCCTCGCTACCTTAAAGGTCAGGAAAGCCGCTGTGCTGACACAGGCCCTTCTCCCTGTGACAACCCCACGTTGACTCTTGAGTCATCACATCTGGATGACTAGGCTGACAAAAACAAGGTTTCTTGGGGTGAGTCGAACGGGTGGCAAGGCGGTGTGGTGGAACAGGAAGAACTCTGCACTTGGAGTCTCAGGATCTGGGTTCGAGTCTTGTGAACTTGGGCATGCCGCATTGATCCCTTTGGGTTTCGGATGAAATTAAGTAAGGCAAGTCACCCTGCTTAACGTGGGGCGGAGGACCTAGTAGGTGCTCAGTGAAAGAGATCGTGCAGGACCCACACGTGCAGGACAGAAGCCCGGACTGTAGACCAGGATGTGGCCAACACTGACCTGTACAGCGGTGTCTTCAGAGACTGTCTATGGAGACCAGGTCGATGCCCAGACCTGTAGAGATTTGCACCCCGGTCGTTCATTAATTCAACAAATGTTTCTTCACACCGATGCTCTGGGGTATTGCCCAGACTCATAACGGTTGGCTGCCAGAGGTAGAACTCAAACTGCCTGGGTCCCTTTTAACTGGGAAGTCGGGACAGAGCCAGGACCTGGAAGGAAAAAGGGGGTTGGTCTCCGCAGCTCTCTGCCTAGCCACTAGATGGCAGCACCAACTTAGGGCTGCTGTCCCTACATTCCCAGCAGTGACCTGGGACTTCAGAAACTCCCCTACGAGCCCCCGAGCTTGGTGTACAGCTCCAGCTTTGGAGGCGACGGAGGAGGCCAGTTTGAATGCCGCCTCCACACTTGGCTACGCGACCTTGAACAAACCGTTTAACTTTTTTTTTTCTTTTTAAGATTTTAGTTTTGGGGCACCTGGGTGGCTGGGTCTGTTAAGCGTCGGACTTCGGCTCGGGTCATAATCTCCCAGTTCGGCTTGTGAGTTTGAGCCCCGTGTCAGGCTCTGTCTGTGCTGACAGTTCAGAGCTTGAAGACTGCTTCGGATTCTGTGTGTGTGTCTCCCTCTCTCTCTGCCCCTCCCCTCCTTGTGCTCTGTCTCTCTCTCTCTCTCAAAAATAAGTAAACATCAAAAAAAATAAATAAATAAAAACAAACACACACAGAAAAAGAAAGAAAACAAAAAATGATTTTAGTTTGAAGTAACCTCCATACCCAATTCAGGGCTTGAACCTGCAACCCTGAGGTTGAGTGGCACGCTCCACCCGCTGAGCCCGCCAGGTGCTCCCATTTAACCTATTTTAAGTCTGTTTCTTTATCTGTTAAATGAGGATGACAATAGTTCCTGAAACAATAGAGCGAACAGAAAATGAGGCAAATGTTTGACAAATGGCGCTAATATCACCCCTGCTCCCAAGAGGTGAAAAAGCGTGGCCCTCATACTCTTGGGCATCACCCTTATTTCGCCCCTTTTTTCCTCTTTCAAGGGTGCCCCGATGCTTATTTAAAACGGGCACGGGCACGGAGAACCACATTTCAGGGTGGGGGAGTGGGAAGCTAGGGGGAGGGCCCACAGAGTGATTTTTCTAGAACGGACCTGCCTTTGCCCCTTCCTTCCCTTCTCCGCCTCTTCCCTTCCTCTTCATCTTCTTTCTTCTACCTTGGGATTTTTACTTTCCGTTGGGGGGCGGAGGGGATTTTTACTTTTTAAAGCGAAAAGGAACCACCGCTCTGCGGAAAGCCCTTGACCAGGCAGGGACAAGCGAGGGACAAAGGTTGAGGAGAACAGAGTTATAAACGTGGGAGAGAGTCTGGCCTCAGAGGTACTTACAGTCCTGAAGGTGCTGAACTGATACCCAGCTGGCATGCACTCAAATGATCTTTATAAAACATTAAAATATTTACATTCCGGCTGCTCAGTGGCCCCTGCCCTCCTGCCCCTCCAGGCCGCAGTGCGGGCGCGCCGGCCCAGCTTCAGCGCCAACTCCAGCGCCAGCATCCATTCCGATTGGCTGGGATCTGGCCTGACGTTTCGAATACCACCCCTGAGCAGGTTGACTGGGCTCTGTACACAAAGGACCCCTGGGGATGGAGAGTGCTGTCTGGAGGCTAAGTTATGACTCCCAGAGACGGTTTTCAAATCACAGCCTGGGGTGCTTGCCAGAAGCGGTAATGGGTCACGTTTGGATCAGGCATGCCAGAGGCTGGTGCAATTCTGGCTGAATGTCCAGCTTCCGACAGAGCACAGGGCATCCCAGAACCCTCTGGAAAACAGTCTGGTCCCCTGAGATTAGGATCAGATGCCCCCCACTTCCTGGGAAACCCTGGTAGGATTCATCATTCCTGAGTTTTGGGTTTCTTTTTTTTTTAACGTTTTATTTATTTTTGAGAGACAAAGAGACAGAGCATGAGCAGGGGAAGGGCAGAGAGAGAGAGACAGAGAAAGGGAGACACAGAATTGGAAGCAGGCTCCTGGCTCTGAGTTGTCAGCACAGAGCCCGCCACGGGGCTCGAACTCACAGACTGTGAGATCATGACTCGAGCCGAAGTGGGCCGCCCAACCGACTGAGCCATCCAGGAGCCCCAGTTTTGGGTTTCTTAATAGGAGCTTACCCTGGCCGGGCTGGCTGAAGCTGGAAGCGAATTGCGTGGCTCACAGAATCCAAAGAAAAGGCTGGAGAACAAGGCTCAGAATAAGGCAGGAACTAGGACAGTTTTCCGCCACAGGAATTCGCTGGCCAGGCTTCTTAGTTGGAGGGGAGGGCTCCCACAGTCTTTGGGGTCTTCCCTATGTTGTGCTCAAGAGTCAAATTCCCAGCCTGATACGGCAAAATGGATTGAGTCTAGTCTAGTAACAATGTCTGATAACAGTTCAAGTATTGGGGTTTGCATTATTTTTGGTACTGGCTTAAAGATAATGAGTTTTTACTATATAATTTTTTTGTACCGACTTTTGACCTGTGCTAATCACATCATTAAACTAGGAATGTGAGTAAATAGGGGCCCCTGAGTGGCTCAGTGGGTTAAGCGTCTGAATTTAGCTCAGATCGTGATCTCACCATTCCCAAGTTCGAGGCCCGCGTCGGGCTCTGTGCTGAGAGCTCGGAGCCTGGAGCCTGTTTCAGATTCTGTGTCTCTCCCTCTGTCTCTGCTCCTCCCCTGCTCGTGCTCTGTCTGTCTCTCTCTCTCTCAAAAATAAATAAACATTAAAAAATAAAATAAAAAAAGAAACATGAGCAAATAAAAACTTTTATAAATTCCATTAAAAAAAAAGTCAAATTCCCCTGAAAGAGGCTGTTTGGCCAGCCTGGGTCACGTGATTGCACCTTGGCCAGATAAGGCAAGGCACCTGAGTGAGCTGTACTCACTGAAACAGAAATTAGGGTGCTTTACCAAGAGAAAGAGGAATGGATTCTGAGTGGCAAAAAAAAAATGACCCCTCTACTCACCTGCATGCGAGTTCCAGGTGACAGTTCAGAAATACCTGTCTTTGGCCTCCAGGGGTTAGACCCAGACAGAATTAGAGCCTCACCCTAGCACTACATATAGCCTCCTTGGAGGCTACCAGATCAACCCATAAGCTTGTCTGGTGCAGGGATTATAGAGGTTTTGCTCATGTGTGAATTCTCAGCCCCAGGCACAGGAACACAGAACCTGCCACACAGTAGGAATTCAAAAACTATTTGTTGACTGAATGAAAGAAAGAAGGATGAATGGATGAAGGAATGAATGAAACACAGCGCCTGCCTTCTAGGAATGTATAATCTAAGACCATTCTTATTCCGACAATGGAATATGAGTAACAAAATAAAAATTTGCCCAGCATAGTGACACTAGGCACCAACCAGGTCTCTTAAAAGCAGGAATCAAGGGAAAGGACTCATTCCCATGGAGGTGGTAGAGATTGGGGCAGGAGTCCAGGTGGTGCCAGAGGAGGCTAGGGCAGTGCGCTGTGTCTCCTGAGTCACACTGTCATCTAGGTTTTAGTCTTGCGTCTAGATGTCACCAATTGGACAGAGGCAAGGACCAGAATCAAAGTAAAAGCAAGGTGGAGACTTGAGCAGGGCTCTGGAGAAGGAGATTTGCCTCTCTCTACCCCCTCAGCCTCTGTCCTATTCCTCAAAGTCCTGCTTCTTTGATAATATACAATAGAAGTTGGCCCGCCTGCCTGTCTAGCTGGCTCTCTATGCCCTCCCCACCTCCTACTCTCTCTCTCTCTCTCTCTCTCTGTCTCTCTCTGTCTCTCTCTCGCTCGCTCTCGCTCTCCATGAACCAATCTTCTGACCCAGAGAAGAAACAGACACCTTCCTAAGCAGCCTCTTCACCTGGAGCTTCAGCCACGACAGCCATGTTGGTTTCTCCCAAGACCATCAAGAGACGGTGATAAAGACAAGACATCCCCCCGTGTTGTGGACAAAACCACCGATGGTGGCTAATGGTGGCCAGGCACATGGCTGAAAATAGGCCATTCGCTAATCCGTGAGGAAAGGCGGATTGTTCAACTTCAGGTTAAAGTTACCTGTGGCTCCGTCAGAGGTTCGTGTCCCATGTTTGTTCTCTTAACCAAGTAATCCCACAGGTAAATGTGGAATTTCAGTCTGTTAATGGCTGTGAAAGAAGGGTACGTAGCGCTCTGAAACCACGTGTTAGTGGGGATCCAGTCTAGTCTGGGAATTGGGCAAAACTTCCCTGCACTGATATTTGAAGAAGAGGTAGGAGTTGACTAGATGGGGGTGGGGGGAGTACAGAGTAAAGAGCAGGGCAGTCGAGACTGAATGCACGAGCAAGATTCTGAAGAGCGAAGGGGCGCAGAGAAGGAGGGGAAGGGACAGAAGCCCTCACGGAGGAAATGAGAGCGGCATGAGGTGAGCTGAGGCGCAGAGGGTGTAAGGTCTCCAGGATCCCAGTCGGGATTTAGGTCTTCATCTTAGTAGTCACCTGAAGTAGCTCTTAACCCCCAATCGTGCGTGCCAGGTGTCAGCGGGGCCGTTGCTAAGCATTTGATGTGAATAATGTTGACTTCACTTAGAGAAGACGTGCTAACTGGGGCGGGGAGGGCGGGGGGGGGGAGGGGAGGGGAGGGCGGGGGGGGGCAGGGAGAGGAGCGGGGTGGGGGGAGGGACCGGTACTGATGTGACTTTCAACCTGACTCTACTGCTCGGATGTCACAGCAACGAAGAACTGATCTCCAGGAATGGGGACCTTTGTCTCTGCACATTGCAAGATGGTTTGGAAAGTTTAGTGTCAGTTTCTTAAAATGCCACAAGATAGGGAAATGAGATATAATGCTTTTCACTTTTCAGAACGAGATGTTCTCTGGAGAAAACTAAAGGGGGAAATTTCAGGGATGCTCCTGGGCTTCCAAACTGGAGTATTTATACCCTCCGTTCTCTAGGCCTTAAAAATCTAAATATATGTATTTTTAAACAAAATAAGGGGCACCCGGGCTCAGTCGGTTAAGTGGCTGACTTCAGCTCAGGTCATGATCTCACGGTCTGTGAGTTCAAGCCCCTTGTCGGGCTCTGTGCTGATGACTCAGAGCCTGGAGCCTACTTCAGATTCTGTGTCTGTCTCTCTCTCTGCCCTTCCCCTGCTCACGCTCTGTCTCTCAAAAATAAATAAACATTAAAAAAACAAAAAAACAAAAAAAACAAAATAAGACTGTAACTGACCTTCATTTTGGCCAACATGGAGGTTTTGTTCGTGTCTTTTTTATACTCCTTTTTCCTTGTTTTCTATGCACATTCAAAAGCAACAAGGTAGAAAACCAAGCAAACACTTACATACTGTGTCCGTTAACAAAAGTAATGTTTCCTAGATGAAGCGGTTTTTAGCATATGTTTTGGGTTTTTCTAATATTTATTTATTTTTGAGAGCCAGAGAGAGCACAAGCAGGGGATAGGCAGAGAAAGAGGGAGACACAGAATCCAAAGCAAGCTCCAGGTTCTGAGCTGTCAGCACAGAGCCCAACATGGGGCTCAAACTCACAAACCGTGCGATCATGACCTGAGCCGAAGTCGGATGTTTAACCAACTGGACCCAGGCTCCCCAACATATGTTTGCCTTAACCAACTCACTTTTTCATGAAAGTAAATTTATCACTTTTTCATGAAAGTAAATTTATCTGTAAAGGAACATATATCATTATCATAAAGGGAAAACCAGTAAATTTATTAGGATAAATATATACTGCTTGAACAAAATACGTTTTACCCAAGTGTTGCCTGCAGTCGCCCTGCATTCCAAGAAGGCACTGTGGCAATTGGGATGGAATTTAGAAAGTGGGTAGAATTTCAAAAAAACAATTGTGGCTTCCTAAAGCCATTCAGCTCATGCCACTTAGATCGGAACCACTAGAGAATCTTATTAAGAATCAAGAAGATGCCTGGGCCTCACCTCAAGAACCACTGAAAAGATGACAGAGCGATTCTAGGCAGAGAAAAAGAGCACAGAGGAAGAGCAAAGCCGTGACAGGAAAGTGCCGAATACAGCCCCAGGTGGGAACTTTTCAGCCTGGCCACTGCACGGCATTTGTTCCCAAGAGAGGAGGGGTGCGACGGGTGCCAGGCCCGGCGAGTAGGCTAAGGTCTGGTGGTCCAGAAGCAATGAGGGCTACCTGCTGGGTGTCTCAGCCTCTGTGCTGCTGACACCGGGGCTGGATGATTCCTCGTTGTGGAGTCTGTCCCGTGCAGTGTGGCAAGCTTAGCAGCACCCCTGGTCATCACCTGTCTCCCAAATTGTAACAGCCAAACATGTCTCCAGACATGGCCAAATGGCCCCGAGGGCCAAAGTCACCCCCAGTTGAGAACCACTGAGTTGGGGGAATGGCTTAAATCCCTCATTCGGTTGTTTGTTCTCTTGGCTCCTGCATGAGATGGAATTAGACGCTTGCCTCACGGAGCCACCCACGTGCCCTGAGGTAGAGCCCACCTTTTACAGAGCTTTCCCATAAGCTGACCAGCAACTTCCGCTTCTGTCTCATTGGTGTGTGTCACACGGCCATTCCTAGCTGCAGGGGAGTCTGGGAAACGCCATCTTTCTAGCTGGGTACATCACTATACTGGACAAAATGAGAATTCTGGAGTAAGGAAAAAGGGGAGGAATGGCTTCGAGAGGTTGATTTTCAGTTCTTGCTACTGCTCCTAACCCTCATGTCTACGTAGGGCGACAAACTCAGCAGTCTCTCCCCAGTAATCTTCCAGAAGGAGCTAGACAAACCTCCCAGGCAGCAATGGAATTCACCTGTGAGAATTGCCCTAGTAAATTCCTCTTAAAGGGAGCTTTTTATCTCTGCCTGCTGGTAGAGTCTTTCAACCAAGATCAAGATTTTAGTCTATTTTCCTAGAAGTAGATGAGCTCAGTGATGTTTGGAGCAGTTGAGAAACAAGATTTTTAGGAGGGCTGTCTCTGTTCTTAGCCTCATTTCCTGTTTCCCTGGGACCCAGGCGAGGCCAATGCAATACCTGGTCATCCACATGGCAACAACTCCATGAAATATCTGCTCTACACACTTGCTCCGAAGCCTAAAATGCCACCATTAGGCAGTCGCTTCTTTGGGTCAGCCATTACTCTTTCAGGTGCCTCTTAAAATGTCAGTCCTCTCCGACAGAGATAAAAGATGACTTAATCCGCCCCTTTAGTGTTGGTCTTAGTTCACTAGCCCTTTTCTTCCCTTGGCATTCCTGCCCAGTAGGAATTTGGGGCCCCAAAACCTGTGAGGGGGAAAGCGGCTGGGGGCGGGGCACAGAGGAACGGCACGTCTGTCCTGAAACGAAGTGGGGCACGCAGCTGGCTCCGTTCCTTTACTGTAAAGCGGCAGCCACACTGGGACTTCAGTTGGAGGTATTAATAAACACTGCTGGTAAGTTTGGGTCCAGCAGATGGCAACCCCATGACCTTTGAGTTGGCTTTGCCTCCCTTTCTCTCCCCACCCACACTTCTCAACTCGAAGACTCAAAATCTGGCTTTCCTGTAACTTGCGTTGACTCGAACTCAGGGAATAGCACTGCTGGTAAGAGACGAACACAGAGGGCGGCAGGTGGGGAAATAAACATCCCCCAGGAACGCTCGTGTCAAAGTCACAGATAATGATGACGTGGTCATATGCCCGTTTCTTGCTGCACGGAGCCTCCCCTTAGGCCTGGGCTTTCCAGGGAGACATCACTGACCAAGAGCGGGGTTATAACTGGCAAACCTCTCCGGTGCCACCTCAGAAACCCCCAGAGACCCGGGCAGAAGAGGTCCCTCTTCTGGACTATCAGAAACAGGCGCTGGGCCTCCAGCTAGTCTCTTTCTCATGGGGCGAAGAGTTCTTAGACCCGAGGGGTCATGCCTACCTAAGGCCTTCTGTCCCCTTTTAAACCATGCTCCGTATACCCAGGCCACCAGAATCCCCAGCTGAGTGGCCCTAAGCTGGCTTCCAGGAGCTGTAGCCCTCTTTCCAGATGTTTCTTCTTCAAGGTAGACCACACCACTGGTATATGCACCCTTGGACCCTAGGGATCGCCGAGGGACGGCTGCCTGCGGGAGAGGGGTGTGGGTGGAACCAAGTCTCAAAGGCTGGTGTGTGTGCCAACAGGAGCGTGAGGCTGCTGAGGGGGAGCCCAGGGAGGGACAGCAAGAGGACAGGCTGCAGTCTTGGGGCTGTTTGCTCCTGTGCTAGTACAACATTCTGAAGCGTCCAAGAATTCGAAATTCGAACCTCGCCTTCCATGTTGTTATGCAGATATATTTGTAGGAGAAGAGAACATATTTTGCTTACCGTATTTAATATATTCCGTAAACTAGATTTATAATGTGTAAATACTTAGACATACGCCATGTGGCCTCTGGGTACTGAGGGCCCTGCAAATACTAGGGGTCAACCCTAGGGGCCACAAACATATTTTGTTTGGTCTGCAGAGCATTTTGAAACTTGAGAGGTCTCGGGGCACCTGGGTGGCTTGGTTGGTTAAGCGTCCCACTTCAGCTCAGGTCACGCTCTCACGGTTTGTGAGTTCGAGCCTCGCGTCAGGCCCTCTGATGTGAAGCGTGGAGCCTACTTTGAATCCTCTGTCCCTCTCTCTCTCTCTGCTCTTCCCCTGCTCATGCTCTCTCTCTCTCAAAAACAAATAAGCATTTAAAAAAAGAAGAAGAAGAAAATTGGGAGATTTCATGTATAAATTCTGATCTGGGCTTTTCTTGACACATTGCAAGATATGGCAAGCCTGGGCCTGAACTCCCACATGGCCGCGTGGGATAGAACCGCAGGGCAGCTGTCCGCTTCAGACAGACAGCACTCCCTCCTCAGTTTGCCACACTCCCCACCACTCCTAACTGCCCTACGAGTGCTCAGCTTCATGTATCTACATTGCCTGCCTGAGCCATGGAGGCATTCGAGCAGGGATCTGTGGCCCACCAGCCCGAGGGAGCGATCCCTGTCACGTGTAGGAGGCCAGGACAGAGCCGGCAGGTGGGATCCAGGGTCAGAGCTCCGCGAGCTCGAACTTATTCGTAGCCGCCCCCCCAGTTTTCCTGCGAGGAGATGCAGTCAGCCCTAGCACTCCCCCGAGGCTCGGCCTGACGCTTTCTTGACCAGACTGATCAGAAAGGAGAAGCGGAACCGCCCGGGGTCATTAGAAAGTGCAGCATGAAAGAGGAAGAGCAGTCCTCATCGAGAGATGGGAGCCGTGCACGTGAGCTCTGCATTTCTAGTTCGGGCCCTGAATGTCATTCAGGAGATGTTCGGCCCAGGTCATGTGCTTTCTGCGGGGGTTTCTGGGGGAAAATCACAGTGCTAGAGGGGGGGAGGGGTGGGGAGGAACATCTCTGATTGGAAGGAAGCCTGCCCCAACCTCCCATGAGAGGCCAGGCCTTGGTGGAGCTGGCCGTAAAGAAAGCAGGGCCTAAAGTTCTGCTTCCTAAGAATGTGAAAGAAAAATGAATTCTCCCATCCAAGTACTAACCAGGCCCGACCCTGCTTAGCTTCCGAGATCAGACGAGATCGGGCGTGTTCAGGGTGGTATGGCCGTAGACAGAAAAATGAATTCTATACGATGCACGTAATGTCTGGAGTGACCATTGGCTTCTTTGCTCAGCCCGGGCTGAGAGGAAACTGACGAGAGGGATCCTGCTTGCTGCAGCCCCTCAGCACGTAACCTTTAGTCTACACCGAGTCCGTGTAGGAAGAGGAAGCCCCATTTACCAAGTTTTGTTAGGAGACCAAAGGTGAAAAAGACAGATTCTGCTAATAGCTGGGGACGGTCTTCTGGGCTGTCTCCAACAGGCTCTGAGTGCGGTTCCCACTCCCTGGGCATCCGCAGGCATCGGCTTCAGGGTCGAGGGGTCCAATGGTGGCATTGTGGCTTCGGAGGCCCTTGGGTTAGACTCCCCCATTAGACAGGCCACAAGGAGGTCTGGTGACCACGTGCTGGGATGCTGCTTTTCCAGGCCTCTGGAGAGGTTGGCCAGGCACAGTAGCCCAACGCCAGCGTGATCCCAGCGGGTAGGGGAGAGGGCAGGGGGGCCCAGCGCCGAGACCTGGCATCAAACCAGCCAGAGCTGTGGGCTGGCAGGCTCAGGAGGAGCTGCCCCTCTCTTTCCCTGGGGTCACCACCTCCCAAGATGGGTGCCAACAGGGAGACCACGGGCAGTGGTAGTCCTTCTGAAGGACCAAGGGGCGAGTTTGACATGGCTTTGGGAGGGGCTGAACCAGACACCTCCCGTGGCAATCCCTGTCACTACTGCCCCCGGCTGACTCAACAGAGGCTGCGTGTGTAGACAGTCCCCACTGTTGGGTAAGGCTGCAGCATGCAGGCCAGTGGGCACTCGATCTAGGGACCTATGAGAGCAGGGGAACCAGGATAGACCGGTTTCAGGCTCTGCCAAAACTGGTGAATTTGAAGACCTGAAGACAACTCTGTGTCAACGAGTCACTACTGCCCTCAAGCTGTGCTCAAAATGGCAGCCTGGAGAGCCTGATAGAGACAGGCAAAGCTGTGTGTGCTTTATCACAGCTTCTCGAGGGAGGTGGAGTCTAACAGGTTGCA
Organism: Paguma larvata; assembly: GCA_030068075.1. NCBI lineage: Eukaryota > Metazoa > Chordata > Mammalia > Carnivora > Viverridae > Paguma > Paguma larvata. Next base: position 22,721,806 of record CM057827.1, on the reverse strand, counting down.
TAGGTCTATTGGCAGGAAACTCCCCACGGACCCCAGACTCGTGCCCATGAGAGCACAAGGCAGCACTTTCCTGGGTTGCTCTTTGGGTCACTAGAACGCCTCGCACGGGGCCTGGCACGCGGCATCGTCCACGGCTGGTTGTCTGGGGGGAGCAGAGGAAGGGCAGCTGTAGAGGTAATAGTATCAACCTGAATGACATTCCTCGGAACGGCACCTTGCACTGGTCCTCCTCCCTGTCTGGAGAATGGCCTGCTGACAATCCAGGAAGCGGGAGGCAGTGAGGAATGGAAGGTCGATGGGAAGTTGAGGTGACTGGGGGAGGGAAACCAAGAAGACACCTACAAGGGAGGATTGAAGATGCTTTGGAAAAAACCCAACTCAGGGCTCCTGGGGGGCTCCGTGGGTTCAGTGCCCAACTTCGGCTCAGGTCACAATCTCACAGTTCGTGGGTTGGAGCCCCATGTCGGGCTCTGTGCTGACAGCTGAGCCTGGAGCCTGCTTCAGGTTCTGTGTCTCCCTCGCCCTCTGCCCCTCCCCCACTCACACTCTATCTCTAACAGAAACATTAAAAAAAATGAAAAATAAAAAATAAAAATACACCCAGCTTCCCAAGGAGGTTAACAAACCATGGAAAAGAAGAGATATTAGCAGGGTCTCCAGAGCTTTTCAGGGCTCTTGAGACCAAGAACAAAAGAAGGCCCCCGCCCCACAGAACCTCGGCTTCAAGGGACTGTGTAAAAGAAGAGAACTACTTGCCAAACTGCTTTCTTTTAAGAAATTTATTTAGAAAAATAACCATACCCTGCCCGCCTCCCTCTGTGCCATGGGACTTGGGCGTCATGTCGGATTTAACTCTGGATCGGGCCTCCCATCCACACGGGGGCCCAGCACTGCTGACAGGCGGCCACGGTGCTGGGTGACCTCACACCCTCTCAGCCGGTACAGTCTTGTGCTCACTCCTTGTCCGGGCCTCTGCCTCCGGGTCTCCGGAAGGAGAGAGGGCCCTGGCCACAGTCTGTGCGCCCCTCTTGAGGCCTGCCAGGGCAGCTGGGGCGGGGGGGTGGGGGGGCCCGTCCGCCCCCCCTCCCACCTCTCGAAACTCAGGGCTGGAAGCGAGGCGAGCTGACATGAGGCTGGTGGAAGGCGTGGGTGCCGTACACCACGTCGGGGGGCGAGGGCGTGCTGGCCGCCAGCACCGAGCACAGGGGCTCATGGCTGCTCAGCACCGACGTGAAATACTTCATCTCTTCTGTGAGCTGCTTGATCTCCTTGCGCAGAGCTGCGTTCTGTTTCTCCAGGTCCTCACTCTCCTGCAAGAAGAAAGGTTGGCATCAGAGGTCAGTGTTGAGGAAAGCACGAGATTGGAGGAGGGGGGACAGGAGGACTCGAGTAGGTTCTCATAGCACCGCCATGGGGACGGGCATTGGTGAATCTTTCTGCACACGTGTGTGCATGTGTGCACATGTATTGGCATGTGTCATATGTGAGTGGGGGGTGCGTCTCCGTATGCATGTGTATGTATAGACACTAGGTTGATCCTTTGAAATTGCTGGAATTTGTCTGTTTTGACCTGTAAAGATGGCGGTTCCACATGGTCTCAGCTAACAGATGTGCACACAGGAATGCGTGTGAGTACGCTCCTTTGTGCGTGTGCGTCTGTACAGGAGTCTCGGTGAGTGGGCACAGGGGTTGAGAGTGACAAGTGTAGGTGAGGGAAACTGGGTGTCAGGTTAGAGCCTGAAGAAACGAAGAGTTTGTGAGAACGGCTTAGTCTGATTTCACTCTTCTCCGCTCTGTGTTCTACCACGAGTTGTCCTGGTGCTCCCCGCGTCTGCTCTTAGACTTCCAGAGTCCGTGGTTAATTGTCTACTTACAGAGTCTAGAACATTTAGGGCGTTAACAAATATCAAATGGTCAAAATCCACCAGAGCGTTGGATCCCACTCCATTCTGCTCGCCCAAGAGCCTGGTTTACAGCACTCTGGGTGTGTCCCGCCCACGCGTGCATGCTTTTTTCCAGAAACGCCTTTCCCCTGTTGCTCAGGAGCACCCTCAGATACACGCTCATCAGGCAAACTCTGGGTCAAGAGCGCTGATTACTGATCGCATCATTAATTCATCAACAACTCCACTCGGCTAATTAGCGTTTACTGGAAAACAATGCTACCCAGGGGAATTGCCTTTCCAAAGTGATTTTAAGGTTCACGTTCCTTGAGTCAATCAAATAGATTGACTAATATAATCCTTGGTGCCACAGAGGAAGGGAAAAGGTCACTGGAGATGCAAATAAATTATATTTCAGCTCAAAAAGCCACATAATAGCTGGCATCCAGGTCTTAATTTTTCTAGTTCTGTTTGACATAGGTCAGCGTTTCCCAAGCTAGCCTTAACATTAGAATTAGTTTAAGGGCTGGTTACAGCTTCAGGCTCTTCTCGAAATCTAGAGATTTGAACTGAATGGGTTTGGGATTTGGAGTGAATTCTGGGAATTCACTGAGTTTTAAAAAAATTTATTAATTAAATAATTATTTTTATTTTATTTATTTTTAATTTTTATTTATTCATTAATTTTTTTGAGAGAGACGGAGTGCGAGAGGTGGAGGGCAGAGAGAGAGGGAGACCCAGCATCCGAAGCAGGCTCTGAGCTGTCGACGCATAGCCCGATGCGGGGCTGGAACTCACGAACCTCAAGATCGTGACCTGAGCTAAAGTTGAATGCTTAACCAGCTGAGCCACCCAGGCACCACGGGAATTCACGGAATTTTTAACAAGTGCCCCCTGGGTCATTCCAATGATCAGGCAAGTTTGCAAACAGGAGTTAAATACAATATTAGACTCATTTTAGTTAGCCAAGCACAAATCAAGTGCCTAATTGTTAAGCGCCTGACATACACTATGAACTCAAATGTCTGTTGATTGACTGGCTGATGACATCGGTTGCTGGCCTAGAAGGTGACTCAAAACGATGGTGGGCGGTGGGCAGACATAAGACAACCTGCCGTGTAAAAGACACCTACATAACCCATCGGGAGCATGAGCTGCAATGAGGGAGCTAGGTATGCTGCCAACAGCCTTCATCGATGAACCCGGGCTTTGTTTTGTAAGTGGTGGAGGAGGGAATGACTGGCCCTACCCATCGAGCCAGCTTCCAGCTGTTTGTGAGGGACGGATGCAAGCCTGCTCAGCCCTGGCCTGGCATTTCCTGTGTGTGGCTTTGAGCTAGAAAATGTACCTCGGTCAGTACCAAGGAAATCCCTGTCTCTAAAATGGGGGGGGTGGGGGGGGTGGGGGAGGGAGGGTGGGATACTCCCACCAACGATGGTGGAGTCAGAGGCGCTGGCTTCTTCCGCGAGGTACGGCCAGCTCTCACTTATCTTACCCTTTGGTTGTTGCCAGGCACGTCCCAGGGTCAGGGCATCCCCTCCTTACCGAAAGGTAAGAGAAAGCAACACATGAGACTGGGTGGGGGGTGGTGGGTAAGACGGGAACTGGGGGCCGGGAGTCCTGGCCCCTTCCTCTAGCCCTTTTCCTCGCCCCCTCTGAGAGTTTCCACTGGTGACAACGTTTACTGTAAATTCTGTGCTCTGAAGAGCCTGGGCAAACCCCGAGGCAGAAGGGAGGGGTAGGGTAGGCGGGCCGCAGGGACCAACCGCGCTCTGACCTTCTCCCCGCCTAGAGGCAGACCCAGCTTTCGGGAAGTGACAGCAGGTTCTTCCTCCCCAAGCAAGCTCTGCCGAGCTCTCTCTAGTTTTCTCTCCCTGCCCCCCCTGCCTTGCAGATCCCAGGGCTCTAGGCATGAGGCTTTGCAACTGCTGCTGCCTCTACCCAGAAAACAACCCCCTGTGACAAGAAACTCCATCTTTACCTCGGGAAGCAAGGCTGCTTCCTGCTGTAAAGCCCCAGAGAAAGCAGCGCTGCCAGCCCGGGGGCCACGCAGCCAGCCAGACACTGGCGAGAGGAAGAGTTTGACTTCCCTTGTAGAAGGAAGTGGCTGATCTGGGGGCCTCCTCCCAACATGTCCCCCCCCCCTCCTCCGCCATTGCTCCGTCCACTCTGACCCTTCCTGGGACAATCAGGCAGGCCCTGGAAGGGACTCACACAGGGACCACTGGCAAAGACTGTTAACTCGGAGGTACAAGGACCACATCTCCTGACTTCCCTTAACTTCCCAGGGGCAGCTAGAAATCTAGGACTCAGGGAGCGGGGAGGGGAGTGAACATCTGGGAAGGAAATGCTGGCCTCTCACACGCATGTCTTCTGCTGCTGTCAGGGAACAGTGAGCTGGCATTTGGGCTTCCCTGTAACCTGCTTTCCATTTTTTGAATTCACTTAGGGCCTTCAGGCTCCTCACGGTAACCCCGAGATGGACATGCTGAGGCCGGCTGTTACCATCATTCCCACTTTTCGGACGAGGCCAACTGAGACCTTGGGACAAACCTACCCCAACTACCCCCTCAGAATGATTACAGGGCTGGTGGCAGCAGCTGCTGGGAGGAAGGGCTTTGGAATTTACCTCAAGACATGTATTTTCTCAGAGGTTCAGACACTTTTAGCGATTGACCCAAAACCCCATAACCACAGAGGGGCAGAGCAGGGTTCGGCTCGAGGCTTTCCCGTCCTCGGCCCCATTCTTCTTCTAGCGCACCCAACGCTTCCCCCAAGAGACTGGTAACTTAAGTGACCAAAGGTCTTTGGAGATCACTAAGAAGTCTTCAACTGCCCTACGGTCTCCCAAGAGAACAGAGGTCTTGATTTTGGTGATCTTTAGACCACACACTGGAAGCCTGAGTCAGTCATACTTTCGAATCACTGAGCCGACCATCTACCTCATGCCCAGAGTTGGGAGGGAATCTTCTACCCAACTACTCTCATAGAGGGCTCCCTCAAGGCCAGACCTTCCTCCACAGGCAGAGTGTGGTCCAGAACACACAACGACGGTGGGCTCCATCAACAGTAACTGGGGACCGGGATCCTGGCTGGGGGAGCCCCATGATGCTTTTCCCTCTCTGGGCCCCAGTTCCTGTAAGAACGGGAAGACCGGACCACAACAGTGATGCTCAACCTTGGTCGCACATTGAGATCAGCAGGAACCCCTGGGGAGCCTGACCAGTACCGGTACCTGATTCTTGTAGAAGCGGTCTCGGGTGCAGCCTGGGCATTGGGTTGTTAAAAGCTCCCGCAGGATGCTAACGTACAGTGAACACTGACAACCATTAGAAGGAACCGTCAGCTTAGAAGATCTCCACGCCCTCTCCAACGCTCGAATATTTCAGACTCCAAACTGATTACCTAAGTGCATTAACCTCCAACCCCCACTTGTTGGGAAGGGGTGTGTGCGTCAGGGAGAAGGTTGTTGGTGGCAGAGGGATGGTAGACTCAATTTATATGAGAAAATTTAGTGGAAATCAAATTTTTTTTACTCAAAAGAGTAATCTAGCTTGACTTAATAACTAACATTTCTTTTATTTATTGATTGAATGGTACCAAGTATGGATCCCTTTTTACAGTTTTTTAGTCATTATTGTATTTCATCTTTGCCACAACCCTATATTGCAGAAGAGGACAATCTAAGGTACCGAGAAGTTAACTAACTAGTTCGATGTCACACAAGCTTGTAAGTTGCAGCAGTAGGACTTGAATGAGGCCATCTGGCTTCAGAGTCTGTGCCCACCACTTTCTCTTGCCTTTGACATCTGTTTACACTTAGGATGTTTGCTAATTGTCCTGTGAGGCCTCGGCCCTGTTGGCTCTCCAGTTTCATTTTGCTCTTTTCCCACTTCTTGCAAGTCCAGGCGGTAATGCTCACAATTCACCCTCACCTGTGAAGCTGCTTGATGCCAACCCTATCATGAACTACAAGCAGCTCGGGGGTGGTTAATGAAGAGGCTTCATGGGGGTGTGGGAACATTCTGGGAAATTCCCTACTGGAGGGGCTGAAAGGGGGTCACTCAAAGAGCTCTTGAATGATGGGGAATCCCCAGGCAGTTCCCTTACCCACAGGGAAGCCAGTTAGGACCAAGGCCAAGGATGGGCTCTGGCCCAAGGCTCTGGCAGGGACTCTCCAGGCATTCTAAGCAGGCCTTCGTCCTCCTTCCTGCCAGGTTCACTGGGTTAGCGCCTTGACTGTCTCCTTGAATTTGCTAATCGCAATTTCCAGAAGAGTGAAAATAGTCCCCGTGTGTACCTCCTCAAGAGAACATGTGTTCGTTTACCTATTGGGTGACTTTTTAGCCCCCACCTACACTCAAGTATGAGAGTCGTGTGTGAAGTTTATCCTTCCCGCTCAGCTGTGCTCGATCTCAGGCAGTTACCAACCCCCGTCCACCAGATGCAGATCCAGGGTGGAGCCCACCATCGCTGGAGAAGTCTGTGAACTGACAGGTAGGACCTTTCCGAAGCCATGGTAGGATGTATGCCTAGCCCTCCAACCGATCTGGGGAAATTTCTCACCCAATGAAGAGATCACTAAACCAGCAGGTCTTTGCACTGAATAATGTACAAGTCGGATTCTGGAGAAATTTTTACTTTCTTGCCATCCTAAACTCCTCCCCCTTGCTTTCCTCTAGAGAGGCTAGAGAAAGAATTCACCAAATGCTCAGCTTCCCTTGCAGCTAGGCATGACCATGTGACAGATTCTGACCAATAAGGTGTAAGCAGAAGCACCTGGGGGTGGAGCTTCCTTTCTAACTGAAAAAGCAAAGCCTCCTCAGGACAAAAGTCACCCTCCCTCAACACGGATTGATGCCTGGAGGTCTGGCAGCTATCTTGCAGCCTTGAGGGTGAAAGCCTCATACTGAGCATACCTGCAGAGACAGAGAGGGAGCTCGGGTAGCTTTGATAACATTGCTGCACTAGCCCTGGTCTGTCCACTTCGAACTCCCTGTGATATGACTCCTTCTATTACTCTAGCGGAATGCAATCCTGACTGGTATCTCAAGTTAGAAAGTTTATCACTAGCAAGCCCAGTTCCAAAACACAAACAACTGATAATTGCCATGACCACCAAGGTTTGAATCAATTTCTTTTTTTTCAACCTGCCAGGCGCCTGGGACAGTGTTGGGTATAAATGCCCCACAGCTGTCCCAAGCTCACTCCACGCATTCTACCCCATGCACCTGACAGGCCTCAAATGTCACCGCTCCCCAGTTCTCAAGCCTGGCTGCATACTGAAGTCACCGGAAGAGCTTCAGAAAATCTTAATTCCTGGACTGCACTCCTGTGAGAGATTCTACTTTGATTGTCCTGGAGTTGGTCCCGGGCATCGAGACTTTAAAAAATGCTTCCCAGGGGCACCCGGGTGGCTCAGTCAGTTAAGCATCCGACTCTTGATTTTGGCTCAGGTCATGATCTCCCAGTTTTGTGGGTTCGAGTCCCGCATTGGACTCTGAGCCCTGACCATGTGAGGCCTGCTTGGGATTCTCGCTCCCTCTCACTCTGCCCCTCCCCCACTTGCATTCTCTCTGTCACCCTCAAAATAAACAGACTTAAAAAAAGGCTTCCCAGGTGAGCTTAATGAGCAATCAGCTTGGGAATTGTGTTCATAGCTGATGCCTCTTTTTAAAAATGTAAGAATATAAATATAGGCAGTGTTTAATTTTTTTAAAATGTATTTTAGATATTTAAATTTTTATTTTATAATACATAGTGTAAATAGCATAAATGCAATACAAATAACTTTAGAGGGATGGGAGAATGTTTCTCAGTCTAAAGTATTTTCTGAAAGTAAGCGCTTACTTAAGGCAAAGGCCTTAGTATCCTGTTGCTCTTATATTTGGTGAAAACAATTTCAAGTCGCCCAGAACCGTTCATTTTTATGACGGAAGAGCCAAAGGTAGGGCATCTATTCGAAGCTCATCAATGATAACTTGATCCAACCAGTTGCCCTTTAGACTGTTGAGCTCCATGAGGGTCTAGCACTGCCTTCACTGCTTCGCCATCGTTGCCTAGGACAGTGCATGGCACATAGTAAGTGTTCAATAAAATCGTGTTGCTTGACTGCCAACATGAACTCTGTAAGAATTTACCAAACCCTGCTTACGGAGAGTCTACTATGTAAATCTGTGATGTCCGTGACATTTTCAAGGGAGCGTTTAACCAAGCATTTAATAGCTTTTATAGCTTCTACTTTATAACTAGGATAGTTACAAATAAGTGGAAGAGATTCACTTTTTAGAAAAGGCCCAAGTCAAATCTCCACTTAGCAACCCTTTTGTTCCGCAAACTGAACCCATGGGTGGGAGTAGCAGAATGAACCCCATCTTAGAAACTCTGCATGTAATTTCCTTAGCCCGAACTTGACTTCGCACATCCATACCGAACAAAGGAGACTTGAAAAGCCAGGACAGTGCTCTTAAATGTTTATAAACCGGAGAGTATTATTATGTACGAAAACATAATATATAATATGCTCCCCAATATAACATATTATATATTATGTTTTTGTATATAATAATACATCTGATATCTTCATCCGATTGATTTTTAGGAAAATGCCAAGCACTCTGCATTAAACAAATGAACAAATACAACCTTCTCCTCAATGCAAAACAAAACAGAATGAATGCCGTCTTGTTGTGCTTTTATATTTGCAGTCATTTAACTGTCAAACAACCCAGCGAGGCGCTCTTGCTTCCCATTTCATAGATCAGAATTTAGATTCAGATACATTCCCCAGGCAGATCTGAATTAGTTTTGTTGACTCCCCCCACCGCAGTCCCCGCCCCTACCCCTACCCCACCCCCATCTGGCTCCTGCTCCCTATATTATAATATATAATATGTTATATTGGGGAGCATATTATATGCTCCCTGCAGCATGCTCCTACTTGAGTTCCGTCTCATGGTCTCAGAGGCCTGGTCCCACAGGCATCTTTCCGGCCCTTGGCTGGCCGCATGCAGTTTGGCCTCGAGGCTCTGGTGAGTACACCTGTTCCTCAGATCCTCCCAGTCTCCTTCTGTGACCACTATCTGCCAGGGTTTCAGACAGACCTTCCTTGCTCACTGCCCCCACGCTGTCTGTCCCTTAGTTACGTTCAACATTGCACTATTTGATTTTTACTGAAGTACTCTTCACTTTATAAGCCTGTTCATTTATTTGCCTGTTTTCTTTTTTCAGTTTTTTTAACATTTATTTATTTTTGAGAGAAAGAGAGTGTGACTGGGAGAGGGGTAGAGAGAAAGGGAGACACAGTATCGGAAGCAGGCTCCAGGCTCTGAGCTGTCAGTGCAGAACCCAACGTGGGGCTCGAACTCACCAGCAATGAGATCATGACCTAAGCCAAAGTCAGACGCTTAGCCGACTGAGCCACCCAGGTGCCCCTATTTGCCTGTTTTCGAATGTGACTTCCAGTTGAAGGCAAGGCCCATGAAATCAGGGACTCTGTCTTGTCCCTGCTGTATTCTCAGTGCCTAGAACAAGCCATACCTGGCACCTAGGAGGCTAATACACACTCATGGAGCAGATGAATCACTTCTGCTAACATTGGATGTAGTACTGGGAATTTGGCCTTTGCTTACTACCCCTTCGGCAGTAAGGCGTGTTCTCATACCAGCCAAGTACCCAGAAAATACTTTGGTCAGAGGATCCTCCACTGCAAGAAACTGCATTTTGGCCCTAGGAATCCAGTCTACTCTGCGTGACTCTGAGCTTTATCTTACTTTTGAATTTTCATAGGAGCTCCAGGTCACCTTCCTTGGTTTCCTTCAACCAAGGGTGACAAGACGTGTAACGGGACAGTTCCAGCACACACCTGTTGTCCTGCCGTAATTCTTACTAGTACTCTTGTCACTTCCAAAAGTGTTCCCACCTGGAGGATAAATGCTAAGATTTACTGAAACTTGACCCTCAAATTCTAACTCAGTGGTATCATCTCTGTCCTTGTCCTCACTGTCCTCTGGAGTTCACTCAGATCTCTATTGACCATTTTCTTATGTTCTTAAGTAAATATATATATATATATATATACAGTATAACTACATTCAAAATACTTTAAAAAATAATCATACGCACCCATGACCCTAGTACTCTTAACACAACTCTTTCCGTTTGCACATGCCGCCATCTTGTCCTTTTTAAGAAACACAAACACTCATTTGTAGAAAATCTCAACCACTGTACATAATACAATTCATATTTTGCTTCGCGTTAACTTTGTCACCTCCACATAATCACCGTAATTGTCATTTTCGTTGGCTATGTCATCAAAGGGAGGATCCGCAATTCACCCAAAATGGTTTTTTAATGTTGGACATTTTGGTTGCTATCAAAATGTTGCTATTGTGAGTCATACTGCAGGGAACGTCTTGACGCATACCGGACTTTGTTCAGTTATGTCCCAGGATAAATTTGTAGGAGTGAGGTTAGCAGGGCAAGCGCACGACCGGTCTTGCAGTTCACAGTTGTACGGCAGTAAAAGGGTTACGTAAAATACATAATGTCGCCCGCAGTGAACACGTGTGTCTGTTTCACTATAACCCCATTGGCATTTAGGCGCTATAATTTTAAATAATTTATTTTGCCAATTAGCCTTTTGAAGGTTTCTTAATTTCATTGTAATGTGACAAGTTACTGATAACGAAGGAGGAAGAATTTTCTATGTGTCTGTTCCCTAGAACAGCATTCTCAACCAGGGGCAATTGTGCCCCCCAGGGGACATTGGACAAGGCCTGGAAATATTTTTCACAGGCATAGCTCGGGGGCGAGGCGCTGCTACTGGAATGTAGGGGTTAGATTTTACATTTTACAGCGCACGGCACACTCCTCCCCCAACGAAGAATTATGCAACTCGAAATGTCAATAGGGCCAAGGCTGAGAAGCCCTTAGCATATATCATTTTCACAATCAGAATAGAAGATGGGGTTATTTTCATCTTGGTAGGAAAAATGTTACGTAAGTTTTCTGTTCATAGCTTCTGCCTACTTACCTATTGGAGTCTTGATGTTTTTCTTAAAATTGTTCTTTCTATGGTATAAATATGAAATCTGCATTCATTTAATTCCATGCACGTATTTTCCCCAATGTGTTACTGTCCTTTTCACTTTGTATTGCAACTTTAAGACCTTTTTAACATAAAGGAACATTTAAACTTCAGCCCGTCTCAACCTGGGACTCTCTTTCTCATCTCTTGCTGCATATGCTAAAGATGGCGTAGGTCATTTAGGCCTTCTGGTTAAATGGTTAATGGTTTACTTCTTGGCTTACCCTTTATGGAAGGACAGTAAGAGCAACAGCTTCTGCATAATAAAGTCCTAGTCAACAAAGTGGCACAAATCAAAAGCAAATGGTGAGTAGGCATGCGGTTTGGGTTTTTGGGTGTCCTTGAGAAAGACCTCAGTGTCCCCCTTGGTTACATGGCAGGTCGATTTACGGCATCTCTGAGTTTTCTTTTAATTCTGTGATTCTATAAACAAGGGAATATGACCATAGTTATTGTTATACTCCCCACCCCCTCCCCAGCCCAGCTACCACGTGGACACTTAGCGATACTCTCTACATAAGGATATCCCACAGTCTGAAGGGGACTTTGCCCTGTGGAACCACTCCATGCCCCCTAGGAAACAGGTGCCAGACTGAGTCCTACAGAGGAAACTAAGAAAATCCCCAAGGAGTTTGGAAAAGGACTTTTTGGTGAGACATTCCCATTCTTTTCAAGGGAAAGAAGTTGGGGTGCTGCTGAGGAGAGCTTCGTGAAGATATCTGCTTGAATGGGCACTGTCAGTTCGGGACCTGGGACCATAAACTCCTTCGAATAGAAACTCTTTATAAAGTCAAGACTGGTACAGAGTTGGCCTCCTTTCAAATCTACCTCCCAAACTTAACCGCACAGACCCATCATCAGTGGTACAAGCATTTAGGGGTGGTAGATGGCCTTGACATGTTTTTCTTTCCCAAATGAAAATAGTCTACACTGTCGTTCTGATTTTTAAAATGGTACACGTTCATCACGATAAAAAAAATTTTTCAGAAAAATACTAGGGTCAGATAAGTTACTCAAAACTCACGACTCAGAAATAACCGCTATTAGCATTTTTGGAGAACATCTTTCCAGATATCTCTTTATGTATGGAAACATGTCCCAAACCCACAAATTTTACATGAATGGGATTGTTTCCTGCACACTCTTCATAACTCGCTATGTCATTGACAGCTTTTGGTGATACAGATATACATGGTCGTTTCTAGCAGTAGCATAAAATTCTAGTGTCTGCATGTATCATAACATGCTTAATCCACTACTGTTGGGCATCTGTCCGATTTTATAGTATGGATAAAGTGTTTACTGTTCATGATGAATTGAGCATCTTTGTGCGTTTTTTTCTTCAAACACTTGTAAATGGAATCGCCGTGCCAGAGTATTCTCATGCGAGATGTTAACATTTATGGCTACACAGCTTTCTTTAAAAAGGGTTTCAATGGATATGTTGATACATTGCACAGAGACTTTACTTTCTTGACGAGGCCTAATAATGCAGGAGGAAAAAGTGTGAATTTTGGAGGATGTTGCGTAAAGAATGGAAAAGCAAAGTCAGGAAGAGACTGAAGGAGGATATCAGAGAAGAGGAATACGACTTCATGAGGGTCCGAAGGAAAGAGGCAGTATAGCATGGTGGCTGGGGAGACAGGCTCTAAAGTCAGGCAGACCTAGTTACAAGCTGTGTGACCTTGGACAAATTGCTTAACCTACGAATTATGAAATAAGGTTTTTGTGCAGATTAAGTGAGATATTACAGGTAGAGCCATTAACACCCAACGCCTGGTACACAGTCATGTGTCTAATTAATGTTTTCAATAAAAAGAAATGCATAGCAACAGAGGGCCAAGAGAAATGCCTATTTTCCACAGCTGGCTCAGTGGTTTTCATTGAATTTTTTAAGGGCAGAACTAGCCAGACATTCCTTCTGCGTTTTGTTTTTTGTTTTTGACCTACGCCTTCTCTATGCAAATAATCCTTATGGAGCGGGGTCTTCCAGGGAGAAAGGAGAGAACTCCAGGAGTGAAAAAGAACCACACGAAGCTTTCTCTTCCAGTCCTCTCCAGAAAACCAAGAACAATCGTGTCATTCTAAGGAGGCCCGGGGGGGTGACATCTTTGCCGAGCTGCTTTTCCTCCGTGACTCAATCTGCCTCTGATTGTAAGTAACTTACTTCTCACGCATCAGCTCAAAGCTTCATTTCACGCACAATTTACACCCATGATGTTTGTTACACACGGCATTGAAGATAGACCCTGGAACCTGTAGGAGCCAGCCCCAGGAGAGCAACTTTCCCACCTCCAGCTCAGGGAGCACCCAAAGGTTCAGCTTTCGGATTTGGCCCTGTCCCTCTACCCTGCTTCCAGTTCCATTCTTGAGGCCAGATCTGACTTGTCAAAGGCATAGTTCTGGGTTAATACTACTGTCTGCCCACCATCTCTTCTACTTGTAGCCTTTTCATGAACAAAGCTTCTCAATTGGTCTCAACTTTCTTTTCTACTGACCCAGGACATTGACTCAAAATCCTTCAAGATGCTACAATCAACCAAGATGGGCACCCAAGTGACACTGATTTGCCACTCCCTATAGTGGGTGTCTAGTACTGCAGACATTAGGGTTACTCATTACAAATTCCCACGAAGAGTTGGTTCTCCCAAAGGACTGAGATATTTAGGTAAGATGCTCAAGAGACAAAATGTCACAGTCTTCCTGTTTGAAATCAAAATTAGGGGGCGCCTGGGTGGCTCAGTCGGTTGAGCGTCCGACTTTGGCTCATGTCATGATCTCGTGGTCCGTGAGTTTCGAGCCCCGCGTCGGGCTCTGTGCTGATCCATCAGCACAGAGCCCGGAGCCTGCTTCGGATTCTGTGTCTCCCGCTCTCTCTGCCCCTCCCCCACTCATGCTCTGTCTCTCTCTGTCTCAAAAATAAACATTAAAAAAAAGAAATCTAAATTAGAAAAGAACTCAACCTAAAGCATGTGTAGTTATGACTGAAGTTGAGAATGTAAATATGTACATTATAAAAAGAAAAGCACATGATAAAAGCATCCAAACTATATAAAAAAAAGGGGGAAAATGCAAAGTAACTCTCTTTTGCTTTAGACCTTTCATCTTACTCTTCAGAAACAAATATTAACTTTGGGGGGAAACCCATTTGAAAAATATTAAGTTCATACACATATGCACATGTATGTTTTTCTTTTTATTAAAAATACACATGGGAGCAAACTAGGTCCCACATTCACCCCCTTTTTAACTTAAGTGTATAGAAGCTTGATAGTCTTTTCAGATTAACACATCGATGTAACATTTTAACAACTCCGTAGTATTCCATTGAATGGACAGCCATAGTTTATTTCATTAGCTCCTTACCAGTGAATATTTAGCTTGTTTCCAGTCTTTACTGTCACAGACAATGCGGCAATGAGGGTCTTCACATGCCCATAATTGCGTGATCTGTAGGCATGTTTGTAAATAGACTCCCAGATGTAAAATTGCTGGCATTTTATATCTGAGTGAAATGAGTTACAGGGTATGTGCCCTTGTGATATGGATGGACTTCGAATGGAGTTGCACAGACATATTCCTCCTAGTAGCCTGCGGGGGTGCCTGCTTCTCCGTTGCCTTGGCAACGTCACATATTCACAACATGTTTTGTCTCCGCCGGTCTGGCAGGGAATCTTACTGTTGCTTGAATTGTCATTCCCCTAAGTGAGGTCTAGAAACTTTTCCATATTTATTTGCTATTTCTCTCTCTCTTTCTGTAAATTGCCCATTTACAATCATTGCTCATTTTTCTTTTGGGTTGGTAATCATTTTCTTATTCATGAGAGCTCTCATATGTGAAGCAAATATGCCCTTTTTGGGTCCTATGTATCGCAGATATTTCCCCCAGTCTGTGATTTGCCTTTGATTTTGCATATAGTATTTTGAGCTATATAGAAATTTTCACTTTTTATGTATAAGGGTGATGCATATCAGCTTTTTCCTTTATGGTTTCAGGGTTTTGTACTTTATCTGGAAAAGTCTTCATTCCAAAATAATTTTTCAATGCTTTTTTTTTTTTTTTTTTTTTTTTTTCAAATTTCTTTAGTGTGTGTGTGTGTGTGTGTGTGTGTGTGTTTAGGGGTTTTTTTTTTTTTACATTTAATCTGTGTGCATATTGTATGAGAAATGAAGACTCTAGCTTTCTTCCTCCCCAAATGGCTAGCCAGTTGTCCCAATTCTACTTGTTGACTAATTCAGCTTTCTTTCACTGCTCTGAAAAGCCATCACCATCAGTTTGCATTTGCTCTGGGGTCTAGTTTTTCGGAATTGACATATGTATTTGGGCCTTAAATTTCAGTTTGTTTGGGGGTCTCTTTCTATATTCCATTCTACCCAATGTTCTGTCTTTTCCACATCGTTTTGATTTCTATACTTATAATCAACTTTAATATCTTGTCAGGCTAATCTTCTTTAATTGCCCTCCTCTAAAATGTTCCTGAAACTGTCACCTGGTTGTTTTTCACTAAGAACTTGGAATAGCTAATCTAAGTCTCCTCTCACTGCCAGAAAGTCCTATAGGGTTTTTATTGAGATCACATTAAGTTAAATCAATAGATTTATTTAAGGAAAATTGCTATCTTTACATAAGGTGTATCTTTTCACTTATTTGAGTGGTTTTTTTTTAAATCACTTAGAATAATTTTAAGTTGTTAAAAATTAAACCCTGCATATTGTTTGTTAAATATATTCCTTCCTTCCATTTGCCATTGTTGGTGTTATATATGTATATGTAAAAATATGTATTTTTAAAAATATATATATTAATGTTTTTTAATGTTCATTTATTTTGAGAGAGAGTGTGAGCAGGGGAGGGGCAGGGAGAGAGGGAGAAAGAATCCCAAGCAGGCTCTGCGCTGTCAGCACAGAGCCCGACCCAGGCTCGATCACACAAATTGTGAGATCATGACCTGAGCTGAGACCAAGAGTTGGACACTTAACCAACTGAGCCCCCCAGGCGCTCTCATTGTTGGTATTATAAGCAGAATCTTTCCTCCCATTAAATTTTCTCATTGGTTATGGTTCACATACAGGAAAGTTTTACTTTTTTGCGTTCACTTCGAAAGCCGGCTGGATTTTCTTATCACTTATAATAGTTTTCAGCTGACTATCTCGAATCCCCTTCTCAGCTACTGATGTCTTTTGGAAATGAGCTGGGCCAGTAGGTAAATGAACTGGAATTTAAAGAAAAACTTTTAAAAAATAATTTAAGAAACATGAAAAAGGAAATGAACTGGTCACGAGGTGCTTTTCTCATCTTTAATCCATGCGTCTCCTGCGCCTAACAGATTCCGCAGTTGTCTGCGGGAGGAAAACAAGCGTAGTAGAGGCTTGTGTGGAAACACCCAACAAAAGAGAATTACAACAGAATGTCGACTCTGTTTGTTGATGTCACAAACATGAAAAGAAGCACCTGATCCGGTTTACAGGAGGGGGAGTCAAGGCCAGGGATGTTATAAAATGGGCCTAAGGTTTTTTTTTTAATATTTATTTATTTTTGAGACAGAGAGAGACAGAGCATGAGTGGGGGAGGGGTAGAGAGAGAGGGAGACACAGAATGTGAAGCAGGCTCCAGACTCTGAGCCATCAGCACAGAGCCTGACGCAGGGACTTGAACTCACGGACCTCGAGATCATGACCTGAGCCGAAGTCCGACGCTCAACCGACTGAGCCACCCAGGCGCCTCTAAAATGGGCCTGAGATTAAGCGATTGCGGAAAGAGGCTCCTTCCCTCCTCTGCTATTTTAAAAGCCATCAGCGTAGTGTTTGCGTGTAAGCCATTTATAGGATAGATACTAAAAACGGTAAATAGTAAGGATCCCGCACTCTCACTGCAGAAATGCAGTAATGCTCGTGGTATTTTAAGAGAGATAATAGTGGCAAAGCTGAAACCGAGAAAATGACATTGCCCAGCACATGAGGCTAGCACAGTGATACAGGCACGGCCCCTATTGGATACAGTACTCTCAGTAGCTGGCCTTTCAAACAGTGGTAGACAGGGTCTATGGCTATGTCTGAAGGCCAGAGAATGGTTCCAGAACCTCAGCATGTGCAGCCGAGCATGAGCTCAAGAGTACACCAGGCTCTCAGCCTTAAGAATGCTGGTGGTAAGCCAGAAGGTTTTCTACCTGAATCTCAAACAGAATTAAGAGGATAATGGATGGAGAAGGTCGGTGACTACATCTGAGAGGAAATGAATGTTTCAGACCACGACCAAACCCTCTATTTGACAGTGGCAGACTTATATTACGTTGCTGCCAAAAGCTTTTACCTGAAGTCAAGAACCGAGTTGCACTGGCCGTAACCCCCAGGCTAGCTACGTAAACCTGTGTGATCTATTCACTGGGCAAAAAGGGAACGGGACCACTGTGGTGCTGGAAAGAAAGGAATGGGGAGGAGTGTGTCTCCAGATGTAGGGAAGATAGGAAGGAACATTCGAGAGACTGAGACTTGGAGATGTGGGTGTGGACGTGGCGACTGCATGACGTGGGGACTCCGTGCACCCCAAGCCCCAGAGATTCTCTCACATCGGCCGTGGCTAGTATAATCAAGAGATGGGCTGAATCTTCTGGTTCTGACTCTGGTCTTACAGAGAGAGAGAGAGAGAGAGAGAGAGACAGCTGTGTCCCTTGAAAACGTTGCCATAGCGAAGAACATATATGCCCCACTCATTGATGTGTCCCCCTGGGCTTGAACCAGTGGGTTAAATTTACAGGGAAACAGTGGTGCAGCTCACAGGGAGGACCCCTCTGCTCCTATCAGGAGGGAAGGAGCTCTCCGACGGAAGTGAGCAGGCAGACGTTGGGGACAATTTTGGCGGTGGGGGAGGGGGCAGGCCCCCAAAGTGTGTCTGAACTTTCCAGCCCTTAAGAAATCTCTCGGCCATGAGATGCTGCAATGTATATATAATCTTAGTTTTGATTATTTAGCTTGCTATAATAATAATATTATTAATATTACTCTTACTATACTTAACATTTTTTAGTATTAGATGCCAGGCAGTGTGTTGAGCTTTTGAGATGCACTATCTCTCTGAGGCAGTTACTGTCATTTCCCATTCTATTGATAGGAAAACTAAGTCTAAGGGAGGTTACCAGCATCTCTAGGATTGATCACGCAGATAGCAAGTGGCAGAGCTGAGATTCGAACCCTGTGCTTCTGACTGCACAGCCACTGAGATAGACTTAATTTCTACTTTTTTTTTTTTTTTTTTTTTTTTTACTATTGCAAATGTCTAAAGCTTATAGCAGTTTTATAGCCTCAGGACATTGTCTCTTATACAAAAAGGAAGGACTTTATCCTTTCCCATTTTTTCGATGTTTATTTTTTTAAGAGACAGAGAGATAGAGTGTGAGAGGGGCAGAGAGAGAGGGAGACACAGAATCCGAAGCAGGCTCCAGGCTCTGAGCCTGTCAGCACAGAGCCCCACGCGGGGCTCAAAGTCACAAACTGTGAGATCATGACCTGAGCCGAAGTCGGACGCTCCACCGACGGAGCCACCCAGGCATGCCTATCCTTTTCAATTTTTATTTGTTTGTTTGCTTGCCCTCAAGAATATCGAATTCGAATCAGAATCTGATAAAGACAAGTGCATGATCATAGATTTTCCAGCTGAAAACAGTAAACTGGAGTGGGCTAAGAGCCTAAGCCATGATGAAATCACAGAGAACATGTAAGTACCGGGGTCACCGACAACTTAACACTTAGATGGCTGACCAGAATTATCAGAGAGAAGAAAGAATTTGGTGTTCGTTCGTTGTTTTTTTTCAATTCAACGAATATTTAAGGACTTAAAACTAGGTAGGAATGCAACGGAAGATAGGCTGAATACATTTCTTATAAAACACAAAATTCAGAGATGTTGGTGCAGACTTTCTCTGCTTCCTTACCAAACTACAAGAAGCATCTTCTCCCCCCCCCAAAACTACATCTTACTCTTTCTTGATAAAATTAAACCAACTATTCTAACTGGGCTGATTGCCGTGGTAATCTTTCAAATAAACACGAGCATACTTATTTTGGGTACCAATCTCCCTTTTCACGGCGGAAAGGAATTATTAGGACGCTGGAGGTTCGGGAATGGTTCAGGAGGAAGGATAGGAAGGCTGAGCCGCTAGAGGAAGGGAAGGGGGGGGGATGGAAGAGGAAGGAGCCAGTGGAGAAAGAGGTGGTGGACCGAGGACCAAGGGGAGAGGCAGAATGAAGAAAGGGAAGGCGGGCAGGTATGGAGACAAGGAGGGGACACTGCGGGCACACCGCCAGAATCCAGAAACATTGGTCAGAACCTCGCTCCGCTGGTGGGATTGCAGTTCAGCATCACCCGAGGCTCTTGCTCAAGCCAGGGGTCAGGGCCTGCTCTAGAAAGTTCCAGACTGGAGGCAACTCAGTCAGGACAGTGACCATCCCAGATAAGTGTACTTGAAACTGCCGCCTCACAGACCCCTTGGGATCTCATGAAAGGTATTTCAAATTAAAACCTTAACGAAGTTCAAGACAGTGGCAGAGTAAGGTGGAGCCCCCTATGGACGTCCTAGCCCCAAATGCGAGGACCAGGGTGGCTGCCAGCTGGCGTCCTCGGGGATGGGACCGTATGTGAACCTGACACTGGGGATAGCGGGCTCTCCCAAAGTGCTTAACACCTTGTAAATTCCTCCCAAAGACGGTCCTGCCCTCCTGCAGGGAGGGGAGCGCTGCAGAGGCACGAAGCGCTCTCTGGCTGCTCCATTCTCGTACCTCCCGGCCCTCCTCCGGGCCTCACGCGATCTCGTTTATACTTCGCGCCCTCTCGGGGGTCAGGAGGGAGGGCTCATTTTTCTATCGGCACCATGGCGCATGCCCTGCTGCAAAATGTTCTCCATACGCCCATGGGAGAGCCTCTCCTCCACACCGCACCCCTCAGCCCTACCCCACCACTCCCCCCAAACCCCCGACACACACATCCCCATGCAGACAGACTCGAAGCTGTGGTCCAAGCACCCAGGAGCAGCGGGGAGCAGAGCCCAAGGCTCGAGAGAATGAAGAAAGCTCTGAACACTCACCAAGTGCAAGGTGTCAGCCTTCTGTGTCTGCCTCTGTCGGCTCTTCTGGGCGGCAATGCGATTCTTCTCCCTTCTCTGAACTTTTCGCACGTCGTCTGAGGGGTCCTGGGAGGCAGACAAGATGGGGACTGGGTGAGTGCGCCCCTCTCTTCTGACTTCAAGCAGGTTCTCATGCCGTTTGGCATCCGTCCGTCCATCCTTGTATTTCTTCATCTTTTCATTTGCCCATTCGACCCCTACTTACCAAGAGGCTGAGCCCAGAGGAGACCCCTTCCTCACACGCTGTCACACCCCCTTACATCTGTAGAGGTATTTTGGCCAAAAGCTACAGGAAGAAGAAAAAGACCCTGGGGCCTAGACAGGGCTGTATTTGGAAAAACTTGGTTAAGGCGATGAAGTGTGTTTTATCACCTCTCCTCCTCTTCAGGGCTGCTCCACCCTTACTCTTTTTGGCCTAGAATTTTCTTGCTGTTTTTATTCAAAGCTTCGTTGACACCTCCGATGTGCCAGCTTCTGTGAACACGCTTTTTCAGGGGTGCTCTGGCTTTTTAAAAAATTTTTTAAATGTCTATTTATTTTTGAGAGAGAGAGAGAGAGAAAAAGTAAGTGGGAAAGAGGTGGAGAGAGAGAGAGACACAGCATCCGAAGCAGGCTCCAGGCTCTGAGCTGTCGGCACAGAGCCCCACGCGGGGCTCCAACCCACAAACCGTGAGATCGTGACCTGAGCCGAAGTCGGACGCTCAACCGACGGAGCCACCCAGGCGCCCCAGAGGTGCTCTTGCTTAATTCCTCAATTCTGTGAAGTTGATATTATCGTTTCTATCGTATATTCGAGGAAACTGAGGCTCAAAGGGCTTGCCGGAGAGCTCACGCTAAGCTAGGACTTATGTCTGCTGCTGCTAAGCCTGACGCCTTTCCAAGCCACTCCCCGCCCCTCACTGGTTTGTATCCATGCGTCTCTGCCACATGGCTGGGCTGAGGTCCCGTCCCAGATCTGCCTCTCTTTCCCCCTGCATTCCCTTCATTATGCCCAGTGACCTTGACATTCCCCATGGCTCTGAGCACGGCGCCTAATACAAACCAGAGGCCGAGAACAGCTTTAATGGTGGAGGTCACCTGCTGTGGCAGGTTGTTGATGGGTGCTTGGGAGGACAAGAGGACCTCTCAGTGCACCCCACAGGTGGGCATGTCCTCTACTTGAGCAGAGAGGTGAGCTCCAGCTGTCCCCCAGATACTGTGGGATCAGTGTAGGAGTCTGGGGAAAACCCTTCCACCACGCCTACCCTGTCCCCTCTCAGGCCCGCCCAGGACAGAGGGGCACTGTTCCCGGGGCAAGACTCTGTGCTCTCCACGCGTGTCTCCCCAGCACGCCCAACCCTTCCCGGCCACCGCAGTAGGAGGGCATGGGGTTGCATGGGAAGGAAGTGCTCCTCTCTAAGGGGCGTGGAGGACCAGATTACCATGGAAGCCATGAGTAATTTCCTTCCCAAGAAGAGGACAGACTTCCAGGCAGCCTGAGCCACCCTGATACCATCTGGACCAGAGGGCTGCACTGTTTGCCCTCTAGAAGGCTCCACCAGGACTTCTCCCAACCTGCTGCTCTTCAGGACAGACGCTGTATTATACGTTTATACACTTTTGTTTCGGCTGCAGCATCTTGAAAGCCCTCTTGGATATCTATGCTAAGGAAAGAATGTGGTTTTTAAACCACAGGGGTGGGGAAAGAAACTTCAATCCCTCGACGTATTGGGTGAGAATGAAGAAGCCTTTCTATAGAGAGGGATGTCAAGGGATGCGGTGAAGAGAAGGCTCCAAAAGTTTGGGGGCGGGGCGACTGGGGGGCTCAGTGGGTTAAGCAGCAGACTCTTGGTTTGGGCTCAGGTCATGATCTTGCAGTTTATGGGATTGAGACCCGCGTCGGGTTCCACACTGATGGCCAGCAGAGCCAGCTTCTGATTCTCTCTCTCTCCCCCTCTCTCTGCCCCTCCCCAGCTCATGGTCACACGCTCTCCCAAAATAAATAAATACACTTAAAAAAAATTAAAACACGGAAAGAGTCCCCCGTTTTTCGGCAACCCTCGAGTTGAAAATTTTGACTGAGAAGTCACAATCTAGATTCCAAAACGCTCCCAGACTCTCCACCCTGGTCGCTCCGGTTTCCCCAGAGCTGAGCCGAGCTGAGCTGGTGGTGTCTCCAGCAAGCTCCAGCACTGCCTCCTGATTGATTCTTTCCCCCTGCCCGGCAGCCACCGGGGAGAGGGGCTTTGGCGACAGCCCCAGCATCCCTGTCCACCGGCTGCGCTGGCAGCAGGCGCAGGGCCCCTGTAGATTCTTCTGCGTCCGCCTGGCTTCCTCCTCCTTCTAACCTGCTCTTTTTTCTTTCTTTTTTTTTTTTTTTTGCTTTTCCCTGCCGCTTCTCTCTCTGGCCCTGCTGGCCTCCTCCCGCAAAACCTCACGCCTGGGCTGGGCATGCCGGCGGCCTCTGCGGTGCTCTGCCCCTCGGGGTTCTCCTGCCTTGGAGAAAGGTGGCCCCTGTCCTTTGAGAGACCGGGGTTCTTTGATGCACCTTGTCCTCCTGGCTTCCTAGAAAGCCTCATGGGGGTGAGGGCCCAGGCGGTGGGCCCCGTCCGGAACCCAGAGGGCAAGGGGCCGAGGCGGGAGGGGTGCGGGAAGAGGGTCCAGTGCCAACGGGCACAGCCTGATCGCAAATACCACATCATAAGTCTGACAGAATACTCCTGCCACCAGCCACTTCCTCGCTCCCGGGCTCCCCGGGCAGGCCAAGGAGGCCCGGCCCTCCTCCTGCCCCCCGACCCCGCAGCATCAGAAGGGGGGTTGCAGGGAAAGGGGGACTCTACCTGTTTGCCGGGGGGAGGAGAGCGGCTGAAGCTGGAGTCGCTGCTGTCGGAGCTGTGAGGCATGGCTGCGGTCTTCCGGGCTCTCCACACGGCCCCCCGGACGCCTGTGGGCTCTCTTGTCACCAGCTGGCCTCCCTTCCTGACTGCTCCCAGGCCGCCAGCCCACCCCCCTGCGCAGGTCCCTCCTCTGCCCGCCCTGCAGCCACCTCTGACCCCCGCGTCCTCCTCACTCTGGGGTGCAGAGGCACTGCTCCCCACAGGGACATGTCGCTCGCTTTGGGGCTCGTGCGCGCGCTCTCTCTCTCTTGTGGTTTCTGGTAACTCACACTGGAAGTCACATGGGCGGAAACTTAAACAAGTTAGAAGTTAATTTGAGAGAAAATACATATCTGGGAAAAGACCCACAGAATTGTATGAAAGGAAGAAAAAAAAAATACACAAAACCCCAGATACCTTCCGACTGTTTGAAAGGCAGAACAGCTCTCTTCTATTGATGAAGATAAAAGAGAAAAACAGCCGAGGCAGGGAAAAACCCCAGCCAGAATTAGCAAGTCCGTCTCCTGTCAACAGGGCAGAAAGGAGAGGGAAACAGTTTCCACTGTCGGCCGGCTTGAGTTTTCAACCAAAATAAAGCAACAAGACTGGGATTTCTTTCTGGGTTTTACCCGAAAGCAGTTACCCATCCCATCCTGTGACAGGCCTCCCTCACCCCCTGCAGCCTGGTCCTTTCCTGACCGCCAAACAGAAGAGGGCCAGGCTCCGGAGGTGATGTTCCAAACGGCCATGCGTCACCTACGCCTCTTAGCAGCAGGCTGTCTTTAGGGAAGAGAGGCCTCTCATGTGAAGGGTCTTTCAAGGGCTCACGATGGACTTTGATGCTTAATGATTCAAGAAGGTCGCCAGGTCAAAGCCCAGATTGGAAGAACAGTAAGAAGTCATGAAATGAGCACCATACTTGGAGTCACCCCGACTGGGATTTGCATCCTAGCTTTAGCAGAAAGCTGGTGGCCCCGGGGTAGCTCCCTTGAGCTCTGTGTTCCTCACTATCTCCATCTGTGAGTGGAGAGCGTAAAAACCCGCCCTGCCCACCTCTCGGGGCTGTTTCCAGAAGCAAAATGATAGCAGGGATTAGAATGCCCCTAGCCGACTGTGAAAACACTCAAGCCATGCTGTGAAGACAGGTGTTACTTGCGGTGTTATCAGCCTTGCTGCCAGCGTTTGCAGAGTTCTCAGCTAGCAAGCCGACCGGCACCTGGGCATTGTGGCTTTTTTCAAAGCCCTCGCTTTATTCCCTGTATGGCTCAAAGCCAAACGCCTGCCTTTGCCTGGTCAGGATTCACAGGAAGAATGTCCCCCCCAAGGGTTTCGCATCCACTGGCTGGATTTCTGTCCTAAGACCATATTGTCCTCAGGGTAAATTGGGCAAAACAAAATTCCTTCCCATCGGAGTGGACAGGCAGGCGGTAAATACATCAGAAGGTGACAAGTGCTGTGGAGAAAAATAAAGCCGGTGGGGGGTAGGGAATTGGGGGGGGGTCAGTGGTTGCTGTTTCTACAGGGTGGTAAGAAAGGTCCTACTGAAAGAGGGGGCGTCTGACCAGTGACTTGAAGGAAAGGAAGGAAGGGAGGGAACATTCCAGCAAAGACTGGAGGTGTGAGTGTTTGGTGTGTTCGAGGAGAAGCGAAGAAGCAGTGAGCAGCAGGCAGCAGGGCGAGGTCAGGTCGGGCCTTGGAGGCCGCTATGAAGATTGGGGCTTTGTTCTGAAAGAAATGGGGAGTCTCAGGAATAACACCTTCCCACCTCCACTCTGTGATTCTCTACCTCAGCCACGATTAGTTTCCTTCGGAGCACCTACCCAATTTTCTACTCATTTTACTGGTTTATTTACTTCATTTTTAGAGTTAGTACTTGGACTTGTCCCCTAAACCAGATGGTGAGTCGGTTTGCTTCTGCTACCTAGCAAGCCACGAAAAAATCCAAGGGCTTTCAAAAACAACCATTTCTTTAGCTCCTGAGTCCGTGGGTCATCTGGAAGGCTCTTCTGGCAGAGGCTGGGCAGGGCTGATCTGAGCGGGGCTCCGTCTGTGTCCTCAGACAGCGGGTGGGCTGGCCGATCATCCCATGGCCTCACCTGGGCCGGCTCTGCTCCCCGGGGTCTCTCCTCGCCCCAGCCGGCTCGGTCCTCCAGCCGTTGCAGGGTTCCAAGAGGAAGCGCAGAGGCATTCGAACCTCCCGAGGCCTGGGCTCAGAACTGGCACGGTGTTCCTTCGGCCACATTCTACTGGACAAAGAAAGTCCCAAGGCCGGCCCAGATTTAGCGGCTTGAGAAACAGACCTCACCTCTGATAAGAGGGATTTAAAGAATCGTGGCCATTTCCACAATTTCCCACTGGCAAGGAGCCCTCGGAGGTTTTCAAGCAGAGGAGCGATGAGCCCTAACTTGGGTAGAGATTCTGGCTCGCCCTCTAACACACCGAACGAGATCTGTCAGGGTGCCGTTGGGATGGTACTGTAGGGGAGCAAAGCAGAAGTAGGGAGACCAGCCACGATCACGGCATTGGATAACGCAGGCCGAAGGTGTTGGTGGCATACATAGACGAGTGAAGCAGAGACAAAGGTGTTAGGAAGAGAGCCGCGTAAAAACCAACGACTGTGCCTTTCCTGTTCACAGTCACATGCTCAGTGCCTGGAGTTGCCTAATCAGTAGTTGTCAAGTGAATAATGTATGAATGAATTCCTCAGAACGTTGCTCAGCCTTGGGCACTGACCCTGACCTGCGTTGTTCTAGATGCTTTCTCACCCTTAGTGTATAGAAAGCTCTATGAGGACAAAAACGGTCATATTTATGTTTTATTCAGTTTAATTTCACGTTTATTAATACCTATTACATAGCAGGACTCAGAAAAAGGAATAACACAGAGGCCCTGTCCTCATAGAAAGAAGGGGGAGCAGTCGGCCACACAGATTATTGTGTTATAATGTTCAGATGAAGTCCTTTGCTCTTTGACCACTCTACCATTCGATAGCAAATACTTGTTGAATGAATGATTGCTTGAATCTGTGGTTCCAAATCAACATACTGAGTTAGTATTTAACGGAGACTGTGGAAAAGAAAAAAATGGAAAATTAGCTCTTATGTAGAAAAGGCGGTCTCTTTCAATAGTCTTGACTATAAATTATTTTTACGTATTTAAGATGAAAGAATAGACACTTGTGTATCCACCATTAAGCTAAGGAAATAAATTATGAATAGAGCTGAAGTCCCCTGTATATCCCTTCCTAACCTCATTCCCTCCCCACTCAGGTAACCATTTTCCAGAATATGCTCTTAATATTCCCATATAGTTCTCTATACTTGAACATATGTCTACATACACCCGAAGCAATACATAGTGTTGCATGCATGATTTTAAGCCTTTTATATTGTCAATATTTTTCCACTTAATTTTTATGTTTTATTCCTCAGTATCTGAAAGGCCGTGACAAAGCTTGGGATACAGGCACGCCCCTGAGATTATTCTGGAGAGCTCCACGAAGCCACTGAGTAACAGCTGTACCCCAGCCAGCATCAGCTCAGTCAACATCAGCCCGAAGCCTCGGGACAGTGCTAAGGTAACAGTTATTCGACAGTTAAATCCCTGATGCTGACAACGTAACACATCTCAAGACAGCTGTTGGCCCACGCGTGGTACAATTTAGAAAACAGTGCCACCTCTTGGTAGCCAATCTCAGGCCAAAGGACATGGACTGGTGAGCCCGTATTTGACTTGCAAGGTCGGGGCTCTTGAACAGTGAACAGTTCGCACAACTGTGCCCTGCCATCCTTGCTATATATCACTCACTATTGAAGAGAGCGGTTTTAAATTTTATGTCCAAATGGCAGCTCTGCCTTAGTTTGAAGCTAAGTTCTCTTTTTCTGTAAATCAATGGACAGATACCGGGTTAAAGATAGCTGCCCTGGCCTTCTGCCGATTGTGGACCGCTGATAAGAAATACAATTGCTGAGTATTCTGTTTTGCTTACTGTTTGCTGCAAACATTGTAAAACTTTTTCTGAGTCTAGTCTGACATGTATTAGTTTGAGTATCTGGCATTTCTCACTTCTGTAACCTTGCTTCCCTCACATTCTTCCCCTTCCCCCTTTTCTGATATGTATTAGAATAAATAACTAACTTTTTCACATAACGGACAGAGACTTCCTGCCAAAGAGCAAACAAAGAAACTCCAATCAGAGGGCAGCATATGTTCTTATTTCAAATATCGACCAATCAGTCACCCTATAACCTGAAACCTTCTTATACTATTTGTCTCTGTCTATAAAAACGCTGTACCAACCATGTTCGAGGCCTTTTTGCATTACTGGCAGCAGTATGCGAAAGGACCGGGATCGATCCTGAAATAAAACGACCCTTGCCGCTTGGCTTTGACTTTCGACTCTGGTGGTCTCTTGTGGGGGGATTCGAGAATTCGGGCACAACGACTATGTGCCCAGACGCGTAAATGAACTCATTTAATTCTCACGATAGTCGTAGGAGATAATATTTCCTCCCATTTTACGGATGTGAAATCCTGAGGCACAGAGAAGTTAAGTAACTTTTGCAAGGTCACACGTGGCAGCTGACCTCCCCAGCACGATCAATCCGAGAGAGAGAGAGAGAAGGGGAGAGAGAGAGAGGAGGAGGAGGAGGGTGTGGCAGTGCCTTTTTCTGACCCAGTCTCCCAAAGCTTCTGCTTTGTTATATTGGGTGGAGTGAGACCTAAGTCGAGCCCGCACACGAGGGGGGCCAAAGGAGCCTCCGTCTCTCGAAGGGAGGAATAGTCAACATCTTACACACATTTCTGAAAACCACCACACTTCCCATATTTGAGGGGACGCCTAGCTGGGTGCAAGCAGCCACCGTGAGACCAGGCGGGAGTCAAAGGGCACCGTCTTGCTCCTAGCTCTGCATCCAATTCACTTTATGACTCCAGGAAGGCCCCTTTCCCTCTCCCCGGGGGGAAAGCTGGTGGAAGCGAATGGGAGAGGGGAGGAAGTGCTGGAGTCCACTTTGTGCATCTAAGCTCGGCAAAGGAGAAAACCCCGCCTCATTAGCTCACGACTGCCTTTTCTCCGGTTGAGAGCGGCAGACCGTGGCCAGGCTGGCCCACGAGCCCGGTTCTCCACTTATCAGCTGGGGACCTTGAGGTTCCGTTATGTAACCTGCCCGTGCCTCGATTTCCACATCTGTAAAATGGGAGACTATCACATGCCCAATCTCACAGAGTGATTACAAGGAATGAAGTAAATTCGGATCGGTCTAGTTCTTGGGACGGCACTACGGGATCTGAGTCTTTGTTAAACAAACATACTTGTGTGGCTCTAATGAAACGTGATTCGCCGAGAGCCCTGGGGCAGGCTGCTTTCGGGAGTACGTGGAGATGATTTCTAACCAAGGATGACCTATGTGACAACCTGGACGGCACGGCGCCCACCGGTCAGAACAGATCCCGGACGCTGCAGCGCCGAGCAGATGTACCCTTTGAGGTGCTGGCTCAGGGGAGGTGGGAAAGGGGGTGGTCCTGAAGGAGGAGGGGAAAGGGGCAGTGGGGGGAGGGAGAACGCTAAGGATTTAGGGGAGCAGCTACGTGCCAGTCTCTATGTCCGCGTTTTAACAAACATGTCACAACACCAGTGCCTATTGGATCGGCCTTGTTTCGAATGAGCAGGTTGCGTTATAGCTAAACGGGCTTCTTGAGGTCATTGGAAACAGGGGTGCCGAGTGCCACAAACTTGCTGCCTTCCTCCCCGTTCCGTTCTCCTGTCCCTTTGCGCTTCCCGGTGCCAGGACAAACATATACCGCTGACCCTTAGAACAACACGGCCTTGAACTGCGAGAGTTCACCTACGTGCAGATTTTTGGGATACAGTCTAGCACTGTAAATGTATTTTCTCTTCCTTATGATCTTTTATTTTTTTTAATGTTTATTTTTGAGAGAGGAAGAGAGAGAGAGAGAGAGCATGAGTAGGGGAGGGGCAGAGAAAGAGAGAGAGGGAGACACAGAATTTGAACAGGTTTCAGACTCTGAGCTGTCCGCACAGAGCCCGACACCAGGCTCGAAGTCATGAACCACGAGATGGTGACCTGAAGTCAGATGCTTAACTGACTGAGCCACCCAGGCGCCCCTTCCTTATGATCTTTTAAATAACACTTTCTTTTCTCTAGCTTGCTTTATTGCTAGCCCACGGTATATGGTATGTGTAACACGACAGATGGGGTGTTCATAGGCTGTTTATCCGCAACAGATGCTGGTCAACAGATGCTATTAGTGGTTAAGTTTCGGGGGAGTCAGAAGTTATATGTGGATTTTTGACCGGACAGGAAGGCGGCACCCCTAACCCCAAAGTTATTCAAGGGACTCGACTTCAGTCCAATACCTGCGGACTTAGCTCATTTTCAAGACTCTGAGACCTAACTGACCCCGTGCTTTATGAGAGTAGGCTTGCTGTGACCAAATCACAAAGAAATGGGTTAAAACGGAGGAACCGAGCAGGGCAGAAACCTCTCGAGCGGTGCGGCTCCCCCTGCGGGGTGGGGGGCTGCCTGTAGAACTAGGTACTTTTCCATCAGGAGAGTCATTTCAGAAGTCAGGCTTCCCTCCCTTGGAAGGAGGTGCGAAATCTCCCAAGGCCGAAAAGCAGGAAGGAAACCCGCGCTGGGGACCTGCCCTCAGAAGTTCTGGCCTGAGCTCGGGTATTTTTAAAAAGCTCCCCGAGGTTGTTCTCACGGGCTGCTCTCTGAGTCGGGGAAGTCTGGGAGCACGGTTCTGTAAGGAGCCCAGGTAGGGTTCCTGACCCGGGAGGAAGAGACGCCCCTGGCTCTCTCCTCTCCATTCACTCTCTCAGCTGCCCAGGAACCCACGGACACCAACCAGATTCCAGCACCCTGAAGTTACCTGGCTCCAAATCCGCTCTCGTCCCCTGCTCTGAGCTGGTACTTAACCCCCAGAGGCTAGTCCACCGAAGCATGCAACGCAAGACCGGGGCCCTGCAGGGGGACTCCGGGTCAGGAAGCCTTAGCAGCCCTCCCCCGTCCTGGGGGCCCTGGCTGCATGTCGTCCCTGTGCCTTTTCCACTGAGAGGCAGTTCAATTAATTCCCCAAGAGCCCACTCTCCGAGTTAGTATAGACTAGACGCTAGGAGAAGAAAGGAAAGAATCTCCTGAGAGAGCAAGCGAAGGCCCCCAGGCTCCCCGAGGGCCCACGCAGAGGTGGCTCGGGGCTGGGGGAGGAGGTGGGCGGGAGGAGTTCCCGTCAGGCACTGCCCACCCCTCAGGCTGTCCCCCACCCGGGTCACAGCTCCCAGGTCATCACCGCTCCAGGCCTAGGCCATGAATGCATTAATACTAAACCCACTCTTCCCGCCCCCAGTTCCATCTGATGCCATTTTGAGGGCCAGATGGTGGATGTGTCACCTCTGAAATCTGAAGGGTTGATTGCCACTTTTATTTATTTGACTTAAATAATAAAAATCCCCTAGCTGTCTTAATATTTTTTTTTTTTTTGCACTGTACAGTACATCTTTACTGCTTACAAGAGGGCTCAAGGGGATTTTTCTTGAAGTTTCCCAAACATGTAGGGAAAACATCTACCTGAGGGCAGAGCTCTCCAACAAAGGGCCCAGAGGGGGTGGCCAGGTGAAGGCAGGGAAATTCCCCGAGGGCATGGCCTGGAGTCCAAACCTTCAAGCTTCAAGCCCAGATAAGAACTTCCTAGAAGCTTCTTTAGGAAGGTGTGGCAGCCTTACTCCCAGTGACCCTTAAGGGCGAAAGCAGGGTTTCTCAACTTCAGGCCCTTTGGGGAGATGATTCCTTGTTGTGGGGGCTGTCCCGTGTGTTGTAGTGTGCTTAGGAGCTTTGCTGGTCTCTACCCAGTAGATGCCAGTAACCCCCCCCCCCCACATTTGTGAAAATCTCAAATGTTTCCAGACCTGGCCAGATGTCCCCTGGGGAGGGGTTCGACACTGCCCCAGATGAGAACAAGCCCCCAAAAGCAATGATTCTCATGGTCAATCTGGACCTGGTAGCTTCCTCACAAATCCCCTCAAAGCTCAGGAAACATTGGGCACTTTGCTCCATGCAGCCTGTGAGTCCCCAGGTTTTCGATCTCCTTTAGCCTCTGCGTGGGGCCACGCTGAGAGCAGGGCCTCTGGGTGCTTCTGGCACGTTCTCCTCTCCCCTGCTTCCTTCAGACAGGAGAGAGCAACACGGTTCAAAGGTTGAGAGAGCCCACTCCATTTTTTAGTTTTCCACCCGATGAAAATCAAAGATCTATCAAAATGAGCTAATAAAAATTATGGCATATTTAAAAAGCAGTGTACTTGTACTAGAACCAGGTAGTTACGGGATTTATACGGTTATTAATTCGTGGCTCCCTGGAGGTCGTGTTGTCAGGCAGTGGGAAGGAATCTTCCCTTCTCTCACGCCCGCCCGGCTGAGAGGCTCTGACTGGATATATGACCTCATTTGGAGGTAACGTGCGCTGGGAATGAGAGGCCTGAATCAAATCACTTCCGGGCACCTCTCCCTCACCCACCCAACCCTGAGAGGATGTGGAGAGAGCTGTGGTCAGGGAAGGAGGTGAGAAAAAGGGAAATGGCTTATTAGCTTCAGGGTTGAATATGAAATCGAATGTTCTGGCTCCGCCACTTAGTAATGTGATCTTGGGCAGAACCCTTAAAACTCCGTGCCTCAGTTTCCTCATCTCTGTAATGGGGACTGCAGTGCCCACCTCATGATATTGGACATATTTTAAGTGCTCAGCACTTGTGCCTGGTAAGCATACAGTGCCTATTCCTACGGCCATTGCCGCCATTCGCTTGGGTTAGCCCAAGTAAGCCCGGGCGTACCCCAGTACTGTGTGTCATCCAAGCGACACACCGAGAAGAGGAAATCACAATCACACACCAACTTTCTGAAAACCCTCTTGACACATTTTTCCCCAAAGCCACCCTCCTCATGGTTGTTGCTCCAGTCTGCCTTTTTTTCCTGAGGGCTTTCTCTGCTCTGACCCCCCCTTCCCCCCACCCCCCCTCCCGCCCCGGGCCTCACAGCTGGGCACCCCTGACCACCCCTCTCCTGCTAAGCAGTGCTGGTCTCTACCTCCCAATCAAGTGTCCTCTGTTTCTCGGCTGGACATCTCCAGGCCGGGTTCGTATTGCTTACCTTTTATTTCCACTGGCCTCCTCTCCACCGTCTCCAGCAAATGGCGACCTGTTTTCTATTCACCTAGTGTTGGACGTTTAAGCTGTCTTCAGATTTTGCCTATTATAAATTAAGTGGCTATGCATATTCACATATAAATCCTTTGGGGGACATATGCTTTCATTTCTCTCGGGTGGAGACCTAGAAGAAAACACCTGTAACCTTCCTGTAGTCATTTATTAGATTCCTCAGGATTTCCTCAGAGGATTACACGGTCCGTGAACGGAGATGGTTTTACTCTTTCCCTCCCAAGACCTTTCATTTTTTTCCCCCTGCTTTATTGCATTTCTCTTTTTGTACAGTGCAATGTGGAATAAAGGCCTTGAGATTAAACATCTTTGCCTTGCTTCTGATCTTAAGGGATGAGCATTCAGTCATTTATTAATTCTTGTGTAAGCTACAGGTTTATTTTTTTTAAGTTCTGTTTTATCAGGTTGAGGAAATTCCCTTCTATTTCTAGATGGCTGATAGCCTTCATTGAATGTGTCTTGAATTTTGTCAAATAACTTTTCTGAATTTATTGATACAATTTCGTGGTTTCCCCCTTTATTCCATAATAGGTGAATGACATCGATCGATTCTCGAATGTTAAACCAACTTTCCATTCCTGGGATACACTCTTCTTGCTGACACTTCTTAGCATATTTTTTAATTGAGATATCATTCACATACCAAGAAATTTACGTTTTTAAAATGTACAATAGAGTGGGTTTTAGTCACTGCTCTTGCCCCCCCCTTCTCTCCACCCCGGCTTCACAGCTGGGCACCCCTGTGTAAAGCTGTGCAACTACCACTGCTGTCTAATTTCAGAACATTTTTATTGCCCCGAAAAGAAACCGTACCTGTTACCAGCTACTCTCTATTCTCTTCTCCCGCCAGCCCCTGAACATTTCAAATAAATAGAATTATGCAATATGTGGCCTTTTGTGACCACATATTCACTTGGCGTAATGTTTTCTATGTCGTAGCACACGTCAGAACTTTTCTTTTGATAGCCCAACAATATTTGATTGTATAGACCAAAATGTAGTATACATTTTGCTTGTCCATTTACCAGTCGATGGACATATGGGTTGTTTCTACATTTTGGCTATTATGCATAATCCTGCTCCAAACATTTGCATACCTGTTTTTGTATGGACAAATATTTTCAATTCGCTTGGGCGTACAACTAGGAATGGCATTGCTGGGTCCGGTGTCACTCTGTGTTTAACTTTTGAGAGACTACCAGGTGGGTTTCCATAGCAGCTGCTTCATTTTACATTCCCCAGCCTTCTGTGAAGATATCTAGTTCTCCACATCGTCATGAACATTTGTTATCCACCGCTGTGATGATGGTTATCCTACTGGGTGTGAAGCGGCGTCGCATTGTGGTTTCGACTTGCATTTGCCTATGACTAATGGTGTGGAGCATCTTTTCCTGTGCTCATTAGCCATTTATACATCTTCTTTGGAGAAATGTCTATTCTGGTCCTTTGCTCTTGTAAAGATTGACTTTTTTATTGTTGAGTTGTGAGTTGGTATATTCCAAATCCTAGATCTTTATTAGATGTATTACTTATAAACATTTTTTGTGGGTTGCCTTCTACTTTCCTTTTTTAAAATTTATGCTATATTCTGTTTCAAATTTTGGGTATAGGGTATTTTACCTGATTGATGTACTATAATCTAGGCTGGCTTTTTAGTGAGGTTTCTGGGATTGTTGAACATGGTGTAATCATTGTATGATAGCTGGGACAAGATTTTGGAATAATACGGAATGAGTAGGTTCAATTACAAATCTGTAGGGAGATGAATTGAACACTTCTTCCAAGTTTAATTGTAAGTACTGCTGTGCTTTTGCTGAAATTAGTTAAACCTGAGCTTGACGATGACTTACATTTTTGGTTGAAATTGCTTTCACTCTCTTTATAATATTCTTTTAAACACAAGCATTTTTAATTATAGCGAAGTCCAAGTTACGTATTTTTTCCTTTGGTTGCTTTTGCCTTTGGTATTATATCTGAAAAACAACTGTCGAAACCAAAGTCACAAAGATTTACACCTACATTTTCTTATAAGAGTTTCGTAGCTTTAAATCTTATATTTAGATTTTTGATCCATCTTGAGTTTTTGCATGGTATGTGATAGAGACCCAAACATTCTTTTGCATGTGAATATCCAATTACTCTGAGACCATTTTTTGAAACGACTTTTCTTTCTTCACTGAATAGTTTTGGCACCTTTGCCAAAAATCAATTAACTGTAAATATAAAGGTGTGTTTCTGGACTCTAAAATCTCTTCTATTGATTTATGTGTCTATCTTTATGCCAGTACCACCCTGTCTTGTAATAAGTTTTGAAATTGGGAAGTATGAGTCTCCAATTTTATCTTTTTTTCAAGATATTTTTTTTTTTTTGAGAGAAAGAGAGAAGTGCAAATGAGAGAGGGACAGAGAGAAAAAATCCTAGGAGGGGCAGAGGGAGTGAGAGAGAGAGAGAGAGAGAGAGAGACAAAGAGAGATAGAGAGAAGTGGGGCTCATCCATATCAGGGCTTGTGTTTTACCCAAAGCGGGAGTTGTGATGTGGGGCTGGTGCTCACCCGAAGTGGGGCTCAAGCTCACCCAATGTGGGACTCAAACTCACGAACTGTGAGATCATGACCTGAGCTGAAGTCAGATACTTAATGACTGAGCAAACAAGGCACCCTTTTTTTTTCAAGATTTTTTAGGCTATTCTAGAACTCTTGTAATACCATATGAATTTTAGGACAAGCTTGTCAATTTCTATAAAAAATGTAGCTGGAAAATGAAATGGATTGCATCAAATCTGCAGATCAATTTGGAAAGCACTGCTCCTGGTAACAATATTAAGTCTTCTAATCCATGAACATGGGATGTCTTTTCACTTATCTGGGTCTTCTTTAATTTCTTTCAGTAATATTTTTTAGTTTTTAATGTCTAAGATTTATACTTTTGGATTAAATTTGGTTAAATGAAATTATCTTATTCTTGGGGTGCCTGGGTGGTTCAGTCAGCTAAGTACTCAACTTCAGCTCAGGTCATGATCTCACAGTTTGTGGATTTGAGCCCCGTGTTGGGCTCTGTGCTGACAGCTCAGAGCTGGAGCCTGCCTCAGATTCTGTGTTTTCCTCTCTCTCCGCCCCTCTCCTGCTTGCACTCTCTCTCTTTCTCAAAAATAAACAAATATTTAAAAAAGTATTTTATTCTTTCTGCTGCTGCTATAAATAGAATTGTTTTCTCCATTTTAATTTTGGACCATTCATTGCTAGTATATAGCAGTATAATTGGGTTTTGTATATTGATCTTGTGTTCTGCGATCTTGCTGAACTTCTTTATTAGCTCTAACAATTGTGTGTGCCTTCCTTATTCCTTAGGATTTTCTCTATATAAGATCATGTCACCTGTATTTAGAGATACTTTTACTTATTTTCTTTCTAATCTGGATGTTTTTTATTTCTTATTCTTGCCTAAATTCTCTGGTTAAAAATTCCAGTACAATGTTGAATAGAAGTTCTGAGAGTGGATATTATTTTTTTGTTCTTGATCTTAGCGGGAAACCTTCTGGTCAGGCTTTCACTATTAAGCATAATGTTAGCTGTGGGTTTTTCATGAACATTCTTTATTATGTTGGGGAAGTTCTCTTTTACTTTGGGTTTTGAGGTTATCATGAAAAGCTGCTAGATTTATCAAATGCTTTTTCTCCATCTATTGAGATGATCACGTGGGTTTTGTTTTTTATCCTATTATTTTAAAAAAAGTTTAATGTTTAATTATTATTTTTGAGAAAGAGTGCAAGTGGGGGAGCAGCAGATAGAGAGGAAGTCATAGAATCCGAAGCAGCTTCCGGGCTCTGAGCTGTCAGCACAGAGCCCAGTGTGGGGCTCAAACCCACAAACGGCAAGACCATGACCTGAGCCAAAGCCAGATGCTTAACCAACTGAGCCACCAGGCACCCCCATTCTTTATTCTATTAAAGTGGTGTGTTACATTGATTAATTTTTATACATTGAACCAATTTTGCATTCTTGAAATAAATTCCACCTACTTATGGTGTATGATCCTTTTTATATGTTTTTGGATCCAATTTGCTAGTATTTTGTTGGGGATTTTTTCATCTATATTCATATGGGTTAGTGGTCGTTAGTTTTCTTTTCTTATTATTTATTTCTCTAGCTTAGGTATCAGGGTAATACTAACTTCATAGAATGAGTTGAGAAGTATTCTTTCTTCTAATTTTTTGGAAGAATTTAAGAAAAATTGGTGTTAATTATTCTTTAAACATTTGGTTGAATTCACCAGTGAAGCCATTGGTCCTAGGCTTTCCTTTGTGGCAAATTCTTGACTAGTAATTCAGTCTATTTAGATTTTCACTTTCTTCTTGACTAAGTCTCAGTAGTTTGTATCTTTCTAGGAATTTTTCCATTTTATCTAGGTTATCCAATTTGTTTGCATACAATTGTTCATAGTATTCTTTTATAATCCTAATCCTTTTTATTTCTGTAAGAGCAAAAGTATGTCCCTCTCTCATTTCTGATTTTAGTAATTTCAGTCTTCTCTCTCTCTCTCTCTCTTTCTCTTTTTCTCAGTCAGACTAGCTAAAGGTTTTTCAACTATGTTGTTCTTTTCAAAGGACCAACTTTCAGTTTCATTGACTTTTTCTATTTTTTTTCCTATTCTCTATTTCATTTAGGTCTGCTCTAATTATTTTTATTCCCTTCCTCTGCTTCCTTCAGGTAAGTTTGCTCTTCTTTTTCTAGTTTCTTAAGATGGAGATTTAGGCTATTGATTTGAGATCTTTCTTCTTTTCTAATATAGGCAGGTACAGCTATAAATTTCCCTCTAGGTATGGCTTTAGCTGCATCTTCTGAGTTTTGGTTTGTTATGTTTTTGTTTTCATTCATCTGAAGTATTTTCTAATTACCCTTGTTATTTTTTCTTTGATACATTGGTAATTAAGGAGTGTGTTATTTAGCATCCACATATTTGTGAATTTCCAAAAATTCTTTTCTGTTACTGATTTCTAATTTCATTCCATTGTGGTCGTAGCACACATTTTGTATGATTTCTATCTTTACAACTTTACTGAGGCTTGCTTTATGGCTCAACAAATGGTCTATTCTGGAAAATGTTCCATGATGCACTTAAGAAGAATGTGTGTTCTGCAAAATTTTGTAGGGGGGAATGTTCTATTGATGTCTGGTTTAGTTGGTTTAGAGTGTACAAGTAATCTATTTTTTCCTTAATCTTATGTCTAGTTGTTCTATCTATTAATGAAAATATAGTACTGGAGTCTTCAGCTATTAATTTCGAACTATTTCTCCCTTCAGTTTTGTCAGTTTTTGCTTCCTGTATTTTAAGGACTTTGTCATTAATGCATAAATGTTTATAATTATGTCTTCTTGATGGATTGACTCTTTTGTTATTATAAAATGTCCTTAGCCACAGTAGTGGTAGTTTTCCTCAAGTCTATTTTGTCTGATATTAGCGTAGGTATCCATCTTTCTTTTAGCTACTATATGCATAGTATATGTCTTCTGATCCTATTATATTCACCTTATTTTTGTCTTTGAATCTCATGTGTTTCTTATAGAAAGCATGTTGTTGATTCTATATTTTTTAAATCCATTTTGCCAATCACTACCTTTTGACTGGAATGTTTAATGCATTCCAATTTAATGTAATTTCCGATAAGGTAGGATTTATGTCTGCTATTTTGCTACTTGTTTTCTACATGCCTGATGTCTTTTTTTGTGCCTCTATTTCTTCATTATTTCCTGCTTTTATTTTAATTAGACATTTCCTAGCGTACAATTTTAATTTCATTATATTCTTTTCATAATACCTTTTGAGTTATTTTCTTAGCCCTGGAGATTACAATTAACATTTTATAGCAATCTAGTTTGGGTTAATATAAACTTTTTTTTAAGTTTTATTTATTTATTTTTGAGAAAGACAGAGAAAGTGTGAGTGGGGGAGGGGCAGAGAGAGAGGGAGAGAATCCCAAGCAGGCTCTACAAGACCAGCACAGAGCCCGATGCAGTGCTCGAACCCATGAAACCGTGAGATCATGACCTGAGCCAAAACCAAGAGTAGGATATTCAACCGACTGAGCCATCCAAGGCACTCTTGGGTTAATACAAAATTAATTGCAATAATATACAAATAAAAACTTTCCTATAAACTCCATTCCTCCCTTCTTTGTGCTAATATTGTCATACAAATTACTACTTTAAACATTATGTACCTATCAACACAGATTTACAATTATTGCTTTATGCAATTATTTCTTAAATAAGATTGGAGACAAAAGTGTTATAAACAAAATATACATTTATATTGTCTTTTTACCTCTAGAGTTATCATTGCCAGTTCTCTATTTCTTCATATGGATTCAAGTTGTTGTCTAGCATTCTTGCATTTCAATCTGAACGACTCCCTTTAGTATTTCTCGTGGGGTAAGTCTGCTAGTAATAAATTTTCTCAGTTTTTGTTTATTTGGGAATGTATTAAATTGTCCTTTATTTTTTAACAGAATTTTTAAAAACTCTTTTTTTTTCTTAGGAAAAAAGTCAATGTCTCTTGTAGATATGTGGTATGTGATAGTTGGGGTTCTCCAGAGAAACAGAACCAATAGAAGGGGTGTGTGTGTGTGTGTGTGTGTGTGTGTGTGGAGAGAGACATAGAGTGAGAGAAAGAGGGGGAATTTGTTATAATGAATTGGTTCAACGAGTTCCAAGATCGGCAGTCAGCAAGTTGGAGACCCAGGAGAGCTGATGTGTGGATCTAATCCAAGTTGGAAGGCCAGAGAAACAGGAGAGCCAATAGTGTAATTCCAGTCCAAAGGCAGTAAACTTGAGGCTCAGAAAGAATTGATATTTCAATTTGAGTCTGAAAGCAGGAAAAAACAATGTCCTAGCTTGTGGATAAGAGGAAGCTAAAGTGTCGACCTTTCTGTTTAATTCAGGCCTTCAACTGGTTGGATGAAGCCCACCACATTACAGCAGTGATAGGACTTTGTACAATTATCATTTGTTAACTGAAGCTCGGGGTATGGAAAGGTGAGCCCTGGTTCAACAAATGGCCACAAGAGAAATTGAAATAAAAAAGTTTATTACTCACAGGTCCAGGCAGTATGCCTCAAAGGGTCACATTGATGGGGGGGTCAAGACAGGGTATAAGCAGGGGCGCCTGGGTGGCTCAGTCGGTTGGGCACCGACTTCAGCTCAGGTCATGATCTCGCGGTCCGTGAGTTCGAGCCCCGCGTTGGGCTCTGTGCTGACGGCTCAGAGCCTGGAGCCTGCTTCCGATTCTGTGTCTCCCTCTCTCTCTGCCCTTCCCCTGTTCACGCTGTGCCTCTATGTTTCTCAAAAATAAATAAACATTAAAAAAAAAAATTAAAAAAAAAAAAGACAGGGTATAAGCAGAGAGAGTGATAGGGCATATGCCTTTATTAGAGTCTATGGGTAAAGTATTTTAGGGTTCCCTGAAGGAAGCCAGACTGGTCAATTTAAGCTGAGAAAAGTAGGGTTTGGCTAAGACCCATTGGGGTCTTATCTAAGGAATACACAAGGGAAAGATCTTGGGAGGTGGTGGGAGGGCTTTTGGGGAGTTGGGGGACTCACATCAGGAACTTATATTTGCTTGCAATGCTGTGGGCTGTTATCTAGGGCCTGTGCTTGTGTGAGGGGCTAGCATTGGCTTTAAGCCCCTACAGCCTCCTTGACCAAACAAAATGGATGCCAAAGTAGCAACACCATGAAGTAATTTAGCTAAACTCCCGACGGGAGGGCAATCTGCTTTATTAAAGCTATCAATTTAAATGTTAAACTCATCTGGAAACACCCCCACAAAAACACTCGGAATAATGTTTGACCAACTATCTGGGTCCCTCATGACCTAATCAAGTTGATACACAAAATTAACCCTCATAGCAACATCCGATAGAATATTAAATAACCGAACAAAAAGACTATACAAAGAAGCAAGGTCACCAAGACTGCACTGCCCTCTGGCTGGGAGAGCCACCAAATATCCCCTTCTTCCTCGATCCCCACTGAAATGACAGCAAAGAAGTGCAGTAAGGAGTCGATCTGATCGTGGAAGGAGACGACACTGGAGACCAGAGGCTCTGATGTGTTTCTGGAAGACCGAAAAAAAGGTTGGAAGTGGGCATTCTTCAGCTGCTAAGCACAAATCCAATTTAGCACACGAAAGGGGACTGACCAGAGAGACAATGGTACAACAGAACACTATACCCCCATGACAAATAATGTTACCAAAGAGTGTTTAATGAAAAAATTAACGGCAAACAAAGATGCTTGCAACATTTAAAATCAAAAGCTGGTTAAAAAAACATTATGTTTAGCATGTTCCTATGGTTCTTAAGAAAATATATGTACGTATTTAATCAGGAGACGATACACTATCCGTTAACCACGTTAACACTATCTCTCTATTTTCTCAAGCAAACACGTATCCTGTAATGATAATAAAAGTGACTTCAACTATTACATACCTACAAGAGACTGAAATTTTAGAACATCTCCGTGCATTTCTAAGACTGTGCTATTGTGGGGGAAATGGTAATATATGGACAGATGGGTGGTTTGTGTAGCTCAACAAAATTGATGAAGTCACACGAAATTGCCCGCCCTCCTCTTCGTGAGCCTCAGTCTACATACAACTGCCAAGTTTCCCAATCCATGTCACATAAAGCTCTCTCATCACTCTGGTTCCTCAGCTGACAGAGTGTGATTTGTCTTAACTCATGGAGTCTCCGCGTTCGGATACGTATGTTCCCATACTGCCCGTGTTCCCTGCGATCTTCCAACTTTTCCTGTGAGCTAGTCTCCCCCACAGTGGGGATCATCCTCAGGAACCCAGGAGACAAATTAATGGCCAGGCCCATGTGGCTTCTTACTAAGTGCCACTCTGGGGAAGGAAGGATTCGTCTTCCCTGTAAGTCATGCCTTTAAAGAGAGAGGAATTCACATAAATGAGAAACCTCTCATGAGGATATTGTAAACCGAATCTGAATTAACTGTGGAATTAATTTAGGGGGCATTTGATTTGTATTACTTCTCTGGAAGTAGGCGGCATAGGGTATATAACAGCCCGAGGGTGCCCACTATCACCCTCAAGGTATATCTAAGAGGATACAATATTCTTATTCCTCTCTCTACTGGTCAGTGTAGCTTCGTCGGATCCGTGGAGATGCATGGGCCAGGGGCTGAGAAAACAGATGTATACGTGGCTTTTCAATTTTATTATTATCTAAAGATTACCTGTAAAACTACCTCAGACCTCTGATTTAAGGTGGACTGAGCCCACGTGCCTGACAGGAAAATCCCACTGAAATGACTTGCAAATGACTTCTATAGTATGAGCAAGAGATACCGCGAAAAGGACAGACCAAGAAATACAGATTTAATTCAGTTGCCTAAAGCGAAATAGATTACCAACAGGCTAGAAATGAAAATACAACTAAAAATTGGGGAGGGGGGAGGAAATGAGGTGAAATATAACTAAATTTAATTCCTCAATATTCAGAGGGGGAGGGGGTCTTTAAATAATACCTACAGGAGACAAGTTGAGAAGGAAAAGTACGAACGCATTTTAGAATCCTGGATGTAACCACCACGAGTACAAAACTCAGAAGGGGTTTGAAACATTTCCTTTTAGAGAGTAGGTAGATGCAGAAAACTTTCACATTTTCTTTGCCTTTTTTATAATTGCTTTGAAATTTTATTACCACGTAACATAAGCCATTATTATAGTCGTTAACAGCAAGAGCAACAACGAAATTCTAGTAATCTCGTGGAAAAGGTTTCTCCTTTACCTCCATCCAACAGGTGAACCGGTCCTACGGCTTCTCCCCCCTCCCCCCTGGTGGGACGGCCCTGCCGGGGAAGCAGACAGTGGCTGGGCTTCCAAGGTGCCCTACAGTGTCATTTAAAACTTTATAAACTTATATTTAACTTTTTATTTCAGCAGAAAATAAGATGGTGGTTGCCAGGATGTGGGAAGTGGGGAAGAGGGAGGCAGCCGTTCAGCGGGTATAAAGTTAACGGTTGTACAGGATGAATAAGTTCTAGAGACACGCTGTACCACACGGTGCCTATAATTAACAATACGGCGTTGTGCACTTACAAACCTGTTGAGGGGGGCGCTCGACGGGCTCTGTCAGTGGAGCGTGTGACTCTTGATCTCAGGGTTGTGGGTTCAAGCCCCACGCTGGGTGTAGAGATT
The DNA here is from genome assembly GCA_030068075.1 of Paguma larvata. NCBI lineage: Eukaryota > Metazoa > Chordata > Mammalia > Carnivora > Viverridae > Paguma > Paguma larvata. The sequence continues at coordinate 22,679,407 of CM057827.1, read as the reverse complement.
ACTTAAAAAAAAATCTTTATGAAAAAAAAAACTTGCTGAGAAGCTATTTCTCATGTTGACTGTTCTTCTCACACACACACACACACACACACACACACACACACACACACAGCAAAAGGACACAAGGAGTCCTTTGGAGGTGCTAGATATGTTTATTATCTTGATTGTGATGATGATATCACGGGTGTATGCATACGACCGAACTCATCAAAATGTAGACATTAATTGCATGCATTTTTTTGTAGATCAATGATACCTCAACAAAGCTATAATTAAAAAAAAATCTTTTACCATTTAAAATATTCTTTTATGTGACCATTTTATGCCCTACAGTTCTGAGTAAATACCACCAGGCCACCCTCCTTTCGCTTGACTTGTTCTAGTCCTGGCGTGGTGAGCAGGACTGAGAGAAGAGCAGCTTACCGGGGCACGGCCACAAAAGCTGCGGATCCAAAGTCCCGTCCTTGGAGCTCCCTCCTGTGGGGCAGGCAGCCGGGGCCGCGGGGATGGGTGTCCTGAATCTCTGGGGTCTGCACTGACGGGACTCCTGAGTGACAGGCTCATTTCCTGTCCGTGGAGTGGGGATCCTAGGAGCAGCCCCCCATGGGTTCGCTGGTGGTGTTCGATGGCTATAAAGAACTTAGCCCCGGGGTGCACGGTGGCCACTCCACCCGTGTCAGTTGCACTGGCGACATTGCACTGTTGTTTAAAACTCAGGGGTGGGGGGTGCCTGCGTGGCTCAGTTGGTTAAGCGGCCGACTTCGGCTCAAGTCATGATCTCACGGTCTGTGGGTTCGGGCTCCGCGTCAGGGTCTGTGCTGATGGCTCAGAGCCTGGAGCCTGCTTTGGATTCTGTGTCTCCCTCTCTCTGCCCTTCCCCTGCTCACGCTCTGTCTCTATGTCTCTCAAAAATAAATAAACGTTAAAAAAAAATTAAAAAAAAAAAACTCAGGGGGGATGCCCTCTGCAAGCCCTTGTTACACATTTCACCCGGGAAGAACTCAACCCAAGAACAGAAGGAGGCTCCAGCGCTTCAGAAAGTCCTTACTCTTGGGCCAGAGGCAAAGAAAAGGAAGAAAGAACACAGACTTGGTGAATTCTCCACTTCTCTGTCGACTGCCCTCAAGCCATGAGGCCTGAGTTTCCGTTCACTTCCTAGAAAAAGAAAAAGAAGAAAGTGCTGTCCCAAAGGTCTGCACGTCCAGAAATTCAGACTGGGAATCACCGGGCACAGGAGTTTCTAGAAGTCTAAGCTGAGACCACAGAGCCTGTTGCTCCTGAGGTTTCCCAGTCTGAATCACCCTGCGCGGGGACTGTCAGCTGCGGCTGTGACGCCTCAAGTCGCAGCTACACGTTTAGCCGATTCTGAGGAGGAGACAGGGCCCCGGCCTCTGCAGGCGCTCCCGATCACGTCTGCAGAGGCAAGTTCTCCACCTGCACTGTGGGGTGGGGAGAATCTTGTAGAATGTTGTAGAATTTCTCTGTGTATTTTTAGAAAAGAAAACTAAACTGATAAGAAAATGAAGCTACGATCATATGTAACGTATCAGTGTAAGAGCAAGCATCTATTTCGTAGATAAATATACATATGCTGCCTTGTAAACACGTAGGTTGTGTGTCTATGTTATCGAGACGCAGATGCATTTTTTGCATGCTCAAAAAAAATGCAACAGACGGCACGCACGAAGCGGTTTGGGGAGCGCGTCTCTGCAGGTCGCTCATCTTTCTGGAGCTTTCTGGCCAAAACCTGGAGACTTCACGCTCCAGCTGCTTCAGCCGCTTGTACTTCTCAGAAGCCACCATTGTGTTTCTCGCCACTGCTCTTCTATTCTTGCTGTTTCCTCCGGATTGTCCCTTACCCCGTCTGGCCTGGCCGACTCCCGCTTACCCCGGAGGCCTCCACTCAGTTGTCACCCCTGCTAGGAAACCTTCTCCGCCCCAGTAGGTGGGATGTGCTTCGGGGACCACCCTTGCCTGTGGATTGCTTCATCGTGACGTTTACATCTGATGGCCGTGAAAGTGGATCCCCGTGTCTGTCTCCCTCCCTCCCCGTGAGGCAGGAAGGTCTTACTTCACCTCTGTTCTGCATCCCTAGCACAATGGCTGAAGTGACCCCCTCACCCCGGGGGTTCCTCCTCTCCCATTCATGCCGCTGTTGGGAGGACTGCTGATTAAAAATCTTTGCGACAACAACGAAAAAGGATTAACATCTTCTCTGAAGTCTCGTTCCTTCTGGAGTCCGGGTCGAATTGTGTGACCAGCGAGCCTAGGGTCTCCCTTCAAGAAAGGGCAGAAAGTTCCCCTTCAACGACATGCCTCGTTTCCGGACTGTGGTTCCTCCAGCACGAAGCATAACCAAGGACTTCCCCTAGTGGCTCTGTCAGAGACCTGGCTGAGTGGGCTCCTTCTGCAGAAACTCGATAACATCAGACTATGGTAAGGGTTCCAGGCAACAGACTGTCCTCGTGTGACTGGGAGGAGGGGCCTCCAAAAGAGGCGAAGGCCTCCTCTGGGCAGGGGCCTCCCCGGGCGTGAAGAGGTTGACTTCTCAGGGTTTCTCTCGGGGTCTTAGGGTTTCTCTTCGCCACTGCCCCTCAGCATCTGCTTCATCTTCCTCCTCTGCACCGGCCTCCTCCATGCCTGCACAGGGATGGCTCCCTGTTCCTGGACTAACACCACCTCAGTGTGAGCCATCCGAGGAGGCTGAGGAGCCCCTCCAGCCACAGTTCCAAATTGAGAGAGAGGCTTTCACGGGTCCAGTTCGAGTCGGGAACCCACCCAGGTGCCACTCAGCCACTCACAGCAGGTCAGGGATTGGTCTTATAAACATGGCTGCCGGGGGCTGGATAGTTCTCAGAGATTGCGGCTAGGCACGCGCTCTCAAAAGTACCAACCGGAGGAAGTAAGTGAGGAAGCAGAAAGGAAGTATCGGCTGAGTTTCTGTTTGGTGCCATGCGCCACCAAACAGTGCCAAGTCAGCAGATATCTTAAAACAAGGAATCGGCTCTCAGAGAGGTTGTGGAGAACCCAATCTCATCCACTTCTCCAACTGTCCTTTGTGCAAGACCCACACTAGGAACTCTATATGAGGCAGAAAGTGGAAGAGACAAATGTCTACCATTGAGGAGTCAATGAAGCCACAAAGGAGTCTAACCTGCATCGGAAGCCCGACCCCTCTTCCAAGCCTGCTCATACCATACCTCTTCCATCCCTTCGGGCCCCGGTCACGTTCCTCTTCCTCAGGGAGGCCTTCCCTCACCACACCTGCTTTGGTCGTGTGGATTGCAGAGGGAGCCAAGAACTTAGGATCAGTCACCAGGCGCCTGGTTCTGCCTCTGCCACCAGCTAGCTGTGTGACCTTGAGGGCGCCATCCATCCGGCCTCTACTGCTTCATCCACGGGCTGAGGAAGCTTGATCGACTGCAGGGAAACCTTGGTGGAACCTTAAAACTTTGAGTCTCTGGACGTTTTAATCTCCAGCTCCTTGGGGTTTCTGTAGAATATAAAGTTTGTGCCACACAGTTCTTTTTCCTGCTGTCTCGTTGTGAATTACTTCCAGTTGAAAAATGCAATATGTACATTGGTTAAGAGCATGGGCTTTGAGGATGCAACCTGTCCGTGCTCGGAGGTCTCTTCTCATCACAGAATGATCTAGAATGGACTGACTGGCTGTTTGCTGTGGCATCACAAGGTCTGCAAAAGGAGAAGGCCTCCCACCTCCAGCGGTGGCCCACACCTGGGAGTCAATCGGCTCTGGGCGAGGCCAGTAACATCTGTGTTTTCCCAGCTACCTCTGGACCCTGGCTGGCATTAGGCCACGAGGCTCTACAACTCTGGAAAACTTAAGGCTGCAGCCTCTACTGCTGGTACCAGGACGGTGGCCAACTTGGAATTCTAATGTCAAATAAATCCCCACAATGATAGCACGGGCCTGTTTGGACCCTTGCGGGACTGGAAATCTGCCAGCTTTCATTACTTTAACATGCGAAGGAAGATGAGAACAGAGGTCCTAAGTATTTCCAAATATCTTGAAGAGAAAGAGGGGAGCCTGGGTGGCTCAGTCAGTTACGCGTTCTACTCTCGACTTCGACTCGGGTCATGATCTCGAGGTTTGTGAGCTCAAGCCCCACGTCGGGATCTGCTTGGGATTGTCTCTCTCTCCCTCTCTGTCTGTCCCTCCCACTCTCTCTCTCTCTCTCTCTCTTTCTCTCCCTCTCTCAAAATAAATACACTTTAATACAAGGAGAAAGAGGAGGAGGAGGGAAAGGGGGAAGTGAAGAAGAAGGGGGAGGGGCAGGAGGAGAAGAAATAGAAGGAGAAAAGGGAGAAGGGAGGAGGTAACGAAGAAGAAAACGACACGGAAGTTGGAGACCAAGAAAGAAATCAATCGCTAACCCGTCTGGATGGAGCAGTGACTCTCACCCAGCCCGAGGCAACCTCACGCACCTGGGTCTCTGAATACTGATGATGTCGCTGCTTTCTGTGCCCCTAGATACAATCTCAAGGTGTGAAATGTCACATGTCAGCAAACTGGAGGAGCCTTGAAAGTCTACTCAGAGGGGTACTACCTGAAACCCTTCTCCCCTTGAGCTATCTCTTATGTCCATCTCTGCACAGACTTAACTTGAACTTGCGTTCAATGAAATCAAGAAAGTTTTACTATAACCGCCCCCAAAAAACAAGGCGTGGGGGAGGCTGTAGATTCAGACAGATGGAACGGAATCGCAGCTGGACCACCTGTGAGCTCTGCGGCTCGGGGCAAATGCGTTCACGCTTCAGCACCCCTGTCTTCCTCACCTGAAAACTCAGGATGTTACCAGTGTGGACACCATGCAGGCGTTTGGAGGGTTCCGTGAGATTTTGCATTCGGTGCACTTGGGGAACGGCAGCTGTTGCCATTGGTAACAGAACCATAGGCAGCATTCTGTCTCTTTTGTCTGGGATGGACTGTGGGGCCCCGTCCTGCTCATCACGGTGCTCAGGAGAGTGCCCAGCCCGGTCCGGGCACCCAGCATCCATCCGCTGAACTGAATCGATGGGGCTCTGGAACAGACTGCCCACCCCTCCGAGGGCCTCCAATGTACGGTTTGAGGAGCGAAGAGCTGTTATGTCACGTGGCGAGTCCCCAGAGCAAATGTCCAGGGACCTCCCAGTTCCTTCTCCAGAGCCAAGAATGACGGAACTCCGCGGCTGGTCAGTTTGGCCGGCTGCGTTGCACGAATGGGCGAACTGAGCCCAACAGAGGACCCGGGTCTTGTCCTGGTTGACCATCTCGAGTCTTCAATTCTTTATCTTTATATTGTTGTCTTTTTCCCATTAGCCTCCTGGACATGCCTGTTAGCCCACTGGCCTTAGGCAGACAGTGTTGCAGCGCGGACCCCTGCAGCAGACACCGATCGGGAGACTCTGGCTCCACCGAAGCCCCCCGCAGCCCGTGTTCCGGCTCAGCCTCTCGGCCCTGCAGAGAGGCACCGGCTGGAACTTTCCCCACACCGCCCCGTCTCTGTAGCGTGAATCCTGGTTCGCTTCTCCAGGAGCACAGAGTGAGTGGGCGGCTACCCTGAGACTCCCAGCAGCTTTTAGTCGGCCGCCCAACCGACTGAGCCACCCAGGCGCCCCTGAAAATTTCTAATAAAGCGGAAGTATGCTTTACGGAAGTATGCGGAAGTATGGCAAAAACCAACGAGAGGCTTCTGGAAATAATACCGTTTGCTAAGCACCTACTGTGTGCCAGGCAGTTTTACAGTCATGACCTCACCGCAGGCTCCCGCCACCCTGTGAGGCGGGCGCTAAGACGGTCCTGCTGCCCGGGCAGGGAGACCAGAACTTACGTGACATCACACAATGTCAAGGAAGAAAAAGAAAGTTACTACCGTAAGTGCAGCAGAACTGTGATTCAACGATGAAGACGGGGACGGAGGAAGCCCAGAAAACTGAAAACAGTTGGTTTGATGGGATGATAAGGTCACGGGGATTTTTCCTCCTTGGCAAACACGCCTGTTGTCTTCACCCGGGGGCGTGCCATCCTACAGGGTGGAGGAGTTGACGCCGACCGTCCCAGGGGCGGCCGCGGGAGGGCCTGGGGTCTGTGAGCCCGGTGCTGAAGGCCCCGGCTGCCCATCACCCCTTCCCTCCAGGCCACCTACCCGCACTTTCTCAGCAGCTTTGTCGATTGCTGAGTGTGTAGAGGGACAGTTTGGGGGAAACCCCTTCTCCAGCTCAGATTGGCTTTGGTTCTTTTTTAAGCTTACTGCAAATTTGTTCCCTTGGAACCTGGAACCTAGGGGGGTTTTTCCCTTCCCTTTTATGAATCAGCACAGAATTAGCCTATGTGGGCCAGAGAAGCTTCTGGAATACAAATCTAGCTGAGGTCCTAGTGCTCCTCGGCCTACAGACTCTCCCTCCTGGCTCGGAGTCACTGACCAAGAGTTGCTTCAGCCCAGGCTCCCAGCCGCCTCTGGTATCCAGAAGCCTGGGCCCAGAGATGAGACTCCCAGGCCCCTGATTCCAGAAGCAACCTGCAAGGTCCCTCTTATCCGCATGCATTCCGGCAGCAGGGAAACTGCGGTCCTCCTCCCCCCAAACTCAGCTTCCCCTGGGTATCACGAGACATCCGACATCCGCTGGGCTTCTCTTCAGGAAGATCCCTGAGCCAAGGGGTCCCAAAGGCCACACCCCCTCCTCGCCCTCCCCCAGGCTCAGGCCCCCCCACCTCCAGAAGCCCAACATACTTGCCCTTGTTGCGGTATCTGATGTAACACATTGCCCCTCAGAGGGCATTTCGTGTCATTGAATTCTCGTAGCCCTCAGGGTGTCTAGCTTCAATGAACCCGTTTCATAGATGAGGTCACGGAGGCTCAGAAGCGGAAAATCATTTGTCAAGGCCACCGGCCAGAGGCGCCAGGCCGGGATTCTTGTCCCATCACCATGCAGGACCATCCCCCTCTGTCCTTCTAAATTGGGTTTTTCATTTACGGGCAGGGGTATTGGGACCGTGGCTTTTGTTCATGATGCCACCTTCTTCTCAACGCCGGGCTGTGGAAGGGGACTGAGGGCACAGAAGAGGATCAGGAATGAGCCCGAGGGGGTGGAGCTGAAAAAGGGTCTCGAAACCCTGAAAAAAGGGGCCATGAGTTAATCGCAGCCCCCTCCTCAACCCCAATCTCCGCTATAGGCCAGACGCCAAGGGACAGTGACGGGGAAAAGACAAGAAGCGACCGATACAAAAAATGCCAAATAGTTCCCCAAAGTAAAGACTCGGCTTGTAAGGAAGAAACACTCGCCCTGTTCTTTCCAGAGTCCCCTGATTTTCAGCGATCTAATATCACTTTGAGTTGGTTTTTCTCTGTTATTTAAGTTTCTTTCTCTTACTGCATTCACTTTGTAAGCTCCTGCAAAGTTCCTGGAGAAGCGGATGGGATAGGCGTCCTAAACGAACGAATGTGATGCGTCATTGTGTCGTGATGGCGGTGGTTTGTTTCCTGGGTTCAAAACCAGGCCCCGCGGGGGACATGTCCCGGAACCGACAGGGAGGAGATGTCTGTGTGGGGTTCTCCTCCCGGGCAGGTGCAGACAGACAACCTGTGACCACACTCAGTGTCTCGGTTCCACTCTTGAAGAACAGACACCCCAACCTCAACCTCAGAGGGCTTTCCAGCCCTGTTCCCGTCCATGATTCTGAAACTCGGTGGTGACCACTCCCACCCACATCCTCTGGCCCCTCAGCCGCTTGCCCCATGCACCATCCGTTCAACAACCACTGAGCGCCTGCTGTATGCCAGGCTTCATGGAAAAACTGGGAATTCGGCTGTGATAGAGACTGGCCTAACCCCCGCCTGAATGTAGGCCACAGAACGACGGAAGAGCAGATGAGTTAATACTTAATAGTTCCGTGGAATGAATGCCACGTGAGGGGACGGACGGAGGAGGGACACCCAATCCAGACCCGAGGGGTCAAGCTTTCCCACCAGGGGAATTAAAATTTCCACCAAGGCCACAAGAATGTTTCAGACTTATTCAGGTGCGGCAGAGACTGGCTGGCAGGGCGTATTTCCCCTGCCTTCAGACATAGAACGAGACTTCATTTCCCAGCTTTCCTTGCGACTGAGCGTCTTGTTAATGGACTCTGGACAGAATGATAAGTGCCACTTTCAAGCCTGGCCCGTGTTCTTTGCTCGCTCGCCAGCTCGATGCAGAGGACTCCAAAGCATCAGGTGAGAACAGAACCACTAAATGGAAGGAACCTGGGTCTCTAAATCACCATGTGGAAGGCCTTCCCGCCAAACGGGAATGCCCTCACGAGTTACAGCACGCATTAGAAAAAGAAAGTTCCATCGTGGTAAGCCATGGAGTTTGGGGTTTGTGTTACAGCAACTGGTGGTACCCTAACATAATCAAGTTAGGGGTGAGGGATAGAGCAGTCTAGAAAAAAATATTAGCAAAAGCAACCTACTGTTCGGAGGTAGCCAAATCGACAGGGAAGAACAGAGGCTCCAGAGCCAAACCAATGGGATCAAACTCACGTTTCGTCCTTCCTAGCTGTGTGGTCTCGGGCGAATCACTTAACCTTTCTGGAATATCGATTTCCTCAACTATAAAATGAAGATAATAATGCCTTTCTCGAAGGGTTGCAGTGAATCTTAAATAGTACCCAGAATGGCTCCTAATACATAGAAGGCTTCGCAGATAATAAATCCCTGACTCCTAACTATATGCATTCTTAGAATGACATTTAACTGATAATATGCTTTGGTAACTAGTAACGGTAACAATAATAATAAACATTTATTGAGAACTAATTATGTTCTAGGAAATGACCTAATCATTCACATGTATTAATTAATTCCATCCTTACAGCCCTATGAATGAGGCAATATTTGGCCTCCAATTTTGCAAATGAGGAAACTGAGGCACGGAGATGTTAAGTAATGTGTTTGAGGTTAACAGCGGATAAGTGATAGAGCCTGGTAAATCCCCGCAGACATGGTTACAATTCCCAGGCTACAGTCGAGAACAGAGAGGTGGCACAATTTGCTTAAAGCCACACAGTCTCAAAGCGTCCCAGGCTGGGGGCCCTAGACACGGTACTCGCGACTCTGGTAGAGAGCAGGGTAGCATTCTCGGACTGTGAGAAGCACCTTCCTTTGGCAGGGGGGCCGGTGGCTTTGGTAGTAACGATGCCAACCAAAACCAAAGTCGGCTTCGGTCAACCGTGAGAGAGCGGCAGGTGAGTGCACTCCAGAGCCTGCCCCGTGATGATGAAACACAAGCCCTCCAGCTGTGAAATCAAGGCCAGGGGGGCTTTGGTTTTTACAAAAATGACCTTTCCACAAGAGCTTTAAAGTTACACTGGAGCACACCTTATTGACTTTAAAAAGATACTTGGCCTTGGACGGGGGGGTGGGGTGGGGAGGAACAGTCCTAAGAAGTGGCACTTCAGAAGGCAAACCTGAAGTAGAAGTTAACTACCCGTCAAGAAGAGGGTTGGTTGTTGGACTTGCTGAGGTCCCAGATGGCCACCAGAGGGCAGCAAAGACATTGGTCAGAGAAAGCAGAGAACCCTAGTGAGGCTCTCCCAGTCCTGGAAGGAGAGGTGAACAGGGAAAAAATGAGAAAGGGCATCCTCAACACTCAAGGAGCACTTTCTAGACTCGGGATCCCAGGCATTAAAGTCGAAATGGCTTTGAACTTGCTTTTCAGATCAGCTAACTACCGCACGGTAATTGTAGAAAAATCAGAAAATACAGAAACCTAGTCAAGCGAACCACTATAATGCCACCACCCAGAGAAAACTGCAGTGACTTAACATTTTAATGAATATCCTTCTGGAGAGGTGTAGAAATCGATGCAGGTTTAGAGGCAGAACCACATATAGGCTGACATTTTAAAACCATTTTTTTTAATTTTATTTTTGAGAGAAAGTGTGTGCGCACACATGACCAGGGGAGGGGCAGAGAGAGACGGAGATACAGAATCCGAAGCAGGCGCCAGGCTCCAAGCCATCGGCACAGAGCCCGCCGCGGGGCTCGAACTCACAGACTGTGAGATCATGACCTGAGCCGAAGTCGGACGCTTAACTGACTGAGCCACCCGGACACATATTTTTTTGACCTCATGAAATTGATAGCAGTCAGTATATACATGTTGGTGGTCCTTTTTAAACGATTCAACAACAGCGTCGAAAATATGCACGGCCGTATACACATGGCCTTCTTTTGCCCAGTGTCTCTCGCTCGCTCACCTGCGAGCCCCTCAAAGGCCGGACCCCCTGTACCTACACAGGGGGTTCAGGGGACAGGCCCAGGGAGGGCTGGCTGGGCAGGAGCAGGGCCCTCCGAGGTCCGCTGGGCCCTCTGCTAGGTCTTTCACAGCCTGGGGCTAAGTTCCTGAAATCTTGGGGGAGGGGAGTCGTGGAGTTTTCTAGCTTGAAAACAGACTCTCCGCTCAGCGAGCAGGTGCTCAGAGTCGTTGAGTTTCATCAAAATGAGTCACACCGAAGGTGTGAAGGAGTGAAGGTTTAAGGAGCCACCACTTCCTGCTTCCACGCCGGCCCTTCATCCCTCACCCCAGACAGAGACGCCGTGGCGGCGGCGTGCGTCCCGGCAGGAGCCACGGACACGTCTGTGCCCTCCGTAAGGAAAGCCTCCGCCCCGTTTCTTCGTCTTGGGGGGCGGCGTCTCTCTCTCCGAAGGCAGCCGTCGCCTCCTGCCTCTGCGGCCCCCTTGATGGTTGTTAAACGGGCTTCACACCTGAGAAACCCACAGAAAGTGCGGCGAGGCTTGAATTGAGTCTTCGGTAAGACGCAGGTGTCCCCAGGGAAGGGAGGGGGCGCCGCCAGCTGGATGGACGAGCCACGCTTTCAGAATTCACCGCGCTAGCGGGGCCGCCCGCTGGCCCCCTGAGGGAATGCTCTTGGCATGTGCTTTGGAGGAGACAAATCTAGTTTTGAATCGGCTTCATCGCTTCCTAATTGTGTCTCCATGGGCAAGTCACATGACCCTGGTGATTCTAGGGTAGGGTCCAGGTGATAACGTTGGAAGGCGGTGGAGGAAGCACTGCCCTTCCTCTGGCTGGAGTCTGGGAGGAGCGGGCGGAGCACGACGGAGCCCAGAGGCCTGGCTTCAGGGAGCCTTGAACGCCACGCCAGGGGTAAGTAAGGGTTAAATCATGCAATAACATGAAATATGATCCGTTTTAACCAATCTCACAAGGGTTATGTGGAAAAGCAACAAAATGAATTTGAGGAAAGTCTTTGTAAACTAGACATATACATCACCGGCATCCTTCTCTTGTATTTTGCGGACTGCGATTGGCTCCCGGGTGCAGCCTGGAGGGCTTGCCACGTGCCTCTTCATCCCGGTCACGCCCAGGCAACACTCCCAGTGTGTTTCCCCCTCTCAGATCCATTGCGGTCACGCTCTCAGCTCAAAGGGTCCTTTTCTGTTTTTTTGGGTTTTTTTAACGTTTATTTTTGAGAGACAGAGAGAGACAGGGAGGAGGGGCAGAGAGAGAGGGAGACACAGAATCTGAAGCAAGCTCCGGTTTCTGAACTGTCAGCACAGAACCCGACGCGGGACTCGAACCCACAAACCGCGAGATTATGACCCGAGCTGAAGTCTGACGCTCAACCGACTGAGCCCCCCAGGTGCCCCTCAAAGGTGTTTCTTAACCTCTTTCTGGTACGCTTAGGACCAGAAAGCTGGGGTGGGGTGCAGATGGTAAGCCAGCGGGAGGAAGGAAAGAAGGCCTTCTGTCCGGCAGCTGGGGACATCCGGATGCTGAGCAGTGAGACAATGGTCAGAGGCCAGGTCTCCCCTGACCGCAGTGCACCCCGACACTCACCGGCTCTGTCCGCGCTGACCGCCGAGTCGGAGCATTTTGCTCACGCCTCTGCCGCAGCGGGTAGTTCACTTGGCTTCCGCACTGCAGTTGGGAGGCCGCACACACGACATGTGGGTTGCAGACTGAATCCCGCCCCTGTCCCCAGCAAGCTCATCACGGTGGGCAAGCGATGTCAGCATTTTGGGTCTCGGCGTCCTTGCTTGCAAGTGAAAATAACCTTACTTACTAATTCTTAACACCACCACAATCTGCTATCCATCGGTCGTGGCCATCAAAGGCCCTGTGGGGTCCTCCCCTCTCTCTCTTTCCCCATCTGCCGGCTAAATGGGAAGGACTCTAAAGTCCGAGAGGAGGAGAGGGCCACAAAAAAGAAGGAATCGGGATCCCCGACTGAGGACACAGAGGGGAGCTCCTGACTCTGGGGCCACCAGGGCTTTAAAAGAGGAGAACTGGGAGCGCCTGGGGGGGCTCAGTCGCTGAAGCGTCTGACTTCAGCTCAGGTCATGATCTCACAGTCTATGGGTTCAAGCTCAGGTCGTGATCTCACAGTCTATGGGTTCAAACCCCACATAGGGCTCTGCACTGACAGTGCAGAGCCTGCTTGGGATTCTCCCTCTCCCTCTCTCTCTGCCCCTGTCCCTCTCTCTCTCTCTCTCTGAAAATAAATAAATAAACTTTTTAAAAAATGTGAAAGAAGAGAATTGAACTCTTGCTAAATTCACCCATTGAGGTGTGGACTTCATCTGTTTCAGCCCCTAAGTAGCAGCTAACAGTAGGTTTCGTTTTGTTTCCTTAGGCTTTGCCTGCGGGCGTATGTTCAATTAGATAACAGTCTTCTTTCAAAAAAATAGAATCACCTTGGAGAAATGATCCCTCTCCCTGTGCTGAGAGTCCTGATCCCAGAGAGAAGTAATCACATTCTTTGCGGCTTGGAGAGAGAGGGTAAGAGAACCAAGACCCAGAGAGCCAGAGGACAGTCGGGTACCAGAGCAGGTGCAGAGAGATGAAGAGAAAGACGCTTTAGGAGGCCTGCAGTGCGTACAGCGAAACCCTAACAGGAATGCGAGCATCTGAGCACAGCGATACCACGCAGCGCGTCCCCATCCTCCTGAAATACATAGAAAAGAAGACATGAAAGACAGATCAAGAGCAAAGAAAGTGATTTGTCCACATCCTCATTTGAGAGCTGTAAGCTGCGGAAATAAATATACGAGTACATGAAGGCATGTGTGAGTAGGGCGCTCACGGCGGTCGGGTTTATAATAGTAGCAGGGGGATAACTTAAATGCCCACCAGCATGGGAACGGCCGCAGAGGGTATGTTTGGTACATGCTATGGGGCGTTGTGTGGGTGCGTTCTGGCAGGCCTGGATTGGGCATGAGCTGATCTACTGGAATAAAAGAGATTCATACATAGCGTAGACTCCTCACCAAGGCATTACTGGTGCTGATTAATAGCGTAATTTTTTTACCATGGGTCTGAGGAGTTTCAGGGTGGTTTTTATCAGCTTGTCCACAGTGTTTGTTTTTATTTTTACTTTTTTCAGCATTATGGATGGACAACAGTGAAATGAATGATTCGTGCCTGGTGGTGGAGAGACCCCTGCAGGTCTCTGCGGCTGGGGCTGGTAACGCAGAAAGAAATACGGCTATATGGCCAGCGGGGAGTGAGAAGCCCACGTGGAAACTCCACGCGAGGCGTCCTCGTTCTAGGGGGTTCTGTGGCCCTTCCGTGACCCAAACGAGAAAGAGCATCTGTGTGGCTCTTGGAGAGGAGGGCGATTGAAGCGTATCCCTGGCCTGTCTGGGACCCTCGCTGTTTGGTTTTACCGCTCGTAATGATTTTCCAGCAATAAGCCGCAGATTCGCAAGCATTGTCAGTTTGGTTCTCGCGACTCTTCTTTAGCAATCAAAGTCTACCTGATGATCACTGTGCCCGAAGGATGTAACAGTAAACAGCCACAGTTTCCAAGAAAGAGTTAGAGCTCCATGCCTGGAGAGAGGCCCGTAACATGAGGGAAATAAGCAAGTTGCAAACTAATACAGTCGGTAGAACAGGATTTCACTTTTGTTTTTTTAATGTGTGATCTTGTAGCTAGCTAGATACAAAAAATGTAGAACTTGAAGGGGAAACGATCAGGAAGCACGCATCCCAAATGATAAACAGTGGCTGGGCACCTGGGTGGCTCCATCGGTTGAGTGTCTGACTCTTGATTTCAGCTCAGGTCATGATCCCAGGGTCATAGGATCGAGCCCCGCGTTGGGCTCCATGCTGGATATGGAGCCTGCTTAAGATTCTCTCTCCCTCTGTTTCTCTCACTCTCTCTCTCCCTCTGCCCCTCTTCCCTGCTCACACTGTCCCCCTGTCTCTCTAAAATAATGTTACTTAATTAACTAATTAAACAATAGCTCCTTATTGGGGATGTGTAGAGTGAGGGAATGAAATGTCTACTTCTTATTTTATGTGATTTTTTAAGGCAGAATTATAGATTTTTTAAAGTAATAGACTTTTTAAAAAGCACTTTGAAGTTTGCAGAAAAGTTGAGCAGAAAGTACAGAATATACTCCCTCCTCCGCCTACACCACGGCCCCTCCCCAACAGTTTCCACCATTATTAATAGCTTGTAATAGTTTAGTACATTTATTGCAACTGATAAACCAATGTTAATACATTATTATTAAAGTCTGTCACTTACACAGGAGTTTGCGGCGTCATACAGAATATGGGTTTTGACAAATGTATAATGTCATATATGCACCATTATCCACCATTGCAACGTTATGTAGGACAGTTCCCCACCCTAATAACCCCCTGTGCGCCACCTCTTCATCCCTCCCTCCCCCTCCATTCCTCGCCCCCCCCAAGGCAACCAGGAATTTTTTTACTTTTCCTATACTTTTGCCTTTTCCAGAACATCGTATAACTGACACGATTTGCTATGTAGCCCTTGCACGCTGGCCTCTTTCACTCAGTGATATGCGTTTAACTAACGTTCCAACAGGTCTTTTCCTGGCTCAATGGCTCATCTCTTTCTGTTGCAAAATAACATCCCATCGTCTGGACGGACGACAATTGGCTTCTCCATTCACCCCTGAAGGACATCTTGGTTACGTTCAAGTTTTGGCAGTCACGAATAAAGCTGCGGTAAACTTTTGGGCGGACGTAAGTTTTCGACTCATTTGGGTAAATATTAAGGAGTGCAGGTGCTGGGTTGTAGGATATGTTTAGCTTTGGAAGAAACTGTCACCCTCTCTTCCAGAGAGACTTAATAGTTTGCTCTGCCACCTGCAGCGAATGACAGGTCTTGCTCCGTATCCCCGTCAGGATTTGGCGTGATCGGTGTTTTGGATTTTGGCCATTCTAATAGATGCGCGGTGGTTTCTCCGTGTTCGAAATTGTGATCCCCTAGGGACTTACGATGTCGGCATCTTCTCCCAGGTTCATTTGCTCTCTGTATGTCTTCTTTGATGAGGCAGTTCAGTCTTCTGTCCAATTTTTAAATAGTTTTTTTTTTTCTTATAGTTGAGTTTTGAGAGTTCTTTGTATATTTTGGATACAAGTCCTTTTTCAGACATGTGTTTTGCAAATATTTTCTCCCAGTCTCTGGCTTGTCTTTTCATTCTCTTAATGATAGATTATTTAAACACTTTTTTTAGGGCGCCTGGGTGGCTCAGTTGCTTAAGCGTCTGACTTCGGCTCAGGTCATGATCTCACGGTTTCTGGGTTTGAGCCCCGCGTCGGGCTCTGAGCTGACAGCTCAGAGATTGGAACCTGCTAAGGATTCTGTGTCTCCCTATCTGTCCCTCCCCTGCTCATGCTCTGTCTCTCTCTGTCTCAAAAATAAATAAAACATTAAAAAAAATTAAAAAACACTTTTTATGTGTTTTCCAAGTAAATGTTTAAGTAAAGAAATGAAGGTGAACAGGAATGACTTTAGCCCCCTTGCCTGGCTGGACTTCTGGTACTAATTCCTAGGGAGGAGGAATTGGCCACAGAATGAAATCCACACCTATGTACTATATAGTAAAACCTTGGTTTGTGAGCATAATTCATTCCAGAAACATGCTTATAATCCAAAGCACTTGTATATCAAGGCAAATTTCCCCATAAGACATAACGGAACCTCCTGGGGTGCCTGGGTGGCTCGGTCAGTTCAGCATCCAACTTCAGCTCAGGTCATGATCTCACGGCTCGTGAGTTCTAGGCCCCACGTCAGGTTCTGTGCTGACAGCTCAGAGCCTGGCGCCTGCTTTGGATTCTGTGTCTCCCTCTCTCTCTGCCCCTCCCTATACATGCTCTCTCTCTCTCAAATGAATAAATCCTAAAAAAAAAAAAAAAAGTTAAATAATAAAAAAATAATGGAACCTCTCAGATGATTTGTTCCAAAACCCAAAAAATTCATATAAAAATGATTACGATACCATAATATAATACAAAAGAATCAAGAAAATACAAAATATAAGTTAGCCTGCACTTCCCTTTGAAAATCTCTGTTGGTGGTGTGAAGGAGACAAGAGAGGGGAGGGTTATTGTGTAGGACGACTTTCAGCATCACTAACGGAATCACTGCTGTCTCTTGACTCAACAGAATCTTCTTCTGCATGGGGCCATTGTATACACTCACACGGATGGCGACTACAGTACGGCAGTAATAAGCGCTTGGCATATGCTGTATTTAACGTAACCGGCAATAAGGCAGCAGGGGAAGGGTCTCTATCCGCAGGCAGCCTGACCTAGAATGAAGCGAAGCATTCCTAAGCTCACTCTCGTCTGGAAAAGCAAAGGGCTGTCCATAGGTGCTCTGAAGTGACAAAAAATACACTAGTGCCAGCTGCAGGCACCTTCCAACTGAAAAATCACTGATTTCTGCCAAACACCGCGGCCTGAGACTGGGCATCTGAGTAGGGGAGACGATCACCCGCAATCCCACAGAGGGAGACAGAGACAGAGACAGAGACAGGGACAGAGACAGAGGGAGAGAGAAGAACCGTTGGCTCAGTGGTGATCATGCGACATTAGGCGTCATGTACTACCCGTACCGCAAGGCATCACTCACTTATCAAGTTAAAATTGATTAGAAATGTTTCCTCCTCTTGCGGAACACTCACAGAACGAGTTACTCACAATCCGAGGTTTTACCGAAGCTGTAAACAGATTCCAATGAATGTAACTAAATTAGTAAATCCCATTCATTGTTTATTTATAGTTTATGACGAAAGAAGACCCCTCTTTTTGTAAGGCCTAGTGAAGGAACGGCAGGCCGGTGTGTGGGACTCCGGGGGGACCCCTGTGAGCCATCTGCTCCTCAGTGGGGAGCCCAGTCAGGGATGGAGGCCAACCGCGGGGGGCTGCCTGGACCCCCACCTACCTGATGCAGAGTGGGGAACCTGACCGGGCCCCGCAAATCTGGGCCCGAGAAAGTGAACGTTTTACGTGAGCTTATTTCATGAGACCCACGGCGGTGACCTTGGACTCACCCCTCCCCCCCTTTCTAATGAGGGAAGGGAAGTCTCCAGAGCTCGGGCAAGAAGCTGCTTTAGAAATGCAAAAGTTCAGCTATTTGAAGGGAATGCATTTGAGGGAAGTCTCTCCTGTACCTTCAAAGGGGAACAGAGCTTTTTCAGAAACCTCGTATAAAGACAGAGTTCAGAGGCTCCGGGCCCTGGGCCCCGAGGAGGTTTCTTCCCAGGCGGCGTTATGCAAATCCGGCTTAATAGAAGGGAGGACTGAGCCTTTCTTTCAAGAAAAGAAAGGCAGAGGAAGGAGAATAATAATACCCTTCATATTTGGGCTATAAATACCGCAGTAATAGGGCCGGAAGGGAAGGATTTCGGGCCTTCAGGGAGCGTGGATCTGCTGTGTTTGTCAGGATTCGTCAGGGTTTCTTCTCACAGGAAGAACAGTAGGAGCTGGAACTGAGGGACCTTAATGGGCACCAATTAGATAAGCCTCTGAGGACACAGCCACCGCCACAGGGCGGCCCCTTGGCCACCTAAGACAGGCAATGACAAGACGGCAGAGAAGAGGGCCCGTGGGTGGCTCAGTCCATTAAGCGTCTGACTTCGGCTCAGGTCATATGATCTTACCGATCATGAGTTTGAGCCCCGCCTCAGGTTCTGTGCTGACAGCTCAGCCTGGAGCCTGCTTTGGATTCTGTGTCTCCCTCTCTCTGTCCCGCTCTCTGCCCCTCCCCTGCTTGCGCTCTGTCTCTCTCTCTCTCTCTCTCTCTCTCTCTCAAAAATAAATAAAAATTAAAATTAAGAAAAAAATAAGACATTTTTAAAAATTTAAAAAAAAAAAAAGACGTGGCCGAGAAGAAAGTGCTCGTGCACCCTCAGAGATGAACATATTGGCATGAGAGCTACTTTGGGGAGTAAAATGATAAGATGGCCTTTGAACCGCGGTGTACGCCCAGCCGAAATGGGGTTTTGTTCTCCCTCGGGAGAAAACGGCGCAGCTCGAGGGTCGCCTGGCCCGGGGTGGACATTCTCTACCTGCTATTCTGTCTCCCCAAGGGACCGGGGCCTCTTTAAAGGCAGGGCTTTGGTGCCAGGTCTATATGTGTCTTCCAGCCTGGCTCGGTGAATGTTACTTGGATTGAATCCAGCAGTGCTAACTGCCTCAGTTTCCTCATCAATAAAATGGGACTTTAAGCTGTAACGCCCACAAGAGCATATGGTAGACACTCAATAAACATCAGTATCCGTCCTTCAGTTCATTGGTGAGCCACGCCATCTACGAGGGTGCAGCGATGTCTATTTATTTATTTGCTTGTTTGTTTGTTTTTTATTTATATCTTTTGTTTTTTTATCTCTTTTTTTGGCTATTTATTTATTTTTATCTTTTTTGAGAGAGAGAGCACGGAGGGAAAAGGGGCAGAGGGAGAGGGAGAGAGAATCTTAAGCCGGCTCCACACTCAGCATGGAGCCTGACGCAGGACTCAATCCTATGACCCTGGGATCATGACCTGAGCCGAAATCGAGAGTCGGACACGCAACCAACTGAGCTGCCCAGGCTTCCCAGCAATGTCTTTTTTACAGCTAAGTCACGTGAGTCTGTGAGCCTTTATATCCATTACCTGCCCTTTAACTCCTTTAACTCAAAAAACTGTACCGGGATATTACAATCGAAGTTTTGACTGAAACACCAAAGCACAATAGACGTGAAGCCGCATTAGCAAGTGCAGGCTTTAGAAGTTTCAAAGAACGGGTTCCAGGATGATGGAACCCTTCTCCGGCTCCAGGGCAGGGAAACGGCTCCAGATGTGGAGAGGCGGGGAAAGCACGTATAGTACTACTTCTCTGGATAGAGGTGTTGTGGTGCGGAGTTCCTCGCCCTCTGCCAGGCAGCAAGGAGGG
This sequence comes from Paguma larvata, assembly GCA_030068075.1. Classification (NCBI taxonomy): domain Eukaryota; kingdom Metazoa; phylum Chordata; class Mammalia; order Carnivora; family Viverridae; genus Paguma; species Paguma larvata. Next base: position 22,660,208 of record CM057827.1, on the reverse strand, counting down.
GCTGCTGCCCCCTTCCCCTGGAGCCACGTGAGGGGAGGCCGCCACGGGACCCGTGAAGAAGGGGCCGGGGTGCTAGGCCAGGTCTATGTGCCTAGAGCATCTCTGGGGCAGGGCATGACCGAGAGCTTCCCAAGACCGGTGCGGGCTGGCGTAGCTTGCCTGGGTCTGTCAGATGAGGCCACCTAGAAGATGCTGGGATGCACCAGAAAGAAACTGGAGGTAAGACAGTCTTCCGGCCTGACGAGAGTGCTTCCTACAGATACATCTGTCCAGGTGGATGTCCAGGTGGATGGTGATGAGGAGACAGGTCCCTGGAGACGGAAACCGAAGAAGGACCCAGAAAAGAACTAAGGTGAGAATCAGCTTTAAAATTTGCTGGGACTAGCAGGCCCAAAGGCAGCTTAGAACTCTAACGGTTCAAGGTCATTAGGCCATTCCTACGCCCTTCACCACTACTCCAGCCCCAGGAGGGTCCAGAGACTGGCCAGTCAGCTCGGGGGAGAGGAAGAGAGAAGAGATGCCCAGTTCTCCCTCTGGCTGCAGGTTGACAGCCTGAAGCAGGCTTGTGCTGGTGACGGGAGAGGATTTGAACATAAAAACTTTGGGATTTTGGTTTTATCTTAGCCTGGACCTTCTAATGAACAGATGGAGACTTAGAAGGACACAGGGCCATCCACCTGAGAGGGAGCGGAAAAGTTCCAGGCCTGCTGGAAGGCAAGGCAAGGGGATCCTCACTGGGTATCTTTCACAGGGACTGTGGGAGATAACACATAAAATTATATTTTAATTTATCATGGGTTGTGCATTCAAAATAGCCAGCACCTGGGGCGCCTGGGTGGCTGAGCGTCCGACATTAGCTCTGGTCATGATCTTGAGGTTCATGGGTTTGAGCCCCGCGTCGGGCTCTGGGCTGACAGCTCAGAGCCTGGAGCCAGCTTCGGATTCTGTGTCTCCCTCTCTCTCTGCCCCTCCCCTGCTTGGGCTCTCTCTCTCTCTCAAAAATAAATAAACATTAAAACAACAACAACAACGAAATAGCCCACACCTTATGCACCGTGGAAACCTCTGGCTCCACTGGGTAAGATGGTGGCAGTGTGTGTTGACACGGTGCTGGCAGCAGAGAGGTTTGCACTGGGTCTGTACCCACCCAAGACTGGCAGCTTTCCAAGTCACTGAGAAATAGGTTGGAGCAAATATTCCTAAGTGAGGTCTATAGGTTGCCTCCAAGATCCAAAGAGGTTCCCCAGGCGAGGTGCCTCTTTCTCCTTGGTGGTGTGCAAGGTGCAATTACCTGTCCTTTGTCTTGAAGGGGACGCCTTGGAATGCCCCGGAGCACGGGATGACTAAAAACTCCACCCCGGCGGCAGGCGCCCGGACCCTCATGGTGTTTCTCTGGTGCTCGTGCGCCTCGCTAGGGCATCCAGAGCGCGGGCCGCTTCCTGCCCTGTCGGTCCTGCAAGCACCGCACCATCAGAATGACGTGAGCCGCTGGATTCTGCGGAGTGGCAGAAAGATCAAAGCTCTTGAAGACCGTATTCTGAAGGGGAGCCGGAGAGCTAATACAGCCCCCCCCCCCCACCCCGGCCAGACAGTGAATGCTCCCTCTGCCTTCCTCGTGGTGAGCTGTTTTTGATTCTCCGTACTGATGGGAATTAAGAAGCATCCGCCGATGAAGAGCTGCTTACCAAACGCCAGAGGCCGTATCATCTGCTCTAACGGCGCTGACGCACCGAACGTGGCAGTGGCGACGCGAGGTATCACTTGGTTAAGTTTCCAGTACCTGCCACTGTCCCGCATGATCCATCTGGTCTTCACAGGGGCCAAAGAAAGGAGTCCGTCCCGCGGGAACAGGATAGGGGCCGCCGCCCCCGCCGCCGCCACCTCTCACCCTTCACGTCTTCAAAGATGGCGCGCTCCCTGCAGACGCTCCTAGGACGCGGCACCATTTCCGATTCCCTAACCTGGGTGGGGGTGGGACGGTTTCAAGCATTTTCACTCAGCTGTTCCTGTCAAAACCCTCTTATCCATCAGACGCTGGGTAAAGAGCTACAGGGAAGACCTGTGGGCCCACCGAACCCACTGACGGGCAGACTCTGGCCGGAACGCCTTCGATCTCCTGGCCTGACTAAACCCATCTCCCGTGAGAGGGACGTCTAGCATTTCAGACGCTCTGGCCTCACGGTCACCTCCTACCCGGAGTTCTAATGGGGATATCGGGCGCAACGGGCCTCACAAGATGTGAGAACTCCCCTTCCCCCACTGTCTAGTTACCCTTCGAGAGGGTTCCCTGATGTTTTATTGAGTATGTGTTATGGTGATGTAGGGTTTTCCACAAGGAGACCAGCCCGCCCTTCAGTCTGTGGATTCCAGCTCTGCGAATGACTTACATCTAGAAAGTGGATGAGGGCCCTGCCGTCCATGATGCCAGTTAATAGCCTTCTGGCTTCTACCATCCTGGAATTCCATAATCCCCACGGGTACTCGGGAGCCCCGGTTCTAAGGCAGCAACTCCTCCTAGCAACCCTGACCTATTCGGAGCTTCTCCAGGATGTTAGTGGCCTCATTGCTCAAGTGAACATTCCTCGGGCCCTCCTGAGGAGCAGGGCCAGGTGATGGGGCCCCCAGTCTCACATAACAAGCCCACTGGAACATGGCCTCCTCCCCGGACCTTCTGACCCCTTCCTTAATTCTCTGCCAAGGCCGTTTCAGCATCTCCGCCTCACTCACTGTGGGTTCATGCCATGAGTAGGCTCTGAGGAGCATTACCAGCTGTGGACAAAGGAACACTCCAGGTGTCAGTGTCATGGCTTTGAGCCTGGAGTCACGGGCAAGCGCTCCCATGTACGATTCTCCCCTTTCCAGACTTATATCCAGGCCCCGTTGGTCCAGCACCCTCAAGGCGCAGTCATTCCCATAAGCCTCCGCTGGTGCCCACGAACCCATATCGGCCGGGTCCTGCAGTTCCTTCAACACATAAGTGCTTTCCTTGGGGAGCAGTACCTGGATTTCTCCTGCTCAGACTGTCCTGACACGTCATCCCGTGTATCCGCCTGGCGGTAACGAGTGTGGCAGAGGTGGATCTTGACGATAAACGTCACGCTGCAGCGCAGGGCACCTGCTTCGGGCGCGACCTCACGGGGTCTCCAAGCACAGGGAAGCTACTCCGCCCTGGCAGCGGAGTCGCCGGCTTCGAGAGTCTCGTGGACTCACAGGCGCCCATTTCAGGTCTCTTCTTGCTCTGACTTTATTCTTTGTTATTTTTTTTATTTAATATTTATTTATTTTTGAGAGAGAGAGAGAGAGAGACAGAGCATGAGAGTAGGGGAAAGACAGAGACAGAGGGAGACACAGGATCCGAAACAGGCTCCAGGCTCTGTACTGTCAGCACAGGGCCCGACATGGGGCTCGAGCTCACGAACCGTAAGATCACGACCTGAGCCCAAATCAACCTTGAAAATGCCTTTAATTGCTCCTTTTGTGGAGGGCAGCGACCAGGACCCCCTGAAAAGAGAGGGTCAGCATTCCCCAAGGTGCCCTCACCCCCCAGGCACCCTTGTCACCCCAGGGCTTGGGTCTACCGATGACAAGGGCCAGCTAAACAAATCACACCCTTTGAGTTGTCTCTCTCTCTCCCTCTAGGCATTTAATTAAATTTGCACCGATTCAAAGAGCATAGGCTGTGACTCCATTGCGATTTCAGATTTTGTTCTTCCTTCCCGAGTTTGCTAAGGAAAGAATGAAAACAGAAAACTTCTTTGTGCTGCGGCTTGTTCTTTTTTATTATGAAATATACCAAACATGCAGAGGAGTGTGAGGAATATCACCCACCTCTGGCCAATTGCAACATCATTCTTCTACACTGGATTCAGATTTTCAAAAGGAAATGAAATGTTACACGTACAGTTGAAACCCAAAGTCCTTCTTAGCCTTGCAGATGCTGCCCTCAAGCCCCTTCCCCTCCCCCTCCCCCGGAGCGTTCCCTGCTGCCGATTTTGGCATTTGATTTTGACAGCGGTCCCGTGCCTGCTTTCTACCTCTATCATCCTGTTCTGCGCACACCCGTAAACGCTAAAATATCAGTTCACGTGTTCCGAAAGACTGCATAAATGGTATACTGCCTATCTCCTTCCGCAACTCGCTCTCCACTCCTGCAGCTCAACACCGCACTCCTGAGATTCATCCACAGCGATACCTGTAGCCCTGGCTCATTCTTTTAAACTACTGAGTAATATTTGGTTTCATAAACATATATTTTTATTTATCCGCTCTTCTGGTCATAAGTATTTAGGTTGTTTCCAGTTTCTCTTTATTACCAACAGAGATTCAGTGAACGTTCTTGTCCATTTCCTTGGCCCCTGTGCTACGATTCCTCCAAGGTATAGACTTAGGAGGGAAATCGCTGGGCCCAAGCTCGTGTTTAGCTCTAGCGGCCCTGGTGATTGCCAAATTGCTTTACACGGGAGTCACACCGATTTCCCACTAGGGGCAAACGCGAGTTCCCTTTCATTCGTATCCTGACCAACACGTACTGGTTTCTGCCCATCTGATTGCAAATGGTCTTGTTCTTCTTGTAGGTTGCACAGTTGACGCTCACAGCAACCCTGGGGCAGAGGTGGCACGGGCCTTCTTGTGACCACCTGGCAGAAAGGCGTAGGGAGGCCCAGGGAGGGGATGACGAGCCCGACACAGAGGACTATGGCCACACAGGAGCCTGACGAACCTAGGAATCTCGGATCCCAGCGTTCATCACCATGGGAACTAAATACACGGCCAGAACACCAACTCTGCGGCCACCGCGAGAGAATGAAAGATATTAAATAATTTGCGCTATGTGGTAAATATCAACAACCATCCATGCTAACAGAGAACAAGGTAAGTATCGTTTTATGAAGCTTTACATGTCATAACACGCTTCGGCACGCATTCCTCATCTCATCCCTGGCGACGACTCTATAAAAAAGACTTGGATTATTACCGTTCCCACTTTATGGATAAGAAAGTGAGGCTCATGGCTAGTCAGTAGAAGATTGAATCTTGAACCTATTTGCCTTTTAAGCCTGTCTGTCTTCTTCTTCTTTTTTTAAATATTTATTTAATTTTTGAAAGACAGAGCATGAGCTGGGAGAGAGACAGAATCTGAAGCAAACTCCAGGCTCTGAGCTGTCCGCACAGAGCCCGACGCGGGGCTCGGGCCCACGAACTGTGAGATCATGACCTGAGCCGAAGTCAGACGCTCAACCGACTGAGCCACCCACGCGCCCCTAAGTATGTCTGTCTTCTGTAGGTACACTCGGAGATGGATGTCTGAGGGTTACGGATACTCATTGTGTGCCGTCTCCTCCAGCCCCTGCACAAGTTCTGGTGACTGAGGTCACACCACAAACACAGAACACTTCCCCTCAGGGAGAGGCCCAGCCCTGGAGTTGGACTGCAAGGACATCTTGGCCCTGACACCTTACTGGACTGGGACCTTGGGCAAGTTACATCTTGGTGCCTCAGTCTTCTCGTCTGTAACATGGGGATAGTGGCGCCTATCTCCTGGCAAGATCATAGGGACTGGCCGCAGCTACACATCCGAAGTGCCAGGCGCAAAGAAAACACGCAAACATTAGCTCTCGTGAGGAAGACTGTGATTGTGACTTCTCGTTACCCATAGGAGGTCGCGGTGGTCCCGAAGAAGAAACTCCAAGGGCTGGCTCAGCACAGCACAAGTCACTGACTCTGGGAGACGGCGTGTCCGCAGAGGCTAAGGAGGACTCTTTCTGGAGGTATAGGCTTGTGACACCCAAGCACAGGACCGAAGGCACCACAGCACGTGGCATGTGGTTGTCCTGCAGGAATGGCTACCGGGTCACTCGAGGGGCCCTTGTAGGTCCACGTCTGTTTCCTCTTGGCTTGAAAAATATCAAAGGATTATGGCCCAAGGGTTTACCATGTGCTGCCATAGCTGGCTGGGTTCGGGGTCCACACCAAGCGTGTGGGGTGGAGGGGACCTGAGATGAGTAGGTAAGGGGCCAAAGGGGTCTGAATGCCCTGTTCTCATTTCTGTCCGTTCCAGAAGTCCTCGTCCGTGATTTGGGAAGCAACCCAGGGTCACTGCTGTCCTTGACGTGAAGTCTCATCATTGACAACTAGTGGTTCAGCCCCAGTGATGGGACAGAGAACACACAATTAGAAGGCAGAAGAGCAAGGGTTTGGTTCCTAGTTGTGCCTCTGTCTTGCTAGGTGAACTTGGATCTTTCGAAGCCTTGGCCTGCACAGCTCTGCGGCGGGGCTAAGAACACCTGCTGAACCCACCTCGCGGAGCTGTAACACCTAGTGAGGCAGCGTGCACCGAAGGGCCTGGGGCGTGCCGCGTGTCACGTAACTGGCAGTCACGGTGTATCTCACGGAGCCGTCCCTGCTGCCTGGGTTCGGTCCTCGGCTGTGCGGGCGAGGACAAGCCTCGGTTTCCACACTCTCTCTGCTGGGTCAGGCACGCGTCTGCCCGCATGGCTGGTTCGCTCCGGGCTGTCAAGAGTAAGTAAGACTACACGTGCTTGTCACACAGCAGGCCGCCGAATGGGGGCTGCGAGTTTAATCTCCGCGCCTCCTCTGTGAATTGACCACAGCTGCTGCTCCCTGGCAAGGCCGCTGCGGAGCCGAACTGAGCCGGAGTATGCGGCGAGCGCAGGATTTAGCACGGTGACTGTTAGCGCCACGAGCACCGGGCCTCCCTGGGTTGGTTTTAGGCCTGGTGACCACTCGGCGCCTTGTAGAGCGCCTGGCACGCACACGACAGGTGCTCGGTACCCCTGTGGAGCGAGCGAATGGACCAAGGAAGTGCTGCAGATTCCTTTAAGTTCTCCGAGCCTGGACTTCCTCGTGTGTACAATGGGCATGTACACACTGACCCGGGAGGGCTGTTGGGAAAACCAAGGGCCTACAGCAGATGCTCCAAACAGCCGACACCGCACGCCGGGGGGCCCACCGAGCGTGCCTGGCACCCCGTGCCCTAGGCAGACACCACAAGAGGCGGCTGAGTAAGTAAGAGTAACGTTTACTGAGCGATACAGGACTGAGTACTATGAAGGGTTTACCAGGATGGAAACGCACCCCATGCCCGCCCCTGCCACCCCGACACCCGGAGACTACTACAGTACTTAGGAGTTACACGCGACGGCCATAACTGCTGGATATCTGTTCGTAACAAACAAACCGTAGCATAATTATACTATATCACATCGAGTGATTATAGAAATCCATATATATATTGCTTGTATAAAATCTTTTTTGTTTTGTAAAAAATATTAAAAAAAAAAAAAAAGAAAGTATAAAAAACATGTGCAGTTGAAAAGCCCTGCCAGGGACAGCCCGTCTGTAAACATTCAGTGAGTATGTGCTTTGGAAGGGCGCCCGCGCCTCGTGCCCACAGCAGACTCCAGCGGGGCCGGCGAGGGTGCGCCCCGGCTGCCGCTCCCGGGCAGGGCCGCGCTGGACCCGGGTGGGCTGTACGGCCGGGCCCCACGTGGCGCCCCCTCCAGCCTCGCGTCGGGGTCGGGGTGGGGGGGGCAGGGCTGGGGGCAGGCAGGCTATAGTTCCACTCAGTTCCATCCCCGGCCGCACTCTGTTTGCAACTCATGGCTTTTCCTGGCTGCTCCGAGGTCCCTCGGTGGGTGCCCTGGTGGAGAGGCCATTTGGTTGGGGGTCTCTCTGGCCGGGGGCCTCTGTCCTGCCTCCTTCGAGCCGGGCCCAGGACAGGACAGCCCCACCCGAGGGTCGACTTTGGTCTCAGCGCTTGGTCCTTCTAGGTTTCGTCAGTCCATTCTTCTCTCGTATGGCTGATCTGAGTTTCACAAAAGAGCCCGGCCAGCGCTGGCTGTGCTGAGCCTCATTGTACAGTTTGTCATGCAGCAAGGAAGGGCCCCTGTGGGACCCCTCGTCCTCCCCCCTCTTCCCAAATCCTCCTCCTCCTCCTCCTCTTCCTCCTCTTCCTTCTCCCAGCCCACGGTCACTTCTTCTCCAGCTGCTCCAACAGCGGGTTGCCTTCCGATTCGGGGGTCTTGACGCTGTCCGTCCGGACGATGCAGGTGGGGCGGTGCCGGTTCAGCATCAGAATGAGCTGCTGTCGCTCCTGCTTCAGCTCCTCGATCTGGGTCTTCAGCTCCGCATTCATGAGTTCCAGCCGCTCGGACTCCTGTGCACAAAAACAGGGACAGGGCTGTAAGCTCTCACCGGGGACCGCCTCCGCCTCTGGGGAGCTACCAGGCGCTCCCAGCTGGCATTTGCCTGTCTTCTGCCTGCCGGCTTCCCACCGGAGGAAGCCCAGAACCTGCTTCTGAGCCCTGGGGTCCCTGACTTTCCGTAGCCGTGGCCGTCACACCTGTGACACTGGCCTGTGTCAAAGCGGGATAGACCCAGGTTATATCCTGCGGCCAGCCTGGCTCGCGTCCCACCTCCCTCCCCTCACTCATCCGCTCCAGCCACGGAGACGTCCTGGTAGTTGCTCAAATATGCCAACACTCTCCTGCCTCCCCGCTCTTGCCCGGGAAACAAAGAGCGGGAGAAGAGTAGAGGCCCAGCGGAGCCTGAGCAGGTGCACGGAGGGTCCACGGGGGCGGAGGGGGCCCGCGGCTGGCAACGCAGGGGCAAAGTGCTCCGATGTGTGATGCGTAAATGCACGTTGGGGGTATTTTGGCCTGTGGGATCACTAAGCCCGGTGCGCTCATGTCATCCTCCCCAAACCTGTGCTTCCTGTTAGTCCGTAATCATTTAAACAGCCTCTTCTTTATCCCCTGTTACCCAGAAGCTTTGCCCACTGGGAGGCGATCAGCTGTCACCCTTCTGGATCCAAAATAAAGTCTCAGATAGACCTCGAGTGAGAGTCCCGACGGACTTCCAGCCCAGTTGCAGAGACTCCAGGGAAAAGAAGGAACGGACGCTGGTGACTCGCTCTCAGGGGAGTCTGTGTGTTCCGAGTGTGGATGGAGAGGCGACAAGCGTACCAACCCAGGGCTCGGGGGTCAAAGCGGTAAGACGGGACACCTGAGCCATTTTCATTGGACCGTGTCTGAGAACTCACAACCGGTTCGAGAGCTGGGATTTCCTCAAGGGCCAGCCCGTTTCTGACCAGTGCTTCTCCAGCAGGAGCGAGTCTGCCTGCCAGGAGACACTCGACGGTGTCCGGGCACATTTCGGTTGTCCCGACCGAGGAGGGCGGGCACTGCGGCGTCTAGTGGGTGCAGGCTACAGGCGTCCTGCGACGCCCAGGGCGGCCCCACAACAAGAACTCTCTAGACAAAATGTCAACAGTGTGCCGTGGAGCAACCGCTGCCAGGCCAGGCACGAGCCGCCGCTGCCGTGGCGCGTGTCCCCTGCCGAGCCGGGCGGCGCTGGCTGGGGTCCCTGGGCTTGCCCCTCGGCCGGCGGGGCGGGCTGAGCCGCCTCCTTCGGGGAGGCACCCCAGGCCACCGTCCTCCTCATGCCGGCTGGCCCGGCCGAACTGCCGCTTGGTCTCGCCACTGAGGTGGCAGCGCGAGCACCCAGGGGAGCTCAGAACTGCTGAGACGTGCAGTCCTCGTGGCCAGACACTGAAGGAGAACGGCCTCAGAAAAGGAAAAAAAAAATGCTCAGGGCGGGGAACATTAAAAACCAGCTATGGCGGTTTCTGATGAAGCACGGCGGGCAGGCCGGCCCTGTCCCCTGTTCTCAGAATTCCAGGAGAAGTTATCTCTGGGGCCAGGGGAGAGGCCCACGGGAAACCGTGAGTCCATGACCCATCAGTGTGGGACAGTGAGGTGCTAATCTTAGCTGCTTCATGGCGTCTGATGAGCTCATGACCTTGGGGACTTCACACAAAGCCTCTGGCCATCTGGTTCCCCCAAGCCAAGGTTTCAGCTCCGAGTTTGAATGCTGAGCCTGTGTCTCTAGGAGTCTCTGTTGTGTCCACCCAGCGCATCTGCTGAGGACTTGTGTGTACAGGGAACATTTGGGGGAATCCAGAGGCCCGTGAGCCCCCCGCACGGCTCTTTCGCAGCCTCCCCCGTGGGGGGACGGACCCCTACGGCAGGGCAGGGACTTACGATGTGCCCAGCGGCAGTGCAGGGGCTAGAACACCCTCCAGGAGGGCTCGGTCCGGCCTCGGGTTTCAAACAATGGGTCGACTCTGCGTGGGTAGAGCAGGTCGCTTGGTGTGGAGGAGGCAGGACCTCAGGAAGGGAGCCCTGAGTGATCAGGGACTCACACGTGGGACTCACACGTGTTTAGGAGATGAAACCCTCCGTTGTGAGCATAGGTCACTTTACGGCGGAAGGGTAGTGGGCAGGTGGATTTAGAGCCGGATCGGGCAGAGCTTTAGGGTTCGGAATCAGCGACTAGAGCAAGTTTCCCAGCTACCCCGAGTCTCGGTATCTCAAACACAAAAGGTGGTATGCTCATGGGAATTACATGAACTCACATGGGAAAAGCACTTTGTAAGCTGAAGGGTTCGGGAGGCGTTAAAGTTTTACTTTAAGCCCTGAGCAAGACGTTCTGAAGAAAGAGGAGGAGAGGCAGAGGAGGAGGATGGCCCGAAGAGGAGGTGCTGGTGACTGGCTGGATCTGGAGAATGAGAGAGGCTGCCTGTGGGCCCCCGGGGAAGGGTCCAAGGAACGGGGCAGCGGGAGGGGGCTGCTGCTTGGGGATGGCAAGGAAGCGGTTGGGGTGTACGTGAGTGGACGGCAGCACCGGACATGGAAGGGCCGGCGTGCGGCGTTCAGTACCGTGAGCCGATCCACCTCCTTGAAATGACTGCCTGTCAAACCAACGTCGTGTGCAAACATCTGCGTCACACAGAAACCCAAGTGGGCGTGTGGCTTCACACTCATTCGCCCGAGGAACGGCCCTGCGTTCCGTTGGTTGTAAAATGTTAGAGTAGGGGCGTCTGGGCGACTCAGTCAGCTAAGCATCCGACTCTTGATTTCAGCTCAGGTCATGATCTCACGGTTCATGAGTTCAAGCCCCGAATCGGGCTCTGCTCTAACAGTGCGGAGCCTGCTTGGGATTCTTTCTTTCCCTCTCTCTCTCCCCCTCCTCTGCTTGCACCCTCTCTCTCTCTCTCAAAATAATAAACATGCAAAAAAATTATTAAAATGTTAAAGTATATCATGGAATATCCTAAACTCAGACCGGCTGGCTGTCAGAAGGTAACGAACTGCTTTTTAGAGTTATTTCCTTCTGTTATATTGGGTGGTGCTACATGCTTCTTTATTGTTTAAGTAGAAGCTGAGTTCAGAAGAATCTTTTTTTTTAAACCACGATGCTAGAAACTGTCTGCGGTTTTATAACAGCAATTACCTGATCTGTTTTGCTAATTAATTGAGAGACGTGGGCTAGGATCTTCACACGTTAATTACGAAGTAAGTAACTCTCCTCGCATTTTCGTTTATAGTTTTGCCTTCTGGTAGATATTCAGTGCCCTAGAGAAAATGAACCCATTTGCTGTTTCACAATAGATTGAGCGCAAGCGAGCGAACCTTCCGTCTCTTCCACTGTGCTCTGCGAAGGCAGGAGGAGAAATGCAGGGTGAGGGGTTGGGTGCTCCGGCTTCTGGTCCTGGCTGCGTGGCCGTGGCCAAGTCAGTTCCTTTCTCAGGGTCTCAGTCCCCTCCCAGATAATATGATTAATGGAAAAGCCCAGAGGACTTTAAGCATTAAGATTCTCTGATTTTATCTTTAAAAAAGTTACCCTAATGCACTTAAAAAAGAGTTCTACTGCCCAATGTCTTTTGTAAGTATTGGGAAGAAGGCCGATGGCCTCTTCTGAGCCCAAAAGACCTGACTGAGCTAAAATCCTAACTCTGCCACTTTAGCTCTGTCACCGTGCACCAAAGTCCCAATTTCCCCTAGCCCGGACAACCTGAACAGCGTGCTGGGAAGCAGAGGAAGCCCTGGGTTCGAGTCCTGCCTCCGCCGCTGCGGAACCTTGAGCAACCTTGCATCCCTCTGAGTCTCAGAATCCTCGTCAGGGGAGGTAGGGGCCGCCCCGTTGGCCCCCAGGGTCGCCATCTCCTCGTGACCATCAAGGAGAGAACGGCGGTGAAGAGCGCAGAGTGCCGTGAGAGTGGGAGGTGGGCTTACTGCTACCCAAGCCCAGGGAATGAACCTGCGGCAGGTGCGGCAGGTGCGGCAGGCGCGGCGGGCGCGGCAGGCGCGGCGGGCACAGAGGCCGGCGTCACAGACGGCAGGGGCGAAGGGGTGCTGCTGCTGACCGCAGCCAGAGGAGGTGCTGAGGTGGCTCTGGCTGCCTCAGGAACCCGGCTCGTCCAGGCAGGCGGACCCGGAGATGCTCTAAGAGACTCCCGGGGTGCATCTAGGTGTCTAGGGGTCAAGGATGGGAGGACGACTTTTTACCCTTTTACATTATGCATGCGTGTGTGTGTCTGCACACACATATCCTTTTGTGCCTCTGAGCCTTATAAATATTGTTCCTGTTCAAAAATAAATTATAAGGGAATCCCTCAGGTCTGAGGGCACTGGCCATCCACACAGCCATCGGCATCCATGTCCTAAACCTCTGTTTCCAAGGGCCAGAGGGGAAGAGAGGAGCGTGGGCGGAGAGGGTGACGGCTTAGCCCAGACTGAGCCGCCCAAACCCCCTCCTAGACCCTGAGGCCACCAGGAACAGCACGACAGCCACGCAACCGGACTTTCCGCTGGCCCAATCCTTGCCCCACACTGCAGCCAGAGGGAGCTTTCCAAGGTGTGTCTCTCTCCAGCTGAAACCTTCCATGGGTCTCCGTGACTACACAATTCGTCATCCTAAAGGGGACGCTTGGGAGTAAAAGCCAGGACCGGAGGCATAAAGGGGGACAGGATCAGTCTACGTGGCGAGGACCTGGGGTCTGTCTGCTTGTCCATTCTCCCCCGTGGACTCTAAACTCCAGCCACACTGACATTCTTTCCAATTCCTTAATCACACCCTGAAACACCTCTGGCCTCTGGCCTTTGCTTGCACCGTTGCTGCTAACCCCTGTCCTTCATCTGGCTAGCTCCTACTCCTCTTCTTCTGGGTCTCAATACGCAGCCTTTCCTCAGCCTAGACTAGGATAGGGCCTCACAGTGTGTTCTCACAGCCCGCCGCGCTTGCCCAGCATAACGCACAGCATGCATCACCATTCCCCATCTTCCATCTGCTGTCCTTCTGCCTGCTGTGCCGTGCAGCAGGTCCTCACTAAACCGTTATGGGGTGGGTGGATGGGTGGGTGGATGGGTGGGTGGACGGATGGACGGGTGGATGGGTGCGTGGATGGGTGGGTGGACAGATGGACGGGTGGACGGATGGACGGGTGGTGGATGGACGGGTGGGTGGATGGGTGGGTGGACGGGTGGGTGGGTGGGTGGGCAAAGGAATGAATAAATCCCAGCTCTACCATGTGTTAGCAGTGTGACCTTGGCCAAATAACTTGACCTCTTCTGAGCTCTAGATAGGTCAGTGTCTAAAGTGGGGATAGCCAATGTTTATCTCACTGGAATGTTCTAAGATTAAATGAGGCATGTGACAGGCCTGCATACAGTTGATGCTCAGCAAGTGTTTCTGGAATGCGAAGGGCAGCTCGCACCATTCACGTGGCACTGTTCACCGTGCCGGGGTGAGTTCACGGGGCATGTGTCTTGCCTGCTAACTGACTGACAAGTCCTTGAAGGCAGAGGTCTTGTCTGCTCCCTGCTGTGTCTCACCCAGCTCTGCGGGCACTCGGGCTGGAAATGAGGTGTGGGCCACGCCATCCATCTTAAATGCCCAGGTGAGACCTGTGTCTTAGAAACTTCTTGAAAACTTCCAGCCCAATGTCAGTCTACCATCTCTTCCAAGGAGGCGCTCAGCTCTAGGAGTCTAACTCCCACCTGCAAAGGCCATGCCCCTGCCTCAGATGCTCAGAGCCCCCAGGTGGACACACAGCCCCGCGCTGCCTATACCCGGGACCTCAGATTTTCCCTCCGCTTGTTGCAAGCATGAGAAGAGACTCCTGTACCCTCCAGTGCCAAAGAAAACCGAGGCCACGTCAGCCTTGCCTCCCCAGCTCCCATCGGAGAGACCACGTCGACTCCTTCCTGTGTGTCCCCCAGTGCACCTAGCACAGTGCTGGGCATTTAGTAGCTGTATAAAAATGCTTGTCAACAAACCGACGAATGAGTGAAAGAATGAACGAATGAATGAAGGAATGAAGGAATGACCTAGAGCTAACACAGCAGAGCGTTAAGAACAAATGCTTCGAAGTTGGCCTCAGGCGTGAATCTCAGCTCTATCGCTTAGTTGCTGAGGGACCTGGGCAAGCAACTTAACCTCACCGTGCCTTAGTTTCCCCATCTGTAGACAGAAAATAATGAGGGCACCTACCTCATACAGCTATTATGCCAATACAGAGAGAAAATAGAGCACTCCACACACTGCCCAACTTTACAGATGTTAGCAACGCTGTTAGCTGGTGCATGCTATAGAACAGAGTGGGGCCTGCGGTATTATTATTTATACACCGTTACTGTTAGTATTTGGTAATGAACAAGCGATCCAGAACGTGGGCTGGAGACGACCCGCCTGGACTGGGTAGCTCTCTGGTCGTGACCCTTCACTGCCATCTACCATTTTTGAGAAGCAGCAAAGGCCTAAGAGATGGGACTCAGGAGAGAAAGAACAAACGCCCTGCTCGGCACCTTCCCAATGAAAGGACAGGGGCGTGCTCTGAGCGCGGGGATGGGGGGCTCTGCTGGCCTTTGCATGCAGAGCTGACCTCTGGTCCCCGGAGGTCATGTTCAGCGGGGCTGAGGCCAGCCAGATGGGATGCAGGCCTGGAAGGGCCTCTGTCCACCGCTCTCACGCAGGGCATGGCACTGTCACCTCTTTCATTAACATCGCCCTAGACAATGTCGGCAGCCCCCAGGTCTTTTTTTTTTTTTTTTTTTTTTTAACATTTTAATTTATTATTGAGAGACAGAGAGAGGCAGAGCATGAGCAGGGGAGGGGCAGAGAGACAGGGAGACACAGAATCTGAAAGATGCTCCAGGCTCTGAGCTGTCAGCACAGAGCCCGACGCGGGGCTCGAACTCACAAACTGTGAGATCATGACCTGAGCCGAAGTCAGACGCTTAACTGACTGAGCCCCCCAGGCACCCCCCAGGCCTTTGAGGTGGGGAGTAGCGGTCCTGGGCCATCTGGGCCAATCAGCACCAGGGTCTGACCTCGTAGAAGGGAGCTGGCTCCTCCCACCTTCTCTGGCCTTCAGGGATCTGGGTGGGCAGGACCTGCTCCCAGCTACCCTTTGTTGTCTTGGTTCAGGGAAAGGGCACCGGATGGAAGGCAGGCAAGCACAGGGGGTCGCGGCTGCTTGGGCAGATGCCAGCAGGCACACACTGATCCCGCGGGCTTTGGTGATGACAGACGTCCCCCGCCCACAGGTGCACAAGCCCGCCCCCAAGAAGGAGACAGGTGCCCCGCCTGGCCAGCCGCCCCGCTCACCCGCTGCAGAAACTCCGTCCGCTCCTTCTTCTTGTTCCGGCATCGGGCCGCCGCCACTTTGTTCTTCTCCCGGCGCCTTTTCCTTCGCTCCTCTTCTTCATCTAGCTGTGAGGGCACAGAGCCGCGGATTAGACATCGGGGCAGGCCTGGAGTACAGCTCCCCTCCTGACACAGACAGGCAGATGGACAACTCGCCCCGCCCCGTCCCCCCCCCTCCACTGCCCCAGCGAGGGAGCCGACCCTGTCTGCCGGCCCACTGGTTTCCCGGCTGATGGGATGGAAACGCTTCCCCGCCAGCCCACGGATCCCCTGGGAGCAGGTGGGCAAACCTGGGAGGGGTCGGTGTCCCAGGAGGGCAGGGCCGCCCGGGTTCTGCCAGAGTTCAGGAGGCTCCGAGCTTGGCAAGTCTAGTCACAGAGAGGTGACACCCAGCGGGTGGTGACGGCCTGTTCTCTTGCCCAGCCCGAGCCTTCTGGGCACTGTTTTCCAGGCCAGTGGTTCCCAGGCACTGCCTTTAAAAACGCCTTGGGCACGGACCCAGATTTCACACTCTAACCCACGCACTTCCGCCTCCCTGAGGTACCTTCGCCCTCCCTCTTAGTCCTTCCAGATGCTTCCATCCACCTCCTGGTGCTGGTAAACGGGCTCCCCGGTCTCCTCACCCGGATCCTTTTCACTGCTTTCTGCATGTTGTCCCCCCCGAGACCCCCTGTGTCCCAGGATGCCAGGGCTCCCCCAAGTGCCCTGCGTGGGACACAAGCAGAGGGGCCTCCTGAGTCTCCAGGCTTGCTTGCTTCCCCCCCCCCCCCCCACCTCAGGACTCAGGAGAAAATTCGCCATGCATAAAATAGGGCCCATTAAATGGGAAGGAAGAAACTCACTGCCCACCAACCCTGACTTTCCAAGTTGCGGGTTTTATTGTTTCCTTAATAGTAGCAACGAGAGCTGCTCTCTGAGGCCGATTTGTTAAATGCTTCCAACACAGGTCATGTTACCTTCACAGCCAATAAGGAAGGCACTATTACTGTCCCGTTTTACACGCGGGGAGACTGAGGTTCACGGGTCCCATTTGCCCAAGGCCATGCAACCAAGAAATGGCAGAGCTAGGATTCCAGCTCTGGTTTCTCCGACTTTGATCGTCCTGCTCTGGATTGACCACTGGCCCACACAGCCCTGACCCACCAGGATCACTTGGAAGTGGTGCCTCTGGCTGTCTGTTAGCCACCAGGAGAATCTGGAGGACACGCAGGACCAGCTGGGCTGGGGACAGCCTAGAGTCAGAGGCCTCTCGAGAGGTCACTGGATTGCCCTGGCCTTGCCAACTCTCTCACTTCTTGAGCCAGTGGGGGTGATTCTGGCAGCCCCAGGCCTGGAACGAGGTCTCAGCTGAAAGGGCTCCGAGCCAGGAAAAGAAACACCCTCTCTGCGCACTCCCAGCATTCTCTAGGAGCCTAGGACCGAGGGCCTGGCCGGACACCAGCACCCACGGCCGTCGGCACAGGCCCTGGTGAGGCAACCCCCTTCTCCTTCTCCGCCACTGCTGAGCTTCTCCCTGACCCACCCTCACCCCTCCCGGGGGGGCTGGCTGCGGAGGCGCCTTGTCAACGCGGCCACACCCAAGCACCTCCCGGCCCCTTGGCCTCCCTTGAAACAGAACCAGAAGTGACAGCGCCTCTGGCTGACCCGCATCTGGGAAAATAGAAACCTGGACAAAATTGAATCCACCCAACCTCAGCCTCACCCCCACCAGGGCCGAGGTAACCGTGACGACAGGCAGAGGGAAGGAACGGGAGGAAGTGGCCGGCACTGCAATCTCCCCTCGGCCAGGAGGGTTTGCCCACAAACTGCCAAGGTGATGTGTGCAACCTGGGCACTGCCGGGCTCACAGGGCCTGGAGCAACCTCGGCTTCTGGCAGAGCAGCCGTTTCCTGGGAGACACCGCCTCTGTCCCCCAGACCCACCTCCCCACCCCAGCCCCGCACAAAGCCAGGGGCAAACGAAGCCGCACCATCCAGCAGCAGATACAAAGAGGCTCGACTGGGCCGGGCTGGCGCCCACATCAGGGGCTTTCCAGCCCCCCGTCCAGCCTTATCAAGCCCCTCCAGCCATCACCGTCTCCTCACACGTCCTCTCCTTCTCCAAGCCAGCTGGGCCCTCCTGAGATAGCCTTCCTTTCCTCCTTGGTAGACTCTTACTCAACCTTCGAGAGCAAATGTCACCTCCTCCAGGAAGGCTCTTTTGACTCCCTAGACAGAATTAACTGCTTTCCCTGTGCTGCTACAGGACTTTCAGGGTCTCTGTCACAGCCCATCATAGCTCCTGTGCGGGCAGGTATCTGTGTCCCCTGCTAGGCTGAAGAACGGGGGACCCGAGCATCCCCAACCCCTGGACAGCACATGGCCCTTAATAGGGGCTCGGCAAAAGTTAGCCAAATGAATGAGTGAAATAAGCGATTCCAGGGAAACACGGCACAGGCTTGGATTCTATGATTATAAAAGCAATTTATTGCCTGCGTTTGCCTCTGCCGGAGCTTTTCCCCAGGGCTAAGAAGGAAGCTTTGCCGCCAGGGATGGTCTCTTCCATCTGCAGGAGTCCAGCAAAGCGTGGGGGCTGGATCCTGTCTTCCCCAGAAGCACAATGACCAAAGACAGAGTCTCAGTCAGGGCCGGGCCCCTGACGGCTGTGGCAGGTCTGCACGGATCCCGAACACAACCCAGGCCGGGCACTGAAGCCTAAACACCCCCCTAGAGTTCCACAGCCACCAGCGGCCTCCAAGCCCGTCCCCAGGCCTCTCCTGCCCCCGGGCCTCTACCTCGGCTGACATCTCCCAATAAGGCAAGAAACGGCCCCAGAGCCCCGTTACCACACCTTCCCCCCTCCACACACACACTGTGCCACATCTTCCCCAAATCCTCCCGCCGCTGTGTACGAGCCGCCCGCGGAGATCCGGAAGCCAGCTGCTGACGTCCCGCCGGAGAGAAGAGGGGAGCCGAGCAGTGCCCCTCAGCCCTCTCATCCCCGCGGGCTAACCGCGGCCCAGGCCCGCGCGCGCGCTGTGTCCCCCGCCAGAGGCCCACTGGAGACCCCGCTGCCCCCCGCCGCTAGCCTCCTCTGGTTCCTTCTCTCACCACGGCCAAGGCTGCCGCCCCCGCTCCTTGACGCTCTCGAGGCTCTCAAACATTTGGCCGCGAGGGGGTGAGACGGCAGAGTGTTGTCGCCACCCGCGGCGCAGACATCTAAAACCGGAACCCCAAAATGGGGCATGATGATTTTTGTTCTGCCGATGCAGCTGGAAGAACGA
Organism: Paguma larvata; assembly: GCA_030068075.1. Lineage (NCBI taxonomy): Eukaryota > Metazoa > Chordata > Mammalia > Carnivora > Viverridae > Paguma > Paguma larvata. The sequence goes on along the minus strand of CM057827.1, from coordinate 22,641,439 downwards.
GAATATTCGAGGAGGAGGCTGTTTGCCGCTCCATACGTTTAGAGACCCGTGAGATGGAGGCCCGTTCTCAAGCGGCACTCTGGCTCGGTTTTCCCCAAATTCCCAGGAAGGCCCGGGGCAGGGCTGGCTGCGTTCTGGGGTGAGGAGTGAGGGGGGCCCCTGTGCCACACTTCACATTGGAGGGACAGGCTAGGGGCTTCATGGCCAAGAGGGCCCTCCCTCCTCAGATGGCCGGTTCCCAAGGCTCTGCTTGTGGGCCCGGGGGCCGGAGCCCCCGGCCGGAGCTGACTAGAGAAGTGGGGACCGGCGGACCAAGCGGGGCTGTGTTCACCTCCTGGAAATCTGAACTTGGACGGCTGGACTGCGGGGCAAGCAGCTTCGGCCGCGAGAGCGGAGAAGCGGCGCGATCAGGCTGCCGAGGCCTGCGGACGAGCAGGAGAAGCCAGAGACGGGGCGGCAGGAGAGAAACAAACACTCGGCCACAGAGGGGAGTCAGAGAGACAAGAAGAAGGAATGGCAGGCAGAGAGGAAAGCAGGGCCTGGGCCAGGGCGCCGCCGGCGAGGTGCCCGGGACGCGGCCTACGGAGACACTCACTCTGGAGCTCACGCAGGGGCAGGTTCGGCACCCCAGACGGACCGCCTCCTTAAACGCTGGGCCTCTTGGTGGTCTCACCCTGCTCCAGGCCCTGAGAAACAGAAGGTGAAGGCAGAGACAGAGCGGAAAGAGAGAGCACAGAGAGACCAAGGTGGGTGGAGAGAGACATCGAGGCAGCGCCATTAGGAAGAGAGACACGTAGAGGCGTGAATGGAGCTCGGTGGTTCAGACAGGCGCAGTGAGCAGGCTGGAGCACACACAGAGGAAGAACGGTCTCAATCCTCCTGCTTCCCCGCCCCCGGGGGGGGGGGACGTGATTCCTGCCCCTTGGGTCCGCGGCGCACACCCCTGAATCGGTCCTGAAAAGTTCCTCCTCTGGCCCGGAGGGAGTTTGAGCAGGTCCCGCCTGTCACAACTAGAAGATGCCTGGGACGCCAGGGGCCCGTTCTCGTGAAGTCGGGCGATGCCGGGTGATACCGGAGGAGGAGAAGGTGGTCCCCGGCGCCTCAGGGGAGAATCACTGTTACCCAGGAGCCGTGCTTCTAGAACAGCGGGAAAGCGGCTGAGCCTGGACGCAGAGGGGCTTGAGCAAAGAGGCGGCTCCTCCCGGGAGGGATCAAGTCGTCTGGACTAGGAGTCTCAGCAGGCTAAATGGCCTCAGCGAACCATCTAAGACGGTCCTGTTAGCTTCCCCCATTTTTACACACGAGGAAACTAAAGATATCAAGGCTGCCCAGAAGCTCGGTGGCAGCTTCAAAGCCAGGCCTTTTGGCCCCAGGGCCCAAGAGCCTCCTGCTCTGTGAAGGGCTGGTGGTCTAAGTGAGCCCCCCACACACTTGGTAACAGGCCCTCCTGTCCTTTTGGCTCCGGCCTGGTGATGGGATTGTAAAGTAGCAACAGAAGCTTCTGATGCTGAGGGCCATGACCGTGTTGTTTTTTCCTATTTGGATCTTTTAAAATAAAAACGATTTATTGCACAAGTAACACTGAATGTGTAGCATTAAAGCTGACTGGTTTACGGGGGGCGCCAGGGTGGCTCGGTCGGTTAAGCATCTGACTCTTGGTTTCATCTCATGGTTTGTGGGATCGAGCCCCGAGTCCAGCTCTGCACTGACAGTGCGGAGCCTGCTTGGGATTCTCTCTCTCCCTCTCTCTCTCCATCCATCTCCTGATCATGTGTGCATGCCTCCCCCTAAAAAATAAATAAACATTAAAAAAAAAGAAAAAAAGAAATAGGTTAAAAAAAAATAAAAGCTGACTGGTTTACGAGAGGGGCCTCCTCCACGCCCCTCCCGCAGGCCATGTGGCTTTCACACGGTGGCAACCTTCGCCCAGATTTGATTTTGAATTCTGATATTTCATAAGCATTTCCAAAAATATATCTTGCGTATCTTGCAAGACCCACAGAGAGATCAGATGAGAAAGAGTAATGACACTTTTTAACCCGAGGCACTGAAAACACGGACACTCTTACATGGACAAAGCAATAAAGGCAAGAGCAATAAAGCTGGCGACAAGCAGAAGTGGGGGAGGGACCGGAACAAACCCCCAGCACTCACCAGAGTGGTGAAGACCTGAAAGGCTTTATCCTGCACTAAGGACGGTAGCACGGACGCAGAGAACCAGCCTGAGCTGAGACTCGTGGCGTCAGGGGTGTCAGCACAGGCTTTAGCGTCTAAGGAGACTGTGTGGGTCGAAGAGGAGCACTGACCGTGTGCTCCTGGGCGAGTCGCTTGGCCTCCCTGAGCCTCTGTTCCCTCACCCGTACGGGGAAAGCACTGAGCCCCACCACACAAGGTTGTAAGGAGGACTAAGTTCCAGTCTCGAGCCTGGGACATAGGAAGCGTTCTGGAAGTGCCAGACTCTGGGCCCGCCTTCCCAGGTGAGGCAGGAAGAAAGCGTGGGGCACGCCCAGCCTCCGCCAAGGGCAGAACCTGGCACAGGAGACCGGGGGTGGAGGGCGGGATGGGGGTGCTGCGAGGCACACGAGTTGTCAATGAGCAGGCCTGGAGTAATAGCAGCCCAGCAGCCTCCAAACCTAGCCCTGGCCAGGCCCATCGGGGTCCCGCCCCCCCAGGAGCCACACTGCACGGAGGAGCCACATTTCAACACCAGGGACCCATGAGCACCCTGGGAAGTAAACACCCAAATACCAAACATACCAGACATTCCCCCACATAAACACGGCTGCACTGAGCCAGGGGCTGCGGTTCCTCACCACTCCCCTGTCCAGCCACGCATCAACAAAGTAGGGCAGTCCAGGGGCGAGACGTCCACAAGCCAGCCGGGCTGGGCCTACAACCCCCACCAGGAGGAAGGAGGAAACCCCAGGGGCCTCCGTCCAACACCCTTGCTGCCCTCCTGCGCCCTGTAGGGGCCAGGCCTTCCCCGTCAGCATCTCCCTAGGGCTCGGCCGTGGGCAACACGTCCCCCTCTTGGCCCGTCTTCTCCGGGAAGCCCCCTCTTTCTAGACAGCCACGGTCTGGACCTCAGCTGTGAAATACCGGGCAGTTTCAGCAAGCAGTGGGCAGAGCTGTAAGACAAAATCCAAGCCAAATGGTCAGTCGCAGCCTCGAGTTGCAAACTCGAGCCACCTCCAGGGGCCAAGCAAGTAACGTTAGCAAGGGAAGGGGGCTGGATGGGGCTGCGGCCTGCAGAAAGGACACCCCACCCGGCCTCACTTCAGCAGCACAGACTCGGCGTTGCCAAATCTTCCAAGTTTTCAAGCCTTGCTGAAAATACAGGTTTTGAAGTAAAAAATCTCCCAATTTTTCATGTTGGCAACAAATTCCATCTTGAAAGGGGCCCTTCGCGGGCCGAACACCTGTGGGCTGCACCAGCCCGTGGGCTGCTAATTTATGACCCCAGCAAGCGACAGACCCCGGCGGGGTTGGTCATCGGACACCTGGTCCCAGCCACAGAGACGCCCTGTTCCGTGACCACGGGCCAGTCAGTCCATCTCTCTCATCCTGCGGCTCCTCTTTAGTAAACACGACAGCTCCTACTCCTCACTAACCTTCAAACGCCCTGCAGGGGGTATGAGGGGCCTCCTTTCACAGGTGAGGAGAGAAGGTGTTGTGTCTGCCAGAGGTCGCCAGGCCGGAGCAGACAGGGGCTCGACCCCATTACGTCACGCTGCCCTCAACAGGGGGCCGGACTGAACTCCTGCCCAGGCCCCGGCCAGCTCCGCCATCCCTGGGGTTTTCATCAGCCGACCTTCCAGAGCAATGCTGGCTTGACTGAAGGGGGAGGGAAGGGGGTGCGGGAAGGACATCTTTTCCCTTCGAAGGAGTTTCAGAAATAGTCACTTCACAGACTCTTAGAGCCAGAAAGGAGAAGCCCCTAGGCCAACTCCTGGATTTTACAGATGAGGAAACTGAGTCCCAGGGAAGGAAGGGGCTTGCTCCAAGGCTCGCACTTGAGGGTTAGGGCCTGGGTCACTGCTTAGTCGGCCTCCCTGGGCCTTTGGGCTCCACCTGACTTCCTCTTTCTGAATTTTTCTATGTTCCGGATGATCACCACAGACTTTGTCTGTGCCCCTCCTACTTCTGTGACCTCTCCTTTTGTGTCTCTCGCCCGGGACCTCTTCCTGTCCCTTTCGGGCCGATGTCTCCTGGGGTCCTATCCGTGGCCTGCTGCTTTTCGCTCCATGTGTACGCCCGTAGGCGTTTATCGGCTTCATCTACCTAAGTGGCTTTAATGACCATTTATACATGAATGTCACCAAATCTCTATGCTCAGGCCAGAGCATCCAACTGCCGGCTGGACAGTCAGTCCCTCGGCCCTTCGAAGTCTTTATCCTCAGTGGGCTACTTGCGGTCCATCCTCCACCCTGGGCTGGCACCACGTGTTCACTGGACTCAGCCCTCCCCGACCGGTCCTTCTCTTTGGCTCCTGCTTTGACTCTCCAGGCCGTCCGATTCTCCGTCCTAAATCCTCCTCCTATTTGCTCCCCACTCGCCATCCCGGTTGCCACGCTCCAGCCGTCTTCCTACCTCCTGACCCTACATGACCGTCCTCCAGCTCGGCCACTGAAGGGCTCTTTCCAAAACGCAAGCCTGATCCAGTTCCTCCTCGTTACCCTCGGGACAGAGCTCACGCTCCTGCGCGTGTCAAGCAAGCGTGCTGTGACTGGCCCCACGTGTGTGGTCTCTGCTCCCGTCTACCCCCCCCTACACCCCGTGTTCCTGCGACCCTGAGCCTCTCAGACCCCAGGCTCACCTGGCCGCAGGCCTTTGCCCGTGCTGTCTCCTTGGCTTGCTCTCACCCTGCACATTCATTCAGCTCAAGCATCGCCACCTACGGGAAGGCCTCCTTGGTTCTCGTCCCTTCCAGGCTGGGGAGGTGTCCCTTTCTTCTGGGCGCCCCTAGAACTCTGAGCTTACCCTGGCCCCCACTGTGCTATATTCTGTCCTGTTTCTGTCCCCTCCACTAAACCGGGAGTTCCATGAGAGCAGAAATCTTGTTGATTTTGTGTTCTGCACCTTGCCGAGTTTGCGGCCACCGGGAATGCTCAATGAATGTGTCCTAAAGGGAGGCCTGATCCACCCGCCCTTGCCAGGGTGACCTGGGCAAGACTCCTGACTCCCAGCCTGGTGCTTTGTTGACTTCACTCCAGACGCCCCCCCCCAAGGCCAGGCCATAATCAAACACATTCACCTACGAACAAACCCACGCAGTGGAAGCGGTGCTCACTCGAAGCATCCCACCAGCCCCGCCAACCACCGGGTGAAGGCTCTGAACGAGAGCTGCCGGAGGCAGTGGCTTCACCTGCCAAGATGATTCACTCAGCTCTGGTGACTGGGGGCGCAGGTGGGCAATTGCTCAGTGCACTCAGCATCTACAGGAAATAGCGGGGAGTGGTAGGGCTGTGAGCCAAGCCTCATCCTGAGGCTCTGGGACTGAGAAGACTTAGAGATCCTAGCAGCCTGCGGCGCCCGCAGGCCAGGAAGCTCAAGTTCAGAGAAGAGGAGTAAGTCTGCCTTGGTCCCTGGCCAGATGGTGGCAGGACCAACCCGAATACCACTGCTTCCCGGAACACCTTCTAGAGGCAGGGGACATGCTCCTTATGAACTAAAAGCCTGATGCTGCTGCCGTAGTTGGCCACCAGAACCTCCAGGAGCGGTGGGCGGAGGGGGGGGCGGATTGGGGCAGTGTGGGTGGGGGAGGGCAGGAATCTATCTGAACCAACTTCTCTGTCTCCACACAGTTTCAGCAAGACAAAGCTTTCCTCTGACCTTGGCCCCCCCAGCTCCCCTGTCCTCAGTAAGAACCTTTTCCTGCATTAAGAGAACCCGTAAAACAATAGGCCGCTGAGGCGTAGGACTGGTTTATACGTACAGAATAGGGAAGGGCCATTCTCTCAGAAAGCAGTAGAGAACAGCCGTTTCCACTGCTAAGAAAAGACAGCACTGTGTTTGGAACAAAGCCTGAAAAAGCTGGCTGGGCAGGGTGACACCCATTTCTGTAGGGTCCTGCTAAGGAAGGAGCGAACACTGCTACTGCGAAAGCGAGGCCAGGAGACATAGGAAAAATCACCTTGGCCGGGACAGAAAGTCTAACACTGAAGAGAAAAGGGCCGATGGCTGCCGGGAAATCCTTTCGCTGGAGAAGAGCGATTTGAAGAATGACGGCTTTTGTTGAAATATGTCTATTTCAGGCCTGTTTCATATTTATGGTTTGGTGAGGTTAGTTTCCCACTAGGCAATCAGTCCATTTTCTTGCCCAATTGACATTTGATTCCAAAGATGAGAAAGGGAGAGAAACAGCGGCCCCCACAAGACTCTCCCCACCTCTAAAAGACTGGTAAGAAGCAGAGTATATCTGGGCGGGAAAATCAATTTCCTCAAAAAGAGTTGTTAGTTCTTCAACAATAGGTGTGTAATATGCCTTGATTACAGGGGGGCCAAAAAAAAAAAATCAAAACCAAACACCAAAAGACAGAGACAAGAGCTCCTGCAAAATGCCTATCTATAATTAAATGAAAATGGGGTTGTTGCAAAGAATATTCATGAACAGGGCTGTTCTGGAAGTCCCGAGTTGGCCAAAGTAGAAGAACGCTTCAAGTGCCATCGTCCTATTAAAGCCTTGGAAGTCATTTGTCTTTCATCATGAAGGTGAAAAGCAAGGTCTTTGGCTTCATTATTCTCCCCCAACGCAGTTCGGTTTAATCTGTATGCCGGGTGTGCAGCTCAAACACGGATTGCAGCCAACTTCTTTCAGGCATAAGGCACAGATAACAGACAAATCGCTGAGCAGAACGGCGACCTCTATTTTGTGGGTGCTGAACTCCGGGTAATAAAAATCCCACCCAGATGACACGGCCAGATGAATTCACAGCCAGGGATACCTGGCTTGGAGGACGGAAGGGTTTCACCATGAGTGATTTATGTAATGAAATGGATGCATTAAAAGTTGAGAGACAGGGAAGGAAAGGCTTCGCAGCTCCCAGGCAGGTGGGGGTGGGGCTGGGGGTGGGGTGGAGGTGGAGAGCTCCCCCACCCAAGTTCTCAGACCAGGGCGGCTGAGAACTCCAGCCAGCTACAGTGATGAACAGCGTATCTGATTCTCCCTTCAAAAACTATAAAGGAACCGGCCTATTGACAAGCTCGGCAGCTTAATTAATTGGGAAGTCCCTTAGGGTGTGAATCCTGGCAGCCAGGAGGGTCTCAATACCTGGAAATAACTGGTTTGGAAATGTTTGCTGACTCAGATTGCAACCTTGCCTCACACAGAGTCAGGTACCGCACACACGAATTAATAGCTGGTGGCGTACAGGTCCCCCCAGAAAGTTCGAGATAGGTTTGGGGGGAAAAAGGTGGTTTTAGACCCTCGTAGGTATTCTCAGAGAGAAGCCTTGCCAGTCAGGGCTGGAAGGGACTTTGCAGGTCATCCAGACTTGCAGAAAGCATCAGAATACCCTGGAGGGCTTGTTACACCCCAGATTTCTGGACCCCGCCCTCTAGGGCATCCGCTTCAGGAGTCTCAGGGTGACACCCAAGACCTCGCACTTCTAAGGTGCTCCCAGGCCCTGGTACCACTGCTCTGCAGACCCTGCTGTGAGTAACACCAAGGTAAACCGGTGAATTTCAGATCGGTTTCAGCAGCAGGAGTCTATTGTTCAAATGATACCACAATATACTAAACAGATCAAGGCGGTATGTTATTAAGGGGCTCCCATTGTATCATAGCCGTATTAGAGTCAGAGGTGTGCTGTGATCGATGTAAAACCTTTAACTCAGAGGTTACGGGCAAGTTTCTGACAGCCTCAGGATCCAAATTATTCCCATCTCGTGTTTTCCTTGTACACACAGATCAGTAGTTAGGAATGGTGCGTGCGTGCGTGTGAATATGTACATATCCGCTTACCCTGCACTCTCAGGATGCTTGTCAGTTAAAGAGAAGTAGCAGAAAAAGCTTTGTTCTGAAGTCTACCCAAAATAGATTAACCTGGCCACAGGCATCCACCCTGGCAGTGCTCCCCAAGGTGTTAGATTTGATAACTAATAGCTATGAGCATGTGTGTGGGTCTTCCTTAAAAAAAAACACCAGAATAAAATTATGCTTTAAACATGACTTAGCCTCTCTGAGCCTCAGTTCTCTCACAACTAGTAGCACTAATAACATCTACCTGTATGGTTATTAAGCAGATCAAGAGAGAATGTCTACAAACACGTTTGCAAACTATAAAGTGCATTGCTTGCATGAGCCTTCTATTCTGAACCCAGATGTCCTCAGTCCTTCAAAGACCTGGGCCGGTGCATACAGTACCAAAGGTTTCAAACAGTGGCTAAAGGCTAGAACCACCTGCTGGCCCCACCCAGACCAGTTGACTCAGAATCTCTGGGCTCCACGTCAATATTTTTTTTAAACACTCTCCAGGGGACTCTAATGAGTAGCCAAGATTACTCCATATTTCCTCCCGAGTTCCATGCAAAATCCTGCCAGACTGCCCGCGTTGCTTCTGGATGGCCGCTGGCAATAAAAAGGAAAGAGGAGAAAATGCCCCTCACCAGATCCTGACTTTTTCATTACTGCTGGCTTAAAAGGGGGTTTTAATCACTACAGCTTCTAATTCTGGAGGCCTGATACATGCTGGGCGGTGTACGCAATTACGCCTTTGAATCCTCCCCACACCTACGTGATGTAGATATTATTCTTCCCCGCTTTGAAAACGGCTTTACTGAGATAAAATTCACACAGACAATTCGCCCTCTTAAAGTACACAACTCAGTGGCTTTTAGTATATTCACAATAAACTTTAGAGTATTTCCATTACCTCCAAAAGAAACCCCATGCCCCTTCACTGACCGCCCCCCCTACCTCTCCCATCTGCCCTAGCCCCAGGCACCAGGGAAGGGGTTCCCCTTCCTGTCTTCCTAAATTTGCCTTTTCTGGACATTTCATACCAATGGAATCCTGCGGTGTGTCGTCCTTTGTAAATGGCTTCTTCCACTAAACATGTTTTCCAGGTTCATCCGGGTTGTAGCAAGTATCAGTGTTTCATTCCTTTTTATGGCCAAATATTCCACCGTGTGGAGATAGCATATTTCATTTACCCATTCCTCAATCGATAGACATTTGGGTTGTTTCTGCTTTTGAGATATGACGAATAATACTGCTGCGAGCATCCGTGTGCCAGTTTTTGTGTGGATGTGTGCTCCTTCCCGTTGGGTATGCAGCTAGGAGCGGACTCAGCCTTTGAGGACGTTTCCCAAACCGGCTGCACTACTTTACATCGCCCCCAGCGGCGGATGGGGATTCCAGCTTCTCCACACTGTCACTAATACTTCTTACTTTTCTTTTTGAGCACAGCCGTCCTAGTGGGTGTGAAGTGGTATCTGGGTGGTTTTGACTTGCGTTTCTTTGATGGCTAACGACGTGGAGCATCTATGCTTATTAGCCATTCAGAGATCTTCTCTGGAGAAGTGTCCATTGCCCGTTTTTATTATTGAGTTGTAATAGCTCTTTATATATTCTATGAGTCCCCTTTCAGAGCGATCATGTGGAAAAATTTGCTGTCATTCTGTGGGCTGTATTTTGACTTTGTGTCCTTTGAAGCACAAAAGTTTTTAATTTTGATGATGTCAAATTTACTGGTTTTTTTGGTTTTTTTTTTTTTGGTGGCTTGTGGTTTCAGTGTCCTATCTAAGAAATCATTGCTCATGAAGATTAACAGCCCTAAGAGTTTTATAATATTAGCTCTTAGATTAAGTTTTGGATCCATTTTGAGTCATTTTCGTATATGGCGAGAGAGGGGGTCCGTCTCCCTCATTGTCACGCGGGAGGAAACAGAAGCTCAAATGCCTAGTAAACTCTCCAGGGCCAAACTGTTCTAACGCAGCGCTTCTGCTTTGCGACAATGCTTCCAAAGGGCCAAAGGTTTTTATTGCTGGTGGCTGGGGGGGGGGGGTGGAGGAAGAGGGCCGTGGACGTAAACTGTGCAGGAGCTTGCCCCCCAGAACATGCGCGGGCACTGTGCTTAGTTAAGGGGAGCCCTGCAGCCCCAGCCGTGGAGCAGAGCACAATGGGCCTGAGCAGAGGAAGGGACGTGTGCAGCCTCAAGGGGTCGCTAAACCCAGAGGAGGCCCGCAACCCGACTCCCGGCCTCTCCGCAGCCTGCCAGAATCTGCCTGTAAGTCCCAGGTCCCGGAGCTCCAGCATCAGGGCCAAGTTGTCTTCTGCCCTGGGGCACAGAAGGGAGAGAGGCTTGGCTGGTGCCACAGCGGCTCAGTTAGGGGCGCTCACCAGTGAGGGGACCCAGTTTCCCAACTCTGACTCCCTGCTGCCAGTGGACCTGGGGACACCAAAGGCCGATGGCCAGCATTGACAGAAGAGGCCACTTAGCATGGCTGCTAAAAACTGATGGCTCGCAGGAATCTAGCAATGACCTTAGCGCCACAGGAAACATGGTAAGGGGTCACACGAAGCAGCTGAGGGGAAAACAGGGCTGAAGGGCAATGGTAACTAAAATTTGGCTGCACGAACAACCAGAAACAGGTTTGCGGGCTTCCCTGAAACCTGGATCAAAGGCGCGACACACTGGAAAGGCCGACGGTGTCAGAATTTGCAGTGCGACTCACTCCCCACGGACTCAGCCCTTAGACAAGGTAATTCACCATCATACCGTGCTAGAGTCAAGGTCATCTTTTTACCCAGTGCCCCACTTACTCTTCATGATGCAACTCGATGAGTGTCAGTTTCCTCCTTTTATGGATGAGGAAACCGACGCTCGGAAAGATAGCTGACTGGTCCAAGGTCGCGGGGAGAGTGGGCAAAGGAGAAGCCAGATTTTGAACCCAGAAGCTTGAACCCCAGGCCAGCTCTTCCCAGGCCCCTGACGCATGCCCTGCACCCATGACACCTGGGATCTCACTACCTCCAAGGGCAAAATACCCTCAAGGGAACGAAAGCCCAAGGAACGGTGTTCGAATCAATTATAAAAACTAACCTGAGTAACGGTCCCATTGGACACGTGAATCACATTCAAATCTCACATTTATCATGTGTCTCAGCGAGGGCCAGGCGTTACGCAAGTCCTCTCGCCTGCGTGAGTTCCTTTAACCATCCCATCGGCACGAAGAGGTACTGATATTATCCCCGTCTTAAGACAGAGAATCTAAGAAGGCAGCACACGACTCCCTGACCTTTGCAGAGGTGTCTGATTTCCAAGAACACACAGATCCAGCCATGTCTCCACCACCATCTCTCTAAGGGGCCCTGTCCTCGAACGACGGTGGGTGTGACCAGCCCATGATATTAAATAGGAGTGTCAGAAGCCCTGGGAAGGCTTGGGGGCACTGCGTCAAATAAGACTCGCTAACACAGGGGTCCACGTGACATACACCCAGAGCTGCCTTCAGCGTTCACTGGCTCTCCCTCAAATTAAAGTATTAAAATAGGAAATTTTAAAAAGCTAACAGCTTTTGAGAGTGTGCTAAGAAAGTGACGGAACCAAAGTGGAAACTCAGGCTTTCAAAGATGAGCTAGGAGATTCTGTTCCAAGAAGGGACAGATTGGATCTCTCTGCCAAACGAGTATGAGACAGAAAAAGTGTCTGAGTCAGGGGGAAGAAGGCCAATGCTATTTCAAAGAGTCACAAATTAAAAACCAATTATGCAAAGCTTGCTAAAAAATGTCAGTGGGCTGCCTTTATGTTTTAAATCACTAAAAACACAAGCATGCTGACGCCAACATTTACCCAGCACATCAGACGATTTGGGGCAACTTTGTATGCTCGGGCTAAACGTGGGCGGACGTTTTGGTGAACAAACTCTGGGGCGACCACCCGTGGCTGAGGATGAGCACACCTCCCAAGACCACCCTCCCGGCCCGCGGACTCAGATTCACAGTTGGTCAAAGGGGGACAACCCTAAATGTTCTCTAGGGCCCTCCGGAGAAGCTGGAGAATGGCCAGTGTGGAATTCGCCAAGGCCTACGCCTCTCCCGCTCTGAAGGTGACAAGGACACAGTTCTAGTCAACATGCAATGTGTGCTGGAAAGGCAGTCCGTGGTGGGATGTGCACACTGACTCCTCCAGGTGAAGCCCTGGAAACGCTCCCTGACGAGGATCGGCAGAGCCCGAGGAGAGGTATAAACAGTGACAACTAGGAATCTCCGAGCCCTACCAAACATACAGCTTCCCTGGACTCCGCCCTCACAGTTTCTGAGTGCATGGGCCCCAGGGGGTGGGGTCTGGAATATAAAAAGTTTTCTGAGTGGTTTTGATGATTAGCCAAGTGTGGGGAACAGTTGGTTGGATTTTCATTGTGTGTGTGGTTTTTTTTGCCTGAAGTTGCTTAAGTTCAAGAATAGGAAAACAAATGGATGACACTTCGAGATAAGAATTAGGAGATGCAGAAATCAAGGGACAGAAAGTTTAAGTGACTTGCAAAGTTGGCATAGCTGATTACGGTTGGTTTAAACAACTAACAAGCACATATCAAACACAGAATCTGTGCAAGGCATACTGCACAGTCCGGTGGAAGTACAAGGGAATGTGAGATGTCATCCCTGTCTTTGGGACCTAAACACGGGACACACACTCAAAAGCAGGCTGCGCGAGAGGCAGCAGGGAGTGGTGGGGACTGCGGTGATCTGAGGGCTACGTGAAAATACAGCGAGCACTTGCCACCCGGCTCCAGCTTCCCGGTGCATGTAAGGGTGTGGGCCTAGAGTGGCCCCATATTCTGGTTTTTTTAAAAGAGCCAGAGAGTCCACATTTCCTGGCTTTTAAATATAGCAACTCATTCAATTCAAAAAAAAAAAAAGAAAAGAAAAGAAAAAAGCAAGAAAGAAAACCACACTGTCAGGGCCAAACGAGATTTATCTGTAGGCTGACTCCTGCCCATGGAATGACACTTCGCAGACTCTTTCCTAAAAGGTTATCCAGTCCAACCTCCCTTGAACTTGAGTCCTCTCTAGAGCCCTACAGAGTGGCACAGAGAGTAAGGGACCGCATCTAGCAGGTTGTTAAATGAGTGCTTGGGGGGGGGGGGGGTGTGTGTGTGTGTGTGTGTGTGTGTGTGTGTGTGTGTGTGTGTGTGTGTGCGCGCGCGCGCGCGCACAAGGGCGGGGTTTCTGGCCTCCCTGCCTTCCCTACTGGGAATACATTCCAGGTGCAGAGGCAGGGCGTGGCCACCGCAGCCCACTCGGAGATGCCCTGGGAAGGGCCAAGAGGCTCTGGTTGGTTGAAGAGTCTGGCTGGGCGGGGCTGCAGAATGAAAAGCAAAAGAAGGACACCTCTGGAGAAGGCTAGAGAGCACAACCGTCTTGAAAAGGAATATCGGAAAGGAAAGAAGAACAAAGGCAAGAAAGAAGCATCGGTCCTAAAAATCCTGTAACCCAGAACATGACATCCAGATCCCCCCGCCAGCCATCCAGATGAGCCCTCCGGCCACTCTCCCACTGCCTGCTCCACTGAATTTCTCTTCCCGATCCTGGCCACGACCTGACCTTTTATATTACATATGACTTTGCTTACTTGCATTTCTGGACGCCCCCCGCTATGATACACAGCTCTGAGAGAAGGGGGCTTTGTCTACTTTGTTTATGGTGCAGTTCCTAGTGTCTGGCACAGTGCCTGGCACATAGTAGTTGCTTAGCAAATATCTGCTCGACAAATGGACTGCAGCCAAGCCCTTGGCACCAAAGCAGTTTAATTTTTAAGTGTCGACCACATAATAATAACAACATCAGCACAAAGCACTTGCTCATTTACAAAACCTGTCGTTTAACTTAATTCCTCCGATTTTCTTTTACCAAACTGCTTCGTGTGTTTGGCCATGGCCCAAGAGATCGCTGGCCTCTGCAAGGTGGACCGCCTGCGAGGCGGCTCGGATGGAGCCGCCTGCACAGAGCAGCGAGGCCAGCCCTCTCTCCAGGGCCTGGGAGACGATGCGGCTGCAGAAGTACGGGGCTCAGCAGTAATTGGGCCATGTCATCAAAATGACGGAGTGTTCCGGGACCAGGTTCATCCGGCCTCCCCAGCCCGACAGAGTGCTGATTAGAAGCGTGTAAGGAAGAGAGCTGGGGGGGGGCAGCGCAGCAAATGGTTAAAGCTCTGGCTCTTAAGCCAGACTGCCGGGGCTGATTTCTCAGCTGCGTGCATGACCCTGGACCTCACTGAGTCTCACTGACCTCATCCGTGATGTGGGCATAAACCACAACGGTAACAATAATTACTTCAAAGGGTTGTCGTGCAGGTTCGACGAGTCACCTCGCCGAGAGCGCCCAGCACTGTGCCTGGGGCGCTCCTCGGTGCAAGGGGGACAGGGCCCTACCAGCGGCAGCAGCAGCGTCACGACCACGCAACCTCAGCTCTGCCACTTTCCAGCGGTGCGATCCTGAGTGACTTGACCTCTTCCTCCCTGGACCTCAAATTCCTCTTCTTTAACCCGGTCGCCAGGATGGGGTGAGGAGGAATAAACAAGGGCCTGCGTCCCGCAGTTAGCAATTATTAAATGCTTAATAATTGTGAGCTGGAATCTTATTATGAGTCAAGAAACTTTTACTAGTCTAAAATGCCAATGTGAGAACCCACCAAAGGCAGTTTGCCATATGCAAATACATCTTCGGGACAAAAGGTTCTCCAGCTGCAACTTTCTCTCCCCACCTGCTGTGTTCTTTAGTCGCTCTAGGAATGACCCTCCCCCAACCTTAGGTCTGACCTCGGAAGCATTTGGAGGTCAGTCCCCGGTGCGGGGCTGACCTCGCTCCGCGCCAGCTCAGGCTGCTCTGCTCCATCTGCCTCTTCGCCCCCACGAAGCTGCAGTCTGCAGCGAGGGAGGGGACATGCAAATACGCCCTAAAAACGGCTTGTTATTTTCGCGGCCTGGATGGCGTGCGTTCGTGGATGCCTGTGAAGACAGCGCGTCACTGTCAGGTACGGGGCAGATGCCACCAATCTGGGGGAGGCTGTGAAATGTAAAAATACTCAACCCAAATAAAGCCCTTTTCCAAAGGAAAAGGGAAAGCGCCGGAGCGCCCTTTGCAGAAAGGGAAGGGGCGGTAACTTAGCCTTGGGGGCGAAGCCCCGCTGGGCCAGCCCCTGCACCAGGCCACCTGGCTCTTCATTGGTCCCACAGCCTCGGCGCCCCAGTGAACCGGCTCGGCTGCTGGTTTTAAATGGCACTTATGCTGCAGAACGACCCAGAAACGGATGCTTTCAAGTTATGAGCCTGGGAAAGTGAATAGAAAAAGACCAAAGACGAGGGCCCTCCATAAAGAAAACAGAACCCTAAATAAGCCAGGAAGTGCTATTAACAGCGCTGCTGATTTACAGAATCGACTCAGAAGAATATAATTACTGTCAACTTTCATCTTGTACTTAACTGTCTTTAATGGGCACCTACAATGCACCAAATGCAGGTGTCTCGGGTGCAAACGTCTACAGCAGGGGCCAAGCGGTTTACCTTCGTGAGGTAAACGAAGGCAGCTGGTGGCAACGAAGGCAAAACCAACAGTGTAAACAGAATCAAGAACAATAGGGAGGTGTGGGGGCCTGTGGCAAACGGAGGGGAGGGAGGAGGGGAGGCGGGCACTCCACTGCATGTAGCTGTCACCACGCCAGAACGGGGTAGAGTGTGACCAGATCTCCCAATTTCTTAATCAAAGATTAAAATCCGAATTTTCAAGCGAAATGTTGGTTCAGGTTTCTTTTAAAACACTGTGCGGGCCAAATAAAACACATCCGGGAGCCAGACCCAGCCCGCAAATGGCCAGTTTGCCCCTGCTGACCAAGCCCCCCGCAGCCCCTCTTTGCAATTTTTATGGTACTCCTGGGGACAGGGGGCGGGGGAGCAGAGCAGGAGCTGCATAAGAAACCCAAGGCAGTACCCAGCCACCTTTCCCCCTCAAGAATCCCTCTCTGGGAAAGGCCAGCCCTCTGAGCTCCGGGCCACAGGACGGAACCGCAGCCAGGTGCCTACGTGCGAGCGCCTATGTGCCCGCCCCCCACCCGCACCCCCTCCCCACCTCCCACCACCGCTCCTTCTCCCTTCTGGGTGGACAGCTGTTCTGTCTAACCTCTGCGGAAATGGCCCCGGGCCGGGCACCTCACTGGGGCAGGCCTTGGGACAAACTGCCAGCCCTGGGGAAGTGGCTGGGGGCGTGTACAGCACCGATGCTCGCCCACGCTGGGGACTTCTGCTTCTCACCAGTCCCCAGGGGACGGCTGCTCTTCTGCAACGAAAGGCTCCTGGGAGCCGCAGCCCCAGGGGCCCCGAGGAGGGAGTGCTTCCCACGCGGGTCCTCTGCAAACAGCGTCTAAGGCAGAGGACGCTGGGCGACCGAGGCCAAGCCCATCTCTGGCGGCTGCTTTGGGAAGGGGCGCCACACCACCCTTCCCCAAGAGCCTTCGTTCAACTCCGGCCTAGGGCCAAGAGGAGTAGAGGCAACGATGTGACTGACGATAACTTTTAAAGACGGCCCGCGACCGGCATTCTCTTGTATTCTTGAAACGTGCGTGTTTCCACGCGCTCCCCTGATCCTCCCGACACCCCAGAGAGATTGCCAATATATCATTATTTGTTATTGTTATTATTAATCGCCCTTCCTTTGCCCCTAGAAGAACCAGATGCAGGTTCAGCATCTTGCCCTAGCCCGAGCTTCCCAAATTTTAACATGTCCATGAATCCCCCCCCGGGGGGGGGGGAGGGAGGAAGCTTGTTAAAATGCAGATCCTGATGCAGAAGTTCTGGAGGGGGCCCCCGAGATGCTATTGGTCGGTCCTCAGAGCCCACGTTGAACGCAACGCTTCAGTCGCTCAGCGCACGTGGGGCTAGACCTGGGGCTCTGGCCCAGGCATCCTCCCCTCGGAGTCTGCCGAAGGGAACAAGGCTTGCTCACCTCACTTTTCACGGGTTGGGGCCTCTTGCCCAGTTTCACCTCCAGGAAGTGCAAGGGGGCGATCATGGCCCCGATGTTGCGGATGTCGGCGTACTTCAGCTCCTCCGCGGTCAGGGCCGAGCTGGGGAGTCCGGTCAGGGGGCCGAGCCCTGGCAGAGAGCCCGCAGTCACGGAAGGGTCTGGAATCTGCCCAGGCATCATAGCAGGAGGAGCGGCAGCCCAGCCTGGAGTGGGTGGGAGAAGATAGGACATGCGCCGTCAGCCAGGTGAGAGGTTCCAGGAGGGGCTTAAGCCCCCACGCCTCGCCAGGGCCTCTTCCTTTCTTTCACTAATGTTCCTCTAAACCCCTTCCCCGCCCGGCGCTTCCTCCCGCCCTGAAGTTCATTCTGTTATAGAGGGAAACACTGATCAATTAACTCCCAGGAACGTTATTCTTGGCACCGAGGGCGAGGCTTAACCCAGGCACAGGTCACAGTGATTCAGTATTTGCCATGTGCTCCGCACCGCGGCAACCCCATGAGACACAGCAGACCCATTACACTGAGGAAGAAGCCAAGGCTAAGAAAGATAACTCGCTCGAGACTGTACTCGGTTAAAACTGGAGTAGCTGGGATTTAAGCTGCAACATGCTGCCTCCAAAGAAAATGGATTGTAACGGTGAGATTTCGAGCACCTTCGCACCTGTTTGCGAGGGAGCTATTTTTGGTCTGGCACGGTGCCTCCCCTCAAATCACACATCCCATTCTGCATACTTGTTAAGACACCCTGAATAGGAAATGAAGCAAATCGGAGCGAAAGGTGAGTGCGTGTGGGTGAGTGCGTGCGTGCGGGATCCACGAGGAAGGTACTGAGGCAAAGGAGATGAAATTCATTCGCGCGTGCCTTCCCAGGGAACCCGGGATCAGAACAGTCCTCCCCGGTCGCTTCACTCTCAAAGCAAACACATATTCTGCTCTGCCAGACCCAGAAGGCATGCAAAGGAAGACAGATTCAGGCATGAAAGAAAGACATACATTAGACAGGTCAATACCAAGACAATTCTTATTTCTTCCTTCTCTCTCCTGGGAGAAGGTCGTGAATAAGAAATGGTCACTTCAAGGCAAGGAGAGCATGAAGAAAGCAACTCTGCCAGGAAAGCCGGACTTATCTGGTCCCTTATCGGGCTCGTATCCATCCATCCATCCATCCACCCACCCACCCACCCACCCATCCGACTGTTGACCACCCAGGAGCCAGGAGGCACCGAGAATATGCAGATCAGATGCGCACAGCCTCATAAGTCACAAATCTGCTCCTGAAAGAGGAACTTCTCTCCCTTCCCACCTCTCTGCATAGGGCTGTAAAATCAAAACCTCCACTGTCCTGGAAATCCTGGGGGAGCTTTGTCCCCTCTTTCCATCTCCATCAGTCTCCTCCCATGTCTCGAGACGGGGAGGTGTGACATCCACCGCGCCACACTTCCCAGGCGGGCAGAATTAACGTTCTCATGGGGCCATGCTGTCTTGGGCTCTCTGCCTCGCGAGAGAGCGGCCCTGGGGGAGAACCCACAACCCTCTGTCCCCGTTCAGGTTGCCAGGTCTGGACTGCGGGAGAGGGGCCCACTAGGGAGCCCCTTTTGGCCACGAGCGCACCCCGCGTTCTCCATCCATTTCGCTTTCAAGGCGAAGTCTGGTTCCCTGTCCAACCCTGTGTCCCTTTCTCAGTAGGTTCTGCACTCTGAGGGGGAAAGCATGTGAGGGGTTTGTGCCTTCGAACCACGAAGACTTCCACCGGACATCACTTTTAAAGAAAAGTGCGTGAGGGTGGACAGCGGCCCTACCGTTCTGCCCTCAGCACACCAGCCGCATCTGCCCAGAAGGCCATTTGCCCAGAGCTCCCTGCCTTGCGCGCCCCAGGGCCTACATCCCTCCACCCCTCTGTCTCCCACACCGGGGCCCCTCGGCCCTGTCTCCCCATCCCACACCCTGTCTCCCCTCCTTAGCACCTAGCGGCCCCCAGGCCACCTCGGATAAGGATCTGAGACTCATTCACGTCGGGTTACGGCCTCGGAGCTGGAAGAGGCCCGGCGCTGGTCTGAACCACATCCTCATTTGGCACATGAGGAAATTAAAGCTCAGAGACGTTAAACGACTTGCCCAAAGTCACACAGGGTTGCAAAGCCAGGCTGGGCTCCTGGTCCTTGGACTTGAGAACCAAACCTTTCTCACCCTGCCCTTTTTGTTTCCCCTCCGGGAGTCTAAGAGAGATTCATGCAGAATGAAGGACCTTTTGGTGGTGGGTTTTGAGACACTAGCCCCTGGTGGAGGACTGCTCCCTTGCACAGAGGACTCCTCTGCCGTCTTCAATGCAGGTCCAGGTTTAGGAAGCTCCCTGGACACCCTTCTGGGTGGGAGCCTAGACGTGGGTATGGCCCCCGAGACATCTCGCATGTGCTGGGTCAACGTACTGTGACCCTCCCTAAGCCTGAGCTGGACTGAAGTCACCCCCGCCCCAGAGCCAGGTCTGCGATGCCGAGAAGGCGGCAGGTTTCCACCCCAGAAGGCGGCCCTGGGGCAGAGTGGATCAGCCGCACGCTTCCCCGGGGCCTCCTCCAGGGAGAATACGAAGGGGCCAATGGAAGGACTCGTTCCCATGCGGCGAAAATGACGCCTCGGCCCAGCCACGTGGACAGCGGGCAGGCAGAGGCGAGTGCTCTCAGCCGACCTGAGCCAGATGTAAAGAAACTCACTCACATCTCCTTTGTAAGAGGAGCAAATCTTACAAAATCCCGTCTGTCAGACTTGAACTGACGCCCCAGGGAGTCAGCTCCCCCCAAAAGGGTGCTTGAGGGAGCAGGACAGACAGGAGAGGGAGGCTGGGACGCGCTCTGTGCCTGGCACTTCAGCTGGACACAGACCCCTCAGGTAGCACGCCAGGTATGCAGCCAAGCGAAAACACAGAGCAAAATCTCCTCCTTGGCCGGAAGCCCCCGAACCTTCCTATACTGCAAAGGGCCAATTCCTGTGGGACAGAACGTGCCCGGTGGCCACTCAGCAAGCATAGGGGTGATTTCAAGGGGGAAGGGGCAGTCACGGGTGGTGGCTGCCCCCATGGAATCCCTGGCATCGTTTCTGGCACAGAAGGGTAATCGACAAATGCTTGTCGAGTGAACGATTCAACAAATGATAAAAAAAAAAAAAAAACATTCACGGCAGAGCGAACTTCAGTGAGTGGGGTAAGGATCTGTCTCTGGGAGTTCCCACAGTAGACCCCAAGAAAAATACTCCAGAGGCTTCTGTAAGTTTCCCTGCCTAAGCCATCTCGGGAAGAGATGGAAGCCAGGCCCCACTCTATTCCGGGAATGATAGGCTCTGTTGCAGCTTCTGTTTATTTTCATACAGATGGTATAAATGAGACACTAACAAATGATCCCAAAATATAATGGATTCTTTGCTACTGTGGAACCCCCTCAGAGGGGCAACCGCCCCGTGGGAGCAGCAGCCCCATAAATTCTTGCCATTCCTGCTCCCCTGCGAACCCATCCCAATGGCAAGCCTCACTCAGAGGGTCAGGCACCAGGCTTGTCTCTGCAGAGGCAAAAATCCACCCCCCATCTCCCCTCCCCCGCGCCCCCCACCCCCCACCACTGCAAGGGCGCCCCTAACTGCTCAGATACAAACCACAAAGTCCTTAACACATGCCATTCCAAGCAGACAATCCCAACAGCTGACACGCACCAGCGCGAAGTCCTCCTAAACGGCCCTGGGGGTGAGGATGGGGGTGGGGGCGGGGGGGGGGGGCGTGCCGAAGATGCAGGAGCTGGAGCAGCTCCCTTTCAGAGCCGGCTGCCAATCCAAGGTTGAAAGGCAATTTTGGTGATTTGAAAAATAAAACAATTTGATGTGATTTAGGCGTCTATAAAAATGGGGGGGGGGGGCAGCGGCAAGGAACCAGTAACAGCTAGGAGGAATTTACCCACTTCAAGGAAGACGGAGGAAAGATGACAAGAGGTGAAATCATCTCCCAAACTGCTCGTTCCATACGGAAACAATTTAGGAGGAAAAGGAGAACTATGCACTCAAAGCTTTAGGGGAAGAACCCGGAGTATTTTCTCTTCAGGGCCCGGGAGGTCGGAAAGGGAAGATAAACCCCCTCCGTGTCTCCGTTAGTAACCGGCACGCATAAAGAAAGAGCGGCTCTGTATGTTTGCAGAAGACCAAGACTGGCCAATGAGGCTTGACCTCCAAAGACAGGGCCTAGAATCCAAAATAATTTTGGCAATTTGGGACACTGACCAGGAACAACTTGGAAACTAGCCAATGCAGAAAAGCTGGGCGATGCGCAGATCAGGGAAGAGGCTGACGAGGAAGGCTTGAATAAGACAGGGCGCATTCAGGAAGTCACAGTACGCCCTAAGCTGTTACTGAGCCTCTGATCTGGGGAGCTCCCTTGAAAGCAGGCTTGGAAGACACAGGGGCCAGACGGGTCCAAGAGGCAAGAACCTAAAGCAAAGATCTGACAGCTGTACCCCCTCCCCCCACCCGGCCCGTTCAGACTTACTTAGGGTCTTATAGGAGCACAGTGGGGGGGCACTGCCTTGTACAAGCACAAGAAAAGCCGCAACACACCTCAATTCCAGAAAATGGCTCCTATTGGAAGATACTAGCATGGAGGGTCATTTCAACTGAGAGAAGGAAAGACAGCGGTCACCTAAGCTTTCCTCTCTTATTTTCTTCTCTCGTTTCCTATATGTAAAGCTTTAAGATAGAATTGACTCAATGGAAACATCTACAAGTAAGTAACGGTCTTGCTTTGATGGCTCAAGTTCATAAAGGGCTACTCTTGTTAGAAAGTGTCCAACCATCATCATCTCCATCTGGAATGGCAAAGACAGATGAAAAGGGGGTAGGGGGTGGGTTAAGAGAAAGTTAGGATCTGCATCATAGAGTCTCTGTCCATAGAAATCGAAGTCAAAGGGACGTTCTAAAGTCTCTGGGCCTCTTTGAGAAGGTCAGCACCCCTCCAGGCAAATGGCTGGCCCGGGCTGGCATCGGGAGCCAGGAATGGGCGCACAATGACAGTGGTGGACCTGACGCTTGCAAGGCTCAGCCCTAAGAGTGGAGGTGAGTGTGGGCAGGGCAAGGAGCAAGGGAGCAAGGGGTTAGGCCGCAGGAACACCCGCCGGGTGAGAAGTCAAGAGCAGGTAGCCAGCAACTGAGAATCAGCAGGAGGGGGTGGGAGGTCTTGGGAGCCAGAGCCTGGGAAGATTCCCAGGAGGAAAACGCGGATGGCCAGGAAGGGGCAGAGGGGCAGGGGGGTGGGGGAGGGGCGGTGTTGCAGACGGAAAGCTTCAGGCCCGTGTTCACGGAACGTAGTACTAACTACCGTGAATCTCCGAGAGTTAACCACCAAACCTGTTCTTGGAGCTGAGGAATCATTTGGAATGATCTCTCTCCTGGAATCTGAAATGAGGTGGGTAAATCCGCTTCCAAAAGATAAGCCGATCCAGAAGGCAAGGAACGAAAGGAGGGAGAAATCTCTAAGACTAAGAACAGGGGCGGCCGCACAAGTGCCTCCGATGGCTGTCTCAGCTCCGCAGGCAGGACGGTGAGGCGTGTTCGGGGGAGGACCTTGGGAACACGCCTGGGACAGCGAATCCACGCTCTGCCCCTTACTAGCCAGTATGACCCGGGGCGAGCTCCCCAACCTCTCCCCGTCTCGCTTTCCTCGGCTGTGAAGTGGGAATAACAAATAACGTTATTTGCCCCGTAAGGCGGAGAAGAGGATTAAATTAGTTAATACTTGGAAAGTACCTGGAACGGCGCCTGTACCTAGTGAGCGTGGAGCCGGCGTAGCCATGAAGGCCTTCCTTCCTGGAGGAAGACTAGTGCTGGGTGACCCCTCGGCTTCCCTTCCTCACATTTCCCACCTCGCGCTGCCCTCCCTTTCCTAGGGCTGTGAGAAAGATTCTTCCCCAGAGGATTCTCTGCTGCCCCACTTTTCAGCTGGACCGTCCAAGGGGGCAAGACCATACTGCAGCCAGGCCGTTCCCGCAACAGAGAAACAGATGGTGGCAGAACAAACACAAAGGTGCAGAGATGAGGCCGAATACCTGTCTTTGCCTCGGTTTCTCCTAAAGTTTCCTCCAGCTGCCAGAACACACCTACATGGATCACTGGCAACAATACACCACCAGGGTCTTCCGCCCAGAAGCCGGGGGCCGGCATCTTCTGCGTCCTGCAATCTACTATATCCCCTGCACTGCTTAGAAAGGGTCAGTCCTTACATGCTCATGAGAAGAGAAAGAGGGGACGCAGGGGTCAGAGGAAGCCCACGGCAGGGCCCGATCCTCACATGGCCATCCCACCGTAGAGGAAACCGCGACCTCCCCCGCCAGTGAAGCTTCTTCCCTGGAGACCTGAGAAATGCTTCTGACGAGGCCCCACCTGTAAACACAGCTTCCCCCGCCTGCCCGATGTAGGTGCTCAATAAATACACGTTAAGGCATTTCTGCCAAGGTCCTTATCCCAAACAGCCGAGAGCCGGGACGGTACTACCACAGGACAGGCCTTCTATCCGCTCTTCCCGCCTCACCCCATCTGTGTTCATTGGTCTGGTAGTTCATAGTATGATACATAACACAGACATGCACACGGCGGGTGACAAATTCTTGGCCCTTAATAAAAGAGCCATTGGCCAGCTGAAGTTTTGGAAATGGAGTTCCACAGATGGAGTCCTATGGGCTGCAGCAAGAAAACAGACCCCAAAAAAAACCAAAAAACAAAAAATAAAACCAGAACGGTGGGCTCTAGCTGGGCCTCCCACAGCCGGCACTGAGTGTAAAGAAACGCAGAGTGAAAATTCCAACCTTGGGTCGCTAAGGCATTTGTCTCTGCTGAGCTTCGAGAGGCCAAACCACACACACACACACACACACACACACACACACACACACGAGTGCACACACGCGCGCACACTCACACACACACACAGAGGCACACAGAGCTTGGCAGCCCGTAAGTTCCAGAGCTGGTAACACAAGCCACGGAACCGACTGCCAAGACAAGCAACAGAACGAGCCAGGCCCAGTTTCATTGGCCACCATACGCTGCATATGGCCCGGGACGCAGCCAAAACAGTGTTCTCACCCTCCTCAAAGGCATAGGAGACCCTCTGTTTTCAAACACACCTCCACAGAGCCTTAATTAAAGGAAAATGGAAAAATAATGCGCCTACTGCTCTCCCCCTGCCCATATAGGTATGCTACACACACATACCCATACACACTCACTCTATTTTTCTCTTTCTCTCATTTCGGTTTCAAACATAATTCATTCACATGGAAAAGAGCAAACTGCACCCTGCAGCAGAAAAGCAGAAAAGAATGTGGCTTCCCCTCTGCCCCGGCTCGGGCTGCTCCGGTTGAGCCGGGGCCGGAATGAATACTGAGCAGGCCAACCCGGCATCGCACCGGCCGCTCTCTTCCGGAGCCGAGCTGGCAACAGAGCCGCCGGGGCGAGAGGCAGCCCACCGAAACACCGGCAGCCCCGTGGCAAGCAGACGAGCCCCGGAGAGCCCAGCCCTTCTCCCCCTGGCAAGGATTCTGCAGGTTGGCAAAGATATGCCCACCGGTCCTGCAAACAGGTGAGGCGGACAACAGACCTGGCGGCTTTGCAAAAGCGAGGCGCGGAGTGGAGAGACCCTTGTCCAAATCCTGCCTTAGGGGGACACTGTTCACGCTTATCAACACATCTCCTTGGAGGTGGCCGCCACCAGCCTAGGAGGAGAGTCAGAGGCCCCAACGCCCATGCCTTCCAGCAGCCTTTGGAATCTCACAGGACCCAGCTCTTCAGGAAGATTCTGGAGCTGCTGGTAGCTCTGAACCAAGGCCAAAGAAGAAGAGGAACAGAAGCGTCTTTCAGAAATCTGTCCTCCCCATTTTAAACAAGGCAAAACCTTCACCAGCCAGAGGCGCGAGGATAGATCTTGCTTCTCTTCCCCGGTCCTCGGGTTTATAGAAAACCAGAGCCGTGCTCACACCTGATACCTGGTTAAACTCTCCCCTAGAAACCTGCAAAGGAAGATAAGGCGTCCATCCAAGCTGCAGCCAGATTTGCTGGAAAGATGAAAGCAATGGGAGGTGTTTTTAAAAACCCTCAGGGGAGGGAGGTGGGGGGGGGAGGCGCAGGGAGAGAGATGATTTGGGAAAACAGTTCATAGCAAGGGCTTAAAGGACAAGCAGGCAACCCAATCAGGCTTTCAAGCTTCAGATCGGATGCTCCTCAAAGTAAGACCCTGAGGAGAGTCCACCGATATTTACACCCGAGTACACACACCCACGCAGTCTGCAAGCCCTTTTTTGAGAGCCCTGAGCACGTCCACCCTGAGCACACATGCCCAGGTCGAAGAACCAGGTCCCCGACGCCAGTAGGGAGAGCCTTACACTGAGCACGGGCGAGGCAACTTTGCAACTGGAGCTGACCCGAGGGGTCAGTTGAGTTCCTCTTCCTCCAGCCTCTATCTCCAGTCGCAGGGATGGCCCCATCCATCCCTGCAGAAGAGAAAGCCTCGGCCTCCCACCTTCCCGGCCCCTCCCGCTGACCCAGGCTTTGCCACCCGGGGGTCCAGGGATCCAGGCCCTGTGGCCCAATCCCTCAACCTCCTTTGAGGGGCGGGGCAGAAGAGAGTCTTCTGGGCCGGGCAGAGAGGAGGGGCAGGTTACCTAGAGGAGCGGACTTGCCTCCTTATGTAACCTGGCTTGGGAGCCAGGGGGAGCCCAAAGGGGACCCGGCCGCCCCCAGGCCCTCTCCCAACCCAGAACGGCGGGGCCATGGCCCTGAGAGAAGTCCTCTTCATTGGCTCGAGAGCCCCAGCCCTTCTCCAGGTCCTCAGAGAGCCGTGCTTCCTCCCGGCACGACTTGCCAGCAGGTCCCTGTCATCCCTCCACCACCAGCACCCTGCACCTCCCTGGCCTTTCCGCCTCCATCTGCACCCCCACGGCCCGTCTCCCCCGGGCAGTTTTCTCCCCACTCACCCGCGTTCCCCGCCGCCCGAGGGGAGGCACCTTCCCGCAAACGCACAGGGAAGAAGAGCGCGGGAGGGAGGCGGAGGGAGCGCCCAGGCCGCCCCGGGAGCGGACAGAGCCTCCCGTCCCGGGGCGGGAACCAAAGGCAGCCGCCGGCTCCCCGGCGCCGGGCGGGAGGGGCCCGTGCCGCAGCGCCCCCCGCCGGGACGGCCGGCGGGCCCGGGGGCTGCGGGAGCCTCCCCGCCTCGGCCCGCGCTGGCGGGGGAGGGGGAGCGGCCGTCCCAGGTGCCCGCGGCCGGCGCGCCCCTCCCGCCGCGCCCCGCCCCGCCCGGCCCGGCGCCCCCGGCGCGCGCCCTCGCACCCACCGTGCACTGGCCGCGGGCGGAGGCGGCGCCCCCGGGGCCGGGGCCCGGCTGCAGGCGCCGTGCCCACGCAGCGCCGCTGCCGCCCGGCCGCCGAGCTCCGCCCGGTGCCCAGGCCCGTCCCGGCCCGGGAGCCGCCGCGGCGCCAGCCCCGCCGCCGCTGCAGCGTCCGCCGCCGCCGCCGCCGCCGCCAGCGCCCCCCGTCGCGGCCGCCGAGCGTCCCTCCCGCAGGCTGTGGCGGGCGGCGGGACGGGTTGCATCAGCCCCGGCTATATAGCGGCCCCTGGGCGGCGGGGAGGGGTCGGGAATGCGGAACCCGCCGAGCTGCCAGCTCCAGACGTCAGAGGGGGACGGAGAGGAAGGGAAGGAGGGGACAGGGAGGAGGGGGTGTGGATCCGGCGCCTCACACCCACTGACCTTCACCTCCCCCGCCGCCCCGGGCGCCCTGCTCCCGCCGCTCCTCGCGCTCCTCTCCCCGCAGGGGCGGCGGCGGCGGCCCGGGCTCCCGCGCGTCCCCCGGCGCCCGCCCCGCGGGGAAGCAGGACGCGGCGGGCGGTTATGTAAGAGCATCCCCGTGCACAGCCGCTTCCACCCCGCGACCCACGCCGCCGCCGCTCGGGAGAGGGAAGCGAGCAGGCGCCGCGGCGGGACGAGCCCCGGAGCTGCCGGGGGGCACCCGCGGCCCGCGTGGGACCATCTTCCCCGGGCCTTAGCGCTTTCCCCCAGACCGACAGGGCAGCTGGGCACATTTTCATCCTTGGACCCTGCACCACTGGGGGCGCGAGGGAAGGATCTCGCGAGCCGCTTTTATTTTTCCGTGGAGGAGGATGGGCGGAGGATTACCCCCCTCCCCCGCCCACTAGCCCACCTGGCCGCCGCGGGCGCCCTTCGGCCCGGCCCCGGGGTGGCTCCCTGCAGGAGGCTGCCCTCCCCTGGGGCCGCGAGCCCCCCTGCTTTCTCTGGGGCTGCACCGGCTGACCCCTGGGCTTTCCGGCCCACTCCAGCGGGCTGCTTTGGGCTCAGGGACACTCCCGTGAGCAGACCCGGCCCTCGGCCGCCCCCAGATGGCCTTCTCCCCCATAACGGCTTCCACTGCCAACTTAACTCCCACCTTGTGTCCTCTTAGAGTGGTAGATGGTTAATGGCGACTCCAGAGGAAATGCGTCCTCCACGGTTGCCCTCCAGTATTTGAAGGCACAGAGACACAGAGCCCTCGTGCACACGTGTGGCTCCTGAGGCCGCGGCGCCATGGTTGGCATCTCCTACCTCCGGACCCCCTGGGTGCCCAGCCTACCTTTCTGCCTGCGCCAGAGAGGAGTGACAGTGTTTATATCAGTCACCTTCAGCCTCCTTCCCAGAGTGATGTCAGGTCATCACCCAGAGAAGAAAGGAAGTGAAAGAAAAAGTTCATGCCTTCTTGGAGCGCAGATGCTCAGAGTGAAAGAAACAACAAGCCTCGAGACAGATGGGAGCAGACGAGCAGAACCCAAAGAGCGTGGCTCTTCGGCATGAGTCCCGGCAGGTTTTCTCCTCCTTCCTTCCCAGCGCAGTGAAATCTTTCTGGATGAAGAGGAGTGCTCTTAGGGAGGGAAAGACAGATCCAGCGCCCAGGACACGGACTGACCGTTTTCACCTTCACATAGGCTCCCTCCCTCAGAACATTGAAGTTAACAAGTAAAAACGAAGTGAGGTTCTCGAAGAATACACAACGGAAAGTGAGTGGTAATCCATAGCCTCGTGGAAGAGCCTGCCTCAGTGCCCCAGAAAGGCCAACTACGCCTTCACTAGGGCGTAAAGATCAAAGCTGGGCCCCGTGAAACTGCCCTGCGAAGTTTCCCCCCTGGGACTGAGGTCTGGACGTTTACCTGGAGGAAAACATTGAACAGGGGCAATGTTACTTTATGCGTCTTCGCCTGGGACTTGGAAAATACTAAACCGATCTATGTGTGGGGACTGATAATTAGTGTGTGCGGTAAGAGCAAGTCCTGCTTCGGACATGGCTAGGCCACCGGCAGTCCTACGGGGCCTTTGCTTCCCCCCACAAATTAAATCGGCTACAGGGGTGGCACCGAGGGGGTCTTTAGCCCCCTCCAGCTCCCTCCGATATCCATGAGGTCTCCTCCATTGTTATATGGATGTTTTTCAACTGTATATAGAATGCCACGTAAACACAGCTTCAAGCCCTCCCTTCCAGCACCTTGCCCCCTTCCAGGTCTTTCTACACAGTCATTGCCTCTGGAAGTAGCTAGAGGGATCGGCTCATTTCTGGAGATGTTGGCCTGCTTCTTCCCGCCCTGCTGGATGTTGCCGACCTGCCGCTGACTCTTAGGGACAGACAAGAGACCCAGCCTGAGAATTTTGAGTTTGAATTTAGCTTTCCTAACACTCGCAACTAAAAAAGGCCTGATTAATACACCCAGCCCCGGCCACAGGCTGGCTGAAATCGCCACGTATCTTGAGTCTGATGAGGCTGGGAATTTTGAGGATCTTCTGGGAAGAAAAGCTGCCGGAAGCTTGACCTGAAACTGCCAGGCAAGGGGGGGGGGGGTCTACTGAGAGTGAAGCTGATGCAAAGAAGAGTGGAGTACAGCCAAGCAAGAGAGGGAAGGGCCGGTCAAGCTCAGACGGCATCGGCAGCCCTGCCTGAGGTCATTCCTCCCGCTGGAGTTTTTAGCTGTAGGAATCCGTAAGTTCTATCCCACCTAAGGCACTTCGCATTTAGATTTCCTATTACGACAGTCCTCAACTTTCAACGGTTCAACTTACGATCTTTCAACGTTACAACGGTGCAAATATACGTATTCAGTAGCATCTGTAGTTTGAATTTTGATCTTTTCTGGGGCTAGCGATACGCAGACGATACCCTTTCGTGACGCGGGGCGGTGACAGGCGGCCGCAGAACCCGGTCAGCCACGCGGTCACAAGAGTAAACAATTGATACGCCGACAACCATTGTTGTACCATACAACCGTCTGTTTCTCACTCTCAGTCCAATGTTCAACAAATTCCATGAGCTATCCCAGACTTTATTATTACATAGGCTCTGTGTTAGATAACTTTGCCCAACTGTAGGTATCCTGAGCATGTTTTAGGTAGGCTAGGCTAAGCCATGCTGTTCGGTAAGTTAGGTGTATTAAATGCATTTTCAACTTTTGATATTGTCAAATAAGGACGGCCCTCTCAGGAGGTAAGCCCACTGTAAGTCAAGGAAAATCTATAGTTGCAACTAGGAAAATCCTGATTAAACTTGTTTTGCATCTCTGACTTATTTAGCCAACTACATTTGAAAGCTTAATGGACATCCGCGACTTCCGGGCTCTTTGCAAACTGGAAAAAGGGAATCGGCAAGTTAAAATAATGAATTCCCCAAACCAGTTTCTCCAATATTAAAGAAGGAAGTGAGTTCTGAATGGCCAACCAATCAACTAGTCTTTCTCCTCGCATTCGTTGAGACCATGTTGTGTGCCTGTGAGGTACCCGACGTTTAAGACATGATTCTTCATATGTCCCCACCTCCTATCTAGGTAGGAAAAAGGTCTTCAGCACTAACAAACCGCAAGACCGAGAGTAACAAAGGACTGATGCGTGATCAGTTCAGATAGGATCGCTGTGCTGCAGAAAAATCATCCATGAATCGTTCTGTTCGAACTGTGTACGCCAAAAATTGCAAACTAGTACCTAGCAGGCCGAATTTGGTTTGGCTGGCCCGACTATACATTCTTTAAATTTTTTTTTAACATCTCAAAGATTTCAAACAAAAATCTAGATTTCGAACTTCTCTGGAAAAGAATTAGTCAGGCATCATTTAATAGGATGAAATAGGTTATGCGGCAGTAACAAACATCCCCCAAAACTCAGTGGCTTCACACAAGGGAGGCTTCTTTTTTACCCACCCAAGACACCTGTGGATCAAGGTCACTGTCCAGAGCAGAAGCCCCACAGGTAATGGCTCCCTATTGCACCGCCATATCGACAAGTGTCTCCGTGGCCTCGGCGGCAGGGAAAGAGAGAGAGAGGTAGAGAGAGCCATGTACCAGCGGTTAAACATTTCCTTCCGGAGTGAAACATGTCACTTTAGCTTACGTTGGTCAAAGCAAGTCACATGACCGTTTTTAATTTCAAAGCGGTAAGGAAGCTCAGTCCTCCCAGGTACCATGGAGAAGGAAACCGTGTATTGGTGAATAATTAATATCCGTGACCTGCATGTACTCCTTGATGGCAACAGTGGGTTGCAGCCCACTAGAAGCTGCCCCTTTGAGATGGGACTTAAACACCCTCATTTGACACAGTCTCCACTCAGCCTGCCAGCTCCTTTACAAGACCCACTGGTCTCCTCGGGGCATTTGATTTTGCAGTTCCCGGTATAGACAAAGCCAATTTCAATATTAACCTTTCTTTGTCCCTGGTGATCCATGGAGTTATCACAATGTTTTCAAAGTTTTTTTTTTTCTTAATGTGCGAATCTTAAAGAAAATGCCATAGAGAATTCTCAGGTGAAGGGCAGGATGGTATTCTAAAAATCAAACAATGTGTATATTCTGCAAATTACAGAGACCTGTTTATGACAGTTCTTTCCTACTGCTCTTGCCTTGTTCAATCAAACACCTACCAGGAGAGCCGGGGAGAAATGAGCCTCTTTCTCTCTTTCCTAGGGCTGGAGAAGAAATTACAAGGTAGCGATTTAGGGGAGTGGCTTGGTTTAAAGTTTTAAAAGAAGGGCACCCCGGGGGGCTCAGTCTGGTGAAGCAACTTGGTTTCAGCTCAGATTGTGATCCTGTGGTTTTGTGAGTTACAGCCCCCCCCCCCCCCCCCCCCCCCCCCCCCCCCCCCCCCCCCCCCCCCCCCGCATCAGGCTCCGTGTTGACAGCATGGGGCCTGCTTAGGATTTGCTGTCTTCCTGCCTCTCTGCCCCTCCCCTACTCACACTGCCTCTGTCTCTCTCAAAATAAATAGGTAAACTTAAAAAAATAAAAAATAAAGCTTTAAAAGATACATGTGATATATTAAAATATATGATATATGATAAAATAGAAATATGCATTTATATATATTATTAAAATATATATTATCGTAGATACGACCTTTTTAATGTGATTTTTTCCCAAGCATTTAAAATTTTAAAATCTATTTATTTATTTTGAGAGAGAAACAGAGCACACAAGCAGGGAAGGGGCAGAGAGAGGGAAGGCAAGAGAGAGAATCCCAAGTAGACTCTGTGCCGTCAGCGCAGAGCCCGATGCGGGGCTCAGACTCATGAACCCGTGAGATCATGACTTGAGCTGAAGTCAAGAGCTGGAGGCTTAACCAACTGAGCCACCCAGGTGCCCCCCTACTTTTTTTTAAGGCTGAAGTATTTGAGAAGAAAATTCGAGTTGAGAATGAAAAGGCTTTCCTTCCAATAACCACCAATGAGAATTTTATAAGACAAAATATGTGTCTAAAAGCTTAATAATAAATTGGCACTCACAGAAACTTCCTCTGAATCTCTGGGGAAACTTCCTCTTGAATCTAACACAACAGGTCTTTGGAAGATGAAGAGATAGTAACTTCTCTGGTTAAAATGCTGGTCCAGGTAGAATTAAGGAGAGGAGTGTAGTGGATGTATGTCGTTCTCTTCAGCACTCTTTTTTTTTTTTTTTTTTTGAGAACCACTACTCTCCTTCTCCCTGTGGTCTTGGAGCGGTCTCAATCCTGGTGCCCCCCACCACCAAGTGTGGGTATGTGACCAGAGTTGGCCAATTAGAGCAGTCCTTTTTCAAAGCTATGGTGATTGGTTCAGAGATGGGCACATGATTCAAACAGGGCCAATCAGAGTCTTCCCTGAGATTTGATACGTGAATGTTAAGGAAAAGAGGTAGCCCCTTCCTTTAAAACACCAGTGTGAGAATGTAGTTTGTGGCCATTGGCGGCCATTTTTCCTGTCATGGACAAGAACCTGACCGAGAATAGCATCAATGTAGAAGAAAAAGGAGCCAATACGTATGAGATCATCATCTGAGTGCCTGAACCTACCATGTCATGAGAGCATGCTGCATTAGTCTTTGGACTTCACAGTGATGGAGTCAATACATCCCCTTTCTCTTGCTTGCTAAGATCGTTTAAGTTGGATTTTCTGACACTTGCCACTAAAACACACACACACACAAGCACACATTAAGAATATAGGAATAAAATGGGCCAAAGTCAAGCTTGTAAAGGACAGTTGAACCTAACACTGGAATTTTATCTGCTCACGATTCCTGCCTCATCCATCAAATGCCACTCAACCACCTGCGACTAAATACAGAACTGCACTGAGCTGCCTTCTTACAGCTCAGGGTTCCATTAGTCATTTAAATAATTTAGTCAGACAACCTTGTTTGAATGTTTGCTATGAGCCACACCCCATTTGCCATTCTGTTTGAGGAAGCAAACCAAAAAGAAGGTATCGTCCCTGCCTTGAAGAGATGACAGACTAGAGGCCCAAGAAGATGAAAAATATTCATAGAAATGGGGAAACGAGGACCTGAGTGATCTAGGGAAAACACGAGACATTCTGCACCCGTAATATTGTGTTTCAACATTGTCCCGAAAACACCCGAGGAGAAGATGAAAGATCCACTTGGGAGAGGTCACGTGTAAGTCGTTCCTACTTAGGCGCTCCCTGAAATCAACGCCAGGATTGTAGGTGGGATCACCAAACTTCTTTAGCTCAAAGATGCCTTTTAGAAATATTAAATTGCAAACAGTGGGTGATTAACAAATTGTGAGTTAACAAATGAGCAAACAGAAGCTGGTCCGTGACTCAGTCTTAGGAGATGCTAATAATGGACTTGCTAGAGAAATAAGAGGAAGCAGAAACGTTAGCAAACAGGGCTGCGGAAGATAGAAGAAAGGAAGGCACAGACGTCGAGTCACAAAACCTCAAGGTTCCTCAAATCCCCTCTCCATTAACAACAGGAGTGGGCTTCCCAGTGCCAGGGAAGCCAAAATGGGTTGTCAGTATGGTCAAATAGAAAAATCAGATTTTTTTTTAAAGTTTATTTATTTTTGAGACAGAGAGAAACAGAGCCTGAGTGGGGGAGGGGCAGAGAGAGAAAGAGACACAGAATCCAAAGCAGGCTCCAGGCTCTAAGCCGTCAGCACAGCGTCCAACGTGGGGCTCGAACTCACAGACTGCGATATCATGACCTGAGCTGAAGTCGGACGCTCAGCCACCCAGGCACCCCAGGAAAATCAGATTTGAGATGAGTCCATTGCATTCGTTCATCCCTGAAAGGTACATTATAGCCTTAGAGATGTATACTCAAGAAGCCTCAAGCCATTTTTAAAAGGGGGAGTTTTGGGGTGCCTCAGTGGCTCAGTGGTTGAGTGTCTGACTCCTGATTGTGGCTCACATCATGATCTCACGGTTTGTGGGTTTGAGCCCCACGTCGCACTCTGCCCTGATGGTGCAGAGACTGCTTGGGATTCTCTCTCTGCCTCTCTATCTCTCACAAGATCAATAAATAAACTTACAAGTAAAAGAGGGAGTTTAACCTGAAAATGTCAACATTATGCTACAAAGATGTGTCCACTTAGCACCCACGTAAGACTGCTTGGAGAGGGATCGAAGGCCCTTAAGGCCCTTCTCCATTCTTTCCTTCCTTCCTAATCCCTGCCTCCTTCGCTCCCAGAAGGTGTCACTATGGATTGGTCAGATCTTCAGTAAGATATTCGCCCTCAGATCTCTCCTCTGCTAAATGGCAATAATAACGGTGCCTACATCAGAGGGTTGCTGTGAGATTAAGTGTGATACTTACAAACACCATATCGATACCTGCCACCTGCTAGGAGTGTGATACAGGTGCCTGTATTCATTATCATTATCCCCATCACCATCACGTCTCAGCCAACACAAGCCCTACCTTTATGCAGTCTTCTCAGCTCTGTCGAACCTACAGCGATGTCTGACGTTCTGAAACTTAAGTAGCGCTTCCCTGGCCCTC
The DNA here is from genome assembly GCA_030068075.1 of Paguma larvata. Classification (NCBI taxonomy): domain Eukaryota; kingdom Metazoa; phylum Chordata; class Mammalia; order Carnivora; family Viverridae; genus Paguma; species Paguma larvata. The sequence continues at coordinate 22,607,164 of CM057827.1, read as the reverse complement.
TAACGTTAATCATATGCTATTTTAAGTTATTCTCTCTATTTCGTACATGTATTGTCATTCCAACGGATGACATTTTAAAAAATATTTATTTATTTTTGAGAGGGAGAGAGAGAGAGAGAGAGAAAGCATGAGCAGGGGAGGGGCAGAGAGAGAGAGGGAGAGAGAGAGAATTTCAAGCAGGCTCTGCACTGTCGGCGTGGAACCCCATGTGGGGCTCGACATGGGGCTCGTGGCAGGGCTCGAACTCATCAACAGTTGAGGTCATGCCCCGAGCCAAAGTCGGACTCTCAGCTGACTGGGCCACCCAGGTGCCCCTTACACTTTAAAAAATTTTTTTTAATGTTTTTTTTTTTTTGAGATAGAGACAGAGCACAAGTGGGGGAGGGGCAGAGAGAGAGGGAGACACAGAATGCGAAGCAGGCTCCAGGCTCCGAGCCGTCAGCACAGAGCCCAACGCAGGGCTCGAACTCACAGACCGCGAGATCATGACCCGAGCCGAAGTCGGCCGCTTAACCAACTGAGCCACCCAGGTGCCCCCCCTTGCACTTTTAAAACTTCAGTAGCACCTACCATATCCTGAGCTTATGGTCCGCCCTCCATTAAGTGATGGGCAGGGGCTAGGAAATAATTTCTTAGTATCGCCACTAAGGTCAAAGTTGTCAGGGCTCTCGGCCCTTAAAGGCAACTCATCGAACAGGTGCCGAGCCAAATGTAATGACCGGTCACTCCTGATGCATCATACGCTGGTAGAATAGTAAAGTGACAAAGGGGCCATATTCTATAGATGAGGACATCGAGGCCCACCTTGATGACACAGGTCTAGCTGAACAAACGTTATGATGGGAATAATTCTCAGGACGCTTTTTATGCTACGTGTTTTAAAACAACCACCAGTAAAAAGTTATTTCAGCCAATGTTTATTAAAGGTAAAAAAAAAGAAAAAAAAAAAGAAAAAAGTCCCCTAGGTTTTCTGTGGGAGGCGGTGTTTCCTCTTACACTCAACAATGCGGTGGTGTGGTAGAGAGAGCTGTGGGAAGGAGCCAAGGGGGCCAATGACTGGGCTGTTGTGTGGGCCCGGCCAGTGGGGGAGGGGTGGGATTTTCACTTCTAGGAAAGCTCTTCCGGCTCCAGGTAATCCAGGCCACGTTTTGATGCCTGCTTTTCCCAGCGCCCTTTCGGAGAGCAGCCCTCGCCAGGTACTGGGCCGGGGCAGTCCCCAGGCCAGATTCGCAAAAACTCACCAGGGACCAAACCAGTTTCCCGCCCCGAGAACCTAGGGTGAATCCTTGGGTAATTGAGGCTAAAACCCATACAATTAGAACTGACTTCTGTACCGGGAGAAGTCTCTGGGCCGGCCTCAGGACGAGGCTCTGGGGGAGGCCAAGCTGCGTCCCCCGGAGGGAAGCCTGGGGACAAGGGCTTCTTCGGTAGCCCTGGCCAGCCTCACAGGCTCCCTTTTAGGTTTTCTGCCCACCTTTCCCTCCCCTCGCCTCCACCAGTGTTCCTCTGTCTCTTAAATACACCTCCCTAATCTTCTCCTTCCTCTTTTTTAAAGCCTGCCTTTCCTTTCAAATACTTCCTCAAATGCCAGCTTGCTGTTTGGGGGCCCGCCCCTCCAAGAGCGTTCCCCAAGGGCTCTGGCCTAAAGCGGGCTTCAGACCACAGGGCCTGCCTTGCAGTCACCCATCCATTCATTGGTTCTCTCATTCATTCATTCAGCAAATGCGGGATCATCTATACGTACAGGGCTGTCGCAATACAACCATGAACGAGACTGGCCCCGTCCTTCGGTGGATGAATAATTAGATAATTCACTAAATGATGGCCAGTATGCAAGGGAGAATTAAGGGGTGTTATGAGACAGAGAAACATCGGAATCAACCTTTGTCACCTTGTCAGAAACTCATCCGAATCAGGTTGGTGCCCCCGGCCTATCCCTCTCACTGGCGCAGGGACAAGTGGCCTTTAAAAAGCCTTCCTGGAGACTTGTTCCTTCTCCCCGAGGTCAGAGGTCAGAGAGTCAGGGCTCAGGGCATCTCCTCCGACTCCCAGCCCCAGCTCTCTCAGACGTGTTCACTGTCTTGGCGTCTCCGCTCGTCATCCGTGGCCATAGGTGTGGTTTTCAGCTGGTCACCTGGTCTCTGAAGGTTAATGTATCATGCAGGGCGCCTGGGCGCCTTAGTTGGTCAAGCGTCCGACTCTTGATTCTGGCTCAGGGTCATGGTCTCATGGTTCCTGAGTTCGAGCCCCGCATCAGGCTCCATGCTGACAACTTGGAGCCTGCTTGGGATTCTTTCTCTGTCCATTTCTCTGCCCGTCCTGTGCGCGCGCACGCGCACACACACACACACACTCTCTCTCTCTCTTTCTCTCTTTCTCTCTCTCTCTCTCTCTGTCTCAAAATAAGTAAAATAAACTTAAGACAAAAAGAAAAAAGTTCAATGCATCATGCAATGAAATAAGGCGTAGTGGTAAGAGTGTGTGGACTCCGGACGCGGACTATCCCTGTTTGCATCCTGTCTTTGATGCATACTAGCTGCGTAGCCTTGGGTAAGTTACTTAACCTCTCTGTGCTCAATTTCCTCATCATTAAAATGGGGTGGATTTAATAACACCTAATTCATAAAGGTATTAGAAAGACTTGAATATATAAATATACAAAGAGTTACTGCCCGGAAAGCTGTTGGAACAGTGCTTAAAACAAGGGCTCAGGAAGAGAGCTCTTGAGTGCTAGAGGCTGGATCTCCCCTGACAAGCTGTCCAGCCTTGGCTCCTGGCACCCGGCCCGAGTAGGAGTCTCAGGCTGCTGCTGCCTGGGAGGAGAGGTTGGAACTTTTTCTTTTTTTATTTTTTTAATGTTTATTCATTTTTGAGAGAGAGAGACAGAGCGCGAGTGGGGCAGAGGCAGAGAGAGAGGGAGACACCGAATCCGAAGCAGGCTCCAGGCTCTGAGCTGTCAGCACAGAGCCCGATGCGGGGCTTGAACTCATGAACTGTGAGGTCATGACCTGAGCCGAAGTCGGATGCTTAACCGACTGAGCCACTTAGGCGCCCCTGGAACTTTTTTAAAGAGACAAAGCATTGGCAGCAATGAAGACTGCCCAGAAGCTAAATAGACAAGGGCGCTAACACCAGCCGGATGCGCGATGCATTCACCTCAATTCCCTAATAGCAGGAGCCACTCCAACTGGTCCTTGCCGGAGCGAGGAGAAGGAAACATAGAAAGCTGAATTTGAGGAAGGCTCACTCACCCCGCCAGCTCCTAGGCGGCCCTAGACACACATAATTTCTATGCTTCGATTCCATTTTTTATGGCCGAGGACAATATTTGTAGAATCATGGAGTTTGAAGTAACGTTGACGTGGGGTGCCTGGGTGCCTCAGGTCACCATCTCATAGTTTGTAAAGGGTTCGAACCCTGTGGCTGGCTGTGGGCTGACAGCTCAGAGCCTGGAGCCCGCTTCGGATTCTGAGTCTCCCTCTCTCTCTCTGTCCCTTCCCCCCCGCCTCAAAAATAAATAAACATTAAAAAATTAAATAAATACATAGCGAAGTAAAGTTGACCTTAGAGAGTCCATATTATTAAACCCCTTCTTTTCCATCTAAGGAAAAGGAGGCCCAGAAACATCACGTGACATGGGCAACAGGGGCTAGATTTGCATCCGGGCCCCAAGATTTATTTATTCTGTTCTCTGAGATACATTACACTCTCGTAAAGTGAAGGCAGGAATTCCTCCTGCGTCGGGTCACCACGAGGAAGAGCCAAATGAGGCCGCGCATGGCGCACCCAACCCGTGGCCTGCTTCTGGTTGGGTGGGTGCTCATCAGGGCGTGTCCCAGTGTCACACGGCGTGTGGGTAATTCTTTCCTTACCTTCTTTCCTGGGTGGACAAAAGAATAAAGCGAAGCAACATGACTCACTCTGGAAATCGAAATTCTGTGTGGTCGTTCTGTGCTGTTAATGTCACCCCCCAATTCAGATTCCCAGACCCATTTGGGAAGCTGGCCAGTGGACTAGGAACTAAGAGATTAATGTCCATGTGTAAAAACTTCATTTCTGATTATCGGAAGTTTCTTATTTGGGATGGGGCCTCTCAAAGAGGAAAGGGCTTTTCCAAGCCACGATGCTTAGCAATCATGGTCTCACAGAGAAAGCTCACAAAAAAGGGTGTTGTCGCCTGCCACCCTTCTTCTCGCGGTTACTGCTTGGTCGGGGGCTCGGCTCCCAGCCTCCTCTGAGAGCGGCCGTGTCTGCAATGCTCCCCTCGGGCCGGCCACTCCGCACAGCCAGCCCCAGCACTGGCATCCTCTCCCCCAGGGTGGGGAGGCTCCCGTCTCCGGCCGGTGTGCACCTGCGGCCAAGGGCCACGAGACCACAGCTGCCGCCTGGCCCCGGTGCCATCCAGAGACGAACCAAGGCCCACAGGCCCAGACCCAAAGTTGGTAGCCAGGTGCCCTTTAAAAAGAAGAAGTCCATGAGCAAGCAAAGCAGGAATCAAAACAAAACGAGTCCAGTGGAAATAGAGAGCTCCGCCCATCAGAGAAAAGAAGATAGTTTCTTCCCTACTCAACTTGCAAGGTCACTGCGACCTCTCTCTTAGACCCCCCCTCACAAGCATGGAGTCATGCCCACCTCTAGACCAATCTCCAGCCAGGGAGCTGGGGTGATCGTGTTTGGCTTATTCCTTTGGAGAAGGCGGAGGTACCTCGACAAAATAAATTGGGGCTCGGCCTCCCCCCCGCCCCGCCGCCGCCGGGGATGAGGGAAGTGGGTTGTTAGAAGTGGCACTGGTGACACCTAGTCCAGCCACCAGTTCACATCCATCAAAGGTAGGAAACGTCAAAGCTTAGAGAATTGAATATGGCTTTGAAGCCGAGAAGCTGGGTCTCAGACTAAGCCCCTTGCCAAGTGAAAAACCTGAGTGAGACTCAGCCTCAGAGAACCTCAGGTTCACCTCCCGCAGCTGCGGTGAAGGTCAAATCGGGTGGTTTAATGTTCATGTAAGCCCTCGGTAGACATTAACATCCAACCCTGCAGAATGTCCTCTATCCTGGGTATCTTACTAGTGACAGTGGGTGACATGAATAAATCTCCCAGGGAGGGGAAAGTGGAGTTGCCTATTGGGGGAGCAAACTCCTTGGTTTTGTGGGGTTTTTTTAAATGTTTATTTATTTTTAAGAAAGAGAGACAGAACTTGAACAGAGAGAGAGCAGAGAGAGAGGGAGACATAGAATCCAAAAGAGGTTCCAGGCTCCAAGCTGTCAGCACAGAGCCCGACGACGGGGCTCAAACCCACAAACTGTGAGATCAGGACCTGAGCCGAAGTCGGGCCCATAACCGCCTGGGCCACCCGGGTGCCCCCGCTCCTTGGTCTTTACAGGCCGTGACCAAGTGATCCTTTTTGGCCAAGGTTAACTCTAGTGCCTGTTCTTAATTACATTATTACCTGGTCATTCTTTATCTGTAAGCAATTCATATCATTTAAGATTGTTAGGGCCTAAAAAGAATATGTCCTTTTTAATTTTTATTTATTTATTTTAACGTTTATTTATTATTGAGAGACAGAGCATGAGCAGGGGAGGGGCAGAGAGAGAACGAGACACAGAATCCGAAGCAGGCTCTAGGCTCTGAGCCGTCAGCACAGAGCCCGACATGGGGCTCGAACTCGCAAACCGCGAGATCGTGACCTGAGCCAAAGTCGGACGCTCAACCACCTGAGCCACCCAGGCACCCCAGAATATGTTCTTTGAGAAACAAAACTCCTAAATCGAAATGGAAACTACCTGTGTTGATGTGTATAGTGTAAATTCCAGACGTAATAATGCCATTAGAACTATTTTGGAGAATCTCCAATAAATATTAAATGCATTCTAAGTATGCAAAAAAATGTCCAAGTTCGTCATTGGTTGATGAACTCATCTCTCATAGCCCATGACGCTCAAGGGTGGTTGCCGTAGTCTAAGATCCTTAAGCTGGAACATCAATCTTAGTTTAATCCAGCACGAGCTTTCTTCCCCAGAGTGGCGCCAGCGACAGCGAGGTTTGGCTGGCGAAGCAAAGAATGGGACTGGGGGTGGGGGGGGAGGTCTGCCAGGTCACTTAGGCAGATGAGACATAGACCTAGCACCGCTTTTTCTGCCTGATTCATGGGCGTGGTCCCGTCAAAAGGCGTTTTCCGTGGGCCTCAGAACATGTGTGGGGCTCGAAAGGCCTGGCTCTAAAAACCTCTTCCACCCCAACATTCAGCAGAGAGGAGCCATCCCACCAGGCATCCGACTGTTCACCCAAGTGCCGGGGCTGGCTACGGTGGAAAGGTAGTGAGCGGCAACCAAGTGACCACAATCAGCGCTTTAACCGATGGGTTGGCGCACTTTTTCAACAGCAGCTAATATTGACTCAGCCCTTACAAAATGTCCAGCACCGTGCTAAATGCTTTAGGTTTATTAATTCATGGAATCCTCGCAAAAACCCACGAAGCAGGCCCCAATGTTACCGCCATTTTGCTGGTGAGGACACTGAGGCACGGAATGTCGCTAATTCGCTCTTGGCTCTGCGAGTCCGGCAGAGCCAGGACTCAAACTCCGGTCACCGAGCTCCAAAGCCTGTGCTCTTAACCATACACTCTTTGGCATTTGATTTGTTTTTGGTTTTGACTTTTTATAGACTATGTTTTAGAACGGTTTTAGGTTCACAGCAAAATTGAGCAGAAGGGACAGAGATTTCCCACTTATGGTTGACCCTTGAACAATTCAGGGGTCAAAGGCACTGACCCCCGTGCAGTTGAAAATCTACTTATAACTTTGGACTCCCCCAAAACTTAACTACTAATAGCCTACTGTTGACTGGAAGCCTTATTGATAACATAAATGGTCAATTAACACCTATTTTAAATGATATATATATATATATATATATATATATTATATACCATATTCTTACAATAAAGTAAGCTAGAAGAAAAAATGTTAATAAGAAAATACATTTACAGTACTGTACTGTATTTATTGAGGAAACAATGCATGTATAAGTGGACCCATGTAGTTTAAATCTGTGTTGCTCAAGGGGCAAACCATACTCTCTGCCCTCCCCCACATACACAAGCCTCCCCCCCCATCAACATTCCCACCAACATTTGTTACGTTGATGAACTTACAGTTCATCATAATCACTATCGTAATCACCCAAAGTCCAGAGTTTACGTTAGGGTTTACTCTTGGTGCAGTCTATTCTATGAATTGGACAAGCGTATGACACGTATCCACCAATAGTACCCAGATAGAGTAGTGTCACTGCCCTAAAAATTCCTGGTGTTCCACCTAGCTGTCCTCCTTCCCTGCTAACCCCTGGCAACCACTCTGACCCTTCCCTTGCCTGCACACTTTCACCTTCTCCGGAATATCATAAAGTTAGAATCATACAGCAAACCGCCTTTGCAGATTGGTTTCTTTCCCTTAGCAGTATTTATTTAAATTTCCTCCCTGTCATGGTTTGAGAACTCATTTCCTTTTAATACTGACTACTCTTCTGTTGTCAGGATACACCACAATTTATCCGTTCACCTGCTGAAAGACATCTTGGTTGTTTATAGCAAAACTGCTATAAACATTCCCATGCAGGCTTTGTGTAGACGTAAGTTTCCAACTCATTTGGGCAAATGCGAAGGACTGCAGTTGTTGGATTGTATGGTGAGACCGTGTTTACCTTTGTAAGAAACAGCCAAACGATGCATGCACCCCAATGTTTACAGCAGCACTATCAACAATAGCCAAAGTACGGAAAGAGCCCAAATGTCCATCGATGGATGAATGGATAAAGAAGATGTGGTATATATATATATATATATACACACACATACACGCACAAAATGGAGTATTACTCGGCAATCAAAAAGAATGAGATCTTGCCATTTGCAACAAAGTGGATGGAACTAGAGGGTATTATCCTAAGCGAAATTAGTCAGAGAAAGAAAAATATCATATGACTTCACTCATACGTGGAATTTAAGATACAAAACAGAGAACATAAGCAAAAGCAACATAGAAACAGGGAGGGGGACAAAATATAAGAGACTCCTAAATAAAGAGAACAAACTGTGGGTTGCTGGAGGGGGTTTGGGTGGGGGGCGGGCTAAATGGGCAGGGGGCGTTAAGGAAGACACTGGTTGGAATGGGCACTGGGTGTTACAGGCAGGGGATGAGCCACTGGGTTCTATTCCTGAAACCGTTATTGCACTCTGTGCTAACTAACTTGGATGTAAATTGTAAAACTAAAAAGAAACAGCCAAACCGTCTTCCAAAACGGCGGTACCATTTTTGCTTCCCCATCAGCCACGAACGAGAGAGAGTTCCCGCTGCTCCGCCTCCTGCCCAGCGTTTGGTGTCATGGCGTTCTGGGTCTGGGCCATTCTCATAGGTGTGTCATGGTCTCTTACTGTCGTCTTAGTCTGCAGTCTGCGATCAGACGTGAGGCGGACTCCCTTCCGCACGCTTATTTGTCATCTGTGTGCCTTCTCCGGTGAGTCGTCGCTTCGGTCTTTCGCTTATTTTTTAATGGAGTTGATAGTCTTCTTTCCGTTGAGTTTTACACTACAACGCTGTGAAGGGAGCATTTACAGATCCCTCCAGAAACCGTCCGGTCCGTCCCCCTCGGTTTACAGATGTGAAAAGGACGGCTCCGAGCTCAGACGGGGCAAAGCCGGATCCAGAGCCCAGGGGCTCCGTGCTTCTTCAGCACGGCGCATGCCGCTGGGCGGTTTCCTTTGTGAGCTTCAGCCCCCCAAGGACGGTGGTCACACCTGACCGCCTGTCTGCCTGTGGGTCCTCCACGTGGTGCCTGGCACACATTCAGTGAGTGCTTGTGGGAGGAAGGAGGAATGGCTTTCCTTTGGCATCCTCGAGAGAGGGAGAGAAGGGAATCAACATTCTAGGTCTTCTACATGCAGTGGGGGGTGGGGGGGCAGAGGCCAGGTCAGAGTGTCATCCTAACCTTGGCCTCGTATCAGCCTCACCTGCAGAGCCCATCAACAACTGGATTCCTGAGCCCCGTCCCCAGGTATTCTGATTCCATACATTATTCTTACACACATGGTTTTCCATACATCATCCTCTCGGCGTTGACTGTCTACCAGATCCGGAGCTAGGCTCTTTCTGCGAATTATCCTATTTAATCCTTCCTTCTGCAATTCCACGATGTGGGCCCTGTTACCATCTTCACGCCGCCGATGAGGACACCATGGATCCGAAAGGCTAAGAAACTCGCTGACGGCCACACAACTAGTCTGTGCTGGAGCGGTCGTGCGGATAAAAACAACCTAGCTGCTGTCAGGGTCGCGGGTCACCCTCTCCGTCTTGCACACGCGTGTCCACGTGCACACATGCACGGAGGCCTTTACACTCAACCCCGAGCAAACTCTATGTTTTGAGCCCCGCAGAGCTGTAAGGCCAGGACACGCGACCCCAGCAGGCTGCCGCGAAAACGCTCTTCCCCAGGGCGTGCCTGCAAGGAAATCCTCGTAGGAGCCCCGAGAGCTTTACGTGAGCCCCAGAATTCCAGCATCGGCTCCGCCAAAACGCCAGAGATCCTTGATGCCCACCCCCTCGTCTAATTTGCACCCCGTTCAGAGGAGAACATTTTATTTTTCTCTACTTTCTTTTCTTTTTTTTTTCTATATGCTTTTCTTTGATTTTTCCATACCTTAAATAAATTTTTCATTGACGTGTAACACAGAATCATAAAGGTGCGTGGACCCTTAGCGTGCAACTCGACAGACCTTCACAAGCTGGGCGTGCCTGCGAATCTCCTCCACTGACTTCCGGTTACGCGGCTTTAGGTCTCCCCGGTGACCTCGAGGGCTTCCATCGAAGAGTCGAAGATTTCATCGAAATCTTCATTGAAGATTTTTCCTTGAATTTCATATCACAGATAAATGTCCTTTTGCAAAAGGGATATCGACACGATCGAAAGGGAGAAAGAAAGAAGGAAAGAAAGAAACAAGCGAAGGCAACAGAGCATCACAAATCTAGGAAGGCTGGAAATCGCCGCCTTGCTATTTTAAACCCAATCTGAACTTTTTCAGAGGCGAGTTGATATTTGTTCCGGATAATTAAGTCCTGGGAAGGGTGCCCCTGACACATTTTCTCCACGGGGCATGCGACGCAAGATGGCAGCAAAAGGGACGGTCCCTCTTCCCGGGTCGAATTAATATTTCCTCTGGCGACGTGTACCCTTCTCCCCGCAGGCTGCTCACAGGCTCCGACCGAGAGGCAGGTGCTAGCACTTCCGGGATGGGCCCCATGGTCAGACAACCTGGGCTCAATGCCAGCCCCCCCTCCCCCCGCAGCCTGGCTCCGTGGCCCCAGGCCAGCCGCTGACCCTCCCCTGCCACAGGAGTCCCCGTCTGCCTGTACCTTCACGTGGCTGCGGTGAGAGTGAATGAGGCGCGTCGAGTGTTTCTCGAAGTTCCTGGCACCTGGCGGAACTATCGCGTCGTCCTTATGAGGATAACCTGCAGCCTATTTCCTGGAAAACGCGCGGGGGGAAAGGGAGTGGCCAACGTGGATCCCGGGCCAAAGCAGCGGGGAAGGGAGCCAGCAAAGGGGAGTCTGAGGAACATTCGTCCTCCTATCGGGGGACATTTGTCGCCTGCCTTCAGGCCCTGGCTCAGAATGTTGAGGGGGCACTTTTAGGCCTGTCAGTCAGCAAAGAGACTTCTGTGCCAAGCCAGAAATAAAAATACTGATTTTTAAAAAAATTTTTTTAATGTTTGTTTTTTAGAGAGAGAGAGAGAGAGAGAGACAGAGCATCAGTGGGGGAGGGTCAGAGAGAGAGAGGGAGACACAGAATCGAAGCAGGCTCCAGGTTCTGAGCTGTCAGCACAGAGCCCGACGCGGGGCTCGAACTCACAGACCGCGAGATCATGACCTGAGCCGAAGTCGGAACGCTTAACCAACTGAGCCACCCAGGCGCCCCCAAAATACTGATTCTTAAGGTTGAGTTCTGGAAGCCCAAGGCGTCCGAGCCAAAAACGCGCGGGTCCCTTCATCTAGAGGGTCTGTCCATCCAGGGGAACCGACACCGTCGGCCAGGAAGTCACCAGCTCGCCTTTGGACACGCCCAGAGCCCTGTGAGCTTGGCTCCAGGAGAGGTTGGACGTGACGACCTGGAGGGCCAGGCCAGCCGGGAGAGTGGGACCCCCTCCTCCCCCCCCCACACACACAGGTGCACACGCTGCGTGCCCGGACCCACCGCGGAAGGACCTGGCTCTCCAGGCCGCAGAAGTTGGGTCCCTGCTGCCACCTGTCCCCAAAAGGCTCCAGGCGCAGGACTCCCGGAAGCCTTATCAGACTCTGAGCTGGCAGGAATGAAGGCGCTCTCAGAATAACGACCCGTCCCAGGTCGCTTGCTGGAAACGACCAGCCTGAAGGCCCCTGGGAATCAGGTACAGGGCTAACTTTGGGCTCATGAAAGCCCCAGGGGAAAGAGGCCCTGGACCAATTAAACACTTTTATTCCGCCCCCCTCCTGCCTGCCCCCAGGCCTCCCCTGTGACCTCCCCCAGGGCTGGTCCCTTAAACTCTCCCCACCCCGGTATTATCAAGGTTTAGGGGATTATACTTCCCCGGGGCTTTTGCCTTTTAACAGAGACTCTTGAAAAATTGAAATGCTTTCAGCCTCAAGGAGTAAGTCTTTTACTGGGGCATCCTCCGGCTCCCTGGAAGAGGCGATGGGGAGTAGGAAGTAAGAGGGAAACGGTTGCAGAACCGGATGTGAATCACCCTTACCAAAAAGACTAACAGTTCAGGTTGAAAGTCCCAACGGGTTCGGGTTTAAGTTCTCCCTGCATGGACCTTGGGTGGGAGCCTCAGTCTGCACGTCTGTAAACTGGGCTCATACTGCTTAAGTCGTATTACTGTTAGCACGAAGCTTGGCGCAGCGTCTCAAGTCCTCGAGGCAGGACCAAGAAGACCGTCGCACACCCCCTGCCCAGGACGGGATGGCTTCTGGCAGCCCGGGTTCGGGCACCTCCGGCCGCCAGCATTAGAACACCGCGGGAGAGGGACCTGAGAGCGGGAACAAATTAACCAAGACTCTGATGCAGTGGTGTTTATAAAACTAGTTCTTCCTCTCCGTAGGGGAGGCTGAGAAAACACGACGGCGCTGGGCACTTGGAGCGGCGGAGAGAGAGAGAAGGTGCCACAGGGGCTGGAGAAAGGGAAGCAGGCACCGCTGAGCCCGGGGAAGCCCTGAGAGGCAATCATTCCTGAGCGGAATCCCGGAGCTGGGGGCGAAGCGCTCGTTTCTCCGCAGCCGCCGGTTTTAGGGTCAGTGAGGCATGGCCCCTGATCCCACAAAGCCATCACCGGCTGCTCTAACTACGACGGCGTGACTTTCATGAAGCTAGTGCAGCTGCCGGGTGCAAAGGATGCCGAGCTGGAAGGATCCCGGTCAGTTCGGGGGAGACCTAGAGCGGAGACCCAGCCCTGGGCCCCCGCCCCAGTAACGCTCGGCCGACTCTCCTCTCCGGGCGGCAGGGGAATGGCGCAGAGCCCCGCACCAGCTCTCCCACGCCAGTCGGGTGCCTGGGGCAATTCACGCAGGTCTGGAGCCTTCGTTGCCTCCTCCGTGTGATGACAGAACAGATCAGGAGGTCCAATGTCATCCACGTGAAGCAACTAGTGTCATAACCCGGGACGTGAAGAGGCTCAGGAAATGTTAACTTCCTTCTTGGACAAGCCAAAGAGCAGACTCGCTCTGCCGTTCTCTTCTTCTCCCTACCCCCTTGCTGGCAGCCCCAGAGACATGTTAGGCATGCTACCAGCAGCAAATAACAGAAAAGCCTCTCTCACAAAGGACTAAATAGGCATTCATTTCCCTTAAGTAAGGAAAAGTCCAGAGAGAAGAAGCCAATGGTTCAGGTTCTGTGGTTCGGCACTGTCCGGCCTGTCGTCTGTTTGATTCTGTTGGCCTTTTCCTCATGGTTAAAACATGGCTGCTGCGGCTCCTGGCATCGCAGCTCAGTTCCAGGCAGGAACAAGAGGAGAAGGGGGCAGCACCAGCGATGAGTGCTTTTTATTCAGAAGGGGAAATGGTCCCAGCAAGCCCCAGCAGACGTCTCGCCGGCATGACTATGTTGTACGGTCACGTCTGTGTACTTGGGACGGCGGGAAAGCAAATGGGCCTCCACGGCGGAGGCAGACAAGGAAGAAATGAAGACACGGCGATTGAGTAAGCCAACCCACAGCGTCGGCCACAACTGGGCATCTGGTTACATACAGCGTTTCGTGTATTTATTCAGCAAGTGAGTACTGACTGTCTCCCGTGGCCCGAGCTGGGCGCCAGAGGGAAGCAAAGTCACAGTGGCTGCAAAGGGGTGGCGAGCGTTTGGCCTGACTGCGCGCGGGAGGCCGCGGGAGCACCAGCTCTGCCGGGAGGGGGCAAAGAGGACTCCCCGCACGGCTGCTCCCAGTGCTTGGGAGTGAGCCGGGGATTTGGAGAGGAGCGAGGCGGGCAGGCTGTCCGCGCGGCGTGCCGGGCAGGGGGACGGCATGAGCAAAGTCCTGGCGGCATGGAGGACACTCAGGGAACAAAGCGGGAGACGTTTCCCCAGGCCGCCAAAGTTTGTGCAAACGAGAAACAGCACAAGGCAGGCCCGCAGCTTCGAAGCGACGAAAGGGCGTGCCAGTCCCTTCCGACGGTGAGAGAAGGCCCGAGCCTCTTTAGAGGGAGAAGCCGTGAGCACAAACGCGGCTGCCCATCTGGGGTCGTTTAGGGGGGAAGGATGGATCCTGGACCAGGCCTGCTGGGTCCTGCTTTCGGGGCGGGGTCCCCGCCTGGCCTAGAGTCACCGACGGGAGGACTTGGCACCTGCCGTGCCCTCTGCCTGGAACTCCTCCCTCCCACGCCCTCCTTCCCCTTGGGATTTTAGCTCTGGCCACAGACCGCCCCCCCCAGCTCTCTGAAACAAGGCGACTCGCGGGCCATCCACGCACTGCACCAGGGACCTCCGCCTCGCGGCTGTCGCCGGTCACGATTTTGCATCATTTGTGTGGGTTCGTACACAATTAATGGCTGCCTCTCCTGGCAGGCTGTGGGGTCTGTGGAGGCGGCCGCCGAGACCGGCTTTGCCCACTCGTGTCCCTAATACTGGCACTGTGCCTGGCGCGTAGTAGGAGCTTCGCAGACATTCAGAGCTAGACCAGATCACACAGACAGTGTTCAACTGTCTTGGACCTAGAGAATGGCAGTTTCGGGGCACCTGGGTGGCTCAGTCGGTTGAGCGTCTGACTTCAGCTCAGGTCATGATCTCATGGTCCAGTGAGTTCGAGCCCCGCGTTGGGCTCTGTGCTGACAGCTCATGAGAGCCTGGAGCCTACTTCTGATTCTGTGTCTCCCTCCCTCTCTGCCCCTCCCCTGCTCATGCTCTGTCTCTCTCTGTCTCAAAAATAAATAAACATTAAAAAAAAATTTTTTAAGAGAATCGCAGTGCCACAGGACTCTCCTAATGTTAATGGAACGAATGGAGACATTCCATTTTTTCTTGTGCACTATTTACTGCAGCCTGGGGTGCAGCGCCAAGAGGGTCCATCCACCTTGGGCCTCTTCCAAGGGCAGGGTTTTCCCGAAGTTACGAAGAGCCGAGCATCTGGTCCCTGGGCGTGGTCTAGGCTTCAGCGGTGCTTTCCACACTTCAGGGTGCATCTGAAGTCGATTCTGATCCCAAGATTTCGCATTTAGAACAGGCTCCCAGGTGGTCCCCGTGGGGAGGCAGCCAGAGGGAAGGAGGCCAAAATGCAGACTTGGGGCTGATTGCGTGAAAGTCCTCCGTGCCACCCCAAGGAGCCCCCTGCTAAGCTTCCTCTCTCTTTTCTTTTCAGCCCACGCGAAAGTCAGAAATTCACCTGAACAGACATGGGACCCCGGCTCACCACCTACTATCTCCGTTGTACAGAGCAGAAGCCGAGCAGCAATCTCGTGTATGAAAGAACTTTCCAGATCACTGACACCTAGCCCTCCAGGTGCCCAAACTCTTTTTCTTTCAACTGCTATCGATGGAAAGGTGTCTACTGTCATGAAATGCCATCTCACCTTCTTGGGCAGAATAAATTGGACAAAACCTGACTCTTGTTGTTTTCTCTTCCTTCTTTTAAAAAGCTGTTGGCGAAACGTATCACATAGATACAAATAAGACATGCGTATACGGTTTAACGGATATAAATCAGGCAGATACCAACGGACCCACCACCCAGATAAGAAAAAGAATATCGCCATAGAACTTCGGGACGCTCTCTTTCCGCATCAGAGGTAAGCAGGACCCTTATCCTCTCTTATTTTCTTACCGCGTACGAATGTAGCCCCAAACACTATAATTAGCTTTGCTTGTTCTTGAACTTTTTGTAACTTGAACCCTACGTAGGTATTTCGTTTTGAGTAGCTCCTTCGGCGGAACGTCGGACGTCGGACGTTGTGTTTTTTAGTTTCGTGCGTGTTGCTGTGTGTGGCTATAGTTTGTTCGTTTTCCCCGCTGTATAACATTCGGTCGTGGACCCTGCCACAGTGCGTTCATTCAATTTGCTGCTTGACGGATGTCCGAGGGATTTTGAGTACTATTTCAAACGGTGCTGCTGTGAGTTTTCTGGCTTGGGTCGTCCACAAAGGTTCTTTCTATACAGACCTTCCTCAGCGTCCAAAGGGGTTCCGTGCGGATAAACCCATCATCAAGTCGAACATATCATAAATCGAAAAGGCGCTGAACCCACCTAACCCATCAAACATCATAGCTTCCCCTAGTCCCGAGGGTGCCCAGAACACTCCCGTTAGCCTACAGTTGGGCAAAGTCATCTAACGCAAAGGCTGTTTTACAACAAAGTGTTGACTATCTCAAGTCATGTATTGACTACTGTACCAAAAGTGAAAACACAGATCGGCTGTAAGGGTATCGACGGTTTTTCCTTGGGATCGTGCAGCCCACTGAGAGCCGCTGCCCAGTGCCAGGAGAGAGTGTCGTGCCACAGAGGCGAGTCCAGGAAAAGATCAAACTTCAAAATGCAAAGTACGATGTCTACTGAGTGCACGTGGCCTTCAAAGCATCATACATCGAACTACTATGAGTTGAACTACCGTAAGTCGCGACCATCTGTGTGTAGAGGAGAGGAGCTGGGGCGTCAAGGATTCTGCAGGTGCTGGGCTTTGCCAGGTGCCGCCGCACCAGCTCCCTCGGTGGTTACTCTCCCGCCAGCCGTGTGGAATCCACCCACGTGGCTCTGTGTGTTCACCAGCCACGGATCCCGGCCCACTTTTTACATTTTTCCTAACTTTCCGCGATGTGCCGGCTTCTCGCCAACAGCACTGTCTTGGTCTGTTTGGACCGCCATAACAAAATGCCAAGGACTGGGTGGTTTATAAACAAGGACATTTATTTCTCACCGTTCGGGAGGCTGGAAGACCGAGGTCGGGGTGCCGGCGTGGCTGGGAGAGGGTCTTCGTCCAGGTTGCAGACTCTATTATATCCTCGCGTGGTGCCAGGACTAGGGAGCTCTCCAGGGCCACTTGGGTAAGGTGTTAATCTCACTTCTGAGGGCCCCGCCCTCATGTCCTAATCACCTCCCCAAAGACCCCACCTCCTAGTCCACTCCCCACCCTACGTCTGTCTCTGCCTTTGACACAAACTAACAAATATCTTCTCGTTCCTCTCAGAAGGTCAACCTCCGGGCAGCCTCCCCGTCCTCCTCTTTTTTTTTTTTTTTAATTAATTAATTTATTTTGAGATAGAGAGCCCAAGCAGGGGAGGGGCAGACAGAGGGAAGAGAAATCCCAAGCAGGCTCCGGGCTGTCAGCACAGAGCCCGAAGCGGGGCTCAAACTCCCAAACCGTGAGAGCATGACCTGATCTGAAATCAAGAGTCAGGCGCTTAACCGACTGAGCCGCTCAGGCGCCCTGCCCGCCCCGCCCCTTCTAAGGTGCTTTTCCAAATCTGCTCCGGGAAGGGAAGTTCTTCACCCAAATTTTTTCTAGAATTGGTGTCTACACAAAGAGTAATACTGACTCTGAAGGCGGGTCTGAAGGGCTTGCCTCGGAGTAAGTAACATCACCCGTGAGGGATGGATTCGGGACGTCGATTTTGGCTGTGAACGCTCTTCTTTGTTTCCTTCTGAAGGTTTGTTTCCTCATCGACGCTTGGGTTTTGTTTAGTTTTGCTCCTTTTCAGTTTCCCGACAGTGTCCCCCATAATCGAGGCCGCCGTATAAATCTCCTCTGGATAAGTGAAGCACTACTGCCCTTCGAATGTGCTTCTAATTTAATTTTGTATTAAATGTAATGAAATTCATATTTAATTTCGGTCGCTGGTAGGCTCCCAAAATACCGTGGCTTCGACGAGCAGATGGCACACATCCTGGTGACGAGAGGCACCAAATATTCACGAGAACCTAATTCTGCCCCCACCAGAAGCATCTTTAGAAACAAGTGTGTTGGAAAATTCTGACTTTTAAATGAGATTCGTGCCTCGCGTCGAGTCTGAGTTAACAGATTACAGACTCATCGATGGACTCATTGGATGGCAAAAACCGACATTCTTGTTGACATCTTATTGCTAAAAAGTATTTTGACAGGGCTAAGACCGTCGGTTCCTGACCAACTCTGCTATGTGAACAGAAAGGGAATTTATTAACAGAATATTGGATCATTTGAGGGAAGACCCAGTTTGAAACCATGCGGCCGAGAATAGCATCCAGAAGCATAAGGCAGGGCCGACCTAGCGAGGACCTGCCTGCCCTCGCGAAGCACTGGGCTCTCCATCTTGCCCCACCTGCACCCCACACCCCGAGCACTGGCCGCTGGATGCAACCACTACCATAGGAACTCAAGCTCCCTGCTGAGGCTGCCCTGACTAGAGAGCCTTTCTTGGGTACTGCCTAGTTATGTGCTATGTCCTAGCTACAAGAGAGGCTGAGAAGACAAATACATTATTCACACTCGGGTTCCACACTACGTAACAGAAAACTCAAAACACTGTGGCTTAATCAAAATAGAATTTTATTTCATTCCGTGTAAATAGTTTGAAGGCAAAGAGTGCAAGGTTGCTGTTGAAGTTCCTTCGGCTGCTTCTGCCTGCTTCCTCATGGACAAATGTGGCTGCTTGAGCGCCTGCCATCGAGCCCGTATTCCGGCTACCAGGAAAGAGAAAGAATGACACCCCCCCCCTTTACAACCACTTCCTGGAAATCACACACATGGCTGACATCTCAATGGTTGAAACTCGACCGTTTGGCCACATCTAGCAGAAAAAAGCCTGAGAAATGTAATCTATGATCCGGAGAGCCACGTCTCCAGGTGAAAATCGGGGGTTCTCCTACTAAGCAAGAGAACGGGTGGCATCCACCCGAGCAAATTCTTAGCATTTGCGCCCTTCGTACTGGGACGTTCTCTACCGAGTCTCATAAAAGTATGTGCATGTGCGTGCGTGTATGTGTGTGTGTGTGGACACGCACACGTGCACACGCCTCCGCGTGCACGCACAGGCCCACACGGGATGAGGATACTTCCTGAACACAGAACGGGGGTTCAGAAGCTAGACAACCAGAAGGAGGAAACGGAGAACACACAATGGCCAGCAGTCCGTTGCCGCCGCCCTTCCTGCAACCGCGGGACGCTAAGTGAGTCCCATTGCATTGGGGCCTTGGAACGAAGACGTCCTGCTCGAGGAAGGCTGGGCATTTGGAGGCCCAGCCGGAGACAGAGGCGTCCGCGCTGGGCGAACCTTTTCCTTTCTCACAGGTCCGTGGGACCAGGGCCAGAATTCAAATAAAGACCCACACACCGTGGATCTAAGTAGTCAAAAGCTCTCGGTCAAGAGAACGCCTCGTTTCTCAAAATATGTCTTATCCTCCTGCCCTCGCAGGGGTACCCGTGCCACCTTGCGGAAGGCCGAGAGCGAATCTAGAATCCTCAGACTGCTCGCGCCGGAACGTGGCAGCCCGGGGACAGGCGATCCCGGGTCAGGGCCGGTCTCTCTTTCGTCCGTTCCCCTCCGTGAGGGGCTTGCCCCCCTGCACGCTCCTAACGCCATGCCTCCACCTGCGGTCCGAGGGCCCCAAGCGGCCACCTCTGGGCTACTGGCTGCGCGAGCCGCCCTCGGGAGGACGGATCGCAGCGACAGGCCCACGGGGGGCCCTGGGAGCCGGCGTGGGCCTTGTGCGCAGAGACTCCAGGGTCCTGAGGACCACGAGAGCGAGGTCTAGACCAGGGTGGGTGTGAGCCCGGGCCCTGGTCTGGTCCGGCCTCTCGCCTGGTCCTGGGGATGTCTCACTCCAGGGGCGTGGAGGGGCCGGGGCAGGGATCTCCGAAGGTCAAGGGCCCTCTTACCTGGCTCTCGGCGGCTGTACTGAGTCACACGGTCCCACCGGGCCAGCAGGCCTCTCCATAAAGTGAATTCGGAATAACTAAAAGTGAGTTGGAGAGTTTTTCCTGGCCCATCTGGGGACTGGAGATCGCCTCTGACTAAGGACAGACTCGGGGAGAGGATTTCTTCAGCCGTGACTCCGCGCCGGGGACAGGAGTCGGCACTAAATGTCGGTCTCCTCGCCTCCAGACACGAACCCAAACTCATACCCCAGAACCAAATTAGGACAAAGCAGGAATCCCTCCTGCGCCCTCGACACGTTCGGCCTCTTCTCCCCCCGCTGCCTCCTGCTCCGACGCCCTCCGGTCAGGCTCCCTCCCAGCATCCTTCTGCTCCCCCCCCTCCCGCTGCCCCCCTCCCCCCCCCCTCGCTTTCTTCCCTCCGCCCTCCTTCCCTGGCTCGAGTCTTAATCCCTGCCATAGCGACAGAGAAAACAACATAACAGCGGGGCAGAGGAAAGCGGAGTTTCGGAGCCGGCTAGGAAGTGTGGGCTAGCGGGGCCAGGAATTTCCATAACAGTACACACCAGGGGCGGAGCTCAGCGGTCTCGAGCTGCGAGGAGGAATCCCTGGGGGCTGGAGGAACGAGGGACGTCCCAAGAGCCCAGTGGAGGCGGATATAAGAGGGAGGGGTGGCACCCTGCCAAGCGGTTAAAGGTTCATATTGTCCCCTCCAAGGCCGTGCAGCCGGGGACTATCCCAGATACGGCCGACACCCCGTGGGATGAATTATTAGCAGGTGGGGCGCAGGCATCAGGCAAACCGAGATCCCTCTGCGGAAAGAGCGGGAGCGTTCCTATTCTGGGGAGCGGAACCCGGGCGTTGCAGGCCCAGCAGGACGGTAAGGGGTTAACGCTCTCAGGGAACACAACGCGGCTGGGTTGGGAGAGCGTGGTCCCGAAACCGATTCATTTTAGAAGCGCGGCAAGCCAAGGAGTGTACTTCTGGCTGCGAGACTCGACAGGTGAGAAAGGAGAAAGGAAGGAGGCCTGGCTTCTGCTTCCCGGAAAGGGGGTGTTGTGACCGATGGCCTGGGGAGCACGCACACTCCTCTCGTAAATGGATATGAGGCCTGCTTCCTTGGCTCGCTCCTGGGCCTCGCGGCTGCCTCCCCGGCGTCCTGGCCCTCGGGCTGCCAGCACCTGCCAACAACAAGGAAGCCGGGTGTCGTGGCTGCAGCTTTGGGAGGCTACTTCTGAAAGAGATGACTCAGCCCCGGGGGCGGGAGGACGGCGCGGCTGACACCTAGCTCAGCAAGAACGGATACGCCATCCATCACCTGCGTCCAGTTCAGCACCGACCAGGTGCCACCCATGGGCCACGTCCTGGAGACGGGGAGATGGCGAGGCGTGACGGGCAGAGGCCGGGCGTGCCCAGAAGGAACTGGGATCGGAGACATGGATCCTGCAAGGGAGGAGAATAGAGTCTGGCGGGGGAAGGGATTTGCTGGGGGTGCGTCGATGGAGGCAGGAGGAGGAAGGAGAGTGTCTCCATCCCCGCAGTCGGGTCAGGTCTGCGTCTGCCTGAGCATGCCCTGGTCCTCACGGCCGCTGACCCGGTCGGCCCGGCTCCTGTCACCTGCGTGGCCCTCAGGCTCGCCCCCTCTTCTCCTGTCTTGGCTCCTCTTTTCCGGCCTTGGCGTCGGCTCTGCACGCAGCACCCCGAGATCACGTCCTACAACGGCGGGTTCGTCAGCTCACGCCCCGCTCGAAAACCTTCCATGGGAAGAGAGGCAGCAAAGGGTCTGTAAGAGGACCGGAAACGGAAGTGCAATTCCGGAAACGGAAGTGCAATTACATAGGCCGGGCTCCGCTGACAGGTGGAAGAAAGGAAAATGGAAGCGGCAGGAGATTAGCACCTGAAAGGAATGACCAAATAGAGGTGTAAAAGAAGTCAAAAAAAAAGTTACCAAAAAACCCCTGTTTTCTTTTCCCTTATAAATAATTATATGAGATAAAGCTTTCAGGGACCGTTTAAGATTACTTACTAATAGAATTTTCTTTGGAGTAATACCTGACCCTGTAAGTCTTTAATAAACACTGATGTCAAAGGAAGAAAGAAAAGAAAGAAAGAAAGAAAGAAAGAAAGAAAGAAAGAAAGAAAGAAAGAAAGAAAGAAAGAAAGAAAGAAAGAAAGAAAGAAGAAGGAAGGAAGGAAGGAAGGAAGGAAGGAAGGAAGGAAGGAAGGAAGAAAGGAAAGGAAAGGAAAGGAAAGGAAAGGAAAGGAAAGGAAAGGGGAAAGAAAACCTTCTATGGTTTCCCCCTGCCTCTAGAATAAGGGCTAAGCCCCAACGTCTCTCACACTGTGGCCTAAACCCACCTAAGCCCTAGGGTTCTTATTCGCTCTCAGCATTATGCAATATTTGGCAGACAATAGGTGCTCAATAAATGCCTATTGAGTGAGTGCTGCTGACGGGACAGTAGTATTTCCAAAGTCTACAACAAGGATAGTAGCCTTCAAACTCTCCCCCTCTCAAAGCCTAAATTGTAACGAATGTAAGCAGAGCTGCACCGTGTGCAGCTATCACGAGGGGAGGATGGAGCCTCCAAGGAGTTCAGATAAAGGACCTTTGAAGGCGGGAGTTTGGTCAAGGGTCTCCAGTATCATCCCAGAGAGAGGACTCCCTCATGACCGGCGGGAATGTTCTAGTTCTCTTGGCAGGGCAGTATGTCCTTAAATGGAAAGGGGTCCATCAGGCCATGATAGCCTGATCCGTTAATCTTCCAACCATTTAGATTATCCTACTGGGAAGAGTTTGCAACAGTTAGCAGACTCAGGCACTCCCAACTGGCTGGCAATTACAGTCTCATTAGCTTTTAATAAATCGCTTTCTGGCTTACCATTCTAATCTGCATTTCTTTAGTGTGAATTGATCTGAGACCAACACTACCCGTTGAGTCTCGATATGTGCCCTCTTTTTCTTCTTGAGTCACAGAATCGTCAAGTATTAGCTGATCACACGGTTACTTCAAATACAGCCTGTTTCTCAGGATCCCTTGCAGCTAGGTAGGGCCATCTGACTAGATTCTGGCCAAAGGCATGTAAGTAAAAGTAATACATGTGAAACTCCTTAGAGTACTGTTAATAAGGGGTTTTATTCTCCTTCTTCCTGCTGGCTGGAACGTGGATGCACTGGCTGGAGCTGAAGCAGTCATCTTGGACTGTTGAGGAATTTGGAAACAGAGCCCGGCATGGTGGGACAACGCAACAAGAAAGGAGCCTGGCTTGAACACTACCCTTAATGCCTACGTAAACATTTATATAAAAGAAATGCACGTCTGTGTTGTTTTAAGTCACTTTTGACGTTAGCAGCCGACCCAAAGCCTCGCCTCCTACAATCTCCTGCAGCTGAACTGTCCTGTACGCGTGGCCACTGAGCCCTCGAAATGTGGCTAGTTCAAACTGAGAAGTCGCACTGCCTTTTGACCTCGTACGGAAAAAAGAACGCAAAGTACCTCATTAATATCTTTACATCGAGGACGTGTCGAAACGGCAACCTGTTAAATACACTGGGTTAATCCATCCTTTTTACTTTGTAAAATATTACCTCTAGAAAGTTTTAAGTTACGTCTATGGCCCAGCCGTGTGTCTGTGGGACGGCGCCTCCCTGGCACTGGCCACCTTCGTCTGAACGGATGATCTCCAACTATTGAACCACGTAAAGCCAAGAGACGGTCAGAAATGGAGCCCACGCTTACTCACCAAGGCCCAGACTCTACCCCTGCGCGGGCTT
Organism: Paguma larvata; assembly: GCA_030068075.1. Taxonomy (NCBI): domain Eukaryota; kingdom Metazoa; phylum Chordata; class Mammalia; order Carnivora; family Viverridae; genus Paguma; species Paguma larvata. The sequence goes on along the minus strand of CM057827.1, from coordinate 22,584,037 downwards.
TGTCATCTGTCTGTCTGTCTGCTACTCAGTGCCGCCCATCCCCCGCATTGGCTAAGCGACCTTATCTGCAACGAGAATAGATGTTAGCCTGGCCCGGAACCCAGCTAGGCCTGCAAGAATGAGATGAGAAAACGGGAGATCGGAAAGGTGAAAAGACACGACTCTGGGCCCCAGGCTGTGGTTCGTGGCCAAATGTTCCCGCCGCTTTCTCGCGCTGGCCGCTGCTTCAGGGAAGCGGGCGCCGGCTGTGCCGTCCTGTGTTCACCTGTCCCTCCGGATGGCAGGGTGGCGATTTGCTCGGCAACCCCACCTCTCCGGCGAGTTCAAGAAAAGACATGGATCTCAGGCCGTACGGCATTTTCTTGGGGTCGGGCCAGGAATGACAGAATCGAAGCTTTTTACATCCACAGCTGAATCTGGAATCCTGTTGTGTGGTGGGTTTTTTCCCAGTAAAATTCAAAATTCATCTGAGTCTGGGCCTGCTGGGTGGGCTGAAGTCAGCCAGCGTACAAGATCATAAGGACGACGGAGCCCAATGGTAGGCAACTTAAGTCACGTTCTAAACACTCTATCCAACGCAGAAAAGAAGCGTGCACACATTTATTAAACCCATCCAAACGATTTGAATTTAAGCTTGGGCACCCACGTTTTAACCCTTCCGAACAACTCATCGCTCTGGGGTTCCAAAAAATTGAGGTCTTAGTACGCGGGCTCAAAAGAACTGAGCGAAGAGATTCTAAGTCAGGTTGAAGCCTTCCTTTCTTTTCCGTAGTTATTGTTTAAGAAACCTTAATTTAGAAATTTATGCGTAAACCATGTTCCGAGCGAATGACCCCCGGCCCGAACTCTTCCGGGTCCCGGGAGGTTGGGCCTCCGTCTGCTACTTCGGGAATAGGCGCCCGGCTCCTCGTCCGATCTGGAAATCTCTGCTCAGCTCCTTCTCTGTCGCAGAGGCAAAGCTGGCCTCCCAGAATCCCCTGCGTGCCCCAGGAGCTGGATTGCGAAAGCAGAGGATCCGAACCTAATGTGCTAATGAATTCATGAAGCCGCCTGGTGGAATGAGGTGATAGGGAGGTGTAGGGAACGTTCCTTTCTCTGTTTGCTTAAAAAAAAAAGTCTTTTTGTGAGTGAGTACACACACACACACACACACGCACACCAGGCCTCTAACCTGAAAAAAAACTTTCCTTTCCAACCGCCCCAAATTACTCAAGGTGATTCTCCCACCTCTGAGAGCCCAGAGTTCCCAGGTTCCGGCCTGATTCTGCTCTTTCCCTTCTGGGATCCAATTCCCTTTCTCAAAACGCAGGTTTCTTTATGGTCTCATTTGCCTGGTGTTCCTCCCTTTTGACACCAGCGTCTTCTCTCTTCGTGGAGACCGAAAGCGCATTGGGAGCAGGGGAGCCGTGTCTTGCTCTGATTGACTCCTGGACCTTCCTGAGCTCCTGGAATCCACAAACCTCACTCAAATGCTCAGCAAATGTTCATCGTTCTGACTTATCCCTCCAATAACAACGACAGCTACCACATTCAGAGCATTTGCTGTGTGCCGGACGGTGCTCTAGGCACTTCACATGGATTAATTCCTTTAACCCTCCCAACCAACCCTAATATGAGGCCCGTTTTACAGATGGGGAAACCGGTGGACAAAGTGGTTAAGTAACCGGCCACAGGTCACCGAGCCGGTAAGCCGTGGCGGATTTGAGATTTGAACCCAGGTCTTTATCTGGTTCTATTGACTATTTTCTAAATGATTTGGCTGCATTGCCTCGTTCGGAAGGACCTTGACGAGACTTATTAGCGTGGTCCCCCGAAAGCTGTTCTTTGCCGTCCCAGCCACAGAAGCACAGGCCAGGTTTAACTTTCCAGTGGGGGGTTGCAGCTCTGGCTGTGTCATAAATGGGCTCCACGGTTTGGCTCCCAACCGGGCGGCCCTGGCATCTCTGGGAAGCCCGAGGACTGCGTGGAAGGTATTGTGGGGACGAGGAGCCACAGCCGATTCCTTTCCAAATTTGCGATCCAGGTGTGGAGAAAGCAGACTTAGGACGCTCACAAAGCCAGGACGTGGTGATGGTTAACTGTGTCCACTTGACTGGGTCATGGGGTGCCCGGATCGCTGGTTAACTTCCTGGAAGTACCTATGAGAGTGTTTCTGCATGAGATTAATATTCGAATCGGCAACTCAGTAAAACAGATCGCTCTCGCCAGTGTGGTGGGCACCATTTAATCCACCGAGGGCTTGAGCAGAACCAAAAGTGGAGAAAAGATGAATCTGCCCCTTTTCTCTGCCCGTCTGAGCTGGACGCTGGCATTCTCCCACCCTTGAACTGGGCCTTGCAACATGGGCTCCCCTAGTTCTCAGGACTTTCTGACTCCAGCTGGAATCACGCCACGCTTCCTCGAGGGTCCCGATTTGTGGAACAACGAGGGGAGAAGCAGGACGCCCCTGGCCCGCGGGTCACTTTGTTTTAGCTGCCACCATCATCTGTTGGTTCTTTTTTTTTTTTTTTAAGTTTATTTATTTTTGAGAGAGAGTGAGAGAGAATGAGCAGGGGAGGGGCAGAGAGAGAGAGAGGGAGAGAGAATCCCAAGCAGGCTCCACACTGTCAGCGCAGAGCCCGATGTGAAATTCCAAGCCACAAACCGCGAGATCATGACCTGAGCCAAACATCGAGAGTCAGATGCTTAGGGGGCGCCTGGGCGCCTCAGTTCGTTGAGCGTCCGACTTCGGCTCAGTACACGATCTCTCGCAGCTCGTGAGTTCGAGCCCCACGTCGGGCTCTGTGCTGACGGCTCAGAGCGTGGAGCCTGCTTCAGATTCTGTGTCTCCCTCTCTCTCTGCCCCTCCCCCACGCATGCTCTGTGTCTCGCCCTCTCTCAAAAAGAAACATTGAAAAAAAAAGTCAGATGCTTAGCTGACTGAGACACTCAAATCTTTTGATACGGAGTGGGGAGACCCGGAGTCTAGCCCCATCCCTGTCACTCTCTCTGCAGATAACAGAGATCCCAAATCCCCCGATCCCCTCTGAAATAAAAGGGTCGGACCGGCTGTCTCTGAGGACCCTTCCGGCTACAAGAACCCGCAGTCTTTGACTATAGGCGGGCTCCCTGGACAGCCTTCCTCCGGGATAGGACAGATGGCACACAAGCCCGATTAGAAGACTCTCATAGATCTGACTTTAAATCACCTCTGCCATCGATTTACTGGCTCTAGGACCCCTGGGCAGTTATTTCACCAACACGCACGGCAGTTTCCCCATAGCTTGAGCCCCAGTTTTCGCGGAGCTGGCTCGGCCAAGGGCAAGGAGGACCCGGGCGAAGACTCCACCAGCTCCCACGGCCCCAGAGCTCCGCATTAGCAGAGCTTTGTTTTGGAAAGGTTCAGGGAGAAATGTATTGATATAAGCTGCAAGTTGGTTGGTCGCATGAAGGACCCAGCTTCCCCCCCTTCTGTTGGTCCCACCGGCTACAAAAGGAGCTTTGTCTGCCGAGGGGCAGCCAGTCCAGGAAGGGACCACCAGACGGAACTCGCCCTTTAATAGTCTGCAACGCCTGCTCAGAAACACTCGACTCCGAGCTTCTGCACCTCCAGAAGGTCTGGCCGGTCTCTGAACAGCAGGGCCTGGGATGAGCCCCAGCGTGGGCCATCCGTGCCATGCCTCCCATGCTTATCCTGAATATGAACGGAAATGGCTGGGAACACAGCCACGTGAGCCGAGGGATTTTCCTTTCTCGGTGGTTCCCTCGAAGGTACCGTTACAACAGCCGCCCAGGGTCTCACCTCGATCCGGAGAGAGTGAGGCGCACAAATGGGATGGGTAGAACCCTGTCCTCAGAGGCTGCGTCACCTTCCCTTCCACCCCTCCCCCAATCTCCTGCCGCGCCTGGTGACCAAACGGCCTCCATCATACCTGAGGGCTAAACCGTGAGAGAGAGAAAAATCTGTCTCAGGCGCCCCCCTGCTCTGTGGATCCTCTTCCATCCAGGCCCCTGGGGACCCTCGCGCTCTCCTCTCGCGACATTCCAGCCCACGTACCCAGCCCTCTATCGTACTCAGACACTCCAGTCTCCTGCTCTCAGGTAGAGCTCGTTGTTGGAAAGCCATCTTAAATGAAACTAAGCTTGGGGCGCCTGGGTGGCTCAGTCGGTTAAGCATCCGACTTGGGCTCAGGTCACGATCTCGTGGTCCCTGAATTCGAGCCCCACATCAGGCTCTGTGCTGACAGCTCCGAGCCTGAAGCCTGATTTGGATTTTGTGTGTGTGTGTCTCTCTCTCTGCCCCCCCCACCCTCGAAAATAAATAAACATTAAAGAAATTTAAAGCAAACTAAGCTAGTTGTGATGTCCCTGTGGGCAGGGATTATGTCTCTTCTCTCTGCGTCCCCACGCCCTCCACAGGGCCTGGCATGCCAGAGTCATCGAATACATTTGAGCGAGCGAGTGACTGAGTGCTAGCGGTACCAAATTATACTTAATGTGATACCCCTCCCAGAGGTGCGTGCGTCTCGTTCCTCTAAATCCCCCTGGAGGAGACATTAGACAGCAGAGCACTTTCCCACGGCCTGTCGGACCTCCCCAAATAGGTGGCTGCCTGAAAGTAACGTCTGCCCTTCTATGGGGCGGGGGCGGGGAGGGGCCATTTGTGGGGAAGGGAGGCTACACCGGCAGGAGAGACGAAGGAAGCAGTAGTTTGGGGCTCCCTGGAAACATTCCCTAGAGACATCCTGGATTCTGCCCAGCCTGCAAAAAAAAAGACCATTCAACGCCACGGCCACCCTAGCTGCAGAGAGAAATAGAGTTTGGTCCATCCGTAGGCAGCCAGCCAAGTGTGTGGCCACACCAACTCTAAGAGCTAGTGGAAAGGGGTGGAAGCCAGAGGCGAGAGCAGGATTGCATAGAGCTGGAGATCAGAGCAGGACGTACGGCAGACGGAGCCCTCGAGAAGGGAGACAGGTTCGCACACACAGACACCGTGCCTAGAAGGGCTTTCCAGGCAGAGTCCGGGCCCGATGGCTGGAAGACACAGGTGTGCTGGAGTGTTCGGCAGGGCATAAGGGGCGGGAAGGGAATAATAGGAAATAAATTGGAAAAGGTCAATTGGGATCCAATTATGGAGGGCCTTGGACCGTGCTAAAGACTTCGAACTTTCTTCCACAGGCAATGGGAGTATCTTAAGATCTCTGAGCAAAAGAAAGTGACTTAATTAGGGAGATAAACCAAAATCCACTCAGCACCAAAGATCGGGCACTCGACCAGTGTTATTATATATACTCTTCGCAGGGATTCCACGACGTAGGTGACATAACCCCCATCTTGTATTGAGCAAATTGCAGTACGAAATGGTTAGGACTTGCCCAAGTCACACAGCTAAATCCTCAGGCAAGTACTTGATAGTTCCTTCTCGGGCATGCCTTGTGGATAAGGGAAGTGAGACCATACCCCAACAAAACTGGAATGAACATCGAAAGAACAAAAGGGCAATATGAAAAAACAAGAAATGGCGGAATTAACCGAAGGGTCCAATGGAAAAAAAAAAATCCCAGAACGATAGCTGTTTATTCAGCAAGCTCCAAAAGAAATTGGTCTCCAATCAAATATCGATGGGTTCCAAAGAGAAAGTCTTTTAGAAGATTATAATGGCTCCCAAGAAACAAATAAAATGAGTAAAATGCTAGATAATATTTGGGACATGGGGGCAAAGACCTAGCTTTCTTTGCCCAAGCAGAAACAAGAAAGTAAGAAAGTAAAAAAGAACAAACGACCACCACCACCACAACAACATTCCGGGAAAAGCAAACCGCAGAATAAAAAAGTCATGGTCCAAAAATGACACAACAAAGGAGGTAAGATGACTTTGAGCAAATGAAGCACATAAAATATCTATTTGATCTTGGGGCTAAGCACACTGTCCTTCGAGTGACACAGATGTCTTCCCTTGGACACACGGAGAAAGAAGAAATACAGTCACAGCCTGTCACCAGGCCCTGTGACATTCACCCACACAAAATGCATTACTCTGGTTGCTGTGCCTTGGTCTTCAATTTTTAAAATGGATCATGAACAAAGAAAGGAAAGTTTCACTATGATATTCGGACTACGATCTAAGGTGACTATTCTTGACAATGTAGAAATTTAAAAACAGCTGATAGAAGCACTTAGCAACCTGAGTGTCCATCAGTAGATGAATGGTTAAAAGAAGGTGGGGTACATATACACACAATGGAATATTAGCCATAAAAAGGAATAGAATCTTGTCATTTGTGACGACATGGATGGACTAAGAGGCTCCTATGCTAAGTGAAGGAAGGCAGACAGAGAAAGACATATCGTATGATTTCACTTTTTATGAAATCTAAAAAACAAACAAATGAGCAAACAAAACAACAAACGCAGACTCAGACACTGAAAACAAAATGGCGGTTGCCGGCGGGGGGGGCGGGGGGGTGAGGGGATGGTCGATGTGGGTGAAAAAAATGAAGAAGAACAAACTTCCAGTTGTAAAATAAGTAAATCACAGAAACAAAAGGTCGAGCATAGGGAATATAGTTAATAACATTGTAATAACTTTGTACAATGACAGGTGGTGACGAGACGTATTGTGGTGATCATTTCTTAACGTGTAGAAATATCAGACCGCTATCTTGTACTCCTGAAACTAATGCAGCAGCGTACGTCAATTATAACTCAATCGAAATTAGCTGAGGGGTGCCTGGGGGGCTCAGTCAGTGAAGCATCCAGTTCTTAGTTTCAGCTCAGGTCATGATCTTGCTGTTCGTGAGTTCGAGCCCTGCGTCGGGCTCTGTGCCAACAGTGCGGTTTCTTGGGATTCTTGTGTGGGATTCTCCACCTCTCTCTCTGTCCTTCCCCCACTCTCTCTTTCTCAAAACAAGTAAACTTAAAAACAAAAACAAAACAAAACAAAAAAAAACAAGAAATTAGCTGAGAGAAGCGGGAGGGGAGGAGGACAGGATGGTGATGTTAATATCCTACTTTATGGGGTAAGGAGTTAAGTGCAACTAAGAGCTGATGAAACAGAGTTAAAAAGAGAGGAACTAGAAACGGCGACTGTATCCATTAGAATTCAAGAACACAGGAGTTCTTAGGGTGACTAGACCTCAGGCAGTACAGGAGCTGCTTGAATGGACCCAGGAGCCCGCTGCCTCTGTGGCCAGTGTGGGACCTGAGGTCAGCAGCCCTGGCAGTCGAGAGGGAAAGATGGAACTGAGGAAGAGGAAGACACCCTGGAACCCACGAGGGCCACCAGAAATCCGCATCTGTCTCTGTGCCTCCATCTCCACGGCGTGGGCGAGCGGCTGGGTGAGCAGGTGCCCCCCTCACGGAGCCGCGTGTGCACCTGGCCCAGGACACAGAAGGGCCGAAGGAGGAGAACGAGAAGGTGCTGGAAGGGCCCGGGCAGCGCGCCCACGAGGGGAGCCGCATGGCGGTGACCGCACGCAAGCCGCGGCGGCCTCTGGCCCGAGGCCAACCCTCAGCGAGCAAAACTGCCTCCTGCCTCATTTCTGCCTTCCGGCTTTTGCACGAACGCCCCTCGTGGCTCACCCTGACTTGGAACCGCCTCGGGGACGCGATGTGGGGGGATGCGGTCGACGCGGTACAAATTGATCCGCTCTGAAGCACTTCGAGAGGGACCCGGGGGATCGAGGCAGGGTGGGCTCCCCGGAAGCAGACGCCGGGATGGTTTGGGGTGCTTGACGTCTACCGGGATGGACACCCGTGGAAAGAAGGGGAAAGAAACGAAACGACAGAGGGAGAAGTCGCCTGCGATGCAGGCCCGACAGAGGCTCCACCGAGCCTGGAGCACTGGAGCGAGAGCATTCACTGTGAGAGCCCCACGCTGGCGGTGAATGGCCCGACTCCCTCGCCGCGCCCAGTGGCCGGAGGCAGGCTGCCCCAGAAAGGGTGTGACCCGGGGCCGGTGGCTCTCGGGACCTCTGAGGCTGGCCCTGCACGAGCTGGCGGCTGGCCCAGCTGCTGCCCACACCCCCCCAGCTGGGCGGCAAGTCCATTCTTGAAAGGAGGTCGGCATGGTGCTTTTCCGTGTCCCCCCCCCCCCCCCCCCCGCCCAAGCGTGCACAGGAGCTAAGTCCTGCTTGATCAGAGCAGGGAGACAACAGATAACGTCCCCAGAGGGTCCCCCAGAACACAGCAGTATTAGCGTCTGACTTAGAGAAAGGAAGGTATGCTGGCCGCCCCCAAAACCGAAGCCGTCAAAAACCGTAGCCTCTGAGAGGCAAGACTGAATTCAAGGAGTGGAACAGAAATCTGGTTTTAACTACAAGCCCTTCCATGCCATTTCGTTTTTCCCAACGAGGTGCTTGTAGTTCTTCGATTAAATATGTGTAAAATTAAAAAAAAATTTTTGTCTGTCTGATTCCAAAGCCGCATCCCCGAGTCATGCCCCCGAGCAGGCCCCTTTGGAGGGGGCAGACAGAACCTTCATTTTCTCCACGGGAGGCGGGCGCGTCTGTGGGTGCCTGGCCCGGGCTTGGCATGCGATGCCCGGTCCATCCGTTCCCAAGGCGGGAGGCTGGCCAACTCCTTCATCTCGTGCCCCAAATGGACAGGCGCCCGGCCCCCAGAGTCAGGGGAAACACCGGCCCTTGCACTGTGCCGGATCGGGGCCCTCTCCGAGTCCCCCCCGCGAGCCGCTGGGTTTGCAATCGCTGAGAACAGGGGTGCCCTTTGGCCCGTCCGGGCCCCTCCCGAGTTTAAACATCTCTGTCGAACTCCAAGCAGCAGGTCCAACACCTGGAGAAGGCCAGCCGCCGGGCTGGCGCAGGAGGCGGGGCTTGTCCAGACGGAAGTGCCCCTCGAAGGCTGGCAGATCCGGTGATTAATGTAGGAGGGTCGGCGTGTCAGGTGGTGGCCCTTCTTATTTAAAAAAAAAATTTTTTTTTAAATTTATGAATGGAATATAGCTACAGCACAGAAAGTTGGGCAAATAGAGACAGGTCGGCCTCCCTCCGCCACACTAACACCATCCTTGCCTGTTGGCTGTATTTCCTCACTTCCTTCTCCTCTGCATCTGGTTTTTTTTAACCTGGTTGTCACCACAGTGTACGTAAATTTTGACCCTTGCATCTTCTGCTAAATTTTTATCATAAAACATTTTCTATGTTGCTACCTAGGCTCTAGAACTATCGTTTTATTTTTTTCTTACTTTTTTTTTAAGTTTCTTTGTTTATGGGGCACCTGGGTGTGGCTCAGCCGGTTGGGCATCTGACTGCGGCTCAGGTCATGATCTCACGGTTCATGAGTTCGAGCCCGCAACGGGCTCTGCGCTGACAGCTCGGAGCCTGGAGCCTGCTTCGGATTCTGTGTCTCCCTCTCTCTCTGCCCCTCCCCCACTCATGCTCTGTCTCTGTCTCTCTCAAAAATAAATACTAAAAAAAAAGTTTATTTATTTATTTTGAGAGAGAGAGACAGCATGAGTGGGGACGGGCAGAGAGAGAGGAGAGAGAGAGAGAATCTCAAGCAGGCTCTGCACCGGCGGCACAGAGCCCAACATGGGGCTCGAACCCACAAAGCCATGAGATCATGACCTGAGCCAAAACCAAGAATCAGACGCTTAACCGACTGAGCCACTCAGGCGCCCCCAGAACCATCATTTTAAATAGCCGTGTAATCTGTGGTCAGGGCTTTTGTCCCAGAACCTAGTAACACAGGAGCCTGGTGCACAGCAGACAATTAGTACCTGTAGCTTTTTAACGAATGGAATGGGGGACTGGCCCATCATTTGTTTTACTTTGCTCCTACTGTGAGGTATCTGAAGAATTCGCTTCCAATGTTTTGAACGCTTTGTCTTTATTTCTTTCCTGGACACCCTTCCTTTTTCCCTTGTTCATTCATATCCCCAAGAAACCCCTTAAGCTCTGCCCTTTGCCTGCCTCTCCCAAATCACTCAGTCCGTCACGTATCCTAAGTCAGCCAGATGTGTGCCGAGTGAGCCCCGTGCACTGGGGTCCATGAGAAGAGGCAGAGCGTGCTGACGGGTGGGTTGCGGAGTAGAAACCCCGGGGCCGTGTGAGCTGCGCCCTCCGTGGACTGTGTGTTCTGTCAACACTGCTGTCACCATCAAGCACGCTTCGTCTTGAAATAGTGGCCCAGACCCTGCTAGTTATTTCATCTCGGTGCTTATGTTTTTCAGGTGAATTTAAACATTCAAACACCATGAACACGAAACGTAAACACTCAGGACGCCATGGCGTTTTCATGAGGTCGCGTTCCATTTCTTACAATTGTGTAAAAGCTTTTTGACCCAGAGCACTTCCTTAGGTCTGGCCCATTACAGCCAAGACAAACTTGGTGTTTTCGGAGCACTTTAAAGGTTGGGGAGAATTATTCTGGGCAGATGGGGATCACAGGGGGCCCCCCTCACCCCGGCTCCGATTAGCTGGGCCAGCAGTTTAACCGAGCCACTCAAAACCTCCTGAAGAGGAAAGGGCTCATGACAAACCGCCATCAGAGACCACCGCTCGCTCACCCTGAAAGCACTGCCACCCACCTTTGCCCTGCTCCCACGCTTTTCAAATCACAGCTACAGCCGCAGCTCTTAGATGCTTCCCGTTGAGTGAGGAAAGAGTTACTCATATTCCCCTCTGACAGATGCGGCCACAGAGGTCTAGAAAGATAGGGTGACTTGTCTAAGGCCACAGGACAAAGAGCTCGTTGTCCAAGGTTCCTTCTACTAAACAGATTTAGGTACAGACTAAGTTGTTGTAATAAAGAGGCTTAAAAATACACCAATGCATATAGGTGGTCCAGGCCAGGAGGCGACTCCGCCTTCCCCGCACACGGCTTCCCCTGCTGGGTCCAAGATGGCTTCTCCTCTGGCCCCCGTCCCCTACTGTAGGAGGGAGAAAAGGGCGGGAGAGTGGCCACGCATTCCTTTTAGCATCGACTCAAACGTGGGTCACTTTTACTCATATCTCAGTAGCTGGATATAGTTGTGTGGACATTCCAAACAGAAAGAAGGGTGGGAGGGGTGTGCTCGGCTCAAACTCAAGAGTTCTGTCATCCGATGAGGGGGATGGACATCAGTGTGTGCAAGCAGCACATTCCAACGTACACGTCGTGGGTGACCCCCAAGGTGGCAGGTGAGGGAAGCCCCGGGAGAGCTCGTTTTCAGCAGCTCTGCTTGTCCTGGAGCTTGCTCCCCAGTCACTCAGCACAGCTGGTGGCCAGCCTCTCCCTGTGATACACCTGGCCCACAGCCCCCACAGCGTCAGGGACCCTGGTCACGATCCGCGCTGTAACTGGGCTCAGTGCAAAGGAAAAATGCTTGGAAACTGGGGGGAAATCTTGCCCACTGGGAGCTTACAGTGTAAGAGACAATCAAGCCAAACCCAAACAGGACATGCTGACCAGATAACAAACAATGAAACCAACAGAGACTGAATGGCAAAACCTAGACACACGTTCCAGGCAAGCATTCCCCTTCGAGGGACCAGGGCGTCCAAGGACCAAGGGAAAACCCCGGAACCAACTGGTCTTCGAGCTTAGCCTCCTTCCTGCCCTCCGTTTCCCACCATCTGCCCCCATGCACCGACTCTCCCCACCCAAACAGCTCACCACCCATCCTCCGAGCACGCCGGGCACACACCTACCTTTTTCCTTTGTCCTGCTAGTCTAGCTCAGATAGCTCCTCCTCAAGAGCTTCCTGGATTTCCCAGAACAAAAAGTGGTCACTTTTTTCTCCATAATCCCAAAGCACTCTTTATATACAGATCAAATCACTTACACATTGTATGTGTTATGATCAGTTGGGCATGAATGTGTCATCCTAACCTAGAATAACGCTTTCACCAAACCTTATACACCCAATGCTTACCACAGTACCTGGGAAATAATAAGGGTTAAATGAATAGGTGACCCTTAAAAAGGCAGACCTGTATCTTACTGATCACCCTACACACCTGGTGCCTAATATATGCACAAAGCTTGGCATATAGTTGGTGTTCAATAAATGCAGCTTGACTGACTTACCCTGAACTTAACTAAAGAGAAGCGGCATCAGGCACAGCCAAGACAGGCCCCAGAAGGCATGACTCCCCCGGTGCCGACCCAGGACTGTTACACCGACGGGATTTTCAGAGTCTATGGATCCCATGTGGCCAGCTAGGTATCCCGGGCAGAGGCGAGGCTTGTGGGATATTTGGCAAAGGTTGTCTGAAGCTGAGGGCAACCACACTGCACGCTGGACACACGCAGGGACAAATACTCCCTGCTATGTATGGCCGCTGTACTTTCATACATGTCTCTAAGGTTCCCACAGAGGCTCAGGAAGAGGTAGCTCTTATCACTATAATAATATGGCGGCCTCCTAGCTCTGTCAGTAGGAGAGGTCGTGCATTTATCCCGTTTTCAGTTGGCACCCTAATGAACTTTCTCAGCTCAAACGTAAGCACATGACGATAGCTCAGGCTGAGAAAAGGAGGCCCAGGCAGCTGAGGATATAGAACGGGAGATGAATGATGCTGAGGCAGGGGTGGTGCCAGCACCAAGGAGGGGGGGGGCGTCCTGGGTCACTAAATCCTAGCCACCACAGCAACCAATCCGAGGCAAGTGCCCAGCCAGGTCAGGACAGGGCCAGGATCAAGCACAGGTCCTCAGCAGGAGAGTCCTCTGCCAGGAGAGGTTGAGGGTGGGGTCAGTGCCGAGGACCTTAGTACTCTGGATTGACTCTGAGTGTGTAGTTCGTGAGCTGTCTGCAAACCGCCAAACTCAGAGCCCACTCCTTCTTTCCTCTTCCTGACCACTGGTCTGGCTTCTTGTTCCTGAAGCAAGAGAGTAGGACTAGGAGTCTGGTACCCGGATTCCAGCCTCATTTGCCGTTGGCGAGCTCTGTGACCTTGGGAAAGGGGCCTCCCCTCTCTGGGCCTTGGCACCCTCCCTATAGAGGGGCATGTCCCTAAGGCCCCTGCGAGAGCTAACATTCGGAGTCCAGACCACCCTCAAGCCCCAAGGGGTTAATCGGGCTGGACATGGCCCCTACTGCCCCCGACTGTACCAAAGGCTTTTTTTTTTTCAGGGTACCCAAGGCAGGGCATGGGGAGCGGGCAGCCTCCCAGCTTCCGCAGATCTTTATCCCGAGAGAAACGACGGGGTGGACGCTGAAGATGGGTAACCCTGGGACACTCTGCCCACTTGACGCTCCAGCGCGGGACAGTGCTGCCTCTGTGACACCTCCATGTGGAGAAAGGTGAACCAGGAGCTGGGGGGTGAGCGTCCCTGTTAACAGCTTTCCATTTGTTTACCGAAAAAATATTGTTCCATCATAAAAATTCCCAAAATAGTTCCTTCCCTGGCCAGACTGACTGGCGGGCGCCCAGCTTGGGAGCCCAGCCTCGCTGGAGACAGGCTCTCGGGGAGGTGAAAATAGCTGGGAGGTGGGGGGCTTCCAGCTGAGGACCACCAGCCCCGCACACCCTGCGGGGTGGGACACAGAGGCTTAGAGCCACAGAATCGTCTCTCCGGGTGCTCTGGGCAGTGACAGGCCCTTCCCCAAAGGCTCAGCAAGTTTTCTTTCAGCTAAGAAGGGTACCCTCTCCTCCAGGGGGAGGGCGAGTGGTCTCCTCAGCTGGAGGTGTGAACAAATGCAGTTTTTCAGAGAGCCGTCTCTTAAAGCCCTCTCCCCAGAATGACCCAAATTAGGGCCTAGGCTACACCGTCTCATAGAGTCTTCTTTTTTCTTTTTTTTTTCCCTTTGGAACACCGACCACGGTTTGTACTTACAAACGTCAGTATCTTTCTCATAGTCTGTAAGGTTCCTGGGCAGAGAACATTGGTAGTTTACCTGTAGCAGGTATTCAGTATCATTCCCACCTACAGACTATTTCAATAACTTGCCTGAAGCTCAGAAAGGTCTAGTAACTTGTCCAATGTCACGCGCTTTACAAGTGCCAGAAGTGGGATTGGAACCCAGGTCTGCCTGACGCCCAAACCCACGACCTAACTGCGCTGACTGGCTCCACACGATCGGCCAGGCTGGACAAGTCACGGACTGAGAGGACACCGAGCAACCATAATTGTGTCTTCTCTGTCACCTTGTTCCTGCTTCCAGGACCGGGAAGAGGAAAGGTGTGTAGGCTGCCCCCAAGAAGACTTGATACTTATCCCCAATCCCCCACGTCTCACGGATGCTTAATAACCACACGTTGGGTGTTCGGTGAATGTTCCCTCTGCCTGGGCCCCCAGACATACCAGTCTTGCGGACACCTGTTTCTATCGGGGGACGAGGGAGCGAACCAGAGGGGTACACAGAAAGGATTCGGTTCCGTCCCTCCAACCTATCTCTCCTCCTGCCCTCTGGCCCCACCTAATGGGAACAGGACCCCAGTTAGGAAAGCGACCCACGTTTAAGAGTCATCCTCACAGAAGACTGTCGCTGCAGCAGCCCTGCGCTCCTAGGCTGGGCTTCCGAGCAAATGAGGGCAGGCACCTTCCTTACCCTCCCCCAAATCCCTGCCTTTATCATCGGACCCCCTCCATTCCTACCACCCCATACCTTCCGGCTTTCTCAGTCTTAGGTGAGGTGGGAATACATTCCGATTAGGATTTAATACGTTAAATTTAAGTAATTAAAGAAGTCCTCCTTAAAATAAAACGCTGATTTTGTTGATCTGCAAGATGCAATCTGGGTAAACATAAAGGATTGTCTTACTTTGAGATAAGCCCTCACACCACATTCTGGGAAGAGAGAGAGGGGGAGAGAGGAGAGTGAAGGTGTTTCCTCAGGCCCCGTTCCACCCAGTGAGTATAGGCTCCAGGAGGTGAGGAACGAGATGGCAGACTTTCCTCAAACACTGGCTTCAGTTCTCACTTGACACCTTAAGTGGAATCTGATGTTTAAGTACGTGCATCTTTTCATGGGTCTTGGTCCCGAAATGCGAACCAATTAGCGTGTGGAGCACAAAGCCATGTACACCCTATGTTAATAGGGGAGTTATCTTCCAAGGTAATTTTACTGGGCATGACTTTCTTCTTTACGTACTGACTCTAGAACCTGCCACCGCTTGGCATCCAACCACATCGTCACGCACGTCTATGGTGGGGAAATCAGACCCTAGATCTAAACGAGAGAAAAACAATCTTACGGAATCCCAGCCCTATCCGCTTCAGAGGGTCTTCTCTTAAGGCAATTGTGTACGAATGAGTATTTCTTAGATCTATATCTCGTAAAGAGAACCAACTGAAAAGAAGACGGCCTTTTGAAATTTACAAGTTGTGATTTTTTTTCAAAGTCTTTAAGAACACAGTGGACTTGGTTTTCTCCTTTTCAAATTCCCTTCCAGACTCTGGGCCAATTGTCTGCTCTGTTGATATTTGTACCAGAAAACCTCCTTGACACCCTCTATTCAAAGCAGGGAAGAGTCGGAATCACTCCCAATGGAAAAGGGGTCAAACTAATGAGGACCAATCTTTTCTTTCTTTCCAATTTGGCCTCTGGTTGGTCCTGTAGGGGAAGCCAGCCCATGAGGACTGTATCTCATCCATAAATGACACCTACGTTCTGTCCACCTCTGGGATGCTGAGTTGTACCCAACACCCGTACTATCTGTGAATGGGTAGGCTCATTACCATGCCCTCCTGCGACCAGACGACACAGGGAGAAACAGAAGGGACACTTAGACTGAGAGAGACCCATTGAACAATGTGGGTGTTAGGGGTGACCAACCCACACACAGTTGAAAATCAGCATACAACCTTGAACTCCCCCAAAACTTACCTATTAACAGCCTACTGTGTACTGGTTGCCTTAACGATAACATAAACAGTCGAATAACACATTATTTTGAAAATTATATGTATTACATGCTGTATCTTTACAATAAAGTAAGCTAGAGAAAAGAAAATGTTATTAAGAGAATCGTAAGGAAGAGAAAATACATTTATAGTAGTGCTCTGTATTCATCTGGAAAAAAAAATCCCACACATATAGGTGAACCCATGGAGTCCCAACCTGTGGTGCTCAAGGGCCATCTATATTTAGAAAATAAATACCCTTCTTTGCCCCTTTCAAACCATTTCTAGCTTTGGCTTGCTTCTTTTCCCAGTGGAGAAGGAAGATAATCTGATGAGCAACAGGGTTCAGTGTTGAGTGCTAACTAGGAAAAAAGAAACGTTCCACACACTGTGTAGTTTTTCAAGGGTCTGGTCCCATTTCACTTTGCTTCCCTCGCTACTTGGTGGTTGCAAATCGAGTCCAAGATTGGCCGAGGATTTGCAAAATCAGTGGTTTTGATTAAGTATTTGGACTTTGATCTTTGAATGGAATTAAGCTGAAAAAGAAAACAGGACTGCTTCGATGAAAGAAATCACCAGCCTCTTGCTCCCCGGAGTGTAGAGGTACTTCTATGCTATGGCCAAATGGCTCCTAAGGAATTTAATAATTACCTTTCCAGTTAGAAGGGCACATAGTCACTGCTCGGATTCAAGAATTTGTTTAAAAATGCAACTATAAATAGTGCAGGTACTTCCAGAGTTTCTAACATCAGTCTTGCAAATTTCCTGAACTTATGAATAGCCTGTTGTTCGAGCCACCCAACCGCGGTTAGCAAACGGACTCGTGTGAGCCGGTGCCCCTTCGCCGCCTTTGTATTTGTTTAACCGCCTTGTTCCCAAAATAATTTAAGATGAGTTGTTCAGAATACAGGCAATATAATGAAGGCAAAACAATAGGTATGTAAGGAAATTACGTGTGAGAAACAAGAAAAAAAGATGGAGATACAAACAGCAAACTTTCAGTTCTGTAGGTTGTGAGGAGGTCTGTACACTTGCTCATGATTTGCTTGAAATTTTAATATAAGCAATAAAAAAGGAGACGTGGTCAGTTTTATGATTTCTAGTATCCATAAAATAAAATCCAGGTATTTAGGAGAAAAACCACTATTCCTAGAACAAAGGCCTAAGAGGAATTTCTTCCACTGCTCCTTATAAAGAATACAACATTCTTACCATAAACATGACAAAGAGCTCCATAATTTTGTCTCTTAAAACAGCCCTCCATGTAGGCAGGCGGCTTCTTAGGAAATCGGAATTCGTGAAAGGCGTTTTCGCCAGAGACCAAAAGCACGTGGTTCAGAGGCACAGCTAGTGTGGTTCTGGGATAGATTTTAAGAACGAAAAGAATCGATGGACTTTATGACCTTCAGGCCATCCTCATCAAACCCGATTTCTCTAACCCAAGCGTTCGCAAGCACGGTGGGCACCGTGAGTTTACGGTCGCTCTCTCCCCCACCGACACTCATGATGCCACGTAACCATCATTCCGTTTGCTTTCACTTGAACCAAGCCGGGCGTAGGGTCGACGTCGCTGGTGGACAGCGCAGGGAAGTGACCGCGCCTCATCGCACCATCCCCTTTCTTCTCTTACTGGGGAGACTCGAAATGTCAATATCTCCCCTTTTCTTCCTTTGCCATTCGAGGCCTATTTGAGCACATCTCAGGATAGCTTCTCACACAGTACTGCCTTTGGACAAGTGAGACTCAGGCCCCACTCGAAATTTCCCAAGTCCCCGTCGCTGCGCCAGACCCTAGATCTCCCTTTGGGGATGCTCTCCTATCGCCCTATCTACCGCCGCCCCTATTCCGTTCCCACTCCCCAGATGTATAGTGGTGACCAGATGTCCCGAAGGGCTCCGACTTCATGTCTATTGGGATGTTCTGGGGTTCTGGCTGGGTCCAGGTTTCAGAAAGGCCTCAGGAAAGATCACTCCTGCCGGCTAGCAGGGCTGCATGGGATTCAGCGGCCAGAATGGCACCACCATGCTGATTTGGGGTGACTCACTCCCATCGGACATTGGGAGACTTCAGGCCCTGGGCTACCACCAACGCTTGGGCTTGAGCCATGTGCGTGGGCTGTGCGTTAGCTCTCTGCTCCTCCCCTTCCCCCAAAAAATCAGCGCCAGGGGATCCGTACGCTGAAGGGGGTCCCCGCTCCCATCCACGGGCGGTTCATTGGCCCGCCTTCTTCTAACGCCTCTCCAGTGATCTCAAACATTTTCCCTCTTTCCCTCTTCCTTCGCTTCATCCCAGGTGTTCTCACACCTGATCAACTGAGACGGCGGGGCTGACAATGCCTTAGAGAAGGAAGAGAAAGTCTGAAAGCCAAATTAGCCATGTTAAAAAACCAGGACCATCGTTCCCCAAACCCTTAGAATAGTTAAAGCTCTCCCAAGCAGAATCCTCACAAAGTCTTCATCTATCTCCACGTCCAATAAAACGGCTCACCCCTACCACCAATGTTCATGATAATTAAAAAGGAATTCTTATTTGGTTTTATAGTTGCTCTCTAGAAGCACCGATGGTGAAAAAGTCGTGTTTCATACTTACATTCATTCCAAACGGGCAGCATTTCAACTATATATGAAGTTAAACAAGTTTCAAGGATTAACTAAAACCACATAGCCATATATAATGTTGTTTTTAATGAGAAAATATATGCCCAGTCTCCATAACCACTTTATAATTGAACTTCTGGTATAGAAAGTGGGGTCCTTTCTATCCAGGACCGCCTGCACATGCGAAAAGCATGACTTGGGAACACTCACCACC
Source organism: Paguma larvata (assembly GCA_030068075.1). Classification (NCBI taxonomy): domain Eukaryota; kingdom Metazoa; phylum Chordata; class Mammalia; order Carnivora; family Viverridae; genus Paguma; species Paguma larvata. Next base: position 22,565,461 of record CM057827.1, on the reverse strand, counting down.
ACTGGCAACGACTTGTGCCTGAGCATCTAAGGAAGGACAGAGTCCTTCAAAAATGGTAACTTCAAGAAGAAACATGGCCGTCCCTTAGATCACTGCTATTCTGCCCCCTTTTTATACTTCCCTGGGTGTTAAAGCACTGTCCAGTACAAGAGGTTCAAGTTCTGTGATATGGACATTTGTACAGGGGCCGTAATGTCCCTCCAGGGAAGTGATACAGGCCTGGGGGAAAGTTGCATTCTTTTCTTTTCAGGCTCTTGAGAATATTTAAACCTCTTACCAAAAATATATTGCTTGTACTTTTGATCGTGAAAACGCAGGCATCTGTCTGCATGGCATTAAATCACACTGATGGGTCAAGTATAAAAAGGGGGCAGAAGAGCAGTGATCTAAGGGACGGCCATCCCCAATTCCGGGCCAGCTCCTCCACCCACTGCGTGACCGCATCTAAGTTGCTGAATCGGTCGCACTTCGCCCTGTTGGAAACTCTCAGTCTGCCGCTCTGGGAAAGGGCAGGGGGAGGCCAGATTCGTGTCAGAGAGTTCTCCACGCTGAACGCCCAGGGGTTTCCCTCTTGGCGGGCCAGAGCCATTTGAGGCTGTCTCGGTCGACAGCACCGTCCAAAGCCGGGCACCTCGGACCAGCCTCTGAGACAAGAAGGGAATCCGGCTGTCACTTAGACCACGGTCTGCATACTCTCAGCTCACTCCTCCTGCCCCAGACGTTCGGTGGCCTCCTGCGTCCACAAACCCGCAGACTTTTGTGCTGCTGAGGCTAAACGGAGTCACGCTCCCACCCTGAAGCTGTGAGGGCACGGCTGATGGTGTCATAACAAAAGGCAGAAGAACTTCGGAAGCTCGTCCACACCACCCCAGCAAATCCTCGGCGTGATGTTCCCTGCCGCGGGGGAGCCGAAGGCAGTTACTGAGACTGACGATTCTCGCTTTTCTCACCCGCCAGCCTCACATTCTCCCGCAGGCCCGACAGCAGAGGGTGAGGATGGATGTTTCCTCCAGCTTCCACCTCCTTGGAGCAGCGAGCGCTGGGCGGCCCCTAAGAAGGTTTGCCGGCTGCAGTGTTGGCCGCACAGCGGTCAGAGAAAGCCCCTTGTAAGCGCTGGTGTTCGTGGAACCAAAACCCAGCCTCTGGGATTAAATAGGAAGAGAGGGGAGCTGTGGGCGGTGGCCTGGCTGGTGTGCGGGGTCCTCTGGATGAACGGAGTCACGTTTCCCCAATTCTAGTGAGTTACGGATGTGTTTCCGCCGCCAGCCAGGCCACACCGGGACCAAGAACGCAGAGCCAGGCTGGCATCCGAGGCCGAGTACATTACTCCGCCCTGGATTACCAACCCCAGGAAGGCCGAGGTTCGGTCTGTCTTACCCACTGTGGTGGGCAGAGCACCACCTCCAAGAAGTCTTCAATAAATATTTGTTACATGTTTGTCAATTAACCAGAAAGCGAGTAGCCTTTGCGTGAGAGGAAGTCTATTTTACATAAATAGTGAATGGCGAGCATCGGGCCAGAGCAAAGGAGACTACCGCAGTCACAGTTGAGGAGGAAGTGGAGAAAGGAGGACTTTGCATGGCAGGTCACCCAGAACCATAAACATTCACCCCAGACTCTTACGAGCTGCCCTAGGCTGCTGTTTGCCCCCCAAAAGCTCTAAATACATTATATAGTATGTCATCTGTCAGCTCTTGGGGTGTGGCAAGGTGCAATTTCCCATTTTCTGAAAAAGCCCCAGCCCAGGAAAGGAGCCCCTCACCAGCTGAGGGCTGGGCGGTTCACTCCAGTTCTCGCCGGGGCAACTTCTGGCCAGGCCAAAGCTCCCGTTCCTCCGGAACCCGAGGCAGGGGAGGGCAGCAGGAAGAGTGGAGGAGAGGAGGAGAAAGCCAAAAAAACTTCCCTTTATCCCGTCCAAGCTCTCGCCCAACCCCACTGTGCTGAGTATATCCTCCCCAAGGTCAACAGGGGGCAGGGACAGAAGTCTCCCCCAGCTCATCCATGGATGGTTCGCTCCTCTTTGGTTTGTTGCTAATTTCTGGAAAGAAGGTTCTGGGAGCTGTGATTGTCCTGTACCCTCAAAGACTTTCACACCACGAGAGGTGTGAAGGCGCTGGGATCAGATGGCGCCATTAACGCAAGCAGCTGAACTCCCAGCCTTGTGAATTTCACAGCCCGTGAAGTCTGGCTGGTCCGGCCTCAGGGCTTCTTACTCTGAGTCCTGCTAGGAGGGACTGCAAGGGAGGGGTGGGGGGAGACATATCTACTTCACCATCTCCTGAAATTGGCTCCAGGGCCCAGTGTGGGCAAACCATAGCCCTTTGAGGATTCAATGAGATAACGATGGGCAGAACTTAGCACAGCGCTTGGGAAACAGGCATGCATTCAATAAATATTTATTAGCAGTTACTGCGTGCCAAGTACTCTTCTAGGCACTAGGGATGCAACTCTGATCAAAATAAAACCCTGTTCCTCTGGAGCTTCCATTCCACCAAGAGAAGCAGATGATACAGAAATAAGATCTATCACCTGCCATGGAAAAAATAAAGTAGGGCGAGGCATGAGAGGCAGGTAAGACCTCCCCCCGAAGGAGACCACAGGGCAATAACCACCAGCATACCCAGAGTTGAGACGGCTGAGTCTAGAGTAGGACACCCTCTAGGACAAGTGGCTGTGCCTTAACACAGAGTGGGAGGTGACGGGAAGGGGAGGAAGAGGAAGAGGCCATGGTTATCCGTCCCTCTACAGAAAGAGAGTTTAGTCTGAATGAACTTTCCAGAAGCCCCTCCCTCCCCAGCTACAAAGGAGTCCTTGATTGTCCTGAAATGCTTCCTATGAAAGATAGTTTCCAGATGCCTTAAACCAACCTAGCAATCCCCTGTGTGTAGGGAGGGGAGGAGGATCCGCCCCCAACAGCCATATTGCCCAGGGTCTGCCTCAGTTTCCTTTGGAAATCTGAAAACCAAACCATTCAGATCAAGCTCTTGATCTGGCACCTGCCAACATGTGTCCTCGAATGGGGACACCACTTCATCTCTGTGAACCTGCTTTCTCTTCTGCAGTGGGGAGATTGGTAACGGTGCCTACCTTGCGGGGTGCCCATGAGGATAATGAAATGTGATCATCCAGGAAAGCCCTTGGCACAGAGCCGGGCGCACAGAATGGCCTCAGAACAGGGGTGCCCGGGTGGCTCAGTCGGTTAAGCGTCTGACTTCGGCTCAGGTCATGATCTCACGGGTTCAACAGTTCGAGCCCCGCATCGGGCTCCGCGCTGACAGTGCAGAGCCTGCTTCAGATTCTCTCTCTTCCTCTCTCTCTCTGCCCCTCCTCCACTCGTGCATGTGCTCTCCCTCCCTCTCTCTCTCAAAATAAATAAATAAACTTTAAAAGACTCCAGGCCCCACCCTTCATCTCACTGTCCACTAGACCCTTGAGCTTTTAACCTCTCTGGTGCCAAGGTGGCTGGAGCTGTGAGGCTGGGGTTTCCCAGCTCCGACCCAAGAAGCTGAGATCCAGAGATCCATTCCTGTACTAGAGGAATAGGAAAACGTGTCGGAGAACCAGACGGAGCCCCTTCCCCTCCTGGAAAGGCACCGACCCTCAGGAACGTCCGTTGGTTTTGCCATCTAGCTTCTATTCAGGCTATTTTCGAGACTAGCTCCTTGCTGTGCCCCTGGAGAACCTACCCCCACACTCGCAGTCCCAGCACTTCAGACGGAAGCCCCTCTAGGCGCCACAGCGGGGCTTCAACCGAGCAGCTTGCTCCATTCTCTTCACTGCGACAGTTGCTCCAAGGACTGACCCTGGCCCCATAAGAACCAGTGAGTGACGGCCGGACTTCGGCCTGTGGGAGAACACGTGTTCCCTTTCCTGCGGAATCGAACCTCAGACGAGGTGAGTTAAAGCCAATATCGGTTTCTTCTACCTTAAAATCAGCAGGTCTCGACTACTGTGGGAATTTTATTTTTTTTAAGTGTGTTTATTTATTTTGAGAGAGAAGAGGGGAGAAGAAGAGCAGGGGAGGGGCAGAGAGAGAGGGCTGGGGAGAGAATCCCAAGCAGACTCCATACTGTCAGCCCAGAGCCCGACACGGGGCTCAAACTCACGAATCGTGAGATCGTGACCTGAGCTGAAATCAAGAGTCGGATGCTTAACCAGCTGAGCCACCCAGGCGCCCCTCTACTACTGTGTAATTTTCAACGAGGAATGCAATCTCCGAGCAAAGGATCATTTGCTAACATATACATAAAAGCTTCTTGTACAAGGCAAAGTTCGACGCAAAACGTCAGTTAATGGTACTTACTGTTTCCAACCCCCCTCAAGTCAGGCCGTGATTTGAGACTAAGCTGCCATCTACTGACTCTCTCACTCTGCGTCACGTGGTTCACATGCATTACTGGGTGTTATTGAATTTAATAGTACCAATGGTCCTTTGGGGTAGGAATTCTTTAAGGCCCATTTTATGGATGAAGAAACGGAGGCTTAGTCATTTCCAATGTGCCCAAACCCACATGGCCAGTGCATCATGGAACCTACTCATTTGACCGGAGAACGGTAGCATGTAGCTCACGTAGCCCCCCAGGACCTGGCCAGATTCCGCGTACAGGAGGAGGTCGCATTAGCAGTTATAGCCAAAGTTAGCGGAGTTCTGGCCCCCTTCTGCTCACAGGAACCTCACGCAACCCATCTTTTGTCCTTCTCTCTCCCCTACCTCAGACACCTGTATAAAAAGCGGTTCCCTGTTCTCTGTCTCCTGGTGCCAATCACTCCAAGGGATGCTTGGGGGGGGTCTCCGCCCAACAATCTCAGATGCCAGGGCGAAGCAAGGTCTCTCAGCTCCCACCGGACGCCGGCGTGGGCAGCCGGGCCGGGATCCAGAGATGGCTGGCTTCTCTCCTTCGCCCCTCCCCGCCTCCACGCCCACAGTGTGACTTCCTCTCAGTTCCTCTTGGTCACTGGAGAAGTAAGGTCCTTTCTGGCGCTCTCCAGTATATGAAGTATAATCTCTTTGGTATCTTCCTCCATCCTCGGGCTCGAATGTCGCCACGGGCAGCTCCTACCTTTCTGACCCCACTTTCGCCAGCTCCTCCCCCTCTCACCTGCGGACTCCGGAAAACCACAAAGATTCTGGACTCGACCCCATTCCCTTCTCCCTTCACGGGCTCCTCCTCCAGGAAGTCACTGCTCTCGTGCTTCAGGGAGCACTTCCCTGAGGGCAGATTCTAACCAAATCTCACGCCTCTTTCCAACTTCCCATTGGCCTTCCACTCGGATATGTATCCCCGTCGCCTCAAATCCTTCATGCTTAGAAGGGGCCCCAAACCCTGCCCTCTCTCCCAACCCTCTACGTCTGTGGGCACGGCTGTCTGCTTTCGGCTTATGGGAGGAAAATCACGGCCAGGCCTCTGCCCTAACTGGTGATGCTGGTCTCCTCTCCCTCCCTCCCCAGATTCAAATGAGGTGTGTGTGTTTTTTTTAATGAGTTATTTTGTAACAGGGTAGCAAATGACCTCTCTGTAGCAATCCGACATCTCGGTGGCTTCCCACAGTATCAGTTTATTTCTCACTCTTGTTCCAGACCAGTGAGAAACTAAGGGTTAGGAACTCCGTGCCACACAGCCATCCAGGGACCCAAGCCCCTTCCCCCTCGTGGCTCTATCATCTCCTGAGGCCCCGGAGTCCCCACTGCAGCCTCAGCATCCAGCTAGCAAAGGAAAGACAAAAGCGAGCGTGATTGGTCACAGGAAATGTTTCAGGGGCCTGGCCTAGAGGTGTTATGTGGCTCTCTCACCCACGTTCCGTTGCTCGGAGCTTGCTCAGGCCCCCACCTGATTGCAAGAGAGACTGGGGATGTAGTCTAGCTCTGTGCCCAGGAGGAAAGAAAATGCGGTCGGTGAACCCACCGCAAAGCCTAAAAGTCAAGGGCTCTCAGCCTGGAGGGCTCGGTGTGCAGCTTCATCCCCCATGAAGCCCCACACCCTGAAGAATCTCAGCCTTCTGTCCGACCAAGCAGCCCAGCCTCGGCTGTTCAACTCACTCCTGAGTATCGGCTTCACGACATTGAACCTGACACAACTGCCCGCCTTCATTCATTCAGCAAAGCTCTGTTGAGCACTTACCGTGTTCCAGTCACTGTGCTCTACGCCGGAGACCCTTACCGCCTCCAGCCCCAACTGCTTCGATTGCTGCTGAATGTGTCTCCTTGGATGCCCTCTCTCCGATGTATCATGCGCACTGCCTCCATGTGGTTTAATCTTAACGGAAAAACAAAGCCTGTTCCGCCTGCCATGGGTTCAGGAAACTCTTTCATTGTTTTTCACTGCCCATAAAATTCCACTCAGTACCATAAATATTGTTTTAGCATCTCCCGTGCACCAGATTCTGAGACCACCACAGTGAGTAAGATGTGTCCTTTCCGTTAGCGACGTCACTTCCCATCCCTAAGGGGAAGTAGCCAAATTATAAGAAGGAAACTAAAAAGGCCCAAACTTTTGACCAACGGACGTTGGCATCCATCGTTTCTGCTTTCCCCTTTACTCGGGAAACAGCACTCTGCTCTTCCGTTGGGGAATCTCTTGGTTTGGGTTTCTGCAAGAGCAGGCTCTGGGTGAGCAGATTCAAAGGTTTTACTCAGAGGTGAGCTCTGGAAACACCAGCATGTAAGTAGGAAAGCGAGGCAGGCCAGGGAAAGAACTCAACAAAGAGTTATTCTCATTCAAGTGACTGCTCCGGGCTGCTGGAACTTAATCGCATTGGGAAACTCTGAGACACATTATAGAACATGAACCTTGGAGCTTTCCCACCCAAGAGACGAGTTGGTGTGTATACACCAACTCCATCGCTCATGGGTCGAGGACTGCTCCTAGGAAGTGTCAATTCCCCGGCACTTCCGGCCAGTCTTGAATGTGTGAAGGTGGGCCCTGGTGGTCACAGAAAGCCCTCAGGCAAAGAGAAGTAGGTGTCAGCTGGAAATCGAACCAAGATCTACTGAGATGGGATGGGCCGAAGGAAGGAGGAGGAGGCGCCAACACCATCTGCAACAGTGACCATCCTTCTACATGGCCGCTGATCAGTGAGAGACCCCGTATTCCCCCGGTCTTAGTTATGGTTCTGAAGGGGGCAGGGAGTGATTGCTTGTGACCCTGGAGAGCCAATCGACAAGACTCAGCCCTGAGAATTCTGAGAATTCTGCTAGAAATGTTGAGCAAGAGACTGCTGAACCAAGCCGATGATGTCAGCCTGGAGGTGCCAGGAACCGCCACGTGGACGAAGCCTGCTGGAAAGTGAAAGCAACATAGACGAACCCGGAGCTGAGTCCTGACAACATCTAGCACGTCTCAAACTCATGCCTTGGGCTTTTTAATTAGATGAGACAACAAATTCCCTTTATCTCAAGTTACTTTGAATTGGATTTCTATCCCTGGAAACGAAAATAGTCCTGATACGTGAGGCAATTAAGATTCTCCAAAGCAGAGTCCCCGTTCAAGTGTCTATTGCTGTATCTCCCACAATGCTTCTCCTCACCCCTGCACTGCCTCCAGGCTTGTAACTGACCATCCCTCCCACAGATCACGTCGGCACACACACACCGCACCTACTCTGAACAACGCCCGCCTCATCCCCACCGCATCCCCACCGCCAGGACTGTCTGTCTAAATCCTACCCATTTTTCAAGGCCCGGTTCCGGTCCCGCACTCTCCAAAAAGCCATCCTGACCGCCCAGACCACAGCCGTCCTCCGAGCAACTTCATTGCCATCGTCCGCACCGTTCACTTGGTGCTTTTCCCAACATGCCTATTTCTGTAAGGTTGAATTCAGCGAGTCTATTTTTCCTGGCTCCCCCATCGAGACCAGCAGCCGTGTGGTTAACTGTTTATGTCTTTAGTCATGCCCAAAATGGACTCGTATTGCAGTGTGCACAACAACACCCTGGCGATTCAAATCTCTTTTTGGAAGGATCTTAAAAATAAATGATTGGTGAGGGCAGTTGGTTGCGTGAAGAAGCTGGAACACAAACATGTCTTACTTCTCCATGTTGCCGAAGACCAAGCGAGCCTGATTCTACTGCAGGAGGCCCGCTTCACCCCCACCGTGGGGCACTTTTCTCCCCGCCCCCCCGCCTTTTCATGACGAGCCCAGGCCACAGCTCACAGACCCCTTGCCATTCCTCGCTACTTGAAAGGCTTTGTGTAATCTCTCCGTGTTGTAAGGATATCCACATCGCTTGTGCGTGCGCATGCGCGTGAGTGTGCATGTGCGTGTGTGTGTGTCTGTGTGTCTGTGTGCGTAGACATTTCTTTCGCAGCTTCCCTCGCTGCTGGGTACAGACACGTGGCTTAGATTTCGTTGGTCCGAGGCACACACATAAGACTTTGATTTGGAACAGGAGGGATGTGGGCACTTATTTTGTGGGCCTGCAGGTTTGCCAGGCTGCGGGTGCCATGCCGGCAGCTCCCTACCAACCCGATCCTGCGGCGTGGCTCTGGGAGGCCTCGGTGGATGTGCAGCCTAGAGCCCGCGCCTCCAGCCCTTCTAACCATGCTGCGAGCTTCCTCGGCTACATCCCTTCCGGCTTAGAGCCGCTGCAGGGAGCTCTGTTGCCTGCGACCGTGCACGCCAGCGGCTGCGGCCTCGGTGGCTTCCCCCACATCCCACGCGGGGATCCGTGATGTGGCCTCGTCTGGCTGGTGGCCGGCGGCGGGTCTTCCAGAGGTCAAACTCCCCGGAGCATTTGGATTTATCTGCTCTTGCACTCTTGGAAAGAAGAGAAGGGGGCGAGCGGCAAAACCAGATGGCCCTGGAAAAATCTGCCCAGGTTCCTGGCATTCCGGAGGTTTTTCCTAGTCTGATTGGGGATTCTCCCACTCACCCAAAAGGTGACTTTTCGGTGACTGGAAGGTTTAGCTGAATGAGTGCAAGAGCACTGTGTGTCTCCTGCAGCTTTGACGGCACCAGAAATTCAAGAGTTAAAAAAAAAAAGTGGAGGGGGAACCCCACCTCTCTTTCCCAGTGTGAGGCTGCCTCTGACTCCACACGCCAAGTTCCTCTGGTTCGGTTTCCTCTTGTTGGCTTCTGACTCAGCTCATTTTCCCCTTCCTCGGGCCTCTTGAAGACCTTTCTCGGCCCTCTCACCCCTGCTCCTGCATGGCCACCTAAATCATATTTTCCCCCTGGAGCGCCTGGTAACTTCCCAATGAAACTTGACCATGTCTGCGAGGTCTGGGAGTCTGGGGCCAGGTCGCGCCGGGCTTCGTCCTTCGTGAATGCCCTTCCTCTCCTCTCTGACCCTGAATTCTAAGGAAACCCTTTCCTCCCCCTGCTTCGCACTCTCCGCTCCAGCTGGCTCCAGGCTAGGCCAAGAATTCCCCGATCGGCAAGATGGGCTGCCCGTGCCAACTTTATGGCTTCTTTGAGGGGCGCTGCTGGGGACGAGGGCGACCGGCCGTGGGGATTCCTCGATGCTTCTAGCGCAGAAGCACGTGCGTGCGCGTGGCCGCCAAAGATCCTCCACGGAAAGCCTCACCATCGCCCTCCGAGTCATCCATTCATGAACGTTTATTGCCTGGAGAAACTGTTCTGGACTGCAACCCTAAAAGAGGGCAGGTTGGGGATGGCTTGCCAGGGCCTGTCACAGATACCCTTTTGGAGACGAGTCCCGGCCAACAGCTTAAGGGGAAACAAGGCCTCGGGAGGCCCCTGGCTGTCCCATCACGTGACCCCTCTGGCTTCATGACAAGAACGTCCTGTTCCTCTCGGAGTGATGGCTCTATTGGGGAAGTGACTGTGTCATATCTGGGACAGGAAAAAAGCTATTTCAAGTCCTGAAGTAATCACTCACTCAGTTAGGGCAGCCTTTTCAGGAACTGCCTGGACGATGGAGAAAGACCCGGCACGAGGGAGGGCGACCCGCAGCCAGTGTTGCTATGGCAAAGGCGGGCCACCCTGCAGGGACAAGAGGAGCCTGACTGGCCACATCACTCCTCAGTTGAGACCCATTTCTGGACGGCCGTGAAGTGACGACAGGTGGGAGTCGATACACGTGACCCCCAAACCAAGATGCAGAGGCGTCTCCACACTTTAGGCACAGGGAAGGGTGGGGACATTCGCATGTTCCCAGCATCCTTGGGGTTTCAACAGCACACTGAGCAGCAAGTGGTCCCGGGGGCTGGGAAGGTCTCTTCTGGACCGGCTAGCGTCCCCTGTGGGCCATGAGAGATTTAAGAAGCCCCATCGGTATATTTCCTTCAGGAACCCTGGGAGTTAGACCCAAAACTTCTCATTTCCTTATCACTAGGGTAGAATGAGGGAAATGTGGGTGACATTCAGAAAGTTCACGGACCCATGCATAATGACCACTCAGTGATTTGGCCACCACTCTTATGCAAACGAGAAGGGGGAAAGGCTTATTTCTAGAAAGGTTATCTATGTGTTCAGTTTCATGCATTTGCCTGAACACTGAAGGTGCTCGACACATATTGATCGGATGGGTGGGTTCGCGTTTGTGTGTAGGATTTTTATGTTATTCTACGTTCTCAATCTCCTCAAGAACAGAGGCCCATACATCTGTTTGAGTCTCAGGGTGGTAGAAAGATTCTGAGTCTAGATTTCACTTCTCTACACTCAATTAATCAATCGTGTTAATTTGCTTCACGTGCCTGATAAATAAAAAACAGAAGCAATGAAAGGGAGAAGTGGTTTGCTACAAGTCTATAGAGCTCTAGGTTTACCTCCAGGAAACTCTGGCCTCACCCAAGGGGTCTCTACATTATCATGCAAAATCAAAAATAACATTGCTCTCAGAAATTCTAGGGCAGCTGCTCTTTTGAGCATCTAGGTTGGAGATGGTAGATATTTGGCATGCTTGCTACTGCTCTGTCTTCCGTGCCCATGACAGACATCACTAATCAATCATTATAACTCTATACCTAGAGTCCTCAACACTGCATTCCAAGCAGCCACAACCAATCAACCAGAATTCACACGGAAAAAGAAATCAACCTGTCACCCTCACTCTAGCCCATGATGGTTTATGATACTTTTATATCCTAAATCGATCTGGAAATTCTCACGATACTCTTTATAATGACAGTGAACACCAAAATCACAGAATTACAGATCTGCAAGGGACCCTAGAGATCATCTAGTTTAACTCAAAAGACACGATGAGCCTGGAGCATCTTATATTGCAAAGTGGGACACTGAAGTCCAGAGAGGTTAAGCAACTTGCCCAAGCTCAGAGCATTAGCCAATGTCATTAACGATCCCTTACGTCTGTATAGTGCTTCAGAGATGAAACCGTACTTTTACCTGAAGCATCTCATATGACCCTTAATTCGTTCATCCAATAAATATTTATTGAATTCCTACTGTGTTCCATGTACTATCCGGAGATCAGAAAATCAGCACTGAGGGGCGCCCGTTAAGAGGCTCAGCCAGTTAAGTGTCCAACTCTTGGTTCTGGCTCAGGTTAGGATCTCATGGTTGTCAGTTTGAGCCCCATGTCAGGCTCTGTGCTATCAGCTCAGAGCCTACGTAGGATTCTCTCTCTCTCTCTCTCTCTGCCTCTCCCCTGCTCACGTGCATGCCTGTGCACTTGCACTCTCAGTCTCTCAAAAATAAACATTAAAAAAAAAAAAAGAAGAAGAAGAAGAAGAAAAGAAAATCAGCAGTTAGTAAAGAAAAAGAAAAAAAATAAAGGTTTGATTCATTTGTTATAGTTAGGTGGGGAGCCTTAAAATAACCCCATGACCTGGGCAAGACAGACACTACTGTCCTCAGTCTTTTAGGTACTAGAGGGGATGACAGTTAAGAGAGAACACGAAGTCGATTAAAAACATGGTAGCTCCGGAATTCATGCCATCCCTCGAGTGGCCACTTTTGAATGAAGTCGCTGCCGTGTGACATGCAGGGACCAACTTGGCAGACCCATCAAGCGTTTCTCAATCCACTCTGCCCCCATTTCCGAATGCACAGGGTATGAAGAAAGGTTCCCGATCTACCTCTCTATTCAGGAAAAGGTGGTGAATTCTCCCGCCAGTCTGAACAGTTTACAAGGGAATTTTCTTTCCGCAGACCCAGGACCTCGGGCCTTGCAGCCCGCCCAGAGTGGCGAGAAGAACACAGACATGGGAATGGAGAGTCCTGGATCCCGTCCCCCTTTATGGCTCTAACCAGCTAGCTCGCCTTGGACAAGACACATTGTCTCTCTGGGCCTCAGTTTCCCTATCTCTAAGGGAAATAGGTTGAGGCACAAGATCTCTAAGCCTCCTTCCCCCTGACATCTGACGATTCTGCCCGCCTGAGGAAGAGACGAGCTGCTCAGACATACTTCACCTTCTTTGATGAGACATCGCATGTCACAGCCGTCTCTGCAGCCCAGACCCACCAGGCGAACAGCAGCACCAGGAAAGGTAGAGAAGCCCAGTCCCCACGTGTTATGAATCATGGACCCAACTGATCATGAAGCAACCAAATCTTCCTACATGGCGCGGTTTCTTCTTCCCTTGCACTACGATAATGATATGATCAAAGGTGAAGCCTCATATGCAAATGCTTTGAAAATACTAAGATGCACCCATCAAGAAGGCCAAAAAAAGAAAAAAGAGCTGACCTAAGTCCACTTTTTGTTTTGGAAAACAGCACTTTGACAGGGATCCGTAAGGCTAAAGACAAAAAGAACTCTACGAAAACACTGTGTTCTCGTTAGAAATTGTTTTCACAGGGAGGTGGATTAGCGATTCTGAAACTACATGGATAGTAAGGGTGAACAAGTAAGCGTATGAATCGTCGACAATGGGAGCCGCGTTCGGCACTGTCAGAGAAAGAAGGGACAATGAGGAGGCAGAAGGCCAGGGCAAACCCGGTGGTGCCGGATTCAAGTTGGAGATACCGGTGTGAACTCATTTGTATATAAGTATGTATAGAGACAGGTGGAGAAACGTGGATACGGGCATACACATCGGCTACTCTGCATATATATGCTTCCTAAAGCAATGACCTAGTAGCAAAGAACACACCCAGAACTCAGAACTTGGCTTCCAAATACCATCTTCCAATAAAGATCGGGGCTCCCTGGAGAAAGAACTGATTTTAAGGCAGGGAAAAGACGGGTGAGCCTGGAGCATTATATAGTGTCATAACGTAAGGTAATGAAAAAAAAAAAGTGGGGAGCATGTCAAGAAGACACAGGAACCAATCCAAAAGAGATCCCAATGACCAAAGCTAGAACAATCTGAGCAACAATTTGAAAAAGTATCGGATTATAACTCAAATGATAAAATAAACGTCCCTGAGCCCGTCCTGATATGAACAAATAATTTAATAAATAACAAAATCACAGGGAAGAGGCAAATCTTTATAGAAGAATTCCAAAGTTAGAGGATGTAGGTTCTGCCTCCTCCAGGGAACGGAGCTGCAGTTCCCTCCCTTTGGGTGTAAACTGGACTTTAGTAATTCACTTCTAATCTGTAGAGTCTAGAAAGGGGGGAACAGTAATTTTACAGTGGAGAAAACTGGCAGAACCACCTTACCCATGTGACCAAGGTTAACCTCACCATTGATCAGTCGTGTGGATACCATATACTTCCTGATACAGTGTGAAAAGCCAGGGCACGTCACCTCCGTGCTATTCTTTAAGAAAATCCATAACTCTGGTCTAATCATGAGAAAACTTCAGAGAAACCTAAATTGGGGGACATTCAATAAAATACCTAAAAATGTCAAGGTCGTGAAAATTAAGGAACGGCAGAGTAACCCTCTCAGATCACAGGAGACGTGGTACAATGTGGTATCCTGAAACAGAAAAGGGACGTCAGGGGAAAAACTAGGGGACTCCAAATAAAATCTGTAGCTTAGTTCATGGTATTACACCAACGTTAATTTCTTAGTTAATTTCTTTGTTGATTTCTTAGGTAATTGCTTCGAGGTAAGGCTGGATGGAATTCTAGACGACTCACTGCAGGGTGCCACAGGTGTTACAGTGGCCAGGGACCAGATGTGCCACCGTTTGCTGTTTGTAACCAATTCAGAGAGAGGACCCAGGAAAGGGAGGGAGGCCTGGCTGTGACCTGACGGCAATGGGGGGGGTGTGGGGGGGCGTGGAAAGCTGTCTGAGGCCCTCCCAGGGCCGAATGATTTCTCAGTGACATTAACAGGCTTCCTGCAAGAAACCACTTCTGTTCCCTCACTCAGTTCTTACCTCTAGGCAAAGTCATTCTATGGGAAGCTGTTTCTCGGCAAGGGGCCTGGGTTGTGATCAGAATCTATTGTCAGGGAGACAGAAATTTCCCTCTCCCACGCGAATGCCAGGCAGGGGATGGTGCCAAACGGTCACAGGACCCTCATTTTCTGCCACAGTGATTGCTTTGTGTGAAGGGGGCAGGATGCCCGGCCAACTGCTGGGGAAACTGCTTGCTGCCCGGCGGCGCAGGGCCGCAAGCGTTTGGGGAATTTCAGACCGAGCCAGGGGAAGAAAGAGAACTTCACCACGTGATCCCCGCCATCTTCTGGGAGGACTCGTCAGGGAAGTATCGGTGAGACACTGCTCATTCCTGATGGGCGCATGCGGTGACAACACCGGGGGCATGTGAGCGGAGTCCCTCCGGAAGGGACAACGTTTAAAGCTCAGGGTCCTCCAGAATGCGTTACCAGGTTAGCCCAGCTTTTCGGAGAGCAGGGTGAATTCATTTAACTGCTTCACTTCGGTAATTTGGTTTTGATAGAGACTTCCCTAAAGCTCCTTACTCCCTCCCCCTGCCTTATTAAGCGGAGCTCACGAAATACAAATTAACCTTTCCTGGGGAGTTGAAGGCCGCCCTGATGAACATTAGTTATGCCATGGGGCTTGAGACACAGAAGTGCCTCCGGCGATTGGGACATTTGCTGAATGGGTGGTGACCTCAGCCCTGGCCCTGAAATTTGCTTTTCTAAAAGAATCCCTGACATCAGCTTGTTTTTCCTTCAGAAAAGTGCAATGCATGTTCTCTCTTCCTCACAAAGGCAAAACAGAACGTTGGCCCCAGAAGCCGTGTGACCTTGGCCAAGTGATGTCATCTCCTAGCGGCTCAGATTCTTCATCTATAAAATCAGGAATAATGTCACGAAAGTAGATTTTGCACGTTTAGAACGCGCATGAGAGGCATTAGGACCATGCTTAGAACAGTGCCAACTGGAAGCATGAGGAGAGTTCAATGTGTCCATTATTACTATTCGCTGATGAAGACAAGTCCTCAGCCCCGGTCTGTTCAGCCTATATGTCCTTTGGCCGTGTGCTCACCAACATCAGCTAGCCGGTGGGAAGCCACGGCCCTGGGCCCAGCCCCTGGCCTCGTGTGGCCACCTGTCCTGCTGAGTCTAACCAGCGCGGCTCACCCCCAGCCCGTGCCTTGTCTACTTAAGAAAGGGCAGAAAGAGGTTTCCCTGCGTCAGGGCCCTCACCGGACCACAGGCCTCTGGCAGTCCATCCCGCGACGTCCCAAAGGAAGCGCCCTGCAACCGTGCGCTCAGGACAGCGGCAGCGGGCTGACTGGCCGGGAAGCAGCAGCGGTGTCCGTCCGGGTCCGGTGTCCTGGAGGGAACAGAGCCGCGGGTTGGCTCCGGGCGCTTTCGCCCTGGATTGGAGGATGAGGGCCTGGCTGAGATGGAACTGGAAAGCCCCCCTCGGGAAGCAGGGGGAGGGCCCAGGACTTCATCAGGAATTGTGGGCGCTGGTTGTGGGGTACGGGGGGCGCTTGGAGCCGGTCAGACCAGTCGGGGTGGCGGCTGGCCGGCCCGCGTCCCCCTGTCCGCCGAAGACCTCGAGGAAGGCACTCCCGGGCCTCCACGTTCCCCTTCCCCCGGGGGTCTCACCCGCAGCGCGCCTGGCCAGCCGGCAGGAAGTCGGCACGACCGCGCCCTGCCCGGCCTGGGAGGCTCCGACACCCCCCCCCGCCCCCCGGGATTCACCGGTTTACCGAACCCCCCCCCCAGGACCCGCTGCTTCCCCTGGGGTCGTCCCGTGCCGCTCCCGCCCCCAGCAGGGGTGCGGGCCTTCGACCGGGGAGGCTGCTCTCCAGCGGCTACGGCGCGGTTCCCACCGGACCCAGGACACAGACGGGTGTCCCGCGCGGGCCGAGACTGGGGAGACTGGTGACCCGCAGTGCCTCTCCCACGCGAGGCCCAGCCCCTGCGTTTCTGCGGCCTCCCTTCTCCCTTGCTTTGGCGGATGCCACCCACCAGCACCTGTGGCTCGGCCGGGGTAGGGGGGGGAGGGAGCTCGCCCCCCCTCAGCCTGCCTACCTGCCCCTACCCTCGCTCCCCCGACTGTGACTCACTGAAGGGACGAGCAAGGGGCCAGGCAGGTTTGGGGGAGCCCCTCTCCTGGGGCAGTGCACCTGACACCTGGCATGCGATTATGCTCGCCCTCCCTTTCCTCTTTTTCTTTCTCAGTGTCAGCCCCTCGGCTCCCACCTCCTTCTCTCTCTGTTCCCTGCTCCATCCCTTCTGCCACTTGCTCTCCTCCCCATGGCTGCCTGCTGCCTGCCAGGGACCCGGGGCGGGGGGAGCTGAGAGAGCTCCCTTGGTGCCCCCAGAGCTTCTCCCTGGCCTTAAAGGAATCTGGCCTAGGGGCCCCTGGATGGCTCAGTCGGTGAAGCATCAGACTCTGCATTTCAGCTCAGGTCATGATCTCCCGGTTTGTGAGTCCGAGCCCCAGGTCGCAGAGCCTGCTTGGGGTTTTCTCTCCCTCTCCCTCCTCCTCTGTCTCTCTCAAAATAAATAAATAAAGGTAAAAGAAGTAAAGGAATCTGGCCTATACCAACCTGAACACCCAGAACTGCTCCCCGAAGCGCACCTCTAGTGGGTCATAGGATTTTCTGGCTTTATCAAACACCTCCCCACTGTTTTCCAATGTCACCTGATGGGGGCACCTGGGTGGCTCAGGCGGTTAAGCATCTAACTTTGGCTCAGGTGATGATCTCACAGTTCGTGGGTTCGAGCTTGACCCTGGAGCCTGCTTCAGATTCTGTGTGTGTGTCTCTCTCTCTCTCTCTCTCAAAAACTAATAAAAACATTAAAATATTTTTTAAATGTCACCTTATGAATTAATGTTCATTTTGTTGGGTGTGATAATGATAATGCAGTTCTATTTTTAAGTCCCTATCTATTAGAGGTACAGTCGTTGGAATATTTGCAGAGAAATGTTCGATGGGAGGGGAGCAAGCCGCTGGCGGCACAGATAGGAGGGAATGACCTCCAGCTGAAGGTTCCTGAGATTCACTGATGTGTCCGTGAGGGTTCATTATATGCCCCATCGTCTACTTTCTCCACCATAGAGAGCTAAACACGAAAACAACAACAGTGCTCTGGCAATCGAAAGGGAGAGAAATGAGTAAATAAACAAAGGCTGGCAGAACGCTAATAATTCTTGAAGCACGGTGATGAACACGTGTGGGTTCCTTGCATTATTTTCTCTATTTTTTTATATTTTGAAAACTTCCATGATTAAAAAAAAATCTTCAACATTTGAAAAGATGTCACCTTATCATGGACTCTTCAACTGTGTACTCTGCCTCCTGCCCTTAACGTACACTGCCTGCATGTTGGTGACAGGTGTCGCCTCGGAGGCTTCATGCATCTGCTGCCTCCTCTCTCAGATGAGCACACCGAAATGTTCCAGAAAATGTCCCAAGGACTTCCTTGGCTGGGCGGTGCCGCTCTTATATCTCCATGCCTTTGCACATGCCGTTCCTTCCATGTGAACCACCCTTCCCTGCCCCATCTGCCTCTTACTCAGCCGTGGCCCCTCTCCCGTCAGGCTTTCTGTGATGCTCCCGGGCTCTGGGCGCCCCCCCCAAACCCCGTACATGCCTCTGTGTTATACCATTCACCTCGAATTCCAATATTTGTTTATATGCCCCGCCCCCAGCTTAGACTTTTAGGTACTCAAGAGCAAAGATATTTTTTAAATGTTTATTTATTCATTTTGAGGGGAGAGAGAGAGAGAGAGGGCATGTGAGCAGGGAAGGGGCAGAGAGAGAGAGGCAGAGAGAGAATCCCAAGCAGGCTCCGAAGGGCCCAACACGGGGTTGATCCCACGAGCCGTGCGATCATGACCTGAGCCAAAATCGAGACTTGGACACTTAACCGACTGAGCCACCCAGGCACCCCAAGAACAGAGATCATTTTTTATTCAGCATTCCATCCTCATGACTTCAAATACCATCTGTATATTCACGACTCTGGATTAGTATCATGAGCCAGATTCTTGTAAGCACCAGAGCCATAGATCCAGATGCCCCCTGAACTTCTCCCCTGGAATGTTCTAGACCCCTAACATTCAGTGGATCCCAAGCTGAACACGTTCTCTTGCCCCTACACTTAGTCCTGTGATTCCTGGCAGGTGAACAGGGCCGCTCTGCATCCAGTTACTGAACCTACACGTCCGAACTCCACCCTGCACCTCGCCTCTCCTTCACCTCCACACCTGGCCAACTTCTGTTTTTCTATCCGGTTAGCTTAATTGTCACTTCCTCCTGAGCCTCCAAGTCTAGGAATGGGACTCTTACTAAGGACTTCCTGACCACCCTATGAAATGGCACTTTGCACCACGTGTTACAACTAGCCGTTCCTTTGCCTCTTTCTCCCCACGGGCCCGTGAAGCTGAGGCCTATGCCGTCTTGGCCACAGCTGTCTCCCCAGCGCCTGATGCAGGGCCCGCGTGTAGGACATTTAACCGATATTCACCCAATAGTAAACTTTGTATTCATGGCCCCTAGCCCATAGCTCAATAAATATTTGTTCAATGAATGAATGAATGACTTTACAGCCCCGAAAATCAAACAAGCAAAAAAGATTGGGTTCTAAAAAGCAGCCCACGGGGCACCTGGGTGGCTCAGTCGATTAAGCATCTGACTCTTGATTTCAGCTCAGGTCATGACGTTGCGGTTCCTGAGTTTGAGCCCCGCATCGGGCTCTATGCTGACAGCGCTGGTATCCTGGAGCCTTCTTGGGATTCTCCGTCTCCCTCTCGCTCCGACCCTCCCCTGCACGAGGGCACACTCCCTCTCAAAAATAAATAAACACTTTTTAAAAATAAATAAAAAATAAACGAAAAGCAGCCATGCTCATAAACAGCACTGAATCATGAAACTATGCTCCCGGGAAACTTTTTTTTAGTGTGTATCTATTTTTGAGAGGGAGAGAGAACGAATGGGGGAGGGGCAAGGAGAGAGGGACAGAGGATCTGAAGCCGGCTCTGTGCTGACAGCAGAGACCAGAGAGCCTGACACGGGGCTCGAACTCACGAAACTGTGAGATCATGATCTGAGCCAAGGTCAAATGCTCAACGCCGAGCCACTCAGGTGCCCCCCCCCCACCCAGGAAACTTCAGATAGACGAATTAGCACACCCCCTCCTCAGGGCTGCCCTACACCAAAGATCAACTATTTTCCTTAAGTGAGTCTTTAGGCCCTCTGCTAGTAGGAAACTATTAGAAATAACTGAGGCACCAGGAGGGCGGAAAGCTCCCCTTTGTAGTAACATACTCAGCTGGGGAAACTAAGCACACGTTGAAAATCCGCAGCCAGACCCCAACTCTGCCCCTCCCTCGCTTCCTTCAGGTTTAACTTTTCCTCCCCATTACCTTCTGGGCCCGCAGAAGGACTTCCTCCAGGCCATAAAACAGAAGCTATGTAAATAAGGGAAGCATCTGAACCCCTGGTGCCATTTAAGGCCACAGCTGTCCCCGCAAAAGCCACGGGCACTGCTGTCGAGTCAGGTGGCCGGGAGGCCCCGAGAAGGGGGGCCGAGGGGCCCCTCTCCTTAGCTGTCAGATGCCTGCGGGGGCACCCGGGCCCTTCGGCTCCTCCATTTGTCATTGGCAGCAGAGCCAAATGCTCAGGTCTCTGGGGACCCGGACAGGCTGCTGCAATTTTTCCCAAGGGTTTCAGCTCAATCTGGGTGAAACCTTGAGAAAGCAACAGGGGAAGAGCCATCAATCAGACGCAACTCAAGGCGGCGAAGATTTATCGGGCGTGCACACACACGAGTCCTGGAAGGAAAACTAAAGAAGTCTACGTCCCAGATGGTGCCCTCAAGGGTCTGAGCCCCGTGGAAAAAATACAGAGCGAAGGACGTGAGAAAAAAACCAAGAGGACGCACAGGGCAGCATATAACCCAGCGCCACATTATGCGGTTCAGGCTTTACGAGGATCAGAAAGGCAAAAGGGGAACGTGACCAGGAGACAGCAAGGAGGGCCTCACTGCGGTATCTGATGTCGGATGCCTGCTCGGGGCCAACCAGCGCATGCATTCGTGCTTAGTCTTTACAGACCTCACGAGGTAGGCGCCGAGAAGCTAAGTAAGTTGCCCAAGGTGACGGAGCCGGTGAATGTTGGAGCCGGGATTCTAACTCTAACCTCCAAGCCTGTGTTCCCCACCCCCGCGCATCTATGGCCTCATAAAGGGTATTGTTTGCTATGACCGAGACCCTGAGCCGACAGCTTCAGGCACGCTGTTTTCCGCCGTCACGCCGTCCGGAAGAGGGAGGTGTTACTACTCCCACCTGACCCCTGGAACAACGGAGGCTCGCGGAAGTTCACGTGCCACAGGGAAGGGAGGGAACTAGGAGAGCTCTGATCGCCACACCACTCGAGCTCATTCGGATTCAGATAACCCGCGCCTCTCCATTCTCCCCCCACCCCCACTGGCTTTTAATTGAGCCACAAAGATTCTAAAGCTACACGTGTGCTATTTTAGGAGTTGGGCACATTTAGATACTGCGGGGGAGCTGCTTTTCAAATACAAATTGATAAGCAGTCTTTTTGCAGCTCCGTCATCCGCCCTAGGAAGTAAGCCCAGCCTCACGGGGACTCAATGACCAAGGTCATATCCCACCAGCTCCACGCTGGCAAATATCACCCCGAAATAGGACGGGTGAGCCTTTTAAAAGGAAGCTTTGTATTACGCGCTTTTGCAGTTTCTTGACGTTTGCCGACTGCCGTCAGCTTTTGTTCATGGCCTCAAACACCCACCGCTATATCCCTGGCACAGTACTAACCCTTCTTTCCACATGAATCCCATTTTGTAGATGAGGAAACTGAGGGGCAGGGCGGCTAAGTGCCTTGCTCCAGATCCTACGACTAGTCCGTTGCAGAATCAGATTTCCTGCCCCCAAGACCAGAACCTGTGTTTGCACCATTCTGGGTGACCGTTTGCACCCGAGTGGGCAGTAATTCTTCAATTTTTGAAACACTTTTAAAACTGTAAATGTGCCCTTTGTGGATACAAAAAATGCAGAAACGGGTATTCGTCCATCTCGTTGGCAACCTTTGTAACTTTTGACGAGTAACGTAATCTCTCTGGGCCCCGAGCTTCTGTAAAAGTTGATTAAGACAGGGGCGCCTGGGTGGCTCAGTCGGTTAAGTGGCCGACTTCGGCTCAGGTCATGATCTCACGGTCTGTGAGTTCGAGCCCCGCATCGGGCTCTGTGCTGACGGCTCAGAGCCTGGAGCCTGCTTCAGATTCTGTGTCTCCCTCTCTCTCTGCCCTTCCCGTGCTCATGCTCTGTCTCTATGTCTCTCAAAAATAAACATTAAAAAAAATTAAAAAAAAATAATAAAATAAAATATCGTTTAAAATAAGGTTCTAACATCGTATCTGGAAGATACATGCATACATATATATGTATATGATTGGAAGTATACAGCCACCAGTCTAGAGTGACATAAACCAAAATAGTAACAGTAATTATAGGAGGTTTTCATTTCCTTCTGCATCTTTATATATTTCCCCAGTTTTTCTATAAAAGCCATGAACGGGATTACTTTTGTAATCAAAATAAAGAAAATCTCGGGAAATTCATTTGAAGTGCATTTCATTTGGGAATGAGAGGAACACTTGATTTCAAAGAAGCCGTAAGAGTTGAAAACCTTTTTCAAGGTGTACCAGCTTCAAAGCCCCAGGAGGGAGGAAGTAGCTTTTCCGCAAAGCTGAGCAAACCCAGCTGGCTTCGCCGGCAGTCGCCGTGACTGAACGAGGGCCTTAGGATTGGAAAAGGAAGACTTTCCAGGGGCGACCGCCCATCTGGCGGCTCGAATCTTGTTCTTAGTTGTTCTGAGGCCGAGCCCTGCTGGGACTCAGCGCCCTCCTATATCCCGTCCCCCCCTTCCCCGTGCCATGTGCATCCTCTTCCCCAGTGGAGACCTCTCACACCTGCAGGTGCAGCAGCACCAAGCGGCCGCCCGCAGCTCTCCCCGCCTGGGAAGGCAGGTCCAGCTGCTGAGGGAGGACCCACCTGGGCCGGCTGGGGAACAGCGTCCATGGACACAAGGGGTAGCATCTGGGAAGAGGAAGTGTCAGAGCAGCACGGGGTGGGGGGGATGGGGCGGGTTGCAGTGGAGTGCTTCTGCTTCCCAAGGAATTTCCCATCCGATCCTCACCATGGACTGGGGGGGGGGGGGGGGGGGGGGGGGTTGGTAATCGGGAACTCCATCCTGCAGACGAAGGAGTCAGGGGAAGTGAAGAGCCTTGCTCAAGTCCCACAGCTAGTGTGAGGGGTGAGGGGGAAAGCTATCATGCGCTCACTTTGTCTCAGGGGGCACGGGAGCAAATGTTGCAGGAGTGGTGAGGACCGTGGCAGACTGTTGGGCCGAGCGAAAACAGGGCCAGCTGTTCAGCTCCGGGGGCTGCGCCATGCCCGAAGGCCGGCCCCCTGTGGCTGGGTCTTCTGACCCGTTTTGTGAAATGTCTCGGTTTCTGAATGTGGGATTCATTTTAAAAGTGAAATAAGATGAAAGCATCTGAGCGCCAGCCAGAACACTCCTCCGGGCCAAGTGTGGCCAACTGGCTTGCACCCTCGGCCTCAGGGGTCGCCTGGGTCAGAGCCGGGCTGCCCAGCCTGCCCAGTGGTGCCATTTGTGTGGGCAAGGGGTCTCGGGCTCCCTTGGAGAAGAGGGGACACTTCTCATTGGGCTGGGGAGGAAGAAGGAAAATATCCCGGTCTTCAGGTTACCGGTCCAAGAAGAACATGGGCTACGACCGAATGAGCCAGGAGAGCAGGGAGCTGGATTTGGCATCTAGTTTCTCTGACCGCAGACCCGTTAATCTCGTGGGCGGAGTCAGCCAGCACACATTGCTCCAGGGGCGACCCTACATTCACTTACGCCATGCTAGATCCTGGGGGTAAAGTCAGGAACAGGACAGACAGAATCCTGCTCCTTAGAGTTTACAGCTGAGAGAGGGCAGGCCGAGAATAACCAAGTGCACGCTCCCTGGGGGGACTGGGGGCGAGGGGGAAGGCCCATGAAGAAAAGTTAAGCAGGCTAAGGAAGACACAGCACAATGAAAACCACACTGGTCACGAAGGCCTTTTCGATAAGGCGAGATGTGGACAGAGACCTGACTTCATTGACAAGCCATGTGGATTTCTGGGGAAGAGCAGTATCGGTGTGCTCTGGTCTGAATATTTGAAATCCTAAGCCCCAAAGTGACTGTATTAGGACATGGGGCCTTTGGGAGGCGGTTAAGTCATGAAGGTGAAGCCTCAAGAATAGGATTAGTGCCCTCATAACAGAGGCTCCAGAGGGATCCCTTGCACCCGCTATCATGGGAGGAGAGAGGAGGAAGAAGACGCCGGCTCTAACCAGGAAGGGCGCCCTCACCAGAAGACAAAGAGGTTGGTGCTTTGATCTTGGACTTCCAACCTCCAGAACTGTGAGAAGTACATTTCCGTTATTTCCAAACTGCCCAGTCTGATGTATGTTATTACGGCAGCCCAAACAGACTAAGACGCGGTGTAATATACTAAAGGAAGATTCGAGGAGAGGTGCACAGGCGCCTACAAAACATATGGTAGTTTCACCATATGGATGCAAGAGACACAACTTCAAGAGCTTCAAGAGCAAAATGTGCTAATTAGGAAATAATGAATTTTTTCGTATTTATTACCATACCTGAATTTTTAATAATGGCCGAGTTTGACGACCCAGCTCGCAAAATTCCTGAAAATGGAACAATCACTTCTTTCGAAGCACAAACTGTGGCAGTTCGGCCAGCGAGACCAAAGGGGCGGGGCCTAACAAGGCGAGGGGAGGGGGGCGGGTGTTCAGGCAAAGGAAATCTCCTAGGAGGCGGTGGGGAAGATGTTATCTCAGCAGCTAAGCAGGGAGAGTGTTATTCAGAGGGAGGAATTCCCTTTTGAAGGAATTGATTTGGCCTTGAATTGGGGCAAAAGCCACACCTCCAAGTCCAGGGTCCTGAGGCCTTAAAGGCAGGGGGAGGGGGCGCCTGGCTGGCTCAGTGGGTTAAGCATCCAACTCTTGATTTTGGTTCCAACTCCGTTGTGATCTCACCGTGGTTCCTGCGCTCCTGTCACTCTGCGCAGGAGGTTGGGAGCCTGCTTGGGATTCTCTCTCTCCCTTTCTCTCTACCCCTCCCCCGCTCACACTATCTCGGTCTCTCTCAAAGTAAATAAATAAACTTTAAAAAATAAATAAAGGAATGAGGAGTACTGTGCATGATGGAGGGAGGGGCTGGGAGCCCCCAGGGATCCAGGCGGAGAGGGACGCAGAGGACAAGGAAGGGGGAGCTGGGGTTGAGTGCTGGGCGCTGCACAAGGGGACCCGACTCTTGCACAGTCCCCTCCCTCAGACTTCGGGAAAAGCCACACCACAGAGGAAAAACACTTGATGCGTTTAATTTCTTGTGAAAAATGCAGCGAAGAGGCTGAGTTTGTGTCAGGGTTCACGCACACACAGGCCCAGAAGTGGGAGAGCTCGGGGTATCCCGAGAACTCAAAATGGTTCGTCCCCCAGAGCCCAAGGTGTGAGGTGGGAAGGGAGAGAGAGAGAGATGGAGCCCCCAGAAGGTCAAGATCACGGTCATGGATCCCGCCTTGTGCAGCTCAACCCTGCAGGTATTTTATTTCCCCCCACACTTCCCGGTCTCGTTGCCTGCCTTCCGCGGTCACGCCAGGCGTGGACACCCAACAAATGACCTAGACCTTGCAGAGGCCCCCATCAGAGTCAGGCTAATGCCCCTGCTGGGCAGGCCTTGAGCTCCTTCCCCAGACCCCAGACACGGTGGAGTGACAGGACTCGCGCAAAGCTCCTCTGAAGGGACCGCTGACCCCTGCCTCTTTGCTAACGATGACTTCTAACGGGCTCCAGGGGCCCCAGAGCGGGGACAGCAAGGATGTTCCCCCCAGCTGCACAATGTCCTCTTCTTGGTCTCTTGAAATTCACCCGTCGGTGACACAGCAGCTCCAGGCAGTGACTAACCCGGGTTGGAGGTGAGTCTTTCCATGATGGGGCAATGAAGCCTTGGAAAAAGCTCCCTTCTGCAGGGGGGTTTTCTTCTCTCTGCAGTTGGCTCATCCTGAAGTCATAGAATTCTTGCCTTCCTCTTCCCCATTTTCTCAAGTGCATACCTACCCTGTTCCTGTGGGAAAAGAAGAGGGGCCCCTCCTGCGAGTTCCGGAATCCAGGTCATCATCACTCTGCTGTCTGCCCCCGAGCACCTGCTCACCTCCTGCCTTCCAGGAGCTAGAGCCGCGGGGCCTGTGACCACTACGCATTCCTGTCTCCCAGGAGCCCACGGTCCAGGGGGCAGGGGAGACAGACAAATTGGCAGGCACGATGCACCGTGACATGCGTCCTAACAGAGATCAGCCGGGGGCCCTCAGGGTGGCCTGGAGACTGGAGCCGACTGGGAAAGGCGGCCCAGAGCCGGTGGCAGGGGAGTCCAGCATTAAACAGCCTGGCCGAGAAGCACGGATAGGACGGATGGAAGAGCATATGCAAAGACATGAGAAAAGAAGGCACATTCAGGTTCTTCCGAGTGGATTTTAGAGCGGAGGACTAGATTCTCATTTCTACATTTCTACACCCGGATGGACTCAGGCGTGGCTATGGGGCTTACTTGGCCAATGAAACTTGAGCAAAAGTGACACCCATTCATTTTCGGACAGAAATGCATGGTTCAAGAGCCAGCGTCCTCTTTCTGTACCCCTGCAATCATGGAAACACATGTCAACATAGAGCTTCTACCAGCCTGGATCCCTGAGTGACTGTAATGAACAGAGCCCCCTGCTGGTCTGAATGGCCATGTAGCGTGAGCAAGAAATGAACTCAGTGGCTCATTTGTTACTGCAGCATAACCTAGCCTCTTGCTAGCTGATACCACTGGCCTGGCTCCGGAGGGCTTATATTGGGGGGGGGGGGGTGTCAGGAGATGAGTAGTCAGCTAGATCCCCTATTATTTTTTCTCCAGATCTCAGACAGCAGCACGGGCTATACATAAATGGATTGGAATCCTAGCTTTATCATTTACTAGTTCTGAGAGTTTGGTAGTTCTGAGAGTTTGGGAAGTTTAGTTAAATCCGTTGCGCCTAAGTTTATCCAGCTATAAATTGAGAATAATGCAAAGAAGATTACCTACTTCCCAGGGCTGCTGTGTTTCCTGAGCAAATCGATGCCTGATCTTCCCTCTCCCCACTTGTGACACTTACATAGCGTGTTCCCAGTCACGAGGGTACTTATTCAAACACAGGTTCCTCACCCCCAGCCTAGACCTACCGAGTCTGAATCTCTGCAGGTGAGGCCCAGAAATCTGTGCTTTCAGAAAGCCCTTCGGGTAGTGTTTTTGCGGGTTGGAGTTTAGGAACCGCCGCCCTTAAAGTCTCGATAGACAGTCGAAACCTCTGCCCCGAGAAAGGGTCGTTGCTTAGAGGCCGGCTTGGTCTGAGGCCAAGAATCCTCAGCCTGCCGCCGGTCAGGTGGCCCCGGTGCCTCGGACAAAAGCCAGAGGCTTAAAAAGCTCTGTATGGCTTAGAGATCAGGTAACCTTCCTCGGAGCCAGCTCGTTTGAACAACTCCAGCATTAACCAGCCCTCTGCAGCAGGCCCGGATCTGTGCTGAGCTTTTTATGAGGTGTTCTTCTCCAAGGGCGAGCCTTCAGCGACGCGCCCCTCCCTAGCCCAGCCCTGGGTGGCTGACCTCTTGGGGGATGTGGTACCAGCCCCTTTTCCTCCAGGACAAGGCTGATTCTTAAGAGACTCATGTAAGAGCGAGACCGGGAAGAAGGCTGGGAAACTAGACCCTGGTAAAGTAGCTTCTGAGTGGATAGAGCGGCCCGAAGGCCACAGAGAGATGCTTCGAGCTGCCTGCAGGAGTGCCCGGACCAGGCCCAGCTGCCCTCCTTGCCAGCAGCTTCCTCCCCACACATGCCACTGTCACCTGGCTCTCTTCCTAAACATGGCTCCAAATTACACATTCGCTCAAGAACACGCCATGGCTCCCTAGGGCTTCCCACCCACGGAATCGGGTGTTAACTTCTCGCTCTGGCTTTCAGACCCTTCCAAGTCATATTGCACCATGTCTTTCAGGTCCTGTCCCCACTACGTTCCCGACCTACTAAGTTCTCTCCTCCCTCCCTCGCCATGGTAACACCAGGGAGGGCGGTTCAGACCCATCACCTGCAGCAGAAGCTGCCAGTGCCCCCCCCCACCGCCAGACCCCCTATCCTAGGCTGGCGCATCCATTCCCTGACACGAGGTACGGAGGCCGCCCTCTCGCCTCAAGGAGAGTCGAACCCGCAGCGCTCTCCACGCTTCCAGGCAATCAGGCCGAGGTTATGCTTCAGCTAAACCTCATCTTTGTGTGGCCTCTTCCCTCCTCCCATCCTGTTTTTCTCACTTCTTCACAGGCCTTTTCTCCAGGCAGAACCCCCTCATAAATCACCTGCACGAGAATTTGTGTCTTGGGCTTGACTTCCAGGAAGCCTGAGCCGTGACTCTCGTCATTTGGGAAGTGACCTGGAGGCAATAATGGCTTCTAACTATATGCCCAGGCAGCCTGTACCAGAGGTCACAGGACAGAAAGGCTCACAGCCCAAATTAAGCCATTTATTTTATTTTTACCCCCCCTTCTTTTTTTTTGGAGAGAGAGAAAAAGCAGGGGGAGGGGCAGAGAGAGAATCTTAAGCAGGCTCCACACTCAGGGTGGAGCCTGACACGGGCTCGATCCTACGACCCTGAGATCAGGACCTGAGTGGAAATCAAGAGTCAGATGCGCAACCGACTGAGGCCCCCCGGGCGCTCTGAATCACACCATTTATTGATTAAATGGTCAAGTTAAAACAGTGAAAAGCAGTAAGGTCGAGAGACAGGACAGGTGAACACATTTAGGATAAGTGCAGGCAGGCGGAAGCATCGCCCTACCCGAGTCCCAGGTTACAGCGTTCATGTATCGTGTCCCCTCTGCCACAGCAGTCTTTTCTCCTGCTGCTGTGGCTACAGAGGTCAGACCTGAGGGCGGGTCAAGGGCAATGGCTGAAGGCGGTGCCTGAACTAAGAATCCAAACTGCCTCTCCTGAGGAAGACTCCAGGCCAAGTACACCTGTTCGCGCCGCAGCACCCCAACGCCTCCGGGAGCAGCTATGGGTTTTATCTATGTTTCTTGGAGTGTCACCAGTGAGTGGCCAACAGAGGAGTGACATCGCTCCAACCTGGAGAAGACAGGATCCATGCTTCATAAATCCTTAGGGTTTACTGGGTCTTCTCATTCCTTGTCTGTAAGTAACATCCTCATTTGATCTATATTCCACCCATATATGTTCTATTTATTCTATCTCTCTAAAAAAAATCTCATAAGCTACTTGCTTCTATACTTAATTTCTCTCATTTTCTATAGCAAATTGAATATTCATAAATAACACGGCAAACGCAAGACAGTTCCCTTTTCCAGAATTACCATCTCCCACCCATTGGTCTAAAGAGCTTTGTGTCGCCCCAAATATAAAACCACATTCTTTAGTAATGGAACCAGGACGCGGCTCAGGTCTTGAGCACTGGTCCGACTGGGTCTAAGTCCGTTGTGCCGTGTAACGTGTTGTTTGGGGACATGGCCTGTCTCCCCTACAGATGGTGGGGACCTGCCCCCCCTTCTCTCTCTCTCACACACACACACACACACACCCAGCACTTGCCCAGGGTGGGCCCTTGAATGATGTCGTGGGGCTCAACCGAATCCATTAGCATTTGAGAGACAGCTCAGCCAGTTTGCTTTCCTGCGTCATGATCACTGCGCTTAAAAAGCCAGAGCCCAGAAACGAGCTTCCTCCTCCAGCAAAGCTATGAACAGGCTATGTGTGAAATCCTGACTTTCATTGGCCAGATTCAGGCCGCGAACAACCAGTGTCCTGATATCTCTCCAGATTCGAGAAAGCAAACTCCTGCCCCCATGCGACTATAAAACCAGGAGCCTCCGTCCCTTTCCAACTGGTCCACCCAGCGCGGCACTAAAAGCTGAGCTTTTATATGTGAAAAGCGCTTGCCAGATTCCCAGAATAGCCGGGGCAGGAAATTGAATAACAAGGTAAAAGTGTAACCCTGTACTACACCCTTAATATCCGAGGGGAGAGGGGGGTTCCGTCCATTAAGAAATAAAAATCTTACTGTTGGCCGGTCTGGCTCGGACACAGAGCTCTGCCTGAGGCTCCAGCCACCAATTCCAATCCCCACAGAAGTGACTGGAGACGAGGATTTGAGAGAGGCTCCCCTGCTCCACTGAGCACACCTTCGGCTCCGCGAAAGGTGTGGGGTCTTTGTTCTGGCCGTTGTGCGCGGCCCCAAAGGGCTACCCTTGCCCGGTTAGTAGGCGACCCTCTCTCCTTCATGGCTTTCTCTTCGTTATCACTTAGGATGCTTCTGGATGGGGATGATGAGGATGATGATGGTAACAGCTAACACTTACCGAGTCACAGGGTGGGTTCCCCAGACGATACCCTGAGACCAGCATGCGCCACCGTGCTGTTTGGAACGACGTGCACAGAGAGGGAGGGACAAGAAGCAGGATGGGGCAGAGGGAGAAGTGGAGCTGAGACGGCGGCCCCAACAAGGGCCTCCATCCATCCCACGGAGAGTTCCAGACTTGTGTGACCTTTCGGGGATGTCCTGAGCCGAGGCAAGGGGTCCAGGCCTTTATAGCAACTCACACATCAGTCGTTGGGTGCAGACTGTCCTCAGAAAGAAGCCCTGGCCTTGGGGCAACACGATGGTCTTCAGCTGGGGTGATGCTTGTGAAGGAATCCCAGCGGCCGAGGGACAGAAGTCCTCCGTGCCCAAAGTGTGGGCTGGGTGGCACATCCCAGCTCCCACGACCCACACTCGCTCCATGCCCAGCCTTGCCCTCCACCCTCCTCATGCTCTCATTTAGTCCTCACAACAATCCTACGAGGTAGGCACTAGAATGATCTCCTTTCTGTGTGTGGAAACCGATGCACAGAGAGGTTTAGTAACTTGCCCGATGTCACACAGCCACCGAGTGGTGGAGCCAGGACTTACACTCAAGCAGTCCCACTCTGAAGACCCCCTGCTCGCCACTCCTCCCACGCTCGGAGAAGAAAGGCCAACGATAACCAGGCACGGATTTTCCCCAAACATGTGGAACACGTCTAGCACATAATAAGCACTCAGAACATTTTGAGTGAATAAATTGGTTCCCGAAGGGAAAACTCCAGTCCTGTGTGTTTCCAGAACCACCGGGTTCCACTTCTCTGCTCTCTGCCCTCTTCCGTGGGTTGGCTTTGTCCTCAGGACGGCTTCCATCGAGGTTACGAGATGGACCCAGGGCTACCCGTATCTGTGCCTTTCCCAGGAGGAGAGAGAACTCCGTTACTGTAGCCATCAGAAGACCCCAGGGTCACACTCTGCTCTTCACAACCTGAACCCACCACGGAGGCAACTTGTCCCCTGCCCGAATGAGCCTCACCTGCCTCCATTCTGCAGCCGAGGGTGTGGGGTCATTGGCTGCCCTCGGATCCTGTGGGAGAAGGGGAACCAGAGGAAAGAAGTCCTCTGAGGGTAGGGCCTCAGTTTGGGAGGTTTAAGATCGTTCTTTATGCAATTAACCACTTGGCAGAGCCTCAGATAAGCCCCTGTGGCCACATTCGGTAAAACAGGCCTTACTCTCCCCCACCTTTCCCTGCGTGATTTTCCTCCAAGCCCCTTTCTGTCCCGACTTCTATCGTGTTTATGTTTATTTCGTTTTTTTTGATGTCTTTTCTCCACTGGAATAGATTTTCCACAAAAGCAACTACTTTCTTTCATTCATCTCTGAGTTTTGGTCATCGACAAAACTCGTTTGTTGGTTGAATGGATGGATGGATGGACAGATGGACGGACGGACAGAGAACCATGGGCCTGCGTTGCCGTGGTAACAGGCTCAGCTTCCTCCTCCACCTTGAGTGGCGTTACCAAAGACTTCTCTGTTTTACCCTCCGCTTCAAAGTGACAGGCCCCAGGAAGGCAAGCGGAGAAAGACAAGGGAGGAAATGTCACCCTATCTCAAATAAATCACAGTCTGTCCTCACGCGCCAGAGAACACCCGATCCTTAGACATGGGGCCTCTCTAGGTGGTCCCCAGTTTTAGAGGAGAAAAGTCAATGGAACTATTTTGTCCGCGCAGATTTCACAAGCGTGAAATGTAAGATTTTGACGGCAATCCTTTTCAATTCTTAATCGTCATAAAATTGATAGAAATCACACATGCAGGGGCGCCTGGCTGACTCGGTTTGTAGAGCAAGAAACTTTTCTTTCTTTTAACGTTTATTTATTTTTGAGAGAGACACACAGAGCACGAGTCGGGGGAGGGACTGAGAGAGAGAGGGAGACACAGAATCCGAAGCAGGCTCCAGGCTCCGAGGTGTCAGCACAGAGCCCGACGCGGGGCTCAAACCCACAAACGGCGAGATCATGACCCGAGCCAAAGTCGGACATTCAACCGACTGAGCCGCCCGGGCGCCCCGAGCATCAGACTCTTGATCTTGGAGTTGTGAGTTCGAGCCTCACATTAAGGGTGGAGATTACTTAAACATGAAATCTTTTTAAAAAGAAAAGAAATCACGCACGCACCATAAGGCCAGCAGTGGCCATCGGTCTCACCCTGGCTAATGTTTAATTGACTGCTTGTCTCAGCCAACATGTGTTCATGTCATCCACAGCCTCTTCCCCCACGGAACGAGGAGGATAATTCTATCCTCTCTCACAAGGTGTTCTGGGAGCACCAAGTAAGAAAAGGGGAAAAAAAAAAAAAAGACCACAGAATTTGAAGCCGGGCTCCCTGGCTGCCAATCCCAGATCTGCCTCTTACTCTCTGGGTGGTCTAGACCAAGTCGATTGATCCTTCCGTGCCTCCACTTCCTCATTCATAAAGCGAGGCTACTCCGCGTAGCTCCTGCACGGGACTGCCGTGCAGATGAAGGAGTTCTCACAGGCCAAGCGCCAGGCGGAGCGCCTGGCCCACAGTGGGCACCGGGTAAGCGTGGGCCGTTGGAGCATCTGGTCCTCGGTGTTGAAGACCTCAGTCATCAGGCAAGGCTCCTTCACTGACACTCACATACACGGGATGCACACGTACCACACACGACACATCCATAACACACATCACATACGACAGAGAACAAAACATCCAAGACACGGAACATACGTACACGCACGCATAACACGGCCAAGCATTTTTCATACTCCGCATATGGTGGTTTCGTCCAACTTGAGAGCCAAGTCCCTGCTGACACACACTCCTAAGGCTCGATGCCCTTCTGCCCAGTGTGTCGACGTGACGTCCCGTCACGTCACGATAAAGCAATTTACCAGCTGCTCATACAAACTGTTCTCAGAGCAAAATATTCCGATTTTGTTTCATAAGCTTCTCAGCCATGGTGTCTTCTCCAGTGTCCTGTGGTGTTCTGGGGCGGAGCTCTGGAGTCAGACATGAGTTCAAATCCCGGCATGACTACCTACCAACTGGGTGACCAGGGACAAGGTGCCAAACTGCTCTGGCTGGAACTTCTCCTTTTAGGGATGGAAACAACTGGAAAGAACGAACTGCTACCCATGACTCTCGTGTGATCCACAAAAAAGATCTACCTTGCACGGTCGCGGTAAGGAATGAAGAGGTCAGGCGCGTGCCTCATGTACGTGAGCGCTTGGCACGCGCTACCCACACGCTAACCGAGTAGACGTTGGTGAGCGGTGGTGGTGGCAGGCGGCGGGCGCGGCAGCTTTCTTTCAGTGGAAAAAAAGTTGCTCAGACTTAATTGCTTTGACTTAGTCGCTTTTCATCAACGTAGCGGTAAACGGGACCCTCGGTGACCTGAGTTCCACCGGCACATTTGGGTTCCAGATCGCATAACCTTTGACCCCGCACGGTGTGGTAACTGTACCATTTCCCTTCGTGAAATTCGAGAGGTGAGGTTTTAACATTGTTTCATTTCGTTTCATTTCCTCTTGAAGGGTGGGCTTAGCTTGTTTCTCAATGCAGGTAGAGCAAAAGGGAGAAGTGTTTTAAATCTCTGCGAGAGCCCGCGCTGGGCCCCCCCTCTGGTCCCTGAGAACGAACCCCGAAGTCTCTCCCACTCTCCGAAGGTATTGGGGCGTGTTCTAGGTCCTCTAATTGCCAAATACAATCGTTGCCTTAGTTTCCTCCGAAGTTCCCCCATTTCGCTTCAACTCCGCCCCCCCCCCGACATTTGGGTGCCTTAACGATGAGTTTTGAAATCAGCTCTCCGCCATGTCTCCCGTCCCTGCGGCGCATCTCAGTCCGCCAAGTGCTCTCACCCGTCCTTCATCGGGGGCTGCGGGCAGACACAAGTCCTCCGTAACAGGACGCGGCCCAGGCTCCGAGGGGCGAACCAGCAGGCCTGGGCGGCAGCTTGCAAACGCCACTGTCTCCTGCTACAGCTAGAAGACAGTCTTTAACTGACACTTTCCTTAAAACTGTGGTAAAACATGCATACCCCGGAATTTGTCATTTTAATCACTTGCAAGGGCGCAGCTCAGGGCGTGAGGCACGGTCACGGTCCCTCGGCTGTGCGGCCGTCCCCGCCGTCGGGCTCCGGAGCCCTTTCCACCTTCCCAAGCTGAAACTCCACGCCCGTTAGCCGCTCGCTGCCTCCTTCCCTGCCCCGGCCCCTGAAACCACCTCGCTACTCTCTGTCCCCGTAACCGTGACTGCTCTGGGGCCCTCGGGAAAGAGGAACCGTGCCGTGTGTGTCCTGCGGTGTGACAGACGCTTCGGCAGCCAGATTTCTGGAGGACCGACCGGGAGTCTTTCCTCCACTGTATTTGTTTTGCTAATATTGCGCGTTAGCCGGAGTCTCTGTTGTTTGGTTGTTTTTTTTTTTTTTTTTTTTTTTGGTCAAGCGTCAGACTATTAATATCCAGGCATTCGTAGGCCAGAACACTGAGTGAGACAAGCCTCTCTTTCTGCCACCTAATGACCCAAGGGTGATACAGCAGCCACACCTGCAATGCTCTGAGGGCAGGAGGGCTTCGACCCCTCACCCTAAAGTAACCTACCCTCCTGGACGCGACCCCCTGGTAGGCCCTGCCCCCTCCCCCCCCCACAAAGCACGTGTTTTCTAACATGTTTTGTTTTACACTGAATGCTGTTTGTTCCTCTTGGCAAAAAAGAAAAGAGGGAAGAAGAGAGGAGGGGGAAAGAGAGGAGGAGACAGCAGGGGAAAGGAGGGGAGGGGAGGAGGGGAGGGGAAGGGAGGGGAGGGGAAGAAAGTAGAGGGGAGGGAGGAGAGAGAAGAGAAGAAAGAAAGAAAAAGATCTCCTGGAGACGGACATAAGACATCTTCCTGTTCTACTTCTGAGCTCCCCAAAGACCCCCTCTCATCCACTGGCCTGTGTGTGTGTTGTTGTTGTTGTTTTGTTTTGTCTCGTTGTTTTAAAGAACTCTGTGATCTACTCCAATTCATGTTTTGCCAAGAAAGCTAACACAGCTGCAAATCCTTTCTGCCCGGAAAGCCTTCCAACCTTTCAGCCTTTCCAGAGGCTTCTTTGCTAGTGCAGTGGCCGCTTCCCTCCCTCCGGGGCTGGCCAGCATCCCTGAGCCCACCGTTCCCCAGGCCGTCCACCAGTTCCTGTGACAAGGCACCGCTCCCCGGAAGCGGCCGTGCCTTCTCTGTGGGGTTCTATTACTTGGAGAAGCGCAGTCCCCCTTGGGCACCCCGGCCCCCCGTCCTTAGGCTTCCCCCTCAGAAAACTGGCTCAGCTGTCCGCTGGTAAACGGACTGGCTGTCACCATGACAACAGCCTGGCCCAGAGCCTGGATGACGCCAGGCCTGACTCCCCTCCCAGCCTCGCCCAGATCTGTTTGTTCAAGTTCCAGCTGCTTTTGTTGGGCTTCGTTTGGGTTGTCAGTTTCAGGCGGCTCCGTCGCTGATTGGCTGCAGGGGCTGGGCTTAGAATCCCTGGGATACCAACCGGGAAGCCAGCTCCATGCCCGGGCAGGGATTTCCTGGCACCCTCGGGTATTTCCCCATCACAGTAACAAGATCTAGAAGAGCCTTTCAGGCAAGACAGAGCCCATAGGAAGCCAAGGCATCAGATAATCCATTAATACTCTGATCTGATCCCTCTGACGCCTTCGATCAAGGACACTCTCACTAACCCATGCTGGCTTTGTGATGCCACGCTCATGACTAAAAGCCAGCCCGTTGTTGGAGAAAACTAAAGAAGCAGTGCACGGTGTTGACAGAACAGTCCAGCTGCGGATTAACATCAAAAATAAGTAAAGAAGAAACGATTATGGGGATTTTTGAGGAAGAGTTTAAGTGACTATGGCAATAGACATCCAAGCGAATGTTCACCTCATCCCTTGGGGTGATTCTGCTTCTATTATTTGGATAATTACAGCAGCAGGAATCTGGAACATCATTTGTGACTAACTTGAAAACACGCCTGTAGCCTTTTGTCATTTCATCGGGTTTTGATCTCCCCAATAACTCATTTAAATAACTTGCTTGGCCTCCAGGCCTCCCGAGTTCGCCCCGATAGAAAAGGCGCTTCTCGTGTGTCACCCTCTGGAGATGTGTCAGGGCAACCTCAACTCCTCGTCTGTAAAATGGGGGTAAATTACACCAACCCTGCCAGGCTATCGAGTTCCTCGGCTTGGCTTAGTCTTGGCACTTACTGAGCTATTATCCTCATCAGTAACTCCCACCAATGCCTGTTTTCTGAGGATCCTGACGCTCTTCATAAAAATTACATCATTGATCCGACAGATGATGTATTTAACAAATATATACTAAGTCTCAATTGGCCAGGCGCTATGCTCGCCACTCGCGATAAAATGATAGACACGGACACAGCTCCAGCCCCTTGGTAGCTTCTGGACGAGTGGGGGGGACAGACATTAGTCAAACAACCACACAAAATGTAACATGACGTCTGTGTCATGTGAGTGAAGCCATCTGAGACACTCCAGACCAGCCCGTCCCCCAGCTGTGGACCACAGAGGACACCGGTCTTTGCCCTCTTAAGCAGAAGAATTTCCAGGCCAATGCCTGTCTTAATTCCTAACTCGCAAAACCATGAGCTGTAACAAACTGGTTGCTGTTTTAAGCACTGTTCTCCCCCAAAATTATGACATCTGTATTAAGTGCCTAAAGCAGTAGAAGAATGTGAAATAGAGGAAATAAACTACATTTTAGCCACTTTTCCTAGTTAGAATACGGGAGTTAACATAAGAACTTAGAATGACTTGATCACCTAAATCCCAGAGTGTCAAGCAAAGCCCAGTGATGCAAATTCTCAATCCCTCAACCCTGCAGAAAGAGCCCGGTGTTTCCTGACGCTAAACCTTGTCTCGCCGAACAGCGCCCTCTTCTGGCTTGGAGCCCTTTCTCCTGCCAGCTACTTCCTACTCGCTGCTTTTAAAGGGGCTTGTGGAATATGGGGTCCACTCCTTCCTCAAATGTGTGCTGAGCGCCCGGGCCCTGGGAATAGAGCCTGGTCAGACACAGGCTCCCCACCCTTAAGGAGCTGACAGTCATTTGAACTTCCTGACATCTCTGAAGAGCGTAGGGCAAACTTCGGAACTCCTACCTGGTGGATAAGAAGCTGAGTCAGGGACTGCTGATAAAACTTTGTTACATTATTGATAATTTAGGACTAGAGTTTAATGTTCTAACTAAACATTAGATTGGGCCCAAGTTCCTCAGGCTAGGTAGCCACACTCTGCGTCATCACCCTCTACTTCTTGAGTTCTTCCTGCTTGGGAAATCTCTTCACGGTCCCTGAACCAGGGGCCCCCCACTTCTACACCGTTGTGGCCTCGGGTGCCTTTTCCTGCTACTTCCTCTCTGCAATGGTTTCTCCAAAGCCAGCCTCAGGCCTCCATCTTCCCAAAGACCCTCCAGGCCTCCCTGACGTCTTACCCCTGAGTGTCCCTGCTACCGTAACAGATATTTGGGAACAGGTATCCAGACAGGCCCCTCGATGTATACCCTGTCACATCAAGGGCGCAGGCTTTGGGGGGATCCGACAGACCCGAAGTTCAAATCTCAGATCTGCCTCCTATTAGACTGTTATGTGAGGAAAGTCTCATCACCTTCTCCTATGGAACAAGTCTGTTCCGAAATTTAAATATGTTTCAAGCACTTGGTACATAGTGAACACTGGGCATTTTGTATGTCTCAGTGCTATATAACATGTCTGATCTAGTCACCTGCTTAAACAGCATTATGGCCCTCGAGGTATCTTCCCCTACAGCCTTGGGCACGTGTAGAGAGATACATAACTTGGGCACTGTGTGGAGAACAGGGCTGATACAGAAGGCATGGTGCCTAAGGCCCGTGATATTTTCACAAATCCATAGAAATGTTTTCATTTCTTTTAAAACTCAGGGGGAAAAAATTAACTTTTACATCGAAAACTGACAATATATTATATGTGTTAACATATTTATCTTTGTCCCAATGCAGGCATAAAATATAATTTTCCATTAATTTTTATAGAGGAAAGAGCCCACAAAGGCCAAAGTGCCTCGGGCACATGAAAGTCCTCATGCGGCCCTGATGAAGAAAGCCCTCTGCTATTAAAAAAAAAAAAAAAAAGTAGGAAAAGCAAACAGTGGCAAGAGAAGAAAATCAGATGAGCACTGGGTGTTGTATGGAAACCAATTTGACAATAAATTGTTAAATAAATAAATAAATAAACAAATAAGAAAATGGCTCTCTGGCTGTGTAAGGGTCTCTCCCAGCCCTAACATTCTTCAATTCAGCATGGCAGGATCCTGTACGGAATGCATTCTTAGGAGTACATTTCCGGGGCGCCTGGGTGGCTCAGTTGGTTAAGCACTGACTTCGGCTCAGGTCATGATCTCACGGTTTGTGAGTTTGAGCCCCGCGTCGGGCTCTGTGCTGACAGCTCGGGGCCTGGAGCTTGCTTCAGATTCTGTGTCTCCCTCTTTCTCTGCCCCACCTCTGCTTACACTCTGTCTCTCTGTCAAAAGTAAATAAACCTTAAAAATTAAAAAAAAGAAAAAGAGTACATTTCCTAACACTTTCAGAATCTGTGACTCCATCTACTTTTAGCAGAAGATCTTGTCCCCCCAAGAGTTTGGTGTGACATAAAATTCATGTGTGCCCTCTTTACCTACGTGGTCAAGGATTGTCATGCCCCTCAGTGGCCGACAGAGGGCGCAGTGATTCAATCTTCAGCGCGAGTGGAATAGAAAGCCTTGCAGTTCAACAATGGGGACCTGACATGGGAGATGGTTAGAGAGTCAGTCTCTTGGACCCGATCCTAGGGAGGATCCTAGACACCTGCGATCAAAATTCACAGGTGGAGAAGATCCCTGGGTCGGGGTGCCTGGGTGGCTGGCTGTCAGTCAAGCCATGATCCTATAGTTCATGAGTTCGAGCCCGTGTGGGGCTCTGTGCTGATGGCTCAGAGCCTGAAACCTACTTGGGATTCTGGGTCTTCCTCTTCCTCTGCCCCTCCCCCACTCTCGCTCTGTCTCTGTCTCTCTCTCAGTTTTTAATAATACATATATATTACATAT
This sequence comes from Paguma larvata, assembly GCA_030068075.1. Taxonomy (NCBI): domain Eukaryota; kingdom Metazoa; phylum Chordata; class Mammalia; order Carnivora; family Viverridae; genus Paguma; species Paguma larvata. The sequence continues at coordinate 22,526,633 of CM057827.1, read as the reverse complement.
AAAGGAGATCCTTGGGTAATTGATATACACACATTAAGGTTTAAGAAGCACTGATTTGAAGCTTCTAGTCCGAGAGAGGGAAGCCTACTTCCTCAACGGAAAGGATGGGACAGGAACTGGCTAAGGCATCCCTTGCAGCCCCCAAGGCTCCTATTCTTTCAGCCAGGCAGCCAGCATCAATCGAGAAGGGACTGGAGCCACAGGAGGGATGTAGAAGCATTCTACAGGACACAAAGCAACTGGCCTCATCTCCTTCCATTTCAATAAGTACTTACTGAGTGCCTACTATGTCCTGGGCATCGGGCTACAATAGTGAGCAAAAAACAGACCCTGTTCCTACCCTTGGGGAGCTCTCAGCCTAGTGGGGACACTGAGAGTGAATCGTCACACACCGTGATGTTGCCATGTGGGGATGGAAGGGCCACGCGACAGTCACCGGAGGGAGGGGAGCTGGTTGATACCAAATGGTCAGGGAAGGCCTCTCTGAGGAAGTGAGCTAGAAGCTTGAGATCTGATGACGCCTAAGCCAGGCAAAGAGTAGGAGCTCCAGGGAGGGGAAGAGAATGTACAGAGGTCACGCAACAGGGAGGAGCGAGGCGCACTCAAGGAACTGAAAGAGGACCGGCATGGAGCAAGGCACCATGGGGCTCCGAGAGAGGCAGAAAGCAGTCGGTGGGGCCACGAGGACACAGGCTCCGTGCGCATGGGCGTGGGCGTGCACACGCGCGCGCATGCGCGCGCACATACATACACACACACACACACACACACACTGCAAAGTGACTGGCCCGTGGCCCTATTTTGGAGGGTCCCTGAGGACATCTCACCCCTGCCCACTGAGCCCCATTCTCCGGGACAGCCCACTCTCTCCTCTACTAACCTCACCCTCCCACCACCAGCCATTTCTCTGTTACTCATCTGCCTCTACCTTCTCCGCCCCAGCGTCTTCACCACCTCCCCTTTAAACCTGGTTGAGTTCTCCCCCCAACTTTCCCAGGCAGTCAGACCCCAATTTCAGGACAACTCCTTCCCTTGAGGAAAAGGCAGTCCGTGAGTTAGGAACTACAAGTTCACCGAAGGCTCCGTTTATGGAGGGGGGGTCAGGTGCTGTGCCAGCCACCACCTGACACATTTCCTCATCCGATCCTCACGACAGTCCTCGCTAGAGAGCTGCTATCATTCTGGTTTTACACTTGGGGAAATGGCAGCCTTGTGAAAGGGTAAATAATTTTTATAATCACACAGCTAGAAACTGGGTGAGCCAGTACTACCTTCCCATTTGTAACGGGGACACATGCTATACCGTGGGGCCCTGTACCAACTGCACGGCTACATTCCAAAAGGCTTCAGAAGGAGCACGCTCTTGGCCCACCCCAAAAGAAAGCATCTTGGAGGTATACAAATAATTAGCTGCCAAGGTATTTGTAGCCTTGTCTGTAACAGCAAAAACTTGAGAAATCGCCCAAAGGTTATATTTCAACAGGGCCGAATTGGTTCAACTGTTGGACGTTAATAACTAGAATCCTATATCACCAGCTATTAAATTTGATCACACAGAAAAATATGTTCATGGTCTCTGGGGTAGAAAAAGCGGATTACAAAACATTATTACAGCGTGATCCTATTTTCATAAAAACCACAGCATAGAAACTAAAAGGTATAAAAGTAAACTGTACAGGAAAAACACAATCAAAAGTAATGACGGTCGTTATCTCTGTGATGAGACTACAGGTGACTTTTTATTTTCTTCATTTTGATTGTCTGACTTTTCAAAGGTTTCACCACGAGCATCTATTCCTTTCGGAGAGAGAGGAACAGCAAGACAATAAAATAGAAATGAAAAAACTCAGGAGGCGTGTGAGTCTTCCCATTTATTATCTATTAAAAAAACAAACATATGGCTCTGCTGGGAACATTTGAAAAACATCTTTTCTTCTCACAAAAGCAAAAACAAAAAATCAGAAAGTACAAGCCAGCAAAAGGAGAGAAACACATTCCCTCCTCCCCACGGACAACCAATACCAGTACCTTCGTGACGCTTCCTAAGGCCTGTTTCTTAACAGATAGTAAAAACAAAACTGTTCTACCCTAGATGCTAGGCAGGGCGCCCGCCCTGTTCCCAGCGTGGGGATGGAACAGGCCCGAAGGATCCCTCTGTGATACCAAACAGCCCCGAAGGTGGATTTGTCCAGGTCTCAGACTGTATCTGGGATACAGAATAGCAACTCACTTAGCACAGACCCTGCTGCTGGGGAGTACACAGTTCCTCGTGGGTCACAGGGGACAAGAGCCGTCACATGTGAGGACCATAAGACTGAACCCCGGCGTGACTGGGATCGCAACACCCTATCGCTATTGGATTTTGCAACCATCCTTCCCCTTGGAAAAGAACTCAAAGGGATACAAACTGCATTTGCATACTCCATTTAGTACTTTTCCACACATGTGGCTGAAAGGAAGTAAGGTGAATCTGGCTGGAAGACTATCACGGCCCTCCTCCCCCCCCCCCCGCCCCCCGTGGAGAACTGGCGGCCATCAATCCCAGGGTCCCCCGACAGGTTTGGGAATGGCAGCCCTGAGGAGCTGTGCGGACAGGTTCTGTCAGGAGGGAGGCCACGCCGGGCCCAGGAGTCCAGGTCGCAAGGCAGCATGACTCTGGGCCATTCCCACACATACACACTCCACAACAACAGGTTTCTAAGGCCCACCCTGCCCACGCCCTCTCTTACTAAAGTCCCCCCCTCCTGGGAAGAGGAGCAGGACGGCCCTACAGCTGCTGGCGCCTAGCCCCGCTGGGTCCACACCCTCGGCGCGGCCCTCGGGCAGAAAGTGTTCCTAGAGTTGATGCGCAAGTCGAACCATTCCCGGTTTCTTCAGAGGCTGTGCTATCCAGTCATGGCCCAGACCCAGGGCCTCCCCGCCCACCCTCAAGCTCCGTGATTGAGCTGGTCTCACTGCTGTTTGACATGCTCTTTCTTGAACCTTCAGAGATTCTGGAGACCTTATTCTCCCATATATATACATATATATATATATATATATATATATATATATATATATATATATATATAAATATATATATATAAATATATATGTATATATATATATATATATAATATATTCCCATATATTATATATATATTCCCACATATTATATATATTCCCACATATTATATATATTCCCACATATTATATATTCCCACATATTATATATATTCCCATATATTATATATATTCCCACATATTATATATATATTCTCATATTATATATATATCCCCATATATTATATATATTCCCACATATTATATATATATTCTCATATTATATATATATCCCCATATATTATATATATTCCCACATATTATATATATATTCCCATATATTATATATATATAGCTCCTCTCATCAATTATAACTATAGGGGTGCCTGGGTGACTCAGTCGGTTAAGTTTCCAACTCGGGCTCAGTTCGTGATCTCACAGTTTAGGAGTTCGAGCCCCGCGTTGGGCTCTGTGCTGACGGCTCAGAACCTGGAGCCTGCTTCAGATTCTGTGTCTCCCCCTCTCTCTGCCCCTCCGCTGCTCGCCCTCTGCTTCTCTCTCCCTCTCAAAAATAAAGAAACATTTTAAAACCATTTTTTAATAATAATAACTATAGCTTCTGTTTCTTAAGCTCCTTCTATGCCAGGCATTTTGCAAGCAGGCGATGCGCACAGCGGTCTTTTGAGGTAAACACAATTATTCTCATTGCGCAGATGACAAAACTGAGGCTCCGAGAAAGTCAGGTGATCTGCCCAATGTCACACAGCTGCCAACAGAGACAAGAGTCAACCCAGACCTGCCTGACCCCGAAGCTCATGCACTGTCCCGGAAGGCTAATGCACAGGGGCACCGAGCGATCATATATTCCCCATCCCATTTACAAGACACTTAAGCAGAAAAATTCATTTAGAAACTGTGAGAGAGCACTTATGTGCCAGGCACTTTGAAATATCAACTCAATTTATCCTCATCGTATTGCTGGGAGATGGGTACTTATTTTTACGAATGGGATGGGAAACCGACACACAGAGATGGGAGTAAACTTGCTTAAGGCCACACAGCAGGTGGTAGAGACTGGATATGAACTTGGCTCCAGAGCCCGTGCTGCCTCTCTGAACCCAGGAGCAGAGGCCTCTCCCTCCTAATTCTTCGTCCTTCGGTCTTTCCACATCTCCACCCTCCTCTGCATCTCTCTGAGAGTCCACTTCAAACTTCCTCATCTCTCTCTGGGTGGTGGTGGTGTTCTCTTGTGAAATTGCTTTGTGGAACTACTTATTGTGCAAGGTTTTATTTGATTAGGTCACTATCTAGATTCTTCCAAAGAACTAACAGTTACAGAAGGTTTGTCGAAGCAAAGGCTTAGAGTTGTTTTTGGTTTGTTTTGCTTTGTTTTGTTTTTTTAATGCAGAGATTAATCAATTAATTTATCATTTAACCAACAAAGGCTTATGGAGAGAGGTTTCTGTCCCTCCCCAGCCCTGTACGGGGCAATATGGAGTCTGAGAACACAAAGACACACAAAACATGGCTTCCACCCTCAAGGAAACAACACTAATGACATCATATAAGTGGGCACTTTGTGTCCTGGGTCCGCAGGCAGCTGTATTCAGAAGATACCTGGGAGGCGAGGGTCAGAGAAGTTGTGATGAAGGAGGTGGGACTTGAAATAGGGATTGAAAAAACAAGTGACAGGGTTTGGATAGCAAGAAGGAAAAATACAGTCCAAGCAAGAGAAAAAAATGCACCGGATCCTCAGAAATAAACTAGAAAGAGAAAAGGCTGCGATTATTTTTTTGTTCCTGCCAAATTTTGCTATTGCTATCAGAGTAAACGAAGAGTAAATACTTCCTCTTGCCTGGGTCACCGTGAAGGGGGTTCTGGAATTGGAGAAGGACGCTGTGCCTCATGTATCCACCAGGGGGCAGAGCTGCCGCTTCTGCCGCTGTAGTCCCGGGTACAATCGGTTCGAGTACAGAGGTGAAGGATCCCAGACTTCTCAAATTAGCCGGTTGGGAAGACGGAGGCCAGCGGTGAGCACCAACCTTCTCAGTCTGAGCTGCAAGTTCGGGAAGAAATAGAATGTATAATGTAGGAGAAATTGGTTGAGATTGGAAGGGGAGAGAGAGAGGGACATTCAAGAGGCATTGCCCTACAGAATCTAACCTCTGTGTACCATGAAAAGACCTTCCGACGGCAGAAAGGGGTTGCCATAGGTTCAGGCTACGTGCCTTCTGCTGTTTTCTTAGCTGAGAAAAGTTTAATGCAAGGCTTGGGTCACTGTAAAAAAAATGACTAACTGCTAGTCTAAGACTGGTTTCAGGACAGCCAAGTCACGTTCTTTGGAAAAGAGACGCCATTCCAGACACTGTAAGGAGGAATGCTTGTGGCTTGGGAAGTACACACCTCCTGGCCATCACCACAGCCCTGGTGTCAGGCTGTGGGCTGTGTAGAGCAGCAGGTGCGCCGCTGTTATCCTTTAGGAGGCCTGTACTTGGTTTTTCTGCACACCCATCACGGAGCCAGGCAACAGTGTCCTGAAGCCACAAAAGCACACAGGGAGTTAGAGGTGAGGTGGAAGGGACTCCAGTCTGAAGCCAGAAATCCTAGCCTTTATCTGTCTCTCACTAGCTGAGCAAGTTTGGATGGATGAACCAACTTCTTGAGAGCCTGCGTTTCCCCATTCGTGAAATAGAAGGCAAATGTGGGATGGGCATTCCTGCTCTGAAATCCTGGAAAACACAACAGTCCTCTGGCCAGAAAAACTGGGGAACTGGTGAGGGGCGAAGGGGAGAGGGTGTGGCGCGACTGAGCAGCTTGAAGAGTTAGCCCCTTGCCTGGCAGTCGGGTCCCCAGCAGTGGCCTCTGCCGCACTGCCCGCCCCACCCCCGCCTGCATGGTCCGGCGATATACACCCACGGCTCCCTCGGAGACTTCTGGAATCTCACTGGATTCCTCCCAGGAATGCTTATTGCCCTTTACATCTGCAAATCGCTTTACATCAGCAACCCTGCTGGGCGATTATTAATCATCGCAATATTCTTCCTTCCGCTTGGAAGAGGAATTGCAGGGATCCGGATTTATGAAGGTGAAATCCGAAGGTAATTCGCCTAGGATTCATTCAATAATCAGATAACTATTTTAATTAAGCGCCTCATACGAGCAAGGCGCACAGAGCCACACAAATCCAGTTACTATTGGGATCAGATGTAGGGGTCTTGAGCGAGCTTCACCGACCTTCCAATTATGTCATGGGGATAGGGAGTAGTTTCAAGGTGAGGGACGGTCCCCCCTCCCAAGCCTGACTGACACTGCTGCAAATATTACGATCACCCCACCCACCCCCACAGTTCATTTTACCAGGCCAGGTAAGGGGAAGTGACCTTCCCAAGGTCACTTATCCCCCAAGGGGCAATACTGATCCCAGCACCTCTGGCTACAAAGCTGTCCACTGCGCCGTGGGCCAGAATTTTACGTTCGACCCTATGAAATACCGAGTTAGGCGAGTGATGGCTGTTTCCATGATTTCCGGCACAGAGTGAGAAAATCGTGATCCGAGCTCACCCACCCGGGACAGATGAGACAGCCCCGAATTTTGTCTGCAGCCTCAAAGAGTCAAGTAATGTTTAGAACCCTCGGAACTCATCCGATCACCCACGCCCTCTCTAGGGGTCCCTAACGCCCCCGCCCCTCGCCTCACCTCGCGGGGCGCGTGACACAGCCTCCGCCAGCAGCCTGCGGGGGCGTGGCCGGGAGCAGGGGCGGGGCGAGGCGGGAGTCCGGCTCCCAGCCTCCTGCCGACGGGCGGCTCGCGGGCTGCGCCAAATATGGGCAGAACGGAAGCGGCGGGCAGACGTCACGGCGCCGGGTGGGGGCCGCTCTGCGGGGCCTGTGACGGGAGGCGCTGACGGCGCCTACGTGTCACCATGGAAACCAAACAGTAAATAGAAGACTCGCGAGCTCCTGGCACGGCTTGACCCTGCGACCTGGCCAGAAGCAAAGGGCCGGAAGCTGGGACGGGCCAGGACAAACCTGGGCCTGGCAGACGAGGGCGGAGGAGGGGATGCCGAGAGAGCACCCCCTCGGAAAGCCGGCTCTCCCCTCAGCCCAGGATCCGGCAGGGGTGGGTCTAGAAGAGAAAGAAGCCCTCCTGGATGAAAGAAGGCTTCCTGTCCTTTCTGAAGGGCTTCTATTGGCCGGCTAGGTTGTTGAGAATATTGGTTTGTTTCGTTTTGTCTTTTCTTGCTAGCGGCTAAGAATCCAAGGATCGGAGCCGCATTACCGGGCTCAGATTCCAGCTCTGCCACTCCGCTCCGACGGTCTTCCGCTGACCACATTCTGGGCCTCAGATTCCTTTATCTATAAGATTAATAGCAGGACTTGCTTGCTAAGGTTGTTTTAACGAGTTAATATAGATACGAGTGTGTGTGAGCGTGCGTTTGAAAGAATCTGGCCCATCGTGAGCCAAATCGGCGCTATTTTTATTCCCAAGCAGCAAAACAGTAGTTTCCCAAGTATTAGGCCACTGCTAAATCATAATATTGTTGTAATGTTTTCTTGATCGTTTTTCAGTTTTAAAATAAATAACTGTAAAGGAATTTTCCATTTTAAAGTTAATATTAAAATTTAGTGAAGTATTTCCTGTATTAACTGAAATGTATCTTGACCAAATAAAAACCTCACATCTCTGCACCGCTTCACAGTGTTAGATTTTAAACACGGAAACTCCACACGGTCGTGTATAATAACAGAACCGAAGTCACTCAAGTTCAATTTCTCAGTCACGGTTGTCAGGGTTTATTTCGAATCTATTTAAACACAGTGTTGGGTCCTACCATAGGCTGGAGATGCGCACTGCACCCAAAACAATTTCAAATGACTCTGAACCATTACAAACTTACTCTTAAGATGAAGGCATATATTGGGGTGTCTGGGTGGCTCAGCTGGTGAAGGTCCGACTTCGGCTCAGGTCATGATCTCATGGCTAGAGGGTTCGAGCCCCCCATCAGACTCTGTGCTGATGGCTCAGAGCCCAGATCCTGCTCAGATTCTGTGTCTCCCTCTCTCTCTGCCCCTCCCCTGCTCACACACACTCTCTCTCTCAAAAATAAACAATTAAAAAATTTTAAAAAAACAGATGAAGGATTATAGCTTAGTCCATATGTTGGTATATAACCAACTGTTAGTATAACTGGGAGTTTACTTCCACATAGAATACAATGCATTAAAGGATCAGTATTTTAAAAATGAAGCTTACATCTGCATTATGAAAAGTTGACAGTAATCCCAGCAACTGTTTAGAACTTGAAGCAACAAAAGACTTTTTTTTCCAGGAAATATTTCGTCACACCTCAAATTGACAGTTTATGGCCTTAATAAAAAAGCAGACCAACTTTCGTTGGTTTTATTATTAGTTTTAAATTCTCAGCAGTCAACGTGACCCCTTGTGGATGAGAGACCCTTCGTCGACACACACCTCCCCTCAGTAATTCCTACCTCCTGGTGTCCATGCCTTTGTGTAATTCCCTCCCCTTGAGTGCGGGTGGAACCCAAGACTTGCCTCTAAGCGATAGAATGTGGCAAAGGTGATGGGATGTTACTCCTGTGATATAAAATCTGCAATATTTAGATATTTACCTATATCTATTTCTGTATAAAGGAGATATAGGTATCCATCTTACCAGCATACACTAGTAGGTTCTCCTGGCAGGCTTGACAAAGTGAACAGCCACGTCGAGAACGCAGCCTCTGCAATCTGAGGGTGGCCTCTGGCCGACAGCCAACAGAAAGTCAGGCCCTAGTTAAACAATCACGAGGAAATAAAGTCTGCAACAACCAGAGTGAGTTCAGAAGCAGACTCTTCTCCCTTCAACCGCGCAGCTGAAAATTCAGCTCAGTTGACACCTTGATTGCAGCTTTATGAGACCGTGGCCAGAGGACGGAGCTAAACCAAGCAGTCCACGGAAACTGAGATAAGAAATGCATGCGGTTTCTAGCTGCTAAGTTTGTAACAATTTGTCTACAGGAAGTAGGACCCTCATCCACCTGCTTTGCTTGCACCTGGGACACACAGCTCCCACTCACTGCTTCTGGTACAGCACGGTAGCGCTACCTACACTTCTCAGGCCTACCACCCCAAATGGTGGGCTGTGGGCCCCTGCAGTGTATTGCCACAGCAGTCAGCCTGATGTCATCAGAGTTTTGAAGCTGGAACGGGAGCTCTGAGATTTTTGGAATCCACTCCTGATAGGCTAATCTTGGAGGGGTTAGAGGCTCACCCTGGGTCACATAAGTACGCATTTTTTTAAGTTTATTTATCTTGAGGTAGAGACAGAAAGCACAAGTAGGAGAGGGGCAGAGGGAGAGAGAGAGAATCCCAAGAAGGCTCCGCACAGCCAGCACAGGAGCCTGATATGGGGCTCGAACCCGCAAACTGTGAGATCATGACCTGAGCCTAAATCAAGAGTCGGATGCTTAACAGACCGAGCCACCCAGGTGCCCCATAAGTACATATTTAGGAGCAGATTTTAACTCTAGCAAAACAGTTAAGCACTTCAGACCATACAGTCACCAAGAGCTAATTGCAAATCTCAGATCTGCTACTTACAAGTGTGTGACCTCGGTCAATGTGATTTTTTTAGATCGTTTTCCTCACCTGTACCATGAAAATCCTAATAATACCTACGTCATCGGGCTGATGTGCAGACTTAATGGGAGCATCCATTCGACGAAACAGTTTTCGTATGCCCAGTACGTGCCAGTCACCAGAGGTAAAGCGAATACGGTCCCTGATTTAGCATCGCCTATAAAGTGCATCGCACAGCCTGGCACGTAACAAGCACACGGTGAAATGTCAGCTGTAATTGATACTATACCCTAGGGCTCCAGGTTCTAGCCCAACCACAAGCCTCCGGATGAACGCTCTAAGTTCATATCATAGAACCTCTAGTGTATAAGCAAACTGCCCACACGCCCGGCCCCCCTGCCCCCCCGGGTATTCCACAGGCTTGGCAAACTCCACACGTCCAACATGAAACTTACCTTCTTATTCCCCAAATCTGCTCTTCTTCCTGTAGTCACAGTCACACAGACTCTTTCTATGTCGAGCCTGGTGAACCCGGGAGTGGCGGGGATTCTCTTCCTCACTCACCTCCCACAGCCACTCGGTCACCAAGTCCCAACAGTCCTGCCCCCTCGTTCCCTCTCGTTCCCTCTCCATTCCCACCACCACTGCCTCGGTTCAGCCTACACACAACTGAAGCAAGTAAATACCAAGCTCTTCGTGAGCTGGCCACAGTCACCTCTTCTTGACCTATCTCCAGCCCTCTCTGCTTCGAGGCTGCAATGTTAATGTAAATGAAATCAAACGCACTTATAAGATGCTCTATAATTACAGCCCCCTCCTTCCTCTCCTTCCCCTCCTCCCCCCAGCCCCGCCCATATTTTGTAGTCCGGCAAAAGCAAGCGTATCATTAATCTGAGTCTGCGCCTTTATGGTGCTATCCCTCTGCCTCCTGGAATCCCTCCACCTGCCCCTGGCTCCTCTGGCAAACTCCATCCTGCTCAGAGACCACTTGCTCGGAGACTCCCCCAGCTGGAGCTCATCACTCCGTCTTCTGCACGACCGTTGCACCTGGTGTTTGCAATGTCACGGTGTATTATGATGTACGTGTTTACGTGTCTTTCTCCCTTGCCAGACCATGAACTCTTCAAGTACAGGACTCTGCCTCGCTCATATCTAAAACCAGCATCCGATAAATAATAGACACCTGAAAACTTTTTATTGAATTAGATGAAGCCTATGCTTGCTCCAGAGGGTAAATATTTTCTCCCTTTCTCCCTAACCCCATCTCCCTTCATTGTAGAGATAATAACTAATAGCTAACACCTTCTGCACTGTAACAAGCACCCAGTACCTACTAACTTTTTTTAATACTTGCAATAACCCCAAGAAGTAGGTACGATTATCCCCCTTTTACTTGCGGGGAAAACTACGGTGCAGCGAGGTGCAGTACCTTGGCCAAGGTCAAGGAGCCAGGATTCTGAACCAGTCTGCTATATTGGATCCAATCTCACAAATCGAAATTAACTGATCATATTGTTTTGATAATTAAAGCTGGGATGAGAGTCTCATGGTTGATCAAAAAGCGGGAAAATCCATCATTGCTTCTGTGGATCTGACTGCAAATTGTTCCCCAAAGTAAACGTGGCGGCAACTGGGGCCCGCCCCATCTACCCTTACGATGAAGGCGATGAAGGCGGTGCCGTCTGCTCCCCACCCTTTAACCAGACCTCCTTCCGAGGGCCTGCTCTTAACGTAACCATCAATCAAAACCCTCCCGGTTCTTATCCTAATTAACTGATTGAACCAAGCTAAGTGCCGCCGTGTGTGTCGGTGTGAGCTGAAAGTTAAAAGGGCTTATTAATTAAGAAGAGCTGATGGCCGTCAAGCCAGGCAGCCTCCTTGGGACAGTGGCCAAGAGCCCTTTCTGCCCTTGGGCAAAGGAAAGGCACCTTAGTCTGTGAATGAGTGTGTGGAGCCGTTGAAATGAATTGCTTTGAACAAAACCAGTACATTCTCCTGTGTGCAGAGAAAGTAGCCGTCTAGCTAGCCAGTGCCCTGAGGAGGCTTTGAACTCATTCATCAGGGTTCAATACACTTTATTCCCAACTTTTTTTCCTCAGGCCTGAGCGTTTTCTCGAGAAATGATGATTATGATGATGAGATTGATATCAATAATGATAGTAATAGCAGCTAACCCTAATTTTCTATTCTTTTTTTAATTTATTTAATGTTTTTCTTTATTTTTGAGGGAGAGAGAGGTCAAGCAGAGGAGGGGCAGAGAGAGGAGGACAGAAGACCCAAAGCGAGCCCTTCACTGACAGCAGTAAGCCCGATGTGGGCCTCGAACCCACGAACCACGAGTTCATGACCTGAACTGACGTCAGAAGCTCAACCCACTGAGCTACCCAGGTGCCCAGTCTTCTATTCTAATGCAAACTAAATTGTTGGTTTTATAATTTAGCATACCAGTTTGTAGGCACCAATGAACTCGAGTGGATTGTGTGATAGTCTAAAATTTCATATGGGGGCACCTGGGTGGCTCAGATGGTTAAGCTTCTGACTCTTGGTATTAGCTCAGCTCATGATTTCACAGTTCCTGGGTTCGAGCCCCACCTCAGGCTCTGTGCTGGAGGTGCAGAGCCTGCTTGGGATTCTCTCTCTCTCCTCTCTCTCTATCTCTCTCTCTCTCTGCCTCTCCCCTACTCTCTCTTTCTCTCTCTCTCAAATTAAATAAACTTTAAAAAATAAAATAAAATTTCATAAGAATAAGGATGAAAACCATAGTTTTGTTTGTTTCTTTGAAGATGGTTATACCGGGGCACCTGGGTGGCTCAGTGGGTTAAGTGTCCAACTTCGGCTCAGGTCATGATCTTGCGGTTCGTGAGCTCGAGTCCCACGTTGGGCTCTGTGCTGACAGCTCAGAGCCTGGAGCCTGCTTCGGATTCTGTGTCTCCCTCTCTCTCTGCCCTTCCCCTGCTAATGCTCTGTCTCTTTCTGTCTCTCAGAATTAAATAAAGATTAAAAAAACCTTTGTTTTATAAATAAAAAAAAAAAAGTTGCCAGTCGATACAAAATTACTGTCTTAGAACAAATGGCTAAATGCTACCCTTTCGTTTTAATAAACGGGCAAGGTGCGGGGAACTGCAAAGACAGTACAGAATCTATAATCCACCATTATACAGAGATGAATAGTTTTTCTTCTACTCTTTTTCATCTAAAATTAATTTGGAGCTGGAAACGCAATGGCAGGGTATTCACTTTGAAATCGAATTGGGCAGAGGTCAGAGGAGACAGTGGAGAAATTCCAGGAGCCAAGGATAGCAGTGGGGTTTGTGTTTGAAGCCAGACATAAAAGACGTGAAATCCCCATTGCTTGATATCATGAAAGGGTCTGGAGTAGGAGAATTTAGAGAGTATGTGTGGAATGTACTTCTGCTCGTGGAAATAGTGCGGAAGGTCCGCATTCGTCCGCGAGGCCAATATTTATCACCCCTGTACTAAGCGCCAGACACGGAGGCAAGTCTGGGGACCCCTCGATGAGCTAACCCAGACATGTTCCCCGTAAGAAATGGCCCCTCCCATCCTCATTCCCATCCCCTTCTATAATATGTGTGTCTTTTGTATCCTTGGGATAGTTGTTTTGTTGAGACCAGTGTGAGGTCAGTCTTTTCCCAAAAGGAAGTCGACATTCCTAGTATCCATCACCCGCGGGAGTTGTCGATCCTGACTCAGGAGAGGAAGATTTGGAAAGAGCCCTTTGGCTGAAAGAGAGGGAATTCCTTTCTTCTCTTGATCCCATGACAGTAGTCCGCAGGGAGCTTGGTGGGATGTCGACCCTCTGGAGGATGCGCTGTCCTCTGAGAAGCCCGTTAAGGGATTCCTTGTATGCAAACACCTCTCCCTGGACCTGTAATGCGGTCTTGTTGGTGGGGCGGCCTGCTCTTCGCTGGATTACGGTAAAATAGAGGAACGGTGTGTGTCTGGGCGTAGGGTCAGCCTGTCAAAGGGAAAGCAATGTTCTTTCTCTATCGTCAGCATGGGACTGACAGAGGCCATTCGTCAGGTCCCGGGGAGCAGTTCAGTGTCCAAGGCTGAGATCCAGCCACCCTTCTCCACCTGGGAAATCTCCTTCTGCGGGTTGTTATTCCTGTCTGTGCAGGGCAGGGGCGGGGGCGGGGGGCAGCTAGCTTCTTTACAGGGGATCTCACCTTGTGATTTCAGATCCGGGTGTTAGTTATAGCAATCTTGTAATTAGTCTAGGCCGAATTTAAAGGCTCTGAACAGCAAATAGGGAGTCTAAAGCCACTTCCATGATTGCAAGACAGGCAAAAGTAATATGCAGTCCCATGTGGTATGTCAGTGCTCTCCAGAGCCTACAGTAAGTTGGTTTCAAATGTCTATTATTCCATGAGGCCCAGGGAGATCATAGGTGAGAACATCAACCTCAACGGAACGGTCATTTTCAATTAAAACTTTCAACTTGACTGAGTGTGATTCCCCCCATAAGCACCCAGTGATTTTCATTATCACCAAAGCATTGGGAGACCAGCGCCAAGCTCCTCTTCCCATAGCAGGTGTGGAAACACGGCCTCTGGCTTCCAAGCACGGTACCAGCGCGGGACCTGAGAACGGGGCCCTTGACCTGCGAATGGGGCGGGGCAGGGCCCCCGGCGCCTTTCTTTGTGGTTTATGCATGTGCGTGTAAGGGCCCCATTACTAGAGGTGTCCCAGACAAAGGTCATGTTCTTCTTAAAGATTCTAAGTTAAAGCTTATTCAGAGTCATGTTGACTTCTCCTTAATGAGCTATTATGTAACTTCTTATTTACCTAATGATCAACCATTATTTGTACTGTTCAAGATCTCTTTCAAATTCTCAGAGCCAGTTTTCTCTTCCCCCAGTGTGAACTCAACGGCAGGCATACGATGTTAAAGAAATGTCAGAAATTTACCATGCGTTTATTGCTAAGGGACAGGGCAGTAGCCCTCCTTTCCTGATGAGAAAAAAATGGTCCAACTAAATGTACGTTTAAGGCCAGAGAAGCGTTGTTTCTTTTTTAAACCAAGTATTAAGAGGCAGCTCAGCCTTAGGGTGAGGAGAAGGTATGAGGAAGTGAAGACTCGGCTCACTAGTGGACCACTGAGAGAGGCATTCATTCTAAACCTCCTTCAATTTGCTCACCTGGAAGGTGAGAGTAACCCCTCACCTAATTTTGTGGGAATAAAAAGTTAAAGTGGTTTGTACCAAGCTCAATTCTGTTTGCTAAAAGGATTCCTTTCAGATCGAGACTTTTCAGTTTCATATTAGCACGACTAGATTGAAATATTTCTCCCCCTTGACTTCCAAAACAGAGGAAGAAGCAGGAAGTCATGTTCCCACAAAAGTTATTACACAACCAATTCCCACCCCAGAATCTGCTAGAGAATCTTAGCCTCGCCGATGAACCCGGATTTGTAAAATATGCCAATATCAGCTCTAAAGTTTCCTTTTCCCTTTTGATAAGGGATCAAAGAAAGGGCATGTCCCCCCCTCCGGGAGCTACCCTTCTTGACCAACTGGTCTCCCGTACCTTTCGGCATCTTCCAAAACTTCCAGAATGAAAGAGCACAAGTTTGGTCGCATTCAACTTAAATGCTTTTATTGACAATGTCTTTGAACAATAAGCAAACAATGCTTAAATTTTTCATTCGAATTCACTTTCCACATGTCAAAAGACCTCAAGGTAGAAAAAAATAAAATAAAAATATAAATATCTGAGAATCCATCTTAATAAATAAATTAAAAACACAATAAAACGTTTTCATGGAAAACTGTTAATGTCAGAACATTCAGACCACCTCGACAATGCATGATCAGTAACGTTACGATGAACATTGATGTTGAAGAAAAACTACAGTACATGGATATAGCTATTTATTTCTATCTACCAGAAAATAAAGTCATATCTTTGTCTTAGTTTAATATTGGTCATCGCTAATCAGAACACACTATTGCCGGAACACAGTAGTTATTGTTAAAATCAGCTGCACTAGATACAATTCGAAAATATCCAGCACCAGGTTAATTCCAATAATGAACCCAATAGATTAGTTAATGCTATGAGAAGACTAAAGAGAAAGAGATAAGAGACACAGACCCAGGCCTGGCTCGACATGCTACTAACTACCGGCTCTCAGATGTGTCACTGGGAACAATACACACTCCATGCGTTTTGCTACATCTCCGGAAGAGGTAAGGACTTGAGTCCACACGTGGGTGCCTTCAAGTCCTTGAGGCCCACAGCCTGGTGTGTTTCACGCACAGATAAGGTCCTCCCTAGGTCTACGGGAACCCTCGAGGGAAGACGTGTTTCTCCTCTCTGTAATGCACCAACTCGGGCAGCGGCACCGGTGGGTGCCCGCTGCCTCCCCTGCCTGCCTGCTCACAGGGCCAGCAGCGTGGGTGAGCTGAGCGAGTCAGAGGAGGGTTCGTTGCTGCTGCTGCCCTTGCGGTGAGCAGCCGCACAGCTGGGGAAGGAGTCGGCCTCGGGGTAGGTGAAGACGAAGGAAGACGTGTAAGTAGTGCAGCTAGGAGTACAGGTGACCACCGGGGTGCACAGAGGCTCCAGCTCGGCAGCCATGGGCCCCATCCCCAGGGAGCCACCGTGCAGGGGCTCCCAGTCTGCTGCATAGAAGGAGCCAGACAGGTCCATGTCTGGCACGGAGCGGGCGGTCTCGGAGCCGCTGGGCCTGGACGATGCTGGGAACAGGAAGTCATCAAAGGGCTCGGCCTTCAGCTCCGCGCTGCTGATGCTCTTGACGGGCTCCCCGGAGGGCTTGGGCTCTGGATCATTGAGGAGGGGCAGGGTGAAAGCCTCCTCAGACTCGGGGGTGGCGGCTTCCGGCAGGCCCCCACTCAGATCTAGGGAAGCCACAGACATCTCTTCGGGGAAGCCCAGGTCGTCGGGGATCTTGCAGGCGGGTCGGTGAGCTGCCAGGATGAACTCCAGTTTTTCCTTCTCCTTCAGCAGGTTGGCAATCTCGGTCTGCAAAGCAGACTTCTCATCTTCTAGTTGGTCTGTCTCCTGTATCCAGAGGGATTAAGCAAAGCATAAGACACGGGCTTACTCAAGGACCCTGCTCCCCTAGCCCTGGTCTCCAACTTTCTCCCTGAGTTTGAGAGCGGAGCAGCCCCCGGATCTACCTACCGCTTGCAGCGTGTCGGTCAGCTCCCTCCTCCGGTTCCGGCACTTGGCTGCAGCCATCTTATTCCTTTCCCTTCGGATTCTCCTTTTCTCTTCTTCTTCTGGGGACAGCTAGAAAAATAATGGTCAGAGAGACCAACAGTCAGTGACAAGGTCTGCCATCAGCGCTGTTCAGCCACCCCAGGGAAGCTGGCCCTTGCTGCTTCTCCGCCTCCCGGCACCTCTGCTGGGAAGCCATCTCTAACCTGCCGTTGGGGGCTAGGTGTGACTTGCATTTAAAATAAGATGCTCAGCATGAGAACAAAGAGCCCAGTCTAAAAGCATGAGGTAGGAACCTATTAGGAAAGAAACTATCGTAGGACTTCTTGGGGTAGGACTCTCAGAGTCTGGCTTGGGATGGAAATGGCTTGGAGCCAGGGTTCCCCCGTTCAGGATGGGTAGTGAATTCCATCAGTGGCTTCACCCTCTCTGCGATCTCCATCTCCACCGAGGCCAACCCACGCCCCCTCCTGAGAGAAGGCTCCGAAGAACTCCTCACCTGTTCCACTTTGCCCCTCCTGCCGATGCTCTGAGCTCTGCCTCCTCCGGGCATCGTCTTCACCACGCCAGCCCTGGAGTAAGCCCCAGCTGAGGGGGCGGGGACTCCATAAGGGTGGGGAGCTCTGGTCTGAGATGGGGCCACGGAGGAGACCAGGGTGGGCTGCACCAGCCACTGCAGGTCCGGGCTGGTGGAGATGGCAGTCACCGTCGGGATAAAGTTGGCACTGGAGACGGCCAGATCCGTGCAGAAGTCCTAGAACGAAACAGGAGGGGAGAGCTGACGTGAGCGAGCAGGTTCCGGACACAGGTGCGGCGAGCCGAGTTTCCAGTGCCGCATGCAGCAGGGAGAGCGAGCGAGGAGCCTGCCCCGGACTGCTCTCGTCTTTTTACATGCCCCTCTATCCTGGGTGGGAGGTCTCCCCGTTTCCTCCCAAGAAATCCGCAACGCGGTGCCTTTCTCCTCCACCCTGCTGCCGCGTCCCCGTTATCCCTTCGGCATCACTCGCTTGAAAGGGGGTTTGTTATAAATATCCCTGACGTCTGCGCTGACGCAGGCGCCGCTCCGGAGTCTCCTGAATGAACTCGCTTTTTATCAATGAAACTGCCTTACACACCCGCCTGCTTCACCCTCCTCCCCCGCCCCTCCTCCCTGCTCCAGGCGGCTAGGGGAGGGGGGGGGGATTGCCGCTTTTTGCCGCCTCCCGGAGGAGCCAGGGATCTAGTTCGCGAATCTTTGCTTGGGACCCGTTTGCCCCAGCTAATGTCAGAGCCCCGTCAGAGAGCGCGGTCCGAGGGCAACTCAGGAGGAGCCCGCCGCGGGAGAGGAGGACCAGTTCTTACTATGACAAGCGTGCGTGCGCTCCGAACAAGTCCCGGGCTCTCCGAGACAGGGCTGCTCCCGCCGGGGCAGCCTCCCTCCCAGGCCAAAGGGGTCCCCCCCAGACTCGTCTCCCCGAGCGTCCCGCCCCGGAGTCTCCTGCCCGCTGACCTCGAGCCCCGGGGCCCCCAGCCTCACCTGCGCATTGACAGGAGAGCCCATGCTGGAGAAGGAGTCGGCCGGTGAGTGGTAGTAGGAGAGATTGTCCCCGGCCGGGGAGGCGCTGCTGCAGCGGGAGGAGGACGCCTCGTAGTCGGCGTTGAAGCCAGAGAACATCATGGTCGCGGCGAGTCTAGGCCCGGGCGAGGGGCTGAGGGGCAGAGCCGGGTAGGAGCTGTGGGGCAGAGCTGGGTAGGAGCGCGGTCACTGCTCGTTCGCTGCGCCGCCGCCGCCGGCTCTGTGTCGACTCCTCGGCTGCTCGCTGCAGATGCGGTTGGAGTACGAGGCGCCGCAGCCACAGCTTTTATAACAGCATTCTATGAATGAGCGGCCCTACGTCATGGGCGCGACCATCGCGGCGCTGAGGGGGTGGCGGGCGGACCCGGACACCTCTGCCGCCTCCTTGCCGCCTCCGCCGCGCTCGCTGCCCCCCGTCTCCCGTCTTAGGGCGTTCTCTTACCTCCTGAATGTTTCGCAGTTTGGGCCTCAGGGGTCTCAGGGACCTCCTAAGATGAGGCACCCGGGGGATGGCTCTCCCCACGACCGCAGGGAACAGCCGTGGAAACCTGCTGACGCAGATGTCCTAATATGGACATCCTGTGTAAGGGGGGGGGACGGATTGACGGGAACTGCTCGCGGGCTGCAGCCAACACCGAGGGTGCAGCGCGGGGGGAGGCGGGGGCCGCGGCCGGGGGAGGGGAGGCGGGAAAGGCGAAGAACGCAAGCGAACATTCGCACCTGGTTCAATGCGGACCCTTGTTCCCAGGGCGGAGTGGGGGGATGGGTGGAAGCGCCTTTTTACCAGTATACGGAACCCCGGAAACGTGCTGGGGCTCAGGTAAAGGAGAAACAGGTACAGAGCCCGAGGGCTTCAGCCTCGGCCCCCGAAGGAATGCGCCCCCCCCACGACATTCCCAATTCTAGCCCTAATTCAGTGCAAATTGTGGAAACAGGCCCGTAACCCCCCCCCTCGCGAGCAGTACTAGGACTGTTTACTGCTTTTGGAAGCAGAAAGTCGGGAGATCCAAAATAAGGGACTACGGTAACCTACTTTATCTACGATGCTGGGCATTTTCATTTTAATTTTTTTGTTTGTTTTTAAGGGGGAAAAGCGCATTTTTTTTTCTCGGCTATACATAAGGATGTTAGCGTTACTGTCAAATCTCTGAGACAGTAGCCAGTAAACGTTGTGCAGAACCTCCAGGCAAGGGTGTCTGATGGGTTCATTTGCCTACTTCTGAGCTGAGGCCCGGGGCATGGGGTGGGGGTCGGGGGCTGTTCCGTGGACAAGGTGGTCAGTTGGGAGTACCGGGTGGAGAGAGCTCTTGGGGGAGCACAAGTCCAAGCTGGGGAGTTAGATGTGGTTCGCTTCCCCAGGAAGCTGGGCTTCCTGGGTCCTACAGCGGGTGATTTTCCAACGCGGACTTGGAGGGGGGAGCACCGGGGACGCAGGAAGGACCGTGGCCAGGAGCGCCCAGGCCGGAGACCTCGGCCGCCGGGACCTAAGACGCGGCCCCGTGGCCTGGAAAACGGGGTTGGGGCGGCTAGATGCTCCGGAGTGCGTTGCGGCCCCAGACGCCCCCAGCCTCCTGCTCCGCTGCAAAGGACAGCTAGGGTCACACTGCCCCCGGGTGGGTCCCAGCGCGCCGGTCACCTCCGGGACGCGAAGCCGCAGATCCCAGCAGAGCCCCTGTGTCCCTTCCCCCACTCTTCGGGCCAGGGGCTCACGGAAAGGGGTGGGGCGGGACTAGGGCAGCGGGCGGATCCCTCGCGGAGCGCGGGGAGCCGGCCCGCCGACCTGCCTCCAGCCGCCGCACCCCGGAGCCAGGCGATCCTGCTATAGATAGTAACAGGGAAGCGGCTGTTTACAGCAACACTGCGCCGCCAGGGCTGTCTCCAGGCGACGCCGCGCGGCGGGGCGCGCCGTCGGCCTGGCCAGGCCGCCCTCCCTACTCGCTCCCCCGGGGCCTCGGCCTCCCCGGCCCGGCTGCGGCCACTCCCGCCGCCTGACATCATCCCCCCCGGTCCCGGGACTGCGCGCAGCTCGCGCGCCGCGGTGCGCTAACCTCCATTCTTAGAGATGAGAACCCGGCGGCGGGAGCGGGGAGGGCAGGGAGGCGGGGATTCGTGGAACTGGGCCACTTGCTATTTTTGCATTCCCTGTCACAGGCAGAGGTGAAAACAGAATTTCATCATTGTATGTCACTGGTTTATGTTGGTGGGAATTTAGACGCTTCCCCCCCCCCCCGTACTTAAAAAAAGAGAGCGAGAAGGAAAAACGCATCATACATACACACGGACTTCTTGGAGCGGTCCTGAATCCTAAAGCAATTCTCAGCCTTCAGTTCTCCTAATTGTATCATCTGTCAGGCTACTTCACTGTCCTTGATTGTTTAAAAACTAAAAAAAAAAAAAAAAAAAAAAGTTATGAAGGCAAATCCATCTGTCTTCTTATTAGCTGGGACAAAGTAGGTCAAGCTTTGAATTCCTGGGTCTGACCTTGCCTTCCATTCATAACTGGATCTCGGGCCACTTAAGAGAAAACCCAGAATGATTTCATTTACTTCCCCGTCAGAGTTTGAATTAGCTCAACTCAACACCTAAAGGATGTGTCAAGATTTTATATCCCAGGATTTATCTCATGTACCACTTTATCCTGTCTTTGCCGATAAAAGGAAAAGGGTCTCTGAATGAACCTGTCCCCTCCAGATAGCTTAACTCTTTCCTTCCCGGCACCATTATGACCTGAGAGTTGGAGACTTAACAAATCCGTCCTGTGAAAAGGACAGAACCATGAATTCATAATTCTTTTGTTTCTTCAACCAGGAAGTATTGACAGCCTCCTATGGCCATGCACTCCTGTGAGTTCTGGGGGCTGGTACTTCCTACACAGAACAGAGTGGACCTGTCCCTACCTTCAGAGACCTTCCGGCCTCAGGGAGAAGAGCGGCAAATCAAGAGAGAATTGCAAAGCAGCAGCCAGTGCTTTGACAGAGGTAAGAACAAGTGCTCCGGAGCACAGACGAGGGCTCGGAGACCAGTATCAGAGGAAGGGACTGTGATACAGAGACGGGACCTGGATCCACTCCCTGTCCTCTGGGAAATGACATGATAAAGACTGAAACGCCAGAGCATCTGAATCTGTGATCATCCTCAAGTACTCTCGCATCGGGATCCACTCACGGTATCCACTTCGGGACTGCAAAATCACATTTATAATATGCAGCGCACATGATGTCGCCTTAAAATAGAGAGAAATCAGACCCCACGCGCGAAATTATCTTTGCCACGTGCCAAGGTCAGGGCGACTTTAGACAGATGTGTGTGTGCCTCTGTGAACACGGGGCTGCCTGCTAGCAGGGCAGGGATTCTGTGTCCTGGACAAGTCTGAGCATATAAAACCAAAACGTACACGGTCTGTGGTTATCTACGTGCGGAGTTCCTCCTATTCGGAGATCCAGAAGTGAAAAGGAGGGTAGAATCCCGTGTCTGATTTTAATCCAAATTGAAGACAAGTATTTCTTTCCCCAACAGTGGCTCCTTATCAGATCGAGACTTTTCCTATTTTGCGCTTCTCTGGCATTTGAATGAAGAGAGCTGACCCACATCGAACATTTGTTCAGGAACTCTGGAAGTCGGTGCACATTGTTTAGCCTGGTGTTATTGCAACATTAAGTGAAAGGCTGCTGTCTGTACCGCCTACGTAAATGCTGCCGCACACAATCCGTCCCCAGCAGCAGAAGTAGTTATTTATTTGGGGAAGTGTGGTCTAGCGGTGAAGGGTTGTGGTCAGAGCACGGGACCAGAAGTCAGGAAGATGCGTATAGCAAAATCAACTCCTTCAGGGACTTGGGGAAGTCGCTTGGAAGACTTGTTGAACATCTACATGCTTGGGCCTTTGTCTTTTTCATGTGCTGATGGTCACTGAGTACCTAGCACAGTGCCTCGCCTGTAGTAGGTGTCTGATGAGTAGCTCCTGTATGGACAGATGAATGAATGAATGCCTCATCCAAGCAAGGCAAATATTGTCCTTTATGGGTACTTAGAAATCAATAGATAAGGTTCTTTAAATCTTTGGGAAGGCTGAACAGGCTGTCTTTTATTCTTGGGTATGAATAGGCAAAAATTGGGAAAGAGAAAATAACAAGATGTGAGGGCTATTTTCAGCTGGTGCGGGCTCTATGTCTAAAGAACACCCCAGCGGTTTGTGATGAAAGATCAAGCTTGCCCTTGTTATCGAGCCCCATGGTAAAGCCAGCCAGCGCCCATACATATAAATGCCACATTGTCTGCGATGACAATGACCATGTTACCACCACCCTCTAATTTATTCATTCTAAATGTCTGGACCCAAGGAGGGGGCAGGACTCACACACACATGACACCCAATGGAGGGGTTTAGGGGTCAAGGTTACTCACTCTGGCTCAGACAGTGAGCCAAACGACTGTTCCTATTTTAAAACAGGATTACCACCACTATCACCACACACACACACACACACACACACACACACACACACGCACGCACGCACCCCCCCACCACCACCACCAACGCCGCGGCCACCACGACTAATTACTCCTAGGGATTCAGCCTCTTTGGGAAAAACTACATTCCTTCTGAACAACTCTTGGCTTTTTGACAGGAGATGATGATTCAGTGGGATCCCCGTCCGTCTGCTAATGCGAGCATTTAAACAAAGCTCAGTGTGGTCCCTGGGATACACTCCATCTGGAGCCGGGGACAGCGGGGAATAGCGATGGTGCCTAAGAAGGACACATTTCGGCCCAAGCTCGCGGCATTTGTCACCACAGCCTGCCCCAGCGGCCCCTCGTTGTCAGTCATGCTGAAACTTCCTGCAGAAAGCGGAGCTCGCCCTGGGCAGACAAGCGAGTCTTCCCCAGGTCGTCACCTCCTCAGGTGTCCTGAGCTGAACTTCTGCAGAGCTCTGGTGGACTTAGCTGCCGGACTTCCAAAAGAAGCCCATCTATGTCACTAAACCTATAGGAAGACAACACGCCCTGGCTAAACACTGCAGCCGCGGGACTCCCATCCAACGGGGAAAATCCCACAGTCAGCATGGGGAGGGCCGGGGAGGGCCGTGGAGGGCCGGAACAGGGCCGGCGCGTGACGCACGCCAAGGTGTTAAGACATCTCGAGCGTGGTTTACACCATTTTCTCTACTGCGTTGCTCAACAAGAAAGATCCTTAAAAGAGACAGTAATAATTGTGGTGCAAAAAAAAAAAAAAAAAATCCCCAATCTAAACCAGGAAGGGGCCCATGGGTGGCTCAGTCAGTTGCGCATCTGACTTCGGCTCAGGTCATGATCTCCCAGTTTGTGGGTTCGAGCCCTGTGCCAGGCAGGCTCTGTGCTGCCAGCTAGCTCAGAGCGTGAAGCCTGCTTCGGATTCTGTGTCTCCCTCTTTCTCTGCCCCTCCCCTGCTCAGGCTCTGTCTCTCTGTGTCTCTCAAAAATAAATAATCATTTTTAAAAATTAAAAAAAAAAATAATAATCGTGATGCAAAAAAAAAAAATCCCCAATCTAAACCTGGAAGGGGCACGCAGGTAGCTCAGTCGGTTAGGCATCTGACTTCAGCTCAGGTCGTGATTGTGCTGTCTGTGAGTTCGAGCCCCGCATGGGGCTCTCTGCTGATGGCTCAGAGCCTGGAGCCTGCTTCAGATTCTGTGTCTCACTCTCTATCAGCCCTTCCCCCACTCATGCACGCATTCTCTCTCTCTCTCAAAAATAAATAAACATTAAACCAGGAAAATCCTGGCTAGTACGTAGGAATTCAGAGTTATGCTACCTTCTGATCTATAGATTAGAGTTGGTCCTCAGATATGAACACTTTTTGTCTTAGTTTAGTATTAGGATTGGGGCCATAAAAACTTCCAGTTGCAACTCCCAGCTGAGGTCTGATTTTCTCCACTGCTATTTTAGGTGGAGTGTCCATGAATTCGAGATCGCTGGTTAAAATCCCCAAAATGACTTTACGGAGAACTCCACCTTCAGACTCTGGCCCACCGGAGACCGAGAGGTAATCCATTAAGACAGAGACAGATGGCACGCCGGAAGTCCCCTCTCCCACTTAGTGGGGCCCTGAATTAAATTATAACACGAAACACTAAACCACCGATGCCTTCAAACCTGTTTGGTGGCCAATTTACAGAATTACACTGTAGAGAAAACTTTGCCTTCCTTACTAAGGTCTACCAAATAGACGGCCCAGCCCTGCCCAGCCCTCCAACCTCCCCGTGAAACCCTTTCCCTCATCTCCTCCGCTCCAGCCACGCCGGCCTTCTTTCTGTTCCTCAAATCTGCCACGCTGGCTCCGTAGCTGAGACTTTCTAGCCGTTGTTCCCTCTTCCCCCCAGATCCCAACATGTTGGCCTCTTCCTCAAGATCAAGGCCTGCTCAAATATCAGGTTCTCCAGGAAAGCTGTCCCATCCCCCGCGCAATGTGGCATCCCTCGGTCGATTTCTGTTACATCACCCGGTTTGATTTTCTGTCTAGGACTTGGCCCCGGGTCGCCCTATCTGTTTTATTTGCATAGTTTTTCACTGTCTTCCTCTACTAGGTCACAACTGCCACAAAAGCAGGGACCTTATCTGTCTGATTCGGTAGGAAACGATCCTCGGTGACTAGCTTCTTGACACTAGAAGGCATTCGATAAATGTTTGTGGAAAGAAGGAACATCAAACAGAAAGCTCGGCAGCTATTGTCCACGTGACTGAGAAGGGAGCGCGGATTCTCTTTTGGGATAAAGGGGCTTGGTGGGTGGTTTCGTACCTGTGCTCTCCATAGGTGAGGGGAACCAAAATCCCGACAGCACCTACTTTATCAGGCTTAATAATATAAATGTTTACAAACCCCATGGGTACACCCATCCTTAGAACTGTACACACCCGGGGCGCCTGGGTGGCTCAGTCGGTTAAGCGGCCGACTTCAGCTCAGGTCATGATCTCACGGTCTGTGAGTTCGAGCCCCGCGTCGGGCTCCGTGCTGACGGCTCATCAGAGCCTGGAGCCTGCTTCAGATTCTGTGTCTCCCTCTCTCTCTGCCCTTCCCCGGCTCACACTCTGTCTCTACGTTTCTCAAAAATAAATAAACATCAAAAAATAAAAATAAAAAAATAAAAAAAAAAAAAGAACTGTACACACCCATCATGTTTGCTGTCTGAATGTTTCTTCCACTACCTGTAGTTTTAAATCCACGACCACCCCATTCAAGAACAGTGATCAGCACCCTGAGAAAACCTGCCCGGGCTAGGTTCTTCTGCAAAATCCTTTCTTTCTTTCTTTTTTTTTTTTTTTAATATTTATTTATTTATTTATGAGAGAAAGAGAGAGAGAAAGTGAGTGGGGGAGAGGCAGAGAGAGGGAGACAATCCCAAGCAGGCTTCACCCTTTCAGCGCAGAGCCTGATGCGGGGCTCAAACTCAAGAACCATGAGATCATGCCCTGAGCCGAAACCAAGAGTTGGGCGCTTCAGTAACTGAGCCGCCCAGGCGCCGCCCCCGCTAAATCCTCTCTTTTTCACAAATTCAAGTTAATACCACCAGTGACTTTTTAGAAAATATTCGGGCGTAAGATTGAAAGACCTAACTTTCCGTTTGTATGTTTAAAAGCCCTGGGAACAGGCCGTAATAAAATTTTTATGGCCCCAGTCCTAAAACGACTGTGGTACCCTCCCAAGCGGTTCAAAATAAAAACAGCATTATATTGCAAAATAAAATTTTATTTCAAAAAATAAAACTCGCAAGTATGCTGCAATAAGGCCAGGATGTAAGTTCGTGCGGGAGGGAAAAGTCGTGGTTCCCCAGTGCCGGGAACAGTGCCTTGCACAATAGCAAGGTACTCAATAAACAAAATGACGGCTACGGTTTTCCCGATTCTTTCTTGAATGCCCCTCCCCCCCATCCCTGCCCCCGTCCTGGCCCCAGCTTGTACTTACTTAGCTTCTTGGGCAGTCTAGCCATGATCGGGCATGTGGCTAGGGCTAGGCCAGTATCTGTTGATTGTGAGACTTACACTGGACTGGACCGGAGTGTCGCATACCTCGAGATCACCAGAGGCCTCGCTGCAGGGCCTACATCAGCCCTATCCGGGCTGGAGCTGAACTTCAAGGTTACAACTGAGGACCACATACCCCTGCCCTGTTCAGATTCCTTAGCTCAGGGGATGGGACCGGCCCACGGGATTTGCATCGTTTGGCCGAGTCATTCTATTCCTTCCTCCAGATTAATCAGGTGGTTTGGAATAAACTGTGGGTAACCCGTTCAGAGGGCGTCTGTGGGTGAAGAGTCTTCATTTTCTCCTGGCCTCCATGTGTCGTGCATGGGACACTTCACAGGAGGCAGGACTCTGGGGGTTCGTGTGCGACTGTGACTTTGCCACCCAAGTCGGTGTTCATCCAGCTGGTGTCTGTCTGAGCTTGGAACTTGGGAAAGAGTGAAGCCAGGCGTCGTGAAAGAGCCTGGGGAATGGAGGAAACTTGCTGTCCTTCAAACAGCACGCCAGGCATCGGCCTGCCAGATCGGGCTCACCAAACACAGCTCCAAGCCACAGTGAGTATTTCGACACTTCTCACCCGTTTCTGGCCCGTGTGGTAAAATGGCCAGAGAAGCACATAAAAAATAATAGCAATGGAGAAAGCCGAAGGTTTCAAATGAAGTGATTTTAGATTGTGTGTTTAGGTAAGAGTGTTCGTATCACACATCTGGTTTGAGATGAACTGAGTGGTGGCTTTTTGTTTTTAGTGTTTATGGATTCATTTTTGAGAGAGAGAGGAGAGGGACAGAGAGAGAGAGAGGAAGAGAGAGAATTCCAAGCAGGATCCGTGCTGTCAGTACAGAGCCCAACATAGCGCTCAGTCCCACAAACCAAACCGTGAGATCATGACCTGAGCAGAAATCAAGAGTTGGACCCTTGGCCGATGAGCCACGCAGGTGCCCCAATTTAGTGGTGGTCTTATCAGAAATCTCTATCTCCTACTTTCTATTTTTCCGTTGGATTCAGAATCCCCACCAAGTGAGAAAGGGGTTTCGTATACCTCGAATTATTATTATCTTGCATAAGAGCCAGAAAATTACCTGCGGGGACTAGGTAAGACTTCTACAAAGTTCATTTTTTCATGACTCAAATTGTACAGGGACAGTTATCCGATTCCTTATTCTTCATCCAGTCCCTGTACTGAGGACCTACTATGTGCTAGTCACTGGAGTCCATAGGAAACGGACAAGCTTCCTATTAAAGCAAAGCTTATTTAGTAATAAGGGAGAAAACAAACAAAAATATCAGATCAAAGCGAGTGCTGGGCAGGTAAGTAAAATGGAGAGATCTGTTGTGAGTGTCTGGATTAGGTAGAAGGAGGTGACTTTTGTCTTGAGAAAGAGATGACAGGAAGGAACCAGCCACGGGGAGGACAAGGAGCAGAGAGCACCTCACGCTCTAGTGTCTGAGCTGCCACCGAACCGTGTCTCCCTCCCCCAGATGACAAACACCACATTTTGGATCCGTGCTACCAAATTCGGAAACGTCCCTGCTCTGCCCGTGTACTTTCCTCCCTACCTGTCTCTATACTTCAAACCAGGTGTGGACGGTTCATTTCATTTTTATGCAGGAACCACCCATATGGAGCCTTCTTATAAATGACTCCACGCTAAACTTCATGTTTGGAAAGATCTCTCTCAACAGCTTAGAGCCTTCATTCAAAGCACTAAAACCAGTGACGCAAATTGCCTTAGACCAGGCTCTGAGGTCTTCCAGGACCTTTGTCACAAGAATCTGAAATCAGGTACATTCCATTTTGCCCTCTGTTAGAGAGCAATTGACAATAAACAGAATTCAGCTGCGAATTTGGGCTGTAAAACAGAACACTGAACAAACCACTCTTTCTCACCCAGGGTAACATTCCCCTGTATCCTGCTGATACTTACACAGAGCTCAAGCCAGAACATTTGGGAAGTGTAGGGGGGACTAAAGTCTCAAAGCATTCGTTTCTTAAATTCGTTGTTATTTTGACTGCACCGAAGACTATTCCCCAAGCCGTTATCAGAATCCGCCCATCTTCAGTTCCCGTAAATATTATGTCTACCCAGAACTATGTGAACTATTTCATAGCTGGAATATGAGCCAGGCTGTAAAACGTGGTAATAGGATTAAGAGGAGCATTAAAACCTAAAGGAGAGAAAATTCCATAGGCAAAGGGGAAAGCAGGCTAAAGGATTATGTATGTTTTGGGGGAAGAAGAGGGTTCAACCCTCAGAGACTGATTAGTATTCAGCCCAGACTTGATATTTAAATCCAGCAGTGAGTGTTTGTTGACACATTCCTGGGGGCACGAGGGTGGCTGTCATTACAAACAAGTAAAAGAAGCTGCGTTGGGTCCTCAGCGGTCATTCTCATTCTAACCGATGCTAATTATTCCAGGCAACGGAGAGCAAGGGAAGCCGGGGCAGCAACTGTCAACTGTTGGTGACTTCCCGGGAAGAAGCAAAGCAGGCAGCTGCTCCCTGGCAGTCTGGAGTTGGGGACTAGATTCACTCCGGCGGCAAGCCTCTGATGCAGGACATTTGTGAAAAGGCACTGTACCGTGCAAAGCACGAATTAAACGTGAGCTACTAGTGTTAAACCTCTGTTCCCTGCCCCCATCTCCCGCTCTCCTCCTCGGTTAAACCTACTCTTATCCAGATTTCGAACTTGAAATGTTGTATCCTGAGCACCTGGCTTGAATTAGGAACCCTCTAGAAGTCTTTCTTTCACCCCCGGGCTTTGAATTTATAGCACTTAACACCGTTTCTAAGAATAAATACTTATTTAGAAAACAATTGGGCTAGTGTCTAAAAGATAAGTTCTAGGAGGGTCGGGATCTTTGGGATCTGATGAACCCCCAGACACCCACAGAAGTCCTGATCTAAGTAGCTGCTGTTAATTGTTGATTGAGTTTGTTTGGTGTCTGTCTCTCCACTCCAGAAGGGGAGAAACCCTGCTTATTTCGCTCATGATGGACTCGCAAGCCCATAATATGGTATCTGGCCATGTACTAGCCGCTCAAAAACTACTTCTTGAGTGAATGGAAATAACAATAGCTAATATTTATTGAGTGCTGCCCTGGGATTATGCTGAATGTTTTTCAGATATTGTTATGTGATTTAATAGTCACCAAAATGCAATGACATAGGTATATTATTGTGCCATTTTCAATATATTCTTTAAATAATGATCTTACAATTCACGAATCCAGATTAGATAATTGTGCTGTTTCCTCCCCAGTATAGTAGGTAGGTAGTGCCCCCGTGACCTGAATAAGGGAATTTATTTCCCTAGGTATCTAGCAGGGTGTTACTGATGAGAGAGAAAGTCTCGTGGGCCTTAATTATTCTTAAATTGCTTAGAATTAAATTATAGCCTCCAGTTCTATTTACATTGGGTTTTGGAGGGAAAGCATATATAATATGTAATATATACAATGATACATATATCAGCAGTATATACAAAGCTCTAATGCTGGTTGCATTCGGTTCACATACAACCATAGAACATGTAGAGTATTTCCACTTCTAACTAACTGAGCTAACCTGCCAAGAAGAGTGTTTCCACTTCTGCCAGAGGAAACTGCCAGCAGGAAAAAAGTATGGGCCAACCTTGCCCGAGATGCTGGTTCAACTGGCTTTGCCAGTGTCTCCTGCACCTGCCTGGGACACCAGTTGGAAGGCAGGTTTGTTCCCTCCTCTGGGGATCATGCCAATCTCCACCATTCAGTTCGACCATGTGATCTGGTCGAACCAGGCATAGGGCAGTCAAAATCCCACCACCCCATGGAAACCTGGAAGTGTTTGGGTGGGTGGGGCCTGGTCCAAGCAAGGATCAGACCAACTGGGAACAAACTGACCCACCCAGAGTGGGTGTAGTTCCAAAGCAATTACTCAAAGTGTTATATTCCCACCATTGTATTATATTCTGACCCATCCTGGGGGGATTGTGTTAGTTTCCTCTGCCTAAGAAACTGGTGATCCAAAGGCACGTAGCGTAAGAAGTGGTCAGTTTGATTAGGAGAATTAATCAACGCTCGAATTTGCTTTTTACTTCTCGATTCCTCTGTCTGCTCTCCACCACTGTCAGTGATACGCATGGAGACCAGAGAAGGAATAGAACTGTCAGAGGAAGATAAGGGAAAAAAGGACAAAGCAGGGAGTTTTCGTACAGCTGTATACATTCGATTTAAAAGAGCTCTCCTTTAGTCTTAGACTATGTCTTTTTGACTTTTTTTTTTTAATGTGAAACTGTCTCTTATTTATAAAATGACGGTGATAACAAATGGTAATTGTTTGGTAAAATTAAAAGCTGGCAACCTATGTCAGTTCACCAACTTTTTTTTTTTTTTGAGAGAGAGAGAGAGAGAGAACGAGTGAGGAGGGGGCAGAGGGAGAGAGAGACTCTCAAGCAGGCTCCACGCCCAGCGCAGAGTCCAACGCAGGGCTCGACCCCATGACCCTGGGATCATGACCTGAGCCAAAATCAAGAGTCGGACATTCAACCCACTGAGCCACCCGGGCACTCCAGTTCGCCAACTTTGTAAAAACTTTGCCAGCCCCTAAAATCCAGGAGTTTGGGAACCCCCGGATTGCTGTATGGTCGTGTCCTCAGAGGCTTTGGGTGAGGACGAGGACAAGTCTCCCCTTTTCATATATGAGGTTTCCCTCCAGATCTGCTGGGTGGGCTCTGAGTATCCTCTGTTACCAAATGGCATGCCCTTTGAGGGCCAAGTCTGAGCAAAATGAATAATGTTCTCTAGGCTCCCAGGATCCTGTTTTTCAGCCCTAAGAGCCCAGTGCTCTCACGTGGTGCTGTCTCACCCGCCAGGAGGGAACCTGTCTGATAACCTAATTTATGTTAAACTTGAGGAGTTTACCACTCATCCAAGAATTTGTATTTTTTTTTTAATTTTTTTAACGTTTCTATTTTTTTTTAATTTTTTTTCTTTTTCTTTTTTTTTAAAGTTCATTTATTCTTGAGAGACATAGAGACAGAGCGTGAGCAGGGGAAGGGCAGAGAGAGAGGGAGACACAGAAACCGAAGCAGGCCCCAGGCTCTAATGAGCCATCAGCACAGAGCCCGATGTGGGGCTCAAACTCACAGACAGTGAGATCGTGACCTGAGCTGAAGTCGGCCGCTCAACCAACTGAGCCACCCAGGTGCCCCATATTTATTTTTGAGAGACATAGAGACAGAGTGTGAGCAGGGGAAGAGCAGAGAGAGAGGGAGACACAGAGTCCGAAGTAGGCTCCAGGTTCTGAGCCGTCAGCACAGAGCCCAACGCAAGGCTCGAACTCGCAGACCGTGAGATCATGACCTGAGCTGAAGTCGGCCGCTTAACCGACTGAGCCACCCAGGTGCTCCAAGAATTTGTATTTTATTTTATTTTTTTTTTAATTTTTTTAATGTTTATTTATTTTTGAGAGACATAGAGGCACAGGGTGAACAGGGGAAGGGCAGAGAGAGAGGGAGACACAGAATCAGAAGCAGGCTCCAGGCTCTGAGCCGTCAGCACAGAGTCTGACGCGGGGCTCGAACTCACAGACCGAGAGATCATGACCTGAGCCGAAGTCGGACACTTAAACGACCAAGCCACCCAGGCGCCCCCAAGAATTTGTATTTTAAACCTAAGACCTGAAGAGAGTGGCAAATGCTTACTCCAAAGGCACAGTCCACTGATAATGGGATTTTAGGGAGAGGGAGGGAGCGTGCCCTGACATGGGGTGTATCAGACCACACGGGTGGGCATTCATCCCGCCAGCCTATGAGTTACACCCAAGTCCACCTGGACACTGTTCCACTTACAGGTCACCTTGTCTAGTAAAACATTTTTAAACTCAAATGCCTTGTGTTTTGTGGTTTTCAAAGTCCTTTCATGACCATTCCCCAGTGTGACCCTCATATCAGTGCTGAGAGGTAAGCAGGAAAGGTAGCAGTATCTTTGTTTTGTTTTATAATTTTTTAAATGTTTATTGATTTATTTTGAGAGAGAGAGAGAGAGAGAGTGAGAGAGCATGGGGCAGAGAGAGGAGAGAGAAAATCCCATTTAGACACCATTTGTTATTTCCACAGTACCAACTGGTAATCGCTAGATCCTTAAAATTCTCTTAGGGCTGCGCACACATGTAGGGTCAGTGAGTTCTCCAGATCCCATTTCACAGATGAGGAAATCAGCTGGAGGAATTTAGTCGCTTTGCAGTTTGAGGAACTCGGCAGCACAGCAGGACAGCGCGGTCCTTAGGTTGAATTTGGTCATCTAAGTGGAGCAGCTCAGACAAACCCCGG
This sequence comes from Paguma larvata, assembly GCA_030068075.1. Classification (NCBI taxonomy): domain Eukaryota; kingdom Metazoa; phylum Chordata; class Mammalia; order Carnivora; family Viverridae; genus Paguma; species Paguma larvata. The sequence goes on along the minus strand of CM057827.1, from coordinate 22,493,949 downwards.
GGGCAGGCAGGGTCTGTGCATGTGTGTGTGCAGGCAAACACATAGGAAGCCAACTGCCGCTTCCAGTACCATCAAAACTATAATCTACGAGGTATTTCCTGGATTAGAAACTCCCCTGCCACCCACCATGGCCCACAACCATGTTTGGGTCATGGTCAGAAGAACGAAAAGAAAGAACTAAATCTGGGGGATAGAGAAGGACGTGAAAGCTTTGGGGTTATAACTGATGCCCCTGGACAGAATCATAAGATCCAGCTCATGTGCCGGAGTGAAATCTAGGTACTTAGAAACTCTGTCATTTTCCATCACACTCCCCTCTTCCTCATCCACGCTGAAAATGCCCTCAGTCACCTCTCCTAGCTTTTCAGGTCATTTTCAACGTACCGTGTAAATATTGCTTCATGATTACTCTTTCTGTGCAACCCAGATAGATTGGCTCTGAGAGACCGAGACACTCGGTATTCCTGGAAATGTAAAGGCTGATGATGGAATCCAAAAGGGATGTTTGATGATCTACAAATGATCTTAAATCAGACTTTCGAATATGCCCTGGCAGCGTCAGGACAGGAGGGAGACTTGCCTGGCAACTTAATGTATTTACTGGGTAAAGAGTAAGCACTTGCAGTCTCTGTGACTTAATCAGAATGAAGTTCATTACAATAAAGAGCTGTGCCCTTTGGCCCTATTTGTATTAAGCAGGGTCCCAGTTTCATTCACATCTCCAGAGGAAATTGTAGGCTAGAGGCTGGCCAAGGAGGGGCAGGGGGGACAGTTAGCAAGGATATTCAGCAGAGCAGATAAAGGGGACAGGAGGTAGTGGGCCGATTAGAGCAGGAGGAACAAGATGCCCTTCTTATCAATTCCAATCTATGAAAGTAATTTTACTTTCTTGTTTTTAACTTGAGGTTTGCATCAGTGTCTCTCTCTCTCTCCCTTTCTGGGTTTTGAAAAACATATTATCGGGTCATCTAAACCTTTTATGAAACATTTCAGACTTGTATGAGCATGAGCTGGTGAAGATTTATTATATTTGACACCATAACTAAAGATTTTAAGGCATTCTTTTAAGCACAGCTTGACTGAAACCCCTGAGGCTAGATCCTTATCTCTTGCCAGATGTTAACTTGGCTTCACTGGTGGGAGCTCCCGGTAAGGTGAAAACTGATTCTGGAGACTTTATTTGTGCCTCAGAATGTTTAACTCCGTGAGCGTGTCACTCTTATATACCAAGAAATCTGCGATTTTCACATCAGAATTCTCCCCCACTCCATCCACCCCCACCTGTGTCCTCAATTTATTTCTATTTCTCTTGGAGGAGTCAAGTGCCCCCCCCCCTTCGTTTCAAGTTAAAATAGGCAAACAGAAAAGCGTAAGATTCAACGAGTCCATGGATACAAGTACCAACCTGTGTCCTCTCGGATCCTTTGGTATTTACTCAAGGTACAAGCAATCTGGGCATCCCTAGGTAGGAATACGGATAAATGATGTCATTCAACAGAATTAGGACCTGACGGGAAAATGTAGCCAAATCCTGCAGGGGGTAGCACTGAATCCTGGCATTAGGAACGGAAGGCCCTGAGTGCTCCGGAGAGGGCAAACAGGTGTAACCGTGAAGGCAACACAGTCTCTGGGATGAGGCTGAGAGCTCAGGGAATAGCATTCTTGAGGTGTGCAGTGGGGGTAAGGTCGGGGATGTAACACCAAATATTGGGCTGTGACAGCCGCCAGGCCTGAGGGCCGTGACACCCACAATGGACTTGGTCACAAAGGACCCATGTCGTCTTGAGGCTGTACAATCGGTAAATGCAAGCTGCACGTTGAGCACGTTTTCTCCTGGATCTCATCCCAGGCGACGGATCCAGACCTCAGCCTCCAGGATCTGTTGGAGAAATAAACAAATGGGAGACAAACAACCAAAACAGCAACACAGCCGAGCTGGCGCGGCGACGAAGCTCCGCCTTTGGAAGACTCGGGCCAATCAAAAGCCTGTTGCTGGGGCCTGGTGTTTGGCCGCCTGACGTTCCCATGGAGACGGAGGAACGTTACACACTAAACACTGGGCGACGTTGACGTCTATGCATTATATCCATGGAGACGAGTGAGTAAACGTCATCCCCGCACTTCCCCGCCCTCCCGCCGCGCCAGGGGCGGAGGGAGCGACGCGGACGTCGCCGTCACGTGCCGCAGGCCGGAGCGAGGCCGGGTGGGCGGGGCCTGTTGCTATGGCTGCGGCTGGGGCGGCTGTTGTTGTTTGGAGCTGGAATTAGAAAGTGCTGAGACTGCAGTGGAGCCAGAACCGATTCTGGAACAGCGTCTCCCGCCCCCGGGCCAGAGAGGGTTCCCCAGCCCCTGGAAAGCCAGGACACCCCCAAGGCTGTCCCAGCACGCCTCAGCCCCGGGTTCCGAGCCAAGATCTCTGTGCTGCCTGTGACTCCAGACTGAGGGCCAAGCCTAGACCACTCCCTCCGCGCTCAGTTGGCGGTAATTGCCAGGGTGACCTCCCAGACCGCAGTCTCCTCCAGCCCACAGAACAACCACTGACCAAACTGCCTGACCCACGAGACAGGAGCAAAACCAAGCGTAGAAAACTTCCCCACTCTTGGAGTAAACTCCAGAATCAAGGGGAATCAGAAGTTTGGATGTCTTTTATACTTTAAAAGCAGCACATTAGGCGTTCATGGCCTTAGAGCTTTGTTGAAAACTTGAGGGAGGCAATCTCATAACCCCGTTCAAGACCAGTCCTCCCAAAGGGAGAGAAAATGTAGAAATCCCGGACGACTGGCTACCGGAAAGTGGGAAGGCCTGAGGAACCCAAGCCAGTAGGAAGTGAAGCTTTGATTTCCGTATTGCTTAGTTTAGTCTTGAGGATACGAGCTAGCGGAGTGTGAGAAATCTCAGGGTTCCAGGCCTCCTTTTTCCTCGCACAGCTCTGGAAACAGTTACAGGAAGGCTGTAGCAACAATTGAAAACAAAAAACGAGTTTCAGTATCAGGAGCGAAGAAGGGTCGAGATGACGGAGTGAAGGCAACGGCCCTGTAACATTTGAATGACAAGGCGCAGCTGAAGGGTCTGAAACTTTGAATTTCATTCAGGCATCACAATCTTCCAGCCTAGCTGAATTTACATTGTGTCTTATTTTTCGAGGGAAAGCAGAGGGGCTGTTATTTTCTTGAATTAAAAATTAGCCATCGGAGGGGCGCCCGGGTGGCCCAGTAGGTTTCCATCTTGATTTCCGCGCAGGTCATGCTCAGGTCGTGGGGTGGCGTCCCTGTCCGGCTCTGTGCCATCTGAGGGATCTGAGCGTGGAGCCTGCTTGGGATCCTCCCTCTCCCTGCCCCTCCCCGGCGCTTGCTCTCTCTCAACAAACAGACGTTAAAAATATAAGCCATTGGAGGGGTGCCTGGCTGGCTCCGTCAAAAGAGCAGGCAACTCTTGATCTCCGGGTCGGGAGTTTGAGCCCCGCATTGAGCGTAGAGATTCCTAAAAAATAAACTAAAACAGTCATGTACGTTGCAAAGTCACAAAAATAAAGCAAAGTGCTTTAAACAAATAATAAGTCATTGGGATGAGCACACGGCGTCTGTTTCCGGTGGCAGAAGCATAAAGAAGGATTTCATTAACACGAATGGCTTCTGGGGTTCATCTGGGAACCCTCCAATCCTCTGACGGGGCATATCCGATCCCATTTTCCTCTGACAAATCGGTTCCCTCCCTGTCATTCCTTGCTAGCCCTGCCTGGGCTCCCATTCAAATATTTTACCACCTGCCCACAGAGCATATCCGTTCTCTTTCAATAGCCCTTTGCTCTCCTCTGACCTACCTATTACTCACTTCCCCGACACCCTTCTCCAAACAGTTCTCCCTTAATTCCCTTCCCACTCTGTTGCCACTCCCCAGGTGTCTACCTAGTAGATCAGCACTCCCCAAACCCTTGCCCCATCCATCCAGGTCCGCCATAATGTTTTTCCTGTCTGGTCCTTACTGAACAGAGGACGGCGGCCTTTGGGAAATGGAGGCCGAACACAGGAAGAAGGGCCCAGCGAGCTGAATAAAGTCATCGTCGGCACTTTAAAAAAACCAAAAACAAAAAACGCCCAGACTGTAGTTGAGATTCGTGCCCCACATCCAAGCATTATGCGGATTTTGCTTATTGTAGGACCACGGGCAAGGCCGCGACCTACTAGTTCTGACGTTTTCAGGGAAGTCATGATCATTTCTACTTTTTTTCTGACAACGGATGGGCAAGCTAAACCCCTTGGGAGTGTCAGTTGCCCTTTCCCCACCCCCAATACTGTACCTAAAGCATAAGGCAAATGGCAAAGACCGAAGCCTCAAGTTCAAGTAAATGGGAAGGCCCGACTTGAGGGTAGATTAGATTGCATCGGTTCGGCGCGGTAAGGAAGCAGCTTGCGTTTTGTTTCAGATGGGAGAGCAAAGCCTGGCTAGGATTTACCCCGAGGCACATACATAACCTATCTTATGGCTGAGAAAAACGTGGAAGAGCAGTCCTGGCTATTCGTCCCTACTTTAAACTCAGAGTTAAGTTAGAATGACGCTGTTTTGTTTCCTGTGAGGTCTTCTCTCTCTCCCTCTCTCTCTCTCCCTCTAGGTCTTTCTTCTAACTCTTCTGGCCAATCCAGATCCCAGCAAGCCACTGACAGAGAGGGCGAGGGAAGGGAAAAAGGCAAGATTTATCTAGTCCTTTGATGTCCAGGGGGTGTGTAGAGTGTCCTCAGATACGTTACCTCATTTTCTCCTCTCTACATCCCTGTGAACTAGGTCTTTTTATACCCAGTTTGGCACCTGAAGAAACCGAGGCTCCAGCAATTAAGTAACTTGCCGAGGCTGGAGTACGCGGCCAGGCTTCCCATCCAGCGGTCAATTTTCAGAGCTTTTGCTCTTCCCGCACGCCCGGGACCAAGCGGAATCCCCAGAACTACTGGGATCACTTGGCGCGTTTACTTTTCTCCGGGGAGACTCTAGCCCTTTTTCCCACACCTACTAAAAAGAAAAGGCAGCGGGGAGACTGAAGATCTTTTGTGAGATCTGCTAGAACTTCATGAGAAGGTGCTGACACCACAAAGTGAGACTTCGGATCCACCCCTGCCTCCTGGGATTAACCTATATTTCCTCCTTGGCCCAAGATCCAAGAGACAAAGAGAGACATGCCCCAGAGCGCAGGCCGCAGAAAAGTTCGGGCGAGTTCTGGGAGACTCTGGCCTGCCCCCCCCGGCGAGGGAGGGCACTACCTGGGGAGTTCTGCCAGATTCATCTGAAGCTGTCACTTGGGCCGGGCCCCTCCTCCTTCCCCTCTCTCCTCCCCCACGTCTGACCCTGCCGAGAAGCACGTCCAGCACGAATTCCTCCAAACCTCAGATGCCTTTAGGATTTTAATGTGTCTAAAGAGTTCCCTTCCTTGACAAGCGGCAGCATTAGTCAAGTTGAGTGGGCGGGAAGGGCATTTCCCGTCAATCCAGGGCCCGGAGGAAGGGGAGACCCTCCTCCCTCCCAGCCTTGGCAAGCAGCTTCCGCAGAGATCCACGTGGGTGGCACTGAGTCCAGAGGAGCCAGAGGGTTTCTTGCTGGGCAGGAATGCCCACAGGCCGCACCTTCCTCAGCCCTCCTAGCGCCTCATCCTGTCTGGACCCGCGGAGGGGGGTGGCAGTGCCAGGGAGTGGGTTCTCCTGTGTCTGACTCCAACAACCGGTTTATTGTGATGATTCTATTTGTGTTCCCTGTGTTCTGTTTGACTTGGCAGCTTAGAGGGGAAAGGGCAGCAGGTTCACTCCGGTTTGTACTGGGTGGTTCCTGCAGACACACCCAGGCATTAAAGCAAGCGGCTTGCACTGGGGATGCCTTTACCTGGGGGCCCTCGGTGTGCAAAGCAAGGTGTGGGAAGCATTTCCTTTTTATGGGCTAGCCAGGTGTGGCTGGCATTTTACCTATTCCTGTATTGCTAACGTCATTCAGATTCAGGTCAAAGGGCAGGCTTACCAGACTCCCATCATCCTGGGATCCAGGACCGCGGGATGGTTGATTGTGTCCATTTGGGCTGGGTTACCCGGAGTACCTACTACCCACGGGCGCCGTAACTCCTGGGTCTGAAACAAACACCCAGAGCCTGACAATTGGGTTCTACCTTGAAATCTAGACTTTCCTAAGCCATCCAAACTAGGGAGTCTTCTCAGACAAGGTGACAACATTCAAAGAGAACAGACTTCAAGGTCAAACAGACTTAGTCTAGAACTGGGGATCTGCCCCCTTATTTACCTGAGCCTTTATCTAGAACTAAAATCTTTAGCATGTGGGCAATAACAGCTAACACATGCCAGGTATCTATCGTTCTAAGCATTTTTATGAAAACTCAGTTAAGCTTCAGAACAACCTAAAGCAGTGAGTAGGTGAGTACCGTTATTATCGTCTTCTTTTGCAGATGAGAAACAGAGGCACAGAGAGGTTAAGGCAGTTGCTGGAGGTCACCAGCTAACAAGCAACAGTGCCATGATTCCACAGCAGGCAGTCCGGCTCTGGAACCCAGGGGCTTCACCACTATGTGGTTGTGCCGTTCCTAGAGGGCCAACACTGTGTCAGGGGCTAGAGATGTCGTGGAGAGCAGACACAGACACAGCCTCCGGTCCCCACCCTGTCATCTCTACACTTGACTTATGAGGCTCCCAAGTCAACCTGGAAAGAGCCTTTCTATCAAGCCTAGAAACTATCCTTGCCCTGCATCCTTTACTCAAGGAAAGACAGGCCTTTCCTAGGTGAAGGTCATGGTCATCCGGCCAGGTCAATAAAAGGACCTTCAGAAGTCCACTAGCTTCCACCGGGATCCTCACCTGCCCCAGAAGCAAGAACGAAACCTTGCACAACTACGCTCCGGTTCTGTAAGGAAAGAGCATTCTCCTGGGTAGGCGGGCGTGTGCCTCTCTCTGCTCCTTCGCACGCTGAGGGGTGGCAGAGCCAGGTGAGGGTGCTGAGTCATGTCCAGCAGGCAAGGCCACAGAGCCCTTCCCTGAAGAAAGTGGCCCTGACCTAGACAGCCAGGTGATGAAACCATTTCCTCCACCAGAGAGGCCCGGCCACATGGCTGCAGGGCCTGGCAAGGCCACGGGCTTTGTTCGCCAAGGCCGCTCCCTACCGGATGTGATAATGCACGCTGTGGACTTGAGACACTTACAATTGTTTCTTAAGTGCAGACGAGGTGTAGATAAACACCACTGCCCACCTTTATTGAGCTCTTCCCGTGCTTCATGGGGCTGATACGGATTCATTTATTTAATCCTTAAAACAACTCTACGAAGCAGGTTCTATGATCCTCTCCATTTGCCGGATGAAAAATGGAGGTGCAGAGAAGGTAGCTTCCCCAAGTCTCGACGGGCCATAGCTGAGATTCAAACCCAGGAATGGCTGACTTCCAAGATTGTGCTTTCAACTATCTAAAGCAAAGTGCAAGCTCTCCCTCTGAATCAGTGGAGACACGGAGACAGGGAGAAGTCTTGAGACATTTCCGTACTGGACCGGAGGGGGCGGTTCAAGGCCCCCCAAATCCGGTTTACTGGGGATCCTTGGGTCCATGCCTCCAGAAGTGTCATCGGATATTGGCCCCTGATTTTGGTCATCTGATTCTGACTGGCCCCGCTAGAGCCACCTGGGCCCGAGATGGGTCCAGTAATTCCTTCAGGCTAACTAGATCCCAGATAAAAGTCTAAAACTGGGCTGGACCCTACAAGAACAGAGCAGTTTGGAGGCAGAGACTAAGTACAAAACTACGAGTGTCATATTTCTGGGTCTTGGTGCAGACAGAGCTTGGGTTCTGTGCTATGACTGGAAGTGAGACTTGTCCATCTGGGCTGGAGATCTGTGCTGTGATTAGGATGGCATCCTACAAGGCCAAAGCCAAACCCCTCCAGGCATCTTTCTATTCCTGGCCCTTTTATAGCACCTCCTTTCCCTCCACCTCTTCCCAATAACACATACACACACCTCGGTATTATTTAATTACAGCGGCCCCAGAGCCGGACTCCCTGGGTTTTAATCCCAGCTCTGCCACTTACTTGCAAAGTCTTCATCTTCCAAATTATCTTAGCTTCCTGAGCCTCAGTTTCCGGGTCTGCAAATGGAGGGGACAAGAGTCCCTTCCTTATAGTGCAGTTATGAGGCCAATAAGATCATGTATGTGGAAGGTAAATGCCCAATACATGTGAGGCATTGTCATTGTTGCGGTAGTTTCTTATTTCTTTGCACCCTTTTTTCTCTGGATAGGAGAGACATTTGCTGAAAACTGGCTGTAAGCTCTCTCTTGCTGGGTTACTGTTTACATTCCTCCCCTCATCTCCTCCTGCCGTCAGTCTTTCGGCAGCCCTTTCCGGAGAGATCCAGGAATAGGTGCTCCTACGATGGGGAAGAAATCCCGTTAGATTAGGTCAGGGATCTTTGGGAAATTCCTTCAAGCCAATTTTCTTGAGAACTTTAATGGGTCGACTTGGGAAGGCAGCCAAAGCTATTAATTTGTAACAGCTGCTGAGAAACCACTGTCAGCACCTTGGTAGAGATCCGCTCTATTGGGCACAGAAGCTAGGTCAAAAGTCATGAAACCTAAAATAATTAATGAGCCACAGCAACGTAGGGGATTGCTAATGACAAAATAAATAGCCCTTGAATAAAAACACCCCCCTCGGTCGAGTCCCCCTGGAGACTCTCACCTCCTTTTCTTAGACTGTCATCTCAGTCGGACTACAAACCATGTCTTAACAGATTTAACTTCTGTTTGACTTCTAACACAAGAGCAATACAAATCCGCGTGCCTACTAAACATAAGCTGATGATGACACGGGCCCGGGATAGAAAGTGAGCGACCCAGTGGGTGAGTGAGTGCCGAAAAGGAGAGTCAGGGTGAAGGAGGACCTTATCTCAAATCTGAACAAAGGAGTATATTTCCTGTGAAGTCTGATGAGAAAATGAAAAAGAAAAAAAAAGTGCGGTTTGACTCCATCACACAAAGTTACAGCAGGTCTTGCCCTGGCGTAGAACTTTAAAGACCTGAGCAGCACATCTGTGGTTTGGTTACTTTATCCGATTCTGGGGCTGATACCTGCTGCTTTGGGTTCAGGGCTGTAGAGTTTCCAGTCCTCTCTGGGGCTCTTACGTTATGGTTTCAGGTTGGCCACGCGTCTGTCTCCACTATTCAGACGGAACAGCCCCAAGGTCCCCCACCGCAAAGAGATCGAGTTTCTAATGGGGGCTTGCCGTGGGCCAGATCCTGCTTTATCTCCCTCGTTTCGTTCATGATGCCGCCTTCTCAGGTTAGGAAACTGAGGCTCAATACAAGTTAAATAATCGATCCGGGATCGAACGCGCAGGAAGGGGTCGAGCCCGAGTTCACACCTGAGACCAGAGGATGTGTGTGCCCACACGGCAGGCTTACACACCAAAGTGTACAGTATCACCATTTTCTCCCCCCAGCTACACCACTGTTTCTGCTGCGCGTTGCGCTTTTCTTCTGCGTACCTGCTGAGGATGTCATGTTCACTCAGCAGGTTTTCATGCCTCAAAGACCTTCTCCTCTGTTCTGCTGTCCCACTCATTCCAGCCCAAGGAAGTCTCTCTACCCTCTGAACTTTTTTCTGGGCAATTTACCCCGGCTCTGAAACACACGCGATCTTGTGTTATTATTCAACTGTTGTATCGCATAGGCTCTTGTCTCCCATCTAAATTACGAGCCTCCCAACGTCAGGATCACTGCAGTCCCCCCAGCACTCAGCCTAAGACCCGTGACACAGTAGACACTCGCGGAGTGTCTGAACGAATGAAAGAAAACTCAAGGTAAATATTCCAAACGGCGCCTCAAGACAGATCATTTTCAGCAAGTGAGAGTCCTTTCGAGCCCAGCTACTTTCATCTATCGGTCTTTTGGGAGTGCCTGGCCACTAAAGAGGTGACCAATAATATGCGAGAATAAAGCAAAGAATGAAGCTCGGGCTCCATCACCTGTGGCGAATTATCATAGAGCCTCCAAGTCTCCGTTTCCTTCTGTAAAATGGGAGAAATACTTGGAGCATTTGTGTGAGATCGGAGACACGTGAGGCATGCCCGCTCACGGCCCTTAGCACGCTAGAGCTCCTGTGATTATCATTACCACCGTTATTATTATTTTCTAACGCCTCCATGGGAAACTGGTTCCAACAACTCAAGAGTAAAGGACTTTGGTCATTCGTCTACTAAGTGTGCGGTGGAAAGTTACTGCAGGAGGTGATCAAAACAAGCCTGAGCAGCCCCATGATCCCCAGTCTTCTGAATATTGCTATTTACCAGGTTTCGGGGGTTACGTTTTGTTTTTGCTTGTGGCCAGATCGGAACCCCCGTGGTGTCTTCCTATGGAACTCAGCGTACATTTACTGCGGGTGGGGAGGGGCTGCTTTTCCTTTCTTTATTAAGAAAAGGAAACAGGAAATCGAATGTAAAACCCTCTGACGGTTAGTGTCACACCGAAGTTGTGGATTTAACCACGCCCCCGCCAGGAAATGAAAGTACAGTTCTCACAGCGATGTTCCCTCTCCTCTCGAGGCCCACACGGTGTTTTTCAGATTTTAGTTAGATAGTGTAGATCAAAGGGCTGAACTTGGGCACGGGCTGTCACCGCGTATTTGTTGATTTGGCGGAGATTAGCATACAGATTTGCAAATTGCACAAGTGGAGAAGGGACTTTCACTGGCTCTGTGACAACGTGGCTCCTATCGGACGTCACAGCCTGAGGGGTCCGCAGACTAGGTTCTGACCCGCAGCCGTGTTTTTCTGTTCCAGCCCGCAATCTGGATTTACAGCCTCCCTAGGGGGAACCGGTGATAACGGGTGACAGCCACCCCCTTTAGGCCGGCACTGGTTCCTGGCTTGGTGTATCAGCCCACTGCACTGATCTGCCTCCCCTGCCCTGCCTGCCCCGGGGGCGTTTGAAATTCCAGGCTTCTGCCCAGTGTCTGAAAGACAGTCACAAAGCTGCCACTCCCAAGGAGACAGGTGTAGGTTTCTGACACCTGGACCTCTCCAGTGTGTGCAAGCCTGCCTTCTCACCTGCTCCTCCCTGCACGGGCCTCCTAATCCCAGGTCACTAGTCCCTAGCCTGGGCACAAGGAAAGTTTGCCATTTCTTCGCTTTACACCAGGGTAAGTCCGGATGGGAGGGATACCTACAAGGAAATTCTGGAAGAGCAAGTGAGTTGGAGGAGATAAGGCCCCACCCATCGGCTCTCCCTCTGAACTGCACGTTTTCCTTAATCGATGGCATGGACCTCTTGTTTCGTCACCCAACACTCATTCTTGCTTCCCCTAGCAACTGAACTCCCTCTACCCATCCCCACTCTCCATCCCTGTGTTCTCTGTGGAGTTGACCCTCTCGCTCCATAGCTGGGTCCTAGAGCTCCTAGACGAAGCCTTGCCTGACACAGGATGGCCCTTCGGACCTTCCGGTTCCATGAGTGGCTCTCTAGAAACTAGCCCTAAACCTTTCTATATATTTATTCTATATATTTCCACCAGAGTAGGTCCACGCTACACATTCTTTTCACAATTGTCTGTCTTTACTCCCATCACTCCGTGTCACTTCCCTGATAAGAACTTCAAGCCCTCGGAACTGCTGGGAAAACACTTCTGGACACCAGGTGACTTTTCGAGGTCTCGGCCCATTGAGGGGGTGTTGAGTTGCCCCCAAGGTCTCTGGCAAACAGGAATTACCCGCACATGTGAGGGGGGGGTAGCAAACAGACCACAGGTGATCATTCGCCTTTAGGATACTGTTGTGCTTTTAACCTGTTGGCCATTGGCTGAGAGACGTCCATGCATTACGCGCTCCTTGAGGGCAAAGGACTGTGCCTTCGTCCCGGTTTTATTTCCAGAGCCTTGTCAGCAGGCCTGGGACAGAATAAGTGCTCAATGATCACATATTGAGTAAGTCAAGGGATCACTTGCTGGATAATTTGGGTCAGGGCATCCAGAAATAAGACTTACTCTGAGTCTTCTGTGGCGTTGCTGCTACGCCCTGAGTAACGTGACTGACTTGGGCCGTAAGGATTTATTAATGATGATGTCATGGTGACGTCCAGACAGGATTTCCACATAGTTTCATTCTTACGCGCTGAGGTAAAACACACACCTCGTACGCCATCAACAGACAGTTTGAAGAGCACGCACGTGGTAGAGAAGAGTGGTTACAAGCCTGGGAGCTGGAGCCAGGCTGCCTCGGTCTAAATCTTGTCTCTTCCGTTTACTAGCAGTGTGGTCTTGGGCATGTGACTTAATCTCTCTGTGGCTTCATTCCTCCATCTGTAAAATTCGGAATTAAGAATACCCATCATAGGGATGCCTGGGTGGCTCAGTAGGTTAAGTGTCTGACTTTGGCTCAGGTCTTGATCTCAGGGTTCATGAGTTTGAGACCCGTGTGGGGCTCTCTGGTGTCAGCACAGAGCCCGCTTCAGATCCTCTGTCCACTTCGCTCTCTTCCCCTCCCCCTCTTGCTCTCGCTCTCAGAAATAAATAAACATTTAAAAAATAATAAAGAGGGGCACCTGGGTGGCTCAGTGGGTTAAGCGTCCAACTTCAGCTCAGCTCGTGATCTCGTGGTCTGTGAGTTCAAGCCCCTTGTCAGGCTCTGTGCTGACAACTCAGAGCCTGGAGCCTGTTTCCGATTCCACGTCTCCCTCTCTCTCTGCCCCTCTCCCTCTCGTGTGCACACCTCTCTCAAAAATAAATAAACATTAAAAATAATAAAAATTTAAAAATATAAAGAATACCCATCATGAAGTCGTAAGGGTGTAGAATGTTTAAAGGAGCAAGAAGGGGCGCCTGGGTGGCTCAGTCGGTTAAGCGGCCGACTTCGGCTCAGGTCACGATCTCACGGTCTGTGAGTTCGAGCCCCACATCGGGCTCTGTGCTGATGGCTCATCAGAGCCTGGAGCCTGCTTCGGATTCTGTGTCTCCCTCTCTCTCTGCCCTTCCCCTGCTCATGCTCTATCTCTATGTCTCTCAAAAATAAATAAACGTTAAAAAAAAAAAAATTTAAAGGAGCAAGAAGCATACAGTTGGCACTCAACGAACTTACCTAGGATCTAGTATCCTCACCCTGGAAAGCCCTATCACGTGACTTTTTTCAAAACAAAGATTTTATTTTTGGGGCGCCTGGGTGGCTCAGTCGGTTAAGCCTCTGACTTTGGCTCAGATCATGATCTTGAGGTTCCTGAGTTCAAGCCCCGCGTCGGGCTCTGTGCTGACAGCTCAGAGCCTGGAGCCTGCTTCAGATTCTGTGTCTCCCTCTCTCTCTGCTCCTCTCCTGGTCACGCTGTCTCCCTATCCTCTCTCTCAAGAATAAAGAAACATTTTTAAAAAGATTTTATTTTTAAGTAATCTCTATGCCTAACATGGGGCTCAAACTGACAACCCTGAGATTGAGAATCGCGTGCTCTATGGACTGAGCCAGTCCCACTCCCATTATGTGACTTTTAATATTTGTTTTCAGTTTTTAAAAAATATTTAAGTGATCTCCACACCCAAAGTGGGGCTCGAACCCACAACCCTGAGATCCAGAGTCTCATGCTCTCCCAGTGAGCCAGCCAGGCACCCCTCATGTGACTTGTAAAAAGAAACCAAAATAAAGTTCAAACATGAGATCTTCTACAACTTCTCACTCATCACGCCCCATAAACCTGAATGCACTACTGATTTTGAAATGTACACTGAGCACAGAATATATTGTTGTAACTTGTTCTGATCCCTGGAAGGCGTTCCGATTCATTATCAGTTTCTTGGCTGTGAAACCACATGCCTTCCCGGGCGATGGTAACAGTACCTAATACAGATAATCTCCTTACTACCCACCCACGGTGTAAACCGAGTCCCTTTCCTCCTCGTCATCAGCTGCAGAGTCTTCTCCCCCTTTCCCCTCAGTGGCCCCAGTGTCATCTCATTTAGAGGGAGCGCCTCTAACCCCTGCAGCTGTTCTAAGCTTGTGGCGCTGCCAACAGCCGGCCTTTCCTTTCTGCTTCCCCAGGCTCCCATCGGGCAGGCTCTGTCACAGTGGGGTGAGTGTCTGTCAGGATGCAGGAGCCTAAAAAAAGGCACTGTTTAAAATTCTGGTTTCCCAGAAAATGCCAGTTATGTTGTCACCTCCCCCACAGCCAGTTTATGCCTGGGTTAATAGCATTATCATCGTAATATCATGGGACAATTCTGAGAACAGGGACAAAGAACTTAGAACAACACGCGCGCGCGCGCGCACACACACACACACACACACACACACAGAGTCGTCTTTGGAAAATCAGTAGGCAGCTTCCGACACAGAATTAAGTGAAAATATTTGGGGCAGCGATGCCTTGAGACTATAGAAGCCCAATAAATGAAAATGTGAGTATTAAAACAGGTGAATTAAGTGGTGAGTAACCATCATTTAAAACAATATTTCCTGGGGCGCCTGGGTGGCTCAGTCGGTTGAGCGGCCGACTTCAGCTCAGGTCATGATCTCGCGGTCTGTGAGTTCGAGCCCCGCGTTGGGCTCTGTGCTGATGTCTCAGAGCCTGGAGCCTGCTTCAGATTCTGTGTCTCCCTCTCTCTCTGCCCTTCCCCTGCTCATGCACTGTCTCTATGTCTCTCAAAAATAAATAAACGCTAAAAAATATTTAAGACAATATTTCCTGTACGAAAGCTGTTTTGGGGATTTAATGAGAGAGCCTCTCTCACTGCATTTGAAATCTGATTTATAGTATGAGGTCTCTTCTACTGCTATGTCTGTTCCTTCCAAAATACCCAGTGTCCGTTACCACCAGAGCTGCCGAGCTAAATGCCCTGACCCAAGCCGGCCTAACCTAATTCGGCCAAGTGCAAGGCGCTCAGCATGCTGGCTTCTGTCCTGTGCCCAAGGCCAGTGTCTCCAGAGTGTGGCCTGGTAGAGGGAGCCGCCGGCCCGGTGGGCTGGGGCTCTGAGATCCTGACCGTCGTGCTAGAATCACTGCTACCTTGAGTGGTCTTGATGTGACCAGAGGGCGGGCATGGATGGAGACGGGGCACTGAGGTCCAAATGCAAGTTCTGCCCCTCTCCCACTGCAGACGCGTGGCGGGGTGGAGTGCAGCAAAGGCAGACAGGAGCCGACTGTGGGAAAGATGCTGAGGAATGCTAGCCCGGGCGGCGTGCTAACCGCTCTGCCCCGAGCCACAGACCCACCTGCAAGACCCAGCACTAAGGCCAGACAGGTGCTCGACCTTCAGCTTCAGAGAGAGACGCCAGCAGGCCCACTGGGGCTGCTCATGGTCAGATTTCCCAGGACCTGCCCTCTCCTCTTCAACTTCGCTGACATTTCTTACCGACCCTGCCCCTATCCCTACACCTCATGACGCTCGAGGAATTTGTAGTTCGGAAATGCGGCTTCTGCTCGGATCCAGGCATTCGTTCAGCAGACACTTGTTGCAGGCTGAGCAGTGGGCTGGGCCAGGAGCCGTACAGTCCTCGTCTTCTAGAAGCCCATGGTCTGGGCAGGACAGACTACAAGGCACTTAAGCCCTTTGGCAGAAGGAAGCAAAGATACCAGAGGAGAGCCTGGTGTCTGATCCAGGCGTGGAGGGGTTAACTCAACTTCCTGGGGAAGGTGTTGCTTGAGTTGAGGCCTCAAAGAAGCTCAGGAGATTTAAAAAAAAAAAAAAAAAGACTGGAAGGGCATTCCAGGTAGATGGAACAGTCCGTGCAAACACATGGATGACAAGAGAGCTTAGCACATTTAGGGGATTGCAAGCAGCTCAAGAAAGTTTAAGGCGTCGGGGGTAGGATGAAGGGGGGGAGAGGAGGCCCCCTTCAGGGAGGGTTGAGAAGGTTGCTCTGTCACCTAAGCCAGAGAGATAAGCAGGCCCTAGATCACAGAGAGCCCCAGATCACAGAAAGCATATGTGTTTTCTCTGAAGAGAAAATGAAAAGCCTTTGAAGAGATTTGCACGGTGAGGTGACCAGATTTAGGTTTCAGAAAGGTCGCTTTGACCTTGGGAGGTCGGGGCAGGGAGGAGAGGTTGGGGAGCAGTGAGGAAACCACCAAGGAGCCAGAGTAGTGAGTTCCTGCCCCCAGCCAGGAGCCGAGGGGAGGGACACGAGTGGTGAGATTCTGCTTAAGTCAATTATTGACACACAATGATTCATTTACACCTTCCCCATTCCTAGCTTCATTTCCCCATCAGCCCTCTCCCGGCGCCATCTCTGATTCTGGGCCGGTTCCCTTTCCTGCTTCCCAAGCCACTCCCTTCACTGGAAAGTCTAAGGTGCAGGTCTGTGTAAGCAGGCTGCCGGATCCTTCTGGTCTACGTGGAAGGTTCCTGAGCTTTTTCTCTTCAAAACCCCTTACGAGTGCCTCGGTCAGTGCAAGAGAAGGGCCAACTGCTTTCAAAGAGCAGCTAAGAAACAGTGCCATGGTCAAGTTACTAGCAATGGGAGCCCCGCCTGCTATGGTTGCTGCCGGTGACGGGAAAACCCAAATGAGAAAGCCGAGCATCAGCCCAAGGTGTCACATTCTGTCAGGCTCCAAGGGCCAAGCTGCGTGTTGCCAAATCTTCACTCCCCTGGGTAATGCCTTAGGAGCTCCATCATGTCAGCCGAAATATACCCTGGGGATTATATATGGGGAACACGTAGCTCACCAAGTACAGAGTGTCTCCTTTCCCTGGCTTGTGTTGGGGGACGGGATAAACACCTGTGTGGTAAGCTCACCGGGCTCTGTTTGTCCGTGTGAATAATTTGTATCTTGGGAAACTTGGCTCTTCCAAATTCATAGACTAATGAGCTATTTTATTTTAGGATTTTGTTGTCTATTCCTTAGCAAACTTGACATATCTAAAAATTTTTTTTAAGTTTATTTATCTATTCGGTGAGGGGGGGGCAGGGAGGGACAGAGAGAAAGGGAGAGAGAGAGAATCCCAAGCAGGCTCTGCACTGTGAGCGAGGAGCCCAATGCAGGGCTCAATCCCCCAACCAAGAGATCATGACGTAAGCCAAAATCGAGGGGCAGACGCTTAACTGACTGAGCCACCCAGATGGCCCTAAAAATATTTATTGAGGTTCCCTACTGGGAAATACAAAGCTAAATTAGATATCATACATCACTAACATTTTCAAGCACCTGTCTTGACACGGCGGCCACAATACTAGCGCAGGAAGGGCTTTTTGGGTCTGTGCGGAAATTTGTCCCGAAAGATGCGGGAAATACCATCTTCCGCCACCAACCCATCCGTAAATGCACGCTTTCACATTCGTGCGTCTAGCTGCGGCTCCTAATTCCAGACCCAAAATTCCTGCCATTCAGAGGCAGAGCCGTTTGTGTATAATTTATGAAACTCTTGGGTTCCTTCAAAATGAAAAGAGGGACTGAAATAGAAGTTATTCTGATCACCATGCCAACAGCGGACCCATAACACCATCTCACAAACGCGCTCTGTCCTAAAGCCCAGAGTGTACACGCTCACGTTCCTCCATCAGAAAGATCTTTCCATTTCCTTCAAAAACAAACCTCCTCACACACAGGGCCCCGGCTCCCGGTAGTATATGCAGGCCTCCTCCCCCAGCGAGCTGGCAGGAGAGTGCACACACACACACACGCACGCACGCACGCGCACAGGCACCCACTCTGCCAGCACACACCTCCCTCCTCATTCCCCAAGAGCCCCGGGGGTGTGCGTGTCAATGTCTGAACTGCTGACATATTGTGACAGAAGGAGCAAGAGTGAGGCACAGCCACAAAGCAATGCAGGTCACAGCAATAGGCTTTATATAACCCAGAGCCACGGAGAGACCCAAAATAGCAGCCTCCCTGCTGCTCGGTTAGTCTCCTCCATCAGCCAGGGATAAAATTAGAGCCGGCACTGACGCGTACCTGCGTCTGCGCTGGGACTCCAGGGAGACGGTGAGAGCAAGCTCGACTCTCTGCCATCGGCCACGCAGACTGCCAGCTCCTTCAAGGCCCCATCTGTCACCAGACGGGGGGGTTGGGGGCGTGCGTGCGTGCATGTGTGGTGTGTGTACACGGGCTGTACGTGCGCACCACGTGGAGCCCTGCTCTGAGAACATTTCAAAGGAACGGCCAGGAGCTGGTGCAAGGAGCTTGGCCGTATGGGGCTTTGAGAAGGACGTTCCAAGCCTCTGGGGAGGAAGTCAGTTTCCACACCCTCTTGTGCTGCACAGTTCCTCTTCCCTTCTTCCTTCCAGACCACTTCTCTCTGGCCTATATGGGGTCAAGGTTGGCTGAGGTCAAGGATATCCACCCCCCACCCCTCCCCCGCATTAGAACCCCACTCTGCAAAACGAACAACAGCAAAAACGAAATCCTACCGTGTTCGTTTAAGTTCAACGGACACACACAATCCGGAGGTAAAAAGGTGGCGCCAAGAAGTCAAGCGAAGGGGACGAGGCTGGGGGAACTTGGCCGACTGTTCTGTAGGCCTCCTCAGGGCCTTGGCCGGCTGTGGAAGCCGTAACCGCTGCTCACAGGTGTGAGGGGCGCAAATGCTGGCCAGCCGAGGCAGCGGGCTGATTCGGGTTCTTTTTCTGCTTGAGGAAAGGCAGGGCAAAGGATTTTATCACCACCTCCCCCCAAGTAGGTACTTACGGGTTTGTCATCTCGATCGCAGAGGACGGAGGAAATGCAGCTGACCCCTGGAAACAGAGACCAGAGAAATTACAAGAATAGTCCAGAAGAAGGAGACGGAGTCAAACTGGGTTGTATTTTTTTTTTTTTTTGAAGAAAGTCATCATCTTACACTATTCCCTCTGAAATTCTGCTAGCGTACACACGTTCCCTCCGGGGCGGTAGGGGTGTTTCTGACCTTCGAGCTCTCTTTTGAGTAAGTACTTCAGAGGGAGGTAACATATTAAACTAGTTCACACTGAGGTCTCAGGGATCTGTCCGGTTCTTTTCCTTTTAAGGTAACCTGAATATATCCTGGAGCTCTTGTGTGGCCCAAGATCTACACAGTATCATCTCCCGAAACAAAACCACACGTACGCAGGAGACATAATCTAAACTAATTAAAAGCTGGCTTTAAGGGGCGCCTGGGTGGCTCAGTCGGTTGAGCATCTGACTCGGCCCAGGTCATGATCTCACCATCCCTGAGTTCGAGCCCCACGTCGGGCTTTCTGCTGACAGCTCAGAGCCTGGAGCCTGCTTCAGATTCTGTGTCTCCCTCTCTATCTGTGCCCCTCCCCTGCTCATGCTCTGTCTGTCTCTCTGTCTCTCTCTCTCTCTCAAAAATGAATAAACACTAAAAAAATTTTTTTTAAAGCTGACTTTAAGGGGCACCTGGGTGGCTCAGTCGGTTAAGCGTCTGACTGGAGCTCAGGTCATGATCTCACAGTTCATGAGTTCGAGCCCTGTGTCGGGCTCTGTGCAGACAGCTCAGAGCCTGGAGCCTGCTTCAGATTCTGTGTCTCCCTCTCTCTCTGCCCTTCCCCCATTCATGCACTGTCTCTCTCTCCAAAATAAACAAACATAAAATAAAATAAAATAAAATAAAATAAAATAAAATAAAATAAAATAAAATAAAATAAAATAAAATAAAATAAAATGAAATAAAATAAAATAATAAAAACTGGCCTTAGGGACGCCTGGGAGGCTCAGTAGGTTAAGTGTCTGACTTTGGCTCAGGCCATGATCTCACTGTTCATGGGTTCAAGCCTCACCTCGGGCTCTCTGCTGACAGTGCAGATAGAGTCCGCTTGGGATTTTTGTTCTCTGCCCCTCCCCCACTCACGCTTTCTCTCTGTCCAAATTAAAAAAAAACAAAAACTAGTTGTAAAAATTAATTCCCATTTTATTTAAATATTGAGAAGAGAAAAAAAAGATCTGATGAGTAAACCCAGCCACGCTTCTAAACCTTCCCTTTTTTCTTCTCTCTAAAGCTTAGAGCTGCTCTGAGTCCCTACAACTTCCAGACGCCCAGCCCGCATGGATTTTTCTCTCCCTCTTTCAACTTCTGCTCAGTTAACTCTTCATTTTTGTGTGGGTTGCCTAGCATCTCTGGCTTCCTCTAGTTCTCTCCAACATGCTCACGGTTTGTCTTTCTTCTCCACACACAAAAAGGAGCATCCAGCGGCTGACTGAGCAGGCAGGCATCTGGTCCCCCTTAGAAGCCCGGGCAGAAGGGGTCAGGAAGAGTGTGGATATTCGTCTTGTTAGGACAACGGGGCCGTGAGACACTGATGGGTGAGGTCAGGGGGCCCTGGAGAGAGACCTCCAAGGAAAGGACTTGTTTTCTTGACATTTTTTGTCTCTAGCCCACCTTGTTGAATTTCAGGAATTGAGGCCAAGAACTCATTGAAAGAATATGGTGTTCACGACTTAGTATTCTGTTTTTTCTCTCTCCACCTTGCCCCTCCCCCGCGATCTATAGCCACACTAGACAATTCGATTGCCGCCAAGCAGACTTCTTCAAGCCCTCGTAACTTTATTTATGGTCTTCTGTCTCCATGATATTCTTTCCACTCTTCTCTCTTCCCTCCCCCACAGCCTCCTTCCTTGGGGCACTGAAGCGCTAGAAGCACTTAAATTCATTCTTCAGTACTCAGCAGAAAGGGTGTGTACCTTGGCACTCCCCCCTGCCCTCCCCCTCACCTACTCTTGGTATGCAGAATTCTAAGATAGCCCCCAAGATTCCTGCCCGCTGGTGTACATGCCTCGGATACCCTTGTGTGTGGCGTGGGTAGGGTCTGTGAATATGATGTGATATCATACACCCCCTTGATTTTGGCAAAAGGGATCTTGCAGATGTAAGTAAGGTCCCTAACCGGTTGATTCGGGGTTCATCAAAAGGGAGGTTCTCTTGGGTGGGTCTGACATAATCAGGTGAGCCCTTCGAAAGAGGGATTGAGACCCTCCCTGAAATTAGAGCGAGTCTCCTGCTGGCCTTGAAGAAGTAAGCTGCCCTGTTGCCAGAGGGCCTACGGAAGGGGCCGCGTGACAAGGACTTGAGCCTCAGCCTCTGTTTGCTGAGGATGATCTCCACCGACAGCTAGAAAGGAAAGAGGGACTTTAATCACACAGGCACAAGGAACTAAATTCTGCCCACAGCCACGTGAGCTTGGAAGAGGTCCCAAGCTCCAGAAAGGCAGGCAGCCTGAGGCACCTCGATTACCGACTGAAAGGATCCGGCTAAGTGGTGCCTGGACTCTCACCACACAGAAACTCTGAAGTAATGTGTTTGCTGTTTAAGCCTCTAAGTTTGTGGTAATGTGTTCTGTGACAAACGAGGAGAAATTTAGTACCGGCCCCCTCCTGAGAATGAATTAATCACGTCTGGACTCCACTCTTTATTTTTTTAATTTTTTTAAATGTTTCTTTATTTTTGAGGGAGAGACAGTACACGCGTGCATGCGCGAAGGAGGGGCAGAGAGAGAGAGGGAGACGCAGAATCCGAAGCAGGCTCCAGGCTCTGAGCTGTCAGCAGAGAGCCCGACGCGGGGCTCGAACTCATGGACCGCGAGATCATGACCTGAGCCGAAGTCGCACGCTTAACCGACTGAGCCCCCCAGGCACCCCTGGACTCCACTCTTGTCACTGTTATAAGCCACCCTCCTCACACAGTGTCATAATCGGCCCAGCGCATCTGTCACCCCCCATTGTCCCTGCAAGCCTCGTCTCTGTCCTCTTTGGGCCTGACACCCAGGATCCGGAGGCCAGTAGGTAATGGTGGTAGGAAGCAATACGTGCTTGTTAAATTCACATCGCGCAAAAGCAATCACTTTTACCTCCACTCGCCGGGTATTTTAAGCAGAGGCCATCTTTTTGACCTCATGCGTGAGCAGGCCTGGCTCAATTCTCCATGACATTTTGTGAGTATATAAAGATTCAAGTATTAATGTGATGCGTCTCATAAGAGCCCCTAAAACAAGCTACGGTTTCAGATCTTCCCTCTAGCTTTGGGCTAGCGTGTTTCTCTTGGGCGTCCTGGGAATACCAGTTCCCCATAACAGCATCTTTAAAATCACATATAATAACGCTAATCCTTCGTGGGCTGTGAGCAGCTGGCAAGCTTACGCTTACGTCCTCAGGTCTCAACGCTCGGCCGAACCTGGTCTCTCCCGGGGGGCCTCGGAGAGGACATCCTTAAAGCACACCAGAGCCCTCCTGCTGAACTGTGGCCCAGCAGCCTCTGGATCTCCTGTGGACGGTATCGATTTCATTGTTGCCAAGACACTGCTACCAGCCAGTCCTCGTGTCCCGACTTCGCTTTAGAAAACGCAGTCGCGGAAGCCACATCTGACCGTAGAAGCAGGGGACAGGTCTATGAGGTTAATTTGCCTAATTGCTCCCCTGCCCTCATGGACATGTTGTAAACACAGACACAGATACAGACATGCAAGCATAACCCCGCCCCTTTCCTGGCTCCACTGAAAATATGACATTCCCGTAACAGGGGACACAGTTTTCTGTTTCTCTCTGTGTAAGAAGATGTGTGGAGTAAAAGCTCCTGACTGGGACTCTGCACACACCCAAGCCACACGTTTCCTTTGCCACCATTTTGCAACCCTGGCCTTAGATTTTCCTTCGGCCTTAGAAAAAAGAAGGAATCCAAACCAAGGACCCGGGGCAAGGACAGAAGAGAGAGTGAGGGTGGCCTGGCGGGCATCTCTCTATGCCTTGGCTTCAGACATTCCCGAGGTTTACTGGATACAGACAGCTTACTCTGAGTGGTTCCCTCGCGTGCCAAGTGGGCGTAACAGGCCCCTCCTCACGGGACTGTTTTAAGGATGACATGAAACAAACAATGCTTGTAAGACGCACAGCCCAGGGGCTGGCATACAGAAAGCCGCCCGGTGCCCTTTAGCTGTTATCGTCACGTGGGCTGTTATCAGGCTCCGAGGGGGTCTTTGAGGGTCTCAGACATCGGGGCGGTAATTGACCTTCCTCCAGAGTTGCCGGCTGCTCATCAGATCTTAGGGTCTCTGAAGACCAGCAGGTCTCGGCAGACACCTCATTATGGCCTGTTCCCCAGTGACCTCACCCCCGTCCGGGAGTGGCAAGGAAGGCGTTTGGCAAGAAATCCAAAAGTGAGACGAGACGCAGAATGATGAAACAGGAAGTCTGGGCTGGAAGCAAGCACCGTCCGAGAGCCACTTATGGAGAATACCTAACTCGGGCCGCCGATTGGGCGCTGAGCCATCGCTCCGCTCAAGCTTCGACAAGAAGCTTTGCGTCAGCGCCCAAAAATGAAAGAACGTGGCCCTTCAGGTCACCAGGAAAATAGATTTGGTTGGAGACTAAGGGCTCATTTGAGACAGCACAGGCTTTGGCCTTCTGGGTTCAAATCTTAAGTCACCCCGTTATTATGTGACCTTGGGCACACTATACAACCTCTCGGAGCCGGAGCCTCTCGGCTTCCTTATCTTTCAAAGGAGAAGGTGAATTGAGATAACATGCAAAGAGCCCAGCCGAAGGCCGGCCCACTCCGTAAACGAGCTCGCCCTCCCACTTCCCCTCCCAGGTGTCTGCGACACCCCTCCACCCCTTCCCTGCTCCTGGCTGAAGGCGGTTGACCACTTCTTGCTTTCTGGGATGACGCCGGTTCTTTAGTATTTGCTATTGCTACACATCTGGCCTTATCACCAGTTATTAACTTCGAGACCCGGCTGCTCTCTGCTCCACCTGGCTCCTTCCTGCCAGGTGGCTTCTCCTGACGCAGTTGGACAATGATGAAAGGGTTGGGCCAGGTCGCATGGTGACACCAGGACTGATGTGAACAGGTTTCTGCTTAATATTCCAAACTTAGGGGAAGGAATTACTTTAAAAATGGACGCGTATGCCTGGGCCTGTAGCACACACCCCCTTGACAGGGGCAAGGTGCCCACGTACCGCCCTCCTGAACGCCCGGCCTGGTCCTCCCGCTGCCATTGTTGCGGCTCCCAGGATTCTCTTCAGGATTCTCCGTGGGTTCCTCTTCCCCCGCACATCTAAGTGTTGCGATTCCCGGGTTTCCACCCTCTGCCATCTTCTCCTCGTCCTCCACACGCTCCCAGGGGGCCCTCGTCCAGCGCCGTCACCGCGACAATTCGTACTAGACCACCTAATCCATTTGTCCTTTTCTGACCCCAGATTTGGACTTGCGGCTGCCTCTGGAACGTCTCTACTCATGGTTCCACAGCCCTTCAGGTTCAATCCCCTCAACACTCCCCTAATTCTTCTGGATTTGGCACCCCAGTAAATGGCACTCCGTGCAAACCCAGAAACCTAAGCAAACCTCCAGTTACGGTCCCCAGCCTCTCTCAATTCAATTTCCCTAATCACTCTCGACTGGGTCCTCTCCTTCCCACCTCCTTCCAGCACCCTGCACACAACACAGGCCATTATCCTTAGGTCTTCCGCTGCCCCTCTGATACCCCAACCACTGCCTCAATAGGCTCTTTGCCTCCCAGCTTCATTCTCTCTAATTGTTCCTCTAAAATGCAGATCTCCTCTTAAAATCCCTCAAGCCCTCTGCGTCAGTCAGGTTCCAGCCTGTTTTTTTAAATGTTTATTTATTTTTGACACACACACACACACACACACACACACACACACACACACAGGCAGAGACAGAGAATCCCAAGCAAGCTCCGTGCTGGCAGCACAGAGCCTGACACGGGGCTCGAACTCACAAACCGGGAGAGCACGACCTGATCCGAAATCAAGAGTCAGACACTTAACTGACTGAGCCACCCAGCCGCCCCGCACCAACTCTTCTAACAGACCTCAGTGAAGATTTCAGATTACATTTTTCAGATCAGTTGTGGATGAAGTCTCAAGTTATCGAGGAGGACACTGAAAATACAAAAGGCTGTGAGGTATCACAGGAAGTGGCCACCATCAGTAGGGGCTGCCACCCACCCCCAGGGCAGAGAGAACAAAGGAGAGAGGTTGGGATAACTTATGCTATTACTACTGATGCTGTTACAGCGGAGAAGCAAGCTGGTTTGACATGCAAAACCCTTCCTGTGTCTCCCGCTTATCTCCTTGGCCTTCCCTCAGGACACAGCTCTGCCTTCCCCATTTTCAGGTCAAGGCTACAGTCATTCTGCTCTCAGACTTTTCTACCTGTGCTCTGACCACCTGGAATGAAACCCTGTTCTCCGCTCTTTCCTGGGAAGTCATCCCTCAAGAAAGGCTCAAGGAAGCTTCGTATCCCTTTGAGAGCCTCCGCTGACCACTGCCCCTGCTTCAGGCAGGTCTGGCAGCCCCCCTTTTTTCAGGATTTCCCTAACATCCTGGTCCTGTCACAGTCGTATCACACTGGCTTCTCGTGGTCATTTTGGCCATCTATGAGCTCTGTAGGGCAGGACAGGGGCAGTCCCTTTGTCTTCATTGTGTCCTCAACCTTCAGCGCAATGCCTGGAACACAGTATGTGCTTACTCGGCAAGAGCCGAGTGTTAAAATCAGACCCGCCTTGCCCCTCACGTGTATAATAATCTCCTGCCTGCTGCTCCCCATCAAATCCGTCCTTGCTTAGGGCCGCTCTGGTCATATCTGTCCAATGATCAAAAAAATCTTCAGTGGCTCCCCATTGTCTGAGGAATAAAGTCCAAACTCCTTAGCATACTGTCTGGCGCTGGTCTCTGCCCTTCCTATCTGGGCTTATTGCCTGCCGGCCTCTGCACGCACCGCGCCGTGCGCCCCTCCCATGCCAGGCCACCCGCTGTTTCCTCAATACTTTGAACTCTTTTCCCTCTGGATCAGGGTTCGCTATGTTTCCTTCCCTAGGAACGCGTTTGGGGGCTACCCTCACTACTCTGTTGCAACGCTCCTCAACTTCAAAGCCTAGTTCATTGGTCACCCACCGGCTTCAAGAAACCTCCCTACATACTCCTTCAGAGGTGGGGGATAAAGTCCCAAATGCGTAACAGGACCTTCCCGTCATTGTGGGGTCTGGGCCCTATCTCTTTCCACTTTCCTCCTTGCTCTCTGTGCCCTGGAATGCCAGTCCCCTCTGGTGCCTGGGGTGTGCCGTGCTCTTTCATGCCACCGAGCCATCGTGCAAGCTCTTCCCTCTGCCTGCGTGGCTGTCCCTGTCTGCCCTTCACCTCCCTCTCCTGAACCCCAGACCAAGCGAGTGCCCTCTCTTACACACTCTCTCGGCACCCTGTGTTTGTCCTTTTCTTCAGCTACTGTCCCTATGTCCATAGGCTACATTGTATGCTGCATGAAAGTCGGCCCCATGGCACCTAGCACAGTGCCTGGCACACAGCGTAATAAACGCTGATTCATTAACAATGCCCCTCATTAGAGCATTCCTCAGTAGCCTGCAGCAAAGCAGTTATGGGTATATCTTGACCACCAATTGGTGTTCCTCTCCCCATTCTGATCATAAGCTTTTTTTAAATGTTTATTTATTTTTGAGAGAGAGAGAGAGACAGAGCATGGCGGGGAAGAGGCAGACAGAGAGGTAGAATCTGAAACAGGCTCCAGGCTCTGAGCCGTCAGCACAGAACCCAACACGGGGCTCGAACCCACAGATTGTGAGATCGTGACCTGAGCCGAAGTCGGACATTTAACCAACTGAGCCACCCAGGCGCCCCATAAGATTCCTTTTTTTTTTTTTTTTTTAGAAACTTTTTATTTTGGACATTTTCCAAGATACCCGAAAATCAAGAAAAGAACAGAATAGAGCCCCCTGTCCCCATCATGCTACCTCAACAGTCATTAACATTTGGCCAGCCCTGTTTTATATACTCTCCCTTCTTTTTTCTCTAGATATTTTAAAGCACTTCTCAGGCATCTGAAGTCAAACCCTTCTTGAGGTTTGATACGTCTTGTTCGTCTTATACTTTTCACAGAGCCTACGGCTCGGCAGCTGGCCCCTAACAGATGATAAAGGCACATCGAATTAAGTAACTAGGAAAAAATGTCATTCATTCATTCCTTCATTCATTCGTTTGCAAACTTATTCAACAAAGACTCCTCGAGAAGCCCCTTTATGCCAGGCACCGTTGCCAGTGGGGATAGAGTCTAGTGGGAGGTCACAGGGAAGGAACGAATGAGGGATGACATTTTTAAAGTGCTAAGTACTATGCAGATTCCTAAGACAGGACAATGTGGTCATGGTTGCAAGTGATTAAGTGACTACTTAGGACAGGTGGTGTTGGAGGCTGTCCTTGAACAGAGTCCTGAACGGCGAGAAGAAGCATCATGGGTGCTTGAGGGGAGAAAGCACACGGGGAGTCAACAACAGCAACCGGACGTCCCTGAGGCAGAGCCGGCTCACTGCTGGGGGGACAGAGACAAGGGTGGCTGGAGTGAGGAGGCCGGCCGAAGTGGCAGGAACTGAGGTCTAAGGAGCAAGCCGCCCGCAATCTGTAGGGCTTTATAAGCCAAGGCAAGAAGTTGGGGGTTGGTTGCCAGTTTGTTGGGAATCTATTAGAAGCTTGTAAGCGGGGGAGTGTGGTGATTTGTTTCAAAGATCATTCTGGCTGTGGTGTGGAAAAGAAACTGTGAGAGCAGCAGGGCCACTGTAGTAGTTTAGGAGAAAGGAAGAGTGGTTGAGACCAGAGTGGGGGCAGTGGGGATGGAGGGGGGCGGAAGACTCGGGAGAGGCTTGGAGCCAAAGTGGGCGTGTCTTGCTGAGGGACCCGAACGTGGAGGTGAGGGAAAGAGTCCAGGACGATTCCTGGGAGGAGAAAGGTCACCCTCACAGAATGAGGGAGGCATTGGCGGCCAGCGAGGAGGTGATCAGGAAGTGCCAGCAAGTGGACAGTAGTGTGGCCGTGTAGGTGGGGCCAGCTGTGCTCACATAGTTTAATTGTAGAGGCTTCTGCCCCCACCTCAGTTTCTTCTTCTCTCGACTAGACATAAGGACACCATCTTGAGGGGTTGCTTGTGTTTTTTCTGAAAGTTAGATGAGAAGGAGTGTGAAGGGCTAGCAGTGTCGGGCACTGGCTACACACAAGGAAAGTGAGTTCTTAGCCACTGCCCCACCCCGAAAACACCCTTCAGTCAGTCAGCCACAGCCTGTCTGAGGATCCATTCTGGAGAGTGGGTGGGCCTCCCTCCCTCCTCTGGGAGTGTCAAAATTCCCAGGGAGAACCCATTCACCCACTCGCTTGTTGGGTAATTCTTGTACTTTTGGTGTGTCCCACAGGAAGAGGCTGGGCCAACAGGGAAATTGTTGCCTGAGGGCTAAGGTTTTCTAGGATGAGTGAGACCCAAAACTCGTGAGGTAACCGGACTTCCCTTGAGCACAAGGAGCCCCAGGAACTTGTTGCCTTTAGCCAAGGACCCAGGAGCAGGGGCCAGGGCATCCAAGAGTTGTTCCTCTCAGCTTCTCCCTCCCCCAATTTTTAAAGTCGTGTGTGCGGTGTACAACATACATACATACATGCGTATGTACATGTATATATCATATCTTATAAGTTCATATATGACTAGAAAGACTAAAAAGATATACGCTAAAATGTTAATGGTGAATCTTCTCTAGGTGGCTAAACTCTGAGTGATCTTCATTTTTATCTTCGTGCTTTTTTGTATTTTCTATAACGCAGTGCTTTCCAATGAGGGCAAAATATTATACTTAAAGAATCTCTAAAATATCTTTCTTTCAAAGTGCTCCGAATCTTCCCGATTCTAATCTGCTTCTGAAACTGTCTCCCTAGGGAGCGTTTGGGTGAGAGTCGGGCGCGTTTTCTCACTCGCTCATTCGTTCCATTCCTTCTCGTGTTCGACGGCTATTTGAGTACATTACGGGTACTGGTGCTGAACCCTGTGGTAACACAAGGCATAGAAGGTACTGTTCCTGTCCTCAGGAGCTTCCCAAATTCAGATTTTTAAAAACTGAAAGCCCAATACGGCAAGGAAAGGAATGAGAGGAATGCAGAAAATAAAGTGTCCTGAAGGGGACACGTTGGGGGATGGGAAGTGGGCCTTGAGGGATAAGTAAAGCTTGGATAAGTGGAGCAGGTGGAAGGGTATTCCAGGCAAGGTGAACGGCGCAAGCAAAGGCACAGAGACAGGAAAGTATTCGGGGCGTTTGGAAAACAGCAAATAAAGGATGCTATGTTTCTTGGCTGCCACAGAACAAGTGCAGGTTTCTCTTATTTATAGATTTTAATATTACATTTAAATAAATGTAAATATAAATAAATATATACATAATTTAAACAAACAAACAAACAAATAATTTATTAGGCAAGAACCTGCTGGAGATAGAGGGTTTCTCATCAAGAAAGAAACCAAATCACTCAGAATCAGAAGCAGCATTCCATTACTCACAAACAGGTGACCAAACGAATCAGCCCCCTATGTGTACCAAAGTTGCACGTTGTTGCCTGGGCACAGAGAAAGACAAATATATATACTGGCTGTCGACTTTCGTTTGGGTGGAGGAGGGTGCAGGCAAGAGAGAGGAAAGGTGGAAAAGAGAAGAAAGAAAATGAATCAAAAGTTTAGAGAACACAACTGGGAAACACCTAAGAAAGAATCTCTGCACAAATATGTTTGTTGTAGGCATTCTTTTTAAAAAAATTTTTTTTAATGTTTCTTCATTTTTTTGAGACAGAGACACAGAGCACAAGTGGGGGAACTGAAGAGAGAGAAGGAGACACAGAATCCAAAGCAGGCTCCAGGCTCTGAGCTGTCAGCACAGAGCCCGACGCGGGGCTCGAACTCATAAACCAAACCGTGAGATCATGACCTGAGCTGAAGTCAGGCTGGTAAGTGACTGAGCCACCCAGGCGCCTCCCAGGCATCCTTTATAACAGCAAAAATGTGAACAACTAAAATATTTGGGTATAGATTTTAGTTGAAATAATTATGGCATACTCGTACCATTAGAAAAACTTTTTAGGGGCGCCTGGGTGGCTTAATTGGTTGAGCATCAACTCTTGGTTTTAGCTCAGGTCATGATCTCATGGTTCGTGAGATGGCAAGGGTATGAGGTCCTAAGTGTAGAGTCTGCTTGGGATTCTCTCTCTCCCTCTTTCTCTGCCCCTCCCCTGCTCTCTCTTTCTCTCTCTCTCTCTCTCTCTCTCTCTCTCTCTCTCAAAATAAAAAGTAAATAAACTGAAAGAAAAAAAAAAGAAAAACTTTTAGTCCTTAACAGTGATAGAACACATAACACTTGGTCTCAGGGGTTGTGAGTTCAAGCCCCACATTGGGCGTAGAGACTGCTTTTTAAAAAGTGATAGAGCATATATAATTGTTAATATGAAATAGTGTTTAGAAGACATATTTTAAGTGGAAAAAACTATGCAATAGTATGTATATGAGCCCAACTGTTTACACATAGAAGGTATTTCAATAGATGTCTGTCAGTGACTATGAGATTATATATTTTTTAACAACTGTTTCTTTTTTAAGAGTTAGAAAGTTAGCAAGAACTCTAAACTGCTTTTAAATTATGTTTTCTTAGTTACTGGATTTAATCTCAGGTTATCTTCCTGTTCCTAATTCATCCACTGCACCCCCCCCCCGCCGAACCTTCTGGCAAGGACCGCAGCCAGTGTGGCCCGTTTCCTGAAATGCACCACGTGCAGAAGACTTGTCCTGGGGCTCATTCACAACAGATCTGCAGCCCCCCCCCCCGAAAGAAACAGGGTGTTTCCTCTTCCTAAAGGGGAAGCAGAAGCCCCCGATGAGCAGAGGGAAGGGTGAGCCCTGTCTAGACCATCTTCCAGGGGGAATTCTGTCCGTCCAGTTCCCCCTGGAAATCCCCGAGGCCTGGAGCCTCCGCTGACTCAGGCCACCCATTCAAGAGCCTCTTAGATCCCCGTCAACCTTCCCTCTCCAGCACCCAGCTCCGTCCCATCCCCCTAAGGGAAGGAGAATCACCCCAGAGGCACTGTGGCTGGGGTGATGTTTCAAAGGAGAATTTGCTCTCAGATAAGGTAATGGGTCCAATTAGAGCCTCCCTGATGGATGGGCCTGTCAGGTCCAGCCTTGGGCCCTGCCTGGAGATAATTGTCTCCTCCCGAGCCTGGGAATGCAACAGCCTGGGTCTTGGCCAGAGAGATTCAAATAACAAAAAGACATGTCAGGAGTATAGGTACACAGGCTCCGCTTTTTGTTTCGAGTAAAAGAATTAACCATGAGCAACTTGTCCCTCAGCGAGCATTTGGCAACACCTGGTGACATTTTTGGCTGTTACAGGTGGAGGGTGTGTGTGCGCGGTCGGCATCCAGTGGGTAGAAGCCTAGGATGCTGCTACCCACCCCAGAATGCACAGGAAAGCTCCTTCCTTGTCAAAGAATCATCCAGCCCCAAATGTCAATAGTGCCTGAGGGTGGGGTCTAAGTTAAGTTTGTGCTTTATAAATGCAAATAGGGGCGCCTGGGTGGCTCAGTCGGTTGAGCGCCCGACTTCGGCTCAGGTCATGATCTCGCGGTCTGTGAGTTCGAGCCCCGCGTCGGGCTCTGTGCTGATGGCTCAGAGCCTGGAGCCTGCTTCGGATTCTGTGTCTCCCTCTCTCTCTGCTCCTCCCCCACTCATGCTCTGTCTCTCTCTGTCTCAAACATAAAATAAACATTAAAAAAAAAAATAAATGCAAATAAAGGGGTTCTGAAGAATCCCCAGACTTGGGGATATCTGAAAAGTTAAGACCCGTTGGGGGGAGGATTTCCCTAAGCAGCATTATTTCCAAGCTGCTGGCCCCTCTCAAAACATGCTATAGCTCTATTTCAAAAGTGTTTTTAAAGCGATTGTCTTCAGGGCACCTGAGTGGCTCAGTCAGTTAAGCTTCCAACTTTGGCTCACGTCATGATCCCACAGTTCATGGGTTCGAGCCCCTCCTCGGGTTCTGTGCTGACAGCTCAGAGCCTGGGGCCTGCTTTGGATTCTGTGTCTCCCTCTCTCTCTGCCCCTCCCCCACTCCCACTCGTGCTCGCGCATGCGCGCACGCTCTCTCTCCCTGTCTCTCAAAAATACACAAACACTGAAAAAATATAAATAAATAAATAAAACGGTTGTCTTCTAAGAACCTAGGAAAGGGTAGAGGACGGAAGAAGAAAGACTTGGATTATAGCCACTAGTTTTGCTCTGATTCTGAGCATTTAGTAATTAAAAGTTCCTTTCGTCAGGAACCCAGCAAATAAACCAAGAGTAAAATCCCCATTTGTCATGTTAACCCTTATACTTGTCCGGAACCTTGGAAATATCTTTGACTATGCCTGAAAAAAAATCCACACCATGCAGAGTGAGCTAGAGATCTAAGAACACTTGAGTTTATTTAACTAGTAGGTGGTGAAATGTTTCTGTGTAGAGAGCAAGATGGAGTCGCTCACGTCAAGCAGGGGCCTGGGTCTAGCAACGACGTGGCAGGTAAGAGTACTGCAGCGACCAGGTTATCTCCGGAGACCAACGTCAGCTGACAACTCCCTCAGAAGTGATAACAAGCAGAAGCAGGGAAGGTCTGCAAGGGCCCAAGACGGACGGAGTCTTTTTACAAAGGGAGGATTTTCACTGCAAACTGTCAGTCTTCAGACACTGACCCCTCTATGTCTGACCACTTCCAAAAGGCAGCTGCCACGGAAGGGCCTCCCCAGTCGATCTCGGAACAGAACTGAGATCCTTCGCTGCCTGAACACAATGAGCAGTAAACGCTGAGAGCTGACCCACACCGGACTGAGGCCTTATCTCAACCGCACGCACACACAGACCGACCTCTCGTTTGGTTTAACTTCCTACCCCTTGTTTGTTGTGTGGCTTGTCTTGTGTTCCGCTGTGTGTGCCTGTAAGAAGCCAAGTTAATCACGTGGCGAAATGTCGTGGAGTTTAGAATCCCAAAACTTTTTTTTTTTAGTGTTTATTTATTTTTGAAAGAAAGAGAGAGAGTGTGAGTGGGGGAGGGGGAGGGAGAGAGGGGAAGAGAGAATCCAAGCCTGCTTCCGGCTGTCAGGGCAAAGCCCAACATGAACTCATGAACCATGAGATTGTGACCTGAACCGAGGTCAGACGCTCAACCCATTGAGCCACCCAGGCGCCCCTCAACACCTGCTTTATAATTACTTTAACCTTGCTTTATGACTGAATATAGCTGACATTGTGGAAAGACACAACTCACGGGCGCGCCTTCATAACACGTTCATGACACTGCGGTTGAGGAGGCATCAATAAAGATTTACGTTAACCGTGTCTACAGAAGCTCTGCCAGACCTTCACTTTGCTTCTCCCTACAATTTCTGGGTAATTACTTGGATACTGTGAGTCTCCGATAGGATGCTATCACACGTCCTCCTCCTTGGACTCCTTCCCCAACATCTGAGTTGATTCACAGAGCATTTACTGAGCCCTTCCGACGTGCCCAGCAGTCTGGTAGCTGTTGTGGACACGTAACATAGTACGCAGGTGCTAGTTTGGAATTAGCGTCTCTAGGATTTTGAGACCAAAGGCTTGAAAAGATAGTGCTACCTCTAATGGAAGAGGACCCTTGGTGAGTGCGTGGGAGCTGGAGCAGGCTGCTAGGTCATGACTCAGGGCGTGAGATGATCAAGGACGGCCCAGCGGAAAACGTCGGTGAAGCTCTTGGAGCCGGAGGGTTGGATCTCAGGTGAGAATGTGAGCTCAAGATCTAAATGTGGAAATCTTCCACGTTAAGATGAGTCCGCCGAGATGGGCAGAAAATAGAACAGAAGCCCAAGGGCTGGACCTTGAGGTGCAATTCATAGCTGAGAGGTAGGAGGAGGAAGAGAATGCAGCCAAAAGGGGATGAGTAAGAGCCATTAGAGAAATAGGGAGAAAACCAGGAGAGCACATCACTGGGGCAGTCGAGACCGGAGAGGTTTTTGTGTTCGTTTTTTAAGGGACAATCAAAAAGTGTCAAAACTTTTTTTTAATCTAAGTATAATTGACACACAATAGTCTCTTAGTTTCAGGTGTACGAAACTGCCAAAGCTTTATAGCATGAACCCTGAAGAAAGGACCCTATGGGTGGAGGTGTCACGGTTTGCCCAAGACTGTCCCAGCTTTCATACTGAAAGTCCCATATCTCAGGAAACTGGTCAGTCCTGGGCAAACAGGACAGTTGGGGTGTGCAAAGCCTTGAGCTACAGTTTAAGTTGGAGCACCGATAAAGAGATCAGCAGCCAGCCATGCTAATCCATACGCTCTAAGAGGCCACATTACAAAAAAAAAAAGTCAGATTCTGCATTTGCCACATCCGCTGACCATGACCCTGGCTCAGACGCCGGCCAAGGTTAATAAACTGAACTAGTTGGATCCAGTCTTTGAAAACCTTTGAACACTTTTTGAGGTTTTTGGCCTGGAAGCATTTCCTATCATAAAATTTAGTTCGCCAAACTCTGACTTGGCTCCAGTTCTGTTTCTCTAAATTGCCTTCACTCAAGCGATTGCTTTTACTGGAAACTCAGCTGTCCAAATAAACTCGATGGCCTTTCAGAAAAGAAAGTAGCCCTAAAAACTGACGCACCCGAGAGAAAGGTGAAAGAAAATGAGCTCACTCCGGCAGAACTAGGAATTCGGTTTTTACGAAATTGCAACAGATTTGGGGAACTACAAGGTGTATCTCTGGCAACTTCCAGGAGCCCGTAGCTCTTCTGAAGACCAGATGTATTATGTATTGTGGGCAATTGTCGCAAAGCTCTGCTGTTTCCTGTGGTGCTTGGAAATCCGGGGGACACTCTGAATGATTTTCATGTTTTTTGTTTTTGTTTTTTTATATGCTTCTGGTTCTGCCCATTTCCTTTCAGCCAGAGGCCAAAAGCTGGCAGCCTGGGGGCCAATTCAGCCTGCGAATGTGTTTTGTTTGGCCCACAGGGTGTTTTATTTTAAATTCTCAATTAGTTGCCAGCATTTAAAAATCAAGAGACTTCACCAAAAA
Source organism: Paguma larvata (assembly GCA_030068075.1). Taxonomy (NCBI): domain Eukaryota; kingdom Metazoa; phylum Chordata; class Mammalia; order Carnivora; family Viverridae; genus Paguma; species Paguma larvata. Next base: position 22,459,146 of record CM057827.1, on the reverse strand, counting down.
AAAAAAAATCAGGATTTCCTGCTTTTCTTGAAAAAATTAGAAGATCTGAAGACATCAGGGCTACGTGTCCACATGGCAATAGTCCGCAGGAGCTGAGCGACAGCTGCCCCCTTGGGCTAGGCATGTGCCCTTGCCTTGGCCTCACCCCCACCTGGCCTGCTGCCTTCCCCTTATTTTACCGACCAGTTCCATCCTCAGGCTCCGCAGAGAAGGAGGCTTCCAAAATACCTCGGTCATTAGTTCTAAACCACTTGCCTTGACGTGTTTCCTGTTCTACATCGCAGCTCGTTCCCAAGCCTTGGATGTTCTGCCGTCATTGACTGACTTCCTGTTTGTGGGTTCGACTCGTCTCCCTGGCCCAACGCCTGGCACCATTCCCCATGTTACCTGTGCTTCCCGCCCACCCCGCCCCTGCCCCTCTTGACCCAGAAGACCCGCCCATGTTCCATGCTGCCGGCAGCCATACACACCAACCCACAGGCACCCCACTTGGTGTGCTGTTTCCTTGTATCTGTCTCTGCTTTTATTCCTCACTTACTGTCTCTCTCGAGTCCTCCCTGGTTGCTTCAACTTTGTCTCCTGCTTCCATCCTTGAAATCGTCCCTTGGACTTGGCACAGAGTCTAGCTTTTCTGGTTCCATCTCTTGGCCTCCTTCTCTTAAGCTTTGCTTGTGACTCTTCCTACTAACAAAATCTTCAACTCAATCTGGTTCCAGCTCTTGAAAGTGTAGTAGTCAGGGTAATGTTAGCTGCTCTGACAAGCAAATCCTAACATTTCAGGGGCTTCACATAATAAAAGTTTACTTCTTACTCCTGTAACAGTCAAACGGGAGTTTTCCTGGCCCAAAGGCAGGACCCAAGTTCCTTCCAGCTGTGACTGCCATCCTTGAGGGTCTCAGAATCCTCCTTATCCAGCTCGTAGGTAGCAAAAAAGGAGAGAGAGATGAAGGAATCACTGTTTCTTAAATGCCTTTCAGCTCAGAAGCAACTGTGTCACTACCACTCACATTCCGTTGGTGAGAGCTAATCACATTACCACATAGATGGAAGAGAAGATAGGACGCTTTGTCTGTGGGTGGGGTGCCATCCCCCAGTGACAGAGTCGTGCTACGAAAGGGTGAGCCTGGGCTGTGGGAGGGTGGGCAGCTGGCTACCTCTGCCCAGCACCCCAGCCAAGCAGAGGCCCAGCTAGCTGCTTCCCTGGCTGAGCTGGTACTTGTCCCATCAGGTGTGGGAAGGGAGTTGCACACTTCTCTCCAGCATCATGGAACTCTCCACAACAACTGACAGAAACCCAAATCAGAGAAGAACGAAGAGCGTTTGGGGCTCCCATGACTGGGAGGTTCAGGGGGTTGAGGTTGCCTGAAGTACGATTGGATCCAGACACAAATATGGATGGATGTCAGGTCTTTCTTTCTCTCTCCATTTCCCTGTCTTGACAAAACCCCCTTTCCCTTCTCCTGCAGATTTTCTCCACATGACAGAGAAGCTGGCCGACCGCTGCCCCTGCATCACATCCTCCCTGTTCCATGTTCGAAAAGGCAAAAGCTCCTTCTCCTCAAGCTCCAAGCTTTAAAAACCACAGAGAAGGCTGGCTGGCCTGGCAGGGGTGACAGGTCTGCCAGGGACATAGGTGAACCATGGGCTCCTCTTCCGCCATATTGGAATGAAAGAGAAACAGCTTCTGTAAGGAAGCCGGTACTGCAGAACAGAGAGAGCAATAAATGCACAAACCTTTGATTGCACAGCCTCTGATTAAACCTCTGTGGTCAGCCCAGAGTCTGGGCCTCGGTGTAGGTCCTGGGAAGCAGCCTCCTGAGACCAGCCCACTCACGATGCACTGTTTCAGTAGAAGACATGGTTTCCATAAGACACAATAGTATCTTCACGGCTTCCTGTGAATTCACCAGAGTTGCAAAGGGCCTGTTGATAAGCTTTTTACAAGACCTGAACACCTGGTAAGTTTGTATATCTACAAAATGAAATATCGTTGGAAAATTCGTGCTTTTCAGGCAGAAACTTACTTCAAATTCTGAAGCACCTCCTTGATTCATCCATCCAACAAATAGTTACTAGGCAACTGCAGCGTGCCCATCTTGGAGTCAGGGGTTGCAGGTGCCATGATGGATACATTCAAGTTCCCTGGCCTCACCAGGCTTAGAGTCTCTAGTACACAAGGAAACACAGTTAAGGCAAAATGTGATATACTGTGGCCAAGTCTGTAAGAGAACACTGTTACACAAACAAACAAATAAAAGTCACCCGAATCCTAAGTACAGATCCAGAGCTTCTCGAGAGCGGAAGAAATTCCTGAGATGCTGAAGAAAGGAAGGTGGGAATCAGGAGGAAATAGCAGTCAGAATATCTTGGAATTCATGATGTGTGGCAAAGCACTTCTGGAATGTAGGTATCCCGGTATGCTGCCTTACCAGGTATGCTGTTGGGACCAGCCACCCTCTGGCTCCTTCCCTGATTGCCACTTAGTTTTTGCTTGGAGATTTTTTTCCCCATGAACACCCATTTCCTTTCAATGTTCATTTATTTATTTTTTTTGAGAGAGAGGGAAAGAGAAAACAAGCAGGGGAAGGGTGGGGGTGGGGTGAAGAGAGAATCCGAAGCAGGCTCTGCTCTCAGTGGGCTCAATCTCATGAACCCTGAGGAGGTGACCTGAGTCAAACTCAAGAGTCTGACAGTCTTAACCAACTGAGCCACCGAGGTGCAGATATCCAATTTTTTATTGTTAACTCAAAGGCAATTGTTCTACATTTTCAGAACCTTATCATACTATTAGTACACAGAGTAAAGAAATCCTATACAGTCTAGCTCTTGATTCTTTTCATGAACTTTTAATTTTGGAATAATTTTAGATTTACAGAAAAGTTGCGAAGATAATACACAGAGTTCCCATATACTCCTCACCCGGTTTCTCTTATTGCACGTTTGTCAAAACTAAGACACAAAACATCGGTACGCTACTATTAACTAAATTCCCTACTTCATTGTGATTTTGCTGGTTTTTCTCCTAATTTCTTTTTCTGTTCCAGGATCCAGTCCAGATAACACACTGCAGTTTGTAGCTCTTGATTTTTAAGGATTATTATCCTTCAGGCATAGGTCAATTCCGTCTCTTTTCCTCCTTGCTGCCAATGCTTTAGACATTTCATGGTTCATTAGCACCTGCTCTAGAATGTGAGCAGGGGAAGGAAACAATTTTGAAATGCAAATTAGCCAAATGTTGTTATTTATTGGTTGGTGGCCGTTAGCTCGGTTGCTAATAAGGCCAAGGTTATTGGTTTCATGTCTGTCAGTGAGTCAGCTGGCTTAGCAATGACAGGGGAAATTTTGACCTGTGGCCATTATTTGCACCCTAAGCCCTGTCCAGCTTCTATTAAATGCAAACTTTTTGCCAGAACGGGGTAATGGTGGGAGTGCCTATACTATTACCTTGCTACTTAAAGTGTGTTTCGTGGACAAGCAGCACAAACATCCCTTGAAGCTTGTTAGAAATGCAAGTTCTCAGGCCCCGCTTGGGTGTAAGGGTCAGAATCTGCTCTTTAACAGATCCCCAGGTGATGACGAAGCAAGACCATTCAACAAATGTTTATTGCGAACCTACCCTATGTAAGGCGCTAGAGTCTCAGAAAAGAAAGCTCATCTCACCATCATAGAGCATACAGTCTGGTTGAGATTCCAGACAAGCAAAATGACAATTACAGTTACACAAGCATTTGCGATGATAGAATATTGCTGGAGAACAAGAGGGCCTAATCTTGAACTGGGGAACCAGAGTATTTTCAGAGTATTATATTTGAGCTGAGACCCGAAGAATAAGAAGGAGTTAGCCTCTTGAAAGAGGGAGGAAATACAGGGGGTGAGGGTGAAGGAAGAACAGGTAGGGGTAGAGGACTCCGAGGCAAAGGAGACCATGGTGTCTCCTGAGAATTGCATAGAGGGTGCCATGGCTACTGCAGCCAATGCCAACCCTCAGAACGTTTGACGGTGATGATCCAGAGATTTTCTTCTCTCCATATTCATCGGCATCGTCAACACATATTGTTGAGCACAAACAATATGGTAGGCACCATGCTAGGTGTTGAGGATATGGGTACTAAATGTCCCAATCCCATCAGATATGGGACTCCAATCCAGATCAGTTAGATACTGTAATTACCCAAACAACTGGAGGTAAGAGGTGCATGACACATCAGAGGCCTCCTGGGTACGGCTCAAGGATCTCCAGACGGAATAGTCCAAGGGAGGCCAGACCTGTGCTCAGATAGGATCAGTAGAGGGTGACCCACACTGAGAGGTTAAAGGAAGGGGTCCCAGCCAAAGCATCCTATAATAAAAGGGTGAGTCCTATCGAGCCAGGAGAGGATGCTAAGGTCAACATCAGGCAGAAGATGGGAGGTACATATATTAGTCTTTTATTGTTGTATAACAAATCACCGCGAACAGAGACTTAAAATGACACCCGTGTACCAGTTGACAGCTCTGTAGATCAGAAGTCCAGCAGGCGCGGTTGGGCTGCTTGGGTTCCCACAAGTCAAGGTATCCGCCAAATGAGCTTTTATTTGGAGGCCCTCTGGAAAGAGCCCACTTCTAAACTCATCCAGGTGTTGGCGAAACCCAGTATCTTACGGCTGTAGAGTATGTATGTATGTACCTGCGGGCTGCCAGCCAGGGTCCGCCCTCAGCTCCCAGATGGCGCCCACATTCTTTCTCAAGTGGCCGCTTACATCTTCAAAGCCAGCAACAGGGCATCACATCTCCCTTGTGCTCTGAATCTTCAGCTTCCTATTCTCTACCAGCCACAGAGAGCTCTCCTCTCCTCAGGGGCCATGAGATTAGGTCAGGCCCACCTGGATAATCTCCCTGTCTTCATTTAAGGTCAACTATGCATATAGCATACCACAACCACAGGAAAGATCTCTCATCCTAGTCAGAGGTCCAGAGGGTTAGGACATCTGTGAGTGTGGACTGGGGGACCATTTCAGAAATTCCGTCTACTACAAGAGCTAGGAATCTAAATGGAGGTTTGGAATCCTAACCAGCAGGGCTTGGTCGGCAGCCAGCATTCCAAAGGAGTCTTGTAGCAAGGGCAGAAACAGAGTCTGCATTTTTTTAAAATTTTTTTAAATGTTTTATTTTATTTTTGAGAGAGAGAGACACACACAGAGTGCAAGCAGGGGAGGGGCAGAGAGAGAGGGAGACACAGAATCGGCAGCAGGCTCCAGGCTCTGAGCTGTCAGCACGGAGCCTGATGTGGGGCTTGAACTCATGAACCGTGAGATCATGACCTGAGCCAAAGTCCGTCGCTTAACCGACTGAGCCACCCAGGCACCCCCTGGAGTCTGCATTCCGATGACCCCTGGGAGGTGTGCCTGTGTGCTGCTGTGATTGCGCACAGTCAAAGGTCTCATACCCACCCATGATTTATCTGATCTCCAGTAGGATTCTGGTGGTCATGGCTACTTCTGGGGTCAGACTCTCCTTCGCCTGTGTCAGATCAGTCTGTGAATCTTCTCACCATCCCCGTAAAGGCACCCTGTGACGTTCCACAACAGTCTCAATCGGGAGCTCCATCCCATTCTGGCCTAGGCACGAAAATCCACTCATTGTGGTATGGTGGAGGCAGCATACCGAGGTTTGAGACACGCACCCCAGAGTCCCCCCGACAGCCCTAAACACCTCTCTCTCCTTCAGGGTCCTTCGTGATTCTTGGTTCTCTCGCCCTCTCTTCTCTCCAACTTCCCTTCTCACACTGGTTCACTTCTTCTTGCCTCTCAGAAGCCAACCTGTTTCTCCTTTATCATATGCACAGAATTTCCATTGTCCCCAGCTCCAGACTTTCTTGGCACAGCTGATGGTTTGGCTAAAGTGTTTGGTGTCAGTACGCGTAAGGATCTGGTGGATTCAGTCCTCAAGTCAAGACCGCCCTCTTCCCAAGTCTCTGTGTCCCTGTGGGAGCGAGGGTGAAGGTGGTTTCCTGCTTCCAGTTTCATGTGCTGTGGATGGGAGTGCCGGGGTAATAGGGGCGCAGGGTTGGAGCACCTCCCAAGCAGGTCACAGGGAAACGAAGACCAGCAAGGGTGATTGTGAGAGTGGAACAGAGCCGAAGGAGGCAAGCAGTTTGTACTAGTAGAGGGAGCAGGGAGTAAGAGAGCAAAGCCTGTTTTAGGAAGTGAGGAAAGAGCACAGAATTGGATCTTCAAAGAAGATTAAAGTCAAGTCAGTGGAGAAGAGGAAACAACCTTTTATGCGAGGCCCTGTTGACAGGAAAGACAGAGAGAAGGACTGAATCTTGTCCATTTCTAGACCTCTCTGCCTAGAGTGAAGGGCTGTCACGGAACCTGCTGGGCGTTAAGGCCGACTGGCGGAAGGCAGAGAACACAAGGCTGCTACTACACTTCACTTCTACAGGCGGTGAGGAGTCATTGAGGTTTTTGGTGTGGCATGTCAATTTGGGCTCAAGGTCACTTCTATTGACTTAGCTGGCATGTTTGCAAGTGTACCTTCAGATTACACGCACCTGCCTTTACACACACGCACGCACGCGCGCGCACACACGCACACTTCCAATTCACAAAAGAGCAACTCTTCGATAACGTAAGAACCTGCACCGACCTTGTTTTTTCCGCTTGGCTTAGTGATTCCTTCGTTCACAGCAGAGCTGCCGCCGACAGGCAACGTGTTGGATCTGATTAAACTGGCTCTCAGTATCCAGTTCCACTTCTCACTGGTCTCCTTGAAAGTCAGGGAGCTCTAGGGGCGCACTGGTGGCTCAGTCGGTTAAGAGTCTGACTTCAGCTCAAGTCCGTGATCTTGCAGCTCGAGAGTCGGAGCCCTGCGTCAGACTCTGCACTGACAGTGTGGAGCCTGCTTGGGGTTCTCTCTCTCTCTCTCTCTCTCTCTTGTTCTATCTCTGCTCCTCCCCACTCACTTTTTCTCTTTCTCTCAAAATAAATAAATAAACATAAAAAAAAGCTAGAGAGCTATAAACTATGTTCTTATACTCCTTTCTGCTAGGGTTCTGAATGATATAAATTAAGTTCCATTAATTAGGTGTACTCATGAGAGATTTAAAAGGCAGAAGAGAGCCTGGGGTCACCTTCCTGATGCTTTGGCTATGTTCTGCTGACACGCAATGTCGAGGCCATGTGGACATCTACAGCGGCATTCCAGTGTTCGATTTCCACATCCCCAAGTGCCAAGTGGAGCTCGCGGCAGAGGAGGAGCACGAGGCGGGTGATCCCTGGATTGCAGCCATGGTGGTGAATTCTGAAACCAAGCTGTCTTATTAGTAGCCTCCTGGTTCCGGAGGAGTTGCAGCTCCCCTGGCAGGCCAGTTCTGTGGTGTTCTTGTATTCATTTCAAGAGGGCGCTCAGTCCTCCGATCCTTCTCATACTCATAAAACTATTAATATATTTCTTGCTTAAAATACCTAGAGTGGCTTCTGTTTCCTGCTCCAAAACTTAACTTCCCCAGCAAGAGGATATAAAAGCATCGTTTTTCACTAAATAGACTCTCAAAATATATCTTTTTTTTTTTATGAGAGAGGGCACAAGTGAACGAAAGGCAGAAAGAGAGAGAGAGAGAAGAGAGGAGAGAGAGAGAGAGAAGTGGGGCTTGCACTCACCCGATGTGGGACTTGACCTCACAAACCATGAGGTCATGACCTGAGCCGAAGTCAGATGCTTAACGACTGAGCCACCAGGCGCCCCTCTCAAAAAGTATTCTTATAGTTGACATCCAAACTGTGATGAATTGAGGAGTATGGAGCCATACACCCTGTAACATACAAACTTTTCTAGGATAGAGCTCCCACAGTGTGATATATATACTCCTAATGATGTATATGCCTTCCTCTATGGGAGGATTTTGAATCGTACACGGGTGAACATTTACACAATTTTAATAGATATATATTTGTTTTAATGTGTATTAGAAGAAATTTTACAGGTGGCCTATGGGACCCGATTTCGTGAATCGGTGACTTCATGAATGGCGTAACCTAAATTGTCCGTACACAATTATTCATAAACATTATTGCTATGGCCAGGCTGGAACGGTAGCGAGTTCGCCAGCACAACGTATCAATTGACTTTATGAAAAATATTAAGTAAATAACAGAGAGCGGCACACAGATTTGGCAAAAACCTCGAGGACGCTGTTCACATGACTGAGGCTTGGGGAACTCTAGCCTAGTGACTCGTTCTGATGCGTCCCCTCACTGTAAAAATAGAGGCGGGGGGGCAACTTGAGATCAAAAATCCTGTTCTCCAACCTATAGCCGGCCCCGCTCCCAAACACCACCTCTCCTTTTGACTCCAGATATTACTGAAAGTCTAAACTGCTCCGCCGTGTCGCAGAGAGAACACCCAGAGCTGCAGGGAGGTTATCACACATCAAGGCTGAATCAGCCCATCGGCGGTACCGAAGGGTGCGGTGGGGAGGAGAAACTGCCAAATGAGCCTGGGTCTAGGAACAGCATGTATTCAGCACAGAGCCATAAGTTCAGAAATACCAGACTTGGGCGTGTTTGTTGTGGAGACTTACTACAGTGAAAGGGAGGGTAAGTACCCATGATTTACTCTCCTCAAAGGGAAAGCTGGCAAAGTCCTCTCCCAAGGGTTCCTGTCAAAAGCCACAAGCCCCAGACACACTGACAAAATAAGAGGACGGCTAGGAGCCACCCTACCTCGTTGTCCTTATTCTCATCCCTCAGACCTCAGAAGAGATACCGCAGATACACGACTCTAAATGTAATAAGTACAAATTGCAACGACTCCAAAGCTATACCTTGATAATACTTAACTGCAACAGCAGGGAGATAAGACAAGAAACTGGACAAGAGGACATTTAGAAAAAACAGTCTAAGAGGTTAGTGATTTCCAAATGCCTGTCTACAGACCAGTGTCCATCTGCCTGCAGCATAATCACCTATATCGCGAATGGGTGTGTGTTTTTAAATGGCTTCCAGCTTTATGAGATATAATTGACATATAACGTTGTGTAAGTTTAAGGTGTACGTTGTGTTGATTTGATATGCTTATATATTGCAAAATAATTACCACCACGGGATGGGTGTGTGTTTTACTCTGTCGCCGCCCAGGGCGCGTTCTGGTTCAGGCCAGAAATGGACTCTCGGAACTGGTGTTTTTAACAAGGTGCCTGATGGTTCTAATGCTCAGTCTATTTTGCAAACTACTTTTTGAGCCCTCGTGTCTCAAGTCTCGTTGCTTCCTTCCTCTTCCTTCTACTGGCCCGGTCTGGCTCCCTCCTTCCATGTTGGGCGACCCTCATAACAGCTTGCTAACTCATCTCCTACCTCTCTCTTTCTTTCAACACTTCAGAGCTGAACCAATGATTGTAAAGAACAGGAAAATCACACAGGAGAGAGAAACAGGACTTAGAGTTTAAAAAGAGCTTTTCCTCTTGAGAAAAGTCATGTAACTTCTCAAAACTGCAGTTTTCCTCTTTTTCAAACATAGGGCCACATCGTTTCTGCTTAGAAGCATCCGGTGGCTACTAGAGCATCCAGCGGTGGTCCGGCTGGCAGCTCTTCCTTTGGGAACGATCTCCCTTTCCCTGTTCTGCAAAATTCTGGAGGACAATCAATCCCAGACCCTCCGAGGTAGACACGTGCCCCAAGCAAAGCCAATCAGACTCTCCTGGAAATTTGAATTTTCAGTGGGGATTCAGGAAGAGGAGGTTTGAAATGGAGTCATGAGTTCATACTCTGGAGCTCTCCTCTCGTCTGATCAGTTCTTCCTTCGATTCCGTGAACTCTCGATATCCTTCCAACGGATTGCCCCCTTTTTCTTTTCAGTCAACTCAGAGCTGATTCCTGCCTGTTGACATGGAAGAGCCCTCATTAATACAGCTCCTCATCGTCTACGGAACACACTGTGCAAACTTCTCATCCCATGCTATAGGATTCCCCACATTGTGTTTATATCTCCCTAGAGGGTCCTTCCCTAACTAAACTTAAGCCTCTTTGTGACAATCCCTCAGAGCTAGGTATTCCACTGTTTACATTTTATGGGCAAGGAGGGTGTTCGATTCATCTCTGTACCATGCTAGATGGCTGGATGTATTTTGATCTGATTTAATAGAGAACCAGTCTTGACATTTAAAAATAACAAAAGGCATTCTGTGGCTCAGAGCAGAAATGGTTCCTGGAGATTAAGATTATAGAGAATCTGGGGATATTTTTTTTTTAAGTTTATTTATTTATTTTGAGAGAGACAGAGAAAATCCGAGGGGGGAGGAGCAGAGAGAGAGAGGAAGACAAAGAATCCCGAGCAGGCTCCACGCTGCCAGTGCAGAACAGGTGTGGAGCTCGAACCCATGAAACGGCGAGATCGTGACCTGAGCCTAAACCAAGAGTCAGGCACTCAACCGACTGAGCCACCCCAGGTGCCCCCTGGGGATATATTTAAAGCATATTCTAAAGATATATTCTAGTCCTTTGGCTAGAAATTAGATTTGGAAGTTTAAGATAGAGGACCCAAATGTATTAGCTCACTGGTGGTTAATGAGGCCAGATGCGTTTGGGTTTATATAACCCTCTGGGTTATGCGTTTTGATGTTCAGAAAGGTTCTCAGTACCCTCAGGACATTCTGATGACCCAGGAAATCTTACTCACAAGTAGTAAGTTCCAAGAACTGAAATCAAGCAAACTATAATTTTTTTTTTTAACAAAAAGAAAGGAGTGCAAATTCTTAGCTGATCACAAATAAAATTAAGAAACAAGGTCTATTTTAAACTGATCTAGGGGCAAGACTATTAACAAATGCTCTTTCCTTTCTCTATTTTGCTCCTTCTGCTAAATTAGCTTCAGTCACCGATTAGCCGTTGCTTCGTGGGTCCACGTTCACCAGAGGTTTATTCCCTGATAGCAGAGAGAGGTAACGATTCAGGCTATTTCTCCTTCCAGATTGATGCAATGAACAAGATAGCTTTGGAGTCCAATAGACTTGGGTTTAATAACTTGCTCTGGCTCTTGTTCATAGTTTTACTTGGAGTAAGTAATTTTCCTTCTCTAGGTCTCTGTTTCTTTTATCTGTGCAATGGGGACAGTCATGCTGGGCCCCTTCTCCAAGATTCTGATTCTGTTGGTCCATGGTGGCAGTGGCCGTGGACCCTTGGAATTTTGTTATGAGGATCAGAGTAATGAAAAGCCCTAGAACAGTGCCTGGCGCCAAGTCAGTGCTCAATAAATGCTCCTTTCCCTTCTCCTTCGATACCCTCTTCCCTGATACCTTCTGCTCGTTTCCACTCCAGACCTCAGATCACATTATACACAGGTAATATGTACATAAAACCACATGATTTTAATGTATACACATATTCTGTGTACATAGTCACTCATTTGTTCAACAAGTAGTTATTGGGAGTCCATTTGTGCCAGGCGCCGTGGTAAACCAGTTAGACAAGCTCGCTGTTCTCATGTACTCTCTAGGAGGGGAGTATTCCAGGTGTCGGGATAGGGAGGCATGGGAGCGGAGAAGGAAGGCCACATGGAGCACGCAGGGACGGCTTCTCTGGAAAGAGGGGCTTGGAGGCACAGAGGATGGGGAGGAGCCAGCCACAAACCAGCCTGGGACCGAGCACCCCCTTGACAGAAGGCACAGCAAGTGCAAAGCCTCAGGGACGGGGGAAGGGGCGGGAAGTAGCTCCATGCTTCTGTGAAACAGAAGGGGTCTAGTGCCAGGAGGGATGAGAGCGAGGGGGAATGGCCGGGCCCTGTTGGCCACGGTGCGGGGCTGGAATTTAAATGTGACCCACTGAAGTGGGGAAGGAATGGGATCTGACTGAGGTTTGAAAAGCATCTCTCTGGCTGCGTGTCTCAGAGTGGATTGCAAGGCGCCAGCATGGAAGCAAGTCCATTATGACTACACACACAGACCAGCATGTGAACTCCCAGAATTCCATAGACTCCCGGAATTAGAAAGGAGTGCAGAACAGCTCTGGCCCAGAGGCATGGGAATTCCCAGAGGTAGGGGTGGGGGTGGGGGTGGTCACCAGCCTGGGGAACACCTCCCAACCCCCCCCCCCACCTGCACATGGAAGTCACCCCGGGGGCACAGTTAAAATTCCAAGGAGCCACACAGCCACTCCCACGGGCCCAGAGAATCAGAATCTCATAGATGGGGGGCCAGCCCAAGGGATTTTTCTTTACAAAACTCCCCGGGGCATTTTACAGGCACCCAGAATTAAGGATCACCGTGTCTGGGCGAACTCTCCAGGGCCCAAGACAGCGTTCCAGGGTCAGACATCCCGTTACTACCACGTCCTTTTCCAGCGAAGCTTCCCTGCACACCCACAGAAACTCTCTTTCTCCTACTAAAGTTACCCCTCCCCCGCCCCCACGGCCACACCCACCATCACCCAAAGCAAAGGGAGCCTGATGCCGCAGGAACTCAGGAGAGGAAAAGGGTTGTCAGGCTTCTGGGCATGCCCCCAATCCCCTTCAGGGCCCCACCTTACAGGCCCTTGCACCCAGGCGCACTGTGTGTGCTGTCAGAGCCCAGCCTCTGTCTGACGAGTCCCCAGAAGGTGCACCGATGACTGTCCTCCCCACCCCGGTCCACATGCATCACCAGAGAAGCCGAGCACTGGCAGGGCTTTTTCCAGAAGGACTTTAATTCTAACTTAACCGCAGGTTGGCAGGGGGTGGGGGAGGGAGCCAGACACTAAATTTAGTCAGTCTTGTATTTCTGGAGCATTCTTAGGAGCTCGAGGGGGGAGGGAACTTGATCACCTACATTCTGGCAGGCCCCGTGCTCTATAAGCTACAGTCCTCACAAAAGCTCCATGACACAGGTGTGGTCATTCTCTTTTAGGGATTAGGTAGCTGAGGTTCAAAGAGGTAAGGTAACGTGACCAGGGTCACACAGCTGGCCAGCGATGAGGGCCCGATGAAAACCGAGTCAGTCTTGCACCAATGCTGAGGCTCCGTCCACCACTGTACCGTGCTCCCTCTTGCTATCCTTCTCTAGAATCTTCCCTCAGTGGAGGGGTAACCAGCATCACCCCTTTCCCCCACGTCACCCCATTTGAATCTAGGAACCAGCTTGCCACTTCCTGCTACTCCCCCTGGTCCAGCATTCTGTGCTCCCTACCAGTGCCCAGCCCCTCGCTCCCCTCTGTCCTCCCCCTCCTCCCGGTTTCCTACAAACTCGGCCCAGAGCACACAACAACCCTACAGCAGCAAGAAAGAACAAAGTATGGAGGCCAAGAGGTTGTCCTTGTTTTGACGGAGGGGCAGAGAGAAGGAGCTGTATTTACTGTTGTGTCTTGACACATTGCTGGTTGCTTTGCCTGGGTTGCTGTGATTTTACATACTTAACAGTGAGAAATTTCCCATCTACTTAAGGCCTACAGTGGTCTCTCATTTTAGGCCTTGCCCCCAGAATTAGCGCTTACATAGGAAATCAACTTAATCCTCTCATGTTCTCTTGTTGTTGCTTACGGACATGTTATGACTAACCGCCACACCCCCCGTCACACACACCCCTTGTTTAACCAAAGGGTTACTTTTTTTTAAAGTTTATTTATTTTATTTTGAGAGAGACAGAGACAGTGCAAGTGGGAGAGGGGCAGAGTGAGAGGGAAGACAGAATCCCAAACTGGCTCCATGCTGCCAGCACAGAGCCCAATGCGGGGCTCGAGCCCACGGACCACGAGATCATGACCTGAGCCGAAACCAAGAGTAGGACGCTTAACCACCTGAGCCACCCAGGCGCCCCAGGGTTATGTCGTGTACATCATTCGTGCTCCTTTACACGGGAGTTGCTAATAGTTCTTGCTGACTACGTGATTGGCCGACCCTGTCCTATGCAGGTACTACTCAATTTATACCTGAAAGGTGACACCGCATCGACTCTTAGACTTCACAAGAGCAGAGGCTAGAGAAAGAAGCCATTCTTCACAGCGTTGGCTTTCAAGGCAGAATTCAGTCCCCGGAGGAAGCCATTCCTATAACCACATTCCTCTTCCACTCGAAGGAAGCCCGGGGCTCCTGGCAGGCCTCCCCCACCTCCGCCTCCCCCAGGAACTCTGGAGCTAATGTCTTTATCTCTGGGGCTCTGCCAGGCCCTCTGTGGATCTTATCTTAGCTCATTCAATTCACAGCACACCTAGGCTACGTGATTCTCATTTCAGAGCTAAGGACCCTCAAGATCAGAAAGGGTAAGAAGTAACTTGTTCCAAGGTATATACAGTTAGTAAAGAACAGAAATGGGATTAGAACCCAGGTGTGCTGGGCCACAAAGCATCAGAGCATCGGATACTCACTTCTGTGCTTTGGCTCCACCAGATTCAAGGCTCCTCAAGGTGGGGACCAAGTTTGGATTTGCCATGGGCCTCCGCGTAGGGCAGAGGCATAGTGAGTATTTGCTCAGTAAATTGTCAGAGGAAGTTTACCCTGATTACCTATTGTGTGAGAACCAGTATTGGGGAAAGAGGAAGTGTTTGTGCAGTGATAAGGTCTGTGCGCCTGATGGTGGCCCCATGCCCTGGGCCAGGGTCAAGAAGTGGGAGGGTGGGCAGCAGAATGGGGCAGGGCGAAAGGCTCTTCCCTGACAGGGGCCGAGGGAGGAATTCGGGGTGGCCAAGAGAACTGGGATTCAGGGGAGGACGGGAGGGATGGTTTGGGGCTTGGCTGGTTGTTGACTTCCCTGGCATCCAGACCTACAAGTTTCCCCCACCTGAAGAAGCTACAGAAACAAGGAAGGAAGGGGAAGGCAGGCTCTCAGCAGGTATAAGGGCCACCTGGAGGTCGTAGGAGAAACCAGGCAGTGGCTGCATGAGAGGTGAGGGAGGACATTGGGTTTGGGACACCTTGGGGGCAGGTGTGGGATTTAAAGGAACTTCTGGGAAGATGGAGGAGAAAGATGACCGGATTCAATACCTCTGAGAAGGGGACATTTTCTTGCAGGGCCCCATACCAAGAAGGCAAAGCATGGAAGCATGGCTCCGAGGGACCAGAAATATGGGATTTGGTGTAGGGAAACTGTAGGGGAGGTTTAGGAAGCTGGTTCGGAGAGAGAGCTGGGCCTGATGAGGGCACAGGGAGTGCCCTTCAGGGTGGGGTGGGGTGGGGTGGAAGCTCAGGGAAGCAGTGGGAGCGGGGACCCAAGCCGATCCTTCGTATCCCCACCTCACTCTTCACTGACTGTGGGACTTTGGGGAAATTTCTTAACCTGTCTGACCCTCAGTTTCCTTAGCCATAAAATGGGAGAGAATAATCCCAGCTGCCTTATACGTACCATCGCTGTGCAGGTGAAATGAGATAAGGTGTGTACACCGAGCTTAGCATGGTGCCTGGAAAGGAGAAAGGCTCAATAAATATTAGCAGCAATTGATGATGGTAGAAAGATTAGGGTTTGTTCCTGGGAAGGAGGAAGCTAGGAATATTGCGGGGGAAAAAAAACAAAAAAGCCACCGCCAGCCTGTTCTGTTTCATGACAACTTAAATTTCCTGAGTGCAGAGTATGTGCCAGACTCCTCTCTATGTTTCAGATGTTTTATTTCATTTAATCTTCCCCCCCGACCTTATGAGGAGGCATCACACTTATGCTCATTTACACAAGGAAGCGGAAATATAGAGGGTTTGCTACTCAGCCTGAGGTCACACGGTGGGCAGTGGAGCTCAGACATTCTGACGCCGGGTCCACACGTGTGCACCCTGCCTGGCATCAGCTTGAATAAATGTAAGACATCCAGAGATGCAGCTGAGAATGGGTCACAGAGTTCACAGCATAGCGTGGGGCTTCTCCAACCTCTGGGGCGTACGATTCTCCTGGGAAATGATCTGAAATGCACATTCCAGGACCCCATGCCCAGAAAGCCTGCCTCTGGCAGCAGGGACAGTAATAGGGGCTAGGACAGAGAGGTCAGAAACGTGTATTTTTTTAATCAGCTCCTTAGGCGATTCTGATGCCACTTGGAGGGCTAGAGGTAGGAAGGGAACACGTGAACAGTGCAGGAATAACTAGAAGGCCCAGCAGGGATAGTATCTGAGTAGCATGAAGAGGCGAGGTTGTCTGGATAACGTGGGATTTGACCTCGGCATTTTTTTAAATAGAGGTATAATTGACATATAACGTATTAGTTTCAAATGCACAGCATAATGATTCAGTATTTGTGTATATTTCATAATGATGACCGGGGCTTTCAGAACGGGTAGGATTTTGTACACTCCTCCACCCTTCTCCGTTTGGAGGCTATATTGGGTCAAATTGTATCCCCCAAATGACATATTGTAGTCCTAAGCCCTGGAACCTGTGAATGTGACCTTATTTGGAAAAAGGATCTTTGCAGATATAATTAAGTTAAGGATCCTGATGTGAGATCTTGCTGGATTATCCGGGTAGATCCCAAATCCAATGATGAGTGTCCTTTTACGAGACAGACAGAGGAGAGACACAACGAGAAGTCCACGTGAAGACAGAGGCAGAGAGGGGAGTTATGCAGCCACGAGCAAAGGAATGCATGGAGCCACCAGAAACCGGAAGAGGCGAGGAAGGATTCTCCTCTAGGGTCTTCAGATGGAGAATGTCCCTGCCGATACCTTGATTTCAGACTTGCGGGTTCCAGACTGTGATACAATACATTTCTGTTGTTTAGCCATCCAGTTCATGGTGATTTGTTATAGCAGCTCTAAGAAACTAACACATACTTTAATATCCAGCTCTAAGAAACTAACACACACTTTCATCCTACTCACACCAATCACCCTGGGGAAATCTTTGTGATAAGACACTGAGCAAGTCCCAGCCTGCAGACAGCTCAGCTGTGCTTGCCGGATCCCCTAGCCAGGACACCAGGCCCTAATGGAGGGTGATGGAGCACAGCTGTTAGTAACATAGTAGCATCACCTTTGCAGGCTTGTGACTTCTCCATTTCTCCTTGAATGAGACTTGTGAGAAGTTCAAAAAAAAAAAAAAAAAAAGGCTCAGTCTCTGGCTTCACGTTTTACAAAGGAGGAAGTCACACCTAGAAAGCGTAATATCCAGCCCAAGGTCACCCAGTGAGTGGTGGCAGGGCAGAGCCAGGACCCCTATCCAGAGCACGCCTCTTCCAGGGGAGGTTCAGTCCGTGGTTCTCAATGCGGGCTTGCCATGAAGCCCTGGTTATTATAATGCTGTAATGTCGTTGCTTTCGTTTCACTCCGAAAGAGTCAATTATTTGCAACGATTTTGCTTCGTGGTCAGTCTTCTTGCCCCTGACCGACATGTGGGCGATGGTGTTTGACCTCCGGCTTGGAGAGCCAAGGATGGTTCCCTTCCCCATAGCTGGGTCTTCTGCTTTAGGGATGCGAGTCGAGCTATCTTTGGAAGCTGCCATCTGAAATGCGGAAGCTGGCCATCTGTAGAACTGAGAACACTGGCTGTGGTCTGTGAAACACCAAATCTTGGAGAAGTACCTCTTTAGAAAGGTTATTAATACTTCCTTGTCCACGTGCCACAATGATTTTCTGCAAGGGAGAAGAAAAAGACTCCCTCATGTGCCTGCAGAGAGCTTCCTCCTCATCCGAAGCCCTTGTTCCTCATTCTTCCCTCTCTGTAACACTTGAGCGGGTGGCACGTGGCCAGCCCAGGAATGAACCTTGTCCCGAAGGTGGTGTTCCAGGTACTCCACTTACCAAAGAACTAATTTCGTGTCATGTGCTAGGAGAAAGGGCAGCAATGCTTCAGCAGGAGAAATCAAGAAGTATTTATTGAGAGCACACAAATTGAAAGGCATTGGAAGGTTAGGTGTTGAAAATAGGAACGGGGTCGGGAAGCGTTAGGGTGGAGCATTAGTTTTCAACCCTGACTGTATGTTGGATTCCCGGAGACATTTTTAAAAATCCCAAAGCCCATCTGCACCCTTACCATTTACATCAGAATGTCTGTGGAGGGGGGTCTGGTATTAGCATGTCTTACATACCCCGCCCCACCCCCCCACCCCCACCATGATTCCAGTGGGCAGACAAGTTAGGGAACTACTAAAATTTGCTATTCCTAGGGATTATACCCAGGTATTCTGTTTTCAGTGGTCTGGAGTGGGTCCTACGTGGGTCCTAGGCATTGGCAGTTTTTAAAAAGCTGCCCAGGTGATTCCAGCGTCCAGAGGCCATTCCAGTTAAGTAATAAAGGTGAAGTCATCTGGGCATTATCAAGGCTCCTGCAGCTGGTGCTCTTGTCCCATCCGTACGGGCCCGTGTCTCCAACAAGATGGAGCTTTTGTTGAAGGAGAACACTTCATGGCTGATTTCAGAGACAGCTGGCGATGGCGGACACCAGATGTTGACTGATGGTGGACACCAGGTGTTGACTGCTCGGTGGCCTATCAAAGAAAATACATTGGCGAGAAAACCCGAAAATTTCTCAGAATCAAGAGTGCAGGCCGAAAACAGTAGTTCTATGCTCTAGGTCACCCAGCTTTAAGGCCTCAGAGGACTTTTGAAGGGATCCCAAGCTCTCTGAGGATCTGCAGGGCACAGGCTTCAGGCATGGCCGTGTCCGGATGCAGAGTGTAGCTAATTTTGGGGGGCAGGGGCATTTGGCTCTCTGTTAATCCTCCTTTGGAGGGTCTCAACTCTGGGGCTGCTTCGCTGAGTAATTTTCCCTTCTTTCTTTCTCCATACTGTTTTTCTTCTTTGTAGCATATGTGGCTATAGACATAAGGTAAACAGGGGGGCCCCCACATTCTCCATCTTACCTCTTCGACCCTACGAAGAGAGTCCCACCTTCACAGCTATTCTTTTATGTCCCTTGGTTCTTCCATTCCAGTGGACTTCTCTTCATCTCATTCCTGCCCTGAGATTCTTCCTTCCAGGCCTCCAGGACTTCATCCCTCTGCACTGGTCTCTAGGGCTGGTGCTCTCCATAAACAAACAGTGCTTACGGGCTAGAGGAGACGCCTCCTGTCTTCAACTCCCAAAATTGGCCTTCTCAACTTTGCTTTGCTCTCAAAGCATGTGGGTAGTGGTGATGGTTCATGTGTTGGCTCCTAAACTTCCTGAAACTTGTCCTTTCTAGACACATTCTTATCCTTCACTTGCATCATCTCTAAAATTCTTCCTAATCATTTTTTGGGTGAAATCTAGACTTCTTCGTGCTCTCAGCTCACACATATTATTAGAACGTCGATCCTGGTAATCAGGATTTACAGGCTGTGACATAACAAGCGGGTCAAGTTTATCTTGCTTGACATGTTCTGTAGACAACATTGAGAAAGGGCATTAATTTTCATAGAGAGTTGGTGAGAGATTCTTGTTTCCTACCTAGGAAGATAAAAATGTAGCACCACGGGAGTCCGGAGAGGAAGATAAATTTTGTTTTTTCAAACAAGTGAATTGAGAGGGAGTGCCAGTAGAGGCTACCAGTTTCATACCAACTATTGACATCTTTGTGGATATTCTAGAAGACTTAAATTCACCTAAACTCTACAAAAGTTGTGTTATGAACATACGTGAGGATAGAAAAAGAATCTAAAACTTCTCAGTGGAGCGGGAACTAAATAGTAAGCGCCATGTTTAATCAAATGTAATGACAACTATGTCTAAAAACTGGTCTCAACGCTAACACCGACTCATCGTATGGCTCGAGGCAAGTCACTTAACATCTTTGGACCTCAACTTCTCCATATGAAAAGTGGCAATTAAAATACTATATAAAGAACTAGTGTTTATTGAGCAACTACTCTATGTTGATGTGCTAAGTGCTTTGTTTTATGTCGTATTCTTTCAGTCATTCATTCAGCAATTATTTGTTGAGCATCCAGCAGGTACAGTATGTACAGGGATATTGTACCTGGCCTAGGGATATATCAGGCACAAAAAACAAAGACCTTGCTTTCTTAGAGCTAAAATGCAAGGCGGGCTGGGTGAGATTAATTAGAAAAGAAATATCAAGATACTCTTGATTATTTATGAGTACTATAAAGATAATAAAACTAGATCATGTGATAGACAGGAACCTGGGGACAGGGTTACTTATGCAGGGTCGGCTTTCTGGAAGCAGACGCTGGAGTTGGGACCTGAATGATGAAGAGCTGCCTGCAGAGTCCAGAGTCCACGGGGACAAGATCTGGGAGAGAACACTCCAGGCAGACAGTAAGTGCAAAGGCCTCGATGCACGTAGGAGTTTAAACTGTCTGAAAGGCCATGTGACTACAGATAGGACAGGGAATGGGTGGGTGGTGGGAGGGATTGAACACTGGGTAAAATGATATTAGAGAGGTAGGCAGGAGCCAGACCACAGTGGCCTTTGGGGGTGTGATAAGGTATATGGGCTTTGTTCTGACTGATCTGATTTATTTATTTATTTATTTATTTAATCATTCAAGGTGTATTAAGGAGCATAGTGGGGCAAGGATGGAAGAAGAGACAACAGCAGGGAGGCCATTTTCTTACCTGGGCTTGAGAGAAGCAAACTCTTGCTATAAAGGATCACACAGTAATCCTTTTAGATTTTGTGAGCTACAAAATCTCTCTGTCATAATCAACTCTTCTCTCTCTCTCCTGCCCTTCCTCCTTCTTTTTAAACAACACCCTAGGGGCGCCTGGGTGGCTCAGTTGGTTGAGCGTCCGACTTCGGCTCAGGTCATGATCCCACCGTCTGTGAGTTCGAGCTCCGCGTCAGGCTCTGTGCTGACAGCTCAGAGCCTGGAGCCTGTTTCGGATTCTGTGTCTCCCTCTCTCTCTGCCCCTCCCCCACTCATGCTCTGTGTCTCTCTGTCTCAAAAATAAATAAACATTAAAAAAAAAATTAAAAAAAAAAACAAAACAACACCCTAAAAATGTCAAACCCTTCTTCGCTCTTGGGCGCTACAAGAACAGGAGTTCGCATGCTGGATTTGGACTGTCTAGCTGGGCGGTAGTTTGCAAACCCCTGGTTAGAGAGAAGTAGAAACTGCCTGGCATATATTTAGGACACAGAATGGGTAGGCCATGCCAATGAACTGGCTCTGTGCGGGGAGGGAGTAAGAGAAAGAGGAAACGAGGATGGCCTCAGTGAAGAAGTAGAAGGTGGTGCCATTTACTGAGATGGGGAAGAACCAGATTTGGGAGTGGGGGGAGAGGGGAAATGAAGAGTTAAGTGTGAGTTGCCTATTAGTCATCCAATTTGGAGATGTCAAGTAGGGAGCCTGATATAGACGCTGGAGGTTAGAGGTCAGGGCTGGAAGTCTACATTTGGGAATTGGGGAGTTATCAGACTGTGGATGCTTTTAAAGTCATGGGACTGGATGAGATCACCCCCAAGTGCAGCACAAAAGTTCCAGGAACAGGTCTTGGGAGACTTTAAAACTTAGAGGACCCATAGAAGTCCTTGGAATCATTCTCTGGGTCAAAGACATGTGACAAATTATTGCCAAATTGCTTTCCAAAAGGGTCTTTGGTATCGTCACGGAACCCATCTTGGTTTAGCTGTTTAAATACACACTATAAGTGGGACCGTCCACACTAATGGGCAGAGACACCAGAGTTAGGATTTCTCAACTCCTTCCGCGTTGGAGGGGAGAGCCTCAAGCCGCACTGGAGGATTAGGCTGGTTAGAGGAGGCATCGAGAAGGCACAAGGCAGAGCACTTGCAAGGACTTCCAACCACAGAAACACCCAGCAAGTTTATTACAAATGCAGATTTAAAAAAAATTTTTTTTAATGTTTACTTATTTTGAGAGAGAGGAAGCATGAGCTGGGGAAGGGCAGAGACAGACAGAGAGAGAGAGAGAGAGAGAGAGAGGGAGAGAGAGAGAATCCAAAGCAGGCTCCAGGCTCTGAGCTGTCAACACAGAGCCCGATGCAGGGCTCGAACTCACAAACTATGAGATCATGACCTGAGCCGAAGTCGGATGCTCAACCGACTGAGCCACCCAGGTGCCCCTAAATGCAGATTTTTAATAAGAGCTTCTGATTCACTGCCCGGGGTGAGGTGTGTTTTAAACACACTCCCTTTCATATAAACGAAAGGTTGAAAAACCTGTGGTTTAGGGGTAATTTGGGTAGAGGGTGTCTGGGTGATATCTCCAGAGGCCCCGGGGGCTTCAGGAATCTTGGGAACCTGGGTCTGGCAGGGGAAGTGTCAGGATATGGGATGGCAGAGACTCTTAGGCTAGGAAGAAACATTTTTTCTGGTTGTGGGACACTTTTCATTTGCTCTCCAATTCATAATGAGGTCTTTCCCTGCAACAAATGGAAAACGGTACCTTCTTTAACACAGATGCAGTTTAAAAGTTTGGGTTCCCTTTGAGTATCTACTCTCCCCTCTAGTTCCATAGCACAGAAGGGAGAATTTTTTTCCCCCTGTGTTCTTAATACAGAAACAATAACACATTTTTTTCAAATAAAAAAAAGGTATGCATTTTATTGACAAAACTGAAAATATATCTACACTTCAGATACATTATGGATTAAATACATTTGTGTGGGGGGCACCTGGGTGGCTCAGTCGGTTAAGCGTCCGACTTTGGCTCAGGTCATGATCTCGCAGTTCATGGGTTCGAGCCCTGCATCGGGCTCTGTGCTGACAGCTCGGAGCCTGGAGCCTGTTTCAGATTCTGTGTCTCCCTCTCTCTCTGCCTTCCCCCACTCATACTCTGTCTCTCTCTCTCTCTCTCAAAAATAAACAAACATTAAAAAAATAAATAAATACGTTTGTGTGAAAACAGCTAAGGAATGATCGAAGGAATTTGCTGTTAGGCCTTTTGCTAGGAGCTAAGGGACCAATCTTGCATTTACTGAACCATTATTTATCGTGCCTCCTAAGTGCCAGGCCCTATTTTATTTTATTTATCTTTTTAGTTTATGTATTTATTTTGAGAGAGAGTGGGATTGGGAGAGGCAGAGAGAGAGAGAGAGAGAGAGAGAGAGAGGGACAGAGAGAATCCTAAGCGGGCCCCACGTGCAGCTCGGAGCCCGAGCCCATGACCAACTGTGATATCATGACCTGAGCCAAAATCGAGAGTCAGACGCCCAACCAACGGAGCCACCCAGGTGCCCCATCAGGCCCTATTTTAGATTCAGAAGATTAAGCAGTGAAAAAAATAGACAAAAATCTTGGCCCCTCACAAAACAGATACCCTAGCTAGGGAGACAGATTAATAAACAAGATACATAAGTAAAATATATATGAAATGGTGGTGAGTGCTATGAAGAAAAATGAGAAGGAGGGAGGGGGGACAGGAAGAGTGGGAGGCAGGGTAAGCGAGAATATAAGGCAAGAAAGTACACATGGGCTGTGACTTAGGAAAGTAACTCAATTTTCCTAAGTCTTAGTTTCTTCATCTGTAAAATAATAAACAAGAGTGCCTTCCTGAAGAAGGCTCGGGTCTTCAGACTGACTTTGTCGCTTTTAAACAATGGGATTTGGGGTGTGAAAGCTCTTTGGCTTCTCGGAACCTCAGTGTCCTCATCTGCAAAATAAACAGACTTGTCCAGTCTATGTCATAGGGTGTTTGAAAATGTCAAGAGAGATAATTATGTGAAAATATTTAAAAATATATATAAGCTATTATATAAACGTAACATAGAAATTAAAATACACACACACACACACAGGATTTTATGGGTTGCAAATTTTTGGCTGGAGGGTCAGCAGAGTATAAGGGCTGAGAGTAAACAATGAATTGAATAACTCCGTGGTACTGATCCCCCACACAGGCAGGGAAACGGCCAATGCAAATTATGAGGATGTACTGAGTAGACTAGCAATCTTATCTTAGATCGGGGATAAAATAATCAAAGTAAATGTTCCTAAATGGACACCTCATAAAATAATTATTATATGACATTTGTCAAATTTTAAAATGCTTTACAGCTCCTTTATGTTTGTTCTTGTTTTGTTTGCGGGACTTCAGTTCCAGGAAAAGAACTAGATGGACAGAAAGGAGTTATAAATACAGAACGATCATTTAAATTGCTAAAAGCAGGGGTGCCTGGGTGGCTCAGTCGGTTAGGTGGCCGGCTTCGGCTCAGGTCATGATCTCACAGTCTTGAGTTCGAGCCCCGCGTCAGGCTCTGTGCTGACGGCTCAGGGCCTGGAGCCTGCTTCAGATTCTGTGTCTCCCTCTCTGTCTCTGCCCTTCCCTTGCTCACGCTGTCTCTATGTCTCTCAAAAAAAAATAAAATAAAAACGTAAAAAAAAAAAAGTTCTAAATTGCTAAAAACAGAGAGTCCAACTTCTGGGCATTTCTGTAGCTGCTCAATGAACAGCAATCAAAGTAGATGATTCTAAACATAGGCTCTTGTGTATTCCTTTTTCGGCTTCATATTTTCTTCAGTCTTGAATATTTGATAGCAATAGTGGTTAAATCAAAACATGTTGGTATTCATGCACAGTACAGCGCCCATCATCACATAGTAGGTACTCAATATTTCATAAAAGAACATGAGTGATTATTATGTACGTTTACTTACTACAGACTAGCCTATTTGATCCCTAAAGCGTTTATGCATTTAAAACACGTATATACTTGACAACACGCTTATCTGGTAAATGGCATCGGCTCCATCTCTCAGACTGAACAGTGTGTTTTATTCAATTTAAATACAAAATACAGGAGCACCTGACTGGCTCAGTCCAGTGGAGCAGGCAGCTCTTGATCTCAGGGTTGTGGGTTCCAACCCCATCTTGGGTGCAGAGATTACTTAAAAATAAAGTCTTAAAAAAAATACAAAACCCAAATTTCGTTTGAATGTTACCTAACATAGTAGGAGCCTAAGTTTTACCAAATAAGCTACACATTCAGAAAGCGCTTACTCCGGCAGTTACTGTGCTCAGGTGCATGATCTAGTCCTAGGCCCAGCTCACATCCACCGGGTAACTCATACACCTAATCTGAGACACTGGCTCCGCTCGCCTAACAGCCAAATTAGAATCTTTGCGCTCAGCCTCTCGAAGTTTTCTTCTCCAGTGCTCAACTTCCCAGTCGTCGCTGGGAAGGCACCTCTGCCTGCGCCCCGCCCGGCGGGCCTAGGAGGCTGATGGGCGGGTCTAACCAAGGGACTTTGTGGCCGTTTCCTATTGGGGCCTGGTTGCTATGGTACCACCGACCTTAAAAACTCGCGGGTACTACTTCCGGAAGCTAAGGGCGAATTACTTCCAGGGCTGCCCACACTTGTTACGGTTGACTGAGCAGTTATAAGCTTAACAAAAATAAGATTTTTGAGGGAAATTTCCAGAAAACCTTATTTAATCATCTTAACTTGTGGATATGACGTGGTACCGTATCCTGTTTTCCCCTTCAAGAGATTTATCATGCAGTCCTCGTTTATTTGCCAGTCTCCAAAATGGCGCTCACAGCATTAGGTCAGAGGTGAGTCACGTGGGATCTCCCGATTCCGGCGCGGTAGAGGCCCGAGGAGGTGAACCATCTCCGGCACCATGTCTGGCTTGTCTGGCCTACAAGCTCAGCGTGGCCCTTCCCCGTTAGCGCTGCTGTTTTTACTTCTGCTCGGCCCCAGCTCGGTGCTCGCCATCTCCTTTCATCTGCCGGTTAACTCCCGCAAGTGCCTCCGCGAGGAGATCCACAAGGACCTGCTGGTGACGGGCGCGTACGAGATCACCGACCAGTCTGGGGGCGCTGGCGGCCTGCGCACCCACCTCAAGGTGCGGCAGTGGGCGGCGCGGGGAGGGAAGACCGTAGGCGTCGACCGGGCAGGCGGAGGATGGGGGAGTGGGGGCGGCCGGAGGCCCGGGGGCGGCCTGGCCTCCCTGAAGCACGACGGGCGCGCTGTCTAGACCGCCCCCTCACCCGGCTGGTTGGAGTTGGCGGGGCGGGGCCGGGCGCCAATGCCCGGGAACCCTTTGAAGGGCCGCGAGGCCTTGACGGATGTGGTGACAGCTGAGCTGGGGAGGCCTCGACTTTGGGTCGTGGTCGGGGTCCTATAAGGTTTTTCGGTCTTAGTTATCTCGAGGTGTGATTTGTTTCTCCGAAGAGCTGTGTGGGTGTTGAGCATTTGTGGGGACTGGCATCATAAGACCCACTGAAACCTACAGGAAAATCATGGAAGGGCTGAAGCTCACTGTGAATAATAAAACCGTTATTTATGGGGTATTAGCTGTATGTTAGGTCCTGTGCCACTTCACACATGATACCGTTTAGTTCGTACTCTACCCTGTGAAGTAGGTACCGTTGGTTTCATTTTACACGTGAGCATTTCAGGGCTGGAATTCTTAGTTTGGGAGTTAAGTAAGATGAAAGGAAGAGTACTGCGGTCTTATACTCTCCTTGCTATTTGTGTTACTTGTGATCGATTAAAGTCGATTGTTGGTCACAAAATGGTCAGTCTGTAATATTTTCTTGATGGTATCCCCAGAGTTTGGATTTGGCCAGTTTCTATTGGCCAAATTTAAAATGTAAATTTCAAGTGGAAAATTTCAAGTTTCAAATTTCAACAGTATTCGTCGATGGTGACAACTACTACTGTAATGCCAGCTTGGTCCTATGTTGCCATTAGGATGAGCAGCGCTCTCTTCGAAAGGTTAATATAAGGTGATATCAGTATAGCTTTGATGGTTTTATTCATTTGGGATAAGCGCGCAGTTTGTTAAACAAAATAGGTCTTAGACTAAATAGGAAGAAACCTTTTTACCTTTTAATAGAGCTTCGGGTATAATAAGACCATAATTTATGTGTGAGGTATTGGAACCCAGTAGTGGTCACAGATGCAATTTATTTATACTTTTTTGGGAGATATAAACTGTTTTTAGGGGTTTGCTCAGCAGCCTTTTCTTCTATTATTCTCTTCAGATACCAGAGTTCTGTCTGACCAAGAAAGCCTTAATCATACAATTTTATTAGAGGTTTAGATGGAATGTTTTGAGAGCCATGCTGCTGGCTCCTCGAAGGGCGTAGTGCATAGAATAAGAGAATTTTTTTTTAATTTTTTTTAACGTTTATTTTTATTTTTGAGAGACACAGAGACAGAGTGTGAGCAAGGGAAGGGCAGAGAGAGAGGGAGACACAGAATCTGAAGCAGGCTCCAGGCTCTGATAAGCCATCAGCATAGAGCCCGATGTGGGGCTCGAACTCACAGACTGAGATCATGACCTGAGCTGAAGTCGGCCGCTTAACCGACTGAGCCACCCAGGCGCCCCAGAATAAGAGAATTTGAGCAACGAGGGAGATGTTAGTCTCATCTCCAGTGTTGCCCCCTCTGATTTGTATCTATATTTTGAAACCCTTCAGGGGTTCTCTGTTGCTCATCTGGTAAAATTTAAATTGCCCAGCTTGCTCTGTAGTGCTCTTTTTGAGCTGTTTCTGAAGCTTTATATATTTGGTCACTCGCCATTTTGCATTTTAGGTATGAGCCACTCTGAACCGTACCCTGAGCTTATTTTCATCTTATATTATAGCGATTTGTCTTTATACCTTGTCTTGTTAGATTATCAGTATCCTGAGGGCAGGAGTTATATTCATGTTCCTATTTTCCAGGATGTCGGGCATTTGGCCTTGCTTCTAGTAAGCCCTTAATAAATACAGGAAGCAGAGTGTAGCTTTGTGGCCTCATGTGAATGACCTCTGCCTCCAAGGCTGCTGGAGACACCTCAACAACACGCTAGCGTTTTGCCATCACTCGGTTGGTCTCCCCATGTCTGGTTTGTTCTCTTGCTTCTAACCAGCTTAATTGGATTACTCCTGGGATCCTAAACCCCAAATGCCAAGTAGGCAACATAAATTAATGGATTGGACCAGGGATGATTTCAAAACAGCAGCAATGATGATAAATGGGGGACAGCTGTTAATTTGGGGTAGCCAGTAGTAATCTCTTGAGGTAGGCCTTGCTGCCACACGTCATTTTTCATATGAAGTCAGAAATCCAGGTTTTGATGTGAAATCTCCTGATTTTTAAATGTCACCAACTAATTCAAATTGGTTTTGGTTTTGGTTTGTTTGAAGAGTGTGGTCAGTCCACCATAAATACAGTACCCAGATTCAGTAATTATCAAGATCTTGTCACACTTGTGTCATCGAAACTACCTCCCCTTCTCATTTTATGCTGAAATTTTTTTAGTGTTTTTTTTTTTTGAGGGAGAGAGAGAGAGCACGAGTGGAGGAGGGGTTGGGGGGCTGCAGAGGATCTGAAGCAGGCTCTGTGCTGACAGCCGTGAGCCCGACGTGGGGCTCAGATTCATGAACCATGAGATCATGACCTGAGCCGAAGTCGGACGCTTAACGACTGAGCCACACTAGTGCCCCTATGCTGAATTGTTTTCAAGCAAATCCCAGATATCATGGTATTTCATTCTTGTATACTTCACGAATTTCTTTAAGAACATAATCCCAATGTGATATGGCTATAATCACTCCTCACAAAATAATGCTATCTAATAGTACTCCATGCGTATTCAGGTTTCTCCACGGGTCTCAGAAATATGTTTGTAAATTAATTTCTTATGTTTCTCAAGTCTCTTTAACCTAGAGCAGTTCTTCACATTCACTCTCCCTCCTTCCTTGTGTGTGTGTGTGTGTGTGTGTGTGTGTGTGTGTTTGCAGTTGTATTGTTAGTCAGTTGTCCATAAACAATGTCCTACATTGTGGATTTGTCTCTTTACTTCCTTGAGGTATCATCCAAACAGTTCCGCTCCCCGTACTTCTTGTAAAAGGAATCAGCTGTAAAGATGTACGGTAGTTAGTTTCAGGTTTACGTTTTTGGTGAAGCGTACTTCGTGGGTGGTGTGTGCCTCATGTGGCAGGCATCACAGCAAAGCACACAGTCCTTTTTCTGCCCCTTAGTGCTAGGATTGATCAGTGGGTTTACCTGTGTAGTAGTGTATTACTGCCGCTGTAACAAATTACCACTAACTCAGTAGCTTAAAACAAGGCACATTTATGTATTTTACAATTTGGAGGTTAGAAGTCATAAAATCAAGGTGTCAACAAAGCTGTGTTGTCTGAAGACTCTAGGTGAGAAAATCTGTTTGCTGCCTTTTCCAGTCTCTAGAGACTGCCTGCATTCTTTACGGGTGACCCTTCCTCCATCCTCAGACCCAGTAATAAGTATCTCTAAATCTTGCTGTCTCTCCCTCTTTCCCACCCTCTCTCTGTCCCTCCCTCCTTTGCTTCCATCATCTCGTTCTGACTTTCCTGCTTCTCTCTTACCCTTATAAGGACCCTCCTTATCACAGACCCTAATTTAATCGCACTTGCAAAACCCCTTTTGCCGTGGTCTATAGCATTCATGGGTTCTGAGGATTAGGGTGTAGACATCTTTGGAGAGGTGGGCATTATTCTGCCTACCTAAGGGGGTAACAGCCTAAAGTCTCCTTTGTAAAGCTTCTCATCCTTCTTTCACTTCTGAGTCTATTGTGGACTGTTGTGTGAACTTATTGTTTCATTAAGATTGGGTGTAATGGTTTTCAAATTTCATTATTCCTTCCATAATTTATTAGCTGGAATTATTCTTTTTTTATGTTTGTTTATTTTTATTTATTTATTTTAATGTTTTATTTTATTTTTGAGAGAGAGAGAGAGAGAGAGACATGGAGCATAAGCAGAGGAGGGGCAGAGAGAGAGGGAGACACAGAATCCGAAGCAGACTCCAGGCTCCGAGCTGTCAGCACGGAGCCCAACATGGGGCTCGAACTCACGAACTGTGAGATCATGACCTGAGCCAAAGTCGGACGCTTAACCGACTGAGCCACCCAGGCGCCCGTTTGTTTTTTGTTTTGTTTTGTTTTGTTTTAATGTTTATTTATTTTTGAGAGAGAGACGCAGAGCGTGAGCAGGGGAGGGGCAGAAAGAGAGGGAGACACAGAATGTGAAGCAGGCTCCAGGCTCTGATGAGCTCTCAGCACAGAGCCCAACGTGGGGCTCGAACCCACAGGCTGTGAGATCACGACCTGAGCCAAAGTCGGCCACTTAACCGACTGAGCCACCCAGGCGCCCCTGTTTATTTTTGAGAGACAGAGAGAGACAGAGTATGAGCGGTGGAGGGGCAGAGAGAGAGGGAGACACAGAATACGAAGCTGGCTCCAGGCTCTGAGCTGTCAGCACAGAGCCCAGTGCAGGGCTAGAACCCACAAACGAGAGATCATGACATGAGCTGAAGTCAGATGCTTAACCTACTGGCCACCCAGGTGTCCTTTAGCTGGAATTATTCTTTTTTTTTTTAATAAGTTTTTTTTAATGTTTTATTTATTTTTGAGAGCAGGAGAGACAAAGCATGAGCAGGGGAGGGGCAGAGAGAGAGGGAGACACAGAATCTGAAGCAGGCTTCAGGCTCTGAGCTGTCAGCACGACGCTGGGCTCGAACCCACAGACCATGAGATCATGACCTGAGCCGAAGTTGGACGCTTAACCGACTGAGCCACTCGGGTACTCCTGGAATTATTCTTAATTCATCAATTTTTAAAACCATTTGGTTACCCTAAAATTTTAATTCACTTAGAAAAGGCAGGAAAAGTGCAGAATTCATTCGTTCTAATTGACAAGTTTCAAAGTAAGAGTGTTGCCTTTGTCATTTCCAATGTAAACTTAAGAAGGTGTTGGATTTTTTTTTAATAAGTATTATACTGAAATCATTTTTTGTTTTTCCATTTTTAGAGTCATTGTTTTTATCACTCGCATTCTTTCTTTAGGCTCGCGTGTCCCTCTGGCTCCTGTGCCCTTTTAACACAACTCCATTAGGGTTTCGTGTCCTAGGCTCATTGTTTGTGCAACCACTGACCTGGAAGTAGCTATTCCTCCAAGGAGTTCTGGTCCATTTTTGTGGGGAAGAGTATTTTAGAGACCACAAGCTGGGTGTCATTTTAAAAAGTATAATACACTGTTCACGCCACACAACATTTTTGTGGGCTTGATCCAGTCCCTTATCACGGTTTCCAGCCTTTTTTATACCATCTATTCACTTTCTTTTAAATTTTGACCACTTGTGTCCCACACTCTGCCCAAAGATTCTCTGTGCATCATTTCTGCTTCTGAAGGATACCTCTTGAGTGAGAGAATCTGATTGGTTTAGCTCTTTTTTATATGCCAGGCCACATTTTAGGCTTCTTACAGCCTACTGATTGTCTTCTCTTTGGTCATTTGTCCATCCTTGGTTCAAGCAGCCATGGTTTGGGTTGAAGTTAAGAAGGGAGCTGGAGGCTTTCTGTAGTGTAAAATTTAGCCAGCTGGACTTGGCATGTTGCTCTGAATGAGGCAGTCTTTCTCATAAGGATCTTTGTGAATGTAGTGTCTTGATTGACCTGTCTAATGCACTTTCTTCTTGTCAGGGAGTACCTTAATGTCCAGAGAATACATCAGTGTTATCATATATCACTGTATGTCCTAGTTGTGTGTTTATTCGTTTCCTTATATAGACTGTAAACTCCTTGAGCAGAGATTATGTTTCCTTGGCCGTTGCAATGCCTGTCTAATACAGTGCCTGGCACATGGTTCATAGTAGGACTTCAAAATCAGAAATTAATGAACAAATGAATTGGAAGTGTCCTAGCCTTATCTCTGATTTTTTCCTCCTCTTCCTTCCTTTTCACTTCTTTCCTCCCACTCCTGACTCAACCCGTACCGAACCTCGTGCAGTTTCTTGAATAGTGTTCTCTTAATCTGGACCAGTGTTTGGCTATACACTCCTCCTATGTGCTTTCATTATAACCTGTTCGACGTGGCACTTTCGATGTAGCACGGTGCTTACTTTGTGAAGTCTTTCATGTCTCATCCTTGTGTCTTAAGTTTAACGTTCTATGTACTCGTTATTGTATAACTGAGTTAAATATATTAGTCTTATTAAATAGTTGAGTGGAAAGACCCTGGATCTGGAGTTAGACAGATTTGAGTTCAAATCTCAACAACTCCACCACTTAAAAGGTTGCATGGTCTTGAGGGAATTACTTAACCCTTCTCCTTGAGTCCCTGATACATAAGATGGGGATGATAGATCTCATAGAATTGTTGGAAGGACTAATTGAGGTGGTTCTTTATTATTCAGGGGATTATTCAGGTCATATATATTAGTACTCTTTTGTTTGCTCTCAACTGACTGAAAATTGCTAATCTACTCCCCTGTCCTATGTCATTGCAGTGACCTGATAAAGAATGTTATAATGAGAAGAATTCTGAGGATTTTGCTTGTGACTCTCCTATTCATGCAATGAGTATTTTAATATTTAGTATATGCCAGACCTAGCTGGGGGAATGGGGATGAAGAGCAGGCAAAGGCCTTGAGCTCTAGTTGGAAACAAAAACAGGTTAAAAAAAAATACACACAATTGCAGCTAGTGATAAGTACTGTAAAGAAAAATCAAACACTAGGGGGTAGGGAGCTAGGAGGGGTAGAGTGAGTGGTCAGGGAAGGCATCTCTGA
Source organism: Paguma larvata (assembly GCA_030068075.1). Lineage (NCBI taxonomy): Eukaryota > Metazoa > Chordata > Mammalia > Carnivora > Viverridae > Paguma > Paguma larvata. The sequence continues at coordinate 22,426,839 of CM057827.1, read as the reverse complement.
ACGGAAATGGATTGAAATGATGGGCAGGACTCTACTGCAAAGATTTCTGCTTCAGCCCTATATTAAGATGTGTTTTGTGTTGAGATTTCCGGTGAATATATCCCATACCACCCTTCCCTGTTCCTTTCACAAAATGAGGCTAACTCAGGCTGAATACTATTAGATTTAAAGACTTTGCTACACAAAATTGAAGCAGGATATATTCACTTATCATTTATAGTGAAGATAGAAATTTTTTCATTGCTTTAGGCCCATAAGAAAAAGCCCGTTGTAGGAACTCAGAATCTCAGCTTTGTTGATTTTGAATTGAAAGCCACATTTTCATTAAGATTAGATGATATCATAATAGTTTAATAAGCGCCAGTACCATTTATTATTTAGAATGCTTATTAATAGTGGAAATTGGAAGATGAATTAGTTTTAGGTGATGAGATGAGTTGTTGCCTAAGGGTGATTTTTACGTTACAAATAGATTACAGAGTGGGAAAAGCAGTTGTGAGGAGCTGTCATAATCATCACCCAACAGGAAAGAAAAGCCTAATGGTAATAATTGAAATGATTTCTACTTTTTCAGTCTCTTCCAAATAATCTAATTGGTCTAACTTTTTTTTTCATTGTCATTTTTAAAGAGTGCTAATGCTAATTAATAGTTCATTTTGCTAAATGGCAATTATTTTTATTTGGATGTTATACCCAGTTGTGATGCCAGTTTTACCCAACTAGCTTATAGATGAGAAAGCCAAACAGATCATTTGAAGAGTTCAGCCTTGAGTCATAGGTCTATCATAATTTAAGCCTAAAAATGATCAAGAAGCATCTTGGCAGCTGGGAAACCATGGCTTTTAACTGTTTCCACCCCCCACTAAAAGCTGTATGAAAAGATTGTGTGTGTGTGTGTGTATACATGTATATATGCTATAGTTTTGAGATTATTTTATTTAGAACAGTTATTTCAGCTTATTATTACTGGCATCTGTACTGAGAATTGATCTTTTTCTGTTGAGAAAAATCTGTCTCTTTTAGATTTATGTATGTGATTATTGTCCAGTGGGTTAGAAACAGTTCAATAAATAAGTGGTTTGGTACAGAAGGCTAATTGGTACATTAATGTTTAATAATATTAGAAGCTAGTTTCTTTTTGTATTATATTCTTATTTCTTTTTTTTTTAATTTTTTTTAACGTTTATTTATTTTCGAGAGACATAGAAGCAGAGTATGAGCAGGGGAAGGGCAGAGAGAGAGGGAGACAGAGAATCTGAAGCAGGCTCCAGGCTGTGAGCCGTCAGCACAGAGCCCGACGTGGGGCTCGAACTCACAGACCGTGAGATCATGACCTGAGCTGAAGTCGGCCACTCAACCAACTGAGCCACCCAGGCGCCCCTATACTCTTATTTCTGACTTTGTGTTTCCTTCTCGGTAAAAGTTAAACATCATGTTACTTCATTTAAATTTCTCTTATTCAGTGAACAGTTGTCTACAGCCTTCTCTGTTTTGAACTGACCTAGAGAAGGGAATGCTTAGATAAATTGCTGAGGCGCCTGGGTGGTTCAGTCCATTGAGCTTCTGACTTGATTTCAGCTCAGGTTATGATCCCAGAGTTGTGGTATCGAGCCCATGTCCAGCTTGGCACTGAGCACGGAGCCTGCTTGGGGTATCCTTCCTGCCCCCTCTTTCTCCCTCACCCCACCCCACCCCCCGGGCCCCTGCTTGTGCGCTCTCTCTCTCTCTTTCTCTAATAAAATAAATTAAATTAAAATAAAAATTGCTTCGACATATCTTTATGATGATTTCTGAACACTGAGCCTAGTTTCTAGGAAAGTGGAAAAGATTTATAAAGGTAATTTAGCGGGTCCAGTGACTTCTGTGCTGTTCCTTGTGTGAATTGCTGACTGGTGGTGATCCTGAGCCTTTGCCCCCATATGCATACTCAGTCTGGCAGCCTGGACAGTAGAGCCCTCTGTGAAATCAGCTAGCTGGCCACAGACCAGAATTTGGGCTCCCAAACAGGCCTCCAGCTTGAGGGAGGTTGATGTCATCCGCTTTATCCTGTGCCCCCAACCTCATTGTTCACCGTAATGTGTGGGAAATCAAGGGACTAGTTGTTAAGAAAGAACAAGGCTTTGTTTGTGCCTAAAAGGGTCACGCTGGAGGTTTTTACCGTAAATAACTTTGGAACAGTTGAAAAAAAACATTTGATCTGGCTTCACCCCCGCAGTAGTATTGTTAGGGCAGCAACTGGTCTTTCATTCTCCTTCCCCTCCCTTCCTCCCTCTCTTCTTACTTTCTTCCCCCAGCGCCTCCTCCCTCCCACCCCCCCCTCCACCCCCCAGTCAAGCATGACGTTTTGCCTATGTTGAGTTCATGTAGCAAATGCTGGTAGAAGCAGGAAGAGATCATCTATCCATTATCATATCCAGTGCCTGGAAATTTCCCATCTCTTTTTTTTACTTTAAGTTTATTTATTTATTTTGAGAGAGACAGAGACAATGCAAGTGGGGGGAAAGGGCAGAGAGCAAGGAAGAGAGAGAATCCCAAGCAGGCTCTGCACTGTCAGCACAGAGCCCAACCCACAAACCAAGAGATCAAGTCTTGAGCCAAAATCAAGAGTCAGACGATTAACCAACTGAGCCATCCGAGCACCCCTGGAAATTTCCCATTTCTAGTTTTCAACGCTTCTACAAGTTGCCTCAAGCAATACTTCTGTGCCGCACTGCATCATTGTTGAATTGTTTGGGAAATTTGGAAGAATTTAGTGTTGTTAAATGCTGCTTGTGGCCTTTCTAAGTTTGACGTTGTTCTGGATATAATCTACATGTGATCCTTTAATTTCAAGGATTCAACTGGTAGACTTGGTTGCTACTGGCTCTTGTTTAAAGATTAGCGTAAGTTCATTTTATGCCCATTATATATAGCTTCTAGGCCATCTGTTACCCGTGTTCTTCAAGTTTGAAAATAGTGGTGGTAGCTTACCTTTCTTCTCGCGATGATGCGAGATGATGGAGTGTCTGTGTGATGAGATGAAGTGCGGGGAGTGACAGGCGTTGTGAAGTAGCGGTAGGCCACTGTGGACCTCCTGAAGAGACATCTGGAGGGCGATCACCTGCTTCCGTACTACAGTGGACTGCAGGTAACTGGAGCCGCAGAAAGGGAAACCGAGGATAAGGGGAAACTACTGTACCATTTTTCTAGTCTAAAACTACAGCATCTTCAGTGATTTGGTATTCTTTCTGCTTTTTTATGTCCTAGGGTAATAGATCCCACGGCTCAAGATTCACTTGTGAACTTTTACCAGAAGGGTTAGGCCTACAACCGCCGATCATGCACACACAGTCCTCTCTTCCCCTCCCCCCACACCTAAATGTTGTTGGGTCCTGCTTGTAGTTTATTACTTAGCAGGTTAAAAAAAAACATGCAAGAAATGTTGGGGTCATCTTGTATTTCTTACTATATAGCTTGTTAGCAGCTAAAAGGTTTCATTGAATATTGCTTGGTTAGACATTTTGTCTCCAGTTTCCAAGTCTTATTGCTGCTTCCTTGAGAATTTCCCCTTTTGTCTTTTTCTGTTTCTACGTGGTAACCATTGGGGCCATAATTATCCCCGAGTTTAGTCAGGATACTGTACTTTATATTTGTAATATCATTTACAAATATATCTAGTAACACTAGTAGGTTGGAAGTATGGTTAGTGACCTAAATATTTATGGAGTTCTGAGTTACTACTAACAAATAGTTATCATCATGATGAGGACAATAATAGTAAACCTGAGTGCTTGCCTTGTGCCAGACACTGTTCTAGGCACTTTACTTGTATTAAATTTATTTGTATTTATTTATTATTTATACTTGTATTAAGTTTAATCCTCACAATATCCTCAGAGTATGTGCTGTTAGCCTTATTTTACATATGATGAGCAGAGAGTAAGGAATATACCCCAAACTGGACAGCTAGTAAGTGGCGCAATTGTGATTTGATCACAGACCTCAGGTCTGATTCTAGAACATTCAGTCTGTTATGCTGTACTTTCAAAGGGAGAAAAGGATATGTTTCTGTTTTAGTTCATTTTTATCAGTGTATAGAACTTCTACAAGGCTCTTGATGTTTCTGAGTTCCTGAGTTAGTCATTCAGAAGCTATTAGGTTGATAGTTACCCGTAAAATAATGTGGACACATTGTATAGTCGAGCGTTCTATCACAGGCTGATTGTAAACCTGAGGGGGACAGACTGCATGCAGGAGCCTATTTGAAGGAAGTTACATCGTCACATTTTTACCAACGACAACAAAGCTGCAAGCCGATTGACCTCTGCTGTTATGGTAGCCCTCTGGGAAAAGAAGCCTGGAGTTTTTGTTTGTTTGTTTGTTTTTTTAATTTGAGAGAGAATGTGCACACGAGCAGGGGAGAGGGGCAGAGGGAGAGAGAGAATCCCAAGCAGGCTCCATGCTAAGCGTGGAGCCTGATGCTGGGCTCGATCCCATGACCTGGGATCATGAGCTGAGCTGAAATCAAGAGTTGGACACTCAAGCGACTGAGCCACCCTGGTACCCCTCTTTGCTATTTATTTGTTGTTTGTGTATTTCAAAATTTATTTTGAAAAAGAGAGAGTGTGCAAGCAGTGGGGGAGGGGAGCAGGCAAAGAGAGAGGAAGAGAGAGAGAAAATCCCAAGCAGGCTCCGTGCTAAGCGTGGAGCCTGATGCTGGGCTCGATCCCATGACCTGGGATCATGACCTGAGCTGAAATCAAGAGTCAGATGCTCAGCCGACCCAGGTGCCCCTGTTTTGTTTTGTTTGTTTTTTAAACATTTTCTTAGACTGGTGGGGTATGGAGCTTATTCAGCAAATGAAAGCAAGTGTGACCTGTGTCAATAGAAGGACAGACTTGGCATCTCTCCTGTGGATCGTATGTTATTTTACAGGAGTAGGTATGGACTTTGTCCAAAATAACTATTTGTATATACCTCATAAAAGTTTGTGAAAATGCTTGATGCTTACTTTGTTCTGAGTAGACTGTAAATTTCTTCAGAATCTCCAGATATGTGTGTATAGATGCATTTGATTTCATCCTTCTGGATGGTATTTTTAAAAACAAACTTAAAAAAATATATATTTATTTATATATTTTGAGAGAGAGAGAGAGAGAGAGAAAGTGGAGACGAGCAGAGAGAGAGAATCCCAAGCAGGCTCTGCACTGTCTGCCCAGAGCCCACAGCAGGGCCCGAAGTCACAAACCGAGAGATCATGACCTGAGCCAAAATCAAGAGTTGGATCCTTAACTAACTGAGCCACGTGTGGCTCGGACTCACCACTGTGATGTCAAGAGTGGCTTGCTCTTCTGACTGAGCCGACTAGGTGCTTCACAAACTGAACAATTTTAGAACATTAGGATGTTATTGACTAAAGTCCATACTTTATTCTGATTTCTTTAGTTTTCACCTAATGTCCTTTTTTTTGTTCCAAGATCCCATCCAAGATCTATTACATTTAGTCATGTCTTTTTGGACTCCTCTAGATCATGATAGTTTTTCAGACTTTGTTTTTGAAGACCCTGTGAGTTTAGAGGAGTTTGGTCAAGTATTTTGCAAGATCCCTCTCTTGGGATTTGTCTGATCTCATGATAAATCTTCATGATTCTTCATGATAGAGCTGGGATCATGGGTTTTGGGGCGGAAGCCCACAGAGGTAAAGTACTATTTTCATTACATCTGCTTGATCTATCGCTGTTGCTACTGGTCTTGATCATCTGGCTGAGGTGGTAGTGTTATTGTCAGGTTTCTCTACTCTAAGGTTACTTTTTCTCTGCTTTTCATAGTGTGCTCTTTGGAAGGAAATCACTATGTGCAGCCGACACTTAAGGAGTAAGGAGGTCTGCTCAGTCTTCTTGGGGGTGCTGTTTTCTACATTAATTGAGTCTTCTGCCTGGGAGATTTGGATGGATGCATGAATATTTATACTTTGGGTTATAGTCCAATACTACTTTATTTTGTAGCTCAATCAAGTTGTTTCAGCTTCGACTGTTGGGAGCTCTTTCATTTGGCTCCTGCGGCCCTTTGACATATCCTCATTCTTGTGTTGTGTTGTGTTGTGTTGTGTTGTGTTTTTGAGCACTTTCTTTCTGGCACTACCACGTGCTATAGGCTCATCTTGTATAACTTTCTGCCCTGGTTCTAGGATCAGCCATTTCTACAAGAACCCCTAGTTCCTTTTATTGGAAAATGAGTCGTATTAGAAACCAAGATCTGGGTAGGTAGCATTATTTTTAAGACCTCTTTCTGGCATTTTTTTTTTTTTAAACACTCTCGTGGTTTCAGCAAGTGGCCAAAAGTAGTCCCAGCCTTCTTGCAACTTTTAGAGTAAGTCTGGGAATTCTCTGAGCGGTAAGAGGGGGATGGGATGGTCAGAGAACCAGGGCGCGGGAGCCTTCATCTGGGTCCTTCAGGCTCCACCTCTGCGTTAGGTCAGGCGCATCATCATAGAGGAGCAGCACTAAAAGCGCTTATTCGAACTGTGTTTGTATCTTTAGCAAGGCCGTGGCTGGAATTGGAGAGTCTAATATTGGTCACAGTCCTTTTACAAAGACCTTTGTGATAAACTGTTCTTCATGTCTAGTTCCAGGAAAATTATCTATCATCAGAAAACAAATGATGTGTAACCCAACTTGGTTCTCTTGTAGTCTTTTAACCTTGGCTTCCGGAAAACTTAGAGACAAATTTATTGTGTACATATCATTTGCTCAATTCAGGTTCTTGATAGTGCCTATTTGTTTCTTCCTGCAGGTGAATTCTATTTTCTTTTATTCCTAATTGCTTTATTTGGCGAGTGTATGGGCCTAAGCTTCTTAAAGATCCTTTTCAAATAGGCAGGGTGTTACCTTGAATGTTTCATAGAAGAACTGGGAGCAGGCTTCAGGAGCAGGACCTGCTCAGGGACCTGTGTTCTGGCTTCTGCCTGGAATGGTCCAAGAAAATCCCATTCTAAATGAGTTCATTTTTCCAGTGACCTGAATTTTCACTTACTTTGACAGTCTCAGTGTGAGTATTCACATATTCTTGACATCAGCTACCCTGCGTATGCAATTCACGCTTTTTCCCTACTTACTAAGTTGTGAACTTTGGTTTGCTTTTCTTCAGAAGGTGTTATCTAGAACAAAGCTTTATTACTTCCCATTCCTTGATGTCATATGGGCAGATTTTATGGTTTGATATAACCTTTGTTTAATTAAGAACCTTGTAATAAGTATTATAAAGGAAGAAAGTAATCTTTTAAGGGCTTGCTGATAAAAGTGGCTGTTATTTATCATATTACCAAGGTACTTTAGTAGAATTTAAGAAAAAAAGTAGAATTTCTCAATTCTTGAGACACTACATGATTTTTTAAGGTGATCTGTAATTAGAACATTTTAATTTGAGGAAATTTAAAACCATCATTTCAGTGTTTTAGACTTTGCCATCTCTGGCTAGTCACTAAGCTTGGCTCAATTTTTTATTTCTTAATTTTAGCTATCTGCTGATTTATGTAATTATGTTGGGGTTAGTGCGTATGTTTTTTTTTATTATATTATTAAGATTGATGGCATGGCTCCTAAATAACTGCAAAGTTACAAACTACATAGGAAACCTCCTGATTTTCAGAAAAATTCTAGGATCTTAGAATGCCCAGCAGTCCTTAAGAGCTTAACATGGAGGTTAAGATCTCATGTTGCCTGCTTGAATGTCCAAATATCTGAATAAACAGCCCTTCTATAGGTGTGTCAACTGAAGGGCAGAGGGAATATAGAAATGCGAAGGCCCTTAGGGAATTGTGATCTTTGTCGCACACTTTTGGGGATTTAATTTCGTACAGATAAAAGGGGTAGGCAGTGATGATTCCTTTACATTTGAGTCTGTACACGAGGATGAATCTCTAAGACATTTTCAGATGTCATGGAAAGAACCACAAAGAATCACAAAACAAGTGATCTTACCATAATTGTAGTACAATGACAGTACAATATACGTTGTAGCAAGGGACCATTTAAGCGATTTTTACCCCCTCTGAGTACCAGTTGGAGGTGTGGATTATACCAGAGTCTTTCAGAAGAACATGGCAGGCTTCTTAATTCATTTCGCAAAATACCCAATGAAGGATTTTGCTAATGACTTAATAAGATTTTGCTAATGTCTTAATCTACACTCTTTTTATCACCTAGCTGAAGCTCCTGTCCTTAAATTAGTAACTTTTTTGAAAATCCCTCTTAATATCTTAGGAGATAAAAGAGATCATAAGCTAAGTACAATTAAATTGGGTTATTTTTCCTAGGTCAGTGACCTGCCTCTTTCCTTGCCTGACTGTGGAGATGATGACATCTGTGATGACTGTTCAGAGCTTCATTCTTCTTTTTTTTTTTAATGTTTATTTTTTGTGAGAGACAGGTACGAGCGGAGTAGGGGCAGAGAGAGGGAGACACAGAATCTGAAGAAGGTTCCAGGCTCCGAGCTGCCAGTACAGAACCTGACATGGGGCTTGAGCTCACCAACTGTGAGATCATGACCTGAGCCAAAGTCGGACGCTTAACCGACTGAGCCACCCAGGCGCCCCAGTGCTGCATTCTTGATTCTTATTCCTTGCTGTCCTCTACTGGTTTCATTTACATTGAACATTTTTAGTAGTCTGTAATCCTTTCCTACTACCTTAAGAATTAAATTAGGGGTGCTTGGCTGGCTCAGTCAGTAGAGTGTACGACTCTTGATCTTGGAGTTGTAACTTCAAGCCCCGTGTTGGGTATAGAGATTACATAAAAATAAAATCTTTTTAATTTTTTTTGAAGTCTTAATTTGTTTTTGAGAGAGAGACAAAGCGCAACTGGGGAGGGGCAGAGAGAGAGAGGGAGACATAGAATACAAAGCAGGCTCCAGGCTCTAGGCTGTCAGCACAGAACCCAATGTGGGACTTGAACTCACCAACCATGAGATCATGACCTGAGCTGAAGTCAGACACTCAACTGAGTGAGCCATCCAGGTGCCCCATAAAATAAAATCTTAAAAAAAAAAAAAATTAAACTAGTGTAAGCAAATCTGGAAGCTTATTTTTTTATCCTAATATGCCTTAGAGAAGTTCTACATTTTTTGCAACTTTATTCATAGGAGCCAAAGCTAAGTTAGAGTTTGTGATCAACTTGGAATGAAAATCTCTAATTCCTGCAGTCAGTCTTTCTGAACTTCCTCCTTGCTCTTAAAGTATTGTCGTGCTTTGGGGAGCAAGGGAGTGGGGATATATGAGTGTCTAATGAGTGACATATCCTGAAGAAAGGGAGAATGACACATTGGTGACTACACATTACTTTGGGAGTTGAATAGTTCCAGGCCTTTTTGCCCTATAATATGTGTGTGCTCAAAGTTCTAAAGTAGTCTCTTCTTAAGCCTTTTCTTTTAGTTGATTCAGAAAAAGTATCACATGAACAAGAGGCCTTTAGGAAACTTCAGGGCTAAATATTCCCTTCTCCTTGCAGATTATTTAGTTATTGCTGACTTCAGGACCTCCACGTTGTGGCTGCCTGCTCATCCCTCCAAGGTGAAGAATGCAGACTGAACTGTGTGGTGTTCACTTGATAGGACTCTCAGGCATTCTGATTTGCACGGACGAGAGAATAATCTGTCACATTCTGTTAGCCTTTCTTATCTTCTGTGCATTCCATTCTTTCACACATTCCTTTCGTGGGGAGGCACCATGGAATGGAGGAAGAACCTGGATTTTACACTACTTCAAATCCACATACAGAATTTATTAACTGATAACGAGCAGGTTACTAAGTTTCCTTGTCATTAAAATGGGGGTAATAAGACAGTCCTCTCTGGAGTTGTTGTGAAGATTAAATAAATATTACGTATAAAGTTTATAGCATAATTCCTTGATCCCTGTATCCTTCCAAAACCAGTTGTGAACCTCAAGCCTAGATCACTTACTACTTTTCTTTGTTTCCGCATCCTGGCTGCTAAGTGTCGCCACTTAGAAATCCATGGCCATGATCTCAGCTGAGACCTCAGTGCTGCCCAGCAATGTTCTCATGTGATTTTAGTCAGCTTTTCTCTGGTATGATGCAGAAGTCAGAAATTGTTGGCACAGAGGACTTGGTTCTGTAGACCTCTTTTGTTTGGCTTTGACATAGTTTTTTTTTTTTTATGTTGGGATTGGCTATGAGGATTTAAAACTTAGGAGATTTCAAATAAAAGTTAAAATGTCTAGCTTCTTTTGAAATATTGGATGATCTGAAAACCCAGCATGACATGGCAGTCATTGGTTTCTTCCTTGAGACAGGTGTATCTTCTCACTTTTCCAAATTGTCTGCTACCTTGAGGACTCTCACCAGCCCATTAGATTCACTTAGGTTGCTCAGTTGATCCTTGGGGGCTTTGCCTTTTTGGTCTTGTCCTCTGGCCTCTCCCTCCTTAAAATCCCTCAAATCCATCCCCTTCTCCCCTTACCCAAAAGCCCTCATCATTTCTAACCTGGAGTGCTAGAATAGTGTCCTGACCCATCTTATCTCTAGCCTTGTTTCTCTTGAGTCTGTCTTCACGGTATTACCAGATTCATCTTTCTAATTTGCAAGCTGAATCATATTTCTCTCTCGTTTCAAATCCTTCATTGCCTTTCCCCTTTGTACCAAATGAAGTTTAAACTCCTTGGCATGGTGTTGCATTTCTTTCTTTTTTTTTTTAAGTTTATTTATTTTGAGAGAGAGAGAGGCTCTGCATGGCTCGAACCAACCATGAGATCATAACTGAGCCAAAATCAAGAGTCTAACTCTTAACTGACTGAGCCACCCTGGTGTTGCATTTCTACATGATCTGGCCAGTACCTCTCCAGCCACTTACCCACTCTGTGCCTTGGTTTTCTGCTATGGAACATGAGAGAAATAAACAAGAGTGTTATAATGAAGATTAAATTTAAAATGCATATAAAGCACTTGGCATAGTACTCACCAGTTAGTAAGCACTTAATAAATACTAGTTATTACTATGAAGGTACTATATTTTGTTTTATTTTTTTCAGGTCTTCATATTTGCTATGTCTTCTACCCTGAATGTTTTTACACCCCTATTTTTCCCTTAAAATTTTTTTTCATGCTTGTTAATTTTTGAGAGAGAGAGAGACAGATACCACAAGCAGAGGAGGGGCAGAGAAAGAGGGAGACGTGAATCCAGAGGAGGCTCCAGGCTCTGAGCTGTCAGCACAGAGCCCGACGCAGGGCTCAAACTCACAGGCCACGAGATCATGACCTGAGCCCAAGTTGGACGCTTAACCGACTGAGCCACCCAGGCGCCCCACACCATTTTCCCCTTAATCGCAGCTTGTCCTTCAGGACTTGGCTCACATGTCACCTCTTCCACAGTACGTTCCCTGAACCTCCCATGTCCTTTGGCACCTGTGCTAACCTCTAGTAGTGCAGTTTTCACATTATGGTAAGTCTCATTTCTTATTCATCTCCTCATTTAGACTTTCGACGATAAGAACTATCTCACACATCCCATCCCTATGTCCCAAATGACCAGCGCAGATCTAAGCATTGACAAATTAATGATCAACATCATTCATGGCAGAAGATACTTGATTAATATTACTACTGTTCTTTTTAGGGAATTGAGAAGATGTGCCCTAAAACCTTTTCTTATTAACCCCTCATTTCAAATTAGTGTAGCAGTGAGTACTCTTTTTTAGTTATGTTTTTTCCTGAAAATGAAATAACTTTAATTCTGACTGTAAGGATACATACCTTTGTAGATCATCAAAAGAAAAATAAAAGTACAAAGAAGAAATCTCACCACTCAGAAAAAAACTAGTGTTTTTAAAGTGCTTTATTTTTTTTTTTTTTGAAAATTTTTTAATGTTTTTATTTATTTTTGAGAGAGAGAGAGACAGAGCATAAGTGGGGGAGGGGCAGAGAGAGAGGGAGACACAGAACGTGAAGCAGGCTCCAGGCTCCGAGCTGTCAGCAGAGCCCGACTCGGGGCTCGAACTCACAGACCGTAAGATCATGACCTGAGCTGAAGTTGGCCGCTCAACCGACTGAGCCACCCAGGCGCCCCTTAAAGTGCTTTAAAATAATCTTTTGAGTGCTACTCAGTTTTCATATTTAAAATCTTATCGATAAATGAATCTCTTTTTATAGACTGCATTGGAATATCTAGGTTATTTTTAAATTTTATTTATTTATTTTGAGAGAGAGAGAGAGCAAATGGAGAAGGGGCATAGAGAGAGAGAGAGAGAATCCCAGTCAGTCTCTGTACCACTGGTGCAGAGCCCAATGTGGGGCTCGAACTCAAGAAACGCTAAATCATGACCTGAGCCGAAGTCAGATGCTTAACCGACTGAGCCACACCGACACCTATAGAACATCTAGTTTAATATAGTGAAGCCACTACTTTTGTGTTCCATACTGGAAGTAGCTTCCTGTCTTAAGTAATGAAATGTGCCTTCTGCTAAGACAGCCATGAGCTCTGGAAAAGAAGTTGCAATCCAATCTGTCATATTACTGTGTCATTCCCTTATTTTCTATGTGACCATTCACTTACCATGGTATGCCACTTCATCTGTGCTTACAGGCCATTCTCTACGAGTGGAGCAGTTTAAGTTTGGAGAACTAAAGCTAACAATCTAGAAGAAAGAAATTATAATGGATACCAAGGGTATCTGTTGTAGGAGAAATTTCTTGTTTATCCCCCGTGTCTCTCTGCTACTCCATGTGGCCATTGACATAATTGACGTGAAATTTGCAGGAATATATCTTCCAAATTTTCTTCTCTCTCCATGCCTTTTTTCCTTCTCTTTTTGCATCAGCGTCCCATTTCCGTTCTCTGCTCCTACCTCCACTCCATTAAAGTTTGTTTTACAGAAGAGATGTGTACTTATATGTTTTTCTCCTTTTTGTAGTATATTCTTTTGGTAATTGGCTGCTTTGTTTTTGTGACATATCCCTTTCTAGGTAATGATACTTGTATACATTTTATAAGGTGAACTTTTGCTAATAAACCCAATCTAAATCAACTGTATCAACTTTTTGGTTTGGTAATATGTTTTTTTTTTTAAGTTTATTTATTTTGAGAGAGAGAGAGAGAGCACACGTGAGTGGGTGGAAGGGGTAGACAGAGTGGAGCCTAATGTGGGCTCGATCTCATGAACTGTGAGATCATGACCTGGGCCAAAATCAAGAGTTGGACGATTAACCAGCTGAGCCACCCAGGCGCCCTAGGGTATGGTAAAACATTCTATAGCAGCAACATGTTATAGCCATCAGTGTGGATACTGTTTGAATGAATGAAATATGCTGTATTTGGGTTTCATCTTTTTTTTTCCCCCAACTTCGTTGTTTATTTATTTATTTATTTTGAGAGAGAGAGAGAGAGAGACAGCATGACTGGGGGAGGGGTAGAGAGAGAGGGAGAGAGGGAATCCAAAGCAGGTACTGCGCTGCCAGCACAGAGCCTCATGTGTGGCTCCAACCCATGAAACCATGAGATCGTGAGCCAAGGCAAAAGCCAAGAGTTGGATGCTTAACTGACTGAACTACCCAGGCGTCCCTGGGTTTTGTCTTCTAATCCAATTTCTGTCCTTAGGAATGTATTGAATATAGTCATCATAACGAGAAATATCAACTGTCTTTTATGCACAATGTTTCTTTCCACTTCTCCGGTGTCTATAAGTTCTCGTCCCCAGCGTTATTTGCTTCCTCATCTTACTTACTTTTTATTTTAGATCACAGATTCTGCGGGTCATATTCTGTACTCCAAAGAAGATGCAACCAAGGGAAATTTGCCTTTACCACTGAAGATTATGACATGTTTGAAGTGTGTTTTGAGAGCAAGGGTAAGTAATCAGTGTTTTTCTCTGAATTAAGTGTCGTCTCTCAAATTAGAGCATGAACTTTCTGTCTTGGGCCATCAGGAAGAGGAAATGGAAACTACATTTGTTTGTATGTCTTTCATACATGTAAGTGAAAGTTGGCTAACCAGCCGAGTTCTTCATGTGGAGGAGTAGGCATTTCTTGAATGATGTGACATTTGGTTTGAATGATAGAGTTGAATTTCGTATAGATGCTGGAAAAGGGTACATTTATATGCGAGTGACACATTTTCTCAGGGATTAGAAATAAGATCTGTCTGACAAACAATAGATAGCAAAGTTAGAAGTATTTTTGGCCTCGTGAGCACTTCCCTAGTTCTATTTTGCTGTGGATTCTTCCGTGCGTCTCAAGGCCAAGATCCCAGCCATAGTACCTTTTAGGCTGATTACTTGATGGCGTCTGTGCTCAGTAATGGTTAAACGGCAGATTCTTTTTCACTCCCTGTTTGTTAGCTTAAAGGACACTAGACTCTAAAAGCTGTATGCATTTATATTTGTTACATTAATCGGGACCCTTTGGGGCTCCAGGACATAAAAACAAAACTCAAGCTGCCTTGAAGAGAGAGAAGAGGTGGATCATTTGACTCTCCGAACTGGGAAGTCTGCACAGCTGGTTCTTGGAGTTTTAACAGTATCATTGGAACTCTGCCTCTCTCTTAGTGCTTCCTTTCCTTGCCTCCATGTAATTTTATTCTCCGGACTCCTGTGTATAGGAACCAAAGGACTCTGGCAGTTCTACATTTGTAGACTATTCAGAAGAAATGGTCCAGAAGAGCAGGCTCTTCTGCCAACAGTGCCGGGAATGGCAGACAACTACCTGCGTTTGACAGTTAACCAAGAATTGACTCCCTTGATCTAAAGTTGGTCAATTTAGCCTAAAAGCTAAGGGAGTTTGCCTGAAGTAAATGGAATAATAGATTAAAAATTAAAAAATGAAAGGATTTTAATGGTGATTTCATGACTGATATCCTTCTGTCTGCCCTCACCTGTGCTAGTTCCAGGATGTCTCAACAGTATTCTAGACATTTCCACATGGTTGGTGCCACTCTCAAAACCAAGATGTCTAAGATGTCTAAAGACTGTATTCATGAGCCTCTCTTTCAAACGAATTCCCCTCGCTTACCGGTATTACCACTATCCTTCCAGTTACTTGGGCTCACGTTTTGAAATTATTTTTTCCTTTGTCAGCCTATCATTGAATTATGCTTATACTTCTTTCACAGTGTCTTCTGTATCTGTCACCACACAGCCTGAACTATAATCTTTTAAATCCTGGATTGTGTCATTAGGCTTCTAATATCCCTGC
Organism: Paguma larvata; assembly: GCA_030068075.1. NCBI lineage: Eukaryota > Metazoa > Chordata > Mammalia > Carnivora > Viverridae > Paguma > Paguma larvata. The sequence continues at coordinate 22,411,663 of CM057827.1, read as the reverse complement.
TCTTAATATATCCAAATACTGCTACCAGATTTGTCTCCTAAAACACATATTTCATCATGTCAGTTCTTTTTCAAAAGCTGTCCCTGCTCTGTAGTGGTAGTTACGTTCCTATTCTATAGAATGAAACCCAGAATCATAGAATTTTTGAGCTGGGGAGATTTTAGGCATCATGGCATTCAGTAGTTTTTATATTCTTGTTCCAGCCTTGTCTTCCACTGCTCATCAGTCCCAGCGAGTCCAGTTTGCTCTGCCTCTAAACACATCACATACATTCATTTGCTGGAATGCTCTCTTCTGATAAAAACCTGAGTTTACTTTTAGTTCTTGTAGAGTACTTCCCTCAACCATTTTAGCCTGCTCAGTTTCTCAATCGATTGATTCATTCAGCAAATATTTATTAAGTGCCCTTAATATGTGCCAAGCACTGTTTTAAGTGTTGGGGATATAGCAGTGAATAAAACAGAAGTTTCTGTTCTCGTGGAGCTTACATTTTCTTTGAAGCAAATAGACAATAAACAAATAAATCAGGTGGTAATGAGGACTTTGGGGAAAGAGACAAATACCTTGAGATGCTTAGCATATCTCAGAAACAGCAAGGAGGTTAATGTGGCTTCCTCTAAATAGTATATCACTCACTGATGAGATCATGTAGGCATTTCAAATATGTATGAATATATACATCACACAGCTTTGTGTTCTTTAAATGTCTCGTGTATATATGTCTTATGTTTACAATTTTAAACTCTTTGAAGGTAGAAATTATCTTTTATTCCGAAGGTTTTATGTGCTGATGCTGTGCATATAGGTGCCCAGGAACTAATTTTTAAAATATATATGTATGGTGCACGTGGGTGGCTCAGTCGGTTAAGCACCCAACTTCAGCTCAGGTCATGATCTCATGGTTCAGTTTGTGAGTTCAAGCCCTGCATCAGGCTCTGTGCTGGCTGACAGCTCAGAGCCTGGAACCTACTTCAGATTCTCTGTCTCCCTCACTTTCTGCCCTTCTCCTACTTGTGCTCTGTCTTTCTTTCTCTCTCTCAAAAAAGAAATACACATTAAAAACAATTTTTTAATAAAAAATATGTGTATATATATGCATAAATGTATACACATACACAATACAGTCAGCACTCAATTTCCAGTTTCATTTGTTTTGATATGGAAATGTGATAACTTGTAGTCTTTGGAACACCTTTTATTTTTTATTTTTTATTTATTTTTTTTTTTTTAAGTTCTTACCTAACAGTAATTGCTTTATTTTTTTTTTTTATTATAATAGTTTATTTTCAAATTGGTTTACATATAACACCCAGTGTTCATCCCAACATGTGCCCTTTTTAATGCCCATCACCCCCTCTCCCCCCTCCCTCATCCCCCTCACCCTCAGTTTTTTCTTAGTCTTTGAGAGTCTCTTATGTTTTATCTCCCTCCCTCTCTGTGTCTTTTTTTTCTTTCCCCTCTTCCCCTCCCCCTGGTTTTTGCTTAGTTTCACAAAGTCCACCTATTCGTGGAAACATATGGTATCTGTCTTTTTCTGACTGACTTATTTCACTTAACATAATACCCTCCAGTTCCATCCATGTTGCTACACATGGCCAGATTTCATTTTTTCTCATTGCCACGTAGTAGTCCATTGTATATAAGTACCATAACTTCTTTATCCATTCGTCAGTTGATGGGCACTTGGTCTCTTTCCATGATTTGGCTATTGTCGAAAGTGCTGCTATGAACATTGGGGTACACGTGCTCCTATGCATCAGCATTCCTGTGTCTCTTGGGTAGATTCCTAGCAGGGCTATTGCTGGGTCATAGGGTAGCTCTATTTTCATTTTTTTGAGGAACCTCCACACCGTTTTCCAGAGTGGCTGCACCAGTTTGCATTCCCACCAACAGTGTAGGAGGGTGCCTACTTCTCCACATCCTCGCCAGCATCTATAGTTTCCTGATTTGTTCATTTTAGCCACTCTGACTGGTGTGAGGTGGTATCTCAGTGTAGTTTTGATTTGTATTTCCCTGATGATGAGTGACATTGAGCATCGTTTCATGTGTCTGTTGGCCATCTGAATGTCCCCTTTGGAGAAGTGTCTATTCATATCTTCCGCCCATTTCTTCACTGGGTTGTTTGTTTTTCGGGTTTGGAGTTTGGTAAGTTCTTTATAAATTTTAGATATTAGTCCTTTATCCGATATGTCATTTGCGATGATCTTTTCCCATTCCGTTGGTTGCCTATTCGTTTTGTTGGTTGTTTCTTTTGCCGTGCAGAAGCTTTTTATCTTGATGAGGTCCCAATAGTTCATCTTTGCTTTTAATTCTCTTGCCTTTTATTTATATATTTATTTTAAAAAGTTTTTTGGCATTTATTTATTTTGAGAGAGAGAGAGAGAGAGAGACAGAGGATGAACAGGGGAGGGGCAGAGAGTGAGGGAAACAGAATCCTAAGCAGGCTCCAGGCCCTGAGCTGTCAGCACAGAGCCTGACGCAGGGCCCGAACCCATGAGCGAGATCATGACCTGAGCCGAAGTCGGACGCCCAACCGACCGAGCCACCCAGGCGCCCCTGGAACACCTTTTAAAACATTGTTCATGGGGCACTTGGGTGGCTCAGTCGGTTAAGCGTCCGACTTCAGCTCAGGTCATGATCTCACGGTCTGTGAGTTTGAGCCCTGCGTCGGGCTCTGTGCTGACGGGTCAGAGCCTGGAGCCTGCTTCCAATTTTGTGCCTCCCTCTCTCTCTGCCCTTCCTCTGCTCGTGCACTGTCTCTGTGTCTCTCAAAAATAAATAAATGTTTAAAAAAATAAAATAAAAGATTGTTCATTTGGGAGCACCTGGGTGGCTCAGTCGTTAGGCATCCGACTCTTGATTTCCGCTCAGGTCATGATCTCACAGTTTGTGGGGTTGAGCCCTTCATTAGGTTCTGTGCTGACAGCTTGGAGCCTGCTTGGGATCCTCTCTTTCTCCCGCCCCTCCCCCACTCATGCTTTCTCTTGCACTCTCTCTCAAAATAAATAAACTTAAAAAAAAAGTAAGTTTAAAAAAAAGATTGTCCATTTGACAGAGGAATGCAGAGAAGGGTTTTGTTCTTCATTTTTTTGTTTTGTTTTGTTTTACAAAGGGGCCCCTTTAGGGCCATGACGTCAGCTACAGGGAAAGGTTGGCAGGTCTGTGCAAGAGACTATATGGTCTGGACTGAGAACAGCCAGAGGTCTGTGGTTTTGTGGTTTCACTTGTGTTTGAATAATGCTTAATGCTGTGCTGTGGCCACAGAGAGGTGGTGGAAAGAGTCTGTTAGGAAGAGAGTATCTTGATCATTTGGACCAGGTGGGGTTGTGAGCTGATTCAGTTACATAGCTTTTGAAATGAGGGAGGAGAATCAAAAATCTGCACTGCATCTCTTGTGGGCCAAAGCCATGGTCAGGATCAGACATGGGATTTGGGGAAAGAGATCGATACCTCTCTGGGTGCCTCTGTTTTTGTTTTGGTTTGTTTTTTGTTTTGTTTTGTTTTGGAGACTTACTGGTTTAATGTTCAGAAGGCATCTGCGACTTACTTGTCTTAGTTTGTTGTTAGTCCTACCTATGTAGTCTTATTTCCGTGGGTTTCAAATGATCTTTCTAACCTATCCAAAAGAACTTCTTTACTGTCTTAAAAAAATTTTTTTTAAATGTTTATTTATTTTTGAGAGAGAGAGAAAAACAGAGCATGAACAGGGGAGGGGCAGAGAAAGAGGGAGACACAGAATCCGAAGCAGGCTCCAGGCTCTGAGCTGTCAACGCAGAACCGGACATAGGGCTCAAACTCCCGGACCACGAGATCATGACCTGAGCCTAAGTCAGCCGCCCAACCAGCTGAGCCACCCAGGCACCCCCCCTACTGTCTTCTAAACCTGCCATACTCATTTCAGTATCTGAGCCTTTGCCCATACTTCGCCCTCTGCCTAGAGTACTCTGTCCTTGCCTTCGGGTGCTTTGTCCACAACTATTCCCTTCCGTTCTCTAACCTTTATTCCATAGCTGGGATTATCTGAACTGGGTTTTTTGTTTTTGGGGGGATTTTTTTGAATGTACTTATTTATTGAGAGAGTGTGTGCATATGGGGGAGGAGCTGAGAGAGGGAGAGAGAGCATCCCAAGCAGGCTCTATGCTGTCAGTGCAGAGCTGACACAGGGCTCAATCTCATGAACTGTGTGTGAGATCATGACCTTAGCTGAAGTCAAGAGTTGGAACTGACTAAGCCACCCAGGTGCCCCTGAGCTGGCTTCTTTTTCTTAAAATTTTATACTGCTTTGCATTTTCACTGTAGCTGTTAATGGATATTTATGTCTTAGAGCCCCATCAAATTATTTGAAGGCAGAGATTGTAATTCAGTACAGTTATAGCACCTAGTGGGTTCTCACTGGGTAGTTATTGAGTTGACTTTTGTCCATATCAGAAACTTCCAGTGTTCAGAGAGCAGAGGGTACAGTACCATTCTCTCTGGCTTATAGTCTCAAAAACCCCAATGCTTAAGTGGCACTGTTTCCTAAACTCCTAATTTCATGCAGGCAGTTTTTAATTTTATAAATAACTAGGTGAATTCCAGGAGATTGGGGCTGAGCAATTTGCTGGGACCCTGTGTCTTTTCCTGTCTCCTATCTGATGATTTAAGTTTAAATTCCTTTTTGATCAAGCTGAGTGAGTTTACTTTTTCTGATATGAGCACAGTAATATAGCCCTACTGTCCCAAACAGACATTTCTCTTTCTAAGAAGCATCCCTGAGAATTGTACTCTTATTTACAAGTATTTTTCTTGGGCTTTTCTCTTTTAAGTGTTTTTTGTGTCCTATATAACATTTTATTAGCCTACTGAAGTGGCCTTCCATTGAGCAAAATGTTTGAATTAATGTGGAATATTAGCTAAATCCTGTGTTGTTTTCAGTACTCATGTTTATATTAAGTAAATCCAAACTTAGCATATACCCATTATTTTTTTCAAAAACTGACAGGCCTTTTCAGAGGTGGAAATGTACCTTTCCAGTCTAAGTTGGTGCCCACTGCCTATTGGTCTATATGCCACTCAATTTTATGCTGCTTGACTTGAGTTTTATTTCCTAATGTGGTAAGCCTGCGTGTTGTCGCTTCTGCTCTTCCATTGCTCTGTAATGCCAGCCGCAGTGTCTTGTGTCCTGCCTGCTCAGAGATGTTCGCCAGCAGCATATTGTCACCGCTTTCCGTCACCCCACACAGATAGAGGCTTTGTCTGGAATGCTTGTGATTTTAGCCAGAGCCAGGAATTTTCTGCCGCTGAGTAGGGGGAGGAGTTGCGGCTGTTTCCCTCTATTGAGAGGGTAGGGGTTAGAGAGAGGGAGGGCGGGTGGGTGATTTCCCGGAATTTTAAATATTCTACACAATGAATCTTTTGATTTCTCTCTCAGGAACAGGGCGGATACCTGATCAACTCGTGATTCTAGACATGAAGCATGGAGTGGAGGCGAAAAACTACGAAGAGGTGTGTCCTGCTGTAACAGCCAGGGGAGGCAGTAGCATGCTGTGCTGTGAGGTTTCTGTGACCTGTCAGGCCAACCGGCTGTGCTTTGCCCAGAAGGCTGTTTTCTCAGCAATCATGTGACAACCAGCTACAGTCTTATTGATATAAAAAGTTGTATTAATTGAACAGTAATTCCGGCTATGCCATCAGCCAAATGACTGAACCAGCTTATCCCATAGAGATATTGGTGTGATGCAACACTCAAGCGTATGCCATTAGCACTCCTGAGACAGAAACCCAGGCATATGCCTGTAGTTTTTTTTTAAGTTTATTTATTTATTTTGACATAGAGAGTGTGTGCGCCGGGGAGGGACAAAGAGAGAAGGAGAGAGAGACCAAAGCAGGCTCCATGCTGTTAGCACAGAGCTTGACATGGGGCTCAAACTCACAAACCTGTGAGATCATGACCTGAGCCAAAGCCAAGAGCTAGATACCTAACCAACCATGCCCCCATCATTTGTTTTTTAATGTTTGTTTGTTTATTTTGAGAGAGAGTGAGCAGAGGAGGGGCAGAGAGAGACGGGGAGAGAGAGAATCCCAAGCCCACGTCTGTGCTGTCAGCACAGAGCCCAACGTGAAGCTTGATCTCATGACCTGTGAGATCATGACCTGAGCCAAGCTTAGGAGCTGGATACTTAACCAATTGAGCCACCCAGGCGCCCCTATATCTGTAATTTTTTAAATTACAGACTTCATTTATGTGTCCAAGATTAAGAAAAGCAATGTGTTTTTAATTCCTGAGGATTTTATTCCCAGACTGACAGCTATATGTGTACCTAGGACATAGATTCAGTGCCGTTTAGACATGAACAACTGTGCTGTCTTTGAGAAACACGGTAATCAAAAACAGCTTATAGTTAATAACATAATTTTAGTCTTTTACGAAAGGAGCATGATGGAAGAAAAAACCGCAAGAGACTAGAGATCTTGATAACAAATCAACATTTTTGCTGACAAGTAGTATTATAGGGAATAAAACTGGCATTTATTTGGGTGGTAGGGAGGTGGGGGTGTGCATAGAATAAGGGTAAGGGGGACTGGGCTTTTTCATCTATTATGATAGCACAGAATGGTTCTTCAAGTGAAGAGCACCTTTTAAAAACCTCAAGGACTATTTAAGACTGGAGGATTGGTTTCGATAGAAAATTAAGAGTATTTTTACCCAAATCAGAGTCTTTTTACTGAGGGCATGAAGAAGAGGTGGGGTACAGGAAATTTAAATAGTTTTTAAAGAATGAAAACTCAATAAACAAAGGAAAGTTGATTTAAGAGAATTTTTTAGGACTTGTGGACCTAGAGAAGTTGCTCCGCCTTTGGCCAGGACCTGGAAGGGAAACAGCCTGGAATGGAAGGAGGTCGGAAGTGACTGGCTGGCTCTGCAACAGGAAGTAGTAGTACAACAGCTGCAGCTCTTCCGGGCTTTCCTCCTTTTCCTAGTTCGGATGTGCATTTGAACAAAACCGGGCTGAGTTGCGTGTGGGTGATAAACAGGAGCCGGCGATGCAGCACTGCGTGGGAGAGCGCTCCCGGTAGGGACGTCGATTGGCTTGTCTCCATGTCTAAGCTAGTGTAAAGTTTTCTTTTAACGTTTATTCATTTTTGAGAGACAGAGAGCATGAGCAGGGGTGGGGCAGGGAGAAAGGGAACACAGAATCCGAGGCAGGCTCCGAGCTGTCAGCACAGAGCCCGACGCGGGGCTCGAGCTCACAGACTGCGAGATCATGACCTAGCCTGAAGTCGGACGCTGAACCGACAGCCACCCAGGCGTCCCTTAACCTAGTTTAGTTAAAAGAAATAAAGCAAAAGCATCTCTTTATTTGGTGAACTGAAGAGTAAATTGAAGAAATCCTTTTAAACTTTGATGATTCAGAAGAATCTTAATTATATTTAAATATGATACTGTGTGTTAAAATGCTGTTATAAGGTATAAAAGACAAAAATGTTGAGTTATTATGAGGTGAAAGAACAGGTAAAATGATTTTCAGTTTTTGATTAATGCCACACTATCCTCAACTTCAGACCATTCTCTAAGCCAGATTTCCTTAAATTCCTACTGTGTATAATTTTACCTGTAATAACTTTTCCTCCTAATATGATGGCTGTCATTAAGTGGTATATATTAAACAATAGGGCATTCAGAGACATTAGACATCATTTTCCCCTCTAAAACAGAGAGTATTATTTGTGAGTTTAAATATAAAATGATGTGGATATCACTGTAACAGGATATTTTAGAACTCCTATTCCTCCTGGAATTTCAACCTATCCTTGGACTTTGTTGACATTGGGGAAGGGCCTTTATCTTTCCTGACCTTTTGCTTAACCCAAGAGGGGAATCCCTAGCCGAAAGGAAACCACAGCGCTTCCTATGCCTGCTTCCTGCTTTGGAAGCCTGGCATGTCCTAAGCATTTCATTACGCACATGGTTACCACACAGCTCTAAATTCTGTTTCTTAACCAAGTAACTCCTATTACTCCTTTCTTTGGCGATTTTAACATCACCACCCCCACCCAAAAAAAAGCAAACCAAACTGAGACAGAGGAGGAGAAATGGTTATGACACAGGCCAGAGACTAGCCGTTTTCTCAGCCAATGAGTAGGTTCCCTTGAATCTCGCTTAGAAATAGCTGTTACTTGTCTCTCGGCAAATGCCTGTGACAAGAACATGAATAATAGAAGCACTTGTTCTCTGGTTAATTACGAGAGAGCACAGAGCATATGTAGAGGTTTTGAGGCATTTAATTTCAGGCCCTTGAGGTAATGGAGAGCTTTTATCTCCAGAGGATTTGGGACTGTTGGCATAAGCGTTCAGCTTTGGGGAAGCGGCACATTTCTTTAATTTTCTTCACATCCAAAAGATCTCTCTCCCTCACAGCTGTGGGCTTCATGATTCTGAAGTCCCTTGTGGTTTTGTAAAATTCAGTAGTAGTCAGTGTTTTGGTAGCTGGGCGGAGTACCACAATACCTACTGAATTGTACAGAAGCTTTACTTAATTAATGCACGTGGAACTGCTGTGTAAACAATATAAATGTAAGACGATGTTATTTGGAAGCTAGAATGGTTGTCATATTGTAAAGGAGCATGGAGTCTTGAAGTTTGAAATCTTTAAAGAGTTCAGAATGCTTATGTCCTCAAAAATAAAACACTTCTGATTCCCTCTGTTGAACTTGAAGGACCTCTCACCACTGTCTTTTGCCAGTGAGGGGGGCATCTTTATAGAGTCAATATGGGAATTGAGCCTTTTTTTTTTTTTTTAAGCGTTTATTTATTTTTGGGAGAGAGAAAGTATGAGCAGAGGTGGGGGCGGGGGCAATGGATCTGAAGTGGGCTCCACGCTGACAGCAGAGAGCCTGATAAAGGGACTTGAACTCATGAACTGTGAGATTCTGACCTGATCCAAAGTCTGACGCTCAAGTGATTGAGCCACCCAGGTGCCCCGAGTCAATTTTTTTTTTTTTTTTGAGTTTGTGGTCTGTGAACTAGAGCAGCTGTTTATGAGGCTTAATTGTCTAATTCTGCAGTTGTAGAAATGAAGGCAGTAACTGTCCCACAAAGAAGGAGCTGTCTGACATATCCTCTAACTCTGGGGCTGTATATGTCCCTTCTTCTTCTTCGTGTGTGTGTATGTGATTTTAAAGTAGCCTCCACATGCAACATGAGGCTTGAACTCATGACCTTGAGGTTTAGAATCTCATGCTCAACTGACTGAGCCCAGCAGGCGTGTGTACGTCCTATCTTGATGTGGCTGTCAGCATCTTCAGCACGACTCAAATCCCGTTTTGCTTGTGGGTTCTGTTAGTATGTCATTTGCTATCAACATGTACACCAGAAACATAATTGGCCTTGCGGGAGCAACAGCCGAAGACTTTTCAAAAGTTCTTCTCTTCTGAATACCCTCAGGAAGGAGGAACTCTGGTTCTGTACGCTGGATCCAGAATCCCTTTCTGACAGAAGTTAAATGAAGTAGCATGGGTAAGGCACCTGACACATAGCTGGTCAGTTCAGTAGATTTTGGCTCCCTTCTCCTACCCTTTCTGGAAACTGAATATGACAGAGTACATAGGATCAGGCTAAATTTCATTTAGCCCTAAGATTGGCAGTATATTCTTTATCTTAATTGTGCTCAATTAGATGGTCTCCACTGTTAACTGCTGTGCTTCTAAAATTTGGGGCGCTGTGATGGGGAGTGTGGAGATGACTGTAGTTTGACTGAATTTGGCTTACCACAACAAGCCTCCCTTGAGTCTCTCTGCTCCCCCAAGGAGAACAATGCAGTGATTCCCTAGAGGCGGGTTTCACATGTGTGTTTTAAGAAGCAGTTTCTCAGAGTGAACACCTTTCCTTGGGGCAGATACATGTAACTCTGAACTCTAGATTCAGATCCTCATTAGAGGAGGGGAAGCTTTGGATATGGCCTAAGAAGTGTAATTTCAGTCATTTTGGAAAGTGTTGTACATATGCAGGGAAAGGCTTTATAACTTGTAGTTTCCCAAGCAGTACCTACCACTACAGATGAGAGTGATGGTGTGCTAGGGAGGACCTTCTCCTGGGCAGGGGGTGAAAGTAGATATAGAATGTTCTTAACTTAGAGGAAGCGCTTGCTTCAGGGGACCAACAGCACTTATATTATCTGCTATGAGGAAGTTGGGTCCTTTGAAGAAGGCATGGAATGGACATGCTATCCAAAGTATACATTGTATTAATTTCCTTAAGTTCAAGGGCGAAACATGAAAAAGGGGCGCCTGGGTGGCTTAGTCGTTTAAGCGTCTCACTCTTGGTTTCAGCTCAGGTCATGATCTCACAGTTTCGTGGGTTCTAGCCCTGCATCAGGCTCTGTGCCGGCACTAATGGAGCCTGCTTGGGATTATTCTCTATTTCTGTCTCTCGGTCTCTCTCTGTCCTTCCCCTGCTCACGTTGTCTCTGTCTCTCAAAAATAAATAAAACCTTAAAAATTTTTTTTAAAAAGGATAAAAATCACAACTGTGACTATGGCAATGTACAATTGAGTGTTAATTATGCCATAGGATTTTAGGAAAGAAGGAATTGGTGTGGACAGAAATGGTTAAAGAAGACTTTGCGGTTAAGTCTTAAAAGATAGGTAGGATTTGGATACACTGAGCGAATGTGCTTTTAGAAGTCAAAAATATGGTTTTGCTTGCAGTTTACAGCAGAGCTTTGTAGGTGTTTTTTTTTTTTAATGTTTGTTTATTTTTGAGACGGAGAAAGACCGTGAGCAGGGGGAGGTGCAGAGAGAGAGAGAGGGAGACACAGACTGTGAAGCAGGCTCCAGGCTCTGAGCTGTCACCACAGAGCCCAACATGGGGCTCTAACACCATGAACCATGAGATCGTGACCTGAGCCAAAGTCAGACACTCAACCGACTAAGCTGCTACTCAGGGGCCCCAGAACTTTGCAGTTTTGATGCAAAATACATGCTTTGGTGATCTTGGGTGGGAGTCAAGAGACCATGGTTCTGCTAGACTTGGTTTTCCACTCAGAGGACTGAGTAACTGTGGAATCTTCAGTTTCTTGATTTGTAAAATGAAGTTCATCGTAGCTCTTTGATTATTTAATGGCTAAATGCTACCCTCTAGTGGAGAACGTATGGTACACAGCATTGTCAAGTAGGCTTTGCTTCTGTCTAGCTGTTGACAAAATGCACATCATCCTTCCAGCCTGAGAGAGAAGTAGACTAGAACAGTGGCCTGCCATCATGAAACATGTATACTTTCACATTTTTTTAATTCTTTTTTTTTTTTTATATTTATTTTTGAGAGAGAGACAGACAGAACATGAGACGGGGAGGGACAGAGAGAGAGGGAGACATAGAATCTGAAGCAGGCTCCAGGCTCCGAGCTGTCAGCACAGAGCCCAATGCAGGGCTCAAACTCATGAGCCATGAGATCATGACCTGAGCTGAAGTCAGGTGCTCAACCAACTGAACCACCCAGGTGCCGCTATAATTTCACATCTTACAAACACTTTAAACCTTAAATCAGACATTTAGAAGAGCAGAACAACAGTCTGTGGGGATTTTAATAGAGGTTTTCTTGTTAGCTTTTTGTACCAACTATGATAAAAGTCTTGATGATACTCATTGAATACTTAGTCCTAGGCAAGCAAAGAGGGTCTTCCTGAGAATAGTGATGATAATTTGCTTAAAAATTTTACTCTCTTAGTCTGTAAAAATGAGAATAATAGCAGTATGATACCAAGGAAGTTTGGCGAATACACTGGACAACTTACCCAGATCCTTGAGGCCTAATATAGTTTGATCACATCACCTTTGATCCAGAAAAACTTGAGTGTAGTCTGCGAGTTTCCTTCATCAGATTTTTAGTATCTACAGAATAAAATATAGACTCACACTTGGATTCCAATCTCAGCTCCACCAAGCTCTGAGAACTTGGGCAAGTTAACACTCCGAACTTTAATTTCCTCATCTGAAGAATTTAGGGATAATAATATTCACCTCATATAGGGTTATGAGGATTAAGCAAGATTACAAGGTATAAAATACATACGCATTCTAGATATGTACTGGTGGGTCTGATTCATTAATACAGCCTTCATCCTCTTCCTCAGTTTAACTCCAGCCTAACTTTTGAGGCTTATGTTTGCTATTAGCTGACACCCTTCCCCAAGCACGTATGTGTGTTGACACGTGAGCGCACACACACATACGCATCAGACTAGACAACTCATGGTCTCCTAAACTCGGCTTGCAGTTTCCTCCCTCCATGTTTTGGTGTGCAAGTTCTCTTCAACCTTGAATGCCTTTCTCTCTCCTCTCTTTCAGCATCCTGCAGAATTTGTGAGACTCCACTTACTGGCTTCCTGTTAACGTTTCCTTTGTCCTTCCAACTATGATTAATCATGTGCTTTCTTTCCCTTCCACTTTTTTTTAAGTTTTTTACATTTATTTTTATTTTGAGAGATGGAGCTTGAGCAGGGAAGAGGCAGAGAGAGAGGAAGAGAGAATCCCAAGCAGGCTCTGCAAAGTCAGTGCAGAGCCTGACGTGGGGCTGGATCTCACAAGCCATGAGATCATGACCTGAACCCAGGCACCCCTTTCCTTTACACTATTTTTTTCCCTTTACACTTTTTTTTTAATGTTTATCCATTTTTGAGAGAGAGAGAGACAGAGCAGAGCGTTAGCAGGGGAAGGGCAGAGAGAGAGGGAGACACAGAATCTGAAGCAGGCTCCAGGCTCTGAGCTGTCAGCACAGAGCCTGATGCGGGGCTCGAACCCACAAACTGTGAGATCATGACCTGAGCCGAAGTCGGATGCTTAACCGACTGAGCCACCCAGGCGCCCCTCCCTTTACACTTTTAATGTGTACCTTTGTCATAAAAGTTAATACATAATGCCTTATATTATAGTTATAGCTTTTTATATGAGCCTTTCCACCAGACTGTGAACTTCTTAGGAACAGAGATCATCGTTTATCGTGGTAGCTTGCACATATTAAGCATTGTTGTTAGGGTCTTAAAATATTTTTTTTAACAGCTTTTTACATTCTTTTAATCTCCAAGTTTAGATTAAATGTAAACATATGTCCATTCGTATTGTTATTTACCATTGAGTATCCATGATGTGTTAGATGGTTGGAATAGCAAATTAGTTTTCAACACTGTTTTAATCTCTTGGCAATTCTTTAAGTTTCCTAGATTTAAAATTGGTGCCAAGAATAAAGGTAGTTTAAGAATAAAGAATTAGGCAGAGATGTGTTTTAGGAAAAGAGACCTTCATCCCACTCATAGAAGGTTGAAAATAATTTACCAAATTAAGGACAGGGTTTCGTGGAAGAAATGTCAACTTGGAAAACGAGAGTTGGGCTGTTTGGTTGTGAATAGAGCTAAAGAGTCTGGAGGAGGACCTCTGCTAGAAGAGGAGTTGGAGAATCGAATGACTAAGTAAACACTGGCTGGTATGGAATACTGTGTAGCAGTTAGGAGGAATGAGGTGAATCTAGAAGCACTGAAGTTTTTGGAAAGGTCTTACTAAATGAGAAAAAGCAAGCCATAGAGCAATGTGTACAATATGATCCCATTTATAAATATGTTTTTAATTATATGTTTGTGTGTACATTCATATGCATGCAAAAGCACAAATAGTGTGCTACCTTCTAACAAGGTCTAGAAAGATTTATACCACATTCATAGCCATGGTTATCTCTAAGAAGGAATGTGTAGATGTAGGAATTGGGGAGCTAGCTACGAAGGTGGGCTTTCTGTTTTTCTCTTCTGAACGGTTGAAATTTTTAGCAGGAGAACATGTTTATGTATTGCTTATGCAACTGAAAAGTATATGGAACACTACTTTTGGGGAAAAAAATGGGAGCAGGATTTTTGGTCTATAATCTGCAAAGGCAATCCTCAGTACCAAATGTATTTTAATTCCATCATCATTTTTCAGGTTTTAGGCTTTTGGCCTGTTGTCATTTAACAAAAAAGGTGGGGAAGGTTAGAAGTTGTCTTCCAAATAATTTTTTAAAATAATATTTTCAGCTGGCAGAGGCATGGCCATAGTTTCACTTCCAGTTCCTGTTTGCCAGTTTCTATTTAGAGAGCCTTAAATCATTTATTGCTAAAGAAGTTTCATGCTATTGCTTTTATTCTGTCTCATTCAGGAAGCTTTGGAGGCGAAAGTATAGACAAGGAGGGAAACAGACTGAAGTTCAGCGTATGACATAGCTCTTGTATTGGGATCTTTTTCCTGGGGAATTCCTTTGCTCTGTGGCTCCTATGTGGGGTACATATTCTGATAGATATTCTAGGTTGATGACAAAGCCTGGCATCTGGGCATTCAGCTAGGAGAGTTTGCTAAATGCAGGAACTGACCGTTAGTTACACGCTGCAGGCAGCCTTATTTGGTTTTGTAGCTGTCAGTCACACTATTAACTCCAGCCAACATTTTACAAATGTAAGAAAATGTACATCCAGTGAAAGGAATCTTAGGTGGATGGTTACAAATTCATTGCATTTTATGTACTTTAAACATACACCTAATTTTTATATCCCTATCTTAACAGCAGTTTCTAGTTTTATTTTAAATAACTTTTATTTTAAAAAATGTTCAGCGAGGAATATAGATTAGCGAAGAGAACACAAGAATACCCTTAAACTCTTGCTGCTCATCCTGCGTTAGCTGCTGTTAACAGTAACAGAGGAAAAGAACAAAGAAAGTGAATTGGACAAAAGAGAAGAAAAAGGGAGTTGTAGAGAGAACATATGGTAGATAGTAAAGAAGCAGATATAGGAAAAGAATATTATTTAAAGTTTATTTAGAGAGAGAGCAAGCACACGCACATGAGAGCAGGGGAAGGGGGGAGAGAGAGAGGGGAGTGGAGAGGTAATCCCAAGCAAGCTCTGATCTGCGCTGTCAGCGCAGAGCCTGACGCGGGGCTCACATACTGTGCCTGAATCAAGAATCAGACATTAACTGACTGAGCCATTCAGGTGCCCCAAGGAAAAGAAGTTTTGAAGAATTCTCTATGTAGGAGAATTTTAAGAACAGCCTGGTATATGAGTTTTAAGGTCTGGAAAGCTCTGGTGGTATATCGCCATTTTAAAGCAATTCATAATCTAAGGTCGATAGGGAAAAACAAATAAAATGATGAAATCCTTGCCTTTATCGTGTCTACCGTTAGCTACTAGGTGCTCTTGGAGGTTTCACAGTGGTCTAGGTTGGGAAAGGAAAACCATTCGTTTCTCACCTCCGTCATTCCTTAGCATACAAGGAAGTCCTTGGAGATTTCTTTTGATAACTGCTGTGTCATTCTAAAAACCAAAAATGCAGTGTAATTTCTTTTGTAGCAGACCTAGGAGTCATCTGGGCTCTGGACCTCTGATATAAACCTTAAAGCTATTTTGAGATTTAAATGAGCAAACCAAAATTTTCTAATTTTGTAGCTTGAGTTATTATCTTAATGTTATAGTTACATATTTTCTCTCATTCCTGTGCATTCTCTATTGGGAATTTTGGAGGGTTTTCTTTTAAAATCAAGTCTAATATTATGACTCTCACACTTCTTATGCTGATAATATTGTTTCTTGGACATGAGTGGAAGATAAAGTAAAAGGCTTTATTAAAATCAGAAATCTCAGGAAAATGATATATTTGACTTTATAGCCTATCATATTACAGTACTTCTAAGGAGATTTTAATCAAAATTGAAGTATAAAAAAAAGTCTGAAATGGAAACACATAAACAGTTTGTGGGGAAGGGCAGAAGCCCCAATTTTAAAGTATGTTAAGGGGCACGTGGGTGACTTAGTTGTGTCCGACTCTTGGTTTGGGTTCAGGTCATGATCTCACAGTTTGTGGGTTCGTGCCCCGTGTCGGGCTCTGTGCTGATGGTGCAGAGCCCGCCTGGGATTCTCTCTTCCCTCTTGTGCCCCTCCCCCACTTGTCCAGGTGCTCTCCTCCCCCCTCTCTCTCTCTCTCTTTCTCTTTCAAAAATAAACAAACTTAAAAAATAAGATATGTTAGAGTGGTAGCAGAAGAGATTTTGTTTGGTTAAACTTTGTTTTTTAAGATTTTATTTTTAAAATCTCTGCACCCGACATGGGGCCCAAACCCACAACCTCAAGATTGAGAGTCGCATGTTCCACTGACTGAGTGAGCCAGCTGGGTGCCCCTGGTTTGGTGAAACTTTTTGTTTGTTTGTTTAAAGGAAATTCAGAACCCATTTTATTAATGTTTGTTTATTTTTGAGAGAGAGAATAAGAAGGGGAGGGGCAGAGAGGGGGAACAGAGGATCTGAAGTGGGCTCTGCGCTGGGCTCTGCACTGACAGCAGTGAGCCTGACGTGGGGCTCGAACTCACAGAGCATGAGATCATGACCTGAGCCAAACAACCGACTGAGCCGCCCAGGCGCTCCTTGGTGAAACTTTTTAAAAGACTCCTCCGTTGCCTGTGTTCTAGACTCGAGCAGTTTTTTCAAGGAGTGGGCTCATAATTCCTTTCTTTTCCAGATTGCCAAGGTTGAGAAGCTCAAACCGTTAGAGGTGGAGCTCCGGCGCCTAGAAGACCTCTCAGAATCCATCGTTAATGATTTTGCCTACATGAAGAAGCGAGAGGAGGAGATGCGAGATACCAACGGTGAGGGGAAGGCAGCTCGTTTCTGCAGAAAGGCGACAGATCTCTTTTCTCAGTTTTGCCAAATGGGGGGTGGGGGCAGGCTGATGGGATGATGACTTACTTCAGTGTTGTTGCTTCTCCAGGCAAATGCGCTCCTAAGTTAGGTTTTCAAGGGGATAGAAATTTCTTCTGTGATATGCAGTTGACCATATTCTCAGCTTATTGTGTATCAAACTGATAGTGCTAGTCTTTGTGATTTTTAACATTTCCATAGAGAACAATGAAATTTAAGAAAAACAATCCAAAGTCCTACTGCCTGGCCTAGGCACTGAGTGAAGTTAATGAATTGCCTTTTCCCCCTGGCCACTGGTTAGCCTGCTGAACCTCACTTCATTACGCTTGTAACATTTTTGTTTTTTAGAGTCAACAAATACTCGGGTCCTGTACTTCAGCATCTTTTCAATGTTCTGCCTCATTGGACTAGCCACCTGGCAGGTCTTCTACCTGCGTCGCTTTTTCAAGGCCAAGAAGTTGATTGAGTAATGAGGCCCAGTCTCCTCCCACCTGTATCTCAGCCAGCTGAACACCACTGGGACGTGCCTGGCCTGCGGCATCCTACTAACAGCACCATCAAGGCACGTTGGAGCTTTCTTGCCGGAACTGATCTCTTGGTGTGGGAGGACATGGGTTACCACCTACACCCAGCAAGTCAGTGAGGGACTTCTTTTTAACTTGGTAGGATTTGGACTGGTTTTGCAACAATAGGACTATTATTAGAGTCACCTGTGACAAAAAACAGGGGTTACCTAGCTAATGCCAAAGCCAGCATTTGTACTGGGTTTCCTCCCGTGCTGTGTTTGAACCATGTTTTCTTTCCTTTTCTTACTTGCTCACCAGCTTGAGTTTCCACTCTAGTTCCTTTGCCAAGGTGTGTATGACCATGTTGTTTCATTCTGATTATCCTCTTTGGATTTCTTTGTGAGAACACACTTAACTTTCTCTTGATCCTTAGCTGAAATGTTAAGGTAGCTTCTGGTGATATTTTTTCATAATTTTATGTCTCTTAAAAGGGTGATCGATGGGACACCTCATAGAAATGAGCTTTGAACTGTAGATAACTCTTAAAGAAGACTTCGTTTTAGAGAATTAAAATATTTGTGCTTAACTGCCTGAACCTTTTCCGTGTATTTATGTGTGTTTAGCTCTATGCAGTTTTATCAGGTAGAGATTTGTGTGATCACCATCGCAAGATGCAGCACAGTCCAACTCTTGTATCTCTTCTACTACTACCCTTTTATAACCACGGCCACCTCCCTTCCTTACCCCAGAGCCCCACCTTCTGGCAACCACTGATCTGTTCTCCATTTTTAATTTTGTCATTTCAAGAACATTTTGTAAACGGAATCATATAGTATGTAACCTTCTGAGATTGGCTTTTTGAACTCAGCATAATTCCCTTGAAATCCATCCAAGTTGTTGCACGTTATCGATAGCTTGCTCCTTTTTATTGCTCAGTAGTATTCCATTGTATGGATATACCACAGTTTGTTTAACCATCCCCGCATTGAAGGACACTGAGGTTGTTGTCAGGTTTTGGCCGTTTCTAATAAAGCTGCTGTGAACTTTCATGTACAGGTTTTCATGTGAACATAAATACTTCTCTGGGAGAAGTGCCCAAGAGGGCGATATGGTAGGCACGTGTTTATTTTTGTAAGAAAACATCCTACTCTTTTTCCAGAGTGACTGCCATTTTACCTTCCCACCAGCAATGTGTGACCAATCCAGGGTCTCCAAATCTTCACCAGTATTTGCTATTGCCCTTATTTTTATTTTAGTCATTCTAATAGGTGCATGTAATAATACCTCATTATGGTTTTGATTTGCATTTTCCTAGTGGTAAACGATGTCGAACATCTTTTCACGTGCTTATTTGCCATCTATGTATCTTCCTCAATGAAATATCTCTATTCATATCCTTTTTGCCCATTTTCTCATTAGATTGTTCTTTCTACATTAAGTTTTGAGAGTTCCTTATATATTCTAGATACAAACCCTTTGTCAGATATGTGGTTGCTTGAATTTCTTTCTTTCTTTTTTTTTTTTTTTTTAGATTTTTTTTTCTTTTAAGTAATCCCTACACCCAACATGGGTGGGTCTCGAATCACAACCCCAAGATCAAGAGTTGCATGCTCTACTGATGGAGCGTGGTTGCTTGAATTTTTAACTTCTTCCAAGGAAAATATAAGTAAAATTTACCGACTCTTCTTACATGGCGAGTCACTGACTTAATTCCTGTCCTTATGTGTTCCATCTAGCAAATTAAGACATATGAGGTATAAACACACACACACACACACACATCTGGGAGGATTATGAATAGAGTAAATACTTGAAAATGCATGTTGTGAAAGAAAGCCAAGAATCGCTGTAGGAATATAAGGTGCCTAAAGGCCAATACTAATATAAGTGAAGGTATGGATACAAATGACCATGTTTGTAAACAGTTATGAAAAATACTATCGCTCGAAAATGTCTCCACTCCACCCAGGAAAGCGGGTAGGAGTTTGTCCTTTCTGTAATCTCTTTTTCAACCCGCACCGACCATTATAGGGCTTGTCTAATCACAGCGGTAAGAATTACAGGACTTACGGCATAGCGCTCGCAGTTAAGCAGCAGTGTGTTAGAATCAACTGAGAACACTGCTGTGATGACCAGGATAAAGTATAAAAGTAGAAAAGGGAGTGAGTTATATTTGAAGTCTCAGGCTGTTCTATTAATGTTGCAGCTACTGTGAACCCAAAAGGCCTTCTTTCCCCCTTCCTTGGCTCCCTGTATGAATTTCTCTGGTGTGGCAGAGTGGTTCTTTCATTAATTTGGGCGACATTGCCATCTGCTGGTAGGAATTGATAGGTACGGCTCTGAGAACCTGGCAGCCAAATCTTTGCCATAAGGACAGCAGATGTTGGGAAAGTCTACACGTGGTATTATGTGTACTGGACGACAGAGGCCACATCCACGTAGGGAAGAGAATAACCGAATTTGCGGGTCGGATCCATTCTTAGACATCTAAAGGTCAAATTCTGTTTCTATACCATTAGCCTAATAAACTCTCATATTTTTGACTGGTGCCTTCCCCCTTTTCCAGAAGCAATGAAAGTTCTTCCGTTGGGTATATCCTTTTGTTCTGATAAAATGGCAAAGAAAGGTAGGAGAGGAGAATATTTTATTTTGCTGATGTTTTTGTTCCTGAATGGGACTTTGAGAAACTGGAATTTTTTTCCATGTCCTTCCCTTTTACTCATGCCAAAAATTCCAACTTGGACATTGTGCTTTCAGTTTAAAGTTCATTGATAATTACACTTCGATTTGATGGAAAAGTAAAATTACTTACCTTTTATAAAAGACCTAGTGCAAGAACAAATCAGCTTTAAAAACGGGGATGTTACCTACTTTCCTCCATTTTGAGCCTATTTAACACAGTCTATATAATATAGTTAGGAACAACACAGTTTAAGTAAGCATAGTTATACCATTGTCATAAACCCCTGTCGGAAGCCATTTTTCTGTTTAATGGAAAGAGGCATGTGGGATTTCTACAGATTTACTTGTAAGTGTTGGATTGGGGATTTTTGTGTAAATTTTCTCAAATAAAATGCTAGCAGAAACCACTTTAGGTGTATTTTTCTGTTACTCTTGAGTATCTCTTTGTCTGAATTGACAATAATTCTTCCATAGTCTTCCGTTTTAAAGTATGGCAAATTATCTGTGATGAATTAGAGGAAAAACTGCATGTAATTTACTGCAGATGAATAAAGTTTATTTGAGCTAATAGATTTTATATTTTATATGTAAATGATGTAAGCTATATATAATGTGTATATAAACATCAATAATACACATCTTCAGAACGGCAAAATAGGGTTGTGTAAGTCAAGCATTTTCTGTAGCTTCTTTCTTTTGGAAACTTTTGGAATTACTCCTACAGGGTGTCTTCTCCTTTGCTCTCTATTCTGAAAATACCCCTTCCAATTTATAACCTCTTTGGACTTGCATTTTTGCCCATCACATCGATGCAAAACTCAACCCACCAGGTAAAGGCCATTTTCTCCTTTTTACTTACAGTTGTATGTTTTTCATAAAGCTTCTTTCCAAGGGGTCAACCCGGAAGTGCTCTGCACGCTCACCAGCTGCCATCTTACTTCCCCTCTACCTCTATTCCCTCGAACAACAGGGAATAAATTTGTCAGTGAATCTATAGTCTATAACGTAGTGATTCCCAAATTTGAGTGTAACTATTTTAATGTCAAAAATGTCTTATTTCTCACTGATGATTTACTTTTAGGGGACATAAACATGAATGAATTTGAAACTTTTTAAAAGTTATTTATTTTGAGAGAGAGAGTGTGCGAGCTGGGGGCGGTGGTGGCAGAGAGAGAGAGAATTCCTAGCAGGCTCCACACTGCCAGCACAGAGCCCATTGTGGGGCTCTAACCCACCATGAGATCATGGCCTGAGCCGAAACCAAGAGCCAGGCGCTCAACGAACTGAGCCATTCAGTTGCCCCTGAATTCAAAACTTTTCAATGAACTTCATAGGGGCACCCGAGTGGCTCAGTCGATTAAGCGTCTGACTTCGGCTCGGGTCATGATCTCACGGTCTGTGGGTTCAAGCCCTGCGTCGGGCTGTGTGCTGACAGATTCTGTGTCTCCCTCTCTCTCTGCCCCTCCCCTGCTCATGCTTTGTCTTTCCTGCTCTCAAACGTAAATAAAAACATTAAAAAAAATTTTAAATGAACTTCATAGTCTCAACAGTATCACATACTTGTTAGATGATAGTACGTACTGTGCAGATTATTCGGTCTGCTGCAGTGGTTTCCCACATAACATAAACCCATGTGTAGTTTTAAACTTTCCAGTGCCACAGTAAGAAACAGGTGAAATTAGTTTTAATATATTTAACATAATCCAAAATAGCATTTCAACATGTAGTCGCTAGAAAAAAGATGAATGAATATTTTACTTTGATCCCGCCCATATAAAGTCTTTGGAACCCAGGGTGCACCTTACAGCTACAGCGCATCTCCATTCAGACTAGCCACAAGTCTAGTGCTCGGCAGCTGCACGTAGCTAGAGTCCACCAAACTGGAAGGTAAAGGTACAGAGTTTGCTTGGCACTTTGGTAGATTCTTTCATCTTTACAGTAATTCTGTGGCCCCAGAATCTGCCATTAACAACTGGCAACGTCTGCTATATAACATTCTATTTACTTGTTAAAACCTGGAAATATCCATTTTTTACCAAAGGCACTTGAAAATCAGTTATACCTTTAAAGGTATCAGTTATACCTTTAAGTCAGTATTTCTGGACTTAGGAATATTCAAAGGCCAGGCGTTTCGTTTCATTTATATCCAGTGTAGTGAAGGGCGGAGCAGTATTCCTGTTCCTATTCTCTAAGGGAACGGGACATCTGTTAAACTATCTATGCATTATAACTAGGTATCAGGTTAACCAAGCCATAGAAAACCATCATTCCTCACGGCAAAAATGCCAGAAAAATAGATTTTTTTGAAGTTTATTTTTGAGAGAGAAAGCACAAGCAAGGGAGGGGCAGAGAGAGGAAGAGAGAATCCCAAGCAGGCCCCGCACTGTTGGAGCAAAGCCTGACACAGGGCTCCCAACCTACAAACTGAGATCATGACCTGAGCCAAACCAAGAGTCGGATGCTTAACTGACTAAGCCACCCAGGGGCCCCCAGAAAAATAAATTTTTAAACTTTGGCTGAAACCTATTCACTTTTTATTTTAAGTAACTGATTTTTCCATTCCTTTAACCAAAACATAAAAATTAAAAAAAAAAAAACACCAACATTGAACATATATTCTGTTTAATGTGCTGAGCTAAGCTCTGGAGTAAACTCAACCAAGAAGCAATACCTACCCTCCAAGTGCCTTGTAATGAACAGATAGTAAATGGAATGGCATCTATCCAGAATGGTCTCCCTACTTTGTTTACCCATCACTGACTGAACATTTTGGATATTCCTCCAGGAAGCCTTCACTTAACCCAGCAAGTTTTGCTTGGAAAGATGCCCCTCTTCAGTTCCTTTCTGGAAGCTTGTACTTACTATAGCACTCAACACACTTGTAATTGCATGGTTATTTGTTTTATGGACTGTAAGCTCCATGAGAGTAGGAACCATGTTTATCTGGTTTTCTGTTGTAACTCAGCACCTGGCACAAATTGGTACTCCGTGTTTGTTGAATGAGTTGATTGAAAATTTTAAAATTATTTAGGGGCGCCTGGGTGGCTCAGTCGGTTAAGCGTCTAACTTCAGCTCAGGTCATGATTTCACAGTTCATGGGTTCGAGCCCCGCATCGGGCTCTGTGCTGAACGTTTGCTCAGAGCCTGGAGCCTGCTTCAGATTCTGTGTCTCCTTCTCTCTCTGCTCCTCCTTCCACTCATGCTCTGTCTCACTCTGTTTCTCAAAAATAAATAAATGTAAAAATAAAAATTTAAAAATACCTATAATCTGGCATCCTGGAATGAAGCCATCAAAATAAAATATGACAGGGGCACCTGGGTGGCTCAGTCAGTTAAGCGTCCGACTTCGGCTCAGGTCACGATCTCACAGTTCGTGAGTTCGAGCCCTGCGTCCAGCTGACAGCTCAGAGCCTGGAGCCTGCTTTGGATTCTGTGTCTCCCTCTCTCTGCCCCACCCCTGCTCATGCGCTCTCTCTCTCTCAAATAAATAAACATTAAAAAAATTAAATAAAAAACAAAATAAAATATGACAGGAGTTATCAGTCAGGCTTGCATTTAGGTTTAAAAAGATGTTCTATACATAGGAGATAATAACGACTTTATATTCATCAATTACATTTTAAGCCTAGAATATCAAGTACTTTTCTAGGTGTTGACACATAGCTGTAAACAAGAGTATAAAATCCAGGCTCTTGTAGAGCTAACATCCTAATGAAGGAAGATAGACAATAAAGTAAACATAACAAGACATCAGTATTTTACAGATGAGCATTGCAGAGAAGTGACGCCACCTACTGGGGTAGCTGTGTTATTTTGTATTGCTTCGGATATGAATAAGAGGCTTAAAGTGCAAGTATGGTATAAGCAGACCATCCTTATGAAGACTAGCAGACTGAAAGAAGTATTGGATCCAGGTCAAGGGAGACAGAAGTCTCCTTGTACGCTCACTCAGACCCAGTGTGGAATGTTCTGCAGAGTGTAGGCGATCATACACAGTGTAGGCGCCTGGGTGGCTCAGTTTGTTAAGCCTCCAACTCTTGACTTCGGCTGAGGTCATCATCTCACTTTCATGGATTCAAGCCTGCACTGGGTTCTGCGCTGACAGTGCAGAGCCAGCTTGGGATTCTCTCTCTCTCTCTCTCTCTCTCTCTCTCTCTTCCCTTTCCCCACTCGCACGCTCAAGCACCCTCTCTCTTAAACACATACATACATACATACATAAATGAAAGGGGCATTGAACTATAGAGAGGTCAGAGGAGTGTGAACTCATCCTTCACAACTCCCCCACCCCAGTTTGCCAATTTTCATCCTCTCCTTGCTCTCACTATCCACCTCATGAAAAATCAGGAGGTGAATCTCTTCCACTCAGATTTACCTCATCGACCACATCCCGACTAATCACAAAGTTCTCAATGTTCCTCCAATGGATCTCTCAAATCTGGAACTCCTCTCTACTCACACTGATAAATACTTCTTTTCTTAGACTATTAAATTGCCTCCTAACTGATCTCCCTGCCTCCAGTCTTTGTCCTCCACGTTGTCATCAGAGTTACTTGTAAAACATACCTTTGGTCTTAGGTAAGGTGATGGTGTTCTGGTTTATTGTCCAAGCTGGGCACTGAGCAAAACAAAGCTCTATTAGTTATGCTGGGGGTCGGGGTGGGGGTGGGGGGGCAGAAAGCATAAATTGAGACTTCCCCAGCTATACATGCCCCTGCTTAAAAATGTCCTATAATCTTTCATTGCCCACAGGAAAGCCAAACTCAACAGTTGAGGCCCCCTCTTCTCTTGCTTCTACCCCACATACACCCTTGCCTCCAGCCATGACACCCAAAACGCTGTGCTCTCTGAAAGGTGTGGATCCAGATTGCTGGGTTTGACTCGGCTCCCCTCACTAGCTGTGTAACAATGAGCCGGTTACTTAACCTCTGTATCTCAGCTCCTTCTTTGAGAATAAGAATAATACAAGGATTAAGTGGGATGACACAAGGAAAGAAAACCTTTAGCAGAGCGTCAGGCACATAACAATAAGAGTTAACTTGTCTCTGTGAGGTAGGTCATATTCCTACAGCTTTACAGATTTTTAAAAACTTTGGAAACGTAACGTTGCCCAAGGTCAATTACTGTTGGAACATATTTTTTCACCGTTATTACAATTCTCCTAGTGACTTAAGGGTAGGGAGCATCTTATTGTAGATTTCCCACCCTCAAAGACATCGACACCTACTGCTCAAAGAATGCATAAGATCGGACGGTCAAAGCCTTGGAAAGACGCACGGAAGGAGAATGTTAAATCTGGAAAAAGTGTCAGGAGAGTTGACTTAACATGTTTTTAGAGTTCTTTAGAACAGGGAGGACCTAGGGTGGTTCTCGGAGAAATAACTGGGCCCACAGACTGAGATGACAGGCAGTAAATATTTCCGCTTACTATAGTCTCTTTAATATCTCCCTAAACAAAGAGCACTGTCCAACGTGGAATCACTTGCCCTTGAGACAGGCCAGGCGCCAAGATGTGACTGGGCGACCTCCGGACCTCGAAGCTGTCTGAGGACCTGGCCAGGGATTGGGGGAGGTGTCTACGGACCCGTCGGTGATCCCCTGTCGCGGCCAGGGCCCTTCGGTCCCACGGCGTCCCCACCAGCGCCCGCCGAGCTCGGCCCGCCCGGGAGGGAGTGAAGAAGCCGAGGCCGCCGGGCGAAGCAAGCGGGCCAGCGCTGGCGGAGGAAAGCCCGCCGGGCCGGAAGCACCCGGCACTGTTTCCGGGTCAGGGGGGAAGGAGCCACCATGGAGCCTCGCGGGGTTGCGGGGCTGACGGAGCCGCGGGCCGGCGTCTGAAGCGAGAGAGGCGCAGCGGAGTCAGCGCCGCCGGGGACACGCAGGCGGGTCCCGCGGCCGCCGCCATGTCGGTGCTGGGCGAGTACGAGCGACACTGCGATTCCATCAACTCGGACTTCGGGAGCGAGTCCGGGGGTGGCGGGGACTCGGGCCCGGGGCCCAGTGCTGGTCCGGGGCCGCGAGGCGGCGGCGGCGCGGCGGAGCAGGAGGAGCTGCACTACATCCCCATCCGCGTCCTGGGCCGCGGCGCCTTCGGGGAGGCCACGCTGTACCGCCGCACCGAGGTAGCGGCCCCTGGCTCCGGCCGTCCCAGCCCTTCCTTCGCCGCCCCGCTTCCCAGCCCTGACCGGTTCCCGGCTTTGCCTGCGGCTTGTGCCTCGTGCTCACTTAGGTTTGCGCAGCCGCAGGGCGTATGTCTCCGGGCCCTCTCCAGTCTCCCAGCTCCCCGGCACTGGGAGTCCGTCAGATCACTGGTTTTACTAACTGGTCGTTTCTGACGAACTCGGGAAACTGAGCGAGGCATTGAACCTTCTCCGAGCCTTAGTTTGCCCATCTGTAAATTGGGGTTAATGATAACTACCTTAAAAAAATAATCTTTATTTTTTACGTTTACTTTGAGACTCGAACGAAATCACTTTGCAAGCCGTAAATTAAAATGGCATACGAATGTGAAGTGTTGTCTAAACTTCCTCATGCTGTATAGCTCTCCAAGGTCGGGGTGGAGAGGAGGGGCATAGCTTCAAAATTCCCACATCAGTGCCAACTCTGCTGTCTTTGCTGTTACCTTTAAGTTCAGGTATGAACACTTAATTGGAGACTTTTCTAGAACGTCATTGGGAAGGTCGTTGATTTCTTCATCAGTGTTTATCCAGCAGCGTTTATGCATGGGAAATACCTTTTTGGTATATTTCTTAACTTGGGTGGCTGGAGGCAAAGATTCCTTTGAGAACCTAATGTAAACTTAGTCCTTTCCCCTCCTCCCATTGCATATATACACATCCTTTGAAGAGATTCGCGGATCACTGACCACCAAGTTCAGGATGTATAGTGATGTAAAAAACCCTGTAGTAATGACTCTGCTTCCAAAAACTAACCATCACTGGATTGATCACTAAAGTCTTAAACTTGAAGACTATAGATGATGATTCATCCGTCAGTAGTTCTGGGGTGTGTTTCAAGCTGGCATACTTTTAAGGCTAAATGATGGAGCAGAGGGGTGGTTGCAAGAGAAAATTATCAAGTGTTCTGTTTTATCATAATGCAGCATTAATGTATGATGTTAGGATTACTGTTAGTATTCCACTTTTCTTATTTGTACTCAAAATATGAGAAAGAGGAGGTGAGCACTACTATTTCTGTTTTATAGTTAAAGAAACTAAGACAGTATATTTAAATGACTTGACAAATTAGAAGTAAATCTTGGGCTAGGACAGAGTCTCAGCATCTCCTTATCCGTGCCTTTCCGTCGTGTTGAGCTTGGGTACTGAGGTTGGTTTGTTAACACTTCTCCAAACAATGGCACAGCATTATCTATATGGCCAAATGTTTATTAGGTCTGTGAATGTACAAAAGTTTAATTAGAAACAGCCCTTCCCCCCAGGAAGCTTATATTTAGATGGGAAGGCAAGTTAGCCCTGTTAGTAAACAAATAGCATTTAAGTTGTGTGTGTATATAAATGAAAAGGGATGGACAAATATCATTTTAGTGTATGAGTTCTAAAGGGAATGGTCGTACTGAATACATGCACAGTAGAAAGTTTATCAGGATACCCTACCCCTCCAAAAAAAAAAGTTTAAAAGGCTAGCAGAATCATTCTTTAGGATATCCTTTAGGATAGGGAGAGCGATGTAGGTGGGGATGCTTCTGGGCTAAGGAGCAGTATCAGGAAAGAATTTGGGTGTTACAAAAGGGAGTGGATATTGGGAGCTGCAGGTAAGTCCTCATGGATGGAGGGAAACAGGTGATACATAAAAGTTATAGGAGATACAGAGTTGCAGAATAGGGCAGGTGCGGGAAGTGAACTCTGAGCCCTTAGGCATGACATTCCTATCCAGGAAGCATAGACAGAAATCACGAGAGAAATCTAAATTTATAAAATTAGAGGTAAGTTTAATGTTTCCATTTTAGAAGAAGCTATGGTCAGATATAGATAACCGCTCTCTCTCCAGTTCTCCATTTCTCCAATATTCTAGCCCTACTACAATGCTTATCACGACTACCAGTTTGTCATGATGTCCTTCAGTTGAATCTTTGAGATCTATCTCTATCTCATATTTTTATCTGGAACTGACATCATGCAAATTTAAATGTAGCCACAGTGTAATGGCGTCTTAGTACTTTCCCTAGTCCTGTAGTAAATTATGAAGCTCAGTTGTCTGAAGAATCTTTAAATTCCGTTCCTGTTTTGTTTAAAGGAAAAAAAAAACAAAAGAAGTCGTCTCTGCCCATCTAGGAAGTTTTCTTTCTAGGCTTGCAGATCCAGGTGTGGATTCCCTGCCTGCCAGGCAAGAGGAAAGCACGCTGCCTCTATTACTGTGTTGTAGGATGACTCACTGGTTGTGTGGAAGGAAGTTGATTTGACCCGACTGTCAGAGAAGGAACGTCGTGATGCCTTGAATGAGATTGTTATTCTGGCGCTGCTGCAGCATGACAACATTATTGCCTACTACAATCACTTCATGGACAATACCACTCTGCTGATCGAGCTGGAATATTGTAATGGTAAGGTGGAATTCAGCGGGACCTCCTCTGGCAAGACGTTATTGTGCTTACACTTACCTTGAGGGGGAGAGGAGAA
Organism: Paguma larvata; assembly: GCA_030068075.1. NCBI lineage: Eukaryota > Metazoa > Chordata > Mammalia > Carnivora > Viverridae > Paguma > Paguma larvata. The sequence goes on along the minus strand of CM057827.1, from coordinate 22,383,158 downwards.
TAAGAGGCATATGCATTGATTAAAAACTTCAAATGGAGGGGTGCTTGGGTGATTCGGTCAGTTGAGCATCCAACTTTTTTTTTTTTTTTAATGTTATTTTTGTGAGAGAGATGGAGAGACAGTGTGAGCGGGGGAGGGGCAGAGAGAGAGGGGGAGACACAGAATTTGAATCAGGCTCCAGACTCTGAGTTGTCAGCACAGAGCCCGACGTGGGGCTTGAACTCATGAACTGTGAGATCATAACCTGAGCCAAAGTCAGACGCTTAACTGACTGCGCCACCCAGGTCCCTGAGCATCTGACTCGATCTCAGCTCAGGTCTTGCTCTCAGGGTTGTGAGTTTAAGCCTCACATTGGGCTCCGGCACTGGGCATGAAACCTGCTTTAAAAAAAAAAAACAACAAAACTTTAAAAGGATTTCTAGAGCTTAAGAGAAATAAGTTCTGATCCTGGAGAATTTTGAAGTGATTTACAAAGTGAGGGAAGGGATACTGCATACTGCATACTCAAATTCTCTACTATGCTTGTAGTTCCTTCCGTCTTCAAATTATTTATTCAGTTGAATTTTACCTTCACTTTTCAAGGGTTTTTCTCCTGTATTAACATTAGTTAGGCATTAATGGTAGACATCTGTTTAGGCACTAGAGACATAGTGTGACTTGGCACTGCTTGATACAATATTTAATGAAATCTTATAAGGGGCATTTATTTATATCGACTCACCCAAAACGATCCTTTTGAAGAGTGGTTCAAAGATCATAGCTGAATGAAAATGACACATAGTAAAGCATGGCTTTAATACATCTGGTCTTGGATTTCCTTGGACCATTTTGCTTGTAAAATAGCAGTATATATAGCTCATTTGCTAAGAAAATAGACTCTAAACCCATATCCCAAGACCCACTGCTTCTTAACTCTGTAACTTTGCACAAGCAACTTTTCTGTGCCTCAGCTTCTTCATCTTAGTATGAGTTTATTAATAAACAGTACCTGCCTCCTAGGGATGTTGTATTAAATGAATGTTAAAGCTCCTGGCATAGTACTTGGTGTGTGTAGCAAATCTTTAATACATACTGTCTAGCTACTACCCTTGTTACGTAGGCGAACCCTCAAAGCCCTTTCTTGAGCTCCATGCTAGAGAAGTCCCAGCATATTCTTCACTTAAAATGTCAAAGAGAAAGCTAGAGTTTTAACGTTTTGTCTTGACTCTTGTGCACCATGGTTGTTCCTGGTTCCGATCAACCCTGAACGTACAAGATTGTATTAGAGATTTCTAAAGTAGCAGAAGCCACAAGCAGTAACTTCCTCTGTGGTTAGGAGGGACTAGAACAGTGGTAGATTTGTTGAAGTGCCAAGTTACTACATTGCAGGGGGAAAGAAGTTGTGAAACTGAGCCAGGGCTAAGGCGTGAGTTATAGCTGCAGGTAGGAAGGAAAATGAACCTGATCATTTGCAGTTCTGTTGCTTGATAAAGAGAGAAGCTAATTCAGACTTATTCCGCAGGAAGGAGGCAGCAAAGGGAGTAATGACTGGAAACAGTCTAGGGTGGACCCTAAATTATGGGAAACCTTTTCAGTATGCAGTGAAAAGAAAAGGAAGTTGTCGATGAGATACACCTGTATGTACAAAACATTGCATGGTACCCAATGTTCCAGTAGTCACGCTACAGAGAGTTGTTACAAAAATATTGCAGATTCCTTCAAAAAGGGTTCTAGAAAAGAAAATCTGCTGATTTTGAAGACAATCAACGTATTTTGCTAATTGAGATAATATAGGAATGACCTTTATTCTTTTCTGAAAATATCGTACTTCCCGTTTTTGTGTGGAGCCTCATTTGTTAGGGAGGGGGATCTTTAAAGGATACTTTGGATACTGTACTTGAGGGATGGGAAGAGTTTTGTAAAGAGCCAAGAGAGAAGGAGGGGTTTCCTTTGGAGAAGAAGCAGAATCCTTCATTTCTTTGGGTTCCCTATTAAAACCTGGGTAGATATGGGAGCCAAGCTTTAATCTTTATTAAGCAATTCAAACCCGTCTCTCATTTCATTGCAGGAGGGAACCTGTATGACAAAATCCTTCGTCAGAAGGACAAGTTGTTTGAGGAAGAGGTAATTCATGTTTCTATGAAGGAAGCTAGAATTGTAATGTTGTGATTCTGGCATTCTAGTTCTGTATTTACTCTTTCAACGATGAAGAGCGTTTTTTCCCTTTTGTTCAGACTCTCTCCAGGCTCTGGGTGATATTCATGAGAAAGGAAACCTCTAACAAGGAAGCCGGCTATAGCTGCTTCCTAAACGGTTTTCCTCCACATCGTGATTCTCTGTGGGCTTTCTTTCGCGGTTCTATTACTGCATGCTGGTGCAAAATGCCTTTGCTTTCTTGGATTTCTTTCCACAGCTCTGCTTCACCATCTTGTATTTTATAATGACATTGGAACTGTTTTATGATGACCTGCTTTTTATTTTTACCCCTACCACTTTTCTTTGCCTACTCAACCTCCAAGCAAGAGATGTAAAGTCATGTTGAATCATAACCGCTGGTGGCAGCTTCCCTTGTTTTGTTTTAGTGCATATCTTTATTTAAGTGGATTTTTTTTTGTTTCCAGTCCAAATATAATTCATTTTTTTTCTGCAGATGGTGGTGTGGTACCTATTTCAGATTGTTTCAGCAGTGAGCTGTATCCATAAAGCTGGAATCCTTCATAGGTAATGAGTAAAAGAAGACGGGATGGAGTCCTCCCCACCAGTCTAACCCCCACCGTGGGTACCTCCCATCAGCACGATTATTTTCTTGATTAAGCAGTCAAGGCTTTTCCGTTAATATAATTTAGGAAGGAAAGAGTGAGTAATGAGGGGTGTTACCTTCACTTCCTGCAGTTAAAATGTTTATGATCTAGGAAGAATCTCTTCAGTAGCTACGTACTACGCAGTCACTTCTTTAAGAGATATTTTAGAGTTCAATTCATTAATTCATCAGTAAAGTCTAGAAGCCACCAAGAGAAGTGGTATTAGATTGGTTGGAATTCACAGTAAATGTTCTTTGTGAGCAATAATAATTGGCAAGTGTTTTTAATTTTATAACTGAGTTTTAATTTAAATAAAAAGCTGTTGGGGTGCCTGGGTGGCTTAGGTCATAATCTCATGGTCCATGAGTTTAAGCCCCGCATTGGGCTCACTGCTGTCAGTGCAGAGCCCACTGTGGATCCTCCGTCCCCCTCTCCCTCTGCCCCTTCCCGCCCCGAAAAATATTTGTTTGTTTTGTATAATTACACAGTTTTACCATATGGGGGGAGACAGCTTCCTATTCATTTCTAGCTATAGGAAAGAACTGTTAGAAGGACATTTCCACATTGTACCCTTCCAAAGTGAGTCATTGATCATTGCTAGAGATGAATGTTGATTCACCAGTACTGTAGTTCTTTTGTTGTTGGTTTGTTCATTCAGTTACTATGTGTTCCTCAATAGTTACTGAATGGCTACAGTTGCATTTTCTTTTCAAAGGTTACAAAGAATATTGCTCTGGGGTGCCTGGGTGGCTCAGTCAGTTAAGCACCGACTTCTTTTTTTTTAAGTTTTTTTTTTTTTAAGTTTATTTATTTTGAGAGAGAGAGAATATACGCACAAGTGGGGAAGGGGCAGAAAGAGAGACAGAGAGAGAGAATCCCAAGCAGGCTCTACACTGTCAGCGCAGAGCCCCCCGACATGGGGCTTCAACCTGAGCCAAAACCAAGAGTCGGACACTTACCTGACTGGGCCACCTAGGTGCCATGCACTGACTCTTGATTTTGGCTTGGGTTGTGATCTCACAGTTTGTGAGATCACACCCCGTGTCGGGCTCTGCCCTGGTGGCATGGAGGCTGCTTAGGATTCTCTCTCTGCCCCTCTCCTGTTTGCACGTGTGCGTGCTCTCTCTTTCTCTCTCTCTCTCAAAATAAATACGTAAAGTTAGAAGAAAACATTGTTCTGGTTTTTTGACATCTTAAAGAAGCCAGAGTGTGAACCGGGCAATTTATTTGTGTTGCGCGTGATCGGTTCATCTTTAGAAAACTAGCCAGTGATTTACGTAGGTGATCTCTCCGGCCGAATCGTGTTGCTGCTGAGCTGCGCAGCCTCTTCCTTGTTAACAGACTTGAAGCTTTAACACCAACCAGTTCAAGGCATAACTGGTAGTTGAAGAGGCAGTGCACCTTATAGGAATTACAGGATTAGCTGGGGCACTGTGTTTTCTGTCCAGCCCTCTCAGTTTTTCCTGACATCCTCCATGGTATGAGACATGCCTGTGCTGTGAAGCCCCGGAGAATGAAGTTAATTCTCTGCCTCCGGTACCCCAAATTCCCTTTTCGGTGTTAAAGTATGTGTGAAAGTGGTGACCGCTGTTTCGGACCCCGTAACGGTCTGAGCAGTTCTGTACTAATTCTGGGCGGAGTCGGGGATGAGGCAAAGCAGTCGTCTGTAGGATTTAATACACTGTATCTTTTTTTCCAGAGATATAAAGACATTAAATATTTTTCTGACCAAGGCAAACCTGATAAAACTTGGAGATTATGGCCTAGCAAAGAAACTTAATTCTGAGTATTCCATGGCTGAGACGGTAAGTATGTGTTGCCCTTGTCTTAATTTTTCTTTTCTTTTCCTTTCCAGTATGATGAGATACTGTATGCTCTAAATCTCACACACTTTTCTCAGTATTCTTGCAAGTTCTCCAGACTTATAAAGCAAGTCTTCAGGAGTCTTTTTCCCGGGCTTCCTAAGAGGTATTTACATGCTGAGATGTTCTTTCAAGAGTCATTGTCCACATCACAGCTCTGAACTCATAGCCCTTTCTAACACTGACCAGAGACTTTTCTAAAAACAGGAAAATGCTGTATCATTTTTTCCAGCCTAGGATCTTTAGCGTGGATTTCAATTTGTCTCTTATTTAATATTTAAAGTTAGGATGTTGGACATCTCTTTTTGTGTTTCCTCTGAATTTTTCTGGTTCAGAAGCCTGATATTACAAATAAAGGCTGATGCCCAGGGAGCACTCTGATCGTCGTGTCGTACACAGTCTGAGCTGCAGGGCTCTCTTCTTGCCTGATCCTAAGACCGTTGGTAAAGAATAGACATAAGTCGATTTTTTTTTAATATTTATTTATTTTTGAGAGAGAGAGTGAGAGGGAAAGAGAGACAGAGTGTGAGCGGGGGAGGGGTAGAGAGAGGGAGACATAGAATTCGAAGCAGGCTCCAGGCTCCAAGCTCCGAGCTGTCAGCACAGAGCCCGACGCGGGGCTCGAACTCACGAACCATGAGACCATGACCTGAGCCGAAGTCGGACGTTCAACCGACTGAGCCACCCGGGCGCCCGGACATAAGTCGATTTTTAAGGACAGCGATTTCATCCTTTTAGGAATTGTGAAACCCAATTATTACTCTTCTGGTTTCACAGTGCCCTGTCCTTGAACTTCAAAATGTAAGTTAATTAAATTAATTTTGTCCTGTTGATGTTTCTCGATAATGTCAGGATATGCCTGTAAGCAATTTAGAGCCATCCAAGGATGCTGATAGCCAGGGTTGGGAGTCTCTGCTTCAGAGGGAGCAATCATGTCTTTATGTGAATTTTTCTCACCGAGAGTATTCTGGTAAAACCAAAACTTGATTTTCTTTAGCCAGTTAAACGTAAAGAAGGATTGATATGAAATTTATAAATGCCATGTAAGTCATCTAAAAATTACTGGCTTTGCTGATTAAAAATGTCTATCAGTTTTCTAATAAAAAAGTTTCTAATTTTAGAACTTCTGGGGTACATTGGTGCAACCTCCATTCAGGATATTTTTATTTCCAAACCCATTCTTTTTTAGAGAGAGAGAGCAGGAGAGAGGGGCAGGGGGAGAGAAAGAGAGAGAGAGAGAGAGAATATCTTAAGCAGGCTCCATGTTCAACATAGAGCCCGAGGCAGGGCTCAGTAACACAACCCTGGGATCATGACCCAAGCCAAAATCGAGAGTCGGACGGATGCTCAACTGACTGAGCCACCCAGGAACCCCTCCAAACCCGTTCTTCAAGGCAGAAGATCTTTTTTTTTTTATTTTTTTTTTTTTATGTTTTCTTTAATTTTGAGAGCAGGAGAGACAAAGCATGAGCGGGGGAGGGGCAGAGAGAGAGAGGGAGACACAGAATCCGAAGCAGGCTCCAGGCTCTGAGCTGTCAGCACAGAGCCTGACGCGGAGCTCGAACTCACCGTGAGATCATGACCTGAGCCGAAGTCAGACACTCAACCGACTGAGCCGCCCAGGCGCCCCAGAAGATCTTTTTTAAATTTGAAAGAAATTCACTAGCTGTGTTAGTATTACAGATATAAAATTGAGCCATTTACAAAGTTTCACTACTCTGCATTTTAGTTAGAACTTTTGACCCCTTTATTCAGTTATCTTCTCGCCACTGTCAGTTCTTTTGATTTTTTCCATCGGTGAACTTTTACTGTGACTTTATCTGTATGAAGTCTTCAGTGGGCCTAAAGCCTCTGTGATCCAGGAGTCACTGTTGTGCCTCCCAAATGACCACAGTGCCTTTACCCTTTATCATTGGTCCAGGAAATTTGATGCGAAAAAAAATTTCTCTCCATATGGCGTCATCTCATAAAAACATTTTGGGATATGCTGGTGAATGTTTCATGGTTGTTATCGCTGGTTTGTGGGAAATTTAGTTGTTGAAATACTAATATAGTTACTCAGAAATGAAGTTATTCTTTGTTTTCTTTGTTGTTCAGCTTGTGGGAACACCATATTACATGTCTCCAGAGCTCTGCCAAGGAGTAAAATACAATTTCAAGTCTGATATCTGGGCAGTAGGCTGTGTCATTTTTGAACTGCTTACGCTAAAGAGAACATTCGATGCCACGGTAAGTTGTATTATCCTCACCTTGTCCTTCCAAATGGTATAACTCGGTTGAAAGAATCAAATTCATTTATCCCTCAGTTTCTGATTCCTTCAACAGAAATCAGCTGTAGGCAAAAAAAAAAAAAAAAAAGCAAGGGCTTAGTAGTGTATTATTAAAATGCTATATACCAGATTTATCTTCAGTTCCCCACTGAAATAATCCTACTCAAGTGCTTTAAACATTGTACTTGAATTTATTGACTATAATTTTGAAATTGGTTCTAGGATCCACTCTGTGATGCCACAGTTTGGATAAGCCATTTCATTTCTTAGGCTTCAGCTCCATTTTTTTTTTAAGCTAAGGCAAATTATATAATACTCATTAAAGTGTTTTGATATTTTATAAAAAATTACACAGTGACTTTACATCCCTAGCAAGGCTGGTGTCCTCTTTCCTGACAACAAATTCCTTTACGTCTTTTTTTCGTTTCTTCTTAAGTAAAGCCCAGGGTAAAGCAGTGCTTCTCCAGCTTTCGTTCACTTAGGAAATCACCTGGGCACCTTGTGAAAATGCAGACTCTTAGTAGGTCTGGGATAGGTCCCAATATTCTGCGTTTCTTCTTTTTTTTCTTTAATTTTTTTTAGTGTTTTATTTTTGAGAGAGTGGGGATGGGCAGAGAGAAGGAAACACAGAATCTGAAGCAGGCTCCTGGCTCTGAGCTGTCAGCACAGAGCCTGGCACAGGGCTTGAACCCACAAATCATGGGATCAAGACCTGAGCCTGAGTCCAACGCTCAACCAACCGAGTCACCCAGGTGCCACCCAGTATTCTGCGTTTCTGATAAGCTCCCACATGATGCTGATGCTGCTGGTCCATGGACCAGTCTGAGTGGCAAAAGTGGATTCACATCGTCTGCAAACCATGTGCGGGAACTTAAATCATTTCTTCTTTTCGGTCCTCTGTTTCATTATCTATAACAAGGAAAAATATATATCCTCATAGAGATGCAGTGATAATGTATATGAAAGTGCAAATATAAAATAATGCAAATTCATTGGCCTTTCAGGAGACCCATTTATTTTTCTAAATCCTGAAGTTTATTCTGGTCTGTTACTTAATTCTCCTAAATAATATAGTAGAAGGAAGATGAGTTTTGGAGTCAGATAGACTTCAGTTAGAGTTATGACTCCATTTCTTACTATCTGTGGAGTCTTGGGCAAGTTACATCTCTGAATTGGTATTCAAAATAACCTCCTTAAGGGGGGTTTGCAAGGGTTAAAAAGGATCATATATGTAACATGCCTACCTAGTACACAGTGGTCTCTCGATTAAGGTGGTGATGGTATTATTACAATAATATTATCATTATCATTTTACTATTTATAGCCTTGTCTGTCGCAGCAGAGTATCCCCTACATAACCATTATTAGGATAAATAAACTAGGAAGCAGATTACTTGGCAAAGGAAGTGCTTAAAGCTAAGAAGCATGGCTAATCTTGTTTTCCTTTTTCTTGGGATTCAGCTGAAGGGTCAGATTATAACATGCTCTGAGTGTTATACCGTTGTCCACATAGTCATATCTCCGTGTTGGCCATTTAGCTTCATTCCTTTTGATAGCAGTGGTGTATCCCTAACCATTTCTTGCCGATGCATATAACAATTATAAGAGAAATCATACCTCATGCTGAACTGTTGCCATTTCTTTAAATAATAGTCACAGACATCTCAGAGCCCCTACTGATAGATTATAACCTTTACATAACCAAGAATGATCATTTTCTCACAGAATCCGCTCAATTTGTGTGTGAAGATTGTACAAGGAATCCGGGCCATGGAAGTTGATTCTAGCCAGTACTCTTTAGAACTGATTCAGATGGTCCATGCATGTCTTGACCAGGTAAGTGCGACTTACATGTTAATTTCAGTTTGGTGTTTTCCTTTCTCACCTTAGTGTTTGGAGTATGGCATAGATGAACCTGCGTAAAGCCACATCTACTTCCCCAGGATAGGATGTATTTGTGGCTGTACCCAGAAGAATAGACATTGGCAATTCATGATACTGATGTCCTTCCGGCAACAGATTCTTAAGCGTTATTCTTCTTTACTCTTACTTTATTATTAGTTTGTGAAATGATTTTACCATCTAAATTGTGCTGCATTTTTTATGATCAAGATTAATTTTTGTAAGTTGATTTTACAAAATTACAGTCAGATAATTTAGAGTTCCTGATGTGCAGAATAAATATAGTTCTGCCATTTCACAGTTGCCTTTCAGTGTCACTCTAGGTTGGTATTATTGAAAATATGGTTCATGGGGGCGCCTGGGTGGCTCAGTTGGTTAAGCAGCCAACTTCGGCTCAGGTCATGATCTTACAGTCTGTGAGTTCGAGCCCCGCATCGGGCTCTGTGCTGACGGCTCAGAGCCTGGAGCCTGCTTCAGATTCTGTGTCTCCCTCTCTCTCTGCCCTTCCCCTGCTTACACTCTGTCTCTATGTCTCTCAAAAAAAATAAATAAACGTTAAAAAAAAATAAAATAAAATAAATATGGTTCATGAACTATAGGTGTTAGAATCACTAGGGGAAGGGGGAGTTTTACAAGGAAAAAAAATGACGATTCCTGGGTCCCAATGCGTACCAAGTGGATTAGAATCTCTGTGGGTAAACCCAGAAATCTTTATTTATAACAAGCACTTGGAGATTCTTTTTGTTTAATGTTTCTCTATTTTTGAGAGAGAGAGAGAGAATGAGCGGGAGAGGGGCAGAGAGAGAGGGAGACAGAATCTGAAGCAGGCTTCAGGCTCTGAGCTGTCAGGCGGAACTCGAACTCAGGAACCGTGAGATCATGACTTGAGCCAATGTCCGTTGCTTAACCGACTGAGCCACCCAGGGGCCCCACTCTGGGAGATTCTTATGTGCTATATGTATTGCAATTTGAGAGGCACTGCCCTAACTGAACAAGTAAGGAAGATAATTCTCATTCATGTACAAGTGTTGATGATAATGAGATGGTATTCATGAAACATGAAATATGTCATAAGAAATTATGTTTTTTTGAAACAAAAGGATAATAAACTGTGATCTTTGAGTAATTTTAGTATACAGTCTTCTAAGAGGAAGTAAAATGCCTCTTTAGATCCCATTTTTCCCTTTTCCTTTAAAAACTAACCCAGTTTGTACTTTTTAGGATCCCGAGCGGAGACCCACAGCAGATGAACTTCTGGATCGCCCCCTTCTCAGGAAACGCAGGAGGTAAAGTACAGAGAAGTCACTCTGTTGTCTTTCTGTATAGGTGGTTGATTACTGAAGGCCCGATGGAAGGACAAGAAAGGGCAGTGTCCTGACTTGGCCACTCTGCTGCTGTTTTCTACTAGCGTCTCTTCATTCGTTGCTTGAGAGGAGCTCCTGACGCTCACCTCCTTAGCCTGTGCTATTTTGTTCTGAATTTATGTGATGAGATCCCAGAACCCCGCACTCCCCCCATCTGTGAATTTTAATCTAGAGTTGGGGCATTAGACTGTAGTAATTAAGAGAGGAGGGCTCTGGATTCAGACATCCTTAGATTTGTATCTGAGTTCCGTTATCTTTGTCAAGTTATTTAACACCTCTCTTCTTTCGTCTTCTCCTCTGTAAAGTCAGGTAGGGTGTGGATTAAAGGAGGTACTGTATCTAAAGTGCTCAGCCCAGGGCTTGGCACAAGATGCTCAACAGTGATCAGACAGTAGTGTGGACTTCGAGTAGGCCTTAGTTTTTTAGTACATGTGTTTAGAGGGTAGACTGCAGTTGGAAGAGTACTCTTCGGATACCTTTGCCCGTGTCCTGAAATCAGACTTGATTAATTATTGACCGGTTACTTCCTGAGATTTATTCTATGGTGTTGGTCTCTAGAGGTAGGAAGGAGGTCTTTTATCCCTCATGTCTTGTAGGAGGCTTCAAACCCTAACTTAAAGGAAGACACATTCTTTATTGTTCTTTTTTTTTTTTTTTTTTTTTTTAAGTAATCTCTACATCCAACAAGGGGCTCGAACTCACAACCCTGAGATCAATAGTCATATGCTCCTCTGAGCCAGCCAGGCACCGCATTATTATTCTTAAGTGTTCTAGTCTATATTTCATTCTGTTATGCTATTTTTGTCTTACTCTCCTTCTTCCTCCCCTACCAGTTCTGTGTTTCTGTATCTTCCTAATATTCAAACCTTTGCTGTGCTCTTTTTCAAGTCTTACCCTTAGATACATTAAGTAAATACTTAATTCCATGATCTTTGCTTTGGTCAGTACCTTTATTTTGTGGTATCGTTTAATTAATCTTTTCTGGTTCTTCTCCAGTTGACCTCTAGCCAGTGTTTCAGCACCTAGAATTACATGTAATACTTCAGATACAGTACTACAACCTTCCACTTATGTTCCATACATAGTCCGGCAATATCACCCTTTGGGGCTAGTTAGACATATTTAAATTTTTCATCTGGCTTATTTCCCAACAATATGATCACTATTTTAATTATTTCCACTGGTAATTTTTAATTGCAGTTTTTATAGAGATAATTGTAGATGTATACATAGTACTTCATTAGAACTTTGTACTTTGGTGAAAAAATGTAAGAGCTTACCAGATAGAGCACAGACATAGTGAACTATGAAAAATATTCAGGAAACACTAAGTCCTACCTGAGTAGATTAGTGGTTCTAGACCTGGGGCTCTCAATAGCAACCCTTCCAGAGCTTTCCAAAAATACTGATGCCTCAGCACCACCACCCCAGGAATTCATCTGTAAGTGTTTTAGGCAAAATGAGAACTCTGGACCAGAATATGGGCAGTAAATAGAGGGAAGGAAGGCTGAAAAGGTAGGTCAAGAATCTCGAATGCTAGACAAAAGGATCTGTGCTTAATTCAAGCTGTAGTACAGAAGTAGTGGATGTTTATGAGAGGGTAGTTCGTGTGATGAGGGGCGTGCCTAAGGAAGACTTCCTTAGCAAACTAATCTCGGTGTTAAATCAGTATAGCACTGATTAAAGTAGATTCGAACTGTGTTGAGTCTTACCTGTTAGGGGGTGCTACTACATTCCAGGTGGGAAGCAAAGCTGCTCAGAGCAAATGTGGCAAGCCTGGAGAGCAGAGGTGACTATAAAGGGCATTGTATAGGTAGTATCTGCAGGACTCAAATATTGAAGAAAGGGAGACAGCTGAGTCCATGATGACTGAAGTTTTAAGTGTAGTCCACAGAGAGAATGGGGAGTGCCAGTTACAGAAATAGGAGAGTCACAAAGAAAAACTGTGTGGGAGAAAGAGAATGAACTGAGGTTTAGGGAGGGTGAGTTTGGGAAGTCAGTGGGCAGACTAGCTGGAGATGTCAGCAGGTATTTAAAATATGCATCAGAGGTTCTCGAGGTTCTCTCTTCCAATCTGGAACGTTTTTTGGTGATAGAAAACAAGTGACCCCAGACTGCTGGCCCCCTCATATTTAATGAATGGTCCAAAGCCAGGCCTGTATAACTGTTCGAATCACATCAAGGTACTTAACCCAAAAGTACTGTCATGTTGCTGGAGACGTACGGTTTATTAGAGGACTAAACCTGTGAAGTGTATTTAGGAGACATTGGTGCAGTATAGGAACCAATTCTTTCACTCATGTATCTTTGCTTTTCTTTTGGTAGAGAGATGGAGGAAAAAGTCACACTGCTTAATGCACCTACAAAAAGACCAAGGTAATGCCTAAGAGACTCGTGAAAAGTAATATATCTTAAATTTCCATCAGGGGGTCTTTCTTTCTCTGGTCTATGCATTGCTCGATCCCAGTAAGTAGCCTTTGGCATTCTTTCAGAAGCCGACATCTGCATAAATGTCAGGTAGTCATTTCCGAGAAAAAGAGAGCTGTAATTTCACCCTCGTGCTTCAGTGGTCATCATTAGCATGATGAATGTTGAAAAGTTGAAAAGTGGAGGTGATACGGACCAGACTGGAATCTGATCTGGCTGCGCTGTGATGAAGTCCTGAGGCAGGAATTGCAAAGCCTGCTATGATAGAGGGCTGAAATAAGTTGTCGAGAAAGAACATACTTTCTCATACCATAATTGGCAGTTCTTCTCTGGGAAAAGACTGGAAGCATTTTTCTTTGATACAGTTTTTATGTTAAATGTGCCTTTGTTCTGGGGGTTGTTGACAGGTCAAGCACTGTGACTGAAGCACCCATTGCTGTGGTAACATCACGAACCAGTGAAGTCTATGTTTGGGGTGGTGGAAAATCCACTCCCCAGAAACTGGATGTCATCAAGAGTGGCTGTAGTGCCCGGCAGGTGTGTGCAGGGAATACCCACTTTGCTGTGGTCACAGTGGAGAAGGAACTGTACACCTGGGTGGTAAGTGAAAGCTAAGTACTTTAGAACAGTGATGTAAGCCTAATCGTTTACTGGGCTGAGGATGTCTGGGTATTCTGTTAGTTGAACACGTGCGCAGGAACGGCAGCGTGGTGTGGTGGAATGTCGGCTCTAATGAGAGCAGGGATTTTGTCTGTTTAGTTCACTGATGTGTCCCCAGTGCCTGGTATATATTAGGTCATTTGTAAGTGTTTTTTGAATGACTGAATGAGTGAAAGAGAGGAAGAGAGGAGGAAAGAAAGAATTAAAAGAGCCCTAGGTTTGGACTCAGGAGACTGGACTCTTATTTACAGCTGGGCGATTTCAGGAAGTCACTTAATTACTCTGTTCTATTACCGTGAGTTTCAGAGCAACTAGTATGTGTGGAATAGTTTTTTGAACAAATGAAGCAGTGTACCACATCAGGAAAATTCTAAGGCCTGTATCAGTGAGAGAAGATGGCTAGGTATATCTTCAGAATTTTCCTTTGTTCCCCCCTCTGGATTTTACTTTATCTCTCACCTTCTGGAACAAATTCCGTGTATTTGCTATCTGTTTCTTTTATCTGCTGCTCAGTCCTCATTCACCTACAGTGCAGCTTCCATCCCTGCCACTTGATTGAAACTGTTCTTAACAAAATGACCTCCGAAGTATGAAAATAAAACAGATACTTGTAGTCATTACTTTGCTTGCCCTCCCAGCAGCATTTGACATAGGTGATCTCTCCCTCTTTGAAGCTTTGTCTTCCCTTGACTTCCATGAGAACATCTTCTCTTGGCTTTTCTCCTCTCTTCGGCCACAGTGCGCCTTGTCACTTGTTTCAGAGTGCTTTTCCTTTACCTAACCTTGTCTTTGGCCCTCAGGTCTTCTCACTCTTTTTCCTTCCTGAGAGCTCATTTTTTCCAGCAGTCTCAGATAACTTCCCAACAAGGCCAGGCTTTGTCCCAGTGTGTGTGACAGAGTAGATGATTGATTGATTGATTGATTGATGATTGAAGGACGAATGTTAACTGTTACTTCCTAAAGCCCTGTCCCTTAAGCAACTAGCTCCTGAGGGGCTACCACAGGTGGAAATTTTTGTCTCTTAAAAAACATTTATACAAGGGCTTACAGTTTAGTTCTCAAATGAAAAAAATTCTTTTTTCTCTGTAGAACTGTTGAAAAGTCATTTGGGACTGTTCTTAGTGCTATATAGCAGCCTCTTTGATGTAGCCAGATTCTTTATAGTTGTTCCATATTTCAGGGAAACTGTGACCAAGATTTGTAAAACTCCTAGTAAGCATTTCCAAGACAGTATACTCCTATAGAAAATAACCAAATTAAACTATATAAGGATTTTTTTTTTACCAGCACTCATAGTTAAATATAAAGTTCACCTTAGACTTGAAGGAGAAAGAATTGGGAATGTGTTCTTTTAAGTCTTGATGGATAGCAATCTGGATACTTTTTAAATCTTTACCTCTTGGCAGGGGTTTTATACTACCTATCATAAGGCTTAATCCCCTTACCCATTTTTTTTTTCATTTCTAAACTTCCAGCTGAATTTTTCCTCTGGTTTTCTTTTTTTTTTTTTTCAATATTTATTTACTTATTTTGAGAGAGAGAGAGAGAACACACGTGCAGGGGAGGGGCAGAGAGAGAGGGAGAGAGAGAGACTCCCAAGCAGGCTCCGTGCTGTCAGCATAGAACCTAATGCGGGGTTCAATCCCACAAACCATGAGGACATGACCTGAGCTGAAATCAAGAGTCAGACCCTTAACCAACTGAGCCACCCAGGTGTCCCTCCCCTGGTTTTCTTGATAGGAAGTTTTATTGAAGATTTGCTTTTGGCATGAGGTTAAAACTTTACAAGACCTCTTTATTTCACAGAACATGCAAGGGGGTACTAAACTCCATGGTCAGCTGGGCCATGGAGACAAAGCTTCCTACCGACAGCCGAAACATGTGGAAAAGTTGCAAGGCAAAGCTATCCGTCAGGTGTCCTGTGGTGATGATTTTACTGTCTGTGTGACAGGTAAGCCATCAACAGAAAGCCTCCAGAGTGCATTTAAGATGAGGTATTGTACTCAGTGCTGTGCAGTTTCAGCTGGGATTTTACAGCAAAAGACCGTATTCATGAACCAAAGACAGTGAGCAGATAGATACACACGTTAATAACGACATGCCCAATTTGCTATAGAATTAGGTTGAGTGATAAGCACGGAGAGGCACGCAGGTAACAGAGAAGAGGTGGAATCAGGGGAAATACGTTGTACGTCCCAGCGGGGGGGGAAATAACGTTACCACCTAGTCAGGGGTAAATAACACCAAATCAAGAATCAAGAGCTAAAGTTTAGTTTTTGTCTTGCCATTACTTACTTTTCCTTTTCTCTAGAAAATAGAGATGGCCCTAGTAAAATTTCAACATAATATTACCACTTTTTAAAAATTATTATAACAGTACACATGACTCCCTAAATAAAAAATAAAAATAACTCTAGACTTGCACAGTTCGTCCTTCGGGTTTGTCCGATGCAGTCATTTCATATGAGACCACTGGCTGGGATTCCAGCCCTGCCCAGCTTTGCGAGTGGACAGAGTAATTCCTTTAACGTGTTACGCCTGCCTTCCTTTTGCAGATGAGGGTCAGCTCTATGCCTTCGGATCTGATTATTATGGCTGCATGGGGGTGGACAAGGTTGCTGGGCCCGAAGTACTAGAACCCATGCAGCTGAACTTCTTCCTGAACAATCCAGTGGAGCAGGTCTCCTGTGGAGATAATCATGTGGTGGTTTTGACACGCAACAAGGAAGTCTATTCTTGGGGCTGTGGCGAATATGGTAGGTGTAGGTTTGTCTCCGTCCACTTGTTCCCGGGAGCCAGCTTGGCTTCACGCTTGTGTGCATCTAGACACATCACGTAGCCTATACTGGAGAGTGTTGATTCACTAGAAGAGAATGTTGTAGAGTATTTTCATTGGGAAGGACACCCTCATTTTCATTGTTTTCTTTCTTGTGTATGTCTCAGGACGACTGGGTTTGGATTCAGAAGAGGATTATTATACACCACAAAAGGTAAACTCAGAAGCAGCTTCTTCCTAGAGCCTATCTAGGTCACACAGCCTCCGGTAATAACACAGACTCCTCTTTCCCTGACTCCTCATGTCAAGGTGTTTATTTCTTAAATATTTTCTATCTGGAATACTGACAATCCAGAATTCCTGATTTAGCACTATGTGATTTTGTCATCTGACTAAATCATAAAAAGTTGAGAAAGAGGATATAGCCACTTTGGACACTCTGGAGTCACATCTTACTCAGAAATGACAGCTAAAATCAGCAAGTACAGTGAAAAAGTCACATGGAGCTAAATATACCCCAGAAAATTCCTTGGGAAGATACCGGAAAGCAATATATTTTCTCTTAGCCCAACACAGCCATTTCTCCCCACCCCTCCACACCCCCACACCCCCACACGCCGTTTCTGCAGTCGAACACCAGATGAAATCTGTGTGTGTATTGAGGGGGTCATGTACGAAACATAATATCTAATTGCCGTCAGCACTGCAGGAGCTAGCCCTGCAGGAGTCGGCCCAGGAGCTGAAAGCAGCTGCAGGAAGAGCATGGTCCTCTCTCTCACACCCACCCTGGGACACAGGCTCGCCTGCCCACTGGAAGGTTGACTGGAATCTGCCGTACCATTCACTGTTAACAATGTTTATTAACATTTTAAAAATTAACTTCTGTTATTTGTGGACCCATTCTCAATGGATTTCATGGTTGTTCCTCTTCAAAAAGCTGTAGTAGAAACACTGATGTTTGAGTTTTCAGGTTTCACAGACATCCATTCTGTCCCCCTACCATTCTCCAGCTCTGTTTAGTTCACCATAGAGGGATATGAGCAGTTGGAAGTCCTGGCTGCTACCTCAGTTTTCTGTCACCTCACTTATAATGTGACCAGACTAGGACCCTACAAGGCTACTGAGTTTCTTCTATAACTGTCATGGGGCCTCCCATCTCAGAGAACAAAAATCAGCAATGGGTTCAAGCTTGTCCTTTCCCAACATTTTCTGAGAAGTCTTTCTAAATAAGATCTATTGCTAAAACAGACTTCAACAGGACTGTCTGTTTAGCCAACGTGGAACTGCCGCCTTTTCCTTAATTATAAAACTTGAGCTCCTTGTTGAAAACAATAAGCTGCTGGGAAAATCTGAAGATGACAGCAGTCTTTACTGTGGTCCTTCTGCCAAATGCAGGACATCACTTTTGAAAACATTGGAGGATTTTTTCCTAATACAAGTTACATTTGGGGGATTTTTTTTTTTCTGATTTTTTTTTTTTTTTTTTTGCAGGTGGATGTTCCCAAGGCCTTGATTATTGTCGCAGTACAGTGTGGCTGTGATGGGACTTTTCTGCTGACCCAGTCAGGCAAAGTGCTGGCCTGTGGACTCAATGAATTCAATAAGCTGGGTCTGAATCAGTGCATGTCTGGAATCATCAACCATGAAGTGAGTACTCTCTTTGGTGTCCTCACCACACTGTCAGAACTTCTTTTAGGTTGGAATTTCTTTGGGAGTGCTTTTGGTTAGTGACCATGACATTTTACCTAAGAATAAAGATTTCACGACATTATTTAACATGTTCACCAAAAGAAGCCAGCCGTGAAAGAGTCCATACTGTATGATTCCAATTATCTGGAGTTTAAGAACAGGCAAAATTAACTTATGATGGCAAAGTCAAAGTAGTGGTTACTTCTGGGTAGGGGGGATGGGTATTAACAGAAGGGATCCTAGGATCATGGAAATGGTCTATATTTTGATCTGGGTGGTGGTTTTGTATTTATATGCATATAGAAAAATTTTTCAAGCTGTACTGTATTTTATAGTACATTATGCCTCAACAAATAAATGGATTACAAAGAATCAAGTGACAGAACTCAGGTTCTACCTATCACTAAAATAGGTACAAGATAATTAACATGAAAAGAAACATATTTTCATGCATGACCTCCCTGGAGAGTTTTTTAGACTTGCTGCTCCTGAGTCACTGATCCTCTACAGGCTTAGTAAATCTAATTACCATTCACTTCCTTCAAGGGTGCGTGAAATTCACATGAAGTCTTAGTCTCCTCTTTGTGTTAGTATAATGAGTTGTTGTCATGTTCTAAAGAATCAAGAGAAAAAAGTTTCCTGACTCAATGAAAAAGATAAGAATTTTTAAGTAATCTCTGAAGTAATGATTCTCAAATGGGAGAATACAAATTTGGAGCAAGGCTGGGAAGGGTGTCTGCATAGTTTGAAAAGCCATATTCAGAATTACCATTGCTTGATTTGGGTTCTTTTATAACATTGGGTTCACTGTGAAATTTTAAATTTACATGAGAGGAATAATTTTTTAATACTAATCTAAAGGGAACATGGGTTTTAACACATTGAGAACACTGCCTTGTAGATGAAATTAGATCACAGTAAACTGATTGCATTATGGGCTGGAGAGAGTCTTCAAGATTTTAATTCTTTGCCCTGCATTTTTTAGGTATACAATGTCTATACCCAAGATAAGTGTCCATGGTTGTATCCTCATGTAGATACTTTCTGGGATGGAGAGTTCATGCTTTACATATGCTTAGATTAGGAATCTAAAACCTGTTGTCAGGAAGCCCTGACTCACATACTGATTAAATTCTCTGATTACACATTGAGCTTTTTCCGTTTTATATTCTGCTGGAGATGAAAAGCTACCTGGCATCTGCTCCGTAGTAACAAATTTGCTCGAAAGGCCGTTTGGTCACCATGACAGCATTCTCACCCTGCTACCCCTTCGTTTTTTACCTAGTGAGTATTTCCTCTGTGTTTCATCTTGTTTCAGGCCTACCACGAAGTTCCCTACACAACCTCCTTTACCTTGGCCAAACAGCTGTCCTTTTATAAGATCCGTACAATTGCCCCAGGCAAGACTCACACAGCTGCTATTGATGGTAAGTTGATTTACAACTTTTTACACATCTTCTTTTTTTTTTTTTTTAAGATTTCATTTTTAAGTAATCTCCACACCCAGCATGAGGCTCAAACCCACAGCCCTGAGATCAAGAGTCCAAACGCTCTACCGTCTGAGCCAACCAGGCACCCCTAGTAGTAGTAGCTCTTCTTAACGGTGTATACATTCTTCTGTTTTCTCCCTGGTATCCAGTATTATCTCATTAAGAAATTAGGAATTCAAATAAAAGTTTTTTTAATCATTATAAATGCACAATCAATACATACCTTAATGAGAATGCCATGCCAATAATTCCAGAAAACTACTGCCTTAGTTTAGTACCATCTGTCAGTTTATGAAGTTAGGTAGTACCCACTTTCCACATTTAAAATACAATATTGAGTAACTTTCAGAGTCTAATTAGTTTTAGATACCCTAGCTGCCCGAGATGCAAGATTGTGTGGCTAACTCTCAACAACCAGAGGCCGATCCACAGAATTCTGCATTGGCTGCAGTTTCCCGCTACTCCATGCCCCATTTGTGCCTGGTTGTTTTTATTCTTTCTTAGAGCGAGGCCGGCTGCTGACCTTTGGCTGCAATAAGTGTGGACAGCTGGGTGTTGGGAATTACAAGAAGCGTCTAGGAATCAACCTGTTGGGAGGACCCCTAGGTGGGAAGCAAGTGATCAGGGTCTCCTGCGGTGACGAGTTCACCATTGCTGCCACTGATGGTGAGTCTGGACACATCATTTCAAGCTTTCTGGATGGATGGCTGTATTTTAATGTTTGGCTGGGAAAGAGGTAGACTGGTTATTTATATAGCTGGGTCATACATTCAGTTTTTATTTATGTCAAATTGGTTGGTGTCTAATTGTTATGCATATAGAGCTTCATTAACTTCATGTGTTCAACATAGTGATTATTTTTTAAAAAATAGATATCTAAATAATGGCAAGTTAATATTCTAAGTCCCTACTTTTTTTACTTTAACTTTTTTGGTTAAATGGTTTTAAAAATTATTAAATACTCTTTTTAAAGTTTATTTATTTATTTATTGAGAGAGGGTATGCGAGCAGGGGAGAGGCAGAGAGAGAAGTGAGAATCCCAAGGAGGCTCTGCACTACAGTGTGGCACCCAGTGCAGGGCTCAGACCCATGAACTGTGAGATCATGACCTGAACGAAAATCAAGAGTTGGACACTTAACCAACTAAGCCAGCCACTCAGGCACCCCAAGAATTATTAAATAGTTCTATGTAAATTTTTTTTTTAAGTTTTAATGTTTATTTTTGAGAGAGAGAGATAGAGCAAGCAGCCAAAGGGCATAGAGAGAGGGAGACAGAATCTGAAGCAGGCTCCAAGCTCTGAGCTGTCAGCACAGAGCCCCACCCGGGGCTCAGACTCATGAACCTTGAGATCACGACCTGAGCTGAAGTCAGACGTCCAACCAACTGAGCCACCCAGGCGCCCCTGTGTAAATTTTTAAAATTTATTTTCGAGAGCCAGAGAGAGAGCATGAGCGGGGGCCGGGGCGGGGGGCGGGGAGAAAGAGGGAGACATAGACTCCAACGCAGGCTCCAGGCTCTGAGCTATCAGCACAGAGCCTGACTTGGGGCTCAAACCCACAAACGGTGAGATCATGACCTGAGCCGAAGTCAGACTCTTAACCGATTGAGCCACCTAGGCCGCCCCTAAATACTTCTATATATACCTGGCCCAGGACCATGTTGGTTTCAATAAATGTTGGGTGGGGTGACTGGAGAGGAAAATGACATAATCTAGTCATGCTCCTTGGCCAGTGTTAGCCACACTGCAGTGATGTCCTCAGGGACTGCTAAGGCGTGAATACAATGTGTCTCTCAGCTTCCATTGGAATTGGAATTGGTCTAATTGAATTTTCTTCTCTCCTTCACATTGCTCACGCCCAGCATCTTCCTTCTTTTATTACTTCTCTCTTTTTTTTTTTAAAGTTTGTTTATTAATTTTGAGAGAGGGAGATGTGGGAAGGCAGAGAGAGAGAGAGAGAGAGAGGGAGAGAGAGAGAGAATCCCAAGCAGTCTTTGCACTGTCAGCACAGAGCCTGATGCAGGATTCAAACTCACAAACCCTGAGATCATGACCTGAGCCGAAATCAAGAGTTGGATGCTTAACCAACTGAGCCACCCAAGCACCCTATTCTTTTTTTCTTTTCTTTTTCTTTTTCTTTCTTTTTTTTTTTTTAATTTTAAAGAGAGAGCATGTGCATGTGTGAGCTGGGGAGAGGGCTGGAGGGAGAGGAAGAAAGAGAGAGAGAGAAAGAGAGAGAGTGAGAGAATCTTAAGCAGGCTCCACACTCATTGCAGAGCCCAGTGCAAGGCGCAGACTCACGAACTGTGAGATCATGACCTAAGTCGAGATCAAGACTTGGACACTTAACCAACTAAGCCACCCAGGCACCCCACCCACTTCTCTTCTTTACTGCCACTTCTGCTAGTCCTTATTCCGCTCCCTCTTCTGCATTCTTCTTTTCTTTTCTCTCTCTTTTTCCTGTATCACCTTCTGAACTAATTGTAGCCACTTCTTTCTTGTGACTGGGGAAACAACAAATCACATTTCATCTTCTTGTCTTTTGACTCATTTCAGGTTTTTTTGTTGCTCATGATCCAAGATGTCTTTGCTTTCTTTTGGTCTCTGCCTGTTGTATACACAGGAGGGATCCAGGGACAGTGTCAGATAAGTGATCTGTTGCCATATTTAAGTGAAGCAGCTTTCAGAGTGTCACATTAACATTCCCTGCTTGTCCCCAAATGAGGGATATTAGGGAGCAAACTGTTTAGGTCTGGTCAGACTAGATAAATGGAAATGTCACCTGGAAAGACAGAGTGAGGATGTCACTGAGGATTAAACTTAGTGCCGCCATTCTACTTCACAAGGTAAACTTCAGAATGAGGAGTATAGAATTGGATTCCGTGGTTGGGCGTATTACCTCCTAACGTTTCTCCACTTCTCTGAATTGTACTCCGTTGCCTCATTCACACAGCCAACATGCATTGAGTGCCTGCTATGTTCCAGGTCCTCTTTTCGGCTCTGGAAATATAAAAGTGAGTGTCAGAAAGCCCCTGTCCTTAAGGAGCTCACAGTCTAAGTAGGGTAGGGGAGACATATTACTAGTATAAACAGACTAGTACAGGCTAATAGATCACATGCCATCGATAGCACTATCTGACCCCTCTGAGTCCTGGCATGCCCAGAACTGCTCAATCCTTCTCTCTCTCCTCTGTCTCCCTTCACTCCCTAAGGGAGCTTATTACCTTAAGTTCCCCCTGTCCACCGATAGCTTTATATCAGCACCCCTGAACTCCAGGCTCGATTATTCATCAGCCCCTGGACTTAGATGTCTAAAGATGTGGTGGCTTTAGAGCCCCGTTTTCCCAGGTCAGTTCTCATCATGCCCGTTGTCCAGGCTTAATCATTAATAGGACCCCCTTTTCATTAAAAGATGCTCTGATTGGATAAGTTACAGGCATCTCAGACAAACCTATTTTCATCGACTTATTTTCTGCCCAAATCTGTTCCTCCTATAGCTTTGCCGTCTCGTCTTACTCCCCACATCCCATTCATCTTCGCGGTACACCCAACCACTTCCACCATCTCCACTACGACGACCGGTCTCGCTGCTCACCCTTGGTCCCTTGCAATAGATGCTTCTCATGGTAGCCTGATGAATCCTTTAAATACCTAGTACTGCACTCGGAACTTCTAACGGATTCCTATCTCAATCAGCAAAAACCAAAGCCATTACAGTGGCCTGCATGGCCCTCCATGACCAGGACCCCAGCTACCTCCTGACTTCTTGACTGACCACTGTCCCCCAGCCCCCCTTGTTTTTCTCTAGCTGTAGGGGCCTTCTTATTCTTTGTTCATGATACTCCTGTTACTCACATAGGACCTTTGCCCTTGCTGTGCACTCTCTGCCTGGGAAGTTCTTCCCCTACACATCCACATAGCCCTCTCTCACTTCCGTCAGGTCTCTGCTCAGTGTGGACAAGTGCTTCTCTGACTACCCTGTCTGGAATAATGCTACCCCATTACTATTCTATATTTCTACTTCTCTTTACCACGTATCTTCTTTCGTAACATTTAGGACTACCAGAAGTATTTGATACTTATTGATTGATCAGTGTCCTCCGACTAGAATGTCAGTTCCACAGGGCAGTGACTCTGTTTTGTTCACTGCTGTATTCCCACACTTTGAGCAGTGCATGTCGTGAGATCAATGCCCAGTAAATAGTTGAATGACCAAAAATCGTTGTTGAGTGAGTAAATGGATGGATGGATGAATGGATGGCATTACATAGAGACGTGGTCATTTTTTCCTGGTTGGTGTCAGGAATTGTTTAGATTTTTGTTTAGGGGAATAAACAGCTTTCCCTTGTTTTGTACATAGTGGGAAATCTTTCAAACTCTCGGACATAAAGATGGGGAACCCAATGAATAGAGAAGTCACTTTTCTGTTAAACTATCTGCTGTTTAATTTTTTTTCCCTAGATAATCACATTTTTGCCTGGGGCAATGGTGGTAATGGTCGCCTGGCAATGACCCCCACAGAGAGACCACATGGCTCTGATATCTGCACCTCATGGCCTCGACCTATTTTTGGATCTCTGCATCACGTTCCAGACCTATCTTGCCGTGGCTGGCACACCATCCTCATTGTTGGTAAGTGTCTTGTATGTGTGGGTTGGGATGAATTTGACAGAGAGGATGGACCCACACTGAAAGTACTGATGATCACATTCTTAGAAACAGAAGTGTCATGAAGAAAAGAGGCTGTTCCTTTAAGTCTTATAACTGTGACACCATACCTTGTGGTAGGGACAGGACACTGTTATTTCCTGAGATTGGTCATTTGCAGCCTTCTGACTATTTTTAACATGATAACTTTGGGTTCTGCCTCTGCCATAGAATTGTTACCTCTAGCTGTCCACTAATTAATTTGTTGCCTATGCTCATGCTTTTGAGAGAAACATTCAGTAAACCTTTAAAAGGAAACTAAATTGTAATTGTTTTCTGCATAAAGATTACTCTGTTATGAACTAAAGTATAAAAGCCTGTATACGGGTTTCCACGTCCATTCTTCTAGATCAGTGGCTGCACATTAGAATCGCCTAAGGAGCTTTTGGAAATCCTATTGTCCTGACCAGTTAAATCAGAATCTCTGGGGTGGACCTAGGTTGTTACTATCTAAAGCTTCTCAGGTAATTCCAAAGAGCAGTTAAGAATTGCTACTTTACTTAGTGGATACAGTTAGAGTAGCTCGTGGTATTTTAATATCTAGAATAGTAAGTATTTATAGAGTTATCTGGAGTGAAGGATAGCTGTTATATGAATTCCCCATTATAGTGCTCTCACTCTTCCTGCCTATAGCTGTTTAATGATGCTTACCTACTGAATATTTTTCCTCAGAGAAAGTATTGAATTCTAAGACCATCCGTTCCAATAGCAGCGGCTTATCCATTGGAACTGGTAAGTAGCAGTTCTCAGGTACCAGTGGTTTTTCTGAGTTGTGGGTCTTTGGGTTAGATTCCATGCAGTCTCCAAAAAAAGGAAATAGGAAATATCTCTGGGAAATGAGAAATATGGTGATCAAGAGGGAGGATTGTATTTTGGGTGAATTTCACAATCAGTTATGACTTTTATTACATTGTGGTCAGAGGGAGAGTATATCTTTGCAAACCAAGCATATGGAAGTAATTAAGTGGCTTGCCCAACATTGTAATGTGGCTTATGTATTCTTTCTTCCCTTACCGTGCTGGGGGCTATGGGTTCTGTTCACTCTTGACTTCCACCGTATTCCCAGGGTTGTTCCCGTCTGTAGAAATAGTTCCTCCAAGCGGGCCCTCAGAATTCAAAGTTGGCTAAACTTTTAATGCGGTTAAGAGAATCAGCCCAAAGCTCTCTGATAGTTTTCCTCTGGCTGCTTTTTGCATGGTTCTCTGTTATTTAGGACTATGCCAGGAAATTAAATCTGTGTTCCTTTTTGGTTTTCCATTTGCTCTAAAGTACCTATACTCTTTGATGTCTTAGGGCCTGGATTCTGATAGTTTGTAGAAACAAAATAAAGACCCAGAATAAAAGCAGATTAATCCAAAAAAAAGAAAGTTGAAAGTCTGATCTAGACTGGTTGAACTTTAGTTTACACACACACACACACACACACACACACACACACACCCCATATCTTAGTTTCCTTTAGCAGTCTATTGCTCAGCATTTATTTGTGCATATTAATATCTGTCACAAATGATATATCTTTTTGCTAAACACAGCTGTTCTCTTACAGCGTTGTTTTGCTGGAACAGTATTTAATGGAAAAAAAAAGATTAAAAGCACATATCCATTAGCTGGAAAATGTAAACTCCATAAGGGATTTTTGGTTTTTTTTATTCATTGGTTTTATCCACGCTAGCTAGAAGAGTGCCTGGCAAATGGCGAATGCTCAGTAAATGCTTGTTGGTCGGATGTATTCTAACCATCCAGTGGAATATTCTACAAGAGTAGAAATGAACATCTACAAATAGTCCCATGATGTGAAATGTAAAAAGGAAGTTGCAGCAGACTGTGTGCCTTTGTATCAAGTTCAAAAACAAGCCAAATTAATATATTGCTTAAGGATATATAAGTATGTGATTGGTTTTTTTGTTGTTGTTTTTAAAGAAGAAATGATAGAATGATAGAAATGGCTGAATGGCTCAGTCGGTTGAGTGCCCAGCTCTTGATTTTGGCTCAGGTCATGATCTCAAGGTCGTAGGATTGAGCCCCACATAGGGCTCTGCGCTGACCACACAGAGCCTATTTAGGATTCTCTCTCCCTCTCTGCCCCTCCCCTGCTGATACACGCATGTGCTCGCTGTCTCTCAAAATAAACTTCAAAAAAATACATAAAGAAATGACAAATACAGAATTAATCAGTAGCTGTGTCTAGGTAGGAGGCCAGAGAAAGAAAGAATTCACAAGACAGATGTGATGCAAGTAATGTTTTAGTTCAGCACTGTCCCATAAGTCTTTCTGCAACAGTGGAAATGTTCTGTATCTGTGCTGCCTAGCACTTGGAAAGTGGCTACTGTGACTGAGGAACCGAACTTTTAACTTAAATTTAAATAGCCATATATGGCTAGTGACAACCATATTGGAAAGTACAGTTCTAGTTCTTCAAGTGGTGGATTCATGTTTTATTTTGTTAGCTGTCAAAACTTACATGTGTTGAAAATAGTCTTTTGTATATTTCAAATGTAACATTATTTTTAAAAGCCATTTAAAACAAGCGTCAGAGCTTTTGTTGGCATCTCCAGTTCTGCTGCTCCAGGAGGATCGCCGTGTGGCGCCGTCTGCAGGCCGCCATAGCTGTGATCCGGAGCAGTCCGTTGCGTTTAACTTTAGAATATACCATGCGCTTCCCTTTTTAGCTTTAGTAAATGTACTTTTTTGGCCCATATTAAAATTTCATTCCATTTTTCGACTACACATCAGCTAGTCTTCATTAAGATAACTTGGAATGTGCTACATGATATGAAAGAACCAGGCATCATATTTTAAAAATTCTTACAAATCATTATCAGAAGAATTTAATGAATTTAATGGTTGAAGACTTCTCCGGAAAGGAAGTTAGTGGGGAGTTTATCTGGCAACTTAAGAGGTCTTTGGCCCAAATGTGAAAGTGCTTTGTATTTATGTGAAACCTTGACGAGCCTTGGTGGAGAATGCTGGAGTCTGGGTGTGTCTGTTAAAGCATGGGTGGTGGACTCAGTGAGCTGCGGGTGGGGCGATGGTTCGGTAACGCTTTAGAACGTTGATAATCTGCTGTGGACACAGAAATGAGTAAGTCTGGGATGGAGAAGTGAATTATCATTATGAAGATACTGATATTCGATACCTTGTATAAAAACTACAAATTTAGTCCTGCTACTGCTATTACTTCATATGACTCTAGGAAGCTCTTCAGGGGTCAGGGGGGCTGTGAGATCGTAAATCTTTCTTGCTGCCTAGCAAGGCTCTCTCTTTCTGTGCTGTGTATCTGTCAGTGGTTCAGAGCGCTAGCCCAGGAGGCGGCGGCGGTGGGGGAGAAGAGGAGGACAGTCAGCAGGAATCTGAAACTCCTGATCCAAGCGGAGGCTTCCGAGGAACAATGGAAGCAGACCGAGGAATGGAAGGTTTAGTCAGTCCCACGGAGGCCATGGGGATCATTAGTGGGGCCAGCAGCTCCTGCCCTGGCTGGCTTCGAAAGGTAATTCCTTTGGCAGAGGTATCTTCAATAAAATAGCAGGCCCTTTACAGCAACTAGAAAGGAGCTGTCAGAATCTCTCCGTGTCCCACGTCCTATTCAAGTGCTTTGCACTAGGCACGAGGTTTCTGACTTCTACCTGGAACCAAACTACCAAATCTCTAATTCTGTTCTCTTCCTGACAAGAAGAGACACAAAATGTTCTCATACTGGTATTAAATGAATTTAAATTAATAAAACCTTCCTTGAAGGCAATCTTTGTAATACATGTATGCAGATTAAGCTTAGAGATTTTGTACTGTGGTTTGTAGAAGTGGAATATTGGGGCAGTTGGAATGTTGTGCAGTAGAGAAAGAGGTTATGAAAGTTGGAAATGCAGACAGTAAAAATGTTGGAGTATATTTAGATGGAAAGTTGGTAACAACATATGGCTGGGCAGAAAAAGATGGAATACCTGTGGAGCAGGATCCCATTTTCTTAGAAAATACGTAATGCGTAGAAGAATGTCCGCTGTGAAGACTGAACACAGTATTGCTCATTTTAACAGTGCTTATTTATGAGCGATGGAATTGCTGGTCTTTTTGCCCATCTGTATTTTGTCATTTTCTACAGTATTTGTAGCTTGTGAAATTTTACATTTTTACAAAAAAAAAAAAATCTAGAGATTTAAAGTTTCCCGTGTAAGATGGCTGAACTTGATGGCCAGTTAGGAGTATGAATGGAGGAAGCCGTACACTCTTCTGCCTAAGGTTTCAGCCTGGTCACTGGCCTCATGTCACACCTTCGAGCTTCCCGGCTCACTGAATAGCCCGTGTAGAAGAAGAGTGAACACACTCCAAACCATGTTCCTGAATTCGAGTTTGAATTCGAATCGGTGTTACTTCCCTGAGGAAGGGATGTCCTGCTATTGACAGGTCCGGTGAACTGAGTTGTACTCACAACTGTCATGCCCCACTAGGGGGTGCTGATGCCACAGCAGAGTGAAAGCTGTAGCAAGATGGGAATTTGGGAGAAAGAAAATAGATGGCTCAAACAGAGCTAATGAGATTCTTTGTCTTACACATAGGAGCTGGAAAATGCAGAGTTCATCCCCATGCCTGACAGCCCATCTCCCCTAAGTACAGCTTTTTCAGAGTCCGAGAAAGATACCCTGCCCTATGAAGAGCTGCAAGGACTCAAAGTGGCCTCTGAAGCTCCTTCGGAACACAAGCCCCCAGTAGGAGCCTGGGTAACTGAACTTTGTGCCTTTGAGTCCCAACTAGGTAACCAGAGAGCTCTCTCCACTTCTCCTGGCCTCCCTGTCTCCTCCGGCTTCCTCCATCTCCCACTGCCCTGTATCAGTTCATTATACTGTCTGCTCGGCAGTGCTCAGCGCTTCTGCCCTAGGCTTACCTGAGTTGCCTTGGGAAAGTATTGACCCTTTCACATTCCTGACGCGCTAACAGTTCTCCACACCAGAGGACTGTCTTTCTTTTCTCTTTGCCTCAGAAGTACCAAAATTAAAGTTCCAAAATTCAAATTCAGTTTTTCTTGACACTGCTAGTGTATGTTGGGGACTCTAAATATGAGTAAGAAATAATGCTTGTAGTCTCGTGAGGGGGCCACACGTGTGCCTAGCCTTGGTAGAAATCAAATTGTGCTGAATACCTCAAATGTAAACCAGGGGTCACCAAACTTTTTTTTATAAAGGGCCACATAGTAATAATTTTACGCTTTATGGGCCATGCAGTCCCTTCTGCAACTATTCAACTCCGTAGCATAAAAACAGCCGTAAATAATACATAATGAATGAGCATGATTGTGTTCCAATATAACTTCATCTACAAAACAGGCAATAAGGCAGATTTGGCTATCATTTGCTGACCCTTCCTATAAACAAAGTACAATAAAAGAAGGGAGAGAAATCCAAACTAGAAAAGGTGTAATAAAACCTTTGAAATTTTAAAGTGAACATCTAAATTCCTTTATCAATTAGCTTTCTTGAATTATTTTGGCAGTCCTGTTTACCAAACACTTCTTATATCTCTTCTAAAGTGTGATCCACTACAGTTCATGAATACTGACCCTTCGGGTCACAAGGTTCTCACTGTGATCAGAAAGACTTGTTCCAAACCAAACCATGCCTGCCCCCACTTAGTATTTTAAATGGGATGATAGCAATGCACTTTAAATTTGTTTGCAAAGTTCTCCAAAATAGGTGATTGTTCTTTTACCTTAGCATAACGGAGACTGAGATGCTCAGAGTTCTCTTGCTCTTATGTTAGAGCCAGGTGCCGTTGTAATCCCAGCGACTTTCTGTTTCTCTTGCGCTTACCTAGTGTGCACGTATGGTTTATCTTGTTACTTTAAAAGTAAAATCCGATAGCATTTCGAGGAAGGTTGGATTGGGGAGTTGGAATCAGCAGGCAGAAGCCCCTGTGACCTCTTTCTCCTCTCCTTAGCCACCTCGGCTGAGTCCTGCAGAGACCTGCGCTGGGAAGGGAACGCCATTAACTCCTACCTGTGCCTGCAGCACTCTGCAGGGAGAGGTTGAGAGGTTGCACGGGCTGGTGTTAAAGTGTCTGGCTGAACAGCAGAAGCTACAGCAAGAAAACCTCCAGATTTTTACCCAACTACAGAAGCTGAACAAGAAATTAGAAGGAGGGCAGCAGGTGAGAGCATTAAAAGAATAATTCAATTTCTAATTCTATTTTGAAGAATCACAGAAACAAAACACCGAGAACTGAAATAGACCTTTTCCTTTGCAAATACTTCTCTTTTGAAGATGTAACTTTTGTAATTAATTTCAGCAGCCCTGGGCCTTGTTGAGGCACCTGGGTTAGGTCATTTTCATCAGGTTGTTTTTTTTTGTTGTTATTCTGTATTTTTTCTTTTACTTTTTTTTTAATGTTTATTTATTTATTTTAAGAGAGAGTGCGTGTGAGTGGGAGAGGGGCAGAGAGAGAGAGAGAGAGAGAGAGAGAGAGGGGAGAGAATCCCAAGCAGGCTCCGTGCTGACAGCACAAAGCCTACTTGGGGTTCATTCCCACGAACCATGAGATCATGAGCTGAGCCGAAATCAAGAGTTGGACACTAACTGCCCGAGCCACCCAGGCGCCCCTCTTTTACTTATTATGATAAACTTTAAACATTATATAGTTCAGTGAATTCTCATAATACACCATCTAGATTGAACAGTTGTTAACATCCTGCTTGTTTAAAGAGTGTGTTTGTGTTTGTGTGTATTTAAAATATGTGTGTACTTAAAATACATAAATATATATACACACATATGGGAATATGTGTGTATATATTTTTTTATTTTGCGAAACCAGTTTCAAATAGATTATAAAGGTCATGACATAGCCCCCTTAAATACTTTCTTACACAAATCCAAAAATAAACACATTCATTCTCCCAGTTAACCACCATACTATTATCACATTCAACACAGTTTACACAATATTCTCAATTTTCATCCAGTACCCAATTGATAGTTGGATTTTTGCAGTTTTCCCACAAAAATGTCTTTTATAATGTTTTTTTTTTTTTTTTAATCAGGCCAGAATCCAGTCAGGGGCCTTACATTACATTATTACATTGTTATGTCTCTTGTTTCTTTTTATCTAGAACACTTCCTTCTACTTCCATCGCTTTTTTTTTTTTTTTTTAATTTTCATGGCATCAGTTTGTTGAAGAAACTGGTCGATACCTGTCATTTCTGTAAACTAGAAGTTAGACTTAAGACTTGATTAGATTCAACCTAAACATTTTTAATAAAAATTTAAATGCTGTTTGCATTGTTTTTAAAGAGTCATAGCTCTTTTAGCCATTGGTTCTATTTAGAATGAACCAGGACTAGGAAATATGGTTCAGCCCTTGGCTTTGCCATTTATCAGTTTTACATGTCTGGACAAATTTGTTTCTGTGAGTCCTGATTTCTCACCTAAAGAGGAAAATACCACCATCTACTTTGTTATGGTTGTTTTGAGGATTTAATGAACTCATGTCTATGAAAGGATTTGGGGAACTAATATACTCACTTGAGGCAAGCATTGGGTGATAGCAGCTGTAGCAGGCAAGGGGATTATTTGGCTTAGGGCTGTCTCAGTTTTATTTATTTATTTTTAATGTTTATATATTTTTGAGAGAGTGTGCACACTTGTATGCGTGGTGGAGGAGAAGAGAGGGGAGACAGGATCCAAAGCAGGCTCCGTGCTGACAGCAGCGAGCCGGGTGTGGGGCTCAGACTCCCAAACCACAAGATCATGACCTGAGCTGAAGTCGAATGTTTAACTGACTGAGCCACTCAGGCACCTCATGGTTGTCTCAGTTTTAAAACAGAGTTCTGCATTCCCGAAAATCCTGCCGTCCTGGGCAAACAGTCGGTCACCCTGTGTGTGGCGACTGTGAAGGTGTTGGCTTTATCTAAGGTGGCGTTATTAAGGTGTTATCTAAGGTAGCTTTATGAGCTTCTCACGAAGCTGTGGCTACAAATCCTTAGAGGTCGGCGTCGAAAACCTAGGCCTGGACTGCGGTGACTGGTGGCAATATTGTTAATGTGGAATTGTGTTTTGTTTGGACAGGAGGGGATGCATTCCAAAGGAACTCAGACAGCAAAAGAAGAGATGGAAATGGATCCAAAACCTGACTTAGATTCAGATTCCTGGTGCCTCCTGGGAACAGACTCCTGTCGACCCAGCCTCTAGTCTTCTGAGCCTGTATGGCCTCCAGGAAACTGGGATCCAAAGAACTTCACAGCACACTTACTGAATGCAGAGAGCGCTTTCCTGGCTTTGTTCACTTGCAGACAAGGAGTGCAAGGCGGAGGCTCTGAAGCACTTTCCGTGTACACTTGGAGAGTAGCATTGGCTCTTAGATAGGATCTAGGAGTGGTTTTGTTTGGAGAATGGAAGGGCCCCATGGCCCTGGCTTTGTCCTCAGTGACTGCCGTAGCAACAGCAGCTCTGTACCTCATCTGGTGATCCCACCTTTGAAGAGGAGACACAATGCTCACCTTAATTTTGCTGGTAGCAGCTTATATGTCATTTATCTTTTCACCATTACTTGGAAGCTGCCTTGGGAATTCAACACCAGGCATTGCACCTCTGGGTGGAGGAGGGAAAAGTGTAAAACTCGAGTGGGCTGGAGCCAGGCGGGTCCCGTCCAGGGTCATCTGGAGAGTGGTGAAGTGGCGAAGCCCTCTCAGGAGCCCTGAGTCTGAGAAAATATGCCTGGTGGAGTCAATCTAGGGCTTGTTTTCAGAAAGTTCAGTTACTTTGTGCAGCTAAATGCTTTAGGAGGACAAGTGGGCTTAGATTGCTTTTCCTGTGAGGGTCAATTGAAATTTCTTGGGTGAGGAGTAGAGAAAGGAGGCGAGATCCCTCCTCATCACACAGCTGGAGTGGTAGTCTGTGGCCGATGCAGGTAGGATTTCCTAACTTTGGAAGATGCCTCTAGAAGGTGAGGTGTTTCCTAGAGAGTTGAGTCAGTGGGGCAATGGGAACAGCCTTCAGAGAAAACCGTGAGGGAGAAAGGTCCTCCTGTAGCTGCCTCTACTCGGTATCTTTAAGAAGGTCTAGAGTGCCTCTGCCTTCTTGGCTCGTAGGGTTCTAACCTTGACTTCAGCAGCCCCAGCCACTCCCTCTCTGTATGTCTAGTCAGTATTTTCCCCTTTTGGTGTTTTATGAAGCCATATCAGTGAATCTGTATCATCTTTCCTACTTGAGTGGCCCAAAGCCAGCACCAAAACCTGGTAGTCCCTGAAGCTTAACAAAACAGGTAGAAGCCACCAAGTGAAAGGAATTTGGCTGAGAGCTCTGTTCTAATCCCATAGTCATTGTGTCCTTATGGACAGGAACGAACTAGTTTTCCCAAAGACAGGAAGTGTCCTCAAAGCTTTTGATGGTTTTACATAAGGATACGAGCTTTGTGTTTCCACCTAGCCTTATGAAATGTTCTGTTAGTGTTTTGGAACTGCCTTGATGAGTCTCACATCCTACCTCCCTAGAAACAGCTAAATTAATTTTTGTTTCATTTTCCCCAAACGCAAAAAATGAGTGTTTGATATCTCTATAATATTTTGGAAGGACCTGTGCAATGGAAATTTTGCCATTTCCCTAAAACTGGTGGTGTAAAGACTGATGCTTGGGGAAGACCCCATGGCTGGGGACGGGCAACTCTGTTCAATGGGAGCTTCTTCGGTTTGATGTTCCCATTGTTTTCTCAATTCTGGGAAGCCTAGTACAATGGTACTAACGTAATCACGAAAGCCTTTTCTTAAAATAAGGGAAGGGGCCAACCCCGGATTAAAGTTACAAGTTCTGGGGACTTGGGGGTTTGCTGTAAACCCTAACAATGGGTTTTGGTTCATCATGTAAATGCACCTTTGATTTTTTTAAGGGCTGACTGGCCTTTCACGTTCCTGTATCCCTCATACTCACCATCTCAGCAGGCCTGAGAGGCAGGCTCAGTTTGGGTGTTAATCCTGAGTATTGCTCCTGCTGTGGGACGGAGGAACAGGGGCACCTTGCTGAGACAGGGATGAAAGTGGGCATCGAAGGGAGGGGGAGAGCCCTGCTCTTGTTCCGGAAGGGAGCCATTCTCTAGCAGGGGAACACTGGTCATTTTCTCTAGCATGTTCCCTTGGGAAGTCTGGTTTGCTGGTAATCTGGCTGAGAATCTGAGTTCTGTGCCTTAGAGACAATTTGCACTTTCCCAAATTGTGCCTGGGACAGCCGTATGATTTTTCCCACCAAATAGCTATGCAAACAGAAACCAGTTCAAAGGTGGCAGCCATGCTGAAAGGTTAGGCAGCAAAAATGCCTTTGAATGGTTTTTTATAGCTAATTCTCTTAAAGTTCGTCCTGCTGTTCTTTCTGCAGTGCTAGGTGTTTTCAGTTTTCTAGTAGTATTGCTTTTGAGTTACAGTATAACCTGAGGTACTCCTCTGCTCTGAGATCGTTGCTGAAGAACTAGCTTATAGTTAGCCAGACGTTTGAAAGGTTGAGGGTGGAGTGGTTTGGCATTTCTGTTTTAAATAAACATTTAAACTCTCAATCAGTGCTACGCCTGCGCATGGACCTTAGTCACTGGGGATGAAACACCCAGATTCTAGGCCTTCATGAATCTTTGATTCAGTGAGTCTTTATATAAAATAAATAAATGACCTTGTAATAGAAACAACACAAGGGACATTTGCACAGATAATCTTTTGCTTTTTTCCAGTTTCTTTTTCTTGCTAGTAGAATCATTGCTGCTGCTACAACTCCCCCACCACCCCCGTCCCAAAATCTCTCAAATATAGTGCTTAAAATGCAGAAGGAGGGAAAAAATGAGCCACTGAAAGAGGAAGGATCGTTTCTTGTACTTACCCCTTCAGTCACAGTGGACTGTTTCAAGTGATAATGTGTGTCTATGTTTATAAAACTGTTTTCCGTCGAAGAGGGTGAACTGTATTTGGTCTCCCTGGCACAGTAACAGCCAAGTTACCACTTCTCTTGGCCGAGCATTTCATTAAAGTTTAAAGCAAAAGGAGCCTTAAACTCAAATTTCATTCGATTTGCCATATATTTGGAAACATTCATAATAGAAAGAACAGCTCTGGAGCAAGGATGTATTATAAATAAATTCTTTCAAATGAGTATCCCTGGGCCTCTGAAGAAGTATTCATTATTCAGTGTCAGGGCAGGCTGGGTTGTAGTCAGGACTACAAAACATGTTCCTTCCTGCCGCAGAGCCAAAAATCATTTATTACTTCAGTGATTAATTATGGAAATAAACATGCTGATCACTAAATCTCACGGAATCAGGAACATTAGAGAGAAAAAAACACTGTATCACATCTGTGCTACCTCCTTTGTAGTTGTGAAGAATGATAAATTAATGACCAAAAGCAAATGTTGGCCGAAAGGTACTGTGCTGCATTCAATACACTGCTGTTAGCAACTAGTCTCAGCACGTCTGCATTTGCTTTTCTATGAAGTGAGTTTCACCATGAGGTCTTTTTCCCATTGTTTAGCCTTTCGAACTTTAAAATTTATAACATTTGCATGTACTGAAGGTTCTTGGATAAAGTAATGGAACACATGGACGTTAACAAGCAGCATTTATTTATCCACTGTTACTCTCTGCTATCCAGGAAGGGACTCAGATAGAAAAAGCGTTCTGATCTCTTCCCAAAGACCAGATCAAGCTAAATGTAAAAGACTAATAGATATTCCTAATATAAGCAAGGCCTAACCATGTTGAGAGCGGAGGGAACACTATGGCAGCGACCGTTTTATTTCTCTAGCAATGTGAGAATGAATACCTGCTTCCTGTGTCTAAGAAAGCACTCCCCACACATACATTTGGTCCCCCCGGAGGACGCCGCCCTGTGAACTTAACATCATTCAGGGATCCTAAACCCAAGTGCCAGGCAAATAAGTGGAGCGGGCCAGGTGGGGCTGTGGCGATCCGAGTGGCCGGCCCCTCCGAAGGACACTCGGTGGTGCTGTGCAGGGTTGCTGGCCTGGTGTTTCCGGAAATTCCAGCTTTTCAAGAAACTCCATATCCCAATTTTTATTTTTATTTATTTAAAAAAAAATTTTTAATGTTTATTTATTTCTGAGAGAGGGAAAGAGACCATGAGCAGGGGAGGGGCAGAGAGAGAGGGGGAGACACAGAATCCAAAGCAGGCTGCAGGCTCTAAGCTGTCAGCACAGAGCCCGACACAGGGCCCGAACGCACAAACCCTGACATCATGACCTGAGCCAAAGTCAGACACTTAACCGACTGAGCCACCCAGGCAGCCCCTCCACATCCCAATTTTTAAATGTCAGTCTAATTTTAGTTCTGCACCAGCCAAATAAAACACATGTGTAGGACAAAGAAGTCCTGCATGAGGGCTCTTCAAGTGGCCAACCTAAAGCTCCATTATGTGATCCCCCTTCTTTGCAACAAGAGTATAAAGCAATTTAATATGTACTGTTTTTTGAGTATGTAAATTTTTTCAGCGTAGTGTCCTGCAGCTTCACAGCTAAAGTTTTAAAGTCATATTTCTTATCGGTCTGATCTGTTAGCCCAGTCACTCAGCAGAAGCTGGAGAGGAAATGGAACAAGAGTGAGTGGCCATTTATTGTTTAGTAAAATATGGCTTTATTGTCTGCCTAGTCACGTTGGCGCAGATCAGGTTGGGTGTTTTTTCTCCAGTATTTTTTTTGCATGTTTATTTATTTTTGAGACAGGGCATGAGCAGGGGAGGGGCAGAGAGAGAAGGAGACACAGAATCTGAAGCAGGCTCCGGGCTCAGAGCTGTCAGCACAGAGCCAAGGCATGGGGCTTGAACCCACGCACCATGAGATCATGCCCTGAGCGGAAGTGGGATGCTCAACCAGCTGAGCCAACCAGGTGCCCCTCCAGTATTTTAAACAATTTGACTGATGGTCTCAGGACAGTAATCCTACAGGTATTTCAGATCTGTTGTGCAATCTTCATCCTATCTGAACTGATAACTCTCCGACAGGCAATAGCTTATCCTCCCATTTGACCAATCTAGGACTTACTCGTTATTTCATTTTAAATCTCCAAACTCCCTTTATTGAAGGTCTACTTATGAAGGTTACTTGCAGTGTGCACAATTCTGCATAGGGAAAATTAAAAAGATCTGGTATCTTTTTCATCGGTTTACTTTCTAAAATAGAAGTCTGCTGTGGTATAATGGGGAGGGACATGAGACACTGCAGTGTCTCAGCTCGCTTTGATGGTAGATTTTGCTCCCCACTTAAAAAGCCATACAGGCAAGCTGATTTCAAAGCACAATGCTAGCAGTAGCTGAAACGGAAGTTTCTTCCTTCATTTTTTTTTTTTTTTGGCATGAAATCCGTTAGAAAAGAACAACTACTGAGACATACAGAGTGCTTCCCCCCTCCTGACCCTGTAAAGCATATAAAGATGAGGTTCCTTTTATTATATGGTAACCACAGGAGGATTTAGGGTATACTGGCACCCTGACCTTACCTAATTGTATTGGCTTTTGGCCAGGACTGTGCGTCAGGGAGGTCAAGATAAATTTCCATTTGCCTTGCAGCAAAATCGTATTATCTTTCATAAGAGATATCGCCTGGGTGGTCATGATCCTCTGACCCAACTCAATCTAAGGAACCAACCTCTTGCAAGAGCAAGAAGAGTTCACTGGAACCACAGACATACATGCAGAGGCGGTGGCAAGAAGGCACAGTGAATGCAGGCACTTAACCAGCACAAATCACAAGTCAGGCTTGCGAGAAGAGAGCTTTAATGTGGCCCCCTCGCTACTCTTGAGTGTCTTCACCCATCAGTTCTTAGGGCAGTAACAAGGCACACCAGCCTGAGGTGGTAATTCGGTGGGAAGCTGGGGCTTCCTTTTGCCTCCTGCCGCTTAGCAATGGGTCTCTCCTCACTGATTTAAACTCTGCAGGCACGTGGGAGATATAAAACTTTTAGTTCTGTTTTCCATCAAATTATTCTACTCCCATGTACCGCTGAAGAGAAGCAGAGCCTCCTGAATTACTAAGGAGGCTTCCACTGTTGTCTGCTCAACTGTAATGCTTCCTTGGAGGTGGAGGCCGGTTCTTGATGGTCTTACACTTGGGAATGTGCCGCTCGGCCACCTTGGGGGCAAAGTGGCGACTGCAGTGAGGACACTGAATATAATCTGGATTTTCTGCAGGCAGGATAGGAGGCAAGTCTGAGAGGTTTCCACCTTTGGCAATTACCTGCTGCACCTCTCGAGCCTGACGGAGGGTACGGATGAAAGACTCATGCTTCTGTCTCCAGTTGCTCTTCCGAGGAGGTTCAGCCTGTAAGTAGGAGGAAGACTGATCATTCAACTTGGCCTTCACCTCATCTCCTGAGTCTTCATCAAAAGGACAGTAAGGAAATGTAAAGGGTGTTCACCCATGAGGCCAAAGAGCACCGGAAAGGAGCCGCAGAGCTGACTCGCCACAGTGGAGGCACTTACGCTAAGGGCCTGCCAACGGGGGTAGTACTGAGAGGCTCAGTACTCACAAGTACGTGCATGGAAAGAATCCACGGGATCCCCGGGGCCCCTCTGCCATCTTGCACATCCAAATGTCCATCACTCCCAGCACCCTCACAGGAGAACAGGGTTTATTCTCTGGAGAAACTGAGCCAGACAGGTTTCAGACTCAGGAAGTCCAGGCATAGCAGAGAACAGGGCTCATATCGAGGGTGAAAATTGGGATTCAGTGCAAGTGTACAAGACAAATTATGGAACTGTCGGCCTGTTTCCCCCACTCGGCTCCCAGGACATCAAACATACTGGCACCCTTGTAGGAGACAAGAGTTCTCCGGATGCACCAAGCAGTTGAGAGAAAAGCCATTAGATGCTGACCCTGAGTGACCCCAATGAAAAGGTTCACTAATTGATAACCCTAATATGAGCAAGCCCCACTTAAGCTTAAATATAAATGGACAGCCTAGGACCACCAGATATTTGAGTAAAGCTCGAACAAGAGAGAAACAAAACAAGGACATGAACTCGCTCCTGCTTCCTCAGGAAACAGCAACAGAGCAGGGAAGAGAAAACTTACAACCAGAGAACCAGAAGCAACTATTATAAATTAAAACTGTGATAGCTAAAAATTAAAACAGAAGTGTTGTAAAATACTGTCATGCAAATTACCCCGAATGGGAAAAAAGATCAAGACAGAAAGTAGAGAAGATTAGAAAATTAGAAAGCCAATCGGAGAAGTCCAACACCTGACCAACAGGAGTTTCAAAAGGAACAGAAAAAGCATAAGGAGGAAATTATTAAAGAAATAATACAATAAACATTCCTAGAATTGAGGTCACTGCTCATGAAATTGAAATGGCCTACCAAGTATCCAACGCAATCATTGCAAAATTTCAGAATAGAGAATCCTGTAAGCTTTCGGAAAAAGAGAAACTCCAAAAGAGGCTTCCTATTGTGGAGAGGAAGCAAAATGGCATCAGATTTCTCAAAAGTAACATTGGATGCTTAAAACTTGTGGAAAAATGCCTTCAAAGTTTTTTTTTTTTAATTTTTTAATGTTTATTTTTGAGACCGAGAAAGCGCGTGCACACGCGCGTGCACACACACACACAAGAGCGAGCAGGGGGAGGGGCAGAGAGAGAGGAAGACACAGAATCCTAAGCAGGCTCCTGGCTCTGAGCTGTCAGCACAGAGCCCGAGTGGGGGCTTCAATTCAGGAACCGTGAGATCATGACCTGAGCTGAAGTCCAATGGTCAACCGACTGAGCCACACAGGCACCCTGCCTTAAAGGTTCTAATAGAAATTCATTTTCTATCTGTATTTCTATCTAGAATTCTATATACCTGGCCAAATCATCAATCAAATATAATGCTATTATATAGATATTCTCATTCATTCCGAGACAAAAAACATGCCTCCCACCCATATTTCTTGAAAGCTTTGGCAAAGCAAAGAGTCAGGCAAGAAAACGAAAGATGTAAAAAGCTGGAAATGGGACCCAACACAGAAGAAAAACAAAAAAAGTCCCAAAACAACGGGTCTGCGCCAGGCCTAGGGAATAACCAGCCAGACTGACACAGAAGGAAAAAGAGTGGTGGGAGGAAGTTTCCAGATGTGAAAAAAAAAAAAATCAAACTGATGGATTATGAGGTGTTTGAACATTTACAAAAACATTAACAGGTGTCTGACATCAGATGGATCATTTAGGGGGGGAAACATTAGAGACCGGTGTGTAAGAAACCAAAGCAAATGAAAACATGAGTCAACTATTAATTCCGGGTGCGTGTGGGCCGAGGCGGAATTTGTTCAGTCGTCAGTGAACAACATTTACAGGGCTGTTACAATGGAAAAGCTGATTACTGGTTTAACCCCAAATTGTGATTCCACTACAATGGAAGAAGGGAAAGAGAAGAGTGAGAGCAGAGGGGACGTGAAAGAGAGCTTCCCCCACAGCCCGCATAAGAGGAAGTCAACAGACAATGTGTACAATGGATTGATCAAGACAAGCATATTATTGAGAAATACGGAAATACATACCAAAGAAGTCGCCTATCAGAACCGGAGGCCGCCGCTGGGGGCCAGGTTAGGACGGAGAGAGGGGAGGCAGGATCCTGCTTATCTGCCTTATAGGTCAGTGAACAACATGATTTTTAAAATGTATTCAAATATTATTTAAATTAATATAAAATTAATTCCTAAAAGAAGAAAAATGAAAGAAGGCAAGTAGCTGTTTGGAGATCTGACATCATTCATGATGAATAACAGGAAGAGATATGACCAAAGGAAAAGAATCCTTCAGGAGAGAGCCTTACTGAATGAAACAGACAAGAAGGCCAGGGAATCTGAGTGTCAGAGACGGAATCCAGGACCTTTTAAAGCGAATTGAATTAGGGAGAAGTTCCTCAACGATATGATGGTGACACTTGAATTCATCAGACTGAAATTTTATTCAGTTAACACTCATCAATCATGAAGCACAAAGATGTGGTCCCTGTGCTCAACTACTTAAGGTCCAGTGGAGAGACACGAGGTACAAGTCTGCTGGAAGTTATGAGAAAATTAAAGGCCACAAGGAAAAATCACCTCTTCTCATGAGGACACTAGAGGAATAAGAGGGAGACACAAACCCCTCAGCCTCCAAAGGCATAAAGCTTTCGAATAAGACTTGGAACATTCCATCTCAATCCAGACCCTTTCTGCTTTAGTGTCCTCGATGCGACATATTCCCCCAAACGAGTTTCCACAAAGCTAGGGGGTCTGACCTCAGAAACCCAATTCTTTTGCTTCATTCCTAATATATTTGGGAATTTACGAAATGCAAGACTCTTGTAGGTGCTGGCCAGAAATAACCGCTAGAGTGGGATAGAGAAGACCCCAGTGGATTATTGGGTTGACCAGAAAGAAAACAGGAGAGCGCAGGAACTGGTGATCATATCATTATCTGTAAGAGCAAAATGTTGGAAACTGGACCTCAGGGCAGATTATCTCTGGACATAGAAGGGATTTTCTTGTGGTGATCTCCCAAACGGTACTGAAAGAAATAACTGCAAGTGACTTCTCCGAACAGCCACCACATAAATTTGAGTTCTCAAAGGCCCCAGCAAATATGCATATAAACTGTAAAGTGCTTAACTGACGAGAGGTGCTAGTGCAGCAGAGGGAGCGTTGAAAAGAAACGAAAACAGAATATGCTCTCGTATTTTGTTAGAAAATTAGAGTTGGATGGGGCTTGGAGGTCATGCGGGCTCGGCTCTCCCAAACTTTGATGATTTGCATCTCGCTTTTGCTTTATTCCCCTTACTATAGATTACTTTATAGTTTTCTTTTAAGATCATGATTCCTAGACACCTCCTGTGATGTTTTCTTTTCCTCACACACACTAACACTACTAAAATAAAAAATGTTTGCCAGCGTGCCACACTTTGAGAAACACCATTTACAAACCAAGGGGCACGACCTTGACAGCGTGGTGGCCTTATCCATGAGACCGTCTTCCCCAGATTCGACTGTCCAAAGGCGCCTGGGAGGTCCCCCTAAACTTACCACGGGAGTGTCTCGCGGTTTTTTTACAACCTAGTTTTTCTGCAGTTGGAAAGTTAACCAAAAGTGAAGTTCTCTACCTTTAAGGTGTTTACACTTAAAGGGGAGAGAAAGGATTGCAAACTTAATTGCGTTTTATAGACTAACTAAGAAGGTGTATCAGAATTGAGCTAATCTTGAAAAAGTGGGTATGATTATAGGAGTAGTAACAAATCCTAATCTTGGGAGGAGGCATATTGCAAAGAGCAAGGAGTCTCAGGGGGGTGAACTGCTGTATCATTGTTGGTTTTTTTCTTTATATTTTTCCTATCTTTTACATTTTCTACAGCAAACACTTATTACTTTTATAATCGATAGGACATAGTATTTTTTAAGGCTAGATTTTAAAGTCGTTCTAACCCAGATTTATAGGCTCACTCAGCCGTGTAAAGCCTTTTGTGATCTCAAGCAAAATTCTCGGAGACTTGATGTTTGAATTGATAAAAATAAGAGACAACGAAACCGTCAAAGGGTTGTGGTGAGGGTCTTATGAAAAGCTCCCATCACAGTGGCTGGCACGCAGTAGTAGTCAATAAATGTTAATTCTCACTTTCTCCCTGTATGACACATGAGCTTTTCCCCCAAGAAAACTGACCTACCAGTCCCTTTACAATGATCCCCACTCAAAGTCAAATCCATAAGGCCCT
This sequence comes from Paguma larvata, assembly GCA_030068075.1. NCBI lineage: Eukaryota > Metazoa > Chordata > Mammalia > Carnivora > Viverridae > Paguma > Paguma larvata. The sequence goes on along the minus strand of CM057827.1, from coordinate 22,340,543 downwards.
TGCCTTGTTACCTTGACTGAGGCTGGTCCCTTCCAGTTCAAGTACTGCTCTAGTTCTGTGCCCTTGGCCCGGGCCTTGGAGGAGTCAAACACTTTCCTCTTCGAACTTTGCATCCTGCCGCAGGCATTGGAGTGTCTCTCGAGCCTGAGCAAGAGAAACTTGCGTCCACAATGGCTACATTCGCCAAGTTCTGGCTCTTCAGTAGAACAGCTGGAAACTGAGGAGCCTGGTGCCCTGGACAGACTAGAATTGCTGGTGGATCCCCGTAGAGCACTGCCTGGTGCTTCCGAAGACTGAGAAAACTTTTTTGGTGGCCCTGAGACTGGGTCTCGGATTTTGTTATTGCTGGCCACCAGTCTTTCCCTTTTGAGCTTCTGTATTCCATGATCCGAGAACTGGAGTGGACTAGGGTTTTCTTGAAGCCGTCCCCTAGTTTCATCCTCTCCCCTGTGTCTACTGAAGACCTCGTCAGCCCCGAATTCTGGGGAGAAGGTAGATTTGTAAGTGGTACTGCTACTATCCTTTAGCTCTCCTCCTGGGGAGTGTCATTCTCTGTAGCTGTCTTTTTTCATTTTCCTTAGCCTGTTCCTTTTCTTTCTGGATCCTTCTGAGTTCCTCCTCTGTCTTCTTCAGCTTTTCCCTTAGGAGGGTCTCTTTTCTTCGGATTTCCTCCTGTAAGCTCTCCCCTGCAGCTTCTAGTCTTTGGATCTGCATCCATTCACTCCTGTTGGGATCCGCCATGGCCCTCTCCTCCTGTGTGGCAACGGCACGAACCACAGATGAATTCACCCAGTTCCTTGAACCAACGCTGCCGTATGGAAACCCTCTTGGTTCAGGAGGTCCCGGAGAGACATTCTGGTCCCCATCAAGGGCAGCCTCACTTGTACTATGAGACTTCCTGTGGAACACAGGTTTCAGTGGGTATGCCCGATCCACCCCAACTCGCTTCTTTGTAAAGGGGACGAATTCCTGGTTATCTGCTTTGGGATAGCAGGACCAAGGATCTGATGAGTAAAACGAACCCTTTGTTTGGCCCTGGGGATTGCTTCTCGAATCTTGCGGGCTGATTCCAACACCCTGGGGATAGGAGTAGCTCCGAGCTTTGCTGTGCGTGTTCCATTTGGAGGGAGTGTAGAGACTCTCCAGCGTCAGCTCTTTGTGGCTCGAAAGCTTCTGCTGGAAACTGTTCCTCAGGTGCCCCATTGAGGACCGCTGAGAAGAGTCGCCTTTTTCCCAGGGCTCTTGCTTAGCTGAGAGGAGCCCGGGAGCTTCCCCTTTATTATATGGGAGCATAACGCCCACAGGCAGACGCGGCGCCAACTGGAGACCAGCCATTCAGGGACTGGACTGAAGCCTAGGGGAGATTCAAACCAGATATATGTGAGGAGTTTGTCTGAAGTTCGCCCCAGCTGCTAAAGCAAACTGTTTCCACATTCGTCCTACCTATTCTCTTGAACTTTTTAGGGACAGTGGTGATGGGTATGCCAGAGCTTTCCTCCAACAAGCATTTGGTGAACGCTTGTTATTTCCTGTGGGTACTTATTTGGTCCTGAGAATAGAAAAACGAATGTGACACGGGTGTTCTTGCCACCTAGCTCTATTCCAGTACCAGCCTCTGCCATACACAGTATGCTCCCCACTGGGTGGAAAGATTTAACGGCAAGAGCTATGGAATTGAAGGTCAAGGTTTAGGCCTGTGACACAGGACAAGCAACTTCCCCTTGCTGGCTTGTTTCTTCATCCATAAACTGAACGTTTCGCTCAGGGTTACATGACTGGCATTTACGGACCTTAGGACTCTGAATCCAGCCCTATCATGTCACAGGTGAGCAAGGTGAGGCCCAGAGGTAAGTGACTGGCACAGAGAGCGCTCAGGGCTTGCCTCCTGCTGGAACCGTGCTTGACTCCAAACACAGACGCCGCTTAGGGCCTGCAGCAGGTGCCTGGCCACCAAACTCTCACCCAAGAAGTCCCTGCGGTGCAGACGGCCGAAGGTCTGTAATCTGAGAGGTGAGGGCCACCTGATCTGGCTGCCGCCGCAGCTCTTAGATACTGAAGGCCAAAGTCACGCTCTGTTCTACAGGGCCAGCCGGGGCGCCCCCAGTGGGGATTCCGCTGTGGTAACAAGCCCTCGTTCTTCTGTCCATAGAGCTTTTGGGGGGTCGAGGTGCTGACCGCATGTGTATCCCCCCTTCCGCGTACCTGAGGCACTGGCGACCGTTCCTGCTCAGGGGAAACCCCAAGATTTAGTTTTCCAGACCAGACCCCCACAACTGACCGCCGCGCAGGCGCTCTCAGGGTGGCTCTGTTATTCCCGTTGCCTGGAGACGGGAGCGCAGGCGCACCCAGCCCCTTCTCCAGCCGCGAACGCAGCCCGGCAAGCGCGCGCAGGCGCAGTCCGCACGCGGTCGGGAGCCGCCCGCGAGGGGGGTGTGGTCAGTTTGAGTGTCACTTGACCCGGTGTCCCGCCAACTCAGCTGCTCTGTCCCGCCCTGCCCTTGGGGAACGGGAGAGGGGGCGGGAGAGGCTCTTCTGGGGCTCCATCAAAGAACTTGCATTTTTCTGAGAACGATGCTCCCAGACCCTGGGGTGTGCCCTTGTCTGGCAAAAGACAGAGCCCCTAGAGGTGCCTTGGAGTCGTTCTGCCGCAAGATTCCGGTGTCCGCCCACTTAGCGGGAGTGGGCCTGCTGATAGCCTTTCTTAGCACGCTCGGCTGCTTTGTACGGGCCCCAGGTATGACTGTCCCTCTGTGCTTTTCTTCGCCAATAGTTTGGAGCTTGCGGTCAGATTTTAGCAACTTGGCTAGGTTTTGCTACTCAGTATCTTTCCGAGGTAGTTTTTGTAGCCAATCTAATTATTTTGATATAATGTTTTACTCTCACGTGGTAACTCTGGCCGTCTCTTTGTGGGGCCCAACAGTGACTCAGCCAAGTGTCATGATAATAAAATTAACTACCAGATCGAAAATAATCAGTATAACCTGGTTTCAGCACTAAATGATATTCTATAACTTGTTAACATTAGAAGAGCATTTATTTGTCTTCATGCTTCAGTTCATTTGTGTAAGCTGTTTGAAACAGGCAGTTTACTTTTTTCCTGTAACTACTCAAAAGATTAATGCACATGGGGAATAAAACGGACAGCAGTAGTCGGTGTTAATGCTTCAACATGTCATATTACAGCTTTATATGTTACGGAGAAATTCCTTGGTGGGCCCTCCAGGGCAGTCCTTTTTGATTCGTCCTTTTCTTTCCTAGCTGATTCTACTGCCTTCTCTCTATGTGCAGTTTCAGACATTTCCCGCTACTCGGACAGTGCCAATTATCTCGGCATCTGGCTTGCCTGTCATCAACTCCTACAGCTCCCCTCCAGCCTGCCAGAATTTCCCAGGGTGCCTCCCTCCATCTTGAATTGCTTCCCTCTTGTTTCTGAGGAAAAGGGAGCTTTCTCTTTCTATGAGTTCTGTAGAATAAGTCCCTTCCAGTACCCTCCAGGAATTGACTTCATTGCTTTATCCCTCCATCTTGTTCACTTCACGTTGGTTTTAAACACACACTTCTCTTTGGTTTTAAAATATGTTTAACCTTCCCTTGTAAAACAAACCTCATTTTCCATGACCGGCTGCTTCTTTTCGTAGGGTGCCATTCATTTCTCCTCTTGTCCACAAGACTTCTTGATAGATAGCTGTACATTTGCAGTCCTCACTCTCTCATCTGTCCCCCATTGTCCAGTCCATTGTGGTCTGGCTTCCACCATTTCCATTTTGTTTAACTGCCAGGCGGCCAGTGACTTCCCAATGGCCAAAGACGAAAGCTGCTATTTCTTCAGCCTATTCATTTGCCATCATTGATTTTTCCCTCCCTTGGACTCTCTTCTCACTTGCTCTGGTATCTTCTTGGTTTCTTCTTTCATGTTCTGCTACGTCTTCTTCCAGGTCTCTGGCATTTATGTCTTTTCCTCACCTGCCGCCCAAATTTGGTGTTCTCCAAAGCCCTCTTATTTCTCATATATGTGCAGTGCCAGACATTGTCTCCCTTAATGGTTTCAACCAAATTCTGACCTTTCTGGTCTCACCTATGTGTACATGATATTCAGCTTAGCACTCACACTCTCCTTAGTTACAGACTCAAATTTCCAACAGCCCATTTAGCACCTCCACATGAGTGTTCCTCAGGAACCTCAGACTCAGTATGACAGAAAACCAACTCCTGATCATCTCCCCATTTCCCCATCTACTTCTCGTCCAGTGTTCTCAGTTCATGCCGATAGCATGTCATTCCACTCCTCCCTCTTTGTCCCCCCTTCTGTTGAACTAGCCAGCAGGTTCTGTTGAATTTATTCCTCAATGTCTCATACATGACTACATGACTGTTCTATCTATCTATTTATCTATTTATTTATTTATTTACAGAGAAAGAGAAGGGGAGAGAGAATGCCAAACAGGCTCAAACAGTGCAGAACCCAATGCAGGGCTCAAACTCACGAACTGTGAGATCATGACCTGAGCCAAAACCTAAAGTCGGTTGCTAAATCAGGCCATCCGAGCCATCTGGGCACCCGTATGACTGTTCCTTTATATTTCTACTGTCCTTGGTGAGCTCTTCCTCACTTTCCATTCAGACAGGCATCACTCTCCTAACTGCTATTCTTGCTTTCAACATCTGTTCCCAAAGCTCATTTTTTATGCTGCTGCCTGAGTAATTATCCTATTACCTCTGACCCCCATCATTCTCCTGCCTACTGGCTTCTTCCTTACCTATATCTTTTTTTTTTAATTTTTTAATGTTTATTTATTTTTGAGACAGAGACAGAGACAGAGCATGAGTGGGGGAGGGGCTGAGAGAGAGGGAGACACAGAATGTGAAGCAGGTTCCAGGCTCTGAGCTGTCAGCACAGAGCCCGACGCGGGGCTCGAACTCACAGACCGCGAGATCATGACCTGAGCCGAAGTCGGACGCTCAACCGACTGAGCCACCCAGGCGCCCCTCCCTTACCTATATCTTTACCTATACCTTCTTTATCTTTCCCTTTCAAGCTGAAACACATAATTTAACGTGGTATTTGAATCTGCCAGATTAGGTCCAGCCTACCTTTCCAGCCCTGCCTCTCCAGAGTCTAGCCCAGTGAATAGCAACCCCGGCTGAGCTGTAGGACTCCCTGGAAAGCAGTTTCTGGGGTGAGACCTGGGTATTGGTATTTTTAAAAGCTTCCCCTGATGTCCTAATGTTCAGCCAGGGTTGAGAACCCCTGGTCTAGCCGCGCCTGACTACTTGCACTTTTTCTTTTCTTTTCTTTTTTTTTTTTTACTTTCTTATCTCAGCGGCACTCCCTTGCCCCAAGTTCCATGCACTGGAAGGTGAGAGCCCAGCATTTCTGGGAGTGGGCTCTGTACTCACACTGCCCGGCAGTAAATCCCAGCTGTGTCACTTACTGGTTGTGGTTGTGTAACTGTGAATAATGAGCTGCTTCCTCCAAGAACACTTTCCCAATCTTCCCAGGCAAAGTGAATCTTTTTGCTCCTTGGTGCTTTCTGATATTTTCTGTCCCTGTGGCAGGACAGGGCTGACTCACGATGAGCTCTCTCAATGGATGTTCATGGAATTACTGAGCACGTTGTACACTTTATTGTAATTATTTGCATCCGTATTCATCCCTTATACTAAATAAACCCTTTTTAAAACTTTTTAAAATGTTTATTTCGTTTTGAGAGTGAGAGTGCAAGCGGGGAGGGAGAGAGGGGGGGAACAGAATATCTGAAGTGGGCTCTGCGCTGACCCCAGTGTGGAGCTCAGACTCACAAACTGTGAGATCATGACCTGAACTGATGTCAGTCATTCAACCAACTGAGCCACCCAGGTGCCTCCTAAATAAATTATTTGAGGATAAAGATTATATAGCATTCATCTATGTATAGTCTACAGTGTCCTATATGTAGTAGACAATAGTTTTTTTTTTTAATTCTATAGAGAAAGTAGTTTTGTTTTTTGTTTGTTTTTTGTTTGTTTTTTTTTAATGAATTTGAGGGGCACCTGGGTGGCTCAGTCAGTTAAGTGTCCAACGTCAGCTCAGGTCACAATCTTGCGGTTTGCGAGTTCGAGCCCCACATCGGGCTCTGTGCTGACAGCTCAGAGCCTGGAGCCTGCTTTAGATTCTGTGTCTCCTCTCTCTGCCCCTCTCCTGCTTGTGCTCTCTCTGTCTGTCTCTCTCTCGCTTTCAAAAATAAATAAATATTAAAAATGAATTTTAGAGAAAGAAATAACATTAGCCAGGCACTCTGTTTAGCATTATTTTCAAATATTTCCAAGTATTTCAATCCAGCTTCCCGCCCCACCTTCACTTCCACTAACTAAGGTTATAGGATTCCCCTGGATCCTCACTTTTCGGTGGGGGAACAAGCGAAATGATGAATCTTTATGGCTTCCATTGCGAATCCGTCTCACCTCGCCAAGTCTGCCCACCTGGAGTATTCACATGTGGAGTCTTATGTTATGAAGGGAGGTAATGTATACAAGCAATCCAAAGAGGAACAATAAACACCACAGTTTTCCTTCACACACTTTCTTAATCAGAAGGGTAGCTGTATTCAATTGCCTGCCAGGTGACTGTACTTTTAACAATCGTCAGCCACAACCCCCTTGACGATTCCCTTTTCTGAAAAGAAATTCATGCCTTTTGGTCATTTGGCTTAGACTGATTGATTCGATTGTGATCCCAGGGCCATGGGTTATCTTGCCTGTGCTTGTGATGGGTTGATTTAGATGAGCATTATTTGGAGTTTTCATAGTAAGATAGAAACTCGTGGGCAGCTTCCAGAAGCACAGAAGGAAAAATAACCTCCGCTGGGAACTCTATTCACTTATCTCCCTTGCTACCAATTCCAGACTTGGGCATGGCCAAAAATTTGAGGAGAACTGAAAGAAAAACTCAGGGCAGAAAGGTACCAGGCCTACCTCAGAGACATCATGAGCTCTGTTCCCATGATGTCTTAAGTGAAGATTGCGATAAAGTGAGTCGAATAGAAATATAACTTTTACATGCACTATCTTGTAATTGAGTCTATTAAGTCTGCAGTTGGATTATGTCTAAAAAAATGTACCTACCTTAATTTGAAAAATACTTTGCCAAAAAGTGCTGACCATCATCTGAGCTTTCAGTGAGTCATAATCACTGATCATAGGTCAACATAACAAATATAATAATGATGAAAAAGTTTGAAATATTGCGAGAATTACCAACAGGCAACTCATACAAAGTGAGCAAATGCTGTTGGAAAAAAAAATGGTGCTGTTCGACTTAATCAATGCAGGATTGCCACAACCTTCAATTTGTAAAAAGTGTATTATCGTGAAGTGGAACAAAGAGAAATACAGTAAGATGGGTATGCCTATATGTGTCCTATGTCCTATTCAATTTATTTGTTTATGGTATTTAATGTCTATCGTCTATCTCCCACCCCAAAATTTAAGTTCCTGCAGATCAGTGATCTTTTTGTCCACTAATGCAGGTCAATCACCTAAAAAAGTGCCTGGCACACAGAAAGCTTTCGGAAAATATTTATTGAGTGAGTGAATTTATTTCAAGTGCTTCTTCATGTATGTCTTTCTCCCTACGTGAAAAATGAGAAAAGGGGTGCGCTTAGAGACCGAGGTGGGGTGAAGCTCGGGTCTGAAGAACCAGAGCTAAGACCCTGGACAGATCCCCGATCCGAGGCTAGCCGGCGCTCCCAGACTAGCGTGATGGAAATCCCGCCTTCTGGGCGGGCTCTGGGCCGAGAGCGCCATTGCTGATTGGTCGGACCAGGTGATGGGCATGCGAGGCAGCGAAGGAGGAGCCGTTCTCTAGGCTTCCGGGCGCCGAGGTTACTGGGCTGTGGGAACCGTTGGGGTACAGGTCGCCGGTGTAGTCCTAGGCGCCTGGGAAGACGACGTGGAGGGTGAGGCTGGGACAGGACCCCGTAACGTGCTCAGGGTTTGATTGCCCCTAAAATGTTGGTAGAAGGGGACTCTGGTGACCGAGGGGACCAGGTCCGTGGGAAGAGGAAGAGATGGAGAGGGAGCTGGACAAGGGATGGGTTTCGGGAGGTAGTTGGACAAGCAGGTATTTGCCCCAACAGGGGCCTCTATGGGCAGTTGTGACTCAAAGCCCCTCAAGCCGGTGTCTTATTGTCACTCAGCATACCCGCGCTTGCACGTATCCGCTTCTGTGCTCTGAAGTTCGAGGAGGACCATAATGTCAGGGAGAGGTCGCAGTGATTACAGACGGAGAAGCGTGGGTATGGGTATGGCCCTTTCTTCTTCAGGATTTGGGGTCCTGGAAAAGGATATCGAGCCCTTTACTTTTTACATCTTTTCTTTTACTTTTTTTTTTTTTTTTTTTTTTTACTTTTCTGCTTTTCTGGTCCCTGACAGGTATGAGCATGAACATGGCAGAAGGGGACACCCTGATATCAGTGGATTATGAAATTTTTGGGAAGGTCCAAGGGGTGTTTTTCCGCAAGTACACTCAGGTATGTGGCCTTCAGGCTTTGGGGACATAGCTAGGCTATGTGTACGGGAACAGGAGACAATGTTCCTAACAAATGTGTGTTGGGAGAAGCTGGCTCTTTGGTAGCTGCATGGTGGTTTGTGGAGCAATGGGTATGAAAATGCTTTGCAGTGGGTGAAATACAATGGAAATGGCAGAATCATCGGCTGTTATTATCGGTCTTCCCTGACAATGGGACCAGAGTACCTAATGAGCTTCTCTCTTCCCCGGGGGAATCGAGGGCTTCCCCGGTTCTCCCTGTCATGGCCTCATCAAACCAGATCACAATTCTTGTAGGAATGCTAACATTGGTCAGATGGCATTTAGATGAACTACTGACATTGGTGCAATTTATGTAATTGTTTCCTCTGTAGCTGCTGCATTTTCTTCAGCCCTCTCTTATTTCTTCAATCTTTCCCACTCCCCCACTTGATTCCTTTCTACTCACTATGGCTTTGAAAGAAGAGTTACCTTTTTCAAGCTAAAGCTTTTCTAATAAAAATACTTTATTCCAGGGAAGGTAATGATCACACTGAACATGGAGTCTAGTACTCCTACTAGAGTAATAGAGAGTAATTGTGGAGATGAACAAACCGTTGACAGCCAGACTCTACCTCTGCCTTGATGTCACTAATCTACCCTCAGCATACACACAACTGCAATCTCAGTTTGCTCTCTGTCTCTGTGAGGGGATATCGGGCCTCCCCACTGTATCGCCAACCCCAAAGATAATGAGTTAAGACTGAAGAACTATCCAAGTGTCACAGTCCTGCTACTGTGGGACATAAAATTCAATCCTGAATCTTTGAAATGTGAATGTTATATGTCATACCTCTTTTTCCGATCACTTGCAAATCATTTCCTCCTGTTTCATCCTCATACATGAAGTGACTGTTGAAAAGGAGAATCGCTGAAAAGTGAAAGCAAGAGCTATGTTCCAGTTAGCTTTGGTACCAACTATGCAGGGTAAACTCCTATGTCTTAGTAAATCAAGGTGATAGCTTCAAAGATTAGTTACAGTTGTTGAGGGAAAAGGACCAGGCAGTAGTATAGCCCAGCTTTCTCTACTGTCCCCTCACCCCTTATGTCAATACCATACTGTCTTGATTATTGTAGCTTCGAAGTAAATTTCGAAATTGGGATGTGTGAGTCCTTCAACTTCATTCTTCCTTTTCAAGATTATTTTTACCTATTCTGGGTCCTGTATGTGTCCATGTGAGTTTTACAATCAATTTGTCAATTTCTGCAAGAAGGCAGCTGGGATTTTAATAGAGACTGCTTAAAATCTGTAGATAATAGGACACCTGGGTGGCTCAGTCAGTTAAGCATCTGACTTTGCCTCAGGTCATGATCTCGTAGTTTGTGGGTTCGAGCCCCGCATCAGGCTCTGTGCTGACAACTCAGAGCCTGGAGCCTGCTTCCGATTCTGTGTGTGTCTCTCTCTCTCTGCCCCTACCCTGCTCGCGCTCTCTCTCTCATTCTCTCAAAAAATAAATAAGCATTTAAAAATTAAAAAAGAAAATCTGTAGATCAATTTAGGAAGTATTGTCATCTTAACAATATTGTCTTCCAGTTTTTGAGCGTGGGATGTCGTTCCCTTTATTTACACTTTCTTTAATTTCTTTCAACAATATTTGTTGTTTATACGTGAATCTGGTACTTCTTTTGTTAAATTTAGTCCTAAGGAATGTATTATATTCAATGCTATCATATGGAACTGTTCCCTTAATTTCACTTTTCATTATTCATTGCCAGTGTATAGAAATATTGATCTTATATCCTGCAATTTTGTGAACCTGTTTATTCTAATTTGTGTGTGTGAGTTTATCCCTTAAGATTTTTCTGTGTATGAGATATGTCATCTGTGAGTAAAGGTAGTTTTACTTCTCCTTTCCACTTCGAATGCCTTTTCTTTCTTTCTCCCTGCCCTGGCTAGAGCCTCCAGTATAATAGTGAAAAGATGTGGCAAGAGCCACTTGCCTTGTTCCCGATCATAGCGAGAAAGCGTTCAGTCTTTCACCATTAGGTATGATGTTAGCCGTGGATGTTTCACAGACGCCTTTTTATCAGGTCGAAGATGTTCCCTTCTATTCCGAGTCTGAGGGTTCGATTTTTGTCAAATACTCTCTCTTCATCTACAAGATGATCATCTGATTTCATCCGGGTTTCTGTTTTATTTGTGAATATGGTATGTTACATTGTTTTGTTAATATCATGCTTTTAATATGATTTTTAAAGCTATGGAGTATTGATTTTTCTATGTTGAACCAATCTTGTATTCCCAGGATAAATCCCCATTTTTCTTGGTGTGCCACCCTTTTTATATGTGGCTGGATTTGGTTTGTTCATATTTCATTGAGGAGTTTTGCATCTGTATTCACAAGTAATATTAGCTTATAGTTTTTTGAGTTTTTCTTTTTCTTGTGATGTCTTTGCCCAGTTTTGTTGTGAGGGCAATACTGGCTTCATAGAATAATTTGGGAAGCGTTTTCTTCTGTTTTCTGTAAGAATTTGTGAAGGACTGGTAAAAGAGTCTTCTTTAAACATGGTATAATTCACCCGTGAAGCCATCAGTCCTGGGCTTTTCATTGTGGGAAGTTTTAAATTACTAATTCAGCCTCTTTAGTTAGTACAGGTCTATTCAGGTTGTCTGTTTCTTCTTGAGTCAGTTTCAGTGGTTTGTGTCTTTTTGAGAATCTTCCCTTTTCATCTAAGTTATCTAATTTGTTGGTACACAATTGTTTATGGTATTCCTTTATAATCCTTTCTATTTTTGTAAAGTCGATGGTGATGTCCCCTCTTTAATTACTGATTTTAGTAATTTGAGCCTTCTCTCTTTTTTTCTTTATCTGTCTAGCTATAGGTTTGGCAATTTTGTTAATCTTTCTAAAGAACCAACTTATGGTTTCATTGATTTTTCTCTTTTTTTATGTCCTCTATTTTATTAGCTCCTACTCTAATCTTTGTTATTTTTATCTTTCTGCTTGTTTTGAACTTTGAATTGATCTTCGTTTTCTAGTTTCCTAAGCTGGAATTCTAGATTACTGATCCGAAAGGACTTTCTTTTTGGATTGAGACTAGAGGTGGTGATTTTATTCCTTAAAATAATGTTTCCAGAGTATGGTTATGAGGAAGAATTAGCTTTCTGTAATTTTCTTAGGAACAAACACTGTTCACTTGTTTAGATAGATAATTAAGACTGAACATGATTCAGCAACATTATGCTATCATTTAAAAATAAGAACGGAATAGGGGAACCTAGGTGGCTCAGTCGGTGAAGCATCCAACTCTTGATAGCAGCTTAGGTTGTGATCTTCCATGAGATCAAGCCCTAAGCTGGGCTCTGTGGTGAGCACAGCTTGTGTATAATTCTCTCTCTCCCTCTCTCTCTCTCTTTTTTAAAAAAGGGTTTTAAGTATTTATAGCATATTTACTTTGAGAGAGAGAGAAAGTGCACACACACAAGCCAGGGAAGTAGAGAAAGAGAGAGAGAGAGAATCCCACGCAGGCTCCAAGCTGTTAGTGCAGAGCCCAGTGCAGGGCTTGATCCCACAAACTGAGATCATAACTTGAGTGGAAATCAAGAGTCAGACGCTCAACCAACCGAGCCACCCAGGTGCCCCTCCCTCTCTCTTTCTCTGACCTTCCCCTGCTCTCTCTCTCAAAATAAATATATAAACTTTAAAAATGAAAATAAGGGGTGCCTGGGTGGCTCAATTGGTTAATGATCTCACGGTCTGTGTGTGAGTTCGAGCCCCACGTCGGGCTTTGTGCTGATGGCTCAGAGCCTGGAGCCTACTTCAGATTCTGTGTCTCCGTCTCTCTCTGCCCTTCCCCTGCTTACGCTCTGTCTCTATGTCTCTCAAAAATAAATAAAAAACGTTAAAAAAAAAAGTAAAAATAAAAATAAGAAGAGGGGCACCCGGGCGGCTCAGCTGGTTAAGCATCCAACTCTTGGTTTTTGCTCAGGTCATGATCTCAGGCTTTTGTGGGTTCAAGCCCTGTGTTGAGCTCTGTGCTAACAGTCTGCTTGGGATTCTCTCTCCCTCTCTCTCTGTCCCTCCCCCCACTGTCTCTGTCTCTCTCAAAATAAATAAACTTTAAAAAAACAATTAAAAAATGAAAATAAGAACAAAATCAAATGCACAAATAAAACCTATAGGAAATTCCCATTCTCAACACCAGTCAAACTTGGGAGTGTTTTTTTTTCACTGGCAGAAGTTCAGATAAATCACATTGCAGTTTAAAGATTAATGTGATTTTATAAACTCTTGCTCAGAACTCAATACGATCATTATTATATCTAGTTACCATATAAGGTACCTTCTAAGATCGAGGGATATCGAAGTCTCCTCGGTTAATTTGAAGCAGAAGGGCACAATCGTTGTACAAAGTCAGTTGGATGTAGTCTTCCTTAACATCCATTCTCTGTGTGCTTTTCTAATGCCACCATTTTGGCACTTAATGCGTGCTGTTGGTATCTTCTATTTTTCTTCATTCCTGAATTTTCTCTGTATCCCTTAAATTTGTTATTTATTTGACTGCAGTCTCTTTGTTCATTATACAAACATGTCTTTGCTTTGAACATAACTGATTTGATAGATACTTTAGTTTCTCATCAAACATGGCTTTGCTGTGCATAACATTTTCTTTGGCCAACTGCAGCCATCTCCCATATTTACCAGGTCACTGCTCTGGCATTTGGGCATGCGATCATGTTAACTCCCATTTTCTTTTGTAACCCAATTCCTTCCATTTACACAGGTTACTTTAACAATAACTTTTATAATATCTCCGCTTGTGAATTTTACCAAAAAAAAAAATTACCTGTAAACATTGCTACCTTTCCCAGTTTTTCAGTCATTCCAGTTTAATGACTTAAAGGAAAGAACATTGGAAAGCCTAAGAGAAAAGCAACTACAATGATTAGATGGTCTTCATAAACTTATTCAACTTTAAAGGTGCTGTGATGATTTAGACAGAAGAAAAGAAAGTCAAATGAAAACCTAATAGTAATGTAGTCTCGTGAAATTGTGATGTTCAGAGGCTAATCACTATATGCTCTTTCCTGCTCAAGGAGGAGGATAGAAAGTGGGCCCTGGATGTAACATAAAGACCTTGGGTTAGACACATTTTCTACAGCGAGAACAAAGGAATGAGTTGCCCAGGAAATAATGATTTTTAAAGATATAATGGACACTCATTCATCTGGATTTGTTTAGGTGTGGTCCTGGCTAAAGACAAAGGGAAGGATCAGATAACTTCATGCTTTTTGTGTTTAATATACCCACTAGATTCTTGATTAGGAGAAGGGAAAATGAGCGAGAGACAGCCCAGTATCCTAACAACACTCCGCCTTAGGGAATCATTTTGAAAGCATCTGATTTGCTTTAGTACTTAAGTCTTTAGTACTTAACCAAACTGATTACATAATGAAAATTTCTAGTGCCTGGGTTTTATAGAGTAGAAGAAGGAATGGCGTCAAGTGGCCAACACTTCATGTTAAGGTCAATGAGATTCTCCTTGCTGTAGTTCTGTTTTGACTATTCTGGACAATTTCAAATTAGTTTCAGTGGCTTGATTCTAGGCCAAGATTCTGGCAACAGATTGCAGTCACACTGTTTTGTTCAATCTCTCTGGATTTTTCTCTCTCTCGTATTTTTTTTCCCCCTTAGGCTGAGGGTAAAAAGCTGGGATTGGTTGGCTGGGTCCAGAACACTGACGAGGGCACAGTGCAAGGACAATTGCAAGGCCCCATCTCTAAAGTGCGTCATATGCAGGAATGGCTTGAGACAAGAGGAAGTCCCAAATCACACATCGATAGAGCAAACTTCAGGAATGAGAAAGTCATCTTAAAGTTGGATTACTCAGATTTCCAGATTGTGAAATAATGGCCTGAATTTAAATCTTCTACGATAATCTCACTGGTTTTGTTTTTATTGTTAATATAGAACTATTGTGTTCAGTATTCTAATTTGTCAGTAAGTTATGTTAGTATCAGATATTTGAATGTTACTGTATATGTATGATAGAAGGATGACAACTATACGTAATTCTAATAAATAAAAACACATTAGAACCTTCTGTGTAGGGTACTTTCTTTACCTTTGGTGAACTTCATTTTGGGCAAAATGAGAGGTTTACTCAGTAAACATCTATGGGAAGAGAATTTTGAGGTAATTTAAAGACAGCAGAAAGAAAAAGTTGAATCATTTTAAAAAAATGGTTTTCATGAAGTTTTCTTCAGGAAATTGTACACCTAATAAGGTTAGCTGTTTAAATGACATTTTGGACTAATCGCTTTGACTTTTCTGGAGCTCCTGCTGTCATTCCCTTCCTGTGGGCAAGGATTTCATATAAAGCAATGTTATGGGCTAAGTTATGTTACCCTATCCCAAATTCATATGTCAAAGTTCTAACCTCAAAATGTCACTGTCTGGAGACAGAGCCTTTAAAGAGATAATCAAGGTTAAATGAGGACATTAGAGTAAGCCCCAATCCAATATGCCCCAGTGTCCTTAAAAAAAGGGAAATTGGACACAGACGTGTATGTACACTGAGGAAAGAACGCGTGACGACAGAGGGAGAAGACCGCCATCTGCAAGCCAAGAAGAGAGGTCTCAGAAGAAATCAACCTGTCAACACCTTGATCTCAGACTTCTGGCCTCCAGAACTGTGACAAAACAGACTTCTATTGTTTAAGCCACTCAATCTGTGGTATTTTGTTATGGCAGCTCTAGAAGCAATAATCAGGATTTTGCCTCATCGGCTCTTCACATTTCCCAGTTTGTCTCAGTCAGCCATTAAACAGGTATATAGCAAATGCCTACTGAGTTTAACAAGTTTGTCAGAAATTACAATTTTTTGGAAATACTAGATTTCCGTGAAAATGAGACAGAAAGCAAAAACTGAAGATTGGTTAGGAATTCCCCAAATATCGAGGCACCTGGCGGCTCAGTAGGTTGAGTGTCAGACTCAGGCTCCGGTCATGATCTTGCAGTTCACAGATTCCAGCATGCCATCGGGCTTACTGTTGTCACCCTGTAGCCTGCTTTGGATCTGCTCTCCACCTCTCTCTGCCCCTGACTCACCTGTGGTCTCTTGCTCTCTCTCAAAAATAAATAAACATTAAAAAAAATAATAACTCCCCAAACATCTATTCTCACAGTGTTCTTCAAGTTCTTATTCAGTTGGAAAAGAAGCTGCAGTGGTATTAGGAACATAACAAAAAAGTCAATGAAAGGATTCTTGGTGTCCTCATCTGTAAATTAAGAGGGTTGAGCTAGTTTCTCAGTCTTTTCCAGCTCTGAAATGCTGTAATTCTCTGAGATGGAAGGCTGTGGATTCCATACATTGAGTGCCTCATAGTCCAGGCTCTGATTTGGGGCTGAGGGATACAGCAATAAACAGAATAGATAAAATCCCTGCCTTCAAATAGTTTGCATTGTAGTGAGAGAAGACATAAATACAAATAAAATATATATTGAATTAGATGGTAGTACGTAAAAAGGAGGAAGGGGGGGGAGGAAAATGACAGAAACAGAAAATTGCTGGAAACAGCTTTTCCCAACAAGCTAAAGGGATATAATGATTGAGAATTAGGGGTACCAGTGTGAAGAAACTCCTCCTAGCTTCCCAATCAGACAACAGCTGGTGCGCACGCGCATTTGGGTGTCACCGACGAAAGCGCGTTCCCCGCGAGTCGCCTCTGAAGCGCATGCTCGTGGCGCGTGCATGAGCCTCGCGAGCGAACGTGCGCGCGTCCGGCATCAGAGGCTGTTGGTAACTGGGAGTTGGTGCAGCGCGGTTCGAGGTGACTTGGGGGAAAGCACGCGTCGAAAGGACGATTCCGGGAGCCCTTCTAACAGCGGAAAGGCCGTGGCGACCGCCGCGAGCGTTTTTCGGACGCAGCTGTGCAGGCGCTCCGGGAGGCCTCTGGCGTCGGGCGGCCGGGCTCGGCCTGCGAGTTGGGGGAGGGGACGGGGTGGAGCCTGAGCCGGGGGCGGAGGGGTGCTGCTGCGGCGGTCCTGCCCCTCACCCCCACCCCCTGGGCATTCGCAGCTTGAGACCTGGGCGGAATCGTCCTCTCTCTGACTGTGGCCCCGGAAAAGACTGGGATGTAATGAGGAAATCGTGGAGATGGGTAACAGTCGGAATACCTGTTAAATGATTACCTCTCATTTGCTGCCGGCTGCAAAGTTCCTTGTCTTAAAAAACGTCACATCTGCGATTACGACTGTGATGTCCGGGCTTGAAGAACTAAACTAGCCCTACTACCTTAGAGAGGCCAGCCCGTGCTGCTCTCTTCCCTGTGAAGGGAGGAGACCTTTAATGGCACTAGAGTCTTCATATTTTTTACCTGAAGGGAAAACTTAAAATCAAGTTCAGACACCCCTGACCATCACTGCTATTGTGAAGGTAGTTTGTGGCCGGCCATCTGTAATACCAAAAAAGTATTAATACAGGGACCTTCTGAAACCTTTTTATCAAAGTAATATGTGGACAAGATTTCAAAAGCCAGTGATACAGAAAAGCGTAACGAAGATTCCTGCCTTATCCTTTTGCATTCCTGTTCTCTTTCCCCTGAGACAGCATTTAACCAATAATAATAATAATAATCTCTTGACGCCCATCTCTTCTTGATACACCAATTTGATTTTTTAAATTTCTTCTGTCTTAGCAGTTCATTGTAAGTTTTTACTAAAAGTCATGGTTATTGTGTAATGTATAAATATTATGAAACTAGCTTGGACTTTTTTTTTCATGAATTTCTAGCTGAATTTAATTTAGACATCTGTTTTTGGTGAAGCGATTAGAATTGCGAACACTCTTATGGGTCAACTTCAAGCGTGATTATGATTTCACTTTAGGGCATGTGGGATTTAGAAAGGAGCAGCGAAAATTATGAAATTGTGAATGCTGCTTTGGATATTAAATCCACTGCACTAAACATGAGCTGCGTGACCCGCGTAGAGATCAAAGCTATAATTTGTTTTTGTTTTTTACAGTGTGGTTTAATAAGAGATTTAATTGACCGCAAATGGTATTTCTCCATTATGCTTGAGAGAAGTGGGTAATGCTCTGTAACTCTCAGGGTTTGATCGTGTGCGTGTGTGTTTTCCTCCCATAGGCAGTTATTTCAGTGAGAGAAGGAAGCCGGTGCCTGGCGTTCTTACTGCCTTTCTCCCTGCCATGATCAAGTGCTTGTCAGTCGAAGTACAAGCCCGATTGCGTTCCGGTTTGGCTATCCGCTCCTTAGGCCAGTGTGTTGAGGAGCTCGCCCTCAACAGTATTGATGCTGAAGCAAAATGTGTGGCCGTCAGGGTGAATATGGAAACGTTCCAAGTTCAAGTGATAGACAACGGCCTTGGGATGGGGAGTGACGATGTGGACAAGGTGGGAAACCGTTATTTCACTAGTAAATGCCGCTCCGTACAGGACTTGGAGAATCCCCGGTTTTATGGTTTCCGAGGGGAGGCCTTGGCAAGCATAGCCGACATGGCCAGCGCTGTGGAAATTTCCTCCAAGAAAAACAAGACGATGAAAACTTTTGTGAAACTGTTTCAGAACGGAAAGGCCTTGAAAGCTTGTGAAGCTGACTTGAGCAGACCAAGTGCTGGGACGACGGTCACCGTATATAACCTATTTTATCAGTTACCTGTGAGGAGGAAATGCATGGACCCGAGACTGGAGTTTGAGAAGGTGAGGCAGAGGATAGAGGCTCTTTCGCTCATGCACCCTTCCATTTCTTTCTCTCTGAGGAATGACGTTTCTGGTTCCATGGTTCTTCAGCTTCCTAAAACCAAAGACACATGTTCCCGATTTTGTCAAATTTATGGACTGGGTAAGTCCCAGAAATTAAGGGAAATAAAATTTAAATACAAGGAGTTTGAGCTTAGTGGCTATATCAGCTCTGAAGCACACTACAATAAGAATATGCAGTTTTTGTTTGTGAACAAAAGACTAGTTTTAAGGACAAAGTTGCATAAATTCATTGACTTTTTATTGAGGAAAGAAAGCATTATATGCAAGCCAAAGAATGGTTCTGCCACTAGACAAATGAATTCAAGTCCTCGGCATCGGTCTAACCCAGAACTGCATGGGATATATGTTATCAATATGGAGTGCCAGCTCTGCGAATATGATGTGTGCATGGAGCCAGCAAAAACGCTGATTGAATTTCAGAACTGGGATACGGCGTTGGTTTGCATTCAGGAAGGAGTGAAAATGTTTTTAAAGAAAGAAAAGTTATTTGTGGAATTATCAGGTGAGGACATTAAAGAATTTAGCGAAGATACTGATTTCAGGTTATTTAGTGCTACTCTTCAGAAGCATGTGTCCTCTGATGAGAAGGGTGACCAGGTCAGTTTCCAAGAAGCATGTAATAGTATTTTGGATTCCTATGAAATGTTTAATTTTCAGTCAAAAGCTGTGAAAAGAAAAGCTACTATAGAAAACAGAAGAAACACACAGAATTCTAGAGATTCAGAAGCTCTCAGAAAAAACCCAAATGATTCATTTCTGTACATTTATGAATCTGATGGCCCAGGCCATGGTAAAGTGACACAGTCATCTTTACAAACCAAAGATCGCTCTTGCTCAGAATCAGGGATCTTAGAACAACAGACAGCTGAAGCATCAGAGTCCGGAGAAAATGAGAAACATAAAAAACTTTGCTTAGAACTTAACTCTTCAGAAAATCCATGTGGAGCCAGTTCAAAAATGTTTGTAAGCCCTTTTCAGACATCGTACTGCTTTGAGAAGAATAGAGAAGATCTCGAAATACAGAAAGCAAGTACTGTTGTTAATGGCATGGCTGCCAGTATCCTGAAAAATAATGGCGTTCAGAATCAAGTAGAGAGATGTAAAGATGCTACCAAAATGGGATCCCTACCTCTGCCTTTTGAGACGACATTATCGGGAGTACATGGCGCTCAGAGGGAGGAAGAGAAAAAAACACAACCTAGTAATTGTGGAAGAGTAAACGTTTTTCATTATGGACAAGTGAAGTTATGTTCCACTGGCTTTATAACTCATGTGGTACAAAATGAGCAAACTAAATCAACTGAAAGAGAACATTTACTTAAAAACTGTGTTCAACCTGGTCCTGTGAGTGCCAGAGAAACATTTGTAAATAGAGCATGCCGTACACTTGAGACTCCGAACTTCGAAGATAGAACCAGCACTTTAAATAAAGACTTTGCTCAACTGTCTAACAAAAAACTGTGCAGAACAAAGACAAGTTATGGGCTAGAGAACAAACCTATAGCAACTTGTAAAAGTGTTGTGATCTCTCAGGAAGGGACTGAAGAATCACACATAGATTGCTTATCGCTCGACACATCCTCTCCTTCCCCTTGGTGTAGACATGTTTCAAATGGTAGTAAGAAAATAGATAAATTGATTGGTTTCTCCAAACCCATAACCCGTAAGAAGCTAACCTTAAGGTCACAACTAGGATCTTTAGAGAAGTTTAAGAGGCAATATGGGAGGGTTAAAAACCCTCTGAATACAGAGGTAGAAGAGAATACTAATTTTGAAATCTCTACCAATCTCAGTCCTCAAGTTGAAGCTGATCTTCCAGGAAAAGACAGGAATCACTTAGACAACTCAGACATTTGTGAAATCCCTACTGTGCAACATAGTGATTCAAATAATAGTTGTCAGCCAGTAAGTCACGTCTTTTACTCAAAGAAGTTTCCATTCTCCGGTGAAGAAGATTCTTTGGAAAAACAGATGCTTTGCTTAAGAGAAAGTCCTATAACTCTAAAGGAGTTATCTGATTTTAACAGAAAACCTTTGGATGCCAAGCATTCTCCTAAATCTTTGGCCTCTAAATTGTCCAGAATGAAAGGTTCCGAAAGAGAGACTCAAGCAATGGAAATGATGAGTCATTGTAATGAACTTCCACAATCAGATTCTAGTAGGAAAGACCATGACTTGTGCAGTGGGTTAACCCTCGATTCTTGCGAGTTATTTACAAATGAGTATAAAAAAACAGAGAGCAGCAGCATCCCAGTGTTGGACTCTGTCACACAGGAGTTGAAGGAGGAGAATTCCTTCAATAAAGATAGTGAAGCATATTCTAACAGCAGTACAACAGGGAACTCTGCGATTCCAGAAACTCCTTTGGTATTACCCTGTAATCATTCTAAAGCTGTCAGTAAAGATTCAGATGCTCTTATAGCTTCAGACCCACCGAGAGGAAGTCCTGACTCTCCCAGTAAAATGTTAATGAGTCACATAGAAGATTCCACAGCTGACAAAAAAGGAACTTGTTTTCAGGGTGAAGAATCTATAGCAAGAACTTGTTTTGAAAATGAAGAGTCAAACACGTGTTCTTTGGATTGGCAGCAGCATTTCGATGTAGCCCTGGGAAGAATGGTTTACGTCAACAAAGTAACTGGACTCAGTACCTTCATCGCCCCTGCTGAGGATGTTCAGGCTGCTTGTACTAAAGACCTGACGACTGTAGCTGTGGATGTCGTACTTGAGAATGGTAAGTATGTTATAGCGTTCACTGGCATGGAATGCTTTTGAAGGTGGTAACGATGGCCAAAGAGTAAGATAATCATTGTCCAAAGAGATTATCTCAGCTGGTAGATCATTTTGAGGTTTAATTATAAAGCATGTGTTTTATGGTATATAAAGTTTATCTAGTTCCAATACTATTTGTATCTAGAAATACAATGAAAGACATAATAGAATGGAAGTGTATGTATATGTATCTATGGCTGTGTGGATGTGTAGGAGGGGGAGACCATTTTTACTGAAAATGGATGGTACTATTAATAGGTAGAAGATCCACAGTGCTTCCCTGCTCTCCTTTCTTCTCTCTCCCAAACATACACCTCTCCTAGAAATTTGTCTTTGAAGATACCTGCAATGCCAGTGTGCTATTGTTCTAGAAGTTGCTCTCTGCAGCTCCCAGGTGAAGAGCCAGAATGATCCTGTAATCCTCCTAGGTTTCCCCAAATTTCTGGGGCTCAGCACAGTACTATATTTTTGAGATTTTTTTGTGTTTTTAGAAAAAAGGACTTGACCATACATTTTTGGGGATGTAGGTTGAGTGTGTATTTTCCTAACTATACTTTTCAGACGTAGTTTTATAATACATGTGCTAATCCATTTGATCTGTTTATGCTACAAGTAGCCGTTATTCAGGAAGACAATAATGTGGCTTTTTAAATCCTACCACAAGGCTACATCAGAGCCTAGATTGGGACTCTCGAGTTCTCACATCTCAGTCTTAACATTAAAAGTGACATTGTTTTGGCAGTGTGTTGAGAGCCAGATGTTGGGAGATGGTGAAACTGATTTCCATCTGGCTATAATCTTGGTTTTACATCAGAAGGATAAACGTGAAATGTGCATCCGTATTAAAACTCTTGAATGTTGCAAAAAAATGTAAATTGTATGAATGTACTTGTAAATTAACTTGCAATTCTCCTTAGCATGAATGTCTCTAGTACGAGGCTCTGATTTATCTAAGGTTATTATAAGGCCTTTATTTTTCAGTGGGTTTCCAGTTTTTCCCTCGTGAAAACATAACCACTGTAGTAACTTTCAAAGTTTTAAGTAGGAGAACTGTCTTTCAGTTCTGCTCCTGAGACTCTCAGGTTGCTCTTAGAGATGTATGTGTTTTTCAGTCGATGTCGTTTTATGTCCTGTTTTATACTAACTGCTTATCAGAAGTAAACCTAAGGCACTGGCACCTCATCTTCCTGAAATGCAACTGCTTTTAAATGGAGACAAAAAAGACTGTGATTACATTAACCCGAGATGGTTGCTGCTAAAACAAAGGGGAAGGAATCTCAGCTGCCATGCACAACATAAACATCCGATCCTATTGAACTAATCTGGACGTTTAAAACACTTCAGCCTACTTAACTTTCTGGATTAGCAAGTCTTGTAGTGAACTTTGAAGTGTCATGTTAACTCAATTTCATAAGAAAATAAATAAAAAACCATGCTGGGTAGAGAAACAAGTTCCATGGAAACGTGGCTCCTAAGCACCTCCAGTCACATCGAACGTTACCTGTCTGTAAAGGGCTGATGTATGGGAGGACACTGAGACACTGCTGAACCAAATATAAAAACGCTGCTTAAGATGAATTGTTAAGAGGTAAATTAAATTGTACAGAAGAGAAAATCTATAAAAGTAATTTTAAGGAGTAGTGTCAAGTCTCCAAGCCTTGGCAGTTTTTTCTTTAAAATGCCTTTAATTCTGGGGCGCCTGGGTGGCTCCATCGGTTAAACGTCCAACTTCAGCTCAGGTCGTGACCTCACTGTTTGTGAGTTCGAGCCCCATTTTGGGCTCTGTGCTGACAGATAAGAGCCTGGAGCCTGCTTCAGATTCTGTTTCCCTCTCTCTGCCCCTTCCCCGCTCATGATCTGCCTCTGGCTCTCAAAAATAATAAAAACTTTAAAAAATTTAATAAAAGAGAAATAAACATTAATTAAAAAAAATTAAAATGCCTCTAATTCTGTCCTTTCTATTACCAGTAATACAGACTTATTTCACCTTACCCTTTAATTTTATCATTCTGAATTAATCTTTCCAGTTCTTGTCCAACAGATTTATTGTTTTGAAATAATAGTTTCATCATGTTTTGCCCCTATTCAAAAACTGTTAAATTCAGGCATCGCTCTAAAACTCAATCATCCTTCAGAGAGGAGGGCAGAATTTGGGCCAGATATTACTGGATTTCAGAGTTTATTTTTTAATGTATGTTAATTTATTTTTGAGAGAGAGAGAGAGAGAGAGAAAGAATCCCAAGCAGGCTCCATGCTATCAGCACTGAGCCCGATGCAGGGCTTGAACTCATGAACCTTGAGATCACAACCTGAGCTGAAATCAAAAGTCGGACGTCTTACTGACTGAGCCACCCAGGCGCCCCTGGACTTTAGAGTGTAAATTGAGAGTTTAAATTTGGAGTTTAAATGAGAACATTTCATTCATTTATCTGTTTACATATTCATTCATTTATTGTTCACACTGTGCTAGGTTGCAGATTCACTGGCTTGGCTTTCAGGAGTTCACAATCAATTAGAGAACACGTAATATCAGATAAATGTTATAATAGAAACATATTTTGAGTATAGGAGACATAAACTGGGGACTTGTGAAGGTCGCACCAAGAAGCAAAGGCTAACAATTAAGTACCGGTGTATGTCTAATACTAGCTATATCAACTGTGACATTATTGACATTTTGACTCATAATTCTTTGTCGTAGGGTTTGTCCTATACACGTAGAATATTTGGCAGCATCCCTAGCCTCTGTCTCTGCTAGATACCAATAGCACTCCTTACCCAGGATGTGGCAACCACATGTTGCCAAATGTCCCCCATACAAAATTGTGCCTATTGAGAATCAGTGATCTATTTTAGGTCCTCATTCTGTTTGGTATATATGGATAATGGGACTAAGCAGTAATGTAGGTTCCTAAATTAGCAGCATAACCTCATTAAAGAATCCTGACTCTCAATCTGGTGCTTAGTAGTCTGCCTCTTGTCTTGACTCAGTTTGTGCAGAAAGATTTTATGTAACTTGATTTTTTAATAATTTATATTTTGAGTTCAAATGTCTGCGTTTTCTTTTTTACATTTAGGATCTCAGTACAAGTGTCATCCTTTTAGAAGCGACCTTGTTCTTCCTTTCCTTCCTAGAGCTCGGGAAGAGAGGACTGTGTTGAGACAGAATCACAGAGGTAGGGGCAATAACAGAGATTGCCGGGACATCTAGTACATACTGTACCACCTAACGAAAAAAAAATTTTTTTTTAAAAATCAGGGTTGTATTATTAAGCTTGATCAGGGCCAGCTGTGCCTTACTGGAACCAGTAATTCCCCACGGTCCTATTTAACAGCAGAACTAAGTAATTCAGTGCATGCATTTCGATCAGAAATTACTTTTCCAGACTTGAAGTCAGTACCAGGTGATTATGCACCGTCTGTGGTGTCTCGTGATGGAGGAAATATCTCTTATTTTTAAAGATCGGAGTTGCACTCCATATCGTAGTAGTTTTATGTAAGCAAAATCCTTATTTTCAAGAAAAGCTACAGACACTATGTTTGTTCTTTGTTTCTAAAAATAGGTAAGGTATATTTTTACCTAAAGGAAGCGAGACTACTAATTTGAACCAGTTTCCTCTGGATTTGTATTCTGTAATATCTTTTGAAAATAGTTTGGAGAAAAAGCTATAATGCCAGAAGATACAGTCATCAACTCTGACTTAAAAAGTAACAGATCAGAACCATTTAGGGATCCAGCAAACACTGAACATTTGTAGAATATTGGAACAATATGTCTGATCTTTGATCTTGAGGCCGCACCACAGCAAATAGGAGTGCCACCAGCCTTTTTTTTTTTTTGCAGCTCTTGATGCCAACTTTATCCGTTCCCTTTTGCCGTAGGTGCTGTGGATGATACTGTTGGTAGAGAATCACTTCAGTCTTTGTTCTCAGAGTGGGAAAATCCAGTATTTGCCCGTTATCCGAGGTGGGTCTGTAGTAACTTTTCTTTGCTTGTTATTTTAAAATTTGTACTTCATTTAAGTTGGATATGGGCATGAATGGCTATATTAATTTTAAATTACAAGTGGAAAGTGGGCTTGTTTCCAAATAATTTATTTGGAAATACTATTCAATATAGAGGGGAGAAATCAGAATCCATAGCGTTTGGGAGGTCAAGACACTTTGGATTAAATATGTGTAGTCAGTGTGTGATTAGTGAATGTGTTTACCACTCTTGGAGACCCTGCCTGGCAGCTTTGGCAAGGTCTTCAGGGCGGTGATAATTTAAAAAAAAAAAAAAAAAGAACGGTTACATCATTAGATAAGTTAGTGAGTCTTCTCCTGGAGGAAGAGTTCATCATTGGACCTGAGCGTGTGTGTTCTCCTCAGTGGGCTATCAGAGAATGTACTTCGTGTGTTGTGATAAAGTGTAGAAGAAATGAACACTTGTCTGATTTTTCAGTTAAGATGTGTTTAAGGACTTGATCATGGAGCATAAACAAATTGTTATTCTGAAACAACATTGGTTTTTATTAGTCATTTTGTTTAGACTCACAAATTATTATTTAAGACTAATAATTCACAGAGCCTTTTGGATTTCTCTTAAGTTCCCTGAATTCAACCTACCTCTAATAGGTGCTATGAAAATGAATGTTTTAAAGCAGTTTGGGATCTTTGGTAAAACAGTTCTGCAGATATAAAGAATTGAAAATTTAAATGATGTTTGTGCTGGTCTTTCTAGGTTGCTGTTGATGTAAGCAGTGGCCAGGCCAAAAGCCTAGCAGTTAAAATTCACAATGTCTTGTATCCTTATCGTTTCACCAAAGAAATGATTCATTCAATGCAGGTAAAAGATTCACTTTGAAATCTCATAAAAACATATGTATATAGACCTAAGCTAGGCTAACTCTTGTGAAATTGGATTTATTTAATGATCTAGACCACCTTGGTCAAGGCACATGTGTTTTTAAAAATCTTACTAGAACTTTTATTATCAGAAGAAAACGCAGAGGACCAATTTTAATTACAAAGAAAAAAATGTCTTTAGAAGTGTAAGCAGTTGGAGGGATGAATTATGGATTGAGGCTCGCGGTTTCAAGGATTATATATTGACTTTATATTTTGACAATAACTTACAAATCAACTGAATACTGTAGAGACATTGTCCTTAGGTGCAACAGTGCCCCTTTGTAAATGACCCCCTATTGCATGAGGCTACAAAGGACATGGCTTAGGAGACCCCGGATTGAGAGTTTTCTTAACAAAAGGGACCCCTCGTCTCATCTGCCATGCTAGTTTGCCCTCTCCCTGCACCACTCAGGCTGTTTGTTTTCAAGTATGGAAATAAATTAGGAGGTTAGATGGATATAGGTAAACCCCTAACCTGGCAACTGACCTGGTACCAGAGCAAAGCAAGTTCTTGATCACCTGAAGTGGGACTTGAGCTCACCTGATGTGGGGCTCGAACTCAGGAACCGTGAGATCATGACCTGAACCAAAGTCATTAATGACTGAGCTACTCAGGCACTGAAACGACAGTTTTACTGTACATTAGTTTTGGGAATGGGGCAGGGAAGTGCAAGGAGAACCTTATCTGTACTTGGACAGAGCGGAGCTGCCAAGGGTTAAAGCTCCTGGTGGCTCTTAATTTACTACGTTAAAGGACTAGCTCCTCTGAAATGGGTTTCTTTACTTTTGCATAAATGTTCAAAACTTACCTTAGCCCCATTTGTTAGCAGTCTCTGGTCATATTAATAGTTCTCTGGTTATAATTACCTATTAATAAATCATTCTATTAGGAAAATTTCAGGTGTACTCTGTAAAGTTTTGTTGTCATGTCCGTTTTAGAATCCTTAGCCTGTAGTCTCCTTCCTTTTATGTCTTCTGATCATTCTACTTGTCCATTATTTTAATCCTTCCTAATGACTCCCTCAAGTTCATCAGCACCTTACATAGTCTTAGATATGAATATTAGAATGCAAATGACTTAAGTAGTTTTATCTCTTTATATGTAGATGAGGCTTTGTTAATTTTTATTTAGTGTTGTACCACTTATTTAAATGTATGGCAGGTTCTACAGCAAGTGGATAACAAGTTTATTGCCTGTTTAATGAGCACCAAGACTGAAGAGAATGGTGAGGCAGGTAAGAATGGAGTTTAGCCTTGATTAATAACCAGCTGGTCTCCTGGCAGCCTCCTTTTAAGTTTTTTTTTAATGTTTATTTATTTATTTTGAGAGGGAGTGTGTGTGTGTGCAAGCGTGAGCAGGAGAGGGGCAGAGAGAGGGATAGAGAATCCCAAGCAGGCTCTGTGCTGTGTGCACAGAGTCCAAAGTGGGGCTTGAACTCACAGCCGTGAGATTATGACCTGAGCCAAAATCAAGAGTGGGCCGCTTAAGTGACTGAGACACGCAGGCACTCCCTAAGGTATTTTTTATAGATAATATTAGTTGCAATGATTTGGACAGATTAAAACTAATTGGGAAAACCAATCTAAATTAATGTTATGAAAGAACAGTGTTTTCTTGTTTGTTTCCTTTTTTGAGAGAGAGAGGGCACAAGTGAGCAAGGGGCAAGAGAGAGAGGGGCAAGAGAGAAAGAGAGAGAGAAAGAGAATCCGATGAGGGGCAGAGAGAGAGAGAAAGAGAGAGAAAAGCTGGGCTCACCTGAAGCAGGGCTTGTGTTCCCCCAAAGCAGAGGTCCCCTGAAGTAGGGCATGAGCTCACCTGATGTGGGGCTCGAACTTAGGAACCATGAGATCATGACCTGAGCTGAAGTCAGATGCTTAACGACTGAGCTACCCAGGCTCTGAAACAACAGTTTTAATGTACATTAGTTTTGTATACATATACAGAGATATACAGGAGCAACAATGAGAGTGAGCAAAGGGGAAATTTCATCTTTACCTCTTTAAAATGTGTTCTAGTGTTTGACTTTTTGATAATGTTTTC
Organism: Paguma larvata; assembly: GCA_030068075.1. Classification (NCBI taxonomy): domain Eukaryota; kingdom Metazoa; phylum Chordata; class Mammalia; order Carnivora; family Viverridae; genus Paguma; species Paguma larvata. The sequence goes on along the minus strand of CM057827.1, from coordinate 22,312,551 downwards.
ATGTATTCCCTTTATAGTAATAGAAAATTTATATAATGAACCCTGCTAAGTTTATCAAGAATTACTACAGTATCTTGGTGACTACTTTAAAAAGCAATAATAGTTTGTAAATAATAACATTAACTCATTCAGAAATATTGATTGAGTGCTTGTCGCATGCCAGAGACTGTACTAGGCCCTAGAGCTACAATGGTGGCAAAAAATACACATGTAAGAGAAACAGATAAGGACATAAACCTTACAGTTTTAATTGTAGCTAACGTTATAGAAGAGAGAAACAAGATGCTGTAAGAAACTGTACAGAGAGATTTGAATTAATTAGGGAGGTCTGGGAAGGTTTTCTTGCTAAAGTGAGTAGAGTATGAGCATTTAACTAGGTAAAGAAGGGAGGGAGGAGTGTTCTGGGCTGAGGGAATGACATACGCAATTTGTGTTTCCTTTAGCGAGAGGAAGCAGGGCAAGTGCGGCAGCAGTGAAAGTGCAGAGATGAGGCCAGAGAAGTAGGTGACAGCCAGATCTTAAGTGCCAGTTCCAAGCTTTGTGTTTGTCCTGACACCGATTGGAAACAATGGAAAGCTTTTTGTTTCCTTTTTTTATTGTTTGTTTTTGCAGTGGCATGTGTCACAGTCCGTTTGTACTTTGAAAATATTGCTCTGATTTGCAGTGTGGAGAGTGGATTGAGTGGGGGGGGGGGGTCCCAGCACCTGCAAAGAGACTGGTAGGGAGGGTGTTGCAATATCTACAGATGATAGTTGGCGAAGACTAGAGTGGGCCAGAGAGGAGTGCATTGGAAGGATATCTAGGGGAGAGGGAAAGTCAGCAGGGCTTAGTGCCGCACTGGCGATGGGAAGGGGGGTCAAAGATGACTCCTGGTCTTCTGACCTCCATAACTGAGCGCACAGACGAGGTTCCAGGACCAGGTGACAGAGGTCGCAAGGAGGGACTCAGCATTCTGTGACATGGAAGAGAAGGACTGAAGGGGAGTGAGGGCGAAAGAAGGCTTGTATCTTTTTTGTTTTTTTTCAACTGGAAGACTCTTGAGCACATTTCCGAGGAGGACCTGGTAGTGTAGGCGGCTGAGAGCCCTGAGCACCAGTGGAGGGTTTGGGCCCAGACACGTAGACCTGCAGGCGAGTGCTTCTACAGTTTGGAAGCAGTTCATTCTCTTTGTATTTCAAAATATTCCCTTTTACCTTGCTTACATTGTAGATTTATTTAGTAAATGTCATAATAGATCAGAATTGTCATAAATATGGATTCATTGAAAGTCGAATTCTAGTAGTTTGACTGTTTTGGAGAAATGAGTAGAATTTTTTTCTAAGGTTTTGATCATCTGGAATTCCTTGTTTTTTAATACCAACATCTCTACTAATGGCACCTGAGATGGGTGTAGCCACAAAATCTGAGATGTTCAGAGAAGCAAAAGGGGCCTATTTAAATTTCTCTTGAGATTCTGTATTTTCATTGGATTAAGTTGACCCTTGAACAACGCAGAGGTGCCCCAAACCCCCGCACAGTCAAAATCCATGTATAACTTCTGACTCCCCCAAAACTTAACTGCTTAAAGCCTACTGTTTACCAAAGCCTCGCCAATAACATAAATACATATTTTGTGTGTTACATATATTAAATGTTGTATTCTTACAATAAAGTAAGCTAAAAAAATTGTTACTAAAAATCTAAAGAAGAGAACATACATTTACATTACTGTACTGTATTTATTGAAAAAATCTGCACATACGTGGACCCATGCCATTCACACCCATGTCGCTCAATAGTCAACTTTAGTTAGATACCACCAATGAGTACTCTTAGATAAATACATTTTTAAAATAAAAACGCAAGTGTTTTTACTGTCACTCATGAGTACTAAAAGCAGCCTGTTCCTATAATTGACTTATTTTAATATGTGCACATATTTTTGTAACTGACAAATATATTATTGTTTTAAATCTTTTTGTTTTTTTAAGTAGGCTTCATACCCAGCACGGGGCCCAGCATAGAGCTTGAACTCATGACCCTAAGATCAAAGCCTAAGCTGAGATCAGTCAGACATTTAGCAAACTGAGCCACCCAGGAGCCCGTATTACTGTTTTAAATTATAGTGAAATTAATGCCATATATTGGCATTTTGTATTACATGTTTCCACCTATGATAAAATAAAGTAGTTCAGTTATGATACCCCAAAGAGTAAGCATTCATTTATTCTGTAAATATTTGTGTGCCTACTATGTGCCCGGTGCCATTATACATGCTAGGAGTACAACATAAAATTTCTTGCCTTTGGCACCTGGATGGCTCAGTCAGTTGAGCATCTAGATTTCAGCTTAGGTCATGATCCCATGGTTGTGGGCTTGAGCCCCGCATTGGGCTCCATGCTGAACACGGAGCCTGCTTAAGATTCTCTCTCTCTCTCTCTCTCTCTCTCTCTTCCCTCTGCCCCTCTCCCCTGCTCATGCTCTCTCTCTAAAATAAAAAAATAAGTAAAAATAAAAATAAAGGAAAAAAAGAATCCCTTGCCCTTATGAGACTTCTGTTGGGTTGGAATATCAAAAATACAGCTTTGGATATGATTAAATTACTTTCATATATTCTGCTTCATTCAAAGAATAGAAAATATTTTGTAGACTATGTAGACTATAAATCATTCTGCCACCATCAGGTACAGGATTGATTTCTTAGAGTTCCTGACTCGTGGTAATTCACACTGACTCCAATTTCAAGTTTGAGGTTACTCCCTCACAATTTATTATTTATTCCATTGTTTTGCCCAATACAGGATGTTCAGTATTCATCACAACCAGCTGCAACTCCTCCTATCCTCAAAGGAATTTAAAATTCAACGTCTTGGGGCCTATTCCTGTGGTTGAACATGCTGTCAGGAAAATTAGTTCCTTTTTTTCCTTAAGTCTTAAGTTCTCATGCCGTGAATTTGATGGTGTCATAAAAACATTATATTCTTTAGTAGAAATGGGAAAAACAGGTATTATCTATTTTGATCAAATGTAGGAGGAGAACTTTTATTTCAAAATAACTGGAAACGATAGATCTCAGCCTTTGGACCAAATTAATAAAATTATAAGATAAAAAGATGTAATGATGTAATTGAGAATCAGTCCTCCTGTCAATGAGAAAGGGATTTCCCTGTAGGTTTTGCTTTTTGGGTCAGGACATTCTGCCTTCTCTCTCGTCCTTGGGAGTCCAAAGCCTTGCTACTCAAATGCGTAGTCTGTAAATAGCATCGGTTGGGAGTTTGTTAGAATTGCGGAATCTTGTGTGTCAGCTCTAACTTGGTGAATCAGAATCTGCATTTTAATAAGATCCGCAGGTGATCTGTGTGCCTGTCAAAGTTTGAGAAACCTGGGTCTAAAACAAGGCAAGCTGTGGCTGTGGGTCAAATCCAGCCATCACCTGCTTTTGTGCACCCGGGGAGATAAAAATGGTCTTCACATTTTTAAATGGTTGAAAGAGCAAAAGAAAAATAATATTTCCTGACACATTAAAATTATATGAAATTAATATTTCAGTATCCATAAGTAAAGTTTTATTGGAACACAGCTACAGTGTTCACATATTATCTATGGTTGCTTTGGTTCAAAAGGAATAGTGAGTAGTTGTGACAAACTATATGTCCTAAAAAGCCTAAAAATATTCAGTGTCTGGCCCTTCACAGAAAAAATTTGCTGACCTCTGATGTAAAGTGGACTAGATCTGGGGCGCCTAGGTGGCTCAGTTGGTTAAGTGTCTGACTTTGATTTCGGCTGAGGTCATGATCTTGCCATTCCCGAGTTTGAGCCCTGCTTAGGGCTCTGTGCTGACATCTTGGAGCCTGGAGCCTGTTCAGATTCTGTGTCTCCCTCTATCTTTCTGCCCCTGCCCCACTTGTGCTTTGTCTCTCTCTCTCTCAAAAATAAATAAATATTAAAAAAAAAATTTTTTTTTAAGTGGACTAGTTCTGGGCTGCACCTTTTTAACGTGTAAATGGTTGTGAGAAAAGTTTAAACTGTCCAGAAGTAGCCTGTCTTTTAAAAAAATTCTAATTACACTTAAATTTAAAATACATAATCATTATATAATGTAAATCAACAAATTGAATTTATATGTTTGGTTATAATGTTTCTTAAAGTGAATCACATCTGTCATTTAATAAAAGTGTACTCTCTGGAAATAAAAAGTGTACTAGAATTACATTCTTCATGGGCTCCAGAGTAGCTTTCAAATCAAAGTCAGCTGATTTCGATAATGTGTTTAAGGTCCTTCTTTGTATCAACTTGAATTAATAAAGCAAAATCAGTATTTAAACATTAGGAATATAGGGCTTTAGTCTTGTTTTATAAATGAAATACCAATGTATTAAAAAGTTTCTCATTAGTATAAATTTATAGTTTTCCCCATAATTTCCATTTTTTAACAAATGATACATAGACAAAGTATGTATGTTTCCCTTATGCTTATGTCATTAACTAGTTGGAATTAGCCTTTCTTCCCCTCCACACAACATGATTATTTTAATCTTGACCTGAGAATTTGATACTCCAGTAATCCTTGCTCATGTTCTAGGTGGAAACCTGCTAGTCTTAGTGGATCAGCATGCTGCCCATGAGCGTGTCCGTTTAGAGCAGCTGATTATTGGTAAGGATATGTTGGAACTAAAAAATACTCGAGACTGCCCTGCACCATGAGTATACTGAAAGAGTTTTTCTAACTGTGACTGATGTGAGGAAAGATGAATTGTATGTTTACAAAATTAAGCTGAAGTCTGACTTGGCTTCTTGTTTAACTGAAAGAATATAGTGATTCACTTTATGGAGTCATTTGGTGGTCTTACATGGTCAAAGACATTTGCCATACGTTTATCATCAACTCTAAGGGTTGGGTGCCTAAGAACTGGGCTACTTTATCCTGACATCCATCACAAAGATACACCTCTCTGTGTGCCTGTATGATCTTGGTATATCTTCTTCACAGTTCATCAGGCAGAGACCACCACCAGCTCAGAAGGCTCAGTATATTGTTTTTACTTTAAAATTTGTTTTGGAATAGGTGGTATAATTAAATAGTTCAAATCTGAAAGGTACAAAATGGAATATGATAAAGTCTCCTTTTTATCCTTGTTCCTCATCCCACCTAGTTTCTCTCCCCAGAGACAACCGATATCACCAATTTGTTATATGTTTTTCCAAAGCCAATATGTGCTTTTTAATCTTTGCTATCTTCTTTTCTTATCATGAGGCAGTGTGTTCTCCAAGTGGTAAAGTCCCAGGAAAATCTTTACTCCTATAGTCAAATAATGGAAAACTATGTCAAAGAGTTAGGTGAGGACCTAGGGAGATAGTTCATGGACAAGAATGGCAATGATATTACTTCCATGTTCACTTTTCCTTATGAAATGACCTAATTGTTAGGAAAGATATGGTTAAAACAATGTTAGAAAAACTTGCTACAGGCTCGGGACCATTTGAGAACAGTACTGACCAATTCGCTTGAGACTGGGAAACCTTTCTGAAGTAATGGAAAGCCTTCTTGAACCATAGGATTGTATAGTAAACCAATTTTATTTCTTCAGTAATCAACATTATTCACCCCGTTATTAAAATCACATTTATTGAGTATCTACAGGAATGTTGCATTGGTCATTTGAATGTAAGATTTAAGGCTAATAAATCTTATTTTGGAAATACTGCTGAAATGAATAAATGGACTGGATATTTACTCATTCTACTTTAATAATGGAAATTCAAAGCCTAAACCTGAGCACATTGCTAAGCATGATCATAGTTAACATGGCTTGCCTTGTCATGCTCTTTCCTACTCTGAACCCATTCATCTCTTTTCCAATAGATTCCTATGAGAAGCAACAGCCACAAGGCTCTGGTCGGAAAAAATTACTGTCCTCCATTGTAAGCCCTCCACTAGAGATAACAGTGACAGAGGGACAAAGCAGACTCTTACGGTTAGTACTACCATGAGGATATGCTACTTATATTATAAACTCTCACAGTAATTCTGTGTGGTACAAGCATAACAGTTACTCCTTTTTTCAGATGAGGCACCCGAGACCAAGAGAAGGTTACATGACTTGTTCAAGGCCATAACAATTCTTGAGTGCTGTAGCAGATACAGGTCTTCTGACTTCAAATGCTGTTCTTTCCACTATATCACAGCTGTTGAGTATAGGATAGAGTTTCCTTGATAATTTTTTCCAGCAGTTGGCTTAGAATACTCTTACCATTTCTTGGAAAAGTCCATGTTTATGCTGCGCTGTTTCTGAAAGCAAAGTTACTGCGGTAATTGCTTCCATTCTGCTTTGCCTCGGTGCATTCTAGATTCTTAGTTTTCATTACCATAATCATACTGGGAAGAAAGTAAAACACTGGGCCGCAAGCAAGGGGCAAATCATATGGCAAGTCACAAGATAGGACGTTTTCCCACTTTTGGGCGGCTTATTGGATTATTGGAAATAAAGAATTGTCTCCGGATTTATGTCAGGCCTGGGAATATGCTACTGCCAATAAATCTTCTTCCCTGGGGCATAATTTATAGTAGAGGCAGATCCATTTATTTAGGTCCGTTAATCAGGACTTCTCAGTTCCTAGGGCTGTAAATTACCTCCCTGCTTTAATGTTGATTGAAAACATTCTCAGCCTTTCTATTTGTGCCAAACTCCTTGAAGTGCCGACAGTGAGATGAAGTTAGCAATTGCTCAGTGAAGAATAAAATCTTAGGAAGAAACTTAGAAACAAATTGATTCTCTTAATGGAAACGAGAAGAAAAAATGAAAGTTACTGTAATTCGAAAAGGGAAATTTGAAAATAAAATCCTAAACAAGAGTATGAGAAAAACAGTACAACTTTTAAAATTTGTGGCATCTTGTGAGAAACCCTCCAGTGCTAGTGCTGAAATGCGAATGAAGTAATAGTTTTGTAATCGAGGCTCTCTCTTTAGGTGCTACCACAAAAATCTGGAAGATCTGGGCCTTGAAATTATATTTCCAGACACTAGCGATTCTCTGGTCCTTGTAGGAAAAGTACCACTCTGTTTTGTACAAAGAGAAGCCAGTGAACTTCGCAGAGGAAGATCCCCTGTGACCAAGAGTATCGTGGAGGTAGGACAGAGCCCCAGATGTTGAGGAAATTGCTAACTGAGGGCAATTTCTTTAGAAATTCTGTGTTCATCTGTCATCCCACAAGCGCCAGTACCTGCTATGCGCCAGGTGCTAGAGATGGAAAGATGAATTAACTCAAGGTGAAGAAGAAGGACATTTAAATAATTATAAATGCAATGAAATTCAGCCAGTTAGAGGTATGTTCAAAAGTGCTGTGGAAATACAGAAAGATTACTGTGCTCAGGGGGTGGAGGTCAAGGAAGCAGTCACAGAAAAGCTAATTTTTTCCTTAGGAAAAATCTTGTAGAACAGTAGGAGCCCTCCAGGTACAGAAGAGAGGAGAAGGGCGTTCTAGACAGAACAACAGGTATTAGAGACTTGGAGCAGATCCTGTGTTTAGGGAACTACCAGGATATATGGCTCGAATTATGATATATACATAGTGGTGAACTAGATGAGGCTAGATGGGTCATCAGGACCAGGTCATAAAGGGATTTAGCATATTCTGCTAAGTAGTTTTCATTTTGCCCTCTACATTAGTGTTTTGATAAAGGTTTGGAAAATTGCTTTTGGGATATGACATTGGAGGTGTTGAGGAGAACCATTACTTCTTATGTGTTTCACTCTTTTTTACAACAAACAGTTTATCTTGTCTTTGTTGCCTTTTCTCTGCCTTTCTGGTTTTCTATTAGAGTTTTCTTTATTCCTCCTTTTTCTTCCTCTGCTAGTTTACAAGTTACATATTCCAGGGGCGCCTGGGTGGCTCAGTTGGTTAAGTTTCCGACTTTGGCTCAGGTCATGATCTCATGGCTTGTGAGTTCAAGCCCCACGTCAGGCTCTGTGCTGACAGGTCAGAGCCTGGAGCCTGCTTCAGATTCTGTGTCTCCCTCTCTCTCTGCTCCTCCCCTACTCATGCTCGGTCTCTTTCTCTCAAAAATGAATAAATGTTAAAAAAATTTTTTTAAATGTTGTTACATATTCCATTTGTATTACTTCAGATTAGTCTTGAATTTTAGCCGTAATTTGCTTCTCTATTCTCTTCCTAAACTGTACGAAAACCTTACAACCCTGTATCTTCCATCACTCCACTCCCGTCTTCCATGTTGTTGCTCAGCATTTTAACTTGACCTTGTTTTTTTAAAAGTTTTTAAAATATTTATTTTTGAGAGACAGAGGGGGGGGGCAGGGGAGGGGCAGAGAGAGAGGGAGACACAGAATGCGAAGCAGGCTCCCGGCTCTGAGCTGTCAGCACAGAGCCCGACGTGGGGCTCAAACTCGTGGACCACAAGATCATGACCTGAGCCAAAGTCGGACTGAGCCACCAGGCACTCGAACTTGACCTTGTTTTTAATCTCTCTGGTAGTCATTCATTTTATCGAGTCAGTGTTTACCAGAGTCTTTGTTCATTGTTGCTCCTTGCATCCTATTATTCATTCTGTGTTTTTTTTTCCTGAAATCTTTTAAAAGTTCTTTTATTAAGAGTCCATAAATAATAAACAGTCTTTGAAAATGTCTTTATTTTGCCTTCACAGTTGCATGATTGTCTAGCTAAACGTGGAATTCCACATTGTCGGTCATCCCTCAGCGTTTTGAGCACTTTGACGTTCTCTATGCCTTTGAAGTCTGTTGTCAATCTAGTTATCACTGCTCTGTAGGTAATCTGATTTTCTCTCTGGTGGCTTTTAAGATTTTTCTCTGTCTTAGGTGTTCTGCAGTTTCCCTATGATATATCTTTGTTTTCATTTCCTTCAGACTCACCATGCTTCTTCCACTTGGAAAGCGTACAGTTATTATCACATCAAGCACTGCTGCTTCTGCCATTCACTCTCACTTCCTAGAAATCCTGTCAGATGTCTACCCGGTCCTTACCTTCCTAACTTCTCTGTCATATTTCTCATTGTCTTACCTCATTGTGATACAGTATCTTCCAGTGAATTGAATTCTGTCTTCACCTACTGTTAAATCAGATGTTTAACTGACCCACTGAGCTTTTTATTTCAGTGACTGTGTTTTTTACTTCCAGAATTATGGTTAGGTTTTTTTCTCATATCTATCTGTTCTTTTTTCATGGTGTCCTATTTAATTCATTGTCGTTTTTACTCCTTATTCATCTCTAGCTCTTTCTATTTGGAGCACAGGAAAATCCACATGAACTCAGTCTGTGATTTTCCCAGAAGTCTGAATTACTTTAGTCATATCTAAAAATAAAAATTAGAAGATAGATTTAGTGGATAAATTGTATGATGGATTGATATGGGAAATGTTTGAGGCAGGGAGTGCAGTTGAGAAGCTATTGCACTGGTTCAAATAGGAGAGGATGAGGACCTAACTGAACAGCATTGGGAATTGAGAGGAGACATATTTGAAACATAAGTTGGAAAGTAGAATTAAGAGGCTTGGTGAACAATAGAAAGTATAAAAGGGATAAAGGAGAAAAGATAAGATAGGAATCTGAAGATTCTAGCTTGGATGACCAGAAGGATGGAAATGCCATCGACAGAAAAAGGAAGTAGAGGAGAAGGGGTATGCCTGCCTGGGGAGTTAGATTATGAGTCTGGGTTTAGAAGCATTGAATGTGCCTTCACAGGGGGGTGTCCAGTAGATAGGCAGGCTTACAGACCTGTGCTTGGGAAAGAAGCCTGGGCTGTTTGTACGTATTGGGTAGTTAACATAACATCAGAAGCTGGAGAAGGGTGTAGACGAAGTGTGACTGTCCAGGGAGAGTATGAAGAATAAAAAGAGAGGATAGCAAAGGGTGGAGTTGGTGGAACACCAGCATTCAGGGTGCATATATTTTGGCAGAGGTCTGGAAAACTGCTGAAAAGAAGAAACTGTAAAGGATGATTGAAAATATTTGGTCAGAGAGAGAAAGGAAGAAAATCAGGAAAAAGTAATAATTCTAAAACCAGTGAAAGTTTTAAGGAAGAAGGCAACAGGTCTACAATAGCCATTAAGCCTGAAAAGTTGGATTTGGCAGTCATGAGGTCAGCGTTCCATGGTGGGGGCGCCGAACACAGTTTGCTATGGGTCAACACAGGTTGCTATGGGTCGGGGAGGGAGAGGAGGGAGAAGAGGTGGAGCTAAGTAGACTGCTCTTTCAAGATCTTTCAGGAAGAAGAGAGAGAGGGTGAGAGCTAAAGGTGGTCTGCAGTGTGGGGCAGGACACGGGGTGGAGGAAAGATTTGGCCTTGTTTTCAGATGTAGGCTAAGGGTGAGAAGGCATTCGAGAGGAAAAGGCAGTTAATGGTGCCAGTGCTTGGACCATCGTGAGTGTAGCCCTTCCAGAACTGCTCTCTGATCACACAGCCTTTGCTTTGCTTGCAGCAGTGCTCTTTTTCCCGACACAGCCCTTTTTCCTCCAGAGCTGCTCCTCCAAACTGTCTTAAATCCAAAAGATAAGATCTGTTAGAATCTTTTATTGTAATTCAATCCCTAAGTATTTAACCAGAAAATTATAATAAAAACTTTTCCCAAAGTGACTTCAAAGACACTGGTAAGGAGTTTACCTCAAATTGAAATAAAACTTATTATGGCCTCAGAAAATCTTGACTATGTTAAGTCACACTGCTCAGGAGGGAGTTTGTTAATTCTGAAAGAAGCTGGAACAGTTTTGGTACCTTGAAAAGGAGGTAGCTACTGGGATCCTAACAGTTGAAAGATTACAAATCTTTTTTTTTTTAATTTTTTTTTTATTATTTATTTTTGTGAGAGAGAGACAGTGTGTGAGAGAGAGAGAGGGAGACACAGAATCTGAAACAGGCTCCAGACTCCAGGCTGTCAGCACAGAGCCCAATGTGGGGCCGGAACCCACGAACCAGGAGATCATGACCTGAACCGAAGTTGGATGCCCAACCGACTGAGCCACCCAGGCGCCCCTAAAGATCATGAATATTTTCTATAAACTTCTGTCCTTTAGCCTGATGAATGCATCTTTTTAATATTAAGTTATTTGGTATTAATTGAACTACTGAAATGTGAAATGAACAGAGATACGATCTATCTCCCCATCACTGGGCTTAAAAAAATGATATGTCACAAGTTCCAGATGACCAAGCACAAGGGAGAACGGCACAGGGGTTAGGTTTGATCTCTGTCCACACTAAGCTTTGTTAATGGGTCAGGTATTATGAAACATCGTTCTGTGTAGGTTTGTTTGGGAACGTATGCAGCTTTTAAAAAATATATGGTATCTGCCACCCAGTTCTTGGTAACTATGCTTATTTAGAAGCATGGTGGACTGGGGTGTCTTTGAGGAAAAGAGAGAATTTTCTGAGTCTGGTTTAACAAGAAGAGCTACCATGTTGTAATCTTAGGAAGGTGATTGATACATAGCCAATTCTAGGAGTAAAAAAAAAATCTTGTGTTTTCTTATAAAGAAATCATTAAATGTGCCGTATCTAAAAACAGTTTTTTAGCTCTGGAGGTTAAACAAATTGGTAGCATGAAAAATAGCGTCTGCTTTAAATTTCTTTGAAGTCCTTTTGTAAATATTAACATCTGCAGGGATAGCTATTGAAAAGGCTACTTGAAGGACAGAGATATGCCAGTGAGGAGAAACTCTCAACAAAACGCCCCAGAAAATAAGCGTTTCTACCCCGAAGGGAATTGTCAAAAAAAAAAAGTCCGTGGGAACTAAAGTGACTACATATGTTTATGATATATCTAAGCGAGCGTCCCACTCAGTGGCTCCGTTGTGTTGATGATCGTCGTGTATTTATTCCTTTTATGTGTAAAGTTATACATGCTCTGGCTAAGACTGTAAATACAAGCAGCCTCTTAGTGAGAAGCTTCCCTGATATTTAGACTCCGTCAAATCATCAAGGCTGCTCTCAGCAGTTACATAACCTCATGAGTTAAGAGCTATCTCTGGAGGAAGTTTCAGGAGCTAAATATATCCTCTCTTCAATAGGAGTTCTATTAAATTGTCTTGGTATTTCATATTCAGAATACCTCACAACAAATAAATTATATGCACCTAAGTGCTGTATAGCTGGAACTCTCTCCTCTTTGAGGTGTACTTTTTAAATTGTCCTTTATTTATTTTTGAGAGGAAGAGAGCAAGAGGAAGAGAGAGAGAATCCCAAGCAGGCTCCATGCTGTCAGCACTGAGCCTGACACAGGGCTTAATCCCACCACCACGAGATCATGGCCCAAGCCGAAATCAAGAGTCGGACACTGAACGACAGCCACCCAGGCACCCCAGGAGGTGTGTTTTTAAACTATAAAAGAACAGTTACAACAATGGATTAATGCCTCTTTTCCTTTCTGCTTTGTAGGAATTTATTCGAGAACAAGTGGAGGTAAGCCTCTTATTTTGGGGTTTCACACAGAGGCACCACATGCAAAAGGCTCTATTGTCCCATTTCCTTTTCCCGTTAATGAAGAATGTGTTTATGCCTTAGCTACTCCAGACCACAGGAGGCATCCAAGGGACTTTGCCACTGACTGTCCAGAAGGTGTTGGCATCCCAAGCTTGCCACGGTAAGACTCAGCACACCAGTTAGGGAGTGCTTCTGTAGGCTGAGCACCGGGAGGAGTGCAGCACTTGTGAACGAAGTAGAAGGCACATTTACTACTCGCTTGTTGGAGGGTACAGTGTAGTATTTAGTTTTATTTATTTTTTAAAGTTTATTTATTTTGAGAACGAGAGAGCATGAACTGTCAGTGTGGAGCCCAACATGGGGCTCAGTCTCACAAACCGTGAGATCATGACCTGAGCCAAAATCAAGAGTCAGATGCTTGACTGACTGAGCCACTCAGACACCCCGTGGAGGATACAATTTAGATCAAGAAACTGAATACACTAAAAGTGAACACTAAAAAATTGCTTTTACAAAGCAAAACACCAGCACATACATTTGACCATAATTCAGACTGACATGTGTGAGTGGAGGGGTAACTCATAGGGGAGATGCATTTTAAGTCAAGCTTTGAGTGAGCTCAGGGACATGGATTCATAGGATGGAAGAGAGGGTTTACTACAACAGGTAGAAATAGCCTAGGCACAGATCCAAAGGCAGAAAGAAATTAGTTGTATGAGGAGTGGGAAAGGATACCAAGAAATTAGGCTGGTAAGAAAGATTAGAAGCCTACAACAAAAATTTATAAGTATTGTATAATTATTTGTTTTTTAATGTTTGTCTCACCTATTAGACCCATCAGATCATAAGCTGCATAAGGGCAGAGACCGTCTGTCTCATTCACTGCCAGACATAGCTCTTGCTGCACAAAGTATATACTTATAAATATTTGTTGACTGAGTGAATTAGTGTCTGCCTAAAGGCAGGTTCTGACAACATGAGAGTTTATATCAGGAAGATTATTATGGAAATAGGAAAAAGCAAATAAAATGGACATTGTAGGAAAAACAACAATTAGAGATCTTTGTGATAGACTGGCTAAAAGACGATCTTGATTTTACAACCTGTAAGAAGAAAAATATTGCCCTTGTCTCTTTGAGAAAAACTCCGAAAGCAAAATCCTAACAAGTGAAGGAATGTCTCCTCTAGGGATTAGCAAGGCAACGATCCCATAAGGAAGAGCTGAGACACAGGTGAGTCACGAGCCCTTAGTTTCAGCCATGTGTCGATAAGTGCCAATTTCAAGCAGCATTGGTCACATGAAAGAAGCCTAAGACATATTTTACTTTTCCCAGATGATCTGGCGCTGGCCCAGGGTCAGCATTGGTTTCCCGCTATGCACACCATAACCTTCTTGTTTCTGTCTTCCGTTCAGGGGCCATTAAGTTTAATGACGGCCTGAGCCCAGAGGAGAGCCATCGCCTTATCGAAGCCCTGTCGCGGTGCCAGCTGCCATTCCAGTGTGCACACGGGAGACCTTCTATGCTGCCGCTGGCTGACATAGACCACTTGGAGCAGGAAAAACAGGTACGGTAATGACTAATAGGAGAAGAGGAGCAAAGTTTACCTTCTCGTTCTTTTCCGGCTCCTGTCAGCCAAATGTAATGTCGCAATCCTTTCCAAAATAGCAGTTTTGAAAAGTATGCACTGAAAGTTTATTTATATAAAACCTCACCATTTCATCTTCTAGCTCACATTCACAATGGAGCTCAGGCTGCACTGTCAGAGTACACGTGTGATGCCTTCGTATTTTTTAAGCTTAACACACGTACAGACTGACGTATCCTGAACATCTGTTGCCTACTAGCTTTAGTTTTGATAAGATGTACAAGGTCTCTCTGGGGCTACAGAAAGTTGGTAGAAACACAGCAAATTTACTGCTAGCAAATACAACTCCAGCAGCCGGTTTCTTGATGGTGCCCTTGCTGGCAATGGTAGTCGTTTCTAAGGATCTCTAGAGTTACGGCTTGGGGATCATCCGGCAGGAAACCAAGCTTAGGAGATTTTCACATTATGGTTTGGCCTTGATTACTCAGCAGCCCAGGAACAATGATGTGGATAATGCAATAAAGGCACAGAGTGGTTTAAATTAAAGACATTTTCTGTTCTTGTTATAATCTTAAATGAAACAGAACACAAGAGCGTAATAGGAATGTCCATGTCGCTGCTTTCCAAAATCTTTTCTTTTGCTTGCCTTCCTTGTAAGGGCTGTGAAGCCTAGACTTGCATGCAGTTTTCTGATGCATCCCGGAGGCTTGACTCCATTAAAATCTTCCTGTTTCACAGGACAATGAAGAAAATTTTGTCCTCATTCTTGAAGAGATGGGAATCTAGGCTTAAAGTTTGTAGTCCCACTTATCCTAAGGAAATCTCTAATCTTTTCTGAATCCAGAAATTGGAAATCCGAACAGATTGGAATTGCTCTAATTAGGTAATTTTTATATGGTACTTGGCTTTTCAGGCTGCATATGGGAGTTGTTCTCTTCTTCCCACAGATTAAACCCAATCTTGCTAAACTTCGCAAAATGGCCCAGGCCTGGCATCTCTTTGGAAAAGCGGAAAGATGTGAAACAAGGCAAAGCCTGCAGGCATCCGTGCTTCCTTGTGAGCCACCACGAGAACAGAATTATTGATCTGTAAGGAACCAAAGGGACGCCAAGCGCCTCTGCGCAGGGAGCATGGGCAGCAGGCACCAGCAGAGCCTGAGTCCAGCAGGGCCCCCAGGCAACACGATCAGCCCTGAGCAGATGGTCCCTCCAAGCTAAAGACAGTTCATTCATCTGCAGCCGCGGACACGGGAGGTTGCCCTATAATACCTACTTTTTATAACTTATTTAAAGATAAAATTTAATGACAAATTGGTTCATTTGTGGGGTTTTTTTTGGCGGGGGGAGGTAGGAGGGGGGTGGTTTGGTTTTGATTTTGCAGTTTTTTCCAGCCTCATAGTTTGCATTGATGTAATTTACCTGATGCTGAGCTCCCTGGGATCCATTCTGCCTTTCTAGACAGCCCATAGCCATGCCGCGCTGGTCCCCTCCTTCTCCCCAGTCTTCTTGGACTCTCACTCCTGCTGCTGTAATTTGCATTCTAAGTCTTAGACTTGAAGAGTTTCTCTACACTCAATAAAACCGTCCCCTGCAGTCTTCCATCAGGCCTATAGTTAGATTACTTTAGGGATTAAAAACTGTCGATAAAGAGAAACAAGGATGGGGTGCGCAGTCGGTTAAGTGTCCCGACTTCAGCTCAGGTCATGATCTCATAGTTCAGAGTTTGAGCCCCGCGTCAGGCTCTGTGCTGACAGCTCAGAGCCTGGAGCCTGCTTCGGATTCTGTGTCTTCTCTCTCTCTGCCCCTCCCAACTCGTGCTCTGTCTTTGTCTCTCAAAAATAAATAAATCGTTAAAAAAAAACAGAGAGAGGGCGAGAAACAAGGACAAGGATGGAATAGAGACGATTTAAACTCCTGTCCTGTTGTTTGCCTTATTGCCTCTGTAAGATCTCATTCGGAGTCCGATATTGTTCATATCCCAACTGGTAAAATGGTGAAAGTACTAAGACTTGTTTTTTAAACTATGATTTTTTTTTTTGGTACTTTAAAAGTATCTCTTTATGTGAAAACAATTTTCATATCAAATGCAGCATTTATTCTTTCAACCTAACCAGATATGTTCTCTACAGTTTTTCAGGAGACAACAATTCTTTTGGTCCCTTTCAAATTATATCTTAGTTTTATTTTACAGTATGCCTACCTAATGGCCTCATAATTTCATTTGGGACCAGGACTGATCTTCGTGCAGATGCTTGTTATGCCATCCTTAATCTGTATTTCCTCTACCTTTTTAGAAGGTTTGATTTCTGGATAGTAAGACTCAACAGACTAAAGTTTTATAGAAAGACAAAAAGAAAAGCAAAAAATCAGCTGGTAATGTTTATTGCAACTGGGATCTTGGACAATGAGAAAGACGTTGCAGTGAGAATTTCCACTTTTGTGTTTTGCAGCCTGCTGAAATTGGCCTTTGTATCAATGGAATGATTTTTCTCATTTTTTAATACAGGAAACACATTTGTACTCATGGAAGAAAACTTTGTTTGCCAGCAGCCCTGCAGTGAATCTTACAGGAGCAATGAAGTATTGCATTCATTAGTGTGTGTCTCAGAGAAGGTTCAGGAAAAGCCTTCACTGGTTTTCAAGGGGATCCTTGTAGAATTACGTAATTGGAACCTGAAGAATAGGCACCACTGTCTAAAAATGGCCTTTATTCTTCTTAATACATATAAACGGTTTCATAGACTGGGAGACATGACCTTCAAAAGGAGAGTGTTTTCAGGGGATTTGCAAGGCTGTCAGGGTCTCTGCTCCAGGCCCAGTGGGGTGCTGTGGCCTCTGGACCTCTGCCTTCACTCTCCAGAGCTGTACGGAGGCCAGCTGTCCTGGGAGTTTAAAATATTTTTCAGGTTATACCAGTTTGTGGGATTAAAAAAAGTGTTATGATACTTCTTATATTAAGATGATGGGTCCAGTTTCAAAATGTTTTGCTATAATATCAGACCACCATTTTTTTGAGAATAGCAGAGGATTAGAAAAAGTTCTCCATAAATAATGTAATAATCTTCCTGGCTAGCCTGACTCAAGCAATGGAAGAGATAATTACACTGTTTTCATAATTTATAAACTCAGTTGCATGCATCAGCATAAAACCAACCTATTGGCCAAAAATATCTAATATTACTTTTATTGCCTGTTAGGATTTTGTTTTGTTCTGTTTTGTTTTTAACTTTACTTGCCATAGAGCAAAGACATTTGCAATTTTCTAACACATGATAGTAATCATGAACACCTTTTTGGTGCTTTAAGGCTTACAGAATCATTGTTGCATGTCTTATTTGAATTTCTTGGCAACCCGTAAGATAAGGTGGGGTTATGCTCCCCATTTTATAAAGGCTGAAATATATTAAGTGATTTGTCTAAGATCACACAGTTACTAAGTGGTAAACTAATGGTAAACAAGTTTTCTGGCTCCAATAACAAGGATGGATGTTACCATTTATTAAGGGCCTACTGTATATACCCAGTGCTTTGTGTACATTACTACTAATCCTTCCAGCAGTTCTGTTAGCAAGCTCATGTCTCTTTTTTTAAGTTTTATTTATTTTTTTTAAGATTTATTTGTTAGAGAGAGACAGAGACAGAGTGTGAGTGAGGAAGGGGCAGAGAGAGAGGGAGAAAGAGAATCCCAAGGAGGCTCTGCCTGGTCAACGGAGTGGGGCATAAACTCACAAACCGTGAGATCGTGACCTGAGCCAAAACCTAGAGTCAGACGCTCAACTGACTGAGCCAGCCAGGCGCCCTGCTGATGTCTCTTTAACACTGAGACTGCTAAGCCTCAGGGATGTTACCCCATTTGCTAAAAGAGCCAGAATTCAGACCCAGATCTGGGTGGCTTCCCATTGCACGCTCCTTCGATCGTTATCCTGTACTGCCCATATATTTTTAATTTATTAGGGACTTACCAGTTTGTAAACTTAGTGGTTCAACTTTATTAGATTCTGGCTGGTGGAGACTTCATTAACTTCAGAGTAAAACTTGAAAGATGTGATGTGCGATGAAGCCATTCTCAAGAGTTCCTCTTTGGGGAACATTCATCACAAGTATATTTGAAATAAGGGTGCATGTCTTCAAGAAGCTTAGCTTTAGTCAGGACAAGGAAACTGATGCTAGAATGTGGTAACTTCCTCTAGTTTAGAGGTCACCGAGTTATAGCTATGTCGTTTTTACTGGGATAAGAGGAGATGACAGTTCTGTCAGAAAGAAAAGCTACAGATGATAATAGGGGCTAGACTCAGAAAAGCTTAAGGCAAAGTTTAGAGTGTAGGCTAGAAGGGAGGGAAGAGATGGGAGAGGGCTAGGGAAGGGTCCAGAACCAAGCTGGTGATCTGGAACTCCATGAGCAGTTGAGAATGGAGAGGTTCTAGCAATCACACATCAGAGTGAGGCAAAGAAAAGGTAAGACACAAATGAACGGATGGGATCTGAGCCTAACAGTAGAAAAAAACAAGGCAGCCAACACAGGGGCAGAGCAGGAAGGGGCCCAAGACCAAGTTCTAGAGATGTGTAGGGGCCTGAGGAAGCCATGCCAAGTGAGAACAGACACAGCGGTCAGTTCCTAGAGAGCATGGACAACCGTGCTCGGCTGAAGCTTCAAGCGGGAGCCAGTGGCGGAATGTCCAAATGAAGGGAAAAGCAGTTTCTGGCACAAAGAGCCGGACTCTTTCTACCTCTTTTCCATCTGAAGTGCTACCCTGTTCCATCAGAACCTTGACAAAAGCAGGCTAACAAGGAGAACTGACTGGTGCGTTTGCTGTTACCTATCATGCCTTTTCACACTTTCTCAGCTTAAGTTTTTATCATCAGTGAGATGGCAGCAAAGTGGGCTCAGAAGAGAAGGACGTCTGGGAAACCAAAAGTCTAGATGATCTCACCAAAGAAACCCTTCCTTCTCTTTCTCCAGTTATTCATCACTCAGTAACTCAACATATGCGTCCCCTCTAAATGTATCAGATGTTGCAGGCATACAAGGAAAAGAGGCTATCCTATGGCCGAGGATCTTTCGGACCCTTGGATCACTTTCACCCTGTGCCCATTTGTCACAGAGCAGCCAGTGCTTTGAAACGTCTGAAGTTCAGGCAGCCTGATCAAAGTCCGGAGGGTCCAAGTGTCTTACGTATCGGAATCTGTGGAGCTTACTGGAGCCCGTGAGCTAGCACGACTCCGGTAGCAATCCGAAGAAGCTAATCTGGCCTGACTTTACCCTTACAACTTGCCTGACTAAACAACTTGCTCTTACCACAGAAGCAAGGTGTGTGCAGGGGTGGTTGGCCGCCCACCTCTACCCAGGCCCAAAAAAAAAAAAAAAGGGGGGGGGATTTGGAGTTGGAGTTAGCTATTGCTATTCGAGAATTAGCGTATCATTATTCAAGGTATTTATCAGCTCTCTTTTATAATAAACTGCAGAGTTTTGCATACAAGTTATGAATTTTAGGAATCTTGTCAAGTTTTTAAGTAGCTTCCTTCTTCTCTAGCCAGGTCTTAATTCTAAATGTAACATGCCTGAAAAAACACTGCTGAAAGGCTCCTCTTCAGCTGGGTATTTAATATAAACATCAAGCAATCACTGTTGCAAGTGTGGTTAGGCTCAAAGGCTGCCCTCCATCGTGTGAGTGTTGCGCAGAAGACTGAAAGCTTAGACTATAAGCTCTTTATTAATAATAATTGCTTAGCCATTGCACAATAACCCGGACAGCTGTTTGGTGAATGAAAGAATAATTCAAAGCAAAGTAGGCCAGATATAAAACACTCCCAAACCACATTTCAGAAGAACTCCTTTGTGTCAACTAGGTGCATGTCTGCAGAGGGAGTTTTTGCGAGGACAGGTGGATAGTATGGGGCCTTTCCAATAATTACATCACCATCTGGTACTATCTTTATAGCAAAACAGTTCTGACGTCCTGAGTTCTACATATGTTATAGAATCACGTAGCTCGATGATGGAACCGCAGGACCGGCAGCCTTCATTAACCCAGAGACCGAGCCAACAGACAGCCTTGAGAAACGGTTTTGAAGCACATCTGTGAAACGTATGATCCTACCCACCCCGGCATTATTTCTTTGAGGTATCACTTTACACTTAAGTTTCCTTGGTGGAGTATTTTTCAGAGACTTCTGAGGCTAAATTAGGAATTTCTGTTCCTTATTTGAGTTCCAAGAATTGTGCCTTTCCTGCCCTCCGCCTAAATTGGAAGATATAAACCGTGGGAAAAGTGTCTTTACAAACTGTATTGAGTAAGTTATCTAACTTGGTTTATTTGGCATATTCAGGAGGCCTTTCACGTCCACGGAACCCTCTTTCTATTAATTCTTTTCAAGCTAAAGCTACAAGTTTTTGACCTTAGTTTCCGGGTGCTGCTGGCGAAGGCAGACACAGAGGCTGAGAGGTAGGAAGTTGACATGGAGCTGGTCTCTCCCTGTTCAGATAAGGCTCTCCCCTTTCCAGTATTTACTCCTCCTCCAATTGAGAAAAGGAGAGAGGGAAGTAGAAAAATGAGGCGTATAATAGCTTTGTGAGACTTGCTTAATCGAGGTCCTACAGAGCCTGAAGAACACGCATTGGGGTTCTTCTGTCCCAGGCACTTGAAAAGTTGACCAAAATGAGACAGCCTCTACCCTTGGAACCTTCATCCATCTCACTTACGCCTGGGAAGAATGTGGGTGCTAATTTTAGACCCAGAGACTAAGATGCACAAAGGACAAGTATCATAAAGCATTTTTAGAGCCAGAAACAGATTTAAGTTCCTTGACTCATTCCTGCTTTTACTCCAGACCGCACAGTTGTACCCAAGTGAATTGCTGTTAGAATTGGTGCCTTCAGAGGAGACAATTGCTCGTAATTGGTAGCTATAAGCCACTTCACTGAGAAAGCGCGGGGTCTTAGATGCTTTAAGAAAAAGAATGGACAGACTGAGGCCTGGGTGAGTCAGCCTCTTCTGAGTCAGAGCTTTCAGGCCCGGCTTTCAGACTGACCCTCTTCAATCTTGTTTTTCCCCTCTTTCAGGGAAGACAAGAACCCTAAGGCAAAGATGTCTCTCAAGTTGATGCAGGGGCCTTTCCCTCATAGCCCACCTCTGGCCACTGCTTACCAAATCACCTGTTCAAATCCCTTGGGGTGCTTGTTAAACATGCAGACTCCTGGTGCTCCCTCCCTCACCCCACAGACAATGCCGCAGGAGACCGGAAGCTGGCCTGTGACCAGCATCGCAGGGGGATCCTTGGTACGCTCAGGTCTGCCCTGGACCTCTGCTCTGGACCGGTGGTTCCCAATCATGGCGGATCACCTGGATTACCTGGGGAGACTTTCTGAAAAGGTAATCACTAAAGTAGGACACATAAAAGATGGAAATAATACATGAACATACTAAATAAAATTAGAAGATACCCTCTGGCTGCCACTGTTCAGTGTTCCTCTTCCTGACTTTTATCCTATTGCATGAACAAATTGTTTTGTTTTAATGAAGGTCACATTATGCGTACTGCTCTGCAGCTTGACTTTGCCCAGCTTGTTTTTGAAACAGTCTTAAATGGACTTCCTTACGAATCTGTCCCATTCTTTTAAAACAAAGCTCACCAATCAAATGCCTATAGGGGTTAGGCAGATAACATAAATGAGTTAATTGAACCAGGGAGGAACTGCAGAAAAGGAGGTTTTTCATTTAATGGAGTCAGAAACTGCCCAACTGCTGCCGTTTGGGAATGTGGGCGCAAAAGTGCCAAGGAGCTGCTGAGTTTCCAAGAGAAGCAAGAAATCTGAATTTGTTTAGAATGTGATCTTCACATTTTTATTTATTTTTAAATTTTTTAACATTTACTCATTGTTGAGAGACAGAGAGAAACAGAGCATGAGCGGGGGAGGGGCAGAGAGAGAGGGAGACACAGAATCCGAAGCAGGCTCCACGCTCTGAGCTGTCAGCAGAGCCCAACTCGGGGCTGGAACTCATGAATCACGAGATCATGATCTGAGCCGAAGTCAGACACTTAACTGACTGAGCCACCCAGGCAACCCTATTTTCACATTTTTAACTATTGGTAACTAATTCAAATTAAATACAGGGTGAACCAGCCAAAATGTCCTTAATCCAAACATTGCCCGTAAGCCACCCTTTTGAAACCTCTACTGCAGTGTATACATAATGTTCCATAGTATGTCATGCTTATTTAAAAACCTTCCTTGTTTTTAATTAACAGAATACAAAATGCTACTGCTGGACACTTAGGCTGAGACACTACAGCTGCTACAGTGGTAGACATTCTCTGTACCTCCATGTGCTTGTACAAATAATTTGAGAAATGCAGGTTCACAAGCGTTCTAGAAAAGGTTGTACCAGCATACAATATTAACAGTACATGAGAGGGTCCTTTTCTGGAAAGCTTTAAGCGGATTCCCAGGTGCCATCCCAGAGATCAGATGCAGTAGGTCTGGGGTAGAACCCGAGATGGTCCATTTTCTTAAGCTCCCCGATGATTCTGAGAGGTTTTGGAACCAATGTCTTAGGTTATAACAAGTTGTTTGGGACCGCTGCCAGTGAATTAGGAAGGAAACTGTAAATACTTTCATTTGCATTTCTGTCTTAGCCAGTTCCCTCTAATTACAGCTCTCTGTCAAAGCACCAGAAGGGCTCTGCTGCTGCTGTTTCAGGCAGTTCAGAGCAGAACAATAAATAAACCAACTCAGGAATCTTCAAGCAGCTTTTATTGGCACAGCCCAGGAAAAGGTGTGGTAGCCATTTCTGAGCAAAAAACCTGTATGCCATCAGGGTCTTCAGTGTTATGTTTAACACCCCACTGAACCAGAAAGATTAAGTTCCTAAAACAGACTCCCCAGGTCACTAAGAGGTTCCAAAAAAAATTTTTTTAAAGTAAACTCTATGCCCAGCGTGGGAACAGAGCTCACAATCCCAGCATCAAGAGTCGCACGCTCTACTGACGGCCAGCCAGGCGCCCCGAGAGGCTACAAAATTAATAGGTCAAGGCCCGCTGCTCCTGTTAAGATTGGAAAGGCAAGAGACAGACCTGGATGTGGGTCCTTGTTATGGGATGCCTAAAAAGGCAGGAAACAGTATTAAGTTTTTTTAGGTTGATTCCAGTTCACTCTCCATTACAAGGACGAGGCTTTCAGCAGTCGCACTGAAGTCCCTCTCCATTCCATATCTGGCTAAGCAGCTTCTGCTTAGAATGAGTGGTGGTCAGAGGACATGATCATCAGGATGGTAGAGTTCACTCATCAAGCGGTAGATGTAGGAAGGTGCGTTCCCACCAATGTTGGAGATAAAGAGGGTGATGAGCTCTGGGGGGACGTAGTCAAACACAGGGCAGTGAACGCTGACCTTCTCCAGAATGTCCCCTGGAAGGCAATCAATCACACGTGCTGAAGATAAAACTGAGGATCCTGCTGTACTAACTAATAACTAAGTAGCACATAGATTCTAGGCTCAATAATGCAGGCATACTCGCTAGCCCAAGGGCAGCTGCAGCAGAGTACAAACCAGAAGAGAGGACTTCAGACCATACCACTCCCTGCTTAAAACTCTCCAATGCCTTTGCATAGCCCTTAGAATAGAATTCCAATTTGGGATAGCAGCCCTCAAGACCTCGCCCCTCCCCACTGCACTACACTAATTATAATTCACCCAGTCTTCCTCGTGCTCATTCCTCTCCAGCCATATGGCCATCTTGTTCCAACTGGCTAAGCATGGACCTAACTCAGGCCCTTTGCACCAATGCCTGGAAGACTCTCTCCTTGATCTTCACATGGTGGGGTCTATTCATTCTGGACTCCGCTGAAATGTCCTCTCATTAAGACCCTTCCCAAACTAACGTAGTCTCCTACCAGCTTCCAATCCCATCATCCTCCTTTGTTCTCTTCCCAAAACATCCCATGACCTGACATTTTCTTGTCTGTCTTCTGCAACAGAATATAAACTCTGGGCGAGCAGGAACTATCTGTGTTGTTCAGTGTTACATCCCCAGTTGCTAGAGTGGTGCTGGATACATAGTGGATACATACATAATTCTTGAAAGAACGAATGTGTGAATAAAAGAAGTTATTCAGCTTCTGAGAAGAACTGCACTCCAAGTACTTGCTTTGCACTCAGATGGTGTTTAAGGCCATGTTATGTTGATGAGGTGGCAGGCTCACTGACCGCAGCTGCTGCCTTCAGAAGTCAGAGGAAGGGGACCCCAACACACACAGATTACAGGCCAGTTTTATGGTGGGAACATTTTGGGAGTCTACTTCCTTTGCCAGCCACATCACCAAAATGACTCCCTACGGCAACTGAAAACAAGTCTCTTTTCCCATTGGGTTATCGCCTATGTCAAGCAATGTGCAAAGCCAAACCCAGACAATGCTGGGTGATCCAACCCACCATGGCCCCAATAATCAGTTAAATATATTAGTCCCAGAACAAAATGAACACGGACTAGGTCAGGTCCCCATGCACTCTAAGATGCTAAAGAGAAGTCTCCACAAGAAGTATGACAGAAAACACGGCCTGGCAGCATTCATCCCCGACTGACTACCAAAACAAAAGCAAAAGGACATGGACACACACACACACACACACACACATACACATACACCCCTTTTGTACCTTCTGTGAAAGGCAGGACTTCTTCCGGAGCCACAAACTTGTGAAATGAATCTTCTTCATTGGGGAACTAGACAAGTGAAAAAAAAAAGCAAGACAGACCTAGCTAATTAACACTTCTAAATACATACCCAAAGGGAATAAAAATCCTACGTCCACAAAGAAGCTTGCGCACAAATGCTTACCGCAACACTATTCACTAAAGCCAAAAGGCTGAACAACCCAACTACCCATCAAGGGGTGAATGGATAAATAAATTGTGGTATATCCATGCAAGAGAGTATCATTCAGCCACAAAAAGAAACAAAGAGCCGTGCTACGGCTAGGGACCCTGAAAACATCATGTTAAGTGAAAGAAGTCAAAAACAAAAGGCACATATTGTATGATTTCTTTTAATATGAAATATCCAAAACAGGCAAAGCCACAGAGACAGAAAACAGATTAGTGATTCCTGGGAGATGGGGAGAGGAGGCAACAGGGAGGGATTATGTAATGGGAACAGAGTGTTTTGCTGGGACGATGAAGGTCTGAAGCCAGAGAGTGGTAGTTGCACAATGCGGTGACTGCAGTAAGTGCCCCTGAGCTGTACATTTCAAACTGGCTACTTGTGCGTTACGTGAACATCACCTCAATTTAAAAGAGACCTACGAATAGCTTCTATCGCTAATGAACTAACTCTTCACTTTGTAATACTGTTTGTATTCAGGCTTCAGAGGAAAGTCCCTCCAACTATGACAAAACGGATTCTATGTTCCTAGTTTCAGCTTGTTTGACATTTTCAGCAATGGTCAGGGTGATGGGGAATGGTAGAAGTGGAAACAAAGGGCCTCCCCAACTATGTACCAGCCTGACCTTACAACTCTGACTTCGCAAAGCTGACAAGTTGTACTGTCAATTTTTAGGGCGTGCCTGGGGGGCTCAGTCGGTTGAACGTCCGACTCTTTATTTCAGCTCAGGTCATAATCTCACGGTTTGTGAGTTTGAGCCCTGCATCTGGCTCTGCACTATCAGCATGGAATTCTCTCTCTCTCTCTCTCTGCCCCTCCCCCGCTCACACATGCTCTCTCTCTCTCAAAACAAATGAACACTAAAAAAAGTATTTTTTAAAAAAACTATCAATTTTGTTTCCTTCTTCAAGACTTGTGGCTTTTCCCAGCCTCTACTGGGTCTAATCCATTTAGTAAACACAGATAAAGAGAAGTCCCAGAGTGAGTAGGTTGAAGGCCCAGAGTTCAAGCCTATACTTTGGCTTCCTGCTCTTTGTTGGCTGACAGACAGACAGACATACCTGTGGGGAGAGCTTGAACATGGGCGCGCACACGATGAGCGGGGTGGAATGGTGTTTTGCTGCCAGTGCTAGAGTGTGAGTTCCTGTCACGGCTCTCAGAGCACCATTGGCCAGGATGGTCTTTGTGCCAATGATCACCTTTGGAACGGGAACCAAAATGTGAGTCATCCCAGGGAGAGAGCCTTAAATAGGCCATGGGCACAACAGGCCGAATGCTCAGGCCTCAGTCTTGACATCGTGAGGGTCACACAGCAGTAAAGGAAAAGGGATTCTAGGCTAAAGAGTTCTGGGTCAAAAGTGGCTTCCCAAAGAAAGAATGTAGTCTGTGACCGGAAGCGGCATCGCCTCCTGCTCTTAGCCCTGTCTTCTGGGCTCTCTATGCCATAGCTCCTGAGAAGCCAGGAGCCTTTCTATTCCTCATCCACCAGTGCCAAGCTCTCTGGTCAGAAAGCAGGGATCCTCTACCCAATCCCTAGCAGCTGCCAAGCGTATTCATTCTCTTCTATGCTTTCACCAAAAAGAAGCTACTCTGGGGTGCCTGGCTGGCTCAGTCATAGAGCATGTGACTCTTGACCTTGGACTTGTGAGTTCGAGTCCCACGCTGGGTGTACAGATTGCTTTAAAAAATAAAATCTTTAAAACAAACAAAAAGAAGCAGATACAGATAAAGGGAAAAGAAATTCAGTTAATATGTTAAAAAGGCCCAAGTATGTACTTTCAAAAGGTGTTAGAAACTTTCTTTTCTCATGGATATTACAGGAGGGAGAAAAAAAAAATCAGTATTTTCAAAGTATGGTCTTCATGAATTCAATAGAAGTCCAAATACACCCACCTTGTTGACTCTTGACATAACAGCAAAAATGGCGGCATCAGTCATGACAGTTGTCTCAATATCTGCTTTGGACAAATTGACTGCCATTTCATGACCCTGCAACAGGAGAGAAAGGCTGATGTTAGGAGAGAGTGAGAGAGTGTGGAAGGCATCTCCAATGAGACTAGATCTGGAGAATTCTGTGATACTGAGCACAGCTGATACACAACTGCTAACTCCTTTTTCTACCCATGGTAGGTATTCTCTGGTACGCTGCAGGGAAGCCCAGGAGAAGCTAATAAATGTTGAATTCTCCACAGAAGCACTAGAGCAGCCACAAAACTGGAAATACCGCTTGCTTGTTTGCTTGTGTAATTGGGCAGAGCTGACAGGATAGCTCCTGGCTGGTTACTTTACAACATTCTGCATCCTTACATATTTCCTTCTGAAAGACCTATCATTTACGTCGGGATGGAGTGCGGTCAGGCCACGCGTCGGTCGCCCCCAAGGTAATTTACCCTATTTTGATTCCCAACAGAACAAATATTCTTTCTTTTCTTGAACCCAGCGTTTCACCTAACCCTCCTAAACCAATGTTTAAGAATGCTGACAGGATGAACGACTTGAAAATTCCCTTAATGTTTTATTTCACTTTATCTTCTCAATGTCTTGCTTATCAACTCAAAGTTAGCATGGAGCCCATCTATCACTTCTTTATTCCCTCCTCGCTTTTCATTGTCCTTAGCAACCCCAGCAGTCCCCCTACCTGACAGAAAGGAGCACACTCTGCCACGATGACGTGGAATTTCCTCTTTCGGGCAGCCTCTTTGAGGAAGGCCTCTACTGTTCGGGAGAAGCCAATGGTCATGATCACTTCATTGGAGTGGATGTGCTCCAGAGCCTGGGCTGCAATGTTCTCTGTTGTCCCTTCTGCAAGAACGGTCAGTTTTGCAAGGAAAATATGAAACCGCCATGCTACAACACAGACATAATGTGCGTATGAAAGAGACGGGTGTCCTTCACACAGATGGCCCGCCTAGCGGACCCTGGTAACACAGGGTAAATGGACGTCATCTGAAAGTCACATTTTCTTAGAAGTCCTGCTCCTCTGGGATCTTCTACCTCCTAAGTTCTCAGTCTTCCCTCTTTCCCAGAGGAACCCCCAGCTCATCCACTTACCACCACCCCCAAACCTGCCCGGCCACACCACCAGCTCCTTACAATTGATTTTGAAGACACCAAATTCAGGCAAAAAAATGGTCCAATTTGAGAAATCATAAAATGCTGAGAGTGGGGTAAAGAGTTTCCTCCTAAAAAGGACTCCTCCTCTAAAAGGAGGCCACAACACCTCCACCTGAGAAGGAGGCCACAGAAGAAAAATAGAGGAGGAATTCGGAAGCAGGAGCTCCAGACACACAGACCCAGCTTCTTCCTTCCTTGGGGAACTCTGATTGTAATGAGTACCTGCCGATCTCCTATTGCAGGGTCATAAAGACAAGGGGGATGGAGGTGGTGCGTGTGTGCATAAAAATTCGAGAGAAGTTTAGCGAAGAGTCTATCACCTGTGGTTTTAGGGAGTTCATAGTTAAAATGAAAATAAAAGTCTGTCCTGTCTCTGCAGCAGTCTATAAAGGGCTGGTCTGTAAGGAAATGTAGAGACGGTTATCTTAGTCCTGCTTAAACCCTTCGTCTTAATCAGGATGGAGGACAAAGCTCAGAGAACCACATAACTGGGGATCTCCCGTCTCTGCTGATGAACAACTTTCAGGGTCTTCTCTTCCTTCATCTGCCTGTAACCTGTCCTGTCCAGCAGGGATCAGGACTCTTACCCAGTTCCACAAGCAGCTCATTAATTGCCTCAATGATGTTGGACTGGAGTTGGGCATAATGGAAGCTGAAATCCTCGCTCAGTCCTTCGGATGTCAAGAGTTTGTGCAAGGACTCCTGCTGATCGCTCTCATCGCTGCGTCCGTGGAGTCTACAGAGGCGACAAGACCCAAAGAGGGAGGTGGGCGTAGGCGTAGTCTTTTAAGTAACAGGGCCTGCTCACCACTAAAGGTTCCGAGCAAGGGGAGGAGCTCGTGCCAAAAGGCCCACGTCCTGACCTGCCATACTCCTCCCGGATGATCCTGAGCACTCTCCGCACCATGTTGCCCACCGTGGTCTCTGAGGGCTGCGCGGCCGTCATCCTCTGGCCCTCTCGGCGAATCAGTTCCATCAGCTCCCCTGCAGTCCGAGGAAGAGAGCGTGAGAGGGCACGAGCACGACGAGGCCTGGGCGACTTTCCGCCTGAGGATCGTGAACTGAGAGTGACGAGGGACGCGACAGAACTAGACCTGCCTCACCTGCATTGCTCCAGCGGTGGTCCGTGATGATCCGGCGCAGCAGCCCCACGGTCTCCCGAGCCATGTCCTCGGAACTGCGCCGCCCGCCGCCCCGCTTCAGGGCCTCCACGAAACTCTCGATGCTCTCGTACAACTCCGAGCCATTGCCCGCGGCTCCCGGCATCTCGGAAAGAGCCGCCTCGCCGGCGAAATCCGCACCTGTACAACTTCGATCCTTGCACTTCCGGGGCGGGCGAAGTCGGCTTCCGCTCCGCGAGGAAAACTCCAGCTCCTGGGTCCGCAGGCCACGCCCCTCCGTGCCACATCCCACCCCCTCCATCTGCCTGAACCAATCAGAGACTAGGAGCTCGAATTGTTCTGTTAACAGCAGAGAGCCCGCGCGAGCCTCCGAGGCGGGAGGAACGGAAGTGGCCTTTCGTAGCTCCTAAGAAGCTGAATAGAGGTGAGCAGGGGAGGCCCCGCGAGGGTGCCTAGTTCCGTTGCTATGGAAACAGCTGGTCTCGGCGGCCCCCCCTCCCCCAACGACCCAAGGCTGTGCTATGGAAGTTGCCGCCCTCCCTCTTAGTCCCTAAGCTCCAGTGACCACCCCCTCTCCTGACACACGCTGAGAGTGCGCGTCCAGGACCCGCTGCACCTAGGGCAGACGCTCCATTATAATGCTGTTAACACTGCATGGGACTGATTCGTTTGCACCTGTGTCTTTCTAAGAGATTCAGCTCCCTGAGGGCAGGGACCATACCTTTTTTGCCTTTGCATTCCCAACGCCTCACACACCTAATGTAAGACAGGGATCAGGGATAAAGAGACCGAATACTCCCCAATAAGGAGACTCAAAGTGGGAGCTTACGTGGGAGCAAAGATGGTGTCCTTCCATTTGGACAGACTACAGATAGACTAGAGAGTGTAACATAATACCAAGAGCTATTACTGACTTAAAGTTTACTAGGTGGTGGGCACGGGATGTGAATTATCTCGTCTATTGCAGTCTGTGAGGTAGGTCCTCTGACCCTCATTTTACAGGTTAGAAAACAGCCACAAAATTCAAGCAGTTGATAAGAGGATGCATTCGTATTCAAATCTACGCCTGTCTGAATCTAAAGTCTGTGTGTAATGAGAATATTTCCTTAAGGTAAGTTCTTAGAATCTTTGGGCACGCGCATTTTTTAAGACGTTTGTTACAATTAACATATCGCCTTCCAAAAAGATACGTCAATATCTAAACCAGACAAAAATAGGACAAGACCAATCAATAGCTCTCAAACACAGATGCAAGACCTATAACAAATTATTAGCAAATCAAATTCAGCAATGCATAAAAAAGATTAATAACTACCAAACAGAATTTAAAACCGGGATGCAAAGTTCTTTTAATATTTGAAATAATCAATGTAATAAGCCATGTTAATAAGTGAAGCCACATGATCAGATCTATTGATGCAAGAAGCATTTGACAAAATTCAACAGCAATTGAATTAAAAAAAAAAAAAAACCTCTCAGAGAACTAGGAATAGAAGGGAACTTTTTCAACTTGCTGAAGAGTACAAGAGCCTGCACTAACATCATACTTTAAGATGAAAGACTGCCTTCTTTCTAAGCTCAGAAACGAGGCAATGATGTCCACTCCCACAACTCCTGTTTTAACATTATATTCAAAGTCCTAGGCAGTGCAATAAGGTAAGAAAAAGAAAGTTTAAAAACATACAGACTAGAAAGAGAGAAAACCGCCCCTATTCACAGAAGACATCATTGTCCACACAGAAAATCCAAATAATCCACAATGACCAGAATGAAATTCACTTATTCATCAAGAACGAATAAGTGAATTTAGCAAGGATGTAAGGTCCACGCACAAAAATGAATCTCATTTCTATAAACTAACAATGAATAATTAGAAACCAAACTTGAAACACCATAGCTCCCAAAAGCCATCATACATGTGTCACTGTTATTTGTGTTAGGTTTAAATTGTCTCAAAAATTGTACCAATTTACATGCTTGTTATCACTTATCATGTCTGGCCAATTTCGGATATTGTCGTTCTTTATTTTTCCAGGCATCAGGCCATTAAAAAATAAGGCTTGTACTATTTTATACATACAAAAAAAAATACATGTTGTGTTTTATATATGTGTGTGTGTGTGTGTGTGTGTGTGTGTATATATATATATGAAACTACCATGCTACAACACAGACATGATAGAGTATGTCTAAATATATATATATATGCAAGTTATGAAGCATGACAAAATGAACATGCATGAATCCATCTCCCGACGTAAAAACTAAAATTCTTAAATATAAGTAGAATGGTGGTTTGCAGAGGTGGGATGGGGGCATAAGTCACTATTTAATGGGTACACAATTTTGGTTTTACAACATGAAAAGAGTTCTAGAGATGGATGGTGGATGATGGATGTACCTTAATGCCACTCAGCTGCACCCTTAAAGATTAAAATGGTAAATTTTGTTACGTGTATTTTAAACACAATTTTAAAAAGTAGGTGATATATATTTTAAAAACTAAAATACTGCCTATACCATCTCAATGATTGTGCGAGCTCTTCTTCTACCCCGTTTCTCTGTCTGCTCCCATACCCAAGGCTAACCACTGAATTTTGATTGATACTGCTTTGTTTTATTTAAAAAAAGTATTACATATTTATAATCCCTAAACAACATAGTTTAGTGCCACTTGATTTGAAATTTTTTGCAAATGACATTATGATGTAATTTTCTACAACTTGCTCTTTTCGCTTGATGTGACGTTCCTAAAACGGATGTGGTTACCTGGATGTAGTTCAGGGATGTAGTTCTTTCATTAGCGCTGCTGTGTAGTATCCCATCATGTGACCACACCACAATTTATGTATTCGTTTTCCTTCAACAGATATTTGGGTTGTTTCCAATCTTTTTGGGGTGAGTGAGAGAATATAAGCCATAAATACTCTCGTGTATATTTTGGCGTACCTACAAGTGGAACAGCTAGAGCATAGTCTGTGTGAATGTTCAACTTTGCAGATAGTGCTAGTTTTCCAAAGTGGTTAAATCAATGAATGCTCTCTCCGGTAAGACTTAAAGAGTTTCAACTGATCTACCTCATTAGCAACAGTTGGTGTTATCAGTTATTTTATTTGGAGAGAATCAGGTGGATATAAAAGGACGTATCATGACCTTAATTCGTTTTCCTGATTACTAATAAGGTTGTTCATTTTTTCATATGTTTATTGGCCATTTTTTTTCTGCTTTGTGAAATACCTGGTTGTGTCTCTTGCCTACTTTCTTAAAAATCTTTTAAAAATAGGCTTGTAGGAGTTTCTTATATATTCTGAATACTAATCTTTTTCAATTATTTGTTTTATAAAATATCTTCTCTCAGTTCATGGCTTGTCGTTTCACTCACTTTAAGATGTCTTTCAACAGAGTTCTCGATTTTAAATACGGTCAAAGGCATCAACCTTGTCTTGTGTAGTTAATGCTTTTCATATTTTATTTGAAAAATCCTTCCCTGGGGCGCCTGGGTGGCTCAGTCAGTTAAGCCTGCAACTCTCGATTTTGGCTCAGGTCATGATCCCACGGTGTGTGAGATCGAGCCCGATGTTGGGCTCTGTGCTGACAGCTCAGAGCCTGCTTCTCTCTCTCCCTCTCTCTCTCTGCCCCTCCCCTGCTCTCTCTCTCTCAAAACAAAAAACAAAAAACAAAAAAGAAATAATCCTTCCTTTAAAGGCTTAAAGATGATCTCCTTATTTTTTTCCTTCTAAATAATTTTTTTTAAATTTTTTTTAGCGCTTTTTTTTTTTTAATTTTTATTTTTGAGAGACATAGAGACAGAGCGTGAACAAAGGAAGGGCAGAGAGAGAGGGAGACACAGAATCCGAAGCAGGCTCCAGGCTCTGAGCCGCCAGCTCAGAGCCCGACGTGGGGCTCGAACTCACAGACGGTGAGATCATGACCTGAGTTGAAGTTGGCCGCTTAACCGACTGAGCCACCCAGGTGCCCCTCTTCTAAATAATTTAAAATTTTAGATTTACATGCAAGTTTTGGGGGCGTCTGGGTGGCTTAGACAGATGAGGGTCTGACTCTTGATTTTGGCTCTGGTCGTGATCTCAAAGTTCCTGAGATAGAGCCCCTTGTCAGGCTCTGCGCTGACAGCACAGACCTTGCTTGAGATTCTGTCTCCCTCTCTCTCTGCCTCTCTCTCAAAGTAAATAAACATTAAAAAAAAAAAAAAAAAGATTTACACATAAGTTTTCTATGTAGGGTGTAAGGCGGGAATCCAATTTTATTTTCTTTTTCCATTCTTTTCCCCTTGATTTTTCAATGCTACCACTGTAATATATCAAGGGTCTGTAATGTGTGAGTCTGTTTGGGGGCTCTGTATTTTGTTCCACTGCTAAATTTGCCTATCCCCGACCTACTATCACATTATCAGATTTACTATTGTCTTATTTTATAAAAAGTCTTGCTCTCTAGTAAGAAAAATTGCCTTGTGTATTTCTTTGTTTAAAAGAGTCTTAGCTAGTTTTAGGTCTTTGCTCTTTCGTATATATTTTAGAAATAATTTGTCTATTCCTAAAAAAAAAAGCAAAACAAAAAACCCTCTAAAGATTTTGCATGGAATTACTTTAATTCAATTTGAGGGGGCGCCTGGGTGGCTCAGTTGGTTAAGCGTCGGACTTCAGTCCAGGTCATTATCTCACAGTTCGTGAGTTTGAGCCCCGCATGGGCTCCATGCTGACAGCTCGGAGCTCGGAGCCTGGAGCCTGCTTCGGATTCTGTGTCTCCCTCTCTCTCTGCTCCTCTCCCACTCATGATCTGTCTCTCTCTGTCTCTCAAAAATAAATAAATGTTAAAAAAATTAAAATTAAAAAAAATAAATAAATGTGAGGAGAATTGACATTTTTAAGATTCTGAGTCTTCCCATCTGTGGACATGGTATATATGTCCATTTATTTAGGTCTTCTTTAATGTTGTTCGGTAAAATTTTGTAATTTTCTCCATATATGACCTGCCCGTCTTGTGTACGATTATTCCTAGGCACCTCGCATATTTATTGCTGTTGTAGATGATTATGATTCTTTTTCATCATTGCCGAATCAATAGAGAAAATACAAAAACTCCTTTAAGTTTGCATTTCTTTGCTCATTAATCTAGATGAACATTTTTCTTCATGTTTATTTGCCTTTGGATTCTCTTCTCTTACGCATTGCTGGTACATGTGATTTGCCCATTTTTCTAATAAGATACATGACAGACATTCTGGTTGTCTACCTGACATCCATGTCTTTCTTCTTCTTTGTTAAAAGAGCTAATTTTCTTTGGTTTCTACCCACAGGGAAAGTGGTTTTAGCTTATGGGTAAATCCTGATTGCTCTAAGCCAATTATGGCAATTCTGTTTTTTTTTTTTTTTTTTTTTTAAATAGATTGGAGCTGGGTAACCCATTTTCTAGCCAGCAGGATATGAGGGAGATCTGTTTGGGACTCCCTGGGAAGGTTTCCTTGTGTTTAAGTAACAGAGAAGCCTCCTTAGTCTCTTCTGTCTCTGATGGTCTGAAATATGATGCCTAGAATTACTGCAGCTATCTTGTGACCATGAAGTCTCAAGAATGAGGATTAAGTTAACATGCCAAGATATCAGAACAGAAAAACAGGAAGAACCTAAGGTCTTGATAATATCAACACTTAATGGGTATTTTATATACATAAACTCTTTTCGTCCTTTCAGCAATTCTATGAGATAGATAACTACTAATATAACCATTTTCAAAACAGGAATCTGAGGCATAAATAGGATAAGTAACTTGCTTAGTGTCACACACCCAGTAAGTGGAAGAGTTGAGGTGTTAATCCAACAGTATAGCTCAGTGCTTATATTGTTAGTCTATGTACTATGGTGCCTTTTATTAAAGTTGTTATGTGAAAGCAACAAATCCAGAAGTTGCCCTACTTTTAGACTTCTTATTATATGAAGTGATACATCTCTCTATAAAATTTTGAATGGCGTTTTCTGTCACTTGCAGCCCAAAGCATCTTGATATTGGGTATTTAATCTTTTTTCTGGTTGATTTGTAAGGTCTATTTATGTATTAAAGATTCCCATCATTTGTAATTTGTGTTGCAATAGTAGTATTAGTATTGCCAATGCTCATATATTTCTGTGGGATTTTAAATTGAAACAACTTTTAGTAGGACAATTTGGAAAAAAAAACCAAACACATCAAAAGGCTTTAAATGTTCATTCATACTTTTTAAATTGGTGTGTTTAAGTCTAGAAATTTATCCTAGGGAGATAATCAGAAAAAGGCATGAAGATTTATCCACAATAACATTTTTTTACCTTATTATTTATAACATAAAATCAGAAATATTCCTAAAATATTCAAAATTAGAAAATCGGTTTGGAAATTATGTACTGCCATACATGTTTTAGAAGAATATTTAATGACATAAGAAATACATAATGATAAGAATTGTTGACAACATATTGTTAAGTTTAGAAAGTAGGATGCATACAAGTCACTCTGGAAGATAGTTTGGCAATTCTTTTCAAAACTGAAAATGGATTTATAATACAATCCAGCAATTGTACTCTTGGTCATTTATCCCAGAGAAATGAGCGCTTATATCCAGATTGCATGAATGTTCGTAGCAGCTTTATTCATAACAGCCAAAAACTAGAAACTTCCTAAATGTCCTTCCATTGGTTAGTGTTTAAACAAACTGGGGCAAATCCTTACCTTTGGATATGGCTCAGCAATAAAAAGGGATAAACTATTGATATCTCCAACACTGATATGAACCTCAAGGAACTTACGCTGAGTGAAAAAAAGCCAATCTCAAAAGTATACATAGTGCATAATTCTATTTATGTATCACTCATGGAATAACATGTAAACAGAGATATAAAATGGATAAGTAATTGCTAGGGATTAGTGTTGGATGGGAGCATGAGATGGGTGTAGCTGTGAAGGAGTGACACAAGGATAGTACAGTTGAATCTCTTCATCTTGCGGGGATGATTATGCAAGGCTGCACATGATAAAATTTCATAGCGCTACACACACACATGAGTGCATGTGTAACTGGTGAATACTAAAACTTTGGGTTATATCAATGTCAATATTTTGGTTTTGATCTAGTACCAAAGATGTAGAAGTTGTTACCATTAAAGGAGGTAGGGGGAAGGGTGCATGGGACTTTGGTGTACATTCCTTTCAGCCTCCTGTGCAATCCACAATTATTTTGAAATAGTTTAACAAAAACTTCATAAACCAGGATTTATAAAATAAAAACATCTATTTAAAAGAAAATTATAATGGGGTGCCTGAATTCAATCAGTTGAACGTCTGATTTCAGCTCAGGTCATGATCTCATAGTTTGTGGTTTCAAGCCCCACATCTGTCTCTGTGCTGACAGCTCAGAGGCTGGAGCCTGATATAGATTCTGTGTCTCCTTCTCTCTCTCTCTCTCTGCCCTGCCCCTGCTCACGTTCTGTCTCTGTCTGTCTCAAAAATAAACATGAAAACTTTTTTAAAGAAAATTGTAATAGTGGGGCACCTGGATGGCTCAGTTGGTTGAGCATCCAGCTCTTGATTTCAGTTCAGGTCATGATCTCACGGTTTGTGGGTTCGAGAACTGCATGGGGCTCCACATTGACAGTGCGGGACCTGCTTGGGACTCTCTCTCTGTGTCTCTCCCCCTCCCCCTCCCCCTCCCCCTCCCCTCCCCCTCTCCCTCTCCCTCTCACTCTCCCTCTCCCTTTGTCTCTGCCCCTCCCCTGCTCATGCTCCTCTCTTTCTCTCAAAATAAATAAATAAACTTTAAAAAAAAAGAAAAAATTATAATTAAAAAATTATTAAAAAATAAATAAAAGTAGTGCCTGGCTAGCTCAGTCGGTAGAGCGTGCAACTCTTGATCTCAGGGTCATGAGTTTAAGCTCCACATTGGACATGAGCCTATTTTAAAATAAATAAATAACAATAAATCTGAAAAAGAAATTATAAGGGCACCTGGCTGCCTCAGTGGAGCACACAACTCTTGATCTTGAAGTTGTGAGTTCGAGCCCTACATTGGGTATAGAGATTGTTTAAAAATAAAATCTTTAAAAGAAAATTATAATGGTTATGTTACATTACTCTAATTATTAAATGACTCAGTGTTAAAATAGAATTTTTCATAAAAAGCAAGACACAAAAGTAGCGTATTTGGTAGGATCTCAATGTCACTTAAAAATTATATGTTAGGGGCACCTGGGTGGCTCAGTCACTTAAGCAGCTGACTTCAGCTCAGGTCATGATCTCATGGTTTATGAGTTTGAGCCCAACATGGGGCTCTGTGCTGACAGCTCAGAGCCTGAAGCCTGCTTTAGAGTCTTTGTTTCTTTCTCTCTCTTCTCTTTCTCTTTCTCTTTCTCTTTCTCTGCCTCTCCCCTGCTTGTGCTCTGTCTCTCTCTCAAAATTAACCGTTTAAAAATTTTAAAATATTTATGTTATTCATGTACACACACCTATATATACACATATGCATCATATATGTGCATATATACATATATGTTTGTGTATACTATGGGTGTGTGTGTATATATGTGTGACATATGCCAAGATGTTAACTGTGGCTCTCTCTGGATAGTTTGACTACAAGTTTATCAGACACCCCCAATTGCCTCACAAGCGATGCATCTAGTAGTAGAGTTTTGGCTCTGCAAATAGCTACCCAGAATAAAGGCTACATCTCCTAGTCTCCCCAGCAGGTAGATGCGGCCGTGTGACTACATTCTTACTGATGAGGGAGCATAAAGCAAGCTGAGGGCAAAGCATAAGCTAAGAACAGCCCCCCACCCCACCCCAGGTGGGATACATGTAACGTTCCTCAGACACTCCTGGCTGCCCAAGGAAAGGGAAAGAAAACCAATGGTTAACTGATAAAAGTCACAGTCATCCAGGACGTGAGTCTCCAACAGTTTACAAATATCTTAGTAAATTATAAAAAAAGAAAAAAGGCAGTCTTATCAATACCTTAATCTCCAGGAACTCCTTACTGTCTTCATGTTAATGCTTTGCTACTTTACTAGAGGGAAAAACAACCTTAGCTTGACCATAGCTAGGCCTTCAGTAATCTGTGAGTCTTCTTGAGGATATGAAAATCGCTTTAAGAAACTTTCCCTTGACTTTACCTTCCCTAACTCCACGGTATATAACCAGTCACCCTTCACCAGCCCAGTGCAGCTCTTTCTGCCCGCGGGTCCTGTCCCTGTACTTTAGTAAAATCACCTTTTTGCACCAAAGATGTCTTCAGGAATTCTTTTTTGGCCATCGGCTCTGAACCCCGTCATCACCCCAAAACCCTATCATTACCATGGGGCTGGTGTAGAAGCGTTGTGTTGCTGCTTCTGAGAACCTTGCCTGGAAGATAGCTGGCATGTGTCCCTTGGCCTCTTTATCCCTTTCTCTTTCTGGCTGCCTTTCTGCTCTGTCAGCCTAGATAATGAGGATTCAGGCCACACTGCAGGGATGGCAGAGTAGTGAGCTGGAAGGGGTCTGGGCACCCTGAGGCCTCTGTGGAGCAAAGCTATCATGCCAGCCTGGACTTTTGAACTTCCTGTAGCAGCAAGCAGAATAAACTTCAGTCTTATTTGAGCCACTGTTATCCTGAGGTTTCCATCATTCGTAGTCCCACCCAATCCCAACAAACACAAGAGTGATTTTCATGTTCATTTGTGTTCTGTATTTTCCAAAGTTTCTACAATAAACACGTCCCATTTATAATCAGAAAAAAGTTATTCGTAAGAAAAATAAATGCTTCATCAGACCCAGTCTCTCAGCCAGGAATATGATTATGTTCACCAAATCTTCTAGATTTTCCCAAAGTGTCCCAATTTCAAATATTCTGGCTAATTGCCTACAGAATGATCAAATCACAGTTCCTGAGCTTAATTTGGAGAATAGGGTGATTATGATGATAATTCTCAACTGTAGGGAGGGAGGCTGACCAAAATATTTGTGTCTTTCTCCTCCAGTTCTCAAGAATCTCCTTTAGGCCATCAGATCACTTCCTTTTCCTGAAGGGCTTTGACTCAACACTTCGGCATGCGAATGCGCTACTGTTTTTATCCTTTTCTGATTGTTTTGGTGGATAAGTCATGTCTCTACGCAACCTGAGAACAAGTGCTATTGTCAGGGGCACCTGTTGTTTTCGTCTGCCCTGCACCCCCTTTCCTTTGGGAACTCTCCCTCCTCATCTCATGTCATTCAGGTGGAACTGTCAATCTCAGGGCCTTCTGGCCACAGAGATGGCACACCACCCAGGTCTGTGCAGTCGCCCCAACTCCATGCTGTCTCTTCGTACAAACAAAGCCTTTCAGTCCTTCCCTGTGATTTGCTCTATGGACCCCAGAGGAAAGCAGGTTTCCCTCCTTTAGATCATCTGCTATAAAGAGGTTGACTTGGGACTATTGGTGGCCAGCTTTCCTGTTTCATGAAGGAAGACTGTCTGCAGGAGAAAGTCAGGCAACTGCTCCAAGAGAAGAAGTGAACAGAGACAAGTCCTAGAGAGAAGAGAAAGGGCAAACGAGCTGATGATTTGAAATGAACCGATGGAGGCCTGTGGACCTAGTCAGGCTTGTAGTAGAGCCATCCTTGGACTTCTCAACAAGTCCCCTTTTGACTTAACTTTTTGAGTTGCCAGAGGCTTGACTAAGCTTCTGTTTTGTCCTCCAAGGAGTCCAACCCAATTTTCAGACATTATTTGATTGATTCTGCTAAACTAGAAGCTATTCTTGGTCTAAATGTAGATTTATATTTTAGTGGAATCTGGCTGTGTTCTTGAGATTCCCTCCCACTTGAACTGGTCAATTGCTAGGAATTTAGAGGAAAATTCGAATGACAAACACAGATAATGGTACCAGGGCATGTGATTAGAAAAAAAAAATACTACCTTATTGTTATTAGGACTGCATATTAACACTTGGTCTTCATAGATCAACCTATAGAGTATATGATGAATATTTGTTGAACATCTTTTCCTACCAAACACCAGATCGCATATTGGAAGATAGCCCGTGTACTAGGGGAAACTCAATAATAAAACAGCATC
Organism: Paguma larvata; assembly: GCA_030068075.1. Lineage (NCBI taxonomy): Eukaryota > Metazoa > Chordata > Mammalia > Carnivora > Viverridae > Paguma > Paguma larvata. Next base: position 22,272,355 of record CM057827.1, on the reverse strand, counting down.
ATCCTTTAAGAAGGATTGTGCCTTTTATTTATTTTTTTAAGTTTATTTTTGAGAGAGAGAGCGAGCACCAGTGGGGGAGGGGTGGAGAGAGAGCGAATCCCAAGCAGGCTCTGTCCTGTGAGGTTGGCATCAGATGTGGGGCTTGATCCCATGAACAGTAAGATGATGATCTGAGCCAAAGACAAGAGTCAGACGCTTAACCGACTGATTCACCCAGGTGCCCCATAAGGAGGCTTTTGCCTTTTAAATATTTTCATCTTCCTGGGGCACCTGGGTGGCTTAGTTGGTTAAGCGTTGGGACTTTGGATCAAGTCATGATCTCACAGTTCATGGGTTTGAGCCCCGCATTAGGCTCTGTGCTGTCAGCCCAGAGCCTGAAGCCTACTTCAGATTCTATGTCTCCTCTTTCTGTCCCTCCCCTGCTCACACTCTGTCTCTCTCTTTCTCTCAAAACTAAATAAACATTTTTAAAAATTTAAAGATTTTCGTATTCCTTATCCCCTTTGGTCTCTAAAGAGCCCTGTGAGGTCAGCTGGTTCTGATAAGGAGATCAGTTATACCCCAATCGATAGGTCTGTCATTAGTGAGAATAGTACCAAGCACATAGGTAGACAAAACAAATAGTCTGTGATTCCAGAAAAAAATGTGGAGACTAAGGCCTACTAGCCAGTTGTCCTTTCATGTTATGTTAAACTGTTTAGAAGCTTGGGCTTGGGGACACCTAGGTGGCTCAGTTGGTTGAGCGTCCAACTCTTGATTTTGGCTCAGGTCATGATCTCAAGGTCGTGAGATCAAACCCCAAGTTGGGCTCTGTGCTGGGAATGGAACCTGCTTAAGATTCTCTCTCTCCCTCTCTCTCAGGCTCTCCCCTACCCTCCCTGAATGAATGCATGCACATTTGGGCTTGGAAGGCCTATGAATCTCACTTCAGATCATAGGCCTGCCCCTCCCAAGCTAGGTTATCTTGTCTGTCAGTGGAGATCATAGGAACAGTGATGTTTGATGAATGGTAATGACCTTAAAGATTTAGAGACACTCAGCCATTGCTGATCTTTAAAGTAGTAGGTCTGGATACCCATTACCTAATCGAGAGAATTTTTAAAAATCTCCCTAAAAGGTGATTCTAATGTACTAAATACAGATCTGGTTGTATTTTGAAGGCCAGATAATCCAAATAAAAATAACACCAGCTTTTATTTCTGTAACTCCTCTCTTTCAAGAGTAAATGAGTTATTGGAACTATCTGAGAGCATTTCGGAACAGCAACAGACCTTGCGTGAGGCTACGTCCCAGTCAGGAACCCTGGGCCCTAGATCTGACAGCCTCCTACCACTTCTTGGCGCATAAGTGACCCTCCCTGACTAACCTGCAGACAGAGGCTGCTGGTAGCTTTAAGAAGCCAGAGGCTCCACCTCTCCCATCTGGATCCCCTCCTTGCCTGAAATAGTTTCTATCCCTGGTTTGATGCCTGTGGCCCCAACATCCTTAACAACAGACAGTCATTGTCTAACTTCGGAGGGTAGTTTGCTTAACTGGTTCCTAGCCAGAGTGGAAAAAGAAAAGGTGGGGGCGCTCCTCAAGTGTGCCGTCTACATTGCGCAGAACGCCATGGGTCAGAGGAACTAAGTTGACCATTGAGATCAGAAAGTTCTTTCCAGTCTCAGCTAATTTCATTTCTTGGGGCTTGTGTATTGAGAATTACGGTGTCTTCCCCTTATTACACATTTATATTGTGCCAGAAACTATATATGTTACACCTAAACCTTCCAAGACTCTGTAGTGGAGGAAGCTGAGGCTTGGAGAGGTTAAGGAATGTGTCCAGTCATACAGCTAGTGGGACAGAGCTTCGGGTCTAGCCCGGGCTTGTCTGTCTCTGGAGACCTCCCCGTGCCTCCTAATGCCACGCCGTCCACACCCCTCATGTTAGAGTGGCAGAAGTGGCCTTTAGGGGTCAAAAAGGTGCCAGTTTCCAACAGTGTGAGGCCCCTGAGGTTCTTAGGGATATGAGCCCTGTGTCCCTGCTCCGTCACGTGAATAAGGACCAGTGGATGAGGCTGGAGTGGGTGTTGAGAAAGCTGAGTAGCAGGCCTCTGCGAGCCATACCCAGCCTTGCTGGGGTGCCCAGCACACACCTGGAAGAGCCCTGGTAGGTTCTGGATCTGCCTGCCAGCCCCTCTGCCCTGAAGGGAAGACCGGATGGAAAACTCCCAGGGCTCCCAGTCCCTAGTCTGGGCGGATGGCTCCGTAGAGCCCAGTGGCCACTTGCACCCCGTGGGAAAGCCTTGGCCCTGGCCTGCCTGGGAGCCACGGTGGTGCCGCCTCCTGCCCACGGCTTGGCTCAGCTTGGTTCAGCGGGTTCCCAAGTGGCTTGACTTCCTCCTCCCTACCTCCCCCCACCCCGCAGTCCCCAAGGAGCCAGGGAGGCTACTGGCAGAGTTGGCTCTCAGTCCCCCAGGCCTCCCAGAGCCCCTTCTCCACACACCTGGGACCCAGGTTTCCCCAGGGAGCAGGAGGGGACCCTCCAACCTCCCAGAGCACCCCTGCCCCGAGGTCTGTTTAGGACTGGCAGGCCCCATCCCCACTCCTTCCGCTGCACACGGAGGCTCCACTCTGGGTTGCAATAACAGGGCTTGGGGTATGGGCTGTTGTTTTTGCAGCTGGGCTGGGGCGGAGCGGCAGCGGGAAGGCGGCAAGGGTACTGACTGTCTGAGAAAGCCCCGAGCCCGAATTCCCACTAGAGCTGGGCCGGCCCCTTCAGGCTAGTCAGTGCGCTCTGCCTGCGGAGAGGCCCCAAGGCAAGGCTGGAGTGTGGGGGGAAGGCAGAGAAGGAGGCCAGCCAGTAGGGGAGCGAGAACTTGGGCGGACCCCAAGCCTCCTCTGAGCCAGCCCTCCCCCCAGCACGCCGTGCTTCTCCCCTGTGTCCAGCTGCAGCTGGACCGAACCTCTCCCCCTCCCCACCCCCGCACATCTGGGAGATGCCGAAGCAAGCTTCCTTAAAACAAACAACAAACAAAACAAAATATCTCATTTACTAGGGGCAAGTGTTGTAAACTAAAAAGAACAAAGGTCACCCATAATCCCTTCACTCGAAAATACTTGTTAAGAACATCCGATGTATTTCCCCACGACGTTTTTTTTTAATTGTGATAAAATGTACATAACATAAAATTTATCATTTTTAAGTGTACAGTTCAGTGGTGTTAAGTACATTCTCATTCTCGTACGACCATCACCATCTCCAGAACTTTTTATCTTCCCAAACTGAAACTTTGTGCCTGTTAAAAAAATCCCTGTCCATTCTCCCCAGGCCCTGGCAAGCACGCTCCTACTTTCTGTCTCTGGGGGTTTGACTCCTTTCTAGGGGCCTCCTATAAGGTGGAACCGTACAATCTTTGTATGTTTCTGTCTGGCATATTTCACTTAGCATCATGTCTTCAGGGCTTGTCCATGTTGTAGCAGGTGCCAGAATTCATTCCTTTTTAAGGCAGCATATAGATAGATATAGATCACGTTTTGTGTATGTACTCAGAACATTTTTTTTTCACATAATTAAGATTATACTTTGTCAGCAGTTAGATATCCTGATTTTTTTTTACTCAGGTGTTGCCATGTCAAAATTTTTCCCTAAACATAATCTTTAATGCTTACTCTTTAATTCCTTAGGTGCATAGGTATAGATTAATAGATTCATCCAGTCTCCCGCCATTGGCTACTGAGGTATCTTCTTTGTTTGTTTTGCTGTTTGTTTGTTTGCTATTATAAGTGACACTGAGAGGGGCACCTGGGTGGCTCAGTTGGTTGAGCGTCTGACTTCAGCTCAGGTCATAATCTCGTGGTTGGTGAGTTCGAGCCCTGCCTCCGGGCTCTGTGCTGACAGCTCGGAGTGCGCAGCCTGCTTCGGATTGTGTGTCTCCCCCTCTGCTGCTCACACACTCTCTCTCTCTCTTAAAAATAAGTGAACATCAAAAATTTTTCTAAAAAAAATAAAAAATAAAAATGAATGACACCGAGGAAAGCATCTCCGTAGAGATGTGTATTGACCCTCCAGCAGCTCTGAGTTCTGGCGGTTCAGATTAGCTCCCAAGGGACAGTCCCAGGCGTGGAATTGCTCATCAAGGTGATCAACACTCTTCCGTCTTCTCGATAACTCTCACCCCAGACTTGTCAGGATCACGCCTATTGCTTCTCCTACAGTCCATGAAGGAAATCCAGAGCCTGTTCCTTCCTTCGCCGCACGTTCGGATTTCTGAGCGCTTCAGTACCTGGCACTGAGCAGCCAAGATGCTTGTGCCATGCCTTCCCGTTCCCTGGAGAAAGGTGAAGACCTCCAGAAACAGGGATTCAAGGGACCCAGCCACCTTCGTATGCCTTCCGAGACTGCTCTGCCCTGTTCAGTTGAGGCGGCAAGTTCTTGATGGCCACGGGGCAGAGTGGCTCAGGAGAGAGCCAGCCTGGGCTTCAGCCTCCTCAGGGAGAGGGCAGTACAGAAGCAGCCTGGGAGCAAGGAAGCGACTAGTGGGGTAGGGGTGCAGAGTCTCTATCCTAGGTGTGGCCTAGGCTTGGCCTCGGACAACTCTGCAGACTCCTCAGTGACCCCTCAGCCAACCGCATGCAGATAGACAGCTATATGTCCAGTAGCCATTTACTGGGGGCTTACTGCGGGCTAGCCCCATAGGCTCTAGTAAGGTTCTAGTAAGGCTAGGTTCCTCTGTTGTTGCCACTTGGCTGGCAAGGCAGCTGAGTTCCACAGCCACTTGGTGCCTTGTTCAAGGCACACAGCTGTGTGTAGTAGAGCTGGGGCTTGTAGTCATGCATCTTGAACCCTAAGCTATTCCTGTTTCCTGCTTTTCCTCACAGGGGTTATGCTGGCATCCCAAGGCTGGGGAGGAGAGAGGAAAGAGCAGTAGATCGTGATGGATGGTCTGTGGGGTGGGGTTTGGCTACCCTCTCAGCTCGGCCCTGCTAAATCCTAGGCCAGAGACCCCTGGCCACTGGGAATGAGGAGTGCTTCATGCCCCAAGGGGACCTGGCTGGGGCAGGGACGGGGGCATCCAGAGAGGGCGTGGCTGGAGACTGCACTGCACACAAAGAGCCTGATTGTGTTACAGACTCTGCTCTTTGGGAAAATAAGTATCACGGAGTTGTCTTGTTTTGGACAATCTGGTGTCCCAGAGATCCGAGCCAAAGAAAACATGGACTGAGGAACAGAAGCCAGCAAGGCTGAAGCCCACAGGTGAAGCCGGCCCTCCCAGGGTTGAGGTCGGGAGCTCCCATGGGTTCCCAAGCTGGTGCCAATGTCTGGAGCAACCTCCTTGCTCATGGCTTCCTGGGGGCCCTGGCCTGGGGAAATTCTCCCACAGACAGACAGGAGGAGGAGATCAGAGGACATCAGAGCCCCTTGTGGACCGTCCGCTTTGGGACCTGGGTGCAGAGGGGCCTCACCACATCCAGGAAGCCCTGGGAGCTTCCAGATCTACAAATTCTGTGGGCTCCGTGCCTAAGCCTGAGGAACATGCATTGAGATGAGCCAGGTTGGGGGCTGGCCAGGCCTCTGGTGTCAGAGCACCCTACAAGGCAAGGGAAGGCAGCTCAGTGGGAACTCAGGCCGGGAGGGGTGATCTTTTTTTTCCGGAACAGGATTCCCTGTGGGGCACAGAGCAGAAGTCTGTGGGCTGCAGAGTCTGGGACGTGCCTGTTGGACTAGGCTGGGGTCAAGAGGGCGGCCCGCTGGCCTGGCCTCATCAGCCAAAGCCAACACAGGAAATGCCAAGCAGACCTCAATGTCCGGGCACCTAATTTGCTCTGGCTGGCAGGGAGCAGCGCCTCCCCAGCTCCGGCGCGCGCGGGCAGGAACGGCGGCAGGGAGGGAGCGGTGGCCTCGGTGCTCTGGGGATGCGCCATCCCTCGCGGTCCTCGCCGGGCCCGGCGGCCGCGGGACAGGAGGAGCCGGGCAAACACTCAGGAGGCCAGCAGGCAGCGCGAGGAGCCAGGCGTTACCCTGGACGGCGGCCACCGGCTTGTTGCTGGGATCCAGTTTCCCAGTTTCCCGCTCCTGCTCCTCTGAGAGGAGAGCTGCAAGGGGTCAGCTCCCCCGCCAAGCCCCAGGAAGGAGCCTGGTGGGCAGACGGTTGTTAACGCTGCCGCCGCCTGGGTGATTAGCTGCTTTCACGTGGCCGCGCAGCCCGGCTGCTGGGGCCTAGGCGGAGCCGGGGAGGGAACGGCGTGTGCGGCAGCCGCTCGCGCTGATCTGATTAGTTGAATTGACACTCAATCCTCCTTAGTGATTTCCTTTCTGCGGCCCGGGCGGCCAGAACCCTGGCGGCGGCGTGGATGGTGGGCAGAGAGGAGACTTTGGCCTTCTCCAGACACCAGCTGGGGCGGGGGCAGAGGGTCTTCACCCCGGGTGCCGGGTGCTGCCTGAGCTCCATCAAGAACCACTCTGCAGCCTCAGTGACTGATCAGCCAGCCCTGTGTGAAGGGATGGGCTTTTCCTTTGCCAGTAGGGACCCTTTCTCCCATATGCCCAGTGGCTCTGGTGCAGTGGAGCCTGGGAGGTGCGGTGTGTTCTCTCCGGCCCAGCCTAGGGCCTGGAACAGAGTAGGTTTGCCAAGGAGATTGGCAGCGTGAGTGGATTAGCCTTCCCCAGTTGGCCTGACTGCCTTGCGGGAGAATCTCTGTGATTCCTTCCAAGGTCTGGGTGGCCCTTGTGGGAGCACTTTTCCAGACAGTCTCAGGAATGGAGAGCTCTCCAGAGGCCATGCGGTCCATTCCCCTGCCTCTAAGCAGCATCCCTTAAGCCATCTCTATTGGGCAGCTGTGCCCCTTTGGGCATTAGTGTGTGTGCATCCACGTGGGTGTGCACATGCATGCGCGTGCCCGGCTGTGAGAACCCACGTCTGCCCAGAAGGAACACTAGATGTTTTCTTCCTTTACCCATCCTGTGTTCTCTCAGCTTCCAGGATTCTCTCCCTTGGAGGTCCCAGGCAGGGAGGCGGCAGGCTAGCTGTCTGGTGTGGAGGCTTCTGGGCCACAGTATTTTCAGAGCTGGTCTTGCTTAGACTTCAGGCTGAGCCACAGGCTGGACTGGCCTCCCACCTGCCTGTCCCCTCAGCTGCCTTCCTCGAGGGTGCCCTAAGCCGCCTTCCTCGAGGGTGCCCTAAGCCCTGTGAGTAGGAGCCGGTTCTGGCTGCTCAGGGCCTGGGCTGCGCTAAGGGATGCCTCCCTCCCGGCACTGGTGGACATGCTGGAGGCCAGGTAGCCGGTGGCCACAGGGAAATATAGGATGGTAGTCCTGGAGGGAGAACACAGGCCTATCTGGTCAGCATTAGCAGGCAGGGGGAGTGGCCAGCACCCACCAGTGCTGTCAGGCAAGGAATGTCACTTGAGGCCTGGGGAGGGGGGGGGGAGATGTAAGTGTCGCAGGCACGTTAGGAGCTGAAATGCAACCTTTCCTTCCCTCTTGACAGGTTCGGTTTGAAAAGCCCTCCACTACCCGCTAATCAGCCCTGCCCAGCCCAGGCCTCTAGGGCCCCAGAGCCACAGAGGACACTGAGGGATCCTGGGGACACTGGAGGAGGGGTGCCACTGGGTCTGAGCAGATCCTGCGCCCACTCCTAGCCTACTGCTTCCTTCTCATTCCCAGGCCCTCTCCCCCGCCCCAACCCTCCCTCAGGGGTTTTCCAGCCTCTCTGCTCTATCATATCACCCTCTGCAGGGAAGAGGCTGGAGGCTGTGGCAGAATGAGAACAAGGCCTGGCTCTGCAGTCTGGGACAGCCATTAAACCTTTCTGAGCCTCAGTTTTCTCATCTTTAAAATGGGAGTGAGGAATACCCACATTGTATATACCTTCCTTGGAAGGGTATCACTGATGCACTGTTGAGTGAAAACAGCAGGATGTGGTGCAGATGTGCGCCGAAGATGGTCCGAAAGGAGATCCAGTAAATCGTAGACAGAAGTTACCCCTGGAATATGGGAATAGCGAGGGAAGGACAGATAACCGGTGTGGGGGAGGAGAACTTTCACTTTCACTTAATATACCGGGATATTGCTCGAATCTTATTTCAGCAAGTGTGGGCCTCTTTTGTAATTAAAAGAAAATGTAAGAGTTCTTTCTTAAAGGGTTGTTGCCAGTTTTCGATGTTAATTTGTTGAGTGAGTGAATGGATGAATGAATGAGGCCTAGTGCACATCTAGCTCAGGACATGCTTCTCTTTTCCGCTCTGAGCCGAGACTCAGGGTCTCCCTCCCGCTCGTCCACGTTCTTACCCTGAAGGAGTTAAAACAGGCAGCACTTCCGAAGCTGTGCTGAGGGGATGCAGAAGCCCCGTGAGGCCACGCCACGGTGGGGTGGGATGGTCGGCTGTGTGAGGGCAGGGAGGCAGCGCCCCCTGCTCCTCTTCAGTCCCCAGCCCCCACAGGCCACTAGGGCCCGCCCACTGTGCTCAGCTCAGGACCTGCTTCCAATTACCCATGAAATCTGAGCTGGAAGAGACCTATTAAAGCCCCATTTAGTTTGATCCCTCTAGGGGCCAGGGATCTTTTCCGGCGACATTCCCCTCCTTGTCCGACTGGGACTCCAAGCCCTTTGGATGTTATCTCCTCCTGGGTCAGTATGTTGACAACTCCAGCTGTGACCCAGGCCACCCTGGAGCCAGAACTGATCTAGGCCTGCTGTGGTTGAGGGGGCCCCAAGCCCGGCTCTCTTCCTACCTTAGGGCTCTGTGAGACACAGGGCAGCCCAGCAGGACCGACCTGTCTCCAGGCAGAGCCCGGGCCAGCCTGCACCCCTCTTTCCAGGCCGGTCTGCAGGTGGCCCTCTGGCCCCTGGGCCTACCTGCTCATCCCACAGGAAACTCTTCCTAGTAGGGCCACCTTTCACATATTCCCAGTTGTGCCTGGTACAAGGTCCCATGTTTCATAACATAGGTTACATAAGAAATAATAAATAACAGTGATTAATGACCTCCTCCCCTCGTCCCTGGGCTCGCCTTGGCTAGACCTCCCAGGGAAGGCACAGGAGCTCTGGGAGGAGAAGGAGGAAGGGAGGCCAGGGTGTGGGGGATCATTTACCCTCCCTCCCCATCCTCCCCAATCACCTCTACATGGCCACTCCCTGGGGAGCCAGAGGAGGCCACCAGGAAAAGCAAGGCTGGGACCCCAAAGGCCCTGAAGAAGGGGGGCCTCCAGCCTCGAGGCAGCGGCCCCGGGGTTCCTCTGACCTCAAGCCAGGGTACACTGTCACCTCCAGTTGGCCTCAGCTCCCTGAGGACCACCCGGTGAGGGATCGTGCCCACCCGAGGCCTGCTGTCTCCCTGCACCCACCTCAGCACCCCTCCCAGTTTGAGCCTCTAATCGCCTTTCCACTGGGTGGGAGGCCCAGGGCTGCACTCCAAAGACTGGGCGGGACTGGGCTGGGCCTTTGGGGGTGGTCTGCTGGGAGAATTCTGGAGCAGCAGGGAGGGAGTGAGGAAGCCACTTTGGGGCCAGGGCTGGGGCAGCCACTTGGAGGTGAGAGGAGAGCAGCAGGAAATGAGGGATAAGAAGGTTCCGGAGGAGGGAAGGATCTTGGGAGCAGTGCACGGAAGTACGCCTGACTAATTCTCTCCCCAGATGCCCCTCTGGGCCCCCTCAGAGCTGCAGAGGACAGAGGCAGGACAGTGGGAAGGGGCACTTGTAAGGGTCATCCAGGCCAGTCTTCCACCTCTGACCCCCTCCACCAGCCCTGCGGGCGGATATGGAGCCTATTGTTGGGATCTTTGAGGACACAGATTTTGTGGCTTTTGTCAATGAAGGACACTCCTTCCTTAGGTCTAGCCTAAGCTTCCTCGCTGCACTTTAAGCCTTTATATCCCTGTTCCATCTAAGGTGAGTTCACATTAAGCCTTCACATCCCTGTTCCATCTAAAGTGGGTTCCCATTAACGTGTTGCTTTGTTTTTCCAAAAATTAGTCCACCGAAGAAGAAGAACCGTAGACGCGGTATTCTCTGGGTTCTCTGGCCCTGTCACCATCCCCTCTGCCAGGGCCCAACGTAGGCAGCTCCTCACAGGCCTAGGGTGTGGGGTCTTGTTGCCTGCGGACCAGGACGGAGCCATTATCTCTTGCTGGACCCCTCCTGAGCCCTCCTAGTCCTGGTTACCAGCTCAGTGGGGGACAGGGGATACTGAGGCCTGGAGACCAGGGGGCCAGGTCACCACGGAGCCAGACCCCTGACACTCACAGCTGCTCATTGTCACGACCTAGCAACCTCACAGGAATTCTGCATTTATCTCCGTCAAAAGTTAAGATGTCACGTACAGCCCCACCTCGTGCCCCTGGAGGTTGGGAGGTGCATGGAAGGGAGACTGACCGGCCTTGGCCTTCCCCAGTAACCTGGGCTGGGCAAAGAAAGTGTACCAGGATGCTTGGACCCAGTGCACAGACAGATTTGCCTGCATATGCAAGCACACACCTTCAACATACACACACCCCCCCCCCCCCGGGCCCCGTATAGGTTTACGCGTGCTCCTGTGCTTTGGCACACGGGCACAGGTTCACCTGCACAGGCTCATCTGCACACACGTGTTCACTCAGATGTGACACACCTCCCACACGTGGAGAGGCACATTCATTCCCACACATCGCTAAACACGCACACAGCTCCCTGTGTATATGCTTGCTGGTATCTTCCCATGAGCGCCACGTGTTCATCCACACACGATGACATACTCATTGGCACTAACACGTACATTAATGGGAGGTTGTCAGCTGCTGCTTGGTTCAAATTATGGAACATATGATGCAGGTTGTTCAAAAGCCATTGGCTCTGGATATCGGGGAGGTGGGGAGAGGAGCCCTGGGCCCCCCTCTTGCCCTTTCAAGAACCACCAGCCTCCTGGGGCCACAAGAGTGGGTAGGATTTCAGTAGGTGAGTCATGGTGTGTGTTCTAAAAAGGGGATGGCCTGAGCAGGAGGGCGTGGAGAGAGGCAGTTTGGGGAAGGCTAGGGAACCATTTGACTGGAGTGGAGGGTTCCCCACACAGGCTAGGGGATTGATGAACCCCAGAAGGGCAAAAGGCCTTTTCACAGTGGGGAGCCATGGAAAACATTTGAGCAGGAGACTGTCAAGACCAGAAGCTTTTACTTTTTTTTTCCTTTGGGAAGCATCATTCACCCAGTGCTCTGTGCTAATGAAGCACAGAGCAGGAAACGGGTAATTCTGCCTGGAACAGATGGGGAGGAGCATGAGCTTTGCATCTGACATGGGCCTCAAAGGATGGATACGAATTGTTTAGACAGGGAGGGACAGAAAGGACCAAAGCCGGACCTGGCAGCTAAGGGCTAGGGGAAGGAGGACTGAGTTACTATTCACGTGTGCCCTGTAGAGCCAAACTAAGGTTGTCTCCAGGAGCTGAACACAGTGTCTACACCCGAATCAGGAGTGCGGGCGGCTATGACCAGGTCCACCAGGACATTCAGAGAGAGGCAAGCAAACAGTGCCAGATGCTCCCTGGGACAGACTGGCCTGACCCCAGGGAGCAGGGGAACTGGTCTGAAGAAGTGACGGCTGTAGGGTGAGGACGGAGAAGGGAGTTTCAGAGCCAGCTGGCTGGACTTCCGGAGGGACCCACTCAGGGCTCGGAGGCACCCAGATACAGAAGGGGTGGGGGTATGGGGACCACCTGGCCCCAGTCCTTTGTCACATCCCCTTGCCGGGAAACCTCACTAAAGACTGTCTGTCCAGCCTCCACCCACCCATGACCCCAGCATCCCGCTGAGATCTGTCACTGAAGGATGCAGCACTCCACACTCCAGCCCCACCACGGCCCCATCGCCAACCTCCATCTCTTCGGAGCGGGAAACACCACATCCCAGCTGTCTGTCCCAAATCCACCTGGAGGCCAGCCAGCTTGGCCGAAGCCCAACTTAGTTAGGCCAGACCCTGGAGATGCTGCCGGGAAGAGGCCAGGACTAGAAGGAAGCGGCTGAGCCAAAGTTGGACCCCTTTCTGGGCCTTACCCTGTAGGGTTCCCCCCGGCACACCCGTGGGCTTGCCCATTGCCACATACTGATGAGCGACTGGTCCCCTGGGCTGCAGACTCTAGGCCTTTCTGTGCAGTTCCGAAGAGATACAGGTTGCCATGACAGCTGGTGGCTGGATTCCACCCTGATTGCCAAAGGCCTGGAGGCCTGGCTTTGAGCCCCGCTTGGGATAGAAGCGAGGCGCCCGCACTCTGTTGAGAACCCAGAATCCCATCTTGCAGACTTGAAAGCTTGTCAACAGACTTATGCAGAGACCCTCACTCTGAGAACAACTCCCTCCTTCTTCCCCACCCTCCCATCCTCGGCAGCGCAAGGCTCACTACGGTGGCAGCAGTGGCACTCAATGTGGCGGCGGGGGGGGGGGCGCCACCACTACTGCGGAAGAAGAAAGGTGCCCCCTCCCTGGTTCACCCTCTCATCCTCCAGACACCAGTCCCCCAGGCCCCCCAGCCCCCCCAAACTGGCTCCTCTCTCCCTTCCCTTCTGCTTTATTCTCATTCACCTCCCAACCGGGAGACACTTTTCTGCTGCCCATGGCAACTGGGTGCCACAATTTGTTTGCCACATTCCCTGCAAATTCCCTTTGTCCCTTTTGCCCACCAGAGAGAGGAGCCAGAGAAACCCAGAGTCAGGGCAGGATAGAGACAGCCAGAGGACTCAGTATCTGAGAGACAGTCCCCAAGGACACCGGGGGGGGGGGGGGGCGGGGATGGAGACATAGAAGAGGATGGTGAGACAGAGGCCCAGGGGACTCTGATCAGTGCCACACGAGGAACAGCTCGGGTGCTCCTCTGGGGACCAGTTGTCAGCACCGAGGTCCTTTAGAAGGGTCCCCTGGTAGGGCGTGTCAGGGGAGAGTTAAGTGTGTGATTTTGCAGTCAGAAACGTGGGTCTGCCTCTTACAGGCTGTGTGACCTAAAGCAAGTGCCTTCACGTCTCTGTTTGGGTTTCCTCAGGGAAAATGGGCCTATCGCTGTACCTGCTGTTCTCGTGAGACACGAATAAGTTAACATCTGCAACGTGTTCAGCAGCACTCCTGGCACTTAATAAGCAAACTCTAGGTTAGGCTATTAATACTCTTATTTTTGGAGGTTTGATTCCCTTTTTGTCAGAGGGAGAGAATAATACATACACCCAGTGGCGGTGGGGAGTGAGTGGTGCATTCAGTAGATATCGATGACGAGGGGTCCCACTCCTGGCTTTCCCGCCCCAGGCCAGGATCCATCCCAGGTCCCAGGGCCACACCTCGCTCTGCTGCCGAGGCCCCCGGGGCAGGCCCCATGCCCGATCAGGCAACAGGTGGCAGGGCCGGCAGAGCACAGGTGCAGCCTTGCAGGGGATGTGGGGGGTGGTCCCGCCTGTTTCCTCCTCACGCACTGCTTCCCCCAGCTGCTGGCTGGGCAGGCCTCGCCTGGGAGGAGAGCTGGGTGGAGGGAGGTGGCAAACACAGCCACGTGCAGCCCTGCAGCCGGGGCTGAGTAAGCCTGGCTTCCTGCAGCCACCGTCAGCAGCTTTAGCAACAGTGGCCAGTGGGCGGCTCACAATGCCTGCTGGGGCAGGAGCTCTGCTACCGGGCAGGGTCACTTCCCTGAATTGTCCTCGCCACCGGCTCCCCCCCAGCACATCTGGCTGGCCCGCCTGCTCGCCTGCCTGGGGAACCATGGAATGCCCAGCTGGAACCTGACTCCACCGTCCTGGGCGGCAGCCAGCACCCAGGCCTCGCTAGGCCAGGAGGCGGGGGCTTGGCTGGGCACTTGCTCTGGGGCCCGGACACAACCGGAGGCCGGGGCCCACAGAAGAGCCAGGCTGGATCTGGATCGGGCCCACGCCCACTGTACCCTCAAACAGGCAGCAAACGTGAGGGTCCACTCCGTGCAGGGCTCTGCCCAAGGACTGGGCTCAGGCCGCCCTCTCTGCAGCCCTCAGTGGCAACGTCTCTCCCTATCTTGGTGGGAGTAACCCACTGGATGACCTTGCACAGGCCCTGCGACCTCTACCTGAGCTTTCTCAGCCAGGGTGTAAAAGAGCCCAGCAGACCTACGGCCGGCAGAAATGCAAATGGCCAGTACGCATATGGAAAAATGTTGAGCCTGACGGCTAGGAACAAGGAAACATATCCAGAGCCAACCCTGAAATACTGCTTTCACAGAACTGATGGGAAAGAGGTAAAAGACTGAAAACACCGAGGTTCCCGGGGGGAGGGATCTCATCGCTCTTGGACATTGCAGGGAAGAGTGTGAACTGGAACAGCCTTTCTGTAGGACGACTTGACGACAGTAAGCATCAAAAGTCCTTGACCTAGATTTTCTATTCCTAGGAATTGAAGGGACCTGACAACAGATATGTATAAAGATGCTCATTGTAGCATTGTTAATAACAGAGCAAACATTAGATATAACCTGAATGGTGGGGGGCTCAGTCGGTTGAGCGTCTGGCTTAGGCTTGGGTCATGATCTCGCGGTTCCGTGAGTTCAAGCCCCGCACCGGGCTCTGTGCTGACAGCTCAGAGCCTGGAGCCTGCTTCAGATTCTGTGTCTCCCTCTCTCTCTGCTCCTCCCCAGCTTGTACTCTGTTTCCTTCTCTCTCTCAAAAATAAATAAACATTAAAAAAAATAAAAAAATAGATACAACCCGAATGTCCCATTATAGGTAGATTTGAAGGAAAAATTTTGCCATGTGGTTGCAAGTATCCCCTGGGGATACGATCATTAAAAATGACACCAAATAGCAGCACTCTCAAACTTTACACGTTTTTGGGTTTTTTTTATAGCACGAGCACGCATGGGGAAGGGGCAGAGGAGGGAGAGAGAGAGAGAGAGAGAGAGAGAGAGAGAGAGAATCCCAAGTAGGCTCCACGCTCAGTGCCAAGCCCCACAAGGGGCCCAATCCCACAGCCGTGAGATCACAACCTGAGCCAAAATCAAGAGTCCTATGCTTAACTGACTAAGCTACCAGGTGCTGCTGCAGCACTCTCAAAGTTTAAGATACATAAGAATTACCCGGGGATCTTGTTGAAATGAAGATTTTGATTCAGCACGGCTCACATCAGATCTAAAACCCTCCATTTCCAGCAAGCTCCCAGGCAATGCTAATGCTGCTGACCCAATAGAATTTTCACTACTGATACGAAAAGGCGTCACCGAAATACGATAGAATGGAGAAAAGCATGCTACCAATAAGATGCCATTTCTATAAGAAAAAAAGATATGCGAGGGGTGCTTGGGTGACTCAGTCAGTTAAGCGTCCGACTTCAGCTCAGGTCATGATCTCACAGTTTGTGAGTTCGAGTCCCATATCAGGCTCTGTGCTGACAAGCGCAGGGCCTGCTTGGGGATTCTGTCTCCCTCTCTCTCTGCCCTTCCCCCTGTTTGTGCACACACGTGTTCTCTCTCTCTCTCAAATAAATAAACTTAAAAAAAGAAAAAAGATATGTGTGCACTGAGAAAACCCAGAGGGATATACAACAAAATACTAATAGGGGTTTTCTCTGGGCGATGACATCGGGTGATTTTTATTTTATTCTTTATGCTAATACTACCCTTTCTACAATGGATGTCTATTATTAATGAAAACAAAGTGACTGTGCATATACCGCTAGCCACACCCTGAACATGAGAGGGGCGTCTCACGAGAAGGGGAAGCAATGCCGAGACCAGTTATGAGAAGTGTTTCCCTTGGTGCAAGAACCAGCCTCGAAACAGAAAGGCCTGGCCATGCAGCCTGGGAGAGGGAGTTCTTTGGACGTGGCCATGAAAAGGAGGCAAAGTTAGGGGGACCCCAGGTGGCGGGCTAGCAGGTGAGCCACACACGCAGAGGCAGGCACAGGCCCGGAATCGGGGCCGCCGGGACCCTGACGCTGGGACACACGTCTCAGGCTCTCGCACTGACCAGTTCCTGTTTCCTCGGCATTTGTATCCCTTTTGTCCTCCTGTCCTCGGAGTACCCACTGGAACCAATGGGGTGGGGGCAGTGGGAGTCAGGAAGTGAGACACCCCTCAGGGAAGGTGAACCTAGTTTCGAGGGCCGAGATCTGACTCCCAAATGGCTCCCCCAGAAGCCCTTCTCCCAGGACCAGCCTCCACGGATCTGGGTCTTCCTCAACAGGGAACAGGACTTCTGCACAAAGTGGGTGCTGCATTCACCTACCTAGGGACGGGGGGTGCTCCGGGGAGGACCGTTCAGGGTCTGCTCAGTATTTTGTGCGGTAGGCTGCAGGATGTGCTTAGGTAGGCCCTGCGGCTTTCTCCACTGAGCTTTCTCAGCCATGATGGAGAGAAAGTTACCTGGGGCGCTTGTGGGCCTCCCAAGACTGTGAGCTTCAAATACTTAAAAAAAAAAAAATTCTCCTTGCAAGTTGTAAAGGATATACCAAAGCTGAGAAGCCCATGCATCCTTTTGTTCTTTTTTAGAGAGAAGTTGACATGACCCTTCCATATTGGAACTTCCTGTGGGGTCCGTTCCCCAGACATCAAACCTGCCCTGACCACAGGTACTAGAAGTTTCGTTCTTCTATGCCACTAGTTCTTAAAGTATGGACAGCATATGAGATGACTTGGGGTGTGGTTTTTTTCTAAGTTTTCATTTATGTATTTATTTTGAGAGAGAGAGAGAGTGTGCGCATACACGGGAGGAGGAGAGAGAGAATCCCAAGCAGGCTCCGTGCTGCCAGCGCAGAGCCTGACGTGGGGCTTGAACCCATGAACTGTGAGATCATGACCTGAGCCAACATCAAGAGTCGGATGCCTAACCGACTGAGCCACCTGGGTGCCCCAATTTGGGGCTTGTTTGTGATAATTTTGGCTAGTCTTTAATAGCATTGAAATTATGGAGTGAGAAAATTATTTGCCTTCCAATCCTCTTTCCATCCTCGAGTCAAGGAGAAAGCCTCTGTTAGGGGCTACCGTGCCTCCAATACCTCAGAAACAAAAGAGAGCAGGCCCCAGGCTCAGTCTTCACCAGCACATGCACCTAGAGTTTAATTGATTTTTTACAGTTGCCTTCCTAAGGTAGTGGTATGAAGTTGCCTTTAAAGCTCGTTTCTTTTCAAGTTAACAATCAATATACACAAATAAATAAACAATAGCTTAGGT
This sequence comes from Paguma larvata, assembly GCA_030068075.1. Taxonomy (NCBI): domain Eukaryota; kingdom Metazoa; phylum Chordata; class Mammalia; order Carnivora; family Viverridae; genus Paguma; species Paguma larvata. The sequence continues at coordinate 22,255,244 of CM057827.1, read as the reverse complement.
GATATTTGGATATGGCAAGCATCGTGAGTGTGCCACCTCCCCCCCTGGAGAGAAGCGGGGGCCGGTCCCTCTGACGGACTCTTCTGGGTCCCCAACTGCTCCTTACATCAGCTCCGGGTCTTAGGGACGACTCCTTAGCTTTTCTTCCTAATGTTGCTGGTTTTGAGTGTGTCTTGGGCCCCGGTACCCAGCTACAGGGCCTGGAACAGGGTAGGTGTCCTTCGAAAAGTGCCGAAAGGCCTGAGGTCAGAGGTCAGGGCGGAGAAACTGAGTTTGGGCCAGGTCCCTCACCAGCTGTGTGGCCCCAGACAACTCACTTCCATTGCCTCACTGGCTGCCTCACAGGGGTGTTTTCAGCACACTTAGTGCATGAAAGGGGTTTGGAATCATCAAATCCCTATAAGGGATTATGAATATTATTATTGGTCGAATTACAAATCCAGTGTCACTGGAGATAATGAGTGCAGATAATGAGAGGCGAAGAAAAGGTGGATAGAAGAGAGGGGGTTGTGAGGTGGGGGGGACACAGGGGAGCTGGAAAGGCAGGAGGCCCAGGCCTGCGCCCCTCCTTCACAAACTGATCTAGGCGCGGGAGGACCTGGAAACTGCCCCCTGTAACTTCAGGCATAGCCCCCCCCCCTCCCCAGGCCTGCCCCCGAAACTCCCCAGCAACGTCTAGCACAAAAAGCCTGGTCTTTGGAGTCACGTAACTAGTGTTCAAGTTGCAGCCCAGTCCCTCGCTGGCTGGGTGACCTGCGATAAGTTACTCAATCTGTTCTGGCTTTATCATTCTCCTCCACTAGAAAGGGGCCGATGCTACCTCTCAGGGCTGTTGTGAGGACGGAATGAAGTCAGACATGTGCACGTGAGATTGCCACACAGTAACTGCTTAGTAAGTGTAAACCTTACTAAGCTCCTGCAGGTTCCTGGAAGAAAGATAGGGAAGTGATTCAAGGTATGTGAGGTCATCTGGAGCATTTGATTAGCGCTCGAGGGGAAGCGGACTCCCTGAAGGTCTCCTGACCTAAAGCCGGAGCTGGAAAGTTGGAGAGTGCCGTCATAGGTATCCGCCTCTAGGCTCCCACCTCTTCCATTTTCCCCCAGGCAGGAGGAGGCAGTGCTGGCCCTTAGGGCCTCGGGGGCTGTAGACTCAAAGCCCCTGTTCTTCTCCAAGACAGGGGAGCTGGGGGTAGAGGAGGATCTTTGGAGAAGCAGCCAAATGTTCTTTGACTCATAGAAGAGCCTGGGGCCCAAAGGGCCAGCTGGAGGTCCACTGTCTGTCTGCCGAAGGCTCTGCTAGACTTTCTGTCTCCTCCACCCCTGGGAATCCGACCATAAGAGGAACTAATCTGGCTCCCCTCTGCACCCCTCGCCCCCAACAGTTTCCTTCCTGTGCTCTCTGGGGGAAGCCGAGCGCTGGGAAGGCAGGGATGTGGCCGGCGAGGCAGGTCCAGCTCAGCTGGGCCACATCTGTATCCTTAACAGTGGCTCCCCATTCCCGCTGCAGACTGCAGGGGAACAGGAGAGCCCCCGTGCTCCCCAGGAAACAGCGATATGACTCACTCCCCAGGATGAGCCATGGAAGAATGCAGCCTTTTTTCTGTAAAACTCCTGTAGAACTGGGGAACTCGTTTTTCTTCACCTTTATAAGGCAAACCGTGGAGCAGCACATATGTTAACAGAAAACTCCAAAAATAACTGACTTGAGTGGGACAGAAGTTCATTCACCTCTTTCATAAAATAATTCTGAATATAAGCAAGCCGGGGCTGGTATGGCGACCCTGAAAATTTTTAGGGATCCAGTGTCTGTTCCGACTCATTTTCCTGGTCCAAAATGCCATCATATTTGAGTCCCAGGCAAAAACTTGGCAGATAGAAATGCTTCTGTCTTTAAAGAGACTTCCCAGAGGTCGAACCCAACACTTCTACTTACTCCCAGAACCCTAAGAAGCCCTGAGGGGCAGAAAGTAGCCAGAACTTGGTCATCAGGCCATAGCCGGCTCTAAAGAAGGCTTGGACGTGAACTTTTATCTGGGTGGCACTGTCCCATCCCGTCTCCTCCCACAGCCACTACCCGGTTCGGGCTGCTCTCAGTTCTATGATGGCCAGAGACCTGGTCTTCCCGTCTCCAGGTCAAACCCACCCCCTGCCCTGAGTTGTTTCTACAAAATACACATCTGGCCATTCCACTCTCCTGCTCAAGAACTTTCAATGGTTCCCTGGAGCCCTCGGAATAAACTATGAACTCTGCCTTCAAAACACTTCACAATCTGAGCTCAGCCTTTCCTTCCACGTCTTGCTCATGTCCAGACGCAGTCCCTCCCCTCCCTTGCACACACGGTCCAGCCCCACCAGATTCCTCGATGGCCCTCAAATATTCCATACCTCAGCAAATAATCCACACCTCCCCTTGACTGCAATGCTCCTGTGGCTTTCAATTCCTGATAAACTTCCATCTATCCTGTCAGACATTGAAGAAGTGCTACCTTCTCTGCCCTCGCGCGGAGACCCGTTCTCTGGGAACTCACCTCCCCGAGACTCAGGGAGGACCCTGTTAGGGCCGCTTTTGGCCCTAGTCTCAGACCTTCCCAGGGGACATAGAATAGAGTGACACAAAGCACTCAGCTCGTAGCCCCACCGATGAGCTTCCCTCCGCCCTATTGAAGTGCTACCTTCTCAACGCAAAGCCTTTCTTGCCCCTCTGTAGACCTCCTGGGAATTTGCTGGAACATTCTCTTTCAGAAGCCTGAAAGTCCTCGAGAGGATAGGCCATCTAAGCTTTAGAGCTGCTCACCTGTCTATGACCATGAGTCGGTGGCAGAAGCTTTGTAGGGTTTTGTTTGCACAGACTTGGTATTGTGTAAGACAACATTGAACCCTTCCCGCTGGACCAGGAGCTCCTTGAGGGCCACCATGTTGGTGTCCCCAGCACTGAGCCTGGGGACTGGCACTGAGGAGGGCTGAATGCCCAAAGACCCCAGAGAAGATGCAGCCCCTCCTCTCCCATTGTTAGCTTCGCCGGCCAGCCCCCACGACAACCTGACCAGTGACTAACACTCCCAGAGATGACATTACGAGGGAACGGATATGAGCCGTCAGAGGGATCCTCACCCACATCCATGCTGTTCCAGTTATGACGTGTTTAGTCTGTACTGTCTCCCCTGGCCTTCTGACCCACCACAGAGACAGCATAATTCCTGACAGAAACAGAACCCCATCTCCACCCCCGGGGTTCTCTGCACCGGGGTGAGTACAAGCAGAGACTCCAGGCCTCCGGCCTCCCTGCCGGTTCTGGGATGTTGAGCGACAGCCTTCAGACCAGAGTGGCTCTCTCCCTAGACTTTGCAGCCTCTGGACATGGTGTCATGAGGTTGAGGAGTTGGGGACGGGTCTTTTGGTTTCCTCGACCTCCCCACAGGTGCCCAGGGAAGTCCTTCAATGACTACCTGGAAAGCAGGCATTATTTGTTTTTTCCTCTGGGGGAGTCCCTACAGAAGATTGTTGTCACACTGCCACCGTGAAGACATGGCTGGGGCATGAAGACCTTCTTCCCCAAGAAGCCCCAGGCCCTGGTTCTAGGGTCCATATCCCTTCTTCTTTCACAGAATCTTCTAGCTTCTGGGGTGAGTGCCTTCTCTGGGGGAAAGTGAGTGCCTTCTCTGGGGGATTCCCAGGCCAGGGAGATCCAATATGTATCTTGATTCTCCACCGCCATCACACACACACCGCACACCTCCTCCCTACTGTTTACCATCCTAGAGCACTTTGCACCTTGACTCGGGTCTTTTGGATGCTAATTCATAATTATCTGGGGTTGTCTATGAGCAAGAATCCTCTCTGTCTCCTTATATAAGTGACACAGAGGAGCCCACTGGTTGTGGACACCCCCTTCTCTCCCATCCTCTCAGGATTCCCACTCAGTGGGGAAGGAGGACCCTGAGTTTAGCTCCATCCCTGGAGGGCAGAAGAATAATCTAGAAGACTTATCTAAAGCTAGAAGAATAATCTAAAAGCCTCCTCTGGGATGGCTTTTCTGCTACGTATGGTGACCATATCCTGGTGATGGTGGTGAGGTCAGCTGGCAACTTGGTGGGGGGCGATCTGGGTCACCTCTTTCCCCTTTCTGCAGGAAATGATCCTAGCTGAATTTGTTAAGCACCTACAGTGTCCCAGACACTGTGCTTACATGACGGACTTCCACTTTCTCATTTAAACCGCACAATCGGCCTTTGAGTCGGAGTTAGAAAGCTGAAAAGACTAGGCTAAGGTCACGTAGTTAGTGAGAAGCAGACTCTGTCCCCGCACAGCACTGCCTTCTTGAACAGCCTCAGCTGGTCCGCGTCCCTCCCTCTCCCTCCTGGGGCTTGCTAGCTGAGGGAATTCACCTCGCGGAAACTTCACTTCCTCGTCTGAGACAAGACAGCAATCCTTCCCTCAAAGGTGCCTTTGAGATTCCCTTAGATTCAGCATGTCAGGCACAGGGCCTGGTGCACAGGGAGGGATCACACCCCCCCCACCCCCGCCCCGCCATCATCCCTCAGGCCTCGCCATTGGGGTGGAGGGAGGAGAGGGGCGACCTGCCACCCCCAACCACCCAGCTGTCGCAGAGGCGGGACAGCCCTGAGCTGTCGGCTCCCTGAGCTCCGTTCCACATCACAGCCGATTAGTTACAAATAGCTTCCTCTCCTCCTGTATCACTTACACAACAGAGAGAAAGAGGCGATTGTTCCTGAGAAGGAAGGTCTCCCAGGCTCCTCTCACCAGGGCAGCTGAGAGACGCAATGGGGGAAAGAAGAGGGGCAGGAGGAGAAGCAGGGCATAGTCACAGGAGAGGAGGATGTGGAGGGTCCCCGCAGTTGGGGAGGGACTGCTGGGCACCCACCCTGGTGGGCAGCGTGCAGGCAGGGGACCAAGGCTTAGCGAGGCTCCGGAGCGGGGAGGGAGGAGAGGGAGGCGGCTCGGGCAGCGCTCGTGAGCCTGATTCCTCGACATCAGCGACATCGGCGTGCCCAGTGGCCCCGGCTGGGGAGGGGCTGTCCCCCTCACTGGATAACCGGAGCACAGCAGGTGCCTGGCCTCTGGAATTCTCGAGAGCTTTGGGCACCACCCAGATCTGAACAAATGCCCTCCCTCAAAGCAGCCGTGACTGGCCAGCCCTCCAGCCCCTCTGGTTTCAATAAAGCCCAATCTGGGACTCAGCGTCAGAGAGGCTGCTGAACACGAGGTGCTGGCTGTGGCCCCAGAGCCTCCCTTTGCCCTTGGTGGTCCTTGACTCTGCTGTCACCACTAAGCTAGGTCCCTCCATTAAAGCCGAAGGCCAAGCACGCACAGAGGACCCCTTTGTCATCCTCTTAGCACAGCTGAGACCAGCTGGCATTTTCACAAAGGGCTTTACTAAATACTAAGGGAGAACAAAAGGGAAATAATTACAGAAAACACGAAAAACCCAGCCCTGGCTGCCAAGTTCCCAAAGTACAGGTTTCCGATCCTTTGGTGACGACGCGTCGCCCCGAAGGCCTGGGACAAGGCGGTGGGCACCTTGCCTGGCTTCCCTTGTTCGCAGTCCTCGTGGCGGGTGCCATCTTGTTTCCCGCCCCTGGGAACCGCTTGGTCACCCGTGGGCTCTGCTTTTGTCTCCTTTCCAACTCGACCCCACCCCAGGCCCCCCACTGGGTTCTGGTCTCTGGCCAGAAGCATGCGCCTTGTCCCCTGGGGGCTGGCTGGGCTGTGGTGACCAACCCAGGGCGTGATTACATGGTAATGGGAGATTGTCCTCCCACACTTACCCCTACCAGAGAGGCCCACCCAAGTTGTGTTGAGCATGGGGTCTAGGAGGGCTGTCTCTGAAGCCTGAAGGACAGTTGGGTAAGGAATGGGCAGACTTGGGACGTTTTCCCCATGGGGAGAGGGGAGAGTGCTTGGAGGATTGATCCAACTCAACAAACATTAAGTGTGCCAGACACCGGACCAGGTGCTGGCACTCCAAGGTGAACAGGTGTCTGCGTTCTCGGACCTACGGTCTGAGGGAAGACAGACAAGCAGCTGGGCACTAAGAGGCTAAGAGCCAGGTGCTGTGATGGAAAGGCAATTCAAGGTGCCGGGGGAACCTGGAAGAGGAGTGTCTCGCCCAGTGGTGGTGGCCAGCAAGGATATCAAGCCTGCCTGAAGAAGTGTGTGGAGACGGGGCGCCTGGGTGGCTCAGTGGGTTTAGCAGCTGACTCTTGGTCTTGGCTCCGCTCATGATCTCATGGTTCATGAGTTCAAGCCCCACATAGGACTCTGTACTGCTGATGCAGAGCCTGCTTGGGATTCTCTGTCTCCCTCTCTTTCTGCCCCTCCCCCACTCTCTCTCTCTCTTAAAATAAACTAAAAAAAAAAAAAAGTGCATGGAGGGCAGGAAAGGGGCTCAGCGTTAAGGCTGAGGTGGGCCCACAGGAGATCCCAGTCCAGGGGGTAGGAGAGGAGGCAGACGAGACTGGCCAAGCAGCTTCCTGCTGGTGACCTTGGGCTACAGCTTGCCCGGCCTGTTCAGTGGAAAGGCCCTCGGCCCCAGCTGCCGGCTGCTGCTGTCCCTGCCAGCCGGGAAAGGAGAGATTCTAGGCCTTGGATACGCTACCTCTCACCCACCTCTGCCGTACCCAGGTCTGGGGCTCAGGGACAAGGCCACAAGGAGTGTGCTTACCTAGTGCCACCTGAGACAGATGCTGAATTGTCATCAAGGGAGTAGGAAAAGTCATCGTTGGGAAATAGTTTGGAGGATCAAGACAATGAAAAGGCTAGGCCAAAATGGGAAAATGAGTCAGGAAGCTGAAAGGCAGGAAATTGGGATGGGTTGAGGCAGGTGTTTCAGGCTAAAACCATGACTAATGCAAGGTGTGGGAAGCCTTGTGTTTTGGGGCTGCCGAGGGAGGAAGGGGCCGGCCTGGCAGCCTGGTGTGCAGGACTAGAACCCACAGCTTCTCAGGGGGACTACTGTCATGGCCCGGACCCTGCGTTTGCCTATATCTGTCCGACTCTCTGCGGCAGGGTCAGCTCCAGGCCTGGGGTGAGGGCTGCTGCCTGCCACACATCAAGCTTGCAGAGTCCATCAAGCAGCCGCTCTGCCCCGGCAAGGGGAAGACTCAGAAAACGTTCAAGACATGGGCCCTCCCTTCCAGGTAGGTAATCTGGTTGGCACAGGAAGCTTATGCCCACTGGAAAGAACTTGGAGAAAGACCTAGGCCGACCCTCACGTCGTTGCTCTCTTAGTAGGTCAACAACTGTAGGGAAATCCCTTCTGCTCCCTGCACCTCCCTCTTCCCATATTCTAAGTGGGAATAGTGAAAACAAGCTCCCAGCGTCGTGGTGGGATGCAGCCCCGCCGAAGGGGCTCAAGCGCCAGGCACAGTGCTTGGCCCATAGTAAGTGCTCACTAAACACCACTTCTCTCCCTGCAACAACACGTGATTGCAGTGATGAACAGTTCGCTGTGGCCTTTCGAGCATTGACTCTGCTGGTGGATCTGCTCAAGAGGCCTTGGTGACAACTGAGACCCAATCGCCTGGATGGGAGTGGGGGGAATCCAGGGCACGGGAGGGGAGGTAGGAGTGCGCACGCGTTCACGTGGACAAGCAAGTCCCACCATCGTTCAGCTCCTCTGCGACTGGCGGAAGCGGAAAATTCTTTGTTTTCAACCTGTCTCATGTCCGTGATGGCAAAGACCCCGCTCTGTACCAGGAGTGTTTTTGTATCTCTAGTAAGAATCCAAAGTTGAATCAGAAGTCAGGCTATTAGGAGCATTATTATTCCCACTTGGGATGGAGGAAGGGGGGCGGGGGGGAGGGGCTCTGAGAAGTACGGGAGGTGACTTCAGGCTATACATCTGGGAAGGACTGGGGGCCACAATCCAGGGGAGCAGAGCCACCAGCACGGCCACCCTGGACTGAATGTGAGCAAGAGTCAGCTTCTGTCTAACCCGTGGAAACGTTGGGTCTCGTTGGTTTCGGCCCCCAGCCTACCCTAGCTAATTCGTCTCATAACCCAGGAAGCCAGGTTTAGCAGGGTGTGGTCCCGGGTTTAGTGGCAAAGACAAAAAGAACAGGCACACTTGTGGGAACCACAGACATGGCCCGGGTATCCAGTTCGCTCAAGAGCGGAGAAGGAGGTACAGCATCCCCCGCTGTCTGTACCCGTCCCTCATGAACCAGAACTTTGAGGGAACCCCTGCGCACATCCCCAGCACCTGGGCCAGTGCCTGAAGCACAGCAGGACTGAAGCAATACGTGTCAAATTAAAGAATGAATACAAACACATGCACATAATTAATAAATGCATCCCTATACACACACCATTTCAGGCAAATATGCCCAATGCATAAATGCTGAAAACATTCAGTTATAGACAACCATATACAATACAGATATTTAAATATACACACTCATGCACAGCACATGCTTGTGCCCACCTACACAGATCCAAATCCAAAATAAAAACACACATAAACACATATATGCATACACAGCCATTATGGACAAACGTACATGATCCAGATACGCACGAACACACCTCTGCTCGCCCCTGTACACGTGCACAGCAATGCCCAGACACCCTCCACCATGACCGTGGGCCCAGGAAGGAGTCTGTCAACTCCATGAGTCCTAGCATGCCAGAGCTCGTCAGAAGGTTCTCTGCAACCCCCGCTTAGCTGGCGGATGACTGGCCCCTGGCTCTTGGACCTCCGGGCTTGGCCAGGCGGGGAGGCAACATCTCCAGCATCCCCGCGTGGGTGGGCAGGCAGGCAATGGACACAGAGGTCACTGGGGTGAGAGCCGGGGCTGCCCTGGCCTCCCTGCTCCTGGCTGGAATGTGAGCGGAAGGGGCTGCCTCCCAGGCCTCCTCCTCTCCCAACAGTGCCCACCAGCAGCCCCAGGTTCAGGCCAGTCCCTGAGTCCTGTCAGACTCTGGCAGCCAGGGAGCTACGCACGGAGGGTGGTGGTGTGACGAACGCTCAAGGACCATGGGAGGGCACACACGAATGCAGAAATGCACGGTGATACACAGAAGCCGGTCCAGATATTTCTCCACACGCAAAGACACAGGCAGGCATACAAATCCCCAGTCCCACTGACACGCATGTCCAGCACACCCTAGAGACACAGCGGACACATACCCCCACACAAGCCGCACTTGGACATACAGACGGCAGACACACACAGACCACATAGACTCAAAGCACATGCGGCTCTCCACGGTCACACACACATGCCCACATACATGCGCACACAGACACATGCTGACTGAGAGGCAGACCCCTACCCAGCCGGAGCACTTCCTTCTCTAGGGACCGGGAGGCAATGCTGCACTAGGCCACTCTCTAACCACATGCGGTGGCCTGAGAAAACTGCCTCCCACGGGAGGAAATAGTGCCGGACCCTCACTCAGCCAGGTGCCCGCAGCTGGGCTGCCCCCCTGTCTGAGCGCCTGGCCAGGAGGACGGCGCCTGGGGTGCAGGGACAGCTCTGGAGTCACGAGGCTTGCATTCTGTTTCCGTCAATTCCTCAAAAAAGCACACGCGCGTGCACACTTTTCCAGAGTGCATGTGTGTATATGTACAACATATACCGGCAGGGGCACTCTGGGAACCTCAGTTTCTTCATCTATAAAATGAGGTTAATAATCCTTTCGCCCCGCGAGGATTGTGGGGATGGCAGAGGGGGTTACTGTAAAAGGCCAGACCGAACTGCTGCCTTCCTAGGGGTCTGGAGTCGCAGTTTCTGCGGGGGCCGCTAGAGTCAGGCGCCTCGTTGGCAAATGTCGCGCTCCACTACCTGGACGCCCGCACCCACGCCAGCCTAGAGGGGCGGGAGCGCAGCGGCGGGCCCCTCTCCGGGCCGGCCCTGGGTGCCGCCTGGGTCACGGGCGCCCCCGCGGGAAGCTGCGGGCCGGGCGGCGGCGGGGCGGGAGCGGCCGCCGCGGGGGCGCCCCTTCGGCGCACTGCGGGCCGGGCGCGCTCGGTCCGCGCCGCCGCCGCAGCCACCCGAGGGGGCCGCTCCCAGGCCTCCTCCACGGTGGGCGGGGCTGGCCTGCGGCCCGCCCCTCTCACGGCCCTTGAAACCCAGTCGCCAACAGGCTGCGGTCCCAGAAGGGAGCTGCTGTCTGAGGAGGAGGCTGCCTCTCTACGGGCCTCCACGAGAGGCCCTGGAGTCGCGCTGGGCGCCCGAAGGGACCTCCCCAGGGACCCGCCTGCCCCACACCGCCCCGCCCCGCCCGGCGCTCCGCATCAGGTGCCCCAGCCCCAGCCCTACCTGCGGACTCCAGGCTCCTGGGGCTTCCAGAGGATGCTCAGGCCACCTGCGGTGACCTCGGGGCAGCAGTGAGGTCCTCTCCTCCTGTGCCAGGGGCTCCCCCAGGGGGCCGAGCATGGTGGTTTTCCCTTGGAACCTCCTGGCTTGGGACGTCTGAGAAGATGCCTGCCATGAGGCTGCTCACTTGCTTCCTGCAGCTCCTGGCTGGGCTGGCACTGCCTGCTGTGCCCCCCCAGGTAAGACCTATCCTGGCCTCAGCTTGCCCCTCCCCCCTTGTCTTCCCAGCCGCCAGCACCAGCACTCGGGGCAGGGGCTCTGAAAGCACAGACCCACTCCCGGGAGCGGCCACCTCCATGGATGTCCCCGCACTTCCCAGGAGCCGGGCTGGACCACGTCTTCTGGGAGGAGACCTCAGGCTGGGCTGTCCCAGACTCAAGCTCCGGGGTCTGTCTTGGCGGGGGCAGGGAAGCCACAGGGAAGGGAAGGAGGCTTCCTGTCTGGCCCCTGGAGCCCTGGTGGCTTTGCTAAAAGCATCTCTCCACTAATCCCAGGCGGTCCGTGGCCTTGTGGTCAGGGTCGAGGCCCCATGACCAGGCAGGCGCCCCCAGGACCTCTGACCTGGCCTGGTGGAGGGGAAGCCAGCTGAAGAGGCCATTGGTGGGGAGGCTGGGCCCTGCCCCCACCGGGGCTCTGGGTGAGCCCAGGGCTCCTGGGTGGGCTGAGGGCGAGACAAGAGGTCGTGCTGTGCTCTCTTTCCCGGGTGGGCAGTCAGAGTTCCCGAGTGCAGGGCCTGGGGAAGCGAGCAGGGCCCTTTTCCCAGGAGCCGGGTGAGTCTGGCTGGGAGCCAGCTTGGGCAGTGAAATCCCGACAAAGCCAGTGAGATCCCTTCCCACTGCACTGTCCTGCTGCCCCAGGAGTCCCCAGCCCCAATCCAGGAGCGGATGGGCTGGGCAGTCCTGCAGGGGGGGAAGAGCCCCACTACCCGCCACTGCCTGCCTGCTGCAAGGCTGGCCAGAGGTGTAACATTACCGGCAGCACCAGCTCATGGCGCCACCGGCTCCAGCCCCTCGGCTCCCACCAGCTGATCATCCCCCCCCCCACCCCGGGGTTTTGGCACCCAGCCAAGGCGGGCTGTACAGGGCCCAGCAGGGCTGGCTTGGAGCTGGGGAGAAGGGAGACCCCTAAGGGTTGTAGGATCTTTGAGACATAGAAGGCAAGGGTCTCCAAACGCCTATAGTCTTCCACTCTATCCGAATGAGGAAACTGAGGCCAGAGAGAGGGGCGGGACCCACCCAGGGTGCAGTGAGATTTTAGTTGCATTGGGAAAGAGGCAGCTCTGAGACAGGGCGGAGGGTGTGCGGCGGGTGGCAAGAAGCTCAGAGGGGCCTCTATGCTCTTGTCAGCTTGGCCCCAGAGCACAGAAGCCCAAGGTAGACCCCCTCATCTCTACCCTTTTCTGTCCGCAGCAGTGGGCCTTGTCTGCTGGGAATGGCTCATCAGAGGTGGAAGGTAAGCGCGCTGGGCTGGGGGGGGCGGCGTATGCTCACCGAGCCCACCCCTCCCAATCCTCTGCAGAGGATAAGAAGGGACGGGCATGAAGGATGGGTACAGGCTGATATGGAGTTGGGGAGAGTCTGCAAGCTGGCTAACCTCCTAGCTGACAAAGTTGGCAGGGCCTGAGAGATCCTTCTGTTGTGACCCAGAAGCCCAGTGAGATGTATTCCTGGGCCAGGGTCACCCAGCACGCAGAGAGGAGAGCGAGGCTGGGGCCAGTATATCCAGGGTTCGTTCAGTTGGCCCGGAGTCCCTTCCCAGTATAATGTAAGGAGGCGGATGGGGTCTTGGAGGGCAGTGTAGGCAGTGAGCGCCAGGGGCCACACTCTGGATCCAGGGGCTGGTCGCAGCGGGCAAGCAGTCAAGAGGATTAGGGAGGGGCGAGGGGACCTTCCCAGAAGCCCAGCCCTGGCGGAGCTGCAGGGATCTGACCAGGCCTTTCCATTGATTACAAACAGACAGAACATGAGTCGTGCCCTCCCCGGCCCCTCCACCCCTCACCCCGGGGTTGCATCAAGAGGGAATCTTCAAAGGGTGTGTCGTTTGCCAAAGGGACATACGTGCAGAAGGCAGGAGGCCCATGCCAGGCCCCCTGCCTCGCTCCTCCCTCCCTGCCTCTGTGGGACGTGCAGCAAAGCCACACACCACTACTGAGGCTTCCTCTCGTGCTGTGGGAGAGGGAGCGTGTAGGGACGTGCACACGCACACTCGTGGTAGCCTCGGAGAGCTGGGAACACCCTCCCCCTGTGCCCTGCCTGCCTGGTAGCCAGACTCTCCTGGGCACTGAAAAGGTGGGGGAGGTGGCAGCCCTTAACTTCACTGACACTCTCCCTGTCACCCTGCTGTGCCCTCTGGGACTGGCACAGTATTATTCTTTTGGGACTCGGGGAGGGACCCATCAGCCGTCTCCACCCCATGACCTTTTTGATGCTTTTAGTGTATGTCAGGCAACAGTTACCAAAGAAGTCTGAACCTCAGTTTCCTCATCTGTAAAATAGGAACTTTAGATTACATGATATCCAACGTTCTTTTTCTCTGACTCACATAGAGGGGACACAGGAGTCTATATCTCCCAGGGCCAGGGGTGAGGAAACTTAGAAGTGTCAGTTCACCGGGGCAGCTGTCCTGTCATCCTATCATCCTAATCAGGCAGGGAGCGGGTATTGTGGCCAGGCGAAATGGACCCCAGTTACCACAATCTGAAAATGCCTTCACCCGCTGCTAACATTAGACAAGAGACAGCATGGTCTGTCCTTTGCAGCCACGGATATTGGTTTTTACTATAACTATTCATGGTACTAGTGTTGGGCAGTTACTATAATTCAGCGCTGGCCACAGGCTGTGAACTGGGAAGGCATTCATTTTTTCCCCCATTTTACGGATGGAGAAGCTGAGGCCCGGAGAGGTCCTTGGGGTCCCCTAAAGCCTCAGCATGCCCCAGTACGTGTGGCAAAGTTGGCGGGCATAGCATCAGGCTCCCCCGTGGCTCCTGACCGCAGGCATAAGCGGCGTGTCCCTTTGGGCAGGCTGGCTGTGTGCCCCGCCAGTGCCATGGGGAGGACACCTGCCGAACTCAGGTTGGTGGCCGGTGGCTCTGCCCAGCTCTGTGGCCCCTCCCTAGGAGCTTGCTCTCAGGATTAAACACTTCCCTTCCTGTATCTCCAACATCCCAGGTCATAGGCAGATGGAACCAGACGGGAGGCTTGTCCCCAGGGCTGGCAAGAGATCGCTAAGAGCCCAGTTGTGGCCCTGGCAGCAGCCCCGTGGGACCGCCCAGCTCTGGCCAGGTGACTGACCAAGCCACAGCCTCCAGTTCCTCTTCCCGCCACCCCGCCTCTGGAGCAGGTCGGGGCGGGGGCAGAGGAAGTGCTCTCAGGAGCAGCTGAGCAGAGCTCTTTCCCGAGGGGCTCAGGCCCACGTCTGCGAGCAGTCACCACACTCCTGGAGCCAGCCCCTCTCCCAGCCCCCTCCCATAGCCCCCTCGGTTTCTCCCACAGGCCCAGACAGTGGCCTCCAGGGACAAATTGCCCTTTTTCCTGGTGGCTGCCAGGTAAACCAGACCGAGCCTGCCTCCTTCTTAGCCCTCCCCGCCTCCCCTTCCCTACACAGTCTGGTCATGTGGCCCACGGAGCCTGGGTCCTGTTGACGTAGTCTGCCTGGTGGGGCGTGGGGGTGAGGAAAGGAAATCCCTTCTGCCGCCAAGGCCCAGGCAGCTCTGCTTAACCCGGCGGTGGCCCTTGGCCCTGACGGCCCAGCGGGGTGGGAGTCTGTTCGTAGAATGGTAGGGGGCTGAGGTGCCCCTTCTCTGCTGCAGTCCCCCTCCCCGCTGGCTGGTGCCTGGAGCCTGGGCTTTCTAGGGCGCGCTTTGGCAGCTGGCTGTCCCTCTGCTGTTATTTATGTTGTCCGTGGTGGAGATTAAACATTCAGAGTTACATAGCGCTCGTGGATTTTAGACTAAACATGCGCTCATGGAGTTACAATAGGGAGGCGTTCCTCTGACCTCCCGCTCCGAAGGCTGGCGTCCCCAGGGCTTTGCAGCTGCTTATGGGGAGAGGGTGTTGCTTCCCACTTGTGTCCAGGGAGAGTATTCCCGTGGCTGGAGAGGTAGGATCAGGGGAGGCATCTGGTCCCCCTCCTTTCCCTGGGCCCAGCCCCTCGTGCTCCCTAAGCAGACAGGGCAGAATGGAGCAGCAGACGCCCAGATAAGCACGGTTTATTGCCTCTGTGGCCGCCTTGGCCAGCTCCACGTGGACACACCGCCTCGGGTATTTTCCACCAGCTTGCAGCCGTTCCCGAGGGCCTCTGCTATGGCTGAAGTTTATTTTTCCTCGGAGATTACCCTGAGACTCACGGCCTTGCAGGCTCAGTGAAATGGACTTCGGCCCCTTCTGCCTCCTGGGAAAGGCTGTGCAAGGGAGCGAGGGACTGCTAGGAGTGGCCGTAGCTCTAGGGCAGAGGCTGCAGGGTCCCCAGGTGATCCAGCTTCCCTGTCCTTCCCCGTCAGCTGAGGACAACCATCAGGTATAGGGCAGGATGACCCAGAGTTAGAGGTGTTTCTCTGCCCACAGTCTCAAGGCTGGGCTGGGTCGGGTGCATGGAATCCCAGACCATGTGTCAGAGTCAAGGGAGACCTTAGCAACCATCTATTCCCAGCCTGCTTGTTTTTCCCCCGCTGAGGAAACTGATATACCCAGAAAGGTGAAGTGACCTCCCCAAGGTCACACAGCCCGTATAGGGCCGGGACTAGAAGCCAGGTCTCCTAACTCTGGCTACTCACTTCCTTTGAGCCTCTGTTTGGGGCCAGGCCCCAGGCGTTCGCCTGAAGGAGCATCTTTTGAGAGATTCCAGATCAGCCCACAAAAGATCCTGGTCCCGACCACCAGGACGTGGTGGGGTGAGGGCTGTCTCTGATAATCCTCCGTGAACTGTCGTGTAATCCATCAGTAATTACTTAGCCTATTTTTACTGGGTGCTTGGGTCCCTGTCCTCATGGAGTCTCGACTTGGTTGTAAAGGAGATAAGAGCCACTAGTGGCCAAGATAAGGTAAAACCTAGGGGCCAAATTATGCCCAGAGGAACATCTGTTCATACTGGGGAAGCTGGAGAAGGCTCCAGACAGGAGGTGGGGTAGTGGGCTTTATTTGGTTAGAAACAGGAAGGGGACAAAGAGCACATCCCAAAGGTAGGAATAATGGTGATACAGCCGAGCTTGATGTGAAGGCCGGTCCCACTGAAGTGGAGAGTGATGCAGACAGGGCACATTGCTGGCCGTGGCCTTGGCTGCCAGGTAGAGGCGCTGGCTCAGCAGGGGGCAGAAACTAAGGACTAGGGAGGCTGGCCGTCCCTGTGGGACTCTAGAAGCCAATCATGCAGAACTGACTGTTCTCTGCAAATTCCCCGAGATCGAGCAAGCAGGCCTGAGATCAGGCCTGAGCAAGACCCAGAAGGCCTGAGGAGATGCCAAGGCCCACGCTTCCCAAAGCTCCAAGGGGACCACGGTAGATGTGGGTGCCTGCGGTGAGAATAGAACGGAGAGGCCAGACACTGAGAGACTCCATTCCAATGCCGTTTCTGTCCGGCAGAAGAGCTAAGGGCCCAGCAGTCATCCCAGAAGCATCGCGTTAGGAGTTCAGAGCACGGAGAGCTCACACGGGCTGGGGGCTTCCTGGAGGAGGGAGTGCGGGCTGAACCCGCAAGGCCCTGCAGGGCTTGGGGAGCTGGCGCTGGGGCTCTGAGGGGCGGGCTCCTCCCGACCTGAGCCAGCCGTCTGTGCCTCCTCGTAGTGGTGCCCTTCCAGGAAGTGTGGGGCCGTAGCTACTGCCGGGCGCTGGAGCGGCTGGTGGACATCGTGTCGGAGTACCCCGGCGAGGTGCAGCACGTGTTCAGCCCCTCCTGCGTCTCCCTGCGGCGCTGCACCGGCTGCTGTGGCGATGAGAACCTGCACTGCGTGCCGGTGGAGACGGTCAATGTCACCATGCAGGTAGGGAGGGAAGGAGGGCAGGCCGAGGTCCCGGGGGCTGGAACTGGCTCCGAGGCCCCAGCTCTCCCCACGCCAGCACAGCGCTCTCCCCGCTTCACGAGCCCCGTCCCAGCTTGGAGCCCGCTCATCTCCTTCGTCACCAGCTTTCCTGGGCTCTAGCCTGGTCCTGCCCCACGACCCAAGGGTGTCTGGTGGAGCCTGGAAAGGAAATCTGTGCAGATTCAAGAAGTCCTTGTGTACACCAGGAGCATTTGGTGCCCTGTGTGTGCGCACACGTGCATGCGTACACACACACACACACACACACACACACACACACACACACCCTTGTTTATTAAGCACTTGCTAGAGAGGCCAAGCTCTGTGCTGGGTGCTTCCTAAAAGTTCTCCTGTTACCTCCTTCAAGGCAAGTGGTGTTTACATTTCACAGATGAAGAGCTTGAGGCTCGGCGTTGTCATTTCACTTGCTCAGCAGGTAGAAGAACCAAGACTGCACATAGGTCTCTCTGACTCGAGAGCAGGGTCCCCCTTCCGACACTCTGGCCATGCTGGTGGCCCTGGGTCCGAGGGGGGACGGGGCCTCCCTCAGCTCCACAGGCAGGCGGGAGGGCTGTTTGCCCCCGACTCAAAGCACAAGGAGGGTATGTGAGCCGAGGCTGGTGGGAAACGAGAGTCAGGTCCTCCTCGCAGGGAGAGGGTGGAGAGCATGCTGGAAACCCACGGGCTGTCCCCCAGTCCCGGCCTCCAACCTTCCTCTCCCCGAAGCTCCTGAAGATCCACTCTGAGGACCGGCCCTCCTACGCGGAGCTAACGTTCTCTCAGCACGTCCGTTGCGAGTGCAGGTAGGTCCTTGGGGGGTGGCAGGGACAGGCCCTTCTCACCTGGCGGCCTCAGCCCTGTGGCTGCCCATCCCTCCCGTGCCATCTTCCCGGCCAAGGGAGACGGAGGAAATCGGGGGCCGGTGGCAGCTGCCTATCACCCCCCACCTCAGCCGGTTAGGCCTGGAGAAGCCATCCCATCGGCAGGAGCCGCAGGGGCAGAGGGAAGCCCGGTCGGTCCTAGACTTGCAGGGGCTGAGGGCACACTCTCCCCCTCCCTGAGGTGGGAGGGAGCCGCCACAGCCCTGGAAGAGGCGACAGGGGCAGACATTGCTAGCCTGGAGTTAGTCCCAGGCCAGGCTGGTGCCCAGGGAAGGGACGCCCGGCCTGAGGGGCACAGAGAGGGATAAGCTCTGGAGAAAAGTGGCAGAAAGAAGGAGTCGCTGGGCTTTCTCTAAAGCCAGCCTCCGCCCGGCAGAGCCTCTAACCAGCAGACTCGCTGCCTTTGCCCAGGGCACCCTGAACATTCGGAAGCAGGAGCGGCAGGCCTGGCACTTCAGCCAGGCTCGGCGGGGAGAGAAGGGTGCTGGAACCCGGCGCTCTCCTGGTGCCCGGGGCCGTAGATGGAGGCACCAGACTAGCGGTCCTGAGCCCTAACCTGAGGCCAGAAGCACCAGTTATTGTGTGCTCCTCTTCTGTGCCCCACACGAGGCACTTGAATGTTTCTCAGTTATTCAACGAACATTTATTGAGTGCCCGCTGTATGCCAGGCAGTGTCCTGGATGCTTGGGATACAGTGGTGAGCCAGACAGACAAGGCCCCTCCCCTCGTAACAACCCCAGGAGGTGGCTACTGTTGCCACCCCTATTTTACAAATGGGGAAACTGAGGCTGGTGAGGGAACCCCGGCCTGTATAGTCCCTAAGCCTGCCATTTCTCATGCTGCCTCTCATGGCCATAACCACACTCTTCAGGAGCCCCAGTGCTGTCCTGGGCTTGGCCCTGCCTGCTGTCCAGGCCACCCCCTGTTGGCCCAGAGTGCGGGCTCTAGGCCCTCTTCACTCTGCCTCTATGGGAGGCCCTGCTTCGGTCCATTTCCTCCCTTCCGTCCTGGCCAGGCCTTAGCCACGTTAACAATAGTTCAGTAACGAACGCTCCGGGCACACTGCCAGATGGTGACATTTCACCTTCTATGTCACCTCTGCCCCCATAGCCACTCTTTTGGGGCAGGCAGACTGAGGAGACGAAGGCTCCGAGACTGTCTCTGACTGGCCCAAGATGGCAGAGACATGACCAGGCAGCCCCCACACGCCCTGGTACCCTGCGCCGACTCCCAAGGGCGACAGCCAACCTGGGGCAGCATTCCCTGCCCCCAAAGCCGACTGTTACCGTACTGCCCGCGCCCCCACCCCTATTCCCAGGGAAGACCGAGGCCCCGTTCCCTTCCAACAGGTTGGGTGAGAGGGATGCCTTTCTTCTCACTTCTGGGCCAACAGCCACAGTCCCAGAGACAGAGCCAGGACATGCCTGGTGACTGTGGGGCTCGTGCTCACCTCCCTTCATGTCACCCCCACACGCACTCCCCCCGCTGTCGCCTGCAGCGTCATACCTCCCCGGGGGGGGGGGGGTGCGGGGGGGCAGCAGCTGTGCCCTGACAGGCAGCCTGAGCTGGTGGCAACCATCCTTCAGTCCGTGGCTTTGCCCCTCATTCACTGTCCTTGCAGAAACTCCCAGAATGCACTCTAGGAGAAAGGGCAGGTACAAGGGGAGGAACTGAACAGAGAAAGTCAGCAGAGAACGAACTCACACGTCCACAGACTTGCTGCCAAGAGGCTGAGGAGTGCACAAGGGTGTGGGAAGGGGCCCCAAGAGGAGGTTCCTTGCTCTCGTGGTGGGGTCACCAGAGCCTTGAGTGGAAGCTGAAGACCAGAGGCCTCTGGCCAGACCTTCCTAACTGGCTCCATCCTGCCCCCTGGTGGTGTCAGCAGCAACTGCAGGACAGGGGGTCTGCATGTCTGAGAGGTGCTGGGGTGGCAGGGAGCCCCCCTACTTACTGGTTTCCTGATTGTCCCCTGGTCTCTCTGTCTGTTTCCCAGGCCGCTGCGGGAGAAGATGAAGCCCGAAAGGTAGGTGGCTGGCTGGGGCTCCGGGCTATTCTCGGGCCTGCCAGCCTCTGTCCTAGCATGGGGGCCCCCAGCCACTTTGTCTTGACGCTTTTGGCTTATTGCAGGAGGAGACCCAAGGGCAGGGGGAAGAGGAAGAGAGAGAAGCAGAGACCCAGAGACTGCCACCTGTGAGTGCGCGGAGGGGGGGGCCAGGGATGGCAAGGAGGCTGGGCCAGAGGGGGCCCCTGCCCTGCCCGCAGGGATCAGCGGTCGGGAAGGGGAAAGGCGAGGCCCAGGGCAGTCTTGGGGCAGGACAGGCAGCAAGTGTCTCCTAGGGAATCGAGGGCCCAGGAAGCATCGGGAACTTGGTTCTTGATCAGGCTTCGCCCCGAGTCTCTGCATGGCCTCTGGCGAGTCATGTCACTCTGAACCTCATTTTCCTCTGCGTGCAGAAGGAGGGGGACATTCGGTCATTCCACAGACATCTACCGAGCACTAACTGTGTGCCAGGTACCTCAGTGAGCAAACCAACACGATTCTCGCTCCTGTAGCGCTTACATGCTAGTGGAGAAAATTGTAACGGCTGAAAACACACCCAGGGCTGCTTCCTAGCAGCCCCAGGGAAGGCGCACTCCGCCCCTGGCTCCCAGGGCGGTATTTTTGCCACTACCCCCTCCGCCCCCCCCCCCCCGCCCCACCCACACAGGTGACCTCGGGGTCCACTAGCTTCCTCTGTCCCTCTCAGTGTTCCCTGCCCATCTTGGCTTTCCACCTGGAGGCCGAGGCCGGAGCCCAGGCCCACATGTGGCTAGGGGAGAATTAGAGAGAGGAAAACCCAGATCTGCGAGAGTAGGCAGGAAAAGTAAATATTTCACAGGCACAGAAATTCAGACACGTGGTGTTCTCCTTTACGGCCTGACTCTTCCCAATGCCAAGGCTCCAGGAAATCATTTCGGACCCTGGGACTGGAGCCGAGCCGTGTCCTACCCCATGAGCCATCCCCCTCCCCCACCCGCCATCGGAGATTTCCGCCCTGCTCCGTGAAGACAGGAATTCTGGGGATGTCTGTCCCCTGAATGTGTGTGGCCCTGGCTTCTCCCTCGGGCCCAGGCATGGACTTGGGGGAAGAGCTGGCAGTATGTTCAATGTGGGCCCCCCCGCCCAGCCCCTGCCAGGCAGTCCCACGTAGAAAGTGTCCCGTTCCTCCGTCTTCCAGGACAGTGGTCCTCAAACATCTCGTCTGGGAATCTCCTGAGAGAATCTCGAAAACCCATGTGCTCCCTCGCTTTTTTTTTTTAATGTTATTTATTTTTGAGAGAGAGAGAGAGACAGAGACAGAGCACAAGTGGGAGAGGGGCAGAGAGAGAGGGAGACCCAGAATCCCAAGCAGGTTCCAGGCTCTGAGCTGTCAGCACAGTACCCGATGCGGGGCTTGAACTCGTGACGGCAAGATCATGACCTGAGCGGAAGTCTGACCCTTAACCGACTGAGCCACCGAGGCGCCCCATCCCTTGCTTCTTTTTAAATTGACATTGAACTTTTAAAAATTAAAAGGTCATCAAAATTATAAATAGTTGCAAAAGATACCATTTCTGGTATGTTATAAATATTAATATTTTAATACAGTCATTATATAATGCTTGGGGTACACCCTATAGAATCAGCCACCCTAATACTTAAAACGTGAGTGCTCCGCGTTAATAGTTGCATGTTTACATTGCTTCTTTTTAACTTGAACCTGTGTTTCCATTCCGCTTCCCCCATAGAATTTCAGCCTAATTTAAATTTTTTTGGTTTTTTGTTTTTTTAATGTTTATTTATTTTTGAGAGCGAGAGCGAGAGGGAGACAGAGTGTGAGCAGGGAAGGGGCAGAGAGAGAGGGAAACACAGAATCTGAAGCAGGCTCCAGGCTCTGAGCTCACGAAGTGTGAGATCATGACCTGAGCCAAAGTCGGATGCTTAGCTGACTGAGCCACCCAGGTGCCCCTAATTTAGTATTTTTTTAATGTTCAAAAGTCCGTCATGTGTCCCCTTGTCATATTTATCTGCCATAACAATGGTGTATAAATTTGAATTGTTTTCATTTTCCTGTGAACAGAAAATTCTAAACTGAGTTCTTTCCTGGAATAAATTATCACAGTAATTATTAGTAGTACCAACTGATCAAAACAGCACAAATACATCATATTTTAATAAATGTTAAACATAACCATATAATCAATCTTACTGGGAATGCATCTGAATGAGATGGAGGTCACTGCTCTTTTTAATTAGTTAATGAATCCACGAATGAATGTAACCTCCTGCCAGACCGAGACAGGATTCAGCATTAATTCCGTTTTCATTTTTTAATAGAGGGAAAGGTTGAGAAACCACGCGCCCGGAAATAAGTAAATGGGACTAGATGTCCTACAATCATTTGAACTCCTTCCAAGTTATTTGCCAAAAGCCTCAAGGTGATCTACTAACAAAAGTTACTCCTCTTGGCGTATTAGCTGACAGTTCGGTTAAATCGTTCTTCAGTTTTGTTGAAAGCGCAGACTTGGACGCCGCCTGACTTGCAGAAGGCTGGGTCACCCGGCCATTGGCCCAGATCTCCTTTTTCGGCACCTACATCAGTACCTCGAGCTATTCTTTTGGCCCCTGTCCCCGCCCCAATACTTTTATCCTGGGGCAAAGTACTGACCCAGATTGAGAAAGAACAAGATGCTTTTTTTCCTTCCTAAAGCGAGCGGGGCAGCTGTGACCAGGCTGCGGCTGCGACCAGGGTGCGGGGACGCGGCCCTCAGGCAGTTTCTCATGCAGTTTGCAGGCAGAGGACATGTGGAGGCTGAAAA
The DNA here is from genome assembly GCA_030068075.1 of Paguma larvata. Taxonomy (NCBI): domain Eukaryota; kingdom Metazoa; phylum Chordata; class Mammalia; order Carnivora; family Viverridae; genus Paguma; species Paguma larvata. The sequence continues at coordinate 22,233,168 of CM057827.1, read as the reverse complement.
CGGATTCTCTTAACACCATCAAGAGTCACATACCCCTTGGACAGTCTCCATGCACATCTAGGGTTGCCCGTAGCCCTGTTGGAGGACCGCTGTGGAGGCATTATTGCGTAGAGCCCGTAGAGCCGGGCTGGGTTCAAAGTTGGCTCCTGAGTTCAAAGTCGGCTCGTCACTGACTAGCTGTGTGACCTCGGGCAAGTTTCTTAACCTTTCGGAGCCTTAGTTGTTTTTTGTTTTTGGTTTTGTTTTGTCTTCCAAAGGGTAATGATAACAGGGCCTTCCTCATAGGGTGTTGTTAAAGGCAGGGAAAGAGTGCTTAGCCCAGGGCTGGGCACGTGGGTAAGTGCTCGGCGAGGGGCGACTCCTAGCTTCTTGGCCTCAGTGCAAGCAGGGACCCAGGAATGCTGCAATCTCCCTGTGCTCCCTGTCCAAGCTCTCCCTCCAGGTCTGTCCCCCCTCCCATCAGAGGGACCCCCCCCCACAGAGTCCTGATACCCCCTTTCTGTGTTTGGTCTCCGGCAGGTGCGGCAGTACGGTTCCCCGGAGGTAACCAGCCCCTCAGAAGAGAGACACCCCGCTCCCGGCTCCTGTATTTATTACCGTCACACTCTCAGTTACCTCTCTGCTGACACCTGCCCTCTATTTATTAGCCAATTATACCCCTGCTGAATGACTTGCTTCCTCCAAGATGAGGGGCAGGGAGGGACAGGACCCTCAGGAATTCAGTGCCTTAAACAGAACGTGAGAGAAAGAAAGAAGGCAGCCACGGACCCACGTGTGCTTCAGCCGCGCGAGAAGCACGGAGACGTGCGGCTTTGTGAGGGGCATGCCGGGGGCCCAGCGGGCCTCCGCGGAGCAGGGGACAGAAAGGGACCCGCCACCTATTCCGGCCTTGGACTGTGCGGACCAGCAGCGCTGGCTTTGAGAGCTCCTCGCCCAGGCGGGGTGGCGGGGCCTGCTCTGCGGCCTGGGCCCAGGCTGGAGGGGGAGGCACGCCGGGAAGGAGGGGTCCTTCCTTTCCCCCTCCTCCTCCTCCTCCTCCCCCTCCTCCCCCTCCTCCTCCTCCTCCTCCTCCTCCTCCAGGCAGCGGCTCCACACCCTGGAGATCCGGAGACCGGTGCTTGCCTGGGGGCCGTGGCCACCCCTCGCGCCCTGGGTCTGTCCTGCCGTCTTGCCGCTGCTTGTGCTGGGACATTGTTCTTTCTGGTCAAGGCATCGCTACCTGCCCCTCTCAGGGACACAAGCGAAGAGGCGGCCCGAGGCTGGACGCGGAGCAAGCCGCCCCTCAGTGGCTGTTCCACCGCCAAGCCAGATTCTCTTGAATAAAGTATTCTCGTCTGGAGACAGCTTTCCCAGGGGAGTGTGTCTGCCGGAGCAGCGGGCGACAACCGCACACACGTGGAAGCAGGACAGAAAAAGGGAGGATGCGCTCCGGCCACTCCTGCGGCCCCTGCGGTGTCTTCTCCCCAGCTGCTTCAGGCAAAACCCTGGGGTCCACTCCTCCTACCATGAGGGGCTCCCAAGATGTAATCTTGGCCTCAAAGTTGGGGGCCCTGGCCCCAGCCGCCCTGAACACCCTCAAATTCAAGAGCACACTCCCTGTCCGCTCCCCCAGGGCCGTCCCACTCTCGGTCCAGTGCCCGGCCCTCTGGACCCTGAACGAACGGGGGCTCCCAGGCGCCTCCCGGCTCGTCGGGCGAGATGTCCGGCCGCGGCACCCCCAGCCTGCTGGCGCTGCTGCCTGCCGACGGGGAGCCACAGATGCTGCCCAGTCGCCTCTTCCTCTTACCTCCCATCTTCCTCTGCCTCCCTCCTGAACACCTTGGCATGAAGTGAGGGAAAAATTCTTTTTTCTTCTTTCAGTCCAAACCACATACTTTCAGACTCCCACCTGCCTGTGACCTGCGAGGCGTGTGTGTGTTTATGTTGTGTGTGTGGTGGGAGGGGGAATTCCCCACTTCTGTCATTCGAGGCGGCTCAGGACACCCGCAGGGACCCAGTGGGCCGGGGCCCGGCCCCAGGCTTTGGAGGGAAGCCATGGGCGGTCCGGTAGGGGTGTGGTGGGGTGGGGTAGGGTAGGGTGGGGCAGCCCTGCTGAGGCAGCTGTCCTTGGCGGTGTGTTCACTGAGGCCTGGGCCCCCCCTGGAGAACACTCTGGTCAGAATGTGCTTCTGGCATGGGCACAGAGGGGGTGTGGGCCGGCCTCAGGGGACACGTTTACAGGGAGATGCAGTGCTCTCCTAGTTCTCCAGGGCCGCAGGCATCCTGAGCCACCGCCCTTGACAGACCGAGAGCTGAGAAGAGCACTCTTCCTCTCGGCCAGCCCTTTGGCTCAGCTCCAGGGACCCCGGCCCAGCCCTGGGAGCCCTGGTAGCATGTCCAAGGGCCACTACATGGAGGTCAGCGTCCCCACCCCAGTGACCCCTGTAGACAGCTAAACAGAGACCAGAGACGCTCCCAGAGGCCAGAAGTGAAAATCCACCCCGTGACCAGGAGGCTCACGGCAGGAACGAGCAGGAAAGGGACTGGCCGGTCCGTTTGACCATGCCCGCGGCCCCTTCATCTGCTCGCTGCGTGTTTGTGGAGCGCCGCCTGTGCACCCGGCACGGTCCGGGGCTCCAAGAATTCGGGGGAGAATAAAACGTGCGAGGACCTGCTCTCACCGAGCTTCTATTTGAAGGGAGGGCCAGACTATATGTCGCAAGATAGTGGGTGGACTTTCCGATTGCTCAAATTGATGACTAGACTCCGAGCCGAGGAAAAAGGGGTGTTGAGCATGTCACGCTCTCAAACGAAGAGAAACAATTTGGGGCTGGACACATCTGCCTACAGGACTTACTGTGAGATGGCCGGTGGCCCCAAACCCCACCCGGCACCCCCTTCCTCAGTCTTCACAAGCAGAGACCAGGGAAGGGGAGGGGAGAGAGGGGGAGGTGAGGCCACTGGAGACCTGGGCTGCTGGCCCCTTCCCAGCCTCTCCCTGGAGCTGGATTTGCTGTGTGCAGGTTAGTCCGCGCTATCTGGATGACGCCTGGGGGGAGTGGAGAACTAGAAGGGTGACAGAGGGGCATCCAGCAGGAATTTCCCACGGAACAGGGGGACACGGCGGGAGGTGAATGGCCCTGAGCTACCTCGCCCGTGTTCTCCGGAGAGGAAAAGCTGTAGGTGAGGAGACCCCGCAGGCCGCGGCCTGTGGATGTGGGGTTGGGCCCAGAGCTGAGTGGGGGGTGTCAGACATAGAGCTGGAAGGGGAACACATCTGGGAACAGTGCTGAGGGGTGCCCTGCGGCGTGCCCCGCAAGAGAGTTGGCCTCCAGATGCCCGTCACGCCAGATGTATTCACAGCCAGAGAAGACAAGGCCACGGCAAGCGTGCCTTTCCCCCAGTCACTCCTTCCTGACCCCGAGTAGAAGAGAAGGGAGCTGTGGAGAGGTGGAGCCAGGGTACATGCCCATGCCCTCCCTGCTCCCTTCGGCCAAACCCACACCCTGCCTGAGGGAGGAAAAGGGGTTGGTCTTAAATTGGACAGACCAGCCTAGATGGGGCTGGGCCTTTCCTAAATTAAAGCGACAGGAACATTAGGAGATTTCCCTGGGGGAGCGCCTGGGTGGCTCAGTCGGTTAAGCGGCCAACTTCGGCTCAGGTCATGATCTCGTGGTCTGAGTTCGAGCCCCGCGTCGGGCTCTGTGCTGAAAGCTCAGAACCTGGAACCTGTGTTCTGATTCTGTGTCTCCTTCTCTCTCTGCCCTTCTCCTGCTCATGCTCTGTCTCTATGTCTCAAAAATAAATAAACGTTAAAAAATATTTAAAAAAAAAAAGATTTCCCTGGGGCACCTGGGTGGCTCAGTTAGTTAAGACTCTTGGTTTTGGCTCAGGTCATGATCTCATGGTTTGTGGGTTCGAGCCCCTCATTGGGCTCCACACTGACCACACGGAGCCTGCTTGGAATTCTCTTTCTCCCCCTTTCTCTCTCCCTCTGCCTTTCCCCTGCTTATGCTCCCTCTCTCTCACAAAATAAATAAACTTAAAAAAAAAATCTCCCTAAAATGCTATGAAGAGACAGGAAAAGGACGATCAACATAGTTCAGCTAGGAACAATGATGAGGGGGGAAAGCTAGTTTGTTTTATACCCACCGTTTGCTCAATAAGCAAGTTACACATGTAAACAAAAAAAAAAAAATAAGAAAAGGTCTTCATGCCAAAATGGGGTTCTGGCATGTTAGAGGTGGCCTTGAATTCTTTGCCATTAACCCAGTTACCCCTCCACAGGTGAGGTCTCTGTTCCCTCCCTGTGAATCTGAGTTGACCTGGGTCTTCTCCCTACAGCAGAAGAGACCCAAAATGGTTCCTTTTGAGCTAACTGGAAGCTTCTGCCTCCGTCTCTTGGAAGACTGAGCTGCCACGGTAGAAATCTAATTATCGTGAGGCCACCATGCTGGAAGGAAGGCCAAGCCAGCCATATAAAGGCAGAGAGAGCGCGCACGAGCAAGAGTGAGAGAGCTCAGCCAGCTTCCAGCTGTTCTGGCTCCCAGCCATTACAGCCATCGCACTGGAGGCCCCAGGACCCCATGGAGCAGAGATGAGTGGTACCCACTGTGCACCGTTGGACTTCCTGGCCCTCGGAATTGTGAGATACATTCATAATAAATTGTTTGGGGCCAGTTTGTCATGCAGCAATAGAGGCTGAGTAGGATATAAGGAACATGAGGAAAGGTGATGAGATTGTGTTTGGGGGAAGCTACTTTAGAACCAGGAGGTCATGGACAGCCTCTGTGGAGGTGACGCTTACAGCGAAGTTTGGAGGACAAGAGGGAGTTGGTCACGTGATGACCACGAGTAAGAGCACTCAGCCAGAGGACACAGCGGTGCAAAGGGAATCCCGCGACGAGCAACGGAGGAAGGGTACACATGTGCTGTCGGGTAGGCAGGGGTCGGGTCACGAAGGGCTTTACAAGACTGGGTGGAGAGGTGGAATTCTATTCTAAGGTTGGGGGAAACCATGGGAGGGTTTCAAGAAGGGGGCGAAGTGATATTAGATACGTTTTTGAAAGGTTTCCTCTGCCTTCTGTGTGGAGACTGGCCTCTAGGGACACCAGACCAGAGGGACTAGAGTTTGGTCCTGATAGAGAAGTGAGTTTGGTCCTAATTATGCAGGTGAGCTGGCTATCCGGATCATTCATTCATTCATGAGCATTCTTCGAGGCTACCAGGAGCGGGCATGTAGTAGATACATGTGTGGGGGGCAAAATATATTACCATGTGAAAATCTTCCCAGTTTCCTGCTTAATAAAGAAAATCCCACTCTGTAAGAAATAAGGAGGGTAAGGAGAGGCCTTAGTCGGAGAGGCTAAGTTGATCTACCTCAGAACTAAGGGAGAGAAGGGAAGTAACGGCTCAGGGCCAGATGTAAAGAAAGAGCTTGGGGTTTTGTTGTCGAGCTCCCGATGACTCAAGGTAATTTGGGAATGAGGGAAGGGCTTGGGGAGCGCTACTACACTCCCCTTATATTGAAGACCCTAATATTCTTTGAGAGATGCTCTCTCAGAGAGACACCAGGCAGAGACCGAGCCCAGTGGGATACCAGACTAGCTAGGGTTACACAGAGATAGGCGAGACATTGTTTCTGACGTTACAAACTTAGTCACAGGAATCAGATATGTGCCTTGTGCAGGCAATTAGAATAAAAGGAAAGAAGGTCCCATGGCTGAAGCCAATGCAGACGAAGTGCTACTGAAGAAATCTGAGGTGTCTGGGATGACTGGCCCGTGGCGGAAACCAGGGCCGGCTTTGCAGAATTGGGGGCACTCGCGCTGTGGCTTGAGGAAAGGCAAGATCGAGTGTGGGGAGGTGACCAGGGAAGGCGTTCTAGTGGGAGCCCCCTGCCTCTCCCCCCATTAACAAAGAACCCAGAGGTGGAGGACCCACCACTGAATAGAGGTTTTCAAGTGGTTCAGTTTGGCTGATGCTTGAGGTACGTGAAACAGAAGAGCGATGGAAAAGGCCAGAAGGTAGCCCGGGCCCTGGATGCCATCCTAGGGAGTTAGGGCTTTGCCAGGCAGGAGGAAGCACTGAATTTTTTTAAGCAGGAGAGTGACGTGTTTGGGGATTCAAGGCTGAAAGCAAATTTACAAATGAAGAAGCTGAGGCCCGGGCCTTTCCACAGCCATGAAAGTTAAGTGAGCCAGAATGTAAAAATTTATCAGTGAGTGAGAGGAAGAGGGGAGGAGAACTGTGTCTACTCCAAGCCTGAGAAGCAGGCCAGACATCTGCGAGGTGGGTTGGGTGGGTCGACAGAGCAGGCCCCTCCACAAACTCTGGTGGGAAATGAGGGTTCCAGACAGGGCAAGTAACAGGACGGAGCCTTGGTGTGGAAAGATGGCTGTCTGTCAGCACCAGAGCCCAGCAGCTGTTTTCCAACAGAAGGCTGACCCTTCCCTTTCCTGAGGGAAGCCCGGAGTGCTCCTCCTCCCCCTGACATTGGCTGTGACTGAGGCAGACGGGGGCCTGGCCCCCGCTAGCCGTCTGTGGGCCCCACCTCAGAGGCCATGGGGCTTCGGGCCAACAAGATGTATGTTTCTAGTCCCTGAGGTAACTTGGTTACCATGGAGACCACCAGGCAGGCCAGTCAGGCAGGGAGGAGGTTGGGAGCTTCCTCACAGAGTCGGCCACCCCCCTTCCCGGTTCCTCCCACTGAGAGGGTGTTACCTGGGTGATGGGGAGAGGGTCCTGTCACCCTACTGAGCTCTCATGGAGGCACTCCGGGAATCAGCCCTGGTCTCAGTCAGACTCTCCGACCCCCATGCGGCAAGGCTTCCCCTTCTCCTCTCTCCTCTGGGGCCCCTGCCCCACCCGCCCCGCAGTCAGCCCCGGCCACCCATGTGGGCAACTCGGTAACAGGAGCCTCTGTGCTCACACAGCGGCTGGTTGTTTACAGACATGTGACCGCCTGCCGCCCAGCTGGGGTCTGAGGTTTAGACTGTAATGGTGATATCCTCCCCTCGTTGAGCTCTTTATCCCTTTCAAAGCGGTCTCTGCCACCGTCCTCTTCTGAAGCCTGTGAAGTCTTCTCACTTGCCAGATGAGCTGGAAGGAAGTATTGAGAGGGTGAGAAATCTGCCCAAAGAATTTCAGCCCGGGAGTCTCTGGAGGGTCAGGGGCTGACAGCTGGCTGCGGCTGGGCGCAGGAAAGGCAGAAGCTGAGGCCTTGCGGGCTCTGATTCACTTGTGGTCCCGGGGCCAACCTTGCAGGGTCGTGGAGGCCGCCGCCCGGTGGGGAGGGCCCAGGCAGAACCTGGGGGTGCCTTCTGGGGCTGCCCCTCGCAGACCAACTGGAGACACAACTGCTCTCCAGCCCCAGCCCTGGGGAGGCCGAGGCGAGGGGGGCCTCCTCTCTCAGAGCCAAGTTCTGAGTCCAAATCCAGAAGGCTCTGGGTGTCTTTGGGATCCTTTAGAAACCAGTCCTAGCCACTTAAGACCAGCTCTAGCAACAAAGGCTCCACGTGGTCAGTTTCACCGAGACCCATTCTCTGGAGAATCCTAATAACACTATGATATATCGATAATATACAGTATTGTTTGGGGTCGGTGCTTAAAAAACATAAACATAAAAGGCATCACATTGGAGGCAGCATTTGGGAACTGTTTTTACTCAATACGTTTTGAGATCTTTATGTTGGTGTAGACTTCCCTGCCATCCCCTCCGCTTTCCCCTGGGAATAAAACATTCCCATCTTCTTAGGAAAAGCCTAATTGTTCCGTGGCTGTAACAAGCAGACACTTAGAACCAGTTATAAACCCGGTTTATATGACCGCTTGTTTCAGTAACCCAAAACCGGGCGCTTAACCAGTAATAGCAAACCCCGAAAATAACCAGTCAGCAACAGCCTCACTCCACTGACCATGCTTCTAGGGCCAGAGGTCAACCGATTCCTGTACACTGTGAAAGCTGACCCCCCCCTCCCTCAACTCCATGCTTCCCGGAGCCTATAGGAGATTAACCCTCTGCCTTGCTCAGAACCTGTGCTTTGCGAGTCAGCTCTTCCTTGCTTAAGCCAGCAGTAAGCTCAGCCTCTTGTTTCAGATTTTGAGCGGTTACATCTGCCTCCAATACTTCCCCCAACCAAAGACTTTCTTGTGATCTAGCACAGATTGAAATGAAGAGTTTCGGTGAAATGAAATTCTTCCAAAATGAAAAAAATATATATATATTTTTTTTCCAGCTTTGGTATAAATTTGGTCTAGGCTGGGGCCAGAAGCCCCTTCCTTCTTCTCCCTCCACCCTCCTCCAGTAGCCCAGCTCCATCCCGGGCCTACGTGGCGCATCCACAAGACGAATCAACCTCTCTTTTTGTATTACATTGCACGATGTGAAAAGACCCCTTTTCCCACATCAAACATGAAGACAGAGAGACAGGAAGTGGTAAAGGAGTCCTCTTGCTACATATGCTTAATTTCTGGTATCAAAATGAGATTGTAACATACGCCTTATAACTTGCTTTTTTTTTAAGTTTATTTATTTTACACAGAGAGAGAGAGAGAGAGCGAGCATGCATGCGTGCAAGTGGGGGAGGAGCAGAGAGGGAGAGAGAGAATCCCAAGCAGGTTTGGCACTGTCCGTGCAGAACCCACAAACTGTGAGATCATGAGCCGAACCAAAGTCAGACTCTGAAACGATCGCGCCACCCAGGCGCCCAAACCTGCATTTTTAACGGAATGTGTCATAGACAATTCCCCATGACATCAGATATTCTCCAACAATATGAGTTTTCAAGTGCTGAATTCCACTGCATCGTTGGATATCCCGTAATTTGATTGATTGATCTATGGCTACATAGTAGTTTCTCTTTTTTTGTTGTTGCTGTAAGAGACAAGGCGATGGTGGCCGTCCTGTGGGTTTGTCTTAGTGTGTAGATCTTTCTCATCATAAAAATAAAAACAGCAGCAACAATCAAACCCATCCTTCAGTTGAGCATTCCTCTTCCAGGTGCCTCCCGATTCCAGTCTCGTGCTGAGTTCAGATCCTCATGTTTCCATAGTTGCCTGCGCTTTCGGTCTCTCTTGGCATTTCCACTCACTTCCATATCTCAGTCCTGAGAAAGTGACCCCAGGGGTTTTCACGGTGGCAGTCAGCACTTCCGGGTTTTATTGTAGTCAACAGCACATGCTGCTCTTAGAAATAAACTCCCAGTCCTTTCCTCAGCCTGGAACCCTCCATGAGATCTGGCCTCTGCCCGCCCCTCGCTTCATCCCATGTGAGACCTTTCTCTAAGGTCCAACACGCTTGTCTTTTCTTAGTTCCTGGAATTTGCGGTGCCCCCTCAGGGCCTTTGCTCATGCTGTTTCCTCTGCCAGGAAATCCCTTCCCCCCTCCCACACCCAACCTTGCTGACTAATACACATGCTTCAGCCATAGCTCAGCTCAAAGGCACTTCCTCAGGAAAGTCTCCCAAAAACTCCTCCCCGTCAAACTGGGGCCACTCCGCCATTCGAGCTGTACGGAGCCCTGTCTACTTCCTCGCAGCACTAATGACTACATTCTGAAAAAGAATTCTATAATTTCACGTATATGTGTAATATATAAGTTTTAAAAGATTAATCTTAACATCACAAATAATATCCCAATTTACTTCGTTCCTTAAAAATAGAAACGTTATAGGTATTGTAGAGCCTGCTTCCTCCCTCCCCCAAGTCAGTCCCCGGCTTCCACCTCCTGGATAACAGCACTGTGGGGAGCTTAGTGTGATCAGCACAGGGGTCCAGGGCTTGGGCTCTGGGGCCAAACTGCTAAGGTTTGATTCCTAAGGCTCCTACTTCCTAACTGTGTGAGCGAAAGCAAATCACCTAGCTGCTTATTGAATATTAAATTACTTAAATAAAAGCGCTTCAGTTTTATCATCTGTAGGGTAAAGATTAATAATCGTAACTAATCGCGCTGTTTTAAAATTCATGTCAGATGTTCTATGTCAGGTAATTAGGATCAGTGCCGGGCTCGTAGTGAGTGCTGAATAGATGTTAGGAATTACTAATGTGGGCGGAGGGTGGGGCGGCGGGGCGCCTGGGTGGCTCAGTTGGTTGAACGTCCGACTTTGGCTCACGTCATGATCTCGCAGTCCGTGAGTTCGAGCCCCGCGTCGGGCTCCGTGCTGACAGCTTGGCGCCTAGAGCCTGCTTCGGATTCTGTGTGTGTGTGTGTGTGTGTGTGTGTGTGTGTGTGTGTGTGTGTGTCTCTTTCTCTCTACCCATCCATACTGTCAGCACAGAGCCTGATTGCAGGGCCTGAACTCACAAACCACGAGACTGTGACCTGAGCTGAAATCAAGAGTCAAGGGCTCAACTGACTGAGCTACTTAGGTCCCCCCAAAAAATAAAATCCTAAAAAAAAAAAAAAACAAAACATTGCGGGGCACCTGGGAGGCTCAATCGGTTAAGCTTTTGACTTCGGCTCAGGTCATGATAACATGGTTTGTGGGTTCGAGCCCCACATGGGCTCTGTGCTGACAGCTCATAGCCTGGAGCCTGCCTCAGATTCTGTGTCTCCCTCTCTCTCTCTGCCCCTCCCCCATTCATGCTCTGTCTCTGTCTCAAAAATAAATAAACATTAAAAAAATTAAAAAAAAAAGAAATTGCTAATCGTAATCGCTAATATCATGTGTCAAATTGACTGGTTCGTGGGGCATCCAGAGATTTGGTTACACATTCTTTCTGGAGAAATGATGTCAGCGAGAGTCTCTCGGGTGGGAGTGGCATTTGAACGGGTAGACTCCGCGCGAAGCAGATGGCCTTTCCAGGTGACCTTCCCCCGCATGGGTGGGCATCATCCAATCCACCGGGGGCCGGAACGGAACAAATTGGTAGACGAAGAGAGGACGGCTGTCTCTGCTAACTGAGCTGGGACATTGATCTTCTCCTGCCTTTGGCCTGGGCCTTATACCATCGGTGTTCCTGGTTCCCAAGCTTTGGACTTGGACTGGAACTTCTACTTTCGGGTCTCCTGGTTCTCAGGCCTTCAGATTCAGACCAGAACTATACCCCAGGCACTTCTAGGTCTCCAGCTTGCAGACGGCAGGTTGCGTGTCTTCTCAGCCTCCGTAAATTGCATGAACAAATTTCTTATAATAAGAAATCTATCTACCTACCTACCTATCTATCCTATTGGTTCTGATTCTCTGGAGAATCCTAATATGTTATAATAAATCGATAATATATAGTTATTGGTGTGTGTGGGTGTTAAAAACATATAAATATAAAAGGCATCACATTGTAGGCGGCATTTGGGAACTGTTTCTACTCAATGTGTTTTGAGAGCTTGCATGTCCCATACACATGGATTTAGTTCTGGTTCATTCTTTTAAAAGGATGAATGATAATATAATTCGACATATGAAAAGCCACACTTAGGAATTCATTTACATATTGATATTCCATAAGGTATTGAATTTGAAATTTTTCCCAATTTTTTGATCGTGTAAGCAATGCTGCAATGAATACCTGTATACACCTCATGCACGTGGGCAAGCGTTTTCCTAGATTAAATATCTAGAAGCGGAACCGATAAGTCACAGATTTTGGTTATTTCTACTTCAAATGGTTCTGATAAATCACCCTCCGGAATGTAGAATTGCATATCCCTCCCCACCAGGAATATTTAAAAGGCACTTTCCACCCGAAGATCATGCTGACCTTTGATGCTTTCTTCTAAAAATTTGAGGTTGTTCTGGGTTTTTTATCCAGAATTTTAAACTTGGATGTATTCATTTATTTTTTTAAATATTTATTTATTTTTGAGAGAGAGAGAGAGAGAGAGACAGAGTGTGAGCAGGATAGGGACAGAGCAAGAAGGAGACACAGAATCTGAAGCAGGCTCCAGGCTCTGAGCTGTCAGCACAGACAGAGCCCGATGCGGGGCTCGAACTCACAAACTGCGAGATGATGACCTGAGCCAAAGTGGGATGCTTAACCGACTGAGCCACCCAGGCGCCCCTAAACTTGGATTTATTTTTGGATAGAAGTAGGAATTAATGAGTTCGGCGAAGTGGCTGGGCACCAGATCAATATTTACAAATCAATATATTAGTAATAACGATTTGAAAACATAATAATTTTAAAATCCCATTCACCATAGTAACAAAAACTACAAAATACTTATGAATAAGTTAATTAGAACTCGATAAGACCTTCATGGAGAAAGCAATAAAATTGTCTCGAAAGACGCAAAAAAGACCCAGACAAATGGAGAGATGTGTTGGGTTCGGTCACAGGATGACTACGTCATAAAGATGTTGATTCTCCCAGATTAACCAAAAACTCCAATGCAATTCCAGTCAAAACGCCAAAAAGACTCTTCGTAGAACTTGAAGGGATGCTTCTAAAATTCGTATGATTTTTAAAAGAATAATAGAATCAATAAAATTCATTTCTATAAGTTAATTCAGTTGTGCCAATACCTCTCGGGAAGAATCCATCCTGTCCCACTGGTTTGAAATTGCTCCTTTATCCTAAGCCAGAGCCATCTAGATGCGGGAGTTGGATTTTGGAGTCTTCATTTCTTCCTTATCCCTGTTGTCCATCACAGGTCATGGAGCGGGGAGGAGTTCCTTGTTGTTTCTCAAAGACTCAGGCTCATAGAGGCTCTGTGCCTCTATGGACATGTGCTTTTGAGGTCACTATGGTAGGAGGAAGGGGCAGGGTGAATTATGCACCGACTTTTGAAGCTTCCGTCCTGAAGTACCATGTTCTGTCCACTAGTGCCTCAAAGCAAGTCCCGTGCCCAGCATAACTTCCAAAGGGGCAGAGAAGTGCGATCCTACCGCGTCCCAGAAGGGCGCCTGGACCGTGGGAATGCTTCTAGCGCACTGCCCTTACATATGGTGTTTGCTCTAGGTTTCTAGTAGATAACCCTTTATCAAGCTAAGAAGTGAGTTCATAAGTTTGTTTAGAGTTTGTTAAGGAAAGAGTTTGTTCTTATCATGAATGAGAACGAAATTTTATCAAATGACTTTAAGCCATTTGTTTGATGTACAAATGTTATTTCTCTCCCTTAATTTGTTAAGGCATTTATATACACTGTTTCTCTGCCCAGCACATTCTTCTCCACTGCCTTCTCCAAACACTTTTTCTGGTTAATTCTTTCTCACCCTTCGGAGCTCATTCATTTATTCGGCAAATATTTATTGAGCAATACCGTGTGCCAGATATAGTTCCAGCCACTTGGGTTAAGTCAATGAACAAAGCAGATAAAAGCCCTTGCTTGCGTGGATCTTACTGGGGGCAAGGAAAGACAATAAACATATAAGAATAAGTAAGTAAATGATATTGCATGCTCACGGGGTTGGGTACAATGGAAAGGATGGTGAAGGAGAGGTGGTGTTCAGAGGGCAAAGTCTCTGGGCTGGGAGCTGCCGGGTGTGTTCCAGAAGCAGCGAGGAAGCTTGAGTGGCTGGTATGGAGTGAAGTTGGAGGAGATGAAGCTGGAGACATCGTGGCGAAGGGTGACCACGAGAGCCCTGGAGGTCATGGTAGAGACTGAGTTTTTCTCAGTATAAGGATGGGAGCCCTGTAGACTTTTGAGCAGAAGAGGGACAGACTCTGACCTGGGCTTTGAAAGAATGCCCTGACACAGTGGTAAGGTCTGCTTTCAGGGTGGCCAAGGGAGAAACAGGAAGCCAGGAGGAATCTCCAACGGTAAGTCAGGTTCTGAGAGGAAGATGCCACCGCAAAAGTCATCCCAGTGGAGGAGGAGGCGAGAAGTGCTCAGAGGCTGGATATATTTTACAGGAAAAACCAGTGCGTTATTCTAGTGGATTGTATGTAGAGCGTGAGAAAATAGGAGAAGCCAGGATGGCTCCAAAAGTTTTGGCCCGAGCAAAGGATGGAGCTGGAAGACGCTTTAGATGGAGGTTTCAAGTCGGGGAGGATCAAGAGTTCAGTTTTTTTTTTTTTTTCATTATGATAATTTTTTATTGAGATATAACTCACATGCCATAAAATTCACCTCTTTAAAATTTTTTAACATTTATTTATTCATTTATTTATTTATTTATTTATTTATTTTTGAGAGAGAGAGAGAGAGAGAAAGAGAGCCTGCAGGAGTGAGTGCAAGCGAGGGAGGGGCAGAGAGAGAGGGAGAGAGAGAGAGAAGGCCAAGCCAACACGGTCAGTGCAGAAATCTATTTGCTGTCCCTATGGATTTGCCTATTCTGGGAATTTTATAGAAATAGAATCACAGGGGCGCCTGGGTGGCTTAGTCGGTTGAGCGTCCGACTTCGACTCAGGTCATGATCTCGCCGTCTGTGAGTTCGAGCCCCGCATCAGGCTCTGTGCTGACAGCTCAGAGCCTGGAGCCTGCTTCGGATTCTGGGTCTCCCTCTCTCTCTGTCCCTCCTCCACTCATGCTCTGTCTCTCTCTGTCTCAAAAATAAATAAACATTTAAAAAAAAAAAAGAAAAAAAAAAAGAAATAGAATCACACAGGGGCGCCTGGGTGGCTCAGTCGGTTAAGCGGCCGACTTCAGCTCAGGTCATGATCTCACGGTCTGTGAGTTCGAGCCCCGCGTCGGGCTCTGTGCTGATGGCTCAGAGCCTGGAGCCTGCTTCGGATTCTGCATCTGCCTCTCTCTCTCTCTCTCTGCCCTTCCCCTGCTCACGCTCTCTCAAGAATAAATAAATGTTTAAAAAAAAAAAAAAGAAATAGAATCACACAATTTGCGGTCTTTTGCATCTGCTTTCTTTTACTCACAGCATAATGTTTTCAAACACCTATCGGTGCCTCATTGTTTTTTATGGTTGAACAGTATTCCAGCGTATGGAGAGACCGTGTTTTGTTTATCTATTCATCAGTTGATGGATGTTTGGATTATTTCCGCTTCTTGGCTATTACGAATGACGAACGATACCACTATAAACATTCACGCGCAAGTCTTCCCGTGGCCATATGTGTTTAATTTTCTTGAGTATAGATAGGCCTATGAGTGGACCGCTCAATCATACGGTAACTCTTTCTGAAGAACTATCGAATTGCTTTCTGTAGGAAGAGCACCATTTTACACTCTGACCAGCAACGTTATGAGAGTTCCAACTTCCCCAGATTCTTGCCAACAGTTGTTATTGTCCATCTTTCTTATTACAGCCATCCTTGTGGGTGTGAAGTGGTATCTCATTGTGGTTTTCATTTGTATTCCCCTAACGACTAATGATATTGACAGTCTCTCAAGTGCTTATTGGCCATTCGTATATCTTCTTTGAAGAAGTGTCTACTCAAATCTCTTGTGCATTTTAAACTGGAGTATTTGTCTTTGTTGTGGGAGGCAAAAATTAACGATGCAGGAGAGAGAGGAGAGAACTGCTACAGGGTTGATCCCTAGTGGAGGGCTGCCCTTGGATGGGGCACAGACAGGTCGTCTGTGGGAAGAGGTGAGGAGGCAGTGTGTGGGTGCAGACCTGGCGGGTGGGCAGATAGCGAGCAGAAGAGAACTCTGGTGTTTTCGTGGGAGGGAAGAAGCATGTCTCCGGCTGGGAGTGAGGGTACGGGAGGAGGTGCAGGGATTCAGGAAAGCGGAACCCTGTGGTAAGGTATGTAGGGGAGAGCAAGTACACCAAGTAAGGACGGTATGAGTCCAGGCAGCATTGGGGTGCAGGTGGGGTCTGCATGCCCAGTTCAGATACCGCTTCCTCCAGAAAGCCGTCTCACCCCCAGAACAGGTTATTCCTCTTGTTGTTTTTTAACGCTTATTTATTTTTGAGAGACATAGAGACAGAGTGTGAGCAGGAGAAGGGCAGAGAGAGTAGGAAACACAGAATCTGAAGCAGGCTCCAGGCTCTAAGCCATCAGCACGGAGCCAGACGCGGGGCTCGAACCCACAGACCGCGAGATCATGACCTGAGCTGAAGTCGGCCGCTCAACTGACTGAGCCACCCAGGCGCCCCTATTCCTCTTGTTTTAAGTCTCATACGCCCTGTGGTGCTTCTTTCATAAGGCTCTGATCACAACTGGAATGAAATAACAACTGTATTCTTTAGTTCTTTAATCTCTGTGTCCCTCCCCTAGACTGTAAATCCCTTGAAGATGTAAGCAGAGAGCGACTATTCCAGCTCTGTATCTCAGCATCCCGTTCCTCCTGCATAGTAGTGTCTCAATACAAAACTATTAAATAGTTGAATGAATGAATGAAATCACGAGAAAAGTCCCCGAAGTGGCATGCGTGTTTTCTAGTCCGCCTAGATTGCCGAAGCAGGCCCTCCCTCAACCCTGGGTGATTATGGACTCCCCTCTCCCCTGCCCTCCGCCACACTCTCTTACCGCCCCCGCCCGCCCCGTCTTCACTCCGTCTCCCAGTGCGGCCCATCGCAAGACGCTGGGGCTTTAAGAGCCGGCAGAAACGGAGCCGGGTGCTGATTGGTGGTTTATTCTAACACGCTAGACGATGAGCTCATCTGCAGCCAATGGCCAGGCTGCACCCGGCCAGACCCCTGCACCTGGCTGCAGGGCGCAAGGCGGTCGCGGGTGGTTCACAGTCACCCGCAGGAGTGAAGGGGCGGTGGCGGCAGGGGTAGGTCTGGCCGCGCGGACCCAGCTCCTAGCTCGGGCAGGTACGGGGTTCGTCCGGCTCCTCCTCCATCCCTCGGTCCTCCAGGCGACGGTGTCCCCTCCTCTCATTCCCCCAGCACGCTTTCCCCGGCCCGACCGCGCGGCGCGGCGCACCTTGCGCGCAGGGACTCGCCGGCTCGGCGCGCCGCTTCGCGCGTCCAGGCGCGGCCCAGTATCCCTGCCCCGCAGGATGGAGCCCGGCGGGGCGGCCCCTGAGGCCGGGGCCTGACTCGAGCAGCCCAGCCCATCGGCTCCACAGCCCCGAAAACAGGCCTCAGAGCTGTTGTTCCCGGTGGCAGGGCGGAGCGAGGAGGGTGCGGCTTCCCTCCAACGCCCCCCCACACACCCCCCTCCCCGGGCCTCTTCCTGGCCTGGGTTCAGCTCTCCGCTGGCTTGGGGATGTGGGTTTCCCTCCCCGCTCCCTGTCCTGTTCTATCGATCCCCACCCTCTACAAAGGCAGAAGTGGCCTAGGCTTGGAAGTGCAGGCCCTGCCCTTCCCAGTGGGGCCCGAGAGAGCGCGGGTGCCGCTGAGGCTGCATTAGGGGGCGGAGGCGTCTCTGCTGGCCTCTCTCCCCGAGCCCTTTCCTTTCCTGAAGCCACTGCTCCTGTCCCTTTGGCCACTAGTGTCACACACTGCTCAGGGAGGAGCTGCTGTCAGGTACTTGGAGGCCACGTGGCCTCCCCCGCCTAATCCGAGCCAGGAGGACAGGGTCACCCCCTACCTAGGGCTGGGTTGGCCTCCTTCCTCTAACTCCATCCAGATGCTGTCACGGAGTCATTTCATTTGCCCACACGCTTTAAGGCTAGGCCTTGTGCCTAACTCTGCCAGGCACGGTGTGTGTGTGTGTGTGTGTGTGTGTGTGTGTGTGTCTGTGTGTGTCTGTGTGTGTAGGTGGGGAGTTCTTTCCTTGCAAAGGAAATAAATAAAGCAGGGGCAGTTTACTCTGTTCAGGGAAGTGCCGTCGCGGAACCCTGAAGGATAAATGAGATCCCTGTAGGAGGAGCATGAGCAGAAGCACAGGCAGGTTGGAGGGAACAGGTTGGAGTGTGAGGAAGAGCCTCAGAGTGCGGCCATCCTATGTCTCCCGTGCAGGAGGCGCCAGTTCGTCTGTGGAGACCCCACGAGGGCAGCTCTGGACGACAGATGCCCTCTGTTCTCCCCAGTACTCTAGAAATATCTGCCGATCTGAATTTGAATGGAAAGGAAGAGCCCTGAGCATGTTATTATTCTATTATTATCACCATTTAGAAAAGGTCCGGTCAGTAGCGGGATGTTCCCCACGTTAATTCTGGTCCCTCCAGTCCTTAATCTCCCAGTTTTCAGTGGAGGAAGTCAGGGTGCAGATGGGGTGTCGTTCCCATCTGGGGCCTCCCTAAAGCATCTGTTTATTTTAGGTCACCACTACGGGACAACGGCCATGAGCCTGGTGGCCTGCGAGTGCCCTCCTGGCCCAGGCCTGGAGCCTGAGCCCTGCTCCCGAGCGCGGTCCCAGGCCCGTGCGTACCTGGAGCAGATTCGCAACCTGGTGACTCCTGGGGCCCCGGACGTGACCAAGCGTGACTACCTGGTGGATGCGGCCACGCAGATCCGGCTGGCCCTGGAGCGTGACGTCAGTGAGGACTATGAGGCCGCCTTCAACCACTACCAGAACGGCGTGGACGTCCTGCTGCGAGGCGTGCACGGTGAGGGCTGGGCTGGGCAGGGATGAGGGCCAGTGGGGAAGGGCCAGCTTAGGGTTCGCCCCGACCTCTGTCCACCTGTGCTGAGTGAACAGGGCTCTAGGCTGGCCCTGCTGTGAAGGACAACAGTAACAGCCGACATATACTGAGCAGTTTCTATATACCAGACACCGGTCTAAGGGCTTTGCCTGTGTTAACTTTATTCGAGCCTCGCAGTAATAGGAATTCCTATATATGATGTGGATGGAGTTCCAAGTATATAGGAACCATTTTTTTTTATTAAGTAAAAACCTTTTTTTTTTAAGTTTCTGGGTGCCCGGGTGGCCCAGTTGGTTAAGCAGCCGACTTCAGCTCAGGCCATGATCTCACGGTTCTTGGGTTCAAGCCCCGCGTTGGGTTCTATGCTGACAGCTCTGTGCCTGGAGCCTGCTTCAGATTCTGTGTCTCCCTCTCTGCCCCTCCCCTGCTTGCACTCTGTCTCCATCTCAAAAATAAATAAACATTAAAAAAGAAAAACTTAAAAAAAGTTTTTTTTTAAGTTGGGTTTTTTGTTTATTTGTTTTTTGAGAACGCGAGTTGGGGAGGGTCAGAGAGAGAATCCCAAGCAGGCTCTGCTCGGTCACCGCAGAGCCCCATGTGGAGCTCCAAATCAGGAACCATGAGATCATGACCTGAGCCAAAATCAAGAGTCGGATGCTTAACCGGCTAAGCCACCCAGGCACGCCTGTAGGAACTATTTTTATTCCTATTTTGCAGATGAGAAAACTGAGGCACCAGTCAGTGAAATAACTTGCTTAAGGTTCCATAGCTATCAGGTGGCAAGCCGAGGTTCGAGCAGCCTGGGCTCTGGAGGCTGGGTGGCTGATCCGGTGCCCATCCCTGTGGTAGTGCTGGGCACCTGCCCTCTGGGGAGCTTGCATTACAGTGGGGGAGGCTGACATGTTTGATGATGGATAATTATGGTCTCAGGTGGGAAGAGCGATGAGGAGGAAATGAGGGGAGGGAGGAGAGAAATCGAGACCAGGCTGGGCTAGCATAGAACATTTTCTAGAAGTCAAAACTTTAATCTGAGCACTGAAGAACAGTAGGTGTGTTGTCCAGCCGAAGACCAGGTGGTGCTCCAGAGAGAGAGAGGCCTGTTCAGGGCAAAGCGAGGCGTTTCCAAGCCGGGGGTGGGTGGGGGGAATGGGGGGCAGGGGGTTGGAGGGGGAGGCTGGCCCTGCGACCAGGTTGAGATTCCCCGAGCGTGGTCAGGCTGGGGGTAGGAGTCGGACCCTGCATCAGCCTTCCTACCCCGCCCCCTGCCAAAGAGAGACCCCCAACGCCCCAGCTTCAGTGATTTCCTTGTGCTCCCATCCCAGTCCCCGCTGTGGCCTTTTCACACTGGGCACCAGGGGTGACAGAGGGAGGTTCTCTGGGAGCTTCTCTCTCCTTCTCTGAAAATGGACGCGGAAATCCCCAGTCTGTTCTTTCCCGGGTGTGACGGCAGCCGGCGAGGTGGTGGGTGCCAACTGTGAAGTGCAGTCGGCTGACGGTGACCACGGTTCCCAGCCTCCCCCCCCCCCCCCCCGCCCCGTCTTCCATTCCCCACCTGCCCGTCTCCCACCCAGAGCAGGGCCGGAGAACAGTCCGCAGACCAGCCTCCTCTCCTGCGGAGGGCAGGGGGTGGGCAGCGGGAGCCGGAACCCCAGCCCTCCAAGGCCGGGGTGGGTCCTCGTGACACCTCTGTCCCACAGTCGACCCCAACAAGGAGCGACGTGAGGCCGTCAAGCTGAAAATTACCAAGTATCTGCGGCGGGCTGAGGAGATCTTCAACTGCCACCTGCAGAGGACGCTGGGAGGAGGAGCAAGCCCAGGCACGGTGAGGGGACCGCTCCCCGGAGGCCCGAGGGCCCTGGAGGGAGAGAGCCGAGCCCCGCCCCTGCCCCCCACCATGGGCCAGAGGGCCGTCACCTCACCTTCCGGGCTGCGGGGCAGGGCAGGTGGTGGGTGCCAGGTTCTCCCCAGCCTTCCTCTGTCTCCCACACACTCCTGGCTCCCTCGTCTTCAAACACTCGGTGAGTCATCTCCAGGCCAGTCTCACGCCAGCACGGGGCAAACACACACACACTCACACACACACACACCTCACACACACTCAGGGTCTCCCCCATCCGTTCGAGCTCAATGGGTTGCAGTGAGCGCAGCTGGCCCTTGAACGAGACAGGTTTGAACTGCGTGGGTCCACTTACACTTGGAGTTTCTTCGAGAAACACACTGCACTATTGTAAATGTATTTTCTCTTCTGCGTCTTACTCGGCTGCTCTTTCCCAGAGCAGGTGCCTGGGCCGCACGCCTTGGCCCTTGAGGCGTGTTCCCCCCCCCCGAGACCCACACGCTGCCTGGGAGCACCTGCCTCCTGTGGTCTGGGGCTTCCAACGCAGTGTTCTGAACTCCCTGGGACTTGGAGGAGGGCTGCCTGGGGGCCCAGCGTCGAGGGTGGTGTGACCACCCCTGGACAGGGTGGGGCCTCTGCCAGTCGGGGCCAGCCTCTCGGCTTCCTGTGCGGCGGGGGCTGCTGGTACCCCGGCTCTGCCCCTTGTGCCCGCTGCCGTCCTGGCAGCCGGAGGAGGGCCTGGTGAGAAGGCAGTGCCGGAGGGGGCCCGGGCCTTGAAGCTGTGTGGTCTGTCTCCCTCCCCCGCAGGGTTTCAGCAGCCTGAGGCTCAGGCCCATCCGCACGCTGAGCTCTGCCCTGGAGCAGCTGAGGGGCTGCAGGGTGGTCGGGGTCATCGAGAAGGTGAGTGAGCTGACAGCCACGGTGGGGTGTTGAGGGGGGAGGGGAAGCAATGGTGTCCGCAGATGGGGGTGGTGGGTGGGGAGAGAGAGCGGCCACCCCCACTCTTCCAGAAGGGGCCAGAGAGGGGTCAGAGGGTCCGAGGGGAGGAGAGCAGCTGTGTCCAGTGGTTCCCGCCCTTCTCCCACCCCAGCACGCACCAGTCAGGTCCTGGGGAGGAAACGGGGACCAGAAGAGGCAGAGTCCCTGTTCCACAGCCCTTGGCTCAGACAGAAAGCTGCTCTCTCAGCGATCCAAGGCCGAAGCCACAGGGGAAGCGGTGGGCAGGGCACTCTGCTCGCGCCCCTTCTGCCTCACTCTGCGCCCCAGGCCCGAGGCCGGGGTCTCCCCACCGCGGGTAGCTGAGGGGTTCCTGTGGTGGAAGTGCACTCCAAGCCAGAAGCCTGTCCTGCGGAGGGTCCTGCCCTGCCCCCCCCGACACCCCCTGCCCTCATCCTGACCCCATCTGAGGCCCTTTGCCTTAAATCGGGGCAGGTAGGAAGGTAGGAGCTGACATCCCCACCTGTACGGCGGACCCTCATTAGAGCGGGGGGGACTCAGAAGGTACCGACAGTGGGGTCACATGGGATCTGAGCCAATATTCGATTGCCCTCTGCCCCGACCCAGGCAGCACCTGAGTAGTTGCTAAAGGGGTTCTCGCTCAACCACCGTTTATCAGAATCACCTGCGGAGCGTCTTAAAAAGAGATGCCTGGGCCCCACCCCGGGCCTGTTGGGTCAGAATCTCCAGGGCTGAGCCCAGGAATCTGTAGGCGAAACGCTCCCGTGGGGGTTTTTGCCGGACCTGGGAGCCCGCAGTGCACGGCGGCGGCGGGCGGCGTGGCCACAGCGAACCCCTTCTCCTCCCGCTGGTTTCCTCCTGTGTAAGTGGTGGGGAAAGAATCCACCCCCCGAGGGGGCGTGTGGGAACGAAAATGAAATAATTTTTGGGAAAGGCCTGGCACACGCTAAAGCATTTGATACGTGTTTGATGGCTGTGAATGCTGGTGACCAGGGCGAGGGGGAGGGGGCGTGCAGGCTTCCCGTCCCCCAGCCCTGCTCCAGCTGCTTCTCCCGGGTCCCTGGAACAGGCCCCAGTCTGTCAGCCAAGGCCCGGCCAGCTTCCATCTGCCTTCCCTCCAGCTGCGCTGGTCTGTGTGGCCCCAGCCCAGCAGAGCCGCTCCCACAGAGGGGCTGGGAGGTGACCCGCCACCACCTTTTCCCCGTGTGGGAGCCTACTGACCTACAGGTGTTGTAGAGAGAGGGGCTCCAGGTCAAACAAGTTTGGGTCACAGTGAGTTAAAGTTACATGACTTTTTTTTTTTTTTTAATTATAGAGTTTGCAGAGCTTTGAGGATGCGAATGTATATAGCATGAGTTTCCAAGAAAGGTCTATGATAGAATTTCCTGAATTTGTTTAACCTCAGGACACGCATATGCAAAGCATTTTCAGAATCCAGTATTACGAGGCCTGTGCGAATGGAAAAGCACAAATTAAGGCCAAGCCCAACCATTCTGTCTTGAGGTTGTGTTCCTTTTTTTTTTTTTTTTTTACCCTTTCTTGGGCACCTGGCTTACCTACTCCACCTCCCTCCTGAGATCCCGCTTCCTTTCCTGGTTTCATTTCTAAGTCCTGAACACCATCTTCCCCAAATTAGGAGAGATGTCGGGGCCGCTGCGCCCAGGTCCCTGCAGCCAGGCCCGGATGTGCTATCAATGCGTTCCCTTCGGCAGCTCTGCCCAGGCGCAGCGCCCAGCCACAGAGCCGGGGGGTGCAAAGGGTTTGCTCACGAAGCCTGGAGGGCCGGATGTTAGGTTAACTGGGCTGGTGGGGGGTGTCTCTAGGGGTCCCTGGGGGCTAAAGAGGTACCGGCAGGTATAGGGAGTTTGCTGGGAACTTCCAGGCAGGTGGGTCAGGGACTAGATTGTCCTTTGACTAGAATACCTGGGAATTTGCTCGCAGGGAGCATGGGGGGGGGGGATGGGGGCCGAGACACCTCACCACACATTCGCTGAGCCTCATCTGGGAGTCAGGGATGGGGAAGAAAAAAAGGCCATCCAAGTCACTTTTTGTTTTTTGGCTCAAACACAGGGGTGTTTTTTAGAATTCTCATTAGTTACCAACATTTAAAAATTGGCAGGTTTCACAAAGAAGTCCAGATTTCCTGCTTCTCCTGCAAAATTAGAAGATCTGGAAATGCTGGCTCACAGTCTCTCCTGGCAGCCGGGGGCTGGGGGGGAGGGGTGCTGCCTGTTTTTGTTTGTTTGTTTGTTTGTTTCGAGAGAGAGAACCTGTGAACGAGTGGGAGAGGGAGAGAGAATCTTAAGCAGGCTCCACACCACTCTGCACGAAGCCCCATCTCACAACCGTGAGCTCATGACCGTAGCCAAAATCAGGAGTCAGACGTTTAAGCGACTGAGCCACCAGGTGCCCCAGGGGCGGCCTGTTTGGGACTCCAGTCCCCTGGTTTGCTCCTGTCCCTGCTCTGTCCCCTTGGTTCACATGCCAAGCCCCTGTCAGCCTTGGAGTTTGAGAATCTGTTTGAAACTTTCAGCCTTGTTTGCTCCATGAGAGAGTCCTCCCGAGATTTCGATACTTGGGGCATTTTTAAAGAAAGGGTTAATGTGTTTCACCAAAGCTTTAATTGTTCCATGTCCCCAGAACTCAGGGGGGTATCTTTAAAAAAAATTCTCTTTGTAGAAAGGCGAAAAGAGGGGCACCTGGGTGGCTCAGTCGGTTGAGTGTCCAACTTCGGCTCAGGTCATGATCTCACAGCTTGTGAGTTCAAGCCCCACATCGCGCCCTCTGCTGTCAGCACAAGAGTCCACTTCAGATCCTCTGTCTCCTTCTCTCTCTGGCCCTCCCCAGCTCGTTCTCTCTCAAAATAAATAAATAAACTTAAAAAAAAAATAATCGTCTTACAGTTACGAGAATGAAACAGAGGCTCATAGAAGTCAGGTGCCTGGCTAGTGCTCTGTCCCCTGTAGCACTGAGCAAAAGAGGAAGGGGATATTTTTGTTTGCTTGCTTTAATGGGAAAATGCCCTCTCTACTTTTGAGCTAGGAAAGAGAAGGAAATTTAAAATAGAATATATATATATTCCTCATCATCCTGCCTAGCTACAAGATAATTGCTATTAATATTTTGGTCTAATTCTTTCTAGATAGGTAGATTGTGTGTGTGTGTGTGTGTGTAATACATACATATATATGAGGGGCAGAGGGCAAGAATCCCAAGTAGGCTCCGTGTCTGGCACAGAGCCCAGCGCAGGGGCTCAATCCCACAACCCTGGGGTCGTGACCCGAGCCAAAATCAAGAGTCGGATGCTCAACAAACTGAGCCACCTAGGCCTCCTGATCAGGTTTTGTATCTGGCCCAGCCTTTACTGCTGCCTTTTTGGACTCTGTATGAGAGGACCTAAGCCAGGACAAGGTGGTAGGGAATCCCGCTTGGCAAGGGACGGTGGGGGATTATCCAGGGTGTCAGTACTTGTGGGAAACTCCATTCTCCTATATGACCCCAGAGTTTTCTTGCTTGCTTTTTCAAACATTGCACAAATTTGGGTAAGGAGCTGGGGCCAGGCTGGGTTCCACCTCTGGCCGTTGGAGGAGAGACCTCTGGTGGTCAGAAGGTGTGTGTCCCTGCTGCCTCAGGAAGGGCAGTGATGTCGGGGGATCTGAGGCCCAGAGGGGAGGGCAGGTGCCATGGTCCTCTGGCTTTGCCCCCTCACAGTTAAGTCTCTCTGGGGCTCTGGGATCAGCCCTGCCTGCATTCGAATCCTGGCTCTACTACTTAGCAGTGGGACTACAGGTAACAAAACCTCTCTGAACCTCAACTTCTTCATCAATAGAATGGGTCACTAATAACCCATTAGTTATTAATGGTAGGGCTGTGGGAAGTAGATTAAATAACCTATAGAAAGCCCTTAGCACAGAATCAGTGCTCTGTAGCCAGTGTGGGGTTTCCCGGCAACCACATTAGTAACAATCACTACAGATTACTGAGGGCACGTTCTGCGGCAGGTGCAGGCTACTGTTCTGCTTGAGTCGTCCGCTGTCATCGAGCCCTCCCACTGACCTTCTAAAGGAGGTACTTCTGAGGTTCAGAGAGGCAGTGCGATGCGGCCAGTGTGATAACTGGCATCCCCTGGCCTTTATATTCGCAAAGGGTCTTTCTACTTATGGCTTCAGCCAACCAGGGATGAGGGAAGGGGGGCATTTGTAATTCCTGTTTGATAGATGAGAATCATCTGCTCACTTGCCCAAGATCGAAACCCCTTTCCCACCCCAGTCCTAGGCTGCAGCCTTTGTGACTGCCCAGTGGCCTGGCCTTATGGGGGAGGGGGGAAGAATGCCCACCTGCTACCAAGGGGAGTGGCTGCAGGGCGGGCAGAGAGCCAGGGAGTGCCAGCATCTGGGTGCTGGTCTCGCCCCCATATGCCATCATCTAGCTGTATCTTCTGCCTTCGTGGGCTCCCTCTGGCTGGGGCCCACTCCTGCCCATCACAGAGATGAGCCAAGGGCCCAACTCCAAACAAGGCCCCTGACCCAGCAATGGGCTTGTTAACTGCCTAAACCAAAAGCAACAGAAGGACAGGGATGCTCTCCAAAGATAGCCTCCAGAGAGAAAGACTATTTTTTTTTTGAGATGAGTAGATTTTTAACAATTTTTTTAAATGTATGTTTAAATGAGAGAGAGAGAAAGCACATGTGTGTGAGAGTGGGGGAGGGGCAGAGAGAGAAGGGGACAGAGGATCCCAAGCAGGCTCCATGCAGATAGCCGGACCTGGGGCTCAAACTCAGGAACCATGAGATGATGACCTGAGCCGAACCCGGCTGCTTAACTGACTCAGCCACCCAGGCATCCTGAGAAAGACTGTTTTTAAAAAGGGGGCCAGGGGCAGGTGGGGGAAGGGACCCAAAAGAGCATGCCAAATCTGTGTGCCCCCTGGGCTCGGCTTGGCTCATGGGTGACCTTGGGTTACACTCTCAGCCTTGGCTGTTTCACCTGTAAGATAAAGATCAGAAGAGGTGACTCTTGGGTCCCGCCCAGCTGTGACACCCTCAAGCCCTGCAGGCTTCCCTGTTCCCTGTGCACAGGTGGGGTACCTACTGCACCCCTGCGCTGTGCAGGGCTCTGGGCATACAGAGCTGGACAGAGTGTGCTCCCTGCCCTCACACTGCACATAGCCCAGTGGGGAGACAGGAAATTAGACCCTGTGACAGCGCTCCCTGAGGGTGGGCCCAGAGAGCACTGGAGAGGAGATCAGAGGTCCCCGCCTGACCCGAGGGCTGGCACCTGGAGGAGGGGCACGTGAACTAATGCGGGGAACGGGTGGATGAGCAGGACAGGACTGATGTCCGCTCATGGGTGGGGGGTGGCCAGGAGCACACTCTGCGCCACTAAAGCCTGCCCTGCCCTAGAGTGAGTCAGTCTTGCTGGAGGCACCTGGGGGGCTCGGGCCATGGAGCCCCAGGAACTACCATGTACCTTGACTGGTGCCTCCTGGGCTTTGGCAGGTGCAGCTGGTCCAGGACCCAGTGACCGGAGGGACCTTCGTGGTAAAGGCAGGTGCTACTTCGTCCCCTGCTGTTCTGTATTCCCCTTGGGACTTGCTCACCTACCCTCTGGGGAGCCCGCTCCCCAGAACCTGTATCTGAAGACCACGCTCCCTCCAAATCTAAAAGCTCCTTGTTCTGTCTCCGAGCACGTCTCCTGCCTCCCAGACAAACACACGTACTGCCTCGTCCTTGTCCCGGAGGGTGGAGGGCCTGGATTCCGTGGTGGAGAGAGGGGTGAGGGCCAGGTCCAGAATTGGGGGGGAGGCAGTTGCTACTTAGGGTGGCTCCTGTCCCCTATATGTTTGCCCCTGAAGCCAAGCTAGGATGTCCCCTAGCTGAGCACCCTCTGGTCTGTCCCTCCCCGACCTGCCTGCTCTCTCCCCAGAGCCTGTCCAGGTGTCATGCGGCGAACCGGGAGCGGCTGACCATTATCCCGCACGGAGTCCCCTACATGACTAAGCTGCTTCGGTACTTTGTGAGTGAGGACTCCATCTTCCTGCACCTGGAGCACGTGCAAGGTGAGGGGGCCTCAGGGGTGCCCGTCAGCTCCGCAGGCCTTTGGCACGTCCTCTTTCATCCCCGTAAAATGCCAAGCACGAGGAAGGGGCTAATGCACCAGATGTGCGGCCCGGACCACATGACCCGGCCTTTCTGGGGGGAGGGGGGTTCAGGATCAGGCTGCGGCGGGTCTGTGCGTGGTGCCAGGGGGACAGGGGATGTCTTGAGGAGGTCACATCTTGGGTGGCGAGAGGGCATTTATGCAGATGTCCCCTTTGTCACCATTTCCTCCAGTCTTGGCCTCTTTTCATTTTTCTAGTCTGTGCCCATTCCTTTGGAGTGGCCACGTGGGATGGTGGTCACTGAAGCTATAAGGACGGCCGTTGGTTCATGGAGCAGATATTTTTTGATCTATTATAGCGATGATTTGTTTTCTTTTAATGAGGGACCCATCCTTGGGCCATGGGATAGGGCATTCTGGGTAGAGGTGAGGATGTGGCAGGCGGAGGGTCCATGCTGGATGGGGGGGAGGCAGGACGTGGGGACCCGGTGTCCACACTCTTCTTCTCCCCTGTCCCCATGCTTGCGGCTCCTCTGCATGGCCCAGGAGGCACACTCTGGTCCCACCTGCTGTCCAAGGGGCACCCCCAACAATCCGGGCTCAAGTCTGGCTCCAGCCCAGAGAGGACGAAGGCTCTGCTCAACTCTCCCCCTAGCCTCCAGACCCCAGCACTGCTCCCCCTGGGACCCACCCACCTGCAGGACAGAATCCTTCTGGAGCCTCCACGGACTTCTCGGAGCCTTCCCCAAGCCAGGGGGGCCTCATCCATCAGTCCCCAGAGAGAGGCTGCCGATGGCCCTTCAGCCAGGACCCGTACTTTCTGCCCCTCGGACCTTCCGAAGGCCCCAAGTGGCCGCCTGCACCTCCAAGCCAGGCGGGGACCCGGCCGGAGCTCGGACACGAGGCCCTCTTGGGGGCTCCCTTGGGTTCATCAGGGAGCTGTCCGGGTGCTGGGGGCCTGTGGCCGAGGCAAAAGTCTGAGCCGCCCCTTAGCAGACAGGGCCCAGCCCGGGTCCGGCAGGGGTGCCTGGCATGGGAACGAAGAGCAGGTGAGGCAGTGGGCAGCGGAGACGCTGGTGGCACTCGAGGCGCTGCATGAGCAAGGGGTGCTGTGCCGAGATCTCAATCCCCGGAACCTGCTTCTGGACCAGGCAGGTAGGTGCCCGGCCCGGGAGAAGGGGGCCTCCCCGCCTCTCAGAGGGGACCCCCCAGAGCCTCCAGACAGAGAAGTTCCCCAGAGTCCAGGGGACCTCAGAGGTTATCTGCTGCTTCTGCCTCCCTCTGGCCTTTTCACACAGGGTTCTGCCAGGTCTGGTTGGCCAAGGTTGTGCCCGGGAAGCAAGCCCTCCCCCGACCCAGAATCCAGGGGGCAGTTCCTAGGAGCACCTGGTTGTCTCTGGGTCTTATGGGGCCAGGCCCTGGGGACTCTCTACCCAGGGCAGCCACTGGCTCCTGCTTTGCGACTGGTGGGGGAAGTCCCGGAGTCCCCTCCCCCATGCCGACTGCTCAGTGATGACTAACCACAATTTTTGTCCACCCTTATTCCTCCCTATACGCGCTGGATGAGAAGGTCACATCCGGCTTACGTATTTTGGCCAGTGGTCAGAGGTGGAGCCCCACTGCTGCAGGGAGGCTTCGGACAATCTCTACAGTGCCCCAGGCAAGAAGGGGGGGAGGGGCCGGGGGGCCTAGGTCTCGGGTGCCTAGGTGGGTTGAGCCGGGGCGGCGGCCGAGGATGAGAAGGAAGGGACCGTGTCTGGGTAGGACGAGTGGAGTGGAGACCGGCCGTGTAGGGGGAGGCTGAGACAAGCGTGTTCTTATTCCCACAGAGGTGGGTGGGATTTCTGAGATCACGGAAGCCTGTGACTGGTGGAGCTTTGGGTCTCTGCTGTATGAGCTGCTGACTGGAACCGTGAGTAGCCGCGCAGGGTGTGGAACCCTGGTGGGTGTCACTGAGCGCGTCACTGAGCACAGGATGGCCTGGGCTCGGTCCAACCGCCCCTGCTGGGGTGGAGGCCGCCTGGTTCTCTAAGGTCTGGCCGTTGGGCCGATGTCCTGCCCCCACAGGCCACGAGAGACCTCGGAAGCCACTCCCACCGAGGTCACAGACACACCGCGCACCCCTGCCACACTAGTGGCTAGAACGAGTGAGACTCCCAGCTTAGGCAAATGAGTGGAGTTGGGACGGCCAGGGACGGTTTCAGAACACCTGGGTGTAGGTCCGGAGGGAGGATGGAATCGGACACAACTCTTCTTTCCTGTTTCTCTGCTCCCCGCGGCTCATTCCCCTCCCTGCGCCCTTCTGAGCTGTAGCCCCCAGAGTTTGACTGAAGGACAGGAGAGCGGCCAGCAGCCGTCCTGTCCAGCCTGGGTCAGGCCAAAGGCTCAAAGATCCCCCCACGCCCCTGCAGCCACCTTTGCTCAGGGTGGCAGCCTCTGCCCTCCCCCATGAGCTCAGCCTCACACCGGGGCTGGTTAGGGCAGGCAGCCAGGGAGAGGCCAGACCGCAGTTTGAGCAGGGAGTGACAGGAGTGGAGGAAGTGTGGCCCGAAGTCCATCCTGGGGCCCTCTTGCGTTTGTCCCACAGCCAGGGCCTCTGACCGCCCTGGCTACAGATGCCCCAGAATGGGGTTGCCTGGGCCTCCCGACGCTTCTGCAGCCCAGGGCTCCTGGCCTTCCTCCTGGTTGCGTCTTGCAGCAGTTCCTGACCCCCGAAAGACGGCTCTGCTCTCCAGAGCTGCCCCCTCCAGGAGCGCAGAGAGGTCTGGCCTTGGCCCTGACAGTGGCATACCCTGGCCTGCTCTGGAGATCTTTTTTCTGTAAGACCAGTTCCAGCGCTATTCCTGAATGGGCGCCTGCCCTGAAGGCAACTCCAGGTCGATACTCTGGCAAGCTTGGCGCCAAAGGACCTGGGTTCAAACCCTGATTCCAACATCAAGCCCTTTACCCTCCCCGAGCCTGCTGCTTGTCTTTACAGTGAGGATACTAGAACTTCCTTTGAAGGTGGCTGTAGAAATTATGGGTAAGGGATGTCCGGCATCTTCCACAGCCTGGCGTTCAGTAGCTCTAAAGCAAAAGGCAACCATCATCATCATCACCATCGTCTCTCTGGGATATGACACGGGAAAGTAAAATCCTGGCCGCCAGCGGGAGGTGTAGATGCTCCTGGGCTTGCAACCTCAGGGCCCCCCTCGCTGTGTCTTCCCAGGCACTGTCACAGAGCCACCCCTCAGGAATCCAGCCCCACACCCAGCTCCAGCTGCCTGAGTGGCTCAGTCGCCCAGCGGCCTCCTTGCTGACTGAGGTGAGCTACAGCCAGCCTCGAGGAGGTGGCTTCCTGGCCCAAGGGTGGGTGCTGGGAGGGCGGAGTCCTGGCCGGCCAGTGGCCCTGCATACCGGATGTCTGCTGTGGGTGCAGGAGGGTTAATGGGGACAACAAACTTGTATATGCGGGTGGCCAGACACCACTAGTGTCCCCAGGGTACCGCTGGGCGTTCCGCGGGCTGGGCAGCTGGGAGTGGTGACGGGCCACCTCACCCCCCCTGAGGTCAGCCCGTACCTCAGCGACGAAGGCCTGCCAAGCCCACTGCGCTTTCTCCACAGCTGCTGCAGTTTGATCCTGCGCGGCGCCTGGGCGCTGGAGGCGGCGGGGTCAACAAGCTCAAGGCCCACCCCTTCTTCAGCACTATCCAGTGGAGCAAACTGGTGGGGTAAGAGGGGCGGAGTGGGCCACGGAAGCTGCTGGACTGATCTGGATGGCCTCTCTCTGCCCGTCACCTGGAGCTGGCCCATGTAATCAGTGACCCCCCCCTGGCAAAGAAGGCAGAGCGACTCCTTTTCCTGCTCAACCCCCTCGTGGGCACCGGAAGTAACCATCGCCACTGCCACTGCCCAGAAGGGTCTGAGCGTCCCCCAGCCAGCCCTGGAGACCCTTTCTGGTCATTACTGAAGGGGGAGGACAGGGAGATCTCACCCCACCAGTCAGATCGGACTCCACCGTCCACCCTCTACCCATCCATCCTCCAGCTGGCAACGGACCCCTGTACCTTGACTGCAGACCTGCCGTGTAAAAGGGTGCCTTTTGTGGCGTTCGCTCGGAGCCCCCGACCACCTGCTGAACTGCCTGCAAGGTTTTGGGACCATCTCCCAAGTGCCCCACTTGGGACTTCTCTGGAGACTCCTCTTAGGCTACAGGTCCACTGGCTCAGTGGACCCACACCAGGCCCGCCATGCCTGCTCAGCTTAGACCTGCAACTGGTGGGCCTCTTCCCCCTCCCAGGCTCTCCCTGCAGGGCGGGGGGAGGCTGGGGAAGCATGGAAAAGTCTGTAGTAGGCATGGGGTGAGGTGGGGGACAGAATGATCTGCTCCCCATCCTGACTGTGCCCCTATCTTGTAATTTCAGACTTTGGAGAACAACAGGAAGGCGGGGGAGGAAAATCAGGATAAGTGTAATAAGAGAGGAGAGGGAGGAATGCACAGCTCTGCCACTTAAGAGTAATTCTGAAAACAGAATAGAGCTCCCTACTCGAGCAAGCCCACCAGTGTGGAAAGGGGAGCAGACCCCGTAGGTCTGAGAGGGGACCACCGTGCAGCCTCCAGGCTGGAGCCGCTACCACACATCGTCCCCATTAGGCTTCCCTTCTCAGGCATTTGTCCTGTTTACCATCTCGCATTTTCATCTTGAGGGTCCACTCAAGTCACCGCCCACTATGACTTCATCCCCTTCGAAAGTGAGAAACGACAAAACACATGGATTGGTTGCCTAAGCTTTTAGCCAGAGCACAATGTTTCTGGTCCCTGAAGAGCTGGGGTAAGTAGTTACCCCAAAGACCATCCCCTCCCCCGGTTTGGGGGCCCTCTTCTTCCTCCCCGAGTTCACCCTGTCACTGGGGTGTGGCACTTAAGACAGAAATTTCCACTAGACCTCTGCCCCCAACGCCTTCCTTCCAGTGTGTCTGACACCACCAGGTGGCGCCCTGACACTTCTCCAGTCTGGCTGTGAAGGTCCAACCTTCACTCTAGAGGTAGGGACGCCAGGGAGCGCAGCCTGTTTGTGCCTCCCATGTCTCCCCCTGCAATAAAGCCTGCTGGTACCCATGGTGTCCTTGCCTCCTGAATGCAACGCGATCAGCCCTGCCATCAGGAGAGAGAGTGGAAGGCTCCCCCAGAGAAACTCCGTGCTAGTCAAGAGCGAGCCTGGAGTCTACTAGAAGGTAGGACGCAGGGCTGGTGGTGAAGGGAATGCCAGCCCGTGCCCTGCAGAGCGGCTCTGAGCTGAGAGGAGGTGGTGGCATGTAGGGGACACTGGAATCTGGGGAAAAAAGTAGGAAGAGAAGTCTTAGAAGAGGGTCGTGGTGCCTGGGGAGGGGGAACACTGGTCTAATCCTCAGTGGTCCTGGAGAGGGATGGTGGCTCCCACTTCAGATGTTAATGATCGGGCCACGTCTCCTCCTTCTGGTGCACTAGGTCAGGCTGGGCTGCTTCCAACCACTGCTGCATGAAGGGTGAGTTGCTTCTGCAACTTCTGGGCCTCATCCATGCAACAAACACTTGCACACTTGATACTTTGCTGTGCCTGGAGTTTGAATACTGTTGTCCCAGCCCTTATGGGGCTTCAAGTCTACCTCGTTTTTACACAACGGGACTAATGATACCTCCTTTCTAGGTTTACTAGAGAAAGCTTCCAGCACCTATTCGGGACAGATTAATTCCAAAATTCTTCCTTTTGTTGAACCCATTCTCCCCCCACCATTCAACTCTAGTTCTACCCTCTGGAGCCACTTCGTTCCTGGGACAGACTCTCACTTAGAGATGGCATCACCGTAAGACCAGCAGGTGGGGACTGGAAAGAGCACG
The DNA here is from genome assembly GCA_030068075.1 of Paguma larvata. NCBI lineage: Eukaryota > Metazoa > Chordata > Mammalia > Carnivora > Viverridae > Paguma > Paguma larvata. The sequence goes on along the minus strand of CM057827.1, from coordinate 22,200,120 downwards.
GCAGGCTGTGGTTAAGCCCCTCACCCGCAGTCTAGGTGGTCCCCTTGCGCTCCCAGGCCACGACCTCCCTTCCTTTGTTCTGGCTGACCTCGAGCACCTCTGTGTGCATGTGGCAATCAAGTCCAAAATACAAAATTGTAAAGTCCCCCTGCCCTCCCTCCTCACTCTGTTCCAGAAAGGTGGCAAGCCCCCACAAAAATGCAAATGTCTGTTGGTGTTTTGAAGTGGCTCCTGGCCAGAGGCCAGGAACTTTCCTGGCTGGCAGACTGCTAGGGTTCCCTGTTAACTCAGTACAGTGCTAACTTAAGTCCTTAAGTACAGGACCTGCTATAACTTCTAGTGCTAAGGACAGTCACAGTGCTGGAGAGTTGCACCTTGGTACTTAAAAGCAATGCAGAAGCAGGAACCTTTTGAGAACATTTGCCCTTTAATTTGCATTTAAAATCAGTTTCTTTAAATACTTTAGTTACAAGTTCTGAATAGTGAAGACATAATAGATGCTGCAGGCACTCAGTATTGGCTCCTGTCCCTTCCCCCCACCCCACCCTCCAGGCCTTGCTCCTGTGCTCAAGATCCAAACGGGCACTCTGCACTAAATAAGTGGTTCCTGGTGTCAGGTGTCAGCAACCTCAGGCCTGGATGCAGTGGGACACAAAGCGATGAAGGCCAGTAGCTTTCAGGACAAGTATGTATTTAAACTCGCTCCAAGTAATTGCAATGATTGCGTCCAGACCCAACAGGCACCACCACCTCACAGGTGACACTGCCTGTCTCCCCACTATGTATGAGCATCTTGGGGCTGGTTTCCACCACCGTCCAACCTCCTCCAGACCTGTGTGTTCCGCAGAACAAGAGCTAAGGCCCTGCTCCCCAAGGGCCATGATAAACAGAGAAACAGCTGCCTCTTCAGGCCGAGTGCTTTCAACAATGGCATTTAAAAGCTCAAATCAATCTGAGCCAGTCCACAGGAAGCCCCCTCCTCCCAGTCTCACCAGGCCCCAGCCCTGTGACCATGCCTCGTCCCACTGCCATGATGTGCTAGAATCTGCTCTAAATGACAATGTGGTAGAATGATTCCAAGCAGCCTGGAAAGGTTGGCACAATCACAGCTGTGTGCTACTGTGCCAAAACGGGGCTATGTTGGAGAAGGTGAGGGCAAGCCTGTCTCGTCTACAACGTACACCTCAGAGGGAGGAATCTGCCCTCTCCCCACTCCTACCCAGATCCCCTGGCCTGTGCTTCCTGGACGAGGTAGAAGAGGCATCTTGAAGTCAATGACAGCAGAGAATAAAGGTGTCATTTAAGAAGCAAAGCAGCACCTCTTGGCCTGTGGTCGATACCTCCACATGGGTGGAATCAAGCGAGAATGTGCACAACCAGGACAGAGGCTGCTCTGAGCGTGGGAGAAGCCATACTCTCCCAGCCCAGAACAGACTTTCCGAAGATACGAACTTGATCGCATGGTCCCCAGTGGTTTCCCTATTGTAGTATGCGGCACAGGGGAGAAGCAAAATCATCTCTGCAAAAGACTAATGGGAGAAAGGCAGGAATATTAATGAGCGTCCATTAAGGCTCTCTCCCCCTCAAGCCTAAAGAAGATATTCGAGTGTAGGAGAAGGGTGCAGAGAAGGGAGAGCCTGGCAGAATACCAAGAAAAGACCTGTGGCTGCTGGTTACATAGTGCCCTGGTTTCCTTGCTTGAGGCCAACAACATCTGCCTGGCACCAGGCCAACCTGGGACCCGTGAGAGGACAGGGAGAAGACTGGTTTTCAGTTCCTGCATGGTTGGTGTGTAGGGTGCGTGGCTTCCTCCTAAAGGTCCAGGAGGAGGACTCTGGGATCCTCTACCGCTGCCTTGATTTTGCGGAGAAAAGTCACCGCCTCTCTGCCGTCGATCAGCCGGTGATCGTAGGTCAGTGCCACGTACATCATGGGCCGCACCTCCACCTGCGGGGAGAAGTGACAGGTTTGTCTGCAGCAGGGGAAGCCCCACTGGAAGTGCGGTGATAAGAAAGCAGAGTCCACAGAGAAGGTTCCAGTTCCAGAGCTTTTCCTAGTGTTGTTACCTCAGGATACTTTTGAAAATATTCTAAGAACAAGGCTCACCCTTAGTGCGAAGCTCCCCCATATTAAAGAAAGCTTAACCAAGAAAACGGTCTCCTCACAAGTGCCTTTTAAAAGTATGCCCTCTCCTTTCATTCATCTGTCATCCAAAGGAAAAGTTTGTCCTTAAATTCTGACAGCCTGAAGTTTCTTCTTTAGGGTTACAATTTTAAAAAGTGCCAGAGATCCTTAAATGCTCTGAAATTGTACGCCAAGGTGGGTGTGTGAGCATTTTCAAGCGAGAAGACCTAGGATTTTTGGATTCAAAAAAGGGAGTTAGGGACCCAGAAAGGTTCAAAATACAGGAATCTCAGAAAATATTTTCCCACCACTGTGTCTTCTAGGCCAGCTCAAGACCCTTTGACTTCATTCCCTGAACTCCCAGAGAGCCACTAAACCTTCACACAACCCGGAAGCTCACAGACTCGCCAGTGCTGTGCTCTGCTTCCCAGGGGCAGGGGCCATGCTTCCGCCTGTACCGCCACTCCCCCAGCACCTAGACACTGGAGCTGGCTGACCATTCCAGATGAGCGGCAAGCCTTCTTCAGCTCCACGGTCCTCAACACTTTAATGGGGCTCAGAATCGCCTGCAGCTTCTGCTTCATCACGTCTGGGAAAGGGTCCCAGACTCTGCGTTTCTAACAAGTTCTCAAATGATGCTGATCCACACACCGCAACTCGGGGATTAGTGCTCTAGCTGTTAATCAGAAACTAAGACTGAAACTGATGTCTGAAATTACAGTGAATCTTTTATAATGAACAGATTTCCCTCTCCTCATCGGGCTGCCAGGGCCTTAGCAGGGATGCTTCCTACCTTGCCTCCCACAGCCACCGGCCTATCAAAGATGCCATGCATGCCCAGGATGGCTGACTGAGGGGGGTTGATGATGGGCGTCCCAAAGAGCGAGCCGAAAACACCTCCGTTGCTAATGGTGAAAGTGCCACCATCCATATCTTCAATAGCAAGTTCATTCTTTCGAGCCTAAAAGTGAAGAATTAATAATTGAAATTAAGCTGCGACTCGCCTTTCTTCACCTAAAGGGAGTCCAGAAGGCTCCCATCGGAGATCAACAGTCCAAGTTCTAGCTATTGGTCAGCTGAGACGCCTGCGGCCAGGGCTTCACCACAGGAAACACGCGAGGCCTTGAGGACCTTTTCTCGGCAGGCCGCCTCCTGCCCTGATGGGATCTTCCGATACAAGAGCACGCGGAGCTTTGCTTCAGCTCCTGGAGCGGCTGCCATTCTCAGGCTCTGCACTCCTCACGGAGCAAAGGGAGGCCCCACCTCCCTGCGCACTGCCCGCTGGGGCGCCAGGCCTTCTCCAGCCCCTCCTCCCGGCCCTGCCCAGCAGCTGACACACGTGCTGCTTTTCACGGTACCTTCTCTCCCAGTTCACTGATGGCTCGCTCGATATCTGCATAATTCATAGCCTCCACGTTCCTGATGACAGGAACCACCAGACCCTGATGAGAGTGAAAAGCTGTTTTCAGTTGCAGATTCATAGTACCCTTTATAATTATAACTCCTTTGATTCAAGTCAACAGGTCTCCCTTCCCCATTGAGTATCTTAATTATTCCCGGTGAGTAAAAATCTAAAATATTTAGGTTTGAAATTAAGATAAAAGGATGTGGTATGGTCAAAGTAGGTTACTCTTTCACTAACTCCCTTCTGAAAAGACAGGATTATAAAAATGTTATCTCCCCAGAGGTCTGCTTTTTCATACAAAGTGAGAGTCTAGGATCAGAGCCCCCCACCTCCTTCCCCAACATACCCGTGGGGTGGCCACCGCAACACTGATGTCAATATAATCCCTATACACCACCTCTTTGGCTGCGTCGTCAATCACTACGAGAGAGAGCACATGTTACGTACAACCCCCTAAGCCTAGGCTAATATGGAAATAACTGCATTAATAAGGTAAAAATCTGGGCGCCTGGGTGGCTCAGTTGGTTAAGCGGCCGACTTCAGCTCAGGTTAATATCTTGCGGTCTGTGAGTTCGAGCCCCGCATCGGGCTCTGTGCTGATGGCTCAGGGCCTGGAGCTTGCTTCCGATTCTGTGTCTCCCTCTCTCTCTGCCCTTCCCCTGTTCACGCTGTGCCTCTACATCTCTCAAAGTTAAATAAACATTAAAAAAAAATTTTTTTTTATTAAAAAAAAAAAAAAAAAAGGTAAAAGTCTGCAATGCTTAGTATACCGTGGGCTGACCAGCCAGCCTGAAAACCACTGCACCACAGACAGGAGGCTCCTCTTACTCCAGTCGTAACCAATATGCCAACCAATCGATCGTAACATCTACGTGCCCCTGACTGAGCCTGAGCGCACGAGTGCCCGTTTTGGGAACAGCCCTCAGAAGGGCTCAATACGCCAGCTCACATGGGATAGATGTGCACTCGGTTCTTTGTCACTAGCTCTCCCAAGCCCTCCCTTAACAGAAAAGGGCCCAAAAAGGCAAATCGGCAAAGGGAGGGGTGGGAGTGCCGCCCATTTCACTGCCTACTCTCAACGAGAGGTGAAGGAAGCCTCTTTCTAGGCAGCTCAGGAGGAAGCAGGGTGGTGGAAAACAGCAAACCGGCAGCTGAAAATCTAGGTCTAGTGCTGAGCAAACACGAGCTTGGGCATCTTTTCCACAGAAAGTCTATGGCTGGGCTGTTAGATAAGCCACCAAGGAAAAGCATGTAAAGTGAGAGAGAGGCCAAGAGAACTTTGAGAACTGCCTACATGTCTGGGCAGGCAGAAGAAAGGGATGGGAAGCCAATCAGGAAGCATGAGAGGAATGAAGAAACAAAGAGGCACACATCTGGGCAAGGCAAAGACACCCCTCTACCCACCCTCTACCTACCTAAAAGCACACCACTCGATGAAAGAGACCAGGGTTTCTATTTCTAGATCTTTAGGGACCCTTGGCACTGCTGAGGATTGCAAAAGTTATCACTGTCCCCTCTCAGTCTTCCAGGGAACAGAGAACCATCTCAATAGGAAAGAATTGCTTGTTAGATCAACACTGCAATGACGTACGTGAGCAGAAAGTAAGGAAAACGAGCACCAAGTCCATGGAAAAGGGGCCAAGCCCAAGGCCTCCCAATGAGGTTCAGTGACCAGAAACCAAAGGTCACCCTGGGACCTATGCCAAGTGTGACAGGCAGGCCCCAAGATGCCAGGGCCCATGGGAAGGCTGGTGCTAGACGGAACACAAGCTTCCACCCTGACACGAGAAGCATGGAAAACTGGGCCCGCTCAAACTGCCCAATAGCAGAGCAGCTGCCAAACTATGAACTGGGAAGAGAAACCATTCTGTTCCACTTGGGAGGGTGGGGAGAAAATCACGACACCATTGCAGGAGGCTGAATCAAGAAGTCCCTGGGGGAAGACACTCATGTTTTCACAGGTATGAAATGGAGTCGTGCTCTGGTGACCCCCATCTTTGTGTGTGTGTGGGAGCAGGTCTGTGTTCCTGCACACATCTCCCAGGACCTCCTGGGGTCCAGCCACCACAAACTCACCTGCATTTACAACAGGCTGCTCCTGCAAGGCAAAGGCTGAGGCCTTCACAAATGCTGACATGAAGCCTAGTTTGAGGTTATGTTTCTTCAGAAAAGCATCTTTGTGCCGAGCCCTCATCTCCTGGATATTACTGCAAAAACACAACACAAAACAAACTGACCACAAACAAAGCGTTTATTTTGACTTTCATACCAGCTTCTAACTCCGTGTACACAACTGGGTAAACATTTTTCCCTTACTCTGGACCATCTACCTAAGTTCAAGTTTTGAAATAGTCCAGCAGAGGTCAATATAATAACCTTGTTCCTTTACAAAACCTGGAATCAAAGGGATCGGTCCAATCAGTCTTTAAGGTAGGCTGAGTCCCATCTTAGGACTCCTTCCTGTTCTGGAAGTCACAGATTTCAGTGACAGGTAATATGAACAGGAGATCACACGGCACACCCACATCCTTGCCTGGGTGAGAAAGTGATTTCTAGCTACATTAAAATCAGGAGCTCTCTCCTCTGAAGAAAAATCGTTTTAAGCATAAACACATTCTATAAAATAAACAATATTCTTTTTATTTGTTACAATTATGTCCCCAAAATCCACAAACTTAATTATGACTTCCTTGTGACCTTCTTCCAATCTCCTAAATAATGACAATGAAGACAAAAAACAAAACAAAACCAAAACCAAAGACCTCCACAGGTGTGTGGGCTCCATGTGAGAAGCATCCATGACTATACACGGTCAGGTATAGCCCAGTGTCCTCTTAGGCTCAGGGGAAAGTCAATAGATTCCTTCTTCATTTCCCCAGAGTTAGCAGTTCCATACATTTGTTCCTTCTAAACAGGTGCTAACATGCACCACACGTAAGGGACAAGGCTGACACCAAGATACAAACACAATAAAGACATAGCCCTTGCCCTTGATATCAGTTTAATGGATGTGGTTTCCTTGACATTTAGAAAAGTGGGTATGTGTGGACCTCAGTTTTTAGAGTACAAGCAGCAGGGCCCTCTGAGAAGCCTTTACTACGTGAACAGCCTTTGTTCATTTAGGACGGAGTTTTCCACCGATGTACCTACCACATCCATACCGCAGTTAGTGGGAAATGGTTTTCCCATCATTTTGTTGCAGGAACCTCGATATTATCGGAATACGGTTCCATGATGGAAATTGAATTTAACTTTATCTCAGGCCTAAACGCTCAGTTTTCCCTTTCTCCCCATAATGGCCTAATCTGACATTAGCACGAGAGAAGATGGTATAACTTTAACTCCCCCTTCAGACGGTTTGCCTTTGAAAAAGGAAGTTTTCCTGGGGAGGGCTGATTGGGTTTAAATGTTTGTTTTCCTGAGTCTAACCTTATTTAGTGCTAGGATTACCACCCTAAAGACATTACTGGTTCCCAAGACACAAGAGCTGCAGAAGAGGGAAAGAGATGTGATAAACATCTCTGCTCTCAAACCTGCCCAAATGCTATTGTCTGGTCATTAAGTAGTTTCTATTTCAGAGCTCTGCCCTTGGAGGCAGGGGCTGGGATACCAGGGCAGAGGAGAAGGCCTCAGAAAGGCCCCTTATGGGTAGCTGATCAGCGCGAGACCCAAAGGGCACTCGATCTAAACCACATTACTGACTGCAGTGAGACCCCAGGCCATCGTTAAATGACACCTCGATTAGCAACTGAAAGGTGATCCAGCTACTGCACTTACCTTCCAATCAAAGCTGTTGGGCCAACTGCATCTTTCAAGGCCACAAATATTTACATGTTTTGTCTTAAGGAATTAGGTAGAATTTCAAAGTCCAATTCAATTTGTGTACAATTTGGCCCTAATGCACTGAAACATAAGCTGCAGCCTTTGTGATTCATTAGTCAAGGTCCTTCCCTATGTCCTACAGATAGGAAGGAGAGAAATCTTTTGCTTGAATGACAGCCAGTCTTTGTAGGACGCTTCACAACAGAACGGAGAACATCTAGCGAAATTCGCCACAGAGCCCTACTCTGTGAACAACGCCACAGCGCACTGTCCATACACCACTCCCTTCTCCATAGTTTTCAGATCCCTTCAAAAGTAGATTAGTAAACACTTAGAATACAAAGAAGCAACGAGATGACCTGAAGACTTCATGGTTTTCCTCCTGAATTAAACATAAACTTTTGCCCCTGGCATTCAAAACATTCCGAAGTATGGATCCAACTTCCTTTCCCATTCTTCGCCACACATTCCTCATATCAGGTATTTTTCAAATGTACGCTGTACTTTCTTGTGTCAGGTCCACATCGTTTACATCATCTGGAATGACCCTTCTCCACAATGTTACTTGTGTCAAAATGCTAGCTGATCTTAAGGCCTCTTAAAAATCTCTTTCCTGGGGCGCCTGGCTGGCTCGGTTGGTGGAGCATGCGACTCCTGATCTCAGGACTGTGGATCACACTTGGGTGTAGTAGATTACTTAAAATCTTTTTTTTTAAGTTTACTAATTTATTTTGAGAGAGAGCATGTGCTGGGAGGGAAGGGGAGGGAGAGAGGGAGGGAGGGGGAGAGAGACATAGAGGGAGAGAGAATGAATTTCCAACAGGCTCCACACTGTCAGCACAGAGCCTGACTGCAGGGCCTGAACTCACAAACCACGAGACTGTGACCTGAGCTGAAATCAAGAGTCAAGGGCTCAACTGACTGAGCTACTTAGGTGCCCCCAAAAAATAAAATCCTAAAAAAAAAAAAAAAAAACAAAACATCGCGGGGCACCTGGGAGGCTCAATCGGTTAAGCTTTTGACTTCGGCTCAGGTCATGATAACATGGTTTGTGGGTTCGAGCCCCACATGGGCTCTGTGCTGACAGCTCAGAGCCTGGAGTCTGCTTCGGATTCTGTGTCTCCCTCTCTCTCTCTGCCCCTCCCCCATTCATGGTCTGTCTCAAAAATAAACATTAAAAAAATTTTTTTTAAATCTCTTTCCTCCAAGAAGTACTGCCTGACCCTCCCCACCCCATCTCCGCTGTGCGCCTCAAAAAGAAATGCTCTTATTCTCTCCACCTCATAGTTTTTTACTCCTCTGATACTTCTTTTTCTAGATCTTACTTTTGTATTTACCTAAACCACACGGTAAGCTCTAGAAGGGTAGGGGTCTTTTTCCCTTATCCTCGTATGCCCTTCAAATACAGTATAGCATCTTGTACACAGTAAGTACTCAAATACTGCAAAATTTACTACGGTCTCTTTCCCGCAGTGCTGACTCTTGTATAGATCAAAAACTTGAAGAAAATGGGCAAGCTGGACACTAAATTGTCCCTTGGGTTGTCATTCTGGGGTTTTTACTTAAAAAGCAAAAAAAAAGAAAACTTGCTTTTCATTTCTTTATCAAAGCCGGGAAAGGTGAAAGCAATGACAAGCCTATGCCTTTCTACCACCCCAGCCTGAGTCGCCTAGGAATGCACAGAAGGAGCAGTTGCCATGAGGAAGAAGCAGGGTACGGTGCCCTGGCTCCGAGTGTGCGATCGAGTGGTTCGTCATCTCAAGCATAGGCCCAGACAGAAGTCTTGTCGGCCCAGCTGCCCTATCGCTACTTGGCAACTCACACTAGTTATCAGGTCATCAGAGTTTAACACCATTATCAGTCTCATTTATCAGACATCATAAGATTCAGGTATAAAAGGCTAGTTTTTTTTTTAATTAATTAATTAAGTTTTTATTATAATAGTTTTATTTTCAAATTGGTTTACATATAACACCCACTGTTCATCCCAACATGTGCCCTTTTTAATGCCCATCACCCCCTCTCCCCCCTCCCTCACCCTCAGTTTGTTCTTAGTCTTTGAGAGTCTCTTATGTTTTGTCTCCCTCCCTCTCTGTGTTAAAAGGCTAAGTTTTTTAAGTCACGGAAGCAGGCAATTAGAGAAGGAAACCAATGGGTCACTCTGTGTCAGTCAACAAACAGTGCAAAGAAATCTCTCTTCTCGCTGTTAGTTTCGGAATCAGCACTAGGTAGGGGCTGGGGCAAGTGCCAGTGCTCTCCGAGGAAAAGGGGACAGGGAGTAAGAGGACTAGCGTGCTCACCTCATGTCGATCTCGTTGAAAGTGGTCAGCATCGCGCACGTATTCTGGGCCTCCTTCAGACGCTGAGCGATGCGCTGCCGCATCCTATTCATTTTCTCCTGAAAGCGGGACAAGTATTGACAGTCTGGTCTCTCTGGATCCGGCCCTCCTCGCTCAGTCCGAGGGAGCACTCAGCTTACAAGGACCGGACGGTCCAAACCATAGTAATGAAGCACCAGAGCTCCAGGCCTTCCCTTGCCTGTGGTGGTTTTGTTCCTCTGAGCGAGAATGAGGAGACCCGGACAAGAACTACTCACTCAGATGTGCCTGCATTTGACCGAGGATGGAGGCTCAGGAAATGGTTTGATTTAAAAACCAAAACCAATTTATGAAAAGGAAGAGTCTGGTGTAGGGCTAGCCAGCCCAAGAATCACTACAGAAAGGGCAATTTCTGGTGATAAAGATTTGCATGAGAATAGCTACTGTGGAACGGAAACTCACAAGCGACAAACCTTGAGGCTGTGGTACCCTTAGGAGGTATTCTCAGGCAGAGGAACCCACACTCTTGACCATACTTCCTTGAGGTTTTATGTCTACCCCTGACAGCTACTTCAGCTAAGTGTCCCTGAGGGGCAGGGACTGAGCTCCCCAAACCACCTCTCTGCAGCGTGTGTTACTGTGGCAGGGAGGCGCAGGTTACTAAGCTCCTGTCTCCCGCAAGTATCTCACTCCATCAAGGCGTTTCAGTGGTAGCACAACACAGTGGGAAAAACCACTGGACACGTCAACGTTCAGAAGACTTCAGGTTCTCGTCCTATCATTTGACCGTGCTGTGACTGTGAACAAGTCACTTCTTAAACTCGGTTTCCGTGAGCTGTCAGCCATTCAATGGCAGGCACCACAATGCCTGCACTCCACTAATCTCAACGCTGCCCCTCTGCCTCTTCCTGGAAGTGGTCCCCAGAGGCTTACCCGATGTTCTGAACGCAGACCTTTGCCAGCTCCTGGCTCAGCTACTGGAGGGGCAGCGGTGGGTTTTACCGCAGACACTGAAAATGAAGACACGGTACAGTTGCATCAGAAAAATCAGAGAAACATTCAGTGAGTAAGTGCCATTGCTTTCTTATACTGTATTGTCACTTAATCCTTAAAATGTTACTTAAGGATTGGTACTGAGGTGTACTGGTACCATTCCCCCTTCACACGTGAATGATCTGCTCAGAGAAGTCAAGTAACTAGCCTAAAGTCACACAGCTGTAAACAGAACAGCTGGGATCCAAATCCAGGTCTTCTGATACAAAGTCTACAGTTCCTTCTACAAAGCAGACAACGGAGCCTGCTCAGAGCCATGATTAGTCTCAGATCCTGCCCTATGAAGGAACATGACATTAGAGGAGATGTTCTTCTCCCACACAGAGACACGTGGGAGGTGGAAGCTTACCCGGTTTGCTAGCGAGAGGTTGTGAGGGTGAGGGCACTGGCGGCATCTGAGTGGGTATGGATGCCACAGGGGGAGGAGGAACTGCCGAAGCCGTAGGCTGTGCTTCTGGGGCTGCAGCAGCAGGAGCTTCGGCTGGCTTGGCCTTAGCAGGAGCAGCTGGAAAATAAAAATAGAGGCCATTGGCGCTGTCTGGAATGAAAAGCAACCAAATCAGAGACTAAGCAAGGTACAGCAGCACAAGCGCCATCACTGATCACTTGACAAATTCCACCTGGGCACCTGCCACATACACAAGGCACTATGAAACGCACAGGAGAGGCACTGTCCTTCCATTTCCCAGCGCTCCTCGATGTCCTACGTTACATAACTGACTTAATTCAGCTGCCTTCCTGCTTTCACAAGTATTGACTGATTGTCAAGAGTCAGCAGGTACTTTCACAGCACCGACTAAGCCTACGGCAATGTAAACTTCCAAGCAAAAGAAACCCGGGCAATTGAAGATGTTGATACACGTGCATGAAAGGAACACATTTCTAGTAATGAGAGAATACTGACAGTCTCATTTTCTACTGTAACATCACGTGTGGAAGAATACTCCTAACTATTAAAAAATAAAAGTCTAGGGGCGCCTGGGTGGCTCAGTTAAGCGGTCGACTTCGGCTCAGGTCATGATCTCACGGTCTGTGAGTTCGAGCCCCGCATCGGGCTCTGTGCTGATGGCTCAGAGCCTGGAGCCGTCTTCAGATTCTGTATCTCCCTCTCTCTCTGCCCTTCCCCTGCTCATACTGTCTCTATGTCTCTCAAAAATAAATAAACATTAAAAACAAAGTTTTTTTTTAAATAAAAAAATAAAAGTCTAAAATAAAGGCTCGCTCAAAAGAGTTCAAAGCATTTCCTCTAGCATAATGCTCATAAATCAATGAAGTGGCCAACCCATAAATGCACAACTTTAAATTAGATGTATATTTTGAGTTTATCCAACTGTACATATCTGGTTTCATATTGAAATCATAGGAACATTCTTTTTAAGGAATAATCAGGAGATGGGATTCTTCAACTGGAAGAATCGATCTGATTCCCTAGCCTGGGAATACACATGATCTCAGCCTGATTAATCTCAATGACGCAATCTACCACCTCTCTACTTCACTACAGTGATAGCGAGAAAGAAATAGACTTTAGCAGTCACGGCATCTAACCAAGAATCAGAAAACCAGTTATTTTCTTTTCTAACCCCTCTTACTGACTCTAAGGTCCCATATAATTCATTTCCTTGTTTCTCATTTCTTCCCAAGAGAAAAAGCAACCCTCCCTACAAATGAGAGAACAGAGGTAGAAAAAACACACTGAATTCTCCAGAATGGACACCATGAAATATTACGTCTTCTCACTTTAGCACAGTGGCTCTCACCCCCGGCTTTGTATCAGAATCACTTGGAGAGCATTAAAAAAACCCAAAACAAATTATAACAGATAACCAGGATCTGATTAAAACCAGATTTAAGATACCAGAATCCCTGGGCCATGGAGCCTAGGCATTTGTGTTGTTTTAAAACCTCCCTGTGATTCTGATGCCAGGGCTGGGGAGAAGGAAAAAAAAAAAAAAATCACTAGCTTTAGAGTCGTCTTCGTTCTATCATATCTTTAAGAAAAGGTCCAGCATAAGCAAATACACAGAAAGAACAGTTGTTAACGAGGTGTTTTCTTTTAAATACCCTTTTCTTCTAGAACTTGATATTTAAAGTGCCCACTATACAAATATCACCTTAGCCCCTCAACTAACAGCGGCTGGAATGCCAAACAGTCTTCGAGGCATCAAGGAATTAGTGCGTTATGCTCAGCCCCAATTCCAAGAGGGACACCGGAGACCTTGACAAGCAGGAGAACGTCTTTACCGCCAGTTTTCCTGAGCGTGAAAAGAGGAGTGCCTCCTTCTACTTTTCCCCCATCAGGTACCAAAAGCGCTTCGATCACGCCATTTGCTGGTGACGGAACCTGCACAGATGTCTGGAAAACAAGGACAGACGGAGAAAGAGTTCAAATTTTTACTCAGTATTAGAAATTTAATTGTCTAGAATCTCCAACATGAATCACAGGAGTTGCAAAACGGAGATACGAAACTCTGCATATAGAAACACGAAGCCACGCTTTCGGACTAATGAAGAGTCAATGCTATTGTGAAGAGTCACCCTTTGTCCTTTCTCAGAAACATTAAAGCAATGTTCAGTTACTGTGTTTCCAAGTGATACAAAAAAAACCCAAACAGCTCAGGCACGAGCACAAGTGCACGAGCACGGGTGTGCACCCATGTACACACGCACTACAAAACTAAAGCTACTAAAGTACATAATATAAATACTGAGAACAATCCAAAAATAAAATTTTAAGGCTTTTTCTTTCTAATGAGCTATTCTAACACTTTTACAATGGAAGTTAAAGCAAGTTAAAATTGTCTTTAAGCAACAATTAAGTCCCTGTGTTTGTTTTTAATTAGGTTAATAAACTCAGGGGAGGCCATGAACCATGACGCTAATACAGGACAAGCCTACCTTGTCAGTTTCAATCTCACAAACCACTTCATCTTCTGCAACAGTGTCTCCAACAGCTGAAAAGACAGTCAAAGGCTACCTGTTAAGTGGGAAGGACTCCAGTAGCCACAAAATCCCTTTTGATAGGTGTCAAATCCCTTTTCCTATAGGGCCAGGAAAAATTACACTGCACATAAAGAGAAGGAAGGAGCCCAATTACTGGGGCAGGGAGAGGTGGGCGGCGACGACAACTTTATAAAGTATTTAAACTTGAGAAAGGAGTAAGGCCTGAAATCTTACCTTTCTCCCACCTAACGTCTCCCTCTGTGACAGATTCTGCAAACGCTGGGGTTTTGACTGTAATCACATCATCCTCTAGGAAAAGAGCAAAAAAGGAAAATCACATGTAGTCCGTATTTTTCCTTTTTAATTAAACTCAATTGTTGCTCTTCCCATTAAAATGCAGGGAACTGAAGGCTGGTACTTACTGCACACAGCTGTAGTTCTGAAGAAGCGAACACTGAAGACACTACTGTTGTTAATACTACAGAAAAAAAAAAAACAAAAAAAGAAAACTCCTTTAGCAGGTGAACCATTCACATTTTAGTCTGGATAAGGCACTATGGATCACTTTCCCTTTAAATTAGTGATTCTCGGCCAGGGGTACCCATCTGTGTCACCTATGGGAACTTCTTCAAAGCACACATGTCCAGGCCCCCGTCCCCAGAGATTCTGACTCAGCAGGTCTACAGCAGAGCCTGGATGCTTGGGTGCCCTAAGTAGTAAGCTCCTCAGGTGAGTCCAGAACCCAGTGCTGAAGTGAAACGTCAGCTCTCACATTTGGTTCAGTGAAGAAAAAGATAAGCATCTTGGTCCTTTGCACACCCACCAAAATGAACTGGCTTCCTGATTAGGTTTTTTCTTAACTAAATGCACCTAAGATAAATTGCGTGCCCTCGCAGTGCATGCCACTGTGCCACAAACAATGAAATTTTTGTCTGCAGGATTACAGAGATCAGATAAGGCAGCAAGATGAGACAGTTAACTCGGTATTAAAACAAGATGTTATGGCCAAGGGTGGGGGGGGGGGTGCAGAACCACCAAAAAAGTCCTGGGATCTCTCCTAGTCTATCCTCCTGCTAGGAGGCAGCACAGGTCCATTCGGACTCACTCAAGAGAACCTCGGAAGACCCAGGTATTTTCTGATATGGCACTAACTTCATCCAATGTAGAGATGAGACCACCTTACATGCACAAAAGCTCTGGAGAGCGGGAGATGTGGATGTGTATGGTGTCTATGGTTACCTGTTACCCACATACACCTCTGGGGAGAATGGCTAGGACCGATGGGGACTTTCACTTTCTACACTTCAGGACTGTCTGAATATTCTACAAGAATCTTTATGATACGAAAGTTAAACAGATTTAAGTTGCTTTTTGTTTTTATTTATTTACTTATTTTAATGTTTATCATTGAAAGAGAGAGAGTGTGAGTGGGGGAGGAGCAGAGAGACAGGGAGACACAGGATGTGAAGCAGGCGCCAGGCTCTGAGCCGTCAGCACAGAACCTGACATGCGGCTCGAACTCACAGACCAGGAGATGACCTGAGCCAAAGTTGGACGTTTAACCAACTGAGCCACCCAGGGGCCTCTACGTTTTGATGTTTTCACTTTCGTAATGTCAAAATAACCATAAGATCTGTGTAGAATCAAGGGGAAAATGTATGTTATTTTTAAAAAAGCACAGAAGACACAGTGATCTGCACAAAGTCTATAACCATGTGTCAGTACACGTTCCCGGCAAGAAGTGGTGGGTAATGGGCGACCGCAGAGCCGGCTCTGTGAGAACGCTCGCGAAGCTGGAGCGCTGGCCGTCTCCGGGAAAAGGAGCCCTGCAGACAAGGGTAAAGTCTCTTTTCACTTCTGAATCATGAAAAACCAAAATGTTTTATGATAGAAGGGTTTTTAAAATAAAGTGGGCACCTCATTCACAGAAAACAAAGGACAACACAAAAGCAGTTAAAAGATTAGGGTGATCTCGCTCCTCAAAGGTTAGTGTTTTTTTATAAAAATAATTTACTTTCAGTTATTTGTTGTATTTATTGCATAGAAATTTGTGGTTCCAATTTTCATTTAAATTGCAGATGAGGGGCACCTGGGCGGCTTACTCGGTTAAGTGTCCGACTCTTGGTTTTGGCTCTGGTCATGATCTCACAGTCTGTGAGACTGAGCCCCACGTTGGGCTCTCGGCTTATGGTGTAGAGCCTGCTTGGGATTCCCTCTCTCTCCCTCTCCCCCCACCTCTCCACCCCTCCCCTGCTCATGTTTTCTCAAGAAACAAAATGTACTATATGTTCACTGTAGAATATTTAGAAATGGCAAAAAAAAAAAACATACAGTAAAAATACAGAATCATTTTATAACCCATGTTTTCTCACTTATCATAGTGTGAACATGCTAACATGACATAGCTTAACCAATACCCTGTTGTTTGGTCATTTTGAGAGAAATCTAGGTATACCAGGAGTTCTTCAGGATAGATTCTTAGAAATGGAATTGCTAGATAAAAAAATACACACAAAGACTCACGAATGTCAATTGCCCTCCAAAAATAACTCAGAAATTCATTCTTTTAGTACTAAGTGCATCATTTTCTCAATTGAAAAGAAAATCCCATTGTGCTGCATGGTGAAGAAGGAACGAATCTGCTGACCCTTCATTTTAAAGATTCTCCCTAGACAGAAAGTAGCTTGATAGCTGTTTAACGGATAACTAGAGAGCATCCTCTTACCACCACCCTGAAAATACTTGGAATGCAGAGTGGCATTAAGCAAAGTTCATAAGCAGAAGTTAATCTGAAACACACACGGGTGGCCTTTCTCCAAACTGCATTACGCAATAATAGCATTCCCTCCGAAGTAGTCAAAGTCCCAGGACTCGACTCACTAGTCTTTCGCTTTTACTGTTTCAAAAAATGAATAACTATGTTACCAAGAGGATGCTCCAAATCTTCCACAATAAATGTTAACCTCTAGCCCTTCCGCAGCATCAGTATCCAACCAGAATACTGAGGAGAACCCTTTTATATCTATTCCCATGAAGAGAGGGTTCCAATTTCACTTTCTTTATAATCTAAACACCTGAGGACAAGCACACTCTTGAGCCAGCACCTGACAGGAGGCTGAAGCTCAAGGTATATCACACATCATAAATCAACAACAAAGTTAGGTCTAGAGACTCAACATAACCACCTTGATATCTAGGCTTGGAAGCCAGTGAAGAAAGCAGATGGTCAAATATAGAACTAGAGTCTTAAATACCCTGTGGCCACACATTTGTGCTCCCCAGTGATACTTACACAATCTTCCTGCTGTCAGGGTAACCTGGTCCCTGACATAAGGAGACCCCTGCAAGAAACAAAACAACTCTTAACCAGCAACTCTTATCTTCTACAAGTTACCTGCTGGGAATGGAAAAGTCTGTGCACCTCCTAACTCTGAGACAGAGCAAGATCAAATATAGGCACCAATATAATCTCTATCACACAGTCCTGCTTCTCAATGGCAGAGAGCAACAGGTGTGTGGGGTTGAGAGTGGGTACATGTCTGAAAGGAAAGGGGAGAATTCTAAGGGCGAAGCCTGAAGTAGTTTTATAATCTTATTTACCTTAAAATTCACAAACTTTCATTATTCTTATATATTTTAATAAAACCTCCCTACTCCCCAAGTGTTCCAATGTAATGAAAGCTTGAGAAAGACACATGACGGCTTATCCTGTGACTCCACATAGCCTAATCTGAGAAGGGGTGGGAATGTTAGGTCTGGGTTTCCGTCTCCCTGGTTACTTAAAATGCATGCAGCTGGAAGTCTTACCACCTAAACTCTAGTAGCAAAGACTGGGCTACTTTAGGCCCAGGGTCTCCGGTTTGCCCTAGTACCAAGCAAATCACTGTCCCTCCTTTCGGTTTATTTTCTTCCCAGGATCTCCCTGAGGTCTTCCCCTCTGGTCAAACTCAACAAGGTGGGAGCCCCTTTCTGCCTTACCACAGATAACGGCACTTCCCAACTGACAACTAATTACTACGGTACAGTTGCCTCACCTGAACATATTCCTTCATAGCTCTTATTTCTTTCAAATCTATTAACAATTCTTTCTAAACCACGGGCTCAGGAAACACCAAATGGGAAACAGCTCTCTCTTGTGCCCCTTCCTCCCCAAAATCTCCAGGGTTTCAGAGTCAAGTAAGTCACTACCCTGTTCAGCAGTCAATGCCTCTGTAGTACAAATTCCAAGTATAGCAGATCTCTGAGCTAGAACAGTCAGCAGCCCATACAGAGTTTTGGAACCCTGAGTACAATTTAGAGTTCATCCTACAGCAAGTCTCATTTATACAGTGCTTTAGGGTGTACCAAAATCTTTCGCAGGGGCGCATGGGTGGCTCAGTTGGTTGAGCATCTGACTTGATTTTGGCTCAGATCATAATCCCAGGGTCATGGTATTGAGCCCTGCATCTGGCTCCTTGCTAAGCATGGAGCCTGCTTAAAATTCTCTCGTTCTCTGCCCCTCCCCTTCTTGTGCTCTCTAATTAAAAAGAAAAAAAAAAAGCTTTCACATAAATGACCTCATTTTGATTTCCATGTCTCACACCTCCCTGAAGTAGAACGACCATCTGTCATTATTCCCATTTCATACATAAGTAGGGCTTCTGGAGGTTTAAGCGACTAGCTCAAGGTGAAGCCTTGGGACACAATGCGACCCCCCAAGTACAAGGCTCTTTCCAATATCCTGCCAGTCTATAAATGAGAAAATGTTCACTTTTAGGATTCCTAGTTTAAAAAAATATTTATTATCGAGAGTCCACTATGAGCTCACACTCTGCTAGGTGCTTATGTTCTCATGACTCTTAGGATAAAGTCCAAAAGCTTTACACATTCCTGTACTGTCCAGCCCTATCCTGCCAGCCAGCCAGGCTTCCTTTCCACTTCTATGACCGGTTAAGTCCCTTCCTGCCTGAAAACCTTTGCACAAGCAATTCTCTTTGCCTGTAATCCTGTTCTCTCGGCCGACTCCTATGTGTTCCTTAAAGACTTGGCCTAAAACGTCCCTTCTTCCAGGAAGCCTTTATGGACATTCTCACCACTCTCTCCACCTTCCCAAGCTGGGCTACCTCCCGCCCTGCACTTTTGTTCAGTCACATGTAATTGTGTCCTTATGTGTGCATAAATGCCATCTATGCGGTCTCTCCAGCGAGCCCTTAAGATCCTGGAGGGTATCCCTGGGGTTTAGCACAGTGGCTGGCACGTAGTAAGAACTCAATAAGCCATCTGTTAAGCACATGGGTCAATGACAACATTGTGGGTTAAGAGCTTAGGCTGAGGAGTCAGGCAGACCTGGCTTGACCAATCATTGACCGAGTGACCTTGGTGAAGGCACTTACCCCTTCTTGCTTATGCATTTGTAAAAGAGAATACCTTTTACTGTTTCTTGATAATTAACTGCAAAATGTGCAGAAAGCACTCAGAACAATGCCTGGCACACAGAAAGCTCACAAGACGATTGACTCATTCAGCAAACATTTATGCCAGGCATATAAAAAAGTATTGGGATAAAACCTAAATTCCTTCCAACAGCCTACACACCATCTTCTATCTCCTACCATCCCCTCCCTCAACCAAAATCCTCTGGCTAAATCACCCTTTTTCCCGGTGTCAAAACGCTGCCACGCTCTTCCCTTCTTCACGGGCTCCGCACATGCTACTCCCTTTCCTTCTCCTGCTCTCCACGGAACTGGCTTCTGTCACAGCCTCTGGGTTGCAGCTTTAATGTCCCCTACGAAAAGGGACCCTTCTGTCCCTTCTTTCCACCTTCACTTGTTTCCTTCGCAGCACCTGACCAAAATTCATGATCCCTCATTTGCTTAGCAACTTACACTCTGTCTCTCCTGCTAGACTGTAAGCTCCAGGAGGGCAAGAATTGTTAACTGCTGCATCCGTAGTGAGCACCCAGCACAGTGCCTGACAGGCAGGAGAACCTCAGTAACTATGTGCGACGTGAATAAATGATAGCCGTTCTTATTAAATAGTACTTTGTTTCACTCCTATATATCTGACCGTTAGGTGGAGAAACATTAGCACCCGGGTTTTCTCACTTACGGCTCTACCCAGAAGAGCATGTTAGGTGAGGACAAGGGCACAACTTACCAGGCAGGGAACGTCTCCCTAGAGGGCAGTTCCCCTGTTGAGAAAAAAAGACAGGACCGACATGAGAAGAAGACATGTCTCAAGAAGACATGAGAAAGTCACCCAAGATGAAAGGAGGGAAGAAACAGCTTTTTCTTTTAAGTACGGACTCAAAGCTGCCCGGGCGCTAGTGACAGCTGAATCTCATGACTCCAAAAGGTAAATGCAACAACCAGGGCTCTCAGTCCCAGCCAGCACACTGGGCCTGACAAACTATCTCAACTTCCCACCGGGGCTGACACCCACTGACGAACGGGAGAGAGGGGGCGGGCCCCGGATCGCGTCTGGACTCCGCTGCGCCTGCTCCCAAACTCGGAGTCTCGTGTCCGGACGGGCGCGGCTCTGGGCGGCTCCTCAGCCCCTGAACGGCGGGTGGGGCGCAGCAGGGGACGGGGCGCCGGCTGCCTCGGGAACGCTGGGGGCCGCTGGGCTCTGCAAGACGCCCCAGAGAGCACCCACGGCCCCGGGCCGCCCAGTCCGCGGCCTCCGCGTCCCGGTGTCCTTGGTGCCCGGCTTGACCGGCGCGCCGCGCCCCAGCTCCCCAGGCTGCCCCTCGGCCCGCCGCCGGGTTTCTCATCCGCCGGGGCCCCAGCCCGGCAGGAACGTACCTTCTGGAAGGCAGACAGCGAGCGGCTGAACGCCCGAGACACGCAGCGTGACCGGGACAGCATCGCGGCGGCGGCGGAGCCGAGGGCGGGCGGACACCGGATATAGGGCCCGGCAACAACCGGAAGCGGGGCGGGCCACGGCACCTGCCGCCCGGGGAGGGGTGTTCGGAGCGAACCACTGGCGGGTGGGGGGAACCGACGGGCGGCGCGGACCAGCCCTGGCCTCAGCCCACCTGTCTGCAGCAGGGAGCCTACCGCGGTGGGGCCCTCTCGGAGCCCGCTGCACCGCCTGCCGGCCTGGGCCCGTCCTCCCGGGGTACCTACGGCTGTCCGGAGACCAGGCCGCCCCCGGAGTCCCGCCCTCCCCGACCTTTCCTCAGAACTGGCCCCGAGCTTGGCGCCAGTCTCTCCTGGGACCCCGGGACACCGCGCCTTTCCACCTCTGCACTCCCGGAAAAGAGCGGAAGGCTGGCATGGGCTTTGAACTCAGACCTGGGCAGACACGCCTGCCTGATCTTACACTTGAGTGGGCTTGGGCAGGTGACATCGCTTCCCTGAGCCTCGGGTTCCTCAGATATATATATAAAAAAGCAAGAAACACTTGCCTTGCCTCCGTAACCCCAGAACAAAGAAACAGCCCCAAGGAACCTCTAAAGGTTCCCATTGCCCTGTTACCAGACGAAGATCACCAAGTAGCCTCTTCTGCAACTTCTGCAACATCTCCCGATCTTCCCTAGTCCTCCTCAAATTCTCTCCAGCCAAGCTAATTGTAACCCCATACATCCTGTGCATTTTGGAGGTGGTTCATTAGTCACTCTAGCCCTAGAATACAAACCACGAAATTAGGGACCTTGTCTGTCTTGTTCACTGCTGTATCCCCAGCACTGAGAACAGAGATTGGCATAGGTAGGTCTGTATTAACCATCCTGCAAAGTGAAAGCAGATAGCACCCCCCCCCACTCTTTAGATTTCCCTCCCCTTCAATGCCCAGGCCCCTGAACTTTCTACCTTACAGCTCACCTTCCTAATATGAACTTTCAGCCTCTCTAATAGAAAAGGCTTTCTATAAGCTTTGGTGGCATTAAGAATGAATGAATGAATGAATGAATGAATGAATGAATGAATGAATGAATGAATGAGCGAGCCACTAATGCCTGCTCATGTTGGTTGCTTCGGCTGAGTTATCTTGCCTGGTCCTCAAGGTCCTTTACGGTGCCTTCACTCACCCAAACTCTGGAAGCTTCCACCTCAATTCTGCAAGAATGGGCAGAAGCCCTAAATAGAAACAGAGAAAACTTTCTTGCCCAGCTGCTGCCCCTGATCAGGTCCTCAGCATCCTTCACCTGGCTTATTTTGAAAGCTTCCAAAAGGGACCCGGGCCTCCGCTCTCTCACGTTCTCTAACCCAACCTCCATGTCAAAGATCCTTTTGAAACACAAATCTAATCCTGTCACTCGTAGGATTGAAGTGTTTCAATTGCTTGTCCGTATCAGCAGGATGAAGTCCAAACTCCTCAGTTTGAGCCGGCACCGGATAACCTGGCCTTTGGCTATGTTGTGATCCGCCCCCTGATTTTCACAGGTGCTGAGCTTGCTTTCCTCCTACCACAGTCCTGGCAATAGCCCCGGTGTGCTCTTTCACTCCTTCCCGTCTTGGTGTGGGCTGATCCCGCCTACTGTTTGCTTAAGGACTTCTAATCACCCTCTAAGTCTCTTCGGAATCCCTTTCCCAATAATCAGTTAACAGATACCTTTTCTACGCTTCCAAAGCATTGTGCCCATATCTCTCTTTTGCATTATAATGTCCTTTTTGCCTGTCTGTCTCCTCCCCTGGGCAGAACAGAAGGAGGAAAGAGATGACTCTATTCTTCTAAATTCCGTGCACAGAACACACTGCCTGGTACTCGGTAGGTACTCAGTAAATACAAGTGGAATGACTAAATACTGCCATGCTTATAAGACTGCTAGATGCAGGGGCGCCTGGGTGGCTTAGTTGGTTAAGTGGCTGACTTCGGCTCAGGTCATGATCTCGCAGTCTGTGAGTTTGAGCCCTGCATCAGGCTCTGTGCTGAAAGCTCAGAGCCTGGAGCCTGCTTCAGATTTTGTGTCTCCCTCTCTCTCTGCCCTTCTCCTGCTCACACTCTGTCTCTGTGTCTCAAAAATAAATAAACTTAAAAAAAAAAAAAAAAGACTGCTAGATGCAGCTAAAGAGTCCCCAAACAGTAATCCCTTGCAGGGTTTGCTGTCAGTATTTCTTAGACAGCTATGGGGTGCCTGGGGGGCTCACTCGGGTTAAGGGTACGATTTGGTTCAGATCATGATTTCACAGTTCATGGGTTCGAGTCCCGTGTCAGGCTCTGCGCTGGCAGTTCAGAGCCTGGACCCTGCTTCAGATTTTGTGTCTCCGCCCCTCCCTCGTTTGTGCGCGATCTCTCTCTCTCTCTCAAAAATAAATAAACATTAAAAAAAAAAGAGCAGAGGAGTCTCAAATGCTGCTTCACTTTGTTTTAATATTTCTTAGACAGCTAGTTAATTTTTTCCACTTTAAGTAATTAGTTTGAGAGATTCCTATCTAAAGTTTAGAAGTTCAGGCGGGGACGATGTGGCAAAGCATTTCTCCTGGAGATCAGTGATCACCCAAGTTAATCTCCGATGTTACGATTTTAGACACACACATGTACGTGCTGGGGTGCACGCACACACGTACAGCAGCATGCCAAGTCTCTCTCAGGGGATAAAGGTTAAAATTGATTTCCTTGAGACTCATAAATGAGCTTCTGTGGAGTCCAAGTTGCAACCCAACAAGCTTTCGCCCTCTTCCGTATTTAGAGCCTCCTAGGACGTAGTATCATCTATTGGGACCAGAGTTATGCATATAAATTCATAAACTTGTGTTTGTGGCAGAGTTCAAATGGGAATTTATGTTTTTGCATTAAAAAACTCTTCATTCCAATACGGTTAACATAGTGTTACGTTAGTTTCCAGTGCACAGTATAGTGATTCAACAATTCCATATGTCACTCAGTGCTCATTAAGATAAGTGCGCTCCTTAAAAAAAAACTTATTTATTTTTGAAAGAGAGAGAGAGAAAGAGAAAGAGAATGAGAGGGGGAGGGGCAGAGAGAGAGGGAGACACAGAATGCGAAGCAGGCTCCAGGCTCTAGGCTGTCAGCACAGAGCCCAATGCGGGGCTCGAACCTACCAACCACAAGATCATGACCTGAGCTGAAGTCAGACGCTTAACCAACTGAGCCACCCTGGCACCCCTCCGTTCAGTTGTAATTAAAGATAATGGATGGATGAAACTCAATAAAAATTTAGACATCGTCGGGCCTATTTTTCAATGTAATATAAATAGAATCATAGCATCTCTATCATTCTGTCACTTACTTCTTTCACTCAACAGTGTGTTTTCAGGATTTACCCATGTTGAGTTGGGCTGTAGTTCATTGATTTTCATTGCTATATATCACAACATATGCTCCACTTCCCAAACCGAAGGAGGGGAAAATGGCAAAATTCAAGTGATGTTTGAGGGTAGGTGGATTTGGCCAGTGAGTTCTCCCCAGCTGTGTCACAGATGGAGGCTTTTGGTCCAGCAAGCAGCCTCCCCAACGCTGTTTAGACCTCTGCTAAAAGGAGAAGCCACACAACCACTCCTTCCTGCACAGCCCAGATGCCACATTTTGGTGCTGAGCTGGCTTTAGTATCCTCAGGATGCTTGAGGCACAGGGAGGAGGATGCTCATTTTGGAGCAGTCTCGCTGGGCAATTTGGAAGCAGAGGTCGGGAGCTCCCCGAAGGCCAGTGCAATGGGAGAAGCTGGGTAATTACGTCCCCCAATTTTTAAGAAAAGGCAGAAGAGATGACATTTCAAGAAGGTCTTCTCTCAGCTGTCTTTTCTGGGCATCTAAGTCGGGGGGGGGGGGGGTGCGGGGGGTGGGAGATGCAGTGGGGGGGCAGCCAACCAGCTCTGGCCTCTATCTGCATATTCATAAGCCCCCCACAGTGGTTGGCTGCGCTAGGCAGCCCCCACTGTCCCCACTGCCAGTGGCTGTGGTGGGGCTGGGTCTGTCAGATGGTGCCTTGCGCTGACAAGGGGTGGGCAGGCGGCTTCCCTCACCTAGCCACAGGCACCGGGCCTGCCTGGGGAGGAAGCTGATCACTTCCTGACCATGGTTCTTTGTGCCCAAGGTTGGTGAAGAGTGGGCTGCTCCATCTCCTGGGGTGGTAGACCCCCCCCCACCGGCCGCAGAGCCCAGGACTTGGATCTCCCTGAGGGCGTCTTCTCTGTGAGTAACACCATCCCTTCCATTTCCCTTGTTAAAAAAATGATGGAATGTATATTATGAAAATTTTCAAGTATGCAGAAAAGTGGAGAGGTTAGCCTAGCAATACCCACCACCTAGACTTCATCATGGTTCACATGGTGCCATGTTTGTTCCATCTGTTTTGTTGGCGGAAGTATTTTTGAGCAACTCACAGACAGCAGGACTCTTGGCTCCTAATACCTCACTCTAATACGCTGATACGTAACTCCGGAGCACATTTAAAACTCTTCTCTCCTTAGGTTCTCACCCCCGTCATGACTGAGGAGACGATTTCGTCCCCATTTTAGACCAGCGGAAAAGGCAGAAAGCATGGCTTGAGGACAAATGGCTGTAGCAGAGCCTGGACCTCCTAACTCCCAGTCCCGGGCACCTGTCTTGGCCACATGAAGGGATCTCGCGTCCACAGGTGTTTCGCTAGATAGCAATGAGACATCGCAGCCACTCTGTAACCTTGGGCATGTCCCTTCACTTTGCTAGGCTTCGGTTGCCTCATCCAAAAAGTTTCAGCCAAGGCATGAACATCCGAGGTTCCCTAATACAGGTCTGTGATGTTTTCATTGGTTTTCTCTGCTGTTGGCACAGAGCCTGCTTCAGATCCTCTGCCCCCCCTCAGCCCCTCCCTCGCTTGCTCTGTCTCTCTTTCTCTCGCAAAAATAAATTTTAAAAAATTAAAAGAAAAAAGAAAAGCCATTGCGAAGAGTCTTTTACAAAGCTAAACTTATTTGGATATTATGCCCTTCCTCCTTTTTTTCTTAAAAAAAAAAAAAAAAGCCAGGATGGTTAAGAATCTTTTATGAAATCATAATGATAGCGGACTGTAGTCTTGTATACTTATTTTGGGGGGCTCTTACCTGCAAGTAAAACGTCAAGACCTCTCCGGCTGGTCCAATTTTTTGTTTGTTTTCATTTTTGTTAATGGTTGAAATCTAAAAGCCTGGACACCTTGCACTGTACCAGATGATCCCCTGAGTCCCCTCCGGGGCTAAAGAAAGTTCCAGGGCTGTGGGGCCTCCCAGACCAGCCCTAGAGGAAAAGGAAGTTGCGAATTAAGGAGTGCCTATGGTCAGTGCTGGAGAGAGTAGGCACCACCGCTCTGGGAGACAGCACCGTTATCAATTCCCTTTTACGGATGCAGAAACCGAGAGGAGAAAGAGGCAAAGCTAACTTCTGTAAGATCGCGTAAGAGCTGGTGAGCCTGATCCAGGTCCGACACCTAGCGGATCATCCTCACAGGCACCAATGACGCAGACCCGCAGGGCTTCTGACTTGGTTGTGTTCATGTCTGCCTACGGACAGGGTCGTGCGGACTGGGCTGTCTAACTGACCTCCTCTAACCCATTTCCACCATCGGCGGATGCAGGGAGAGCGGCTCAAGGGCTGGACCAGGGACGGAAAGGGTCCTTCCCAACCCACAGCCACATGGAGAGGGTGCAGGGGGGCCCCGGAGAATGAAACGGAGAGGAGATTGTACAGGAAAACACCTTAGTAAAGTGTAAACTTGCTGTACGACCTTGAGACGTGCCCCTCTGAGCAAGTTTATGTCGGCAGCTAGAGTTTGCTAGGCCTGGTAAGTACCTGGATGAGAGGCTGTTGGGGAATCCTGTATCGTATACGATGTGTGATCACTAGCATGAGTTGCCGGTGGTGGACCCTTAGACTCTGTGACATCTGCATGGGAGGGGCTGTTTCAGGATAAGGCGTTTTCCTCCATCTTTCTCCGATCGTATTGTGGGTGGTGGTCTGCTCGGCACAAGGCTGGTCCCATGGGGATCCAGCTGGGTCTAGGAAATGAATGGACAAAACCCTGCAAAGAGAAATGCGAAGTTTTCCCGACAAAAACCTGGCAGAAACTTTAACATGGAGATAACAATAAACCTTCTTTCATAAATCCAGATTAAGCGTCAATGACCGCGAGGAGAATGAACTGGCATCTCTTGGGCTTTGCGTGGTGCGTTTTCTCTAAGGCACCCCGTAGTCCACCTTGCTTTGTTGATTGGTTCTCTGGTGGCCCTGTCGGAGGGTATCAGAGGTGGTTGCTGTTCCCTAAACACAGAAGGGAAGACACAGCCTGGGAGCCTCTGGTCTCACTTTAGCTGACTCTGTGGGCTTTCCTTTCCCTTTGCCTCCTTGGGCAGAACTTTGAGAGATCTCAATGAAGATTTCTTGGAAGGGTATAGACTCTCAGGGAGAAGGGCTATTAGATGAACTGTGCAGGTGAAAATCCCACGGACACTGGTTGTCTTTTTAGCCGGTGCCCCCCACCCCCACCCCAGCCTCTTAACACTTCAGACACAAAGTTTCTTTCTTAGGCCTATTATTTACTTGAAATTCCACTGTACTCTTATTTTACACTTTCTAGCTGTAAAATCCTACATACCTTATGCTTACCTCATGAGCCCTGTGATCTGTACTCGTTTATAGCTAAATTTGCTTCTCGAGTGGAGCTTTTTATGTCTGGTGCCCAGGAATGTATACCCAGGAAAGAATCAATGAGAGAAAATCCAATCTTTGTTCGTTTGGTTTTTTTAGTAGACTTTAAGTTTTAGAGCAGTTTTAGGTTAGCAGGCAGTACAGAAATTTCCCATACGTCCCCCTGTCCCCCACACGCACAGCCTTTCCCATAAAGGCAAGTTTTAAATTACCAAGGGCAGGGTGCCTGGGTGGCTCAGTCCGTTAAGCGACCGACTTTAGCTCAGGTCATGATCTCACGACTCGTGGGGCTTGTGGGTTTGAACCTGGCGTCGGGCTCTGTGCTGACAGCTGGAGCCTGAAGCCAACTTTGGATTCTCTCTCTACTATAAAATAATGTTCTATAAACTCTTCCTAAACACGATTTTAAAAAAATGGTTACATAAAAGAGCATCCCATAGATAATACCATACTTTATATTTAACCATTTTTTACTCTTTAATGCTGGGATGATCATTTTTGACATAAATCTGTGGGTATGGCATCATTGTCTTGATTTTACTTCTTAGACATAGACTCGTTGACTCAAATGGTATAAGCATGTTTAGGTTCCATAATATATAGCACCTAAGTATTTCCCCAATATACAATAAAAATGAGCCAGATTGCTGAGAATCGGAGGGACAAATGTTGAGATAATATTTTCGCCCACCATATTGGCAACGATTTAGAAGGTTGGCAGTGCCCAGTGTTGGTGAGGATGAGGGGATATGTGTTCTTTTAGATAGATATGTTGGTAAGAAAGAAAATCAGCCATTTAGAAGTATTTATACAAACAACGCATGAATACATCCTTATAAAAATTCGGTTAATACAGAAATATACAGAGTAAAAATCAAAAGTTCTCCTTCAGTCTCTCATCTCCACTACCATCAGTTGGTACATTTCTGGAGGGCAGTCGAGCAATGAGTATAAAAGTTTGGGGCACCTGGGTCGCTCAGACGGTTAAGTGTCTGACTTCAGCTCAGGTCATGATCTCACGGTTCGTTTTGAGTTCCGCATTGGGCTCTGTGCTGTCAGCTCAGAGCCTGGAGCCTGCTTCAGACTCTGTGTCTCCTTCTCTCTCTGCCCCGCCCCGCTTGCACTCTCTCTCTCGCTTCTCTCTCTCTCTCTCTCAAAAAAAAAAAAAAAAAATTAAAAAAACTTTTTTTTTAAGTTTAACACGTGCCCAGTCTTTGACCCAGAATTTCGACTTCTAGAAATGAATTCTAAGGAAAAAAATAGTATAAGTTCTGAGAGATATAGACAAGACCGTTCATCCCAATATTATTCATAATAACAACAGCTAACACCTACCAGTAATTTATGATATGCCAGGAACTGGTCTAAAAACGGGTTAACTCATTGGATCCTTGCAACAACCCTGATAACAGTAGGTATCGTGGTTATTTCATGTTATTGACAAGAAAGTTGAGGTACAGAGAGGTCTCAAAGCTAGAAAGTGGCTCTAGAGTTCAAGTCGAAGCAGTCGGGCTCTGCGGTCCGCGCTCTCTGCCTCCATACTATGCTGTCTGTCTTGCTATACCAGTGACAACATAAGAAAAAAATCTGACTGTCTAATCAAAAGGGAATTTGTTAAATAAATTATGATCTATACATACAGCTTTCACAATGTCGTTATAGATTGGTATTCATTAACATGAAAGACCAAAAAAAAAATGGGAGCTATAGGACCTTGTATTTATAATTCCATTTAAAAAATTTATATACTTAGGTGAAATCATGTAAGTTTTCTGTGCACAGAGAAAAAAGTGTGGAAAAAATGACACACACCAAAATGTGAACTGTGAATTTCCTTTCCTCTCTTTCTTCTTTCTTTCCTTCTCAATACATTTCTATATTTGGGAAGTAAAATGACTCCTTATTGCTCTCATCATCTACGAAAAGCAGTAAAGCTATTTTTAAAGGCCCGTGGCAGTTGCTCCTCTGTCGGCAAATGTGAGTGCGCTGCTAGTTAATTTTTAAACAGAAAGCCTCGCTGCTTCGTGCCACACCCAGGCGAAGGGCTCCGAGTGGCTTGCTGGCCCGGCACAGAGGTTTCCTGTTTCTCAGCTGCCCAGATGCAGAGTTTCCACGATTGTCCTGCAGAGATGGGCGTAGACGTCTCTGGGCGTCCAACCACAGTGGTGTCTGGCTGGCTTTCTAGTTTCTAGCCTCAGGACATTCCCGCCGAGTGTTGCTTCATGAAGCACACAGAGCTCCGTCTCTTACCCTAGCAGTTCTGTCTTCTGGAGCATGTAGACTACACGGAACCTCAGAAACAATGCCCTAAATAACCCGCAAGGGAGATTTGGTGACGTTGGTGGTTCTATGCCCTATTTATCTATCTATCTGTCTCTATCTGTATGGATTTTGTTCCGTTTAGATGCGAGAAGGATCTGAAATCATGTACGTCTCTAATGAGAGATGAAAAATCAGCCTAAACGAAGTGCATGCAGAACAATTTATTCAACTGAGTCAGCACTCCTGGGAGACACCAAGAGAGAGCTCACAGTCTAAAGGGGAAGAGACATTGATTACTTCAGAGAGGGGGTGACATTTCAGTTGGGTTTTGGAAAAGGAACCGGGGTGCGTCGGGTAGAAAAACGAGGGCAGGGCCTTCCAGGCAGAGGGAAGAGTAAGGAGTAAGGGCGAGGCCCTGACGCAGCGCCCGGGACAGCTCGATGGCAATGGTAAGTACCGAGGACGGTGGCTCTGGAGGAGCTGACACAGCTGTACCTTGTATTCGACAGGCAGCTAGCAAAGACTGATTCCATGAAGGGGCAGAAGCAGACCCAGGTTTTAGGAAATTAATGTCGATGCCAATGTCACCGAGGAAACGGAGACCCTCCAAAGGGAACTGGCACCCGCTCCCATCGCCGGGGCTACCCACCAGCCAGCACCTGTCCACGGACACTGCCTTCCTCCACCACCACGGAGGAAGCAAGCATTCTCCTCTCTAAAGTTGATCCGCCCCATGCATGACATCTTGCCCCCACCTTCCTGCCTGAGGACCAGCTCCAGAAATTCTCTCCCGGTGGCCTATATTAACAAACTTTATCTTTTTTTTTTTTTAATGTTTGTTTTATTTTTGAGAAAGATCGAGAGAGCACAAGAAGGGGAGGGGCAGAGAGAGAGGGAGACACAGAATCCGAAGCAGGTGCCAGGCTCTGAGCTGACAGCACAGAGCCCTACGCGGGGCTCGAACTTATGAGCGGTGAGATCGTGACCTGAGCCTAAGTAGGCGCTTAACCGACTGAGCCACTCGGGCGCCCCTAACAGACTTGATCTTTATGCGGCATTATTGCCATTAGCCTACAAATATGCTGTTATTCCTTCTATTCTGAGAAACCCTCTCTTGACTCCATCTCTCCTTCCAGCCACTGTCCTATTCCTCTCTGCTCTGCACAACTCCTTGAAAGAGTTGTCATAGTTAATGTCACCAATTCTTCCTCTTCTCCTGTCTTAAATCCATGCCGACCAGGCTTTTTCTCTCTGCGCTCCACCAAAACTGCTCTGATCAAGATCTCGAACGCCTCTGGGTTACTAATAATCACTGTGTGACTTGACCTCTCCCCGCTCCCGGAAGCACTTTCTTCCCTTGGCTCCCAGGAACTCACACGCCCCTCGATTTCCTCCTGCCTCACTGCTTGCCCCTTTTGCTCCCTTTATGGGTTCCCCCGTTACCCCAGCCTTCTCATGCTGCTGTGTCCCAGGATTCAGATCTTGACCCCCCCCTCCTCTCTGTCTACACTCGCTCCCTCGTGAGCTCATCCATCTACATACGGACAACCGTGAACTTTCTATTTCTAGCCCGGATCTCTCTCCACGGAGCCCCAGGCTTATTTACCCAACTGCTTTGTCAACATCTTCATTTAAATGTCTCAGAACTGTCTCAAATTTAACATGTGCAAAACGGAGCCCCTGACATCTCTCACCGAACCCATCCCTCTATGGCCCTTCTGACTCAGCTCATGCAATTTCATCCTTCAGCTCACTCAGGCCAGATGCTTCAGAGTCTTCATCAGTGATACTTTATTTCTCTTTGTTCCCCCCATCCAATCTGTTAGCAAATTCCATTGGCTCCACATTCAATGTCTATCCAGGATCTGATTCGACTTCCAACTTGCTCTGCTACCATCCTGGCCCAAGACACTTCCTCTATACTATTACCGTCTAGGTCACTGCCTGGATGCCTCAATGCCTAGAGCCTCCCAGGGCTGTTTCAACCGTAGCTCCCCACCCCCGGCCTATTCTCCGTCCAGTAAAGAACGATCCTTTTAAAAATAAGTCAGGTCAGGGGCGCCTGGGTGGCTCAGTCGGTTAAGCGTCCGACTTCAGCTCAGGCCATGATCTCACAGTCTGTGAGTTCGAGCCCCGCGTCGGGCTCTGTGGTGACGACTCAGAGCCTGGAGCCTGCTTCAGATTCTGTATCTCTCTCTCTGCCCTTCCCCTGCTCATACTCTTTCTCTATGTCTCTCAAAAATAAATAAACGTTAAAAAAAATAAAAAAAAAATAAGTCAGGTCAGATTGGGTATAACCTTCCAGTGGGCCCTAGTGTATCTCAGAGTGAAGGCTAATGTTTTCACAGTGGTCTTCCATTACTAACTCAGTATGTTATGCCATCTGGCTCCCTCTGCCTGAATGTTAGCTCCACGTGGGCAGAAGATTTTGTCTGTCGTCAGCCTTTGATCCACGTTCGTTGAATGAATGGACCAGTCATGAGGTATTGGAATTGTCTAGATAAAAAGTTGAGACCCCGAATCAAGAAAATGTAATGGGAAAGGCCTAGTGGAATATAGTTCAGAGCCGTTTTTTGGCTATAAATTACCAGACATGGTAACAGAGTCGATGTTGAGGATGAGGAGTTGGGAGGAATCAGAGAGACTCCCAGCTTCCAGCCTAAACGAGATAGGTAGCGTGAGAGTTGAGGCAGAGGGGCAGCTATAGAGTTTGGGTTTGAAAATGTTGAACTGGGGCACCTGGGTTGTTCAGTCGGTTAAGGGACTTCGGCTCAGGTCGTGATCTCTTGGTACCTGAGTTCGAGCCCCGCGTTGGGCTCCATGCTGACAGCTCGGAGCCTGGAGCCTGCTTCGGATTCTGTGTCTCCCTCTCTCTCTCCCCCTCCCTACACCCCCTCCCCCCGTCAAAATTAAATAAACGTTAACAAAATTAGAAAATGTTGAATTTAAGCAGAGATGTTCACTCCGCAGTTAAGGTAACCATAAGCAATCCCCTCTTCTTTTTGGAAGGCACTTAACTGAAAAAATATATAACTTGTATCATTGTGAGTCTCTATGGCTAAAATACCAATTCTGCTGGCTCAGTGGCCATTACTAGTTAGAGAACGGCCAGCCGATGCTGAATGAGTGACCCAGTTATGCTCGGCAGATGGTAAGAGCGGATGTGAAAGTAACTTTTTCAGATTATACTAATAATATATATTCATCGCCAAGGGATCACAGGAAGTTAAGACATGTTTCTCTCTCCAAGAGGTGGTAAACCATCCAAACTGTTGGAATGAATTTAATGATGAATTTTTTAAGTTACATTAATTAGGCAAGTCATCGGTTTTATTTTAGTTTTTTTTGTTTTTGTTTTTTAAAGTTTATTTCTTTTTGAGAGAAAGAGACAAAGTGTGAGCAGGAGAGGGAAACACAGAATCTGAAGCAGGCTCCAGGCTCTGAGCTGTCGCCACAGAGCCTGACGCGGGGCTCGAACTCACAAGCCGTGAGATCCTGACCTGAGCTGAAGTCGGACGCTTAACCGACTGAGCCACCCAGGCGCCACATCTGTTTTATTTTGGTAATTGACAAGTGTCTTACTCAAGACAAACACCTCCTAAGTACTCCGACCCACGCACCTGGGTTTCTTCCAGGGCCATTTTCTTTGTGACAGATTGGAGCCATCGCCATCTCCCACCCTCGGCCCGGGCGCCAGGAAGGGACATTGCTCAGGGCGAGCTTGTGTCAGCTGTCTCTGCTGGTTGTCAGGCGGCCGGCTCCAGGCGGAGGCTGTGTCCACAGCCACACAAGAGCCCAGCGGCTACAGGAGAGCCAAGTTTTGCCTCGGGTAGAGAACTCCACGTAAATTTTAGATTAAAAGTAGGACGAAGCAAGTGGACTCTTTCCTGACGGCATTTGTGCATGAGAAGCTAAAGGACGGTGGGAATTTGTAGAGGAGACACTTGAATTTACCTCTTCGAGGAAAGGAAGCATCCACCTGACAGACAGAGGAGTCGGTCTCTTGTACAGGTCTGTCCATCCGCAGGGAGGCAGCTGGAGCGTGGTTGTGTGTGTCAAAGGATTTGGAATCTCAGTAACTGAGAGCCACCCTTCGGCTTCACTGATCCTTGGTTTCCTCATCTGTAAAAGAGGAGAATTAAGCTGATTCTCAAGTTTGGTGTGAGGGGCAATGAGGTAACATGTATGAATGCTTTGTAAACTCCAAGGGCCTTAAACTTGCTCTCTGTGGCCTCCCGGTTCAAGTCTGGTGTATTTTGATCCTTTGTGGGGGAAAGAGAGCTGTAGGCAGCCTTTTCTGAACCAGCTCCCTCCCTCTTCCCGCTTCTCGCATTTTCTTCCTAGCAGATATCGTGACCTGAAAATACACTTGTTCATTCTCTCTCTCCCCGGTAGACGGCCAGCTCTATGAGGGCAGGATTCTGCTGGCCTTGTTCACCGCCGTCTCTCCAAGTGCTCGGAAGAAGGCTGATGAATGGTAGGAGTTACGTAAACAGTTGTTGAATGTGAACAATGCATATATGATCGGATTCTTCCAGGGGCAGGACAGCATGGTGGTCAAACAGCTGGTTTTCAAACGTTGGTTTGCTTGTTTCAAATGCAGGCTCCCCCCCACCCCCGCCCCAGTATGGAGGGATTCTGATTTTGCAGGACCGGATTTTAGACAATTCCAGTGGGGGTGGGGGCTACTGAATTTGCTCTTTGTAACAAGTGCCCCCGGTGATTCTGTTGCGGTAGTCACCGAGGAAGTGACTCTGAATCAGACAAATCTTGTTTTGACTCCGGCCTGCCACTTACTACTTGTATGACCTTCCGGAGGTAACTTAACCTCTCTGAGCCTATTTCCTTATCTCTTAAGTGAAGAGAACGACAGCATTCTCAGGGATCTGTTACAAGAATGAAATTAGGTAATAGACGTCAAGTTCTCGGCATAACGCGGGTCGTGCAGTTAGCTGCTGCTATCATCTTTATTATTATTTTATCGTTATCATGCCCTAGCAAGAGAATTTCTCCCTGAAGGATCGCTCTTGGGGATCCCCTCAGAGTAGGGTCCCAACCCGCTGGCACGGCATTCGCCTGGGAGCTGGTTAGAGATACGGAATCTCTGCCCCAGCCCCGACCTGCTGAATCCGGATCTTCATTTTAACAAGACTCCTAGGTTATATGTGGATTTGAGTTTGAAAAGCACGGCTCAAAATCACATGTACTGTTTTCTCCCTGTCTCGAATTCCAGAGTCTACTCAGATTTGCAAGTTCTGGCATCACAGAGTCTGAATCCTCGACAGTTGCTTCTCATCCTTCTGAGCGCGGAGGAGGAACCGCCCCCCCCGCCCCCCGCTTCGAGGTACCCCTCTAGTTGAGGACATTAGGAGAAGGGGTTCCCTGACAGAGCCACAACCGACCTCCTGAGCGAGTGCCCGTGGAGCCAGAGGATGGATCCAAACTCTGGCTTGCTTCCTCCTCTGTCGCGGGCCTGTTCCCACCTGGCAGAACCCTGTATGGAAGGTGAGAGAAGCCCGGCCCCCCGAGAGCAAGGCAGAGACCCCCACTTTCCCTGGAGCCCTGTCCCCAGCTCCAGCTTTGCCGACCCTGACTGGTTTTGGGATGAGAACATCCAAGCAAAGAGGGCCAGAGTGGAGACCATTGTCCAAGGCATGTGCCTCTCTCTCAACGCCCTGGTGCCAGGCAAGGCCCAAGCCAGGGACAGCCCGTACTGCCCAGAGAGGGCCCAGGAGCGGAAGAGGAAGCAGAGCCTTCCCACGCAGCAAGGCCCCCTGAAGCCAGGCCCTGTCGGGCTCCACGGCGGCAGGAAAGGGAGCCCTCGGGTGACAGAACAGCTCTATCAGCTGAAGCAACAGCTAAGACATTTGCAAAAGCACATCTTGCAGGCTGCCGGGCCCAGGGACGCAGCTCAGGCCCCGGGGCGCTCTGAGGTGGACCTCGGCCCTCTGAGCATAAAGCGGAGGAAGGGCTATGGATCTAGGCCCTGTGACCTAGATCACAGTGACCACCCCCAGGGTTCCCGGGGGGGCCTCTCCGGGAAAGAAGAACACAGAGCGTCTGAGGCTGAGAACCAGTCTGAGGAGCCCAGCTTCCTTCCTCGCGGAGCACGGGACTTGCTGGAGATTCTGCGGAAAGAATTGACCGGGGCAGTGTCCCAGGCTGTGGACTCAGTATTACAAAAGGTGCTCTTGGATCCACCAGGCCACCCGACTCGGCTGGGTAGAAGCTTCCAGGGGCTGGTGCCGGAGGGTAGAAGTGAGCCCTCGCCTCCTGAGGGGGGTATCTGCAAAGACCTGTTTCCTTTTGCCGCCTTGCCCAGGAGGGCCCAGCCACAGACTGGGGTCCTGTTGCGAAACTTATCCCTGGCCACGTCTCTGGATCCTCCCAGGTACCCTGTCTCTCCGGGAATGATCCCCGGACCCTATCAGGGTCTGCCGGCAAACTGTCCTCGGACTGGGCCTTCCCACCTCCAGGGAAATCAGACTCTCAGCCAGCTACTGGGTCATGGACCCAGTGACCACTGGGACAGCAGTCTTCCCCGAGATTCATCTTCCCAAAGTCACTCCTCCCCAGAGTCTGCCCTGCGACCTTGGGGAGCCGTCAAGTTGCGGCCGTCGGTGCTGAGCCAGCAGGAGCCCCCCTTGGCCTTCGCTTCCCCCGGTTTGGAAAGACTGCCCCTTCCTCCCTCGGTGAAGATGGAACAGGGCGGCCTGCAGGCTGCCCCGGACGCGCTCCCTTTCTCTTCAGTCCACGTATCCTTTGCTCGTGACGGAGGTTCTCAGTGCCGCAGCCCGGAGAAATGGGAAATCTGGAAGATGAAGGGAGATGGGGACAAGTCACTCCGTGGCCTTTAAGTAGCTTTGCTTCCCTGATGGCTTCTTACTGTAGCTTCCAGGCCTTCCTTCCCTAGGGCTCATCGTTTTTCGGCTCTGAGAAAGTGGTGGCCACGTTTTGGGGTTTAAGGAGGCTGGGAAGATTCATTTAGCTTCTTCTGGGACACATTGAATTCTACCACTACTGACTCTTTCCTCTGCGTCTGAAAGAGTTTTGTTTGTTTTTAAACTCAAAATGGGCGTCCAAAACATGATGACTACCCTATGGAAGGAAAAACCCCATAATTCGGTTGTCAGCCGGTCTGTACAGCTAAGCAGAGAGAGGGTCAAAGGAATGACCTCATCTGAAGCATGGCTCCCCCGATCTCCGGGCTGCACAGGCAGAAAAGCCTACGTTGTCTAGGGAATTCACAGGGAAGCTGTGGGGGACCAGAAACTTCTGAGGCAGTTGGAAAAGGGGACGCTTTCTTGAGGGACTAGACCCAAGAGGCAGCCGGAAGGGTTAAGAAGCCTTTAGTTCAAGAAACAGCTTCTAAGCTGCAGCCGAGAGAACCAGAGCTCAGGAGCTGGGCATGTAGAGGGAAGGGGGACCCGGGCTGGGCTGCAGGGGTCTGGGTCTTATTGCAAAATCTTTGCAACTCTTAGGCAGACTCCACTCTCTCAAATAGTGTTGCCTAGAGTAACCCTCCCTCAGGAGATGAATAGTTGTTCGGTTAGGAAAAAAGCAGCTTGGATAAATGCTAGGTTATTTCTACTGGTTACTTAAATGCTGATTATTAAATACTGGTTATTTCTACTCCTGGGTAGTTCGTGGGACTTCTTAGAGACTTTAACTGCTGATGTCCTATTTGAAGCTCTAAGAGGAGAATGTATGCAGCCTCGGGCTCACATGACCAAAGATCCTCTTCCAGAAAGCATCTTGTAGGAGTGAAGTTCCCGACGACATTATTTTGGATGTTGCTGTTTTAGCGAGCTGAGCTCACGCTGCTGCTTCTCATGAGCAGACTGTAATTCGGTCTCCAGAGGTCGGTGCATCTGTGGAGTTGCATATCCAGGTGTGAACAGTCGTGTCCTCTTGGGGGCGGTGGGGGAAGCTGTATTAGGGGTCGCAGGATGGGGTGGGACCAGCTCACTGCCACGCGAGGGCGGGCTCTTGTGTCCTAAATGCCACGAGCGCCCTCTGCCGGTCACAGGTGTTGGAAACACCCCCAGGGCTTGGGCACCGCCGCGTGCTTCCCAGGCAGGCCAGGGCCACTATAAAACCAAGGTTAAGAACACCTCACCTGCCACTGCTACCTCTTCAGGAAGTAGGAAATCTTCTGGAGATTGTCAGGAAATTGCCCCGTGTGACAAAGGCTACCTGTCTGGGCCTTTGGTAAGAGGCCACTGGTTAAGACTCCCTTTTAAAGGCAGGCAGTGGTGGAAGAGCCTGAAGGACTCAGCGCCCAAAGATTCTCGGGTATACTTCCCTTGGCAGCGGCATGCTGGTATTTCTCGGGCACCTGTTGTGTGCCTAGCCCCGATCGGTAAAATGAGGAGTGGACTCGGACAGCTTTGGGGGTTTGGGGAGTCCCTCGACAGGGCCTGGCTGCATGGAGTGATTTGGGGCTCCCAGGCAGCTTCCTGGTTCCCCAACGATTCCCTCACCCCTGTTGCCTAGGCTCCGGCATTAGAGATGTGTTCCTGTGGGCCCGGGGAAGCCTCTGAGCGCCCCCGCCAATCCACGTTCACACGGCATCCCATGAGGCAGGCAGAGCAGGAGTGGTGCTGAGCCAGTAGGGGGCAACATTTGCCGTGCGCATTCCCTGAGGTCGGCCAACCCGCCAGCAGTTATCAGGTGCACGTCTACCACCACCTAGCCACTGCCACCGTTCTGAAACCCGGAGCTCTGAAAATCCCTGTGATTTCTCTCCCCTAAGGTCGATGGGAACATTTTTGTTTGGGTTTGTTTGGCAAAACCCAACCTGCACAGATTGGAAGCTATTTATAGACTATCCCACTTAGCATAAATAGTCTTCCAATTTGCTGTGGAAATATTAATGTACTGGATTACAGACTGTTCCCACAGCCCCTGCTCTGGCCATTAACTAACATACGGTATATGCACTGTATTACCGTTGTAAAATGATAAATTCTGAAATCTGAACCCCATTCAGCCCAGCGTTTTGGATAAGAGGTTGTGGGCCTGTGTTACCTCAACGATCCTCAAGCGTCCACTCTAGGACAGGTATCTGAGAGGCAGGGACAGAGAAGCAGACTGACTTGCCCAAAGTCACAAGACAGACACATGCAGAGCCAGGATTCAAACCCAGGGTCTGACTGTCAAGCACAAGTTTTAACTACTATACTTACACTTTAGAAATGAGGCCCAGAGAAGATGAGTGGCTTGCTCAAGATTATATAGCTATCAGGTGGCAAAATCAGTATCTGAAACTGGGTCTTTGGACTCCTAAATCCAGAATTCTTTCCACAGCATTTATAAGCCTTTAAGAAGGATAAGGAATTGGTCCAGTGAGGCCAAGGGCAGGGGTCTTCTGGGCAGCAGCCTGGATGCCAGGGCCAGTTGTAACCAAAAATCAGTTGGTTTAGTCTCCTTTGGCTAGACTCGTATGTCCTACTGAGAAGTCTTAATTGTCCTAAAGGTACAGGTCTCTGACCTGAGCTCCAAGGTTACTCTGTGTAATGCTTCTCCCCCAGCCCCAGAACTGTCCCTGGGAATGCTACGTGTTCTTGTGCAAGAATCTTTATTTCCTTCCCATGCTGGTGCTAGGCAGTCACAACACAGCTCCCTTCTCTTGTTGGAGGAAAAGCAATCTGTTCCCAGAGTGATGTATGGGTCGGAATAGAATTTCCATATTTCTGTATGGATTAAGGTTGACCATCTGATCACTCACTCATTCCTTCATCCAACAAACATTTATTGAGCACCTACTATGTTCCTAGCACCGGGCTAGGCACGTGGAATACAAAGATGAAAAGATAAGGTCCTTGCCCTCAAGGAGCTCACAGTCTAAATGGGGAGACAAACATGCAGTAAAAATTCCAGTGAGGCCATTGCTACAACCCAGGTTTGTACAAAGAGCCTTGGTAGCCCAGGGGAAGGAAGACCTAATTCAGCAAGGAACTATTTCACAGAGGAAGGGCGTCTGGGCTGAACTGGGAAGGGTGAGGGAGACCTCTGCCAGGCAAATGAGGAGCAGGCACAGCCGAGAAGTTCAAGGTTCCGGAGCCAAAGCAAACTGTGCTCTGGTACTCAGGCTGGTTGGTGCTTATTGGCTTAAACACGGCAAAGGCAGCTCTGAGAGTAGAATGGGGACCATCTAGTGGGCTCATCCCATTTTACAGATGAAGAAACT
This sequence comes from Paguma larvata, assembly GCA_030068075.1. Classification (NCBI taxonomy): domain Eukaryota; kingdom Metazoa; phylum Chordata; class Mammalia; order Carnivora; family Viverridae; genus Paguma; species Paguma larvata. Next base: position 22,160,460 of record CM057827.1, on the reverse strand, counting down.
GAGGCTGAAAAGGGGAATGAAATCTCTATGTGGGGCTTTGAAATCTGGGACAGACCTACCATCTTTCCCCATCCTATTCTGAAAGCACACACAAAGTACGACGAACTATATTTGATATCATAAATGCCACAGAACTTTTACACATCGAAATGTTTTTTACATTCTGCAAATTTACTGTACACATATGGTAGTGAGCATCTGGAAAGCAAAAGCTTTTTTCTTAGTTTTTAAGTAAGCTCTAGGTCCAATGTGGGGCTTGAATTCACAGCCCCAAGATCAAGAGTCACTGGCTTTACTTGACGGATCCAGCCAGGTGCCCTAAGAAAGAGCTTATCTGATCAGACTTGCTAGAGACAGAAGAATGGAACTAATACACCATTCAGCCAGAAACAATGAAACAAAAGAAATAGAAACCATCAGGAACAGGACAATTCATTATTTGGATAAACTGATAAAAATCATTTGATAAAGCGGTGTTAGTTTTCCTTGACACTGAGACAAATCCAGGAGGGCCTAAATCCTGGTCACTTGAAGAAGGCCAAACTCATGTTTTTCTTCACACGCTACCCTAGCTCCAACCTCCTGAAGGCCTATTTCCCTGATGTCCAGGTAAAGTCATTCTTCATCTCTGAAAGCCTCTGAAAAACTCTCAAGAGGCAATGGTTTTGCCCAGTGGGAGGCCACGTTCCAGGCCATCATACGTACACCTCAGGTCCCCTTCATGTTGCTGATGGGATCAGTACAATTTCCAGTTCTGGGCTGAGAGTCTGCGTGAATAACTTCGGGCCACAAAGCTTGGGTATCTGAATTCTAAGCTTTTGAGCTGTAGATATACAAACACATGGAGAGGAAGGGTGGAGGGGAGAGAAAAGCATCAGTAAATGGCATTTTTGGCCTAGTGTTTTCTCTCTGCTGGGGGAGACTATGAAAAAGAAAGAATATATAAAGGGTTGGACATTGTCACGTTCATATTCAAATTTCTGTATTGCAAAGCTGAGCGAAGGTGCAGAGACATCGAGCACGAGGACAAGGAAGATCAAACTCTGACAGCTGGAACCGGACTTGGCCTGTTCCCTTTACCCTGCGTGCTGGGATAGGGCTGCTCGTATTTTGATTCTACGTCTTTGTGTTTTCCAGATCTTTCCCTCATATTCAGTTGCTTGGTTGACTCCGGCACCGAGCTCGGATTCCGATTCATTCTGCAACCCCCGGGTTGCGATGGCCTATATGCTCTCTGCTCTATACCCTCATCCCTTCCTCTTCCCCTCGACCTGGCAGGAAGCTCTGAGGCTGCCGTGCAATCTGCCCAGGTGCAGCAGAAGCTGGTACCCCATTGGCCTTGACCCCAAACCCTCCCGAAGTCACGGCAGACACCATGGAAACTTTTCTTGGTTAAAAAAAAATCATAAATCTAGTCTATCAAAAACAGTCTTTTCTAATAGGCATTATAGCTAATTTGGATTTTTCTGTGTATAAGTGAATAGGCTAGGAAAACAGCTGTGGCTTCTTTTTTTAGAGAAAGCCCTTTTTCCTGGTGGTTGATCCACCCTTATTAAGCCCTCGGTTGAACCGGAGGCTGACAGTCCGGACGCTGAGCACCTTGTGGCAAACACCTGACCTGACCCTGTCGTTTGTACAGTTCACCCGCTGCACCACCTCCCAGATGACCAAGTGGTTCAGCAACTTCCGTGAGTTTTATTACATCCAAGCGGAAAAGTTCGCCCGGCAGGCGATTTCAGACGGCGCCACAGATCCCAAAAGGCTGGTGGTTCTCCGCGACTCAGAACTTTTTCGAGCTCTCAACATGCACTATAACAAAGGAAATGACTTTGAGGTAAGACCACGTACGTACTTGGGTCCCCTGAGGTCCGATGAGTGCCCTCTCTCTGTGAGTTTTAGGAAAGATCCCCTCTCTGTGTCTGTCCTTAAATCACCGAGAGGCAGGGCAGCCTGGGGCCGATCTTTGTATCAACAACACAGATGAAATTCGACATCTTCTTGTAGGCAACAGGTGGAGGTCACAAGCTGAACGCACAGCCAGTCTTCCTTCTGAAACGGAAGCAGAAGTCAGCCAGGTGCGGGGCCACTTTAGAGTTAATACTCTGTAATTACAACATCCGTAACTTGTCGAACTTGTCCCCTTAGCGCCAGGAGGCATACGACTAAACGCTATGTTGTCATAGCACCTAGACTTGGCCTCCGTTTTCTATACAACGATTTTTGTTCATCATTTCGTTCTTTTTTCTCGCTTGATCAGTTTTATGTGTGGGCCTTTCATGGCAAGCCACCTCAGATCCTTTCTCTCTGGAAATAATGAATAAACAGTACTCAAGCTTCTCAGTCCTTTGGGCATCTCTATGAAGGCACACTGGTGGCACCTTAGAGGTTAAGCATCAGTAAAGGGTGAGCAAGTGGCCTAGATGTCACCAGTGAGCACTCGGAATCCAGACAGGCCTCTCCTTGTGTGCGGCGAACAGCTCTGCTGGCTGGCATCCTGTTCTGCAGGTCACTGACTGCGCTTCCCTCTCCTCGCCTCTCTCACTTGACTCTGAAACTTCCAACGAAGGGGAGAAATGCCGGGAACCACCAGACGTTCTGTCAGAACACGTTCGGAAACCTAAGCCTCCTTTCTGAGGCTTGTGGGGTCAGGGTGTGTGGACAGGGCGGTGCTGCCACATCTTTCCACGTGGGGTGGCCATCTGGCAGGCGGTGGTGGCAAGCCCTGGGCCAGGCTGGATTTGGAGGACTCGTGGGACTCCTCATCATATATGATGCCAGTCTGTGTGAGGTCCTGGAACATACTGAGTCCCCCTCAACCTCGCGCTTGACTTTGGGGGCAGGAATGGTTCCAAGTCTTTTGGATCCAACCCCAAAAGATGGTGGGATGAGGTACAGCAGTTGTAAACTTGGGGGCATGCCTTTCCATGTTAGGCACTAAGGAAAAGAATACTAAAAACCTTCGCGGAACCACAGATTTAATTTTGATCAGAGTCCGTTTCTCATTTACTAAAAACATCACCATTAGTAGAATCGGCTTCTCCTACAAAGAGAGTGTCCCCAATATGCTTTCTCCCAGGGCTGTCTCATGGGTACCATCATTTTGACGTTTGTATTTGAGGGGACGGCAGGGGATTCTGAGGGCTGCAGAGATCCGAGGGCCAGGGGAGCAGGGACGCTCTCGTCAGCCCGCCACCCCAGGAACAGGCAGCGCTGAGACCTGCACGGCGCCGGTGCGTCAGAGCCTCATGTCTTTTCTGTCTCGTGGGTCTCTTCGGGAATGCAGGTCCCAGACTGCTTTTTGGAAATCGCCAGCTTGACGTTACAGGAGTTCTTCAGGGCTGTCTCCGCAGGGAAAGACTCAGATCCTTCCTGGAAGAAACCCATTTATAAGATTATTTCGAAACTGGACAGTGACATCCCAGAGATATTCAAATCTTCCAGCTATCCCCAGGAGCTGTTTCGGAATTAAGATCTCACAAAGTGAGGAGCAACTGACCAGGGCTTCCTGGGTTTGTCTTAAATGGCGGTCAGTGCAGCTGTAGTCATATAAGGGGGGAGAGTGGGTGATGGGCACAGAGGAGGGCACTCGTTGGATTGAGCACTGGGTGTTGTATAGAAACCAATTTGACAATAAATTATTTTAAAAAAATAAAAAAATAAAATCATCATATCTACATCTATAAAAAAAATAAAAAAATAAAAAGCATTCAAAACCGTAAAAAAAAAAAAAAGGGCGTAGGGAGAAACCCCCCCACATAGGTACTAGTACCATTTCTGATCGTTTATTTCCTTTTTCAGAATCATCAGAGGTTCAACCTCAACTATAAAATATATCGACCACATGTAATGGCGTCTTGGTAGCGTATTGTAAAAGGAACACAACAGTTTGGAACCAGAACTTAAATCTCCACTTCACTGTTTCCAGCTGTTGTGACCTGGGCACTTGCCGGGATCACTGCATCCGTGAGACCAGACCATGAGGATGAAAAGATAGTATGTCCTGAGGTACTCTGTGAAAGGTTACTCGCTACGGAAAGGCTAGTGTTCCCCCCAACTCGCCTTTCAGATAAAGTTACCTTTTGTGGGGTTTTTACAAACTGCTGGTTTTAGTTACCTATTTATCGAGCGCCACCTATTTGCTAGACACTTTCAAATACATTAGCTTTTAAGCTTTCGCCCTGAAAAGGAGATTATTATCTCCATTTGAAAAACAACCACACCCGAGCTTTGGAGCTGAGGGAACATGCCAAAGTAGAAGGCGGGGCATTTGGGGTGGTGGGGACGGTCAGGAGCGCGGAGGAACCCGAGCCCTTCGGACGCCAGGCTGCGTGCTGGACCACCTCAAGCTGCTTTTTGTGATTGCAAACAGACCCTCGTGCCCAGGAAGCACCCAGCGCTGCCGGGGCACTGTCTTCTGAAACCCCTGCCTGGCACTCGGGACTGCATCACCCAGGATTCCCGCGAGCATGCCAGCAGCACGCCCAACGCAAACTCTGCAGGACTTGAGAGGTGTTCTTCACTCATTCATCTGCTGGGAGTTTATCGGCAGGACAGCCTGACTGGTCTCCAGCTGACCAATGCAACTGATGCCCTACCTCTTACGTGCAGAAGAAACTAAACTTCAGACTTGAAAGCTACAGAGGGCCTTAGGAGGTGATCTGCTCCCCCGCCACCAGGCTTAAATGAGGAAGGAGGGAACTGAGGTCCAGACGGGAGACTTGCACAGCCTGTGCATAGTCTCACAGACAATGAATGGCATATATCTGGGTGAGATACAGCATCGCGCACAGAAACAGAAATTATTCCGTCCCATAAGGAAATTACAGGCCATGGTCAATCTTTCACAGATTCAGGAGTTCATGAAATCAACTTTTTTTTTTTTTTTTTTTCCCTCCTGGCCCAATACAAATTGTGACTCACTCTGAGTATACAGGCGAGACATGTGCGAAACTGAGTCACTGCAACTGTCTTCTGAGCTAGTCAGAGCCAAGTCTTTGTAAGCACTGCAAAGGTGTGCAGGCTGGGGTGGGGTGTCCCCCAGAGTTCAGGCTCTGTCGTTCCGATTAAGAGATGTCTGTGACTTCATTAGCTTACTTCCTTCCCATCTACATAAAACAAGTGTCTATATTCAACCATCCCACTTCCTTGACTTTTTGGGTGGGCTAGATCAGAGGACATAAAAATTCCTAAACAATTGCTAGATGTACCAAGAAAAAAAGGTACCAAAAAGGACTTTCGAATTTTCCCTTCAAACAGCTGAGAGGAAAACCAAAACAGATGTACTCAGCCCGAAACTAATCTTCAGGTTGCTTCAAGGTTATTTGTAAGTGCCCTTTGATACATCCAGTTGCACTCAGATGACCTTTGCCATATTTTCTCCCAGGATGTTCCCTTCAAAAATGGAACAAACTGCCAAATCTAGGTTTTAAAAAGAGTAGGAAAGCACGGAGTAACTTGAGCAAGAGCAGTGATCTGTGTTTGGAGACAGCAGAAGAACCCACTACCCAGAGCGGTATTACATAGCTATTGAAGATATTCGTGAGAAATAATTCCAAGTTCACATAATTGTCTGATATGGAGCAGTTGTTTTCTGTCCCAAACCTGAAATTCATTAGCATGTGTTTGAAAGATTAAGTCAAGCCACCTCCAGGGCGGTGAACCTTGTCCCAGGGACCAATTAGATGAAATGTACATGCTCAAATTGAAAACATTTGTGTACTACGGCCCTTCCAGGAAGTGTTCTCTAACCACTGACCTAAACACAGAAGAATGTATAAATATACATGCCTGCCAACAGAAGAATTCTATTTTTTTTTTATATTTTTCTGCTTCTACCAAGTATCTCTCTTTCTCTGTTGGAAACATATTCTGAGCCGGTTATAAAGTTCCTTTAGCTGTCGTAACATTGCCAAATATCTGGCCGTTCTTTCCATTAAGGTATACACGGGCACTATTCTCTCCCAAATTAGACATTTTTAGAGTCTTTCAATGGTAGATATATCTTTATGTCTATTATCTAATCCGTCGATGGTAGACAATAGGACCTGGACTGTGGTTTATGATTTTGGCACCATTCCAGAGTTAATGCCCAATTAATGATTAAAAGCAGGCAGTTAGTTGGCAATGCATGCAGGAAAAGGTTCACTAGGAACCCTATTTCAAACATGGCTTTATAGAGTACGCCCAGCTCCAAAACACATTTGCACAGTGAGGAGGAAAAAGGCACCTCCCAGGTGTATGGATGGTGCCTAAACTGTTTCCTTTCCATCCAAGGAAGAGCAAAGCATATGGGGCAGAGGTAACAAAGCACTCTTTAATGAGGTTCTGCACCTCAGCCCCATCACTATACGGAGGTTCGCAAGTCTTTGTTTTCAATTACAAAACAGAATCATCAGAAAAAATAATCTAAAACAAGACATCTATAGTATAACTTTACATATGCCTTCAGAAAATATTTTTCAAGCTTACTCATTTTGAGAGAGAGTGAGGGGAATGGGCAGAGAGAGAGAGAGGGAAAGAGAGAATCCCAAGCAGGCTCCGTGCTGTCGGTGGGGAGCCTGACGTGGGGCTCGATCTCAAAAACCTGAGCTGAAACCAAGAGCTGACCCGTGACTGTGCTGCCCAGGGGCCGCTAGAAAATATTTTTTAAAAATCCTGGGGCGCCTGGGTGGCTCAGTTGGTTAAGTGTCTGACTTCGGCTCGGGTCATGATCTCACGGTTCGTGAGTTTAAGCCCCGAGTCGGGCTCTGTGCTGACAGCTCAGAGCCTGGAGCCTGATTCGGATTCTGTGTCTCCTCTCTCTGCCCCTCCTCTGCTCACGCTCTGTCTCTCTCTCTCTCAAAAATAAACATTAAAAAAATGTTAAAAAAATAAAAATCCTTATAAAATTAGCTAAAAATTTGGTAGCCAGTTTCCCGGATGATATAATCTAAATTTTCACAATCTTTGATTTGGACTCTTTTTTTTTTTTTTTTTGTAGTTTCAACTTTCTGCTCTGTAAAGTAGATCAAGTTTTATGATGCATGCATTCAAAACAAAATAGAAATAAAAAAAAAAACCCTTTGGTGTTTTTTATACAAACTCTATTAGGCATTTGCATGGATTTCACATAATGCAAGTTCATTTTCTCAGACTGAGAAATAAAAAACAATACTGAGAGAGTGATGATTAAGAGTGAGATGAAGAACACATTGGCTAAAATTAAGCTATAGTTCTACCAGGCTGATGATTAAATTATGCACACTTGAATTTGAGAAGTGCTCCACGATTCTTAACAAATGCTTCAGGGCTTGAGGCTGGGGGGGGGGGGCGGAAACAAGCTTGTGAAAATATAACAAACATAATACTTCTTATGAAAGTATAAAGATATTCTTGGTCGGCTTTAAGTATATGTAACACACACTGTAAGGAATGAGCTCTGATGACCTATTTGAGAGTATTAACAATGCATACTGTATCTCTGAGGTAGATCATGGTACCTACAATTTAAAATTTATGTATTAAGTGCTCACCTGCAGAAAAAGAAAATTCATGAGCAGAGTATTTGCCAGAGGTCTACAATTCCTATTGACCAAGAAGAAATTCTTTCAGACTATATAAACCTAAGCATGCAGGAGGTGAATGCTCAGCTATACTAAAAAGAAACCCCCCGAGCCCCTAGATGTTAGCCTCTAGAGAAAGAAGGGAGTGTCTGAGGAAATGTCGAGGGCAGGTTGAGAAATGAAAACAGTAGAGGCACATCCACCCCGAGCCTCACCAGTTCACACATGCATCTACTCACTGAAGAATCCGCTCCTCCCTCACCAAGAGTCTTCAGGTTGTTTGGTTTCTTACAATCTCACCCCTTCATGCTCACAGATTTGTTTTGCTATTTCCCAAATCTCCAGTCACCCCTCAAACACACATCATGTCCTAGGCTTCCTTTCGAACCCCCGTTCCCCTCCATTTACTGATTTCTGTGGCTCAGACTCCTATTCCTTTATAACTGCTTCTGGTCTGGATATTTAGCTTTGGGCAAGGATGTTGTCTCTACCCTAACCTTTTTTCCACCTGAATTTCAGGTATCCAATCTGCTGCCCCACCCCTACCTTCACTTCCTTCTTAACCATTAGCTTCCTTAAGAGACTTCAGGTCAGGTGCATGAGCCTTGGAGCATGGTTTCATCCTGGCCCAAGTGCCTACCGACTATGGATCTCTGCAAGTTACTCTCTCTGCCTCAGCTTTCCCGACTGTAAGACAGAAATAAAATAGTACATCCTTCACAGTACTGTTCCAAGGGTTAGGTAAAAACAATACAGGTCAAATTCTCAGCACGTTCCTGGTGCATGTTATGTTATTACATAGCAGTCACGAACTGGTAGCAAAGTCACGAGTTTGTACTGCTCTACGGCAGAAAAAGAAGTCTTAGCTTAAGAATGGCATGGATGTGTGTGCGACATTATAGATGTAAAACATATTCTGAATTTTTATTTTTACTGTAACCATGCAGTAAAATGCACTAATACCTATGATGACAACATAAAACTTAGCTTTACACTGAGATGTTAATGTCTTCTGAGACGCAAAGAAAAGCCAGCTAAAAAAAGCCTTGTGCTATAAAGTCTCTATGCATTCCCCCATTTACCCTTTATCACAATCCTGTGTTGACGTGTTCACTTGGCACATGGCGTGGCTACTATTGCTGTTTGCTAGTTGGTTACCAAAGACACTGACCTGCTTTTGTCTTTTACAGGCCAATGCATTGCAGTCTGACACCCTCCTAACTGTAAGCTTAGTGACTAAGACATTATTTCTAAAATTATTCCACTTGCCATCTTTCACAAATGTTTTTGGGGGCTGTATCAAAGTTCACTGAATAGACTTGTTTGGCTTGAATATTTTCTTAACTCCTGTACAGTTGTTCGAAACATCCTTGCTGTTCCGCTCCTTGAGATTAGGTGGGTGTGTAGGGGGAGCATATACTGACACAACCTTGGCTTTCTTCTTCTAACATTTAAAATCTATATTCAGGATCACATTTTCATAAAGATAAACTTACTTTTTTTATTGCACGTGATCTGGACTCTTCTCTGTTGTTTTTCATTTTATAGTCATTACTGTGATGATCTTCCTCCTCTGCTCTTTCATGAATGTGGGATTCGCGATGATCTTTTTCAGAATATTTAAGGCTCTTAATGTTTTTTGGCTACGCTGTTCCCAAATAAATTAACTTTTTCAAATCCAGTGTTATGAGACAATGCTTTGCTGAAGTCTTACTCTTTTAAATCCCTAAGACCCCACAATTGCATCTAGTGGGATGTATTCTTTTTACAAATACCCCAAAGCTGCTTTTGCCCAAGATTACTATCTTGATGTTTAGACGTTTCACCGCTCATCACAGATCGCGTTACTTCATCAGAGCTGAGCTTGCTGGGTCAACCAGAGTTTTCCAACCAACCCACGCTAGAACTCTTCTCTCCTCTAGAACGCTTGCTAAAAATAAAGTCAGAAATAAGAGTTTCCAAGAAAGACTGCGGTGCAGGCATGAGAATGAACCACGCACACAAACAGTTTTGCTAGACTATAGGTTTATCAGTAAATCCTGGGAACAAAAAGTTTAATGACGCCGAATTTACATTCCTAGACACCTTAGTTTTGATATACTAGGTGCGAAGACAATTAAAATCCTCATGCCATGTGAACAGTAGATAGGATTATGTATCCTTAAGTTCTGGAGACAGCAATTACCTATAAAACATAAGTGAGGCGGAGCTTAATATGTTGACAATGCCTAGAAAATGCCATTAAGTGACTTTCCATTTTTTTTAATTATAGAATCATATCTATTCGCTTCAAACATATCAGGGCATTTCTTCTGTGTCAGGAACTAGAAAGATGCACCATTTACTGAACAACTCTCAAATGTTCTAAAACTTGGCAGAAAAGGAACTTTTCCAGCATTCAATCCATTGCTGTTGTGCCAGAATTGGTGGATTTACCCCCAAAATAAAGACCACTAACAGATTTTATGTTTTGGGGTATAAATTTATCATTTCGCTTCCTTCACATAAAGTGTTTTACCTCCTCAAAACATAGTCCTTGAGAAACACATCTTTAATGAAGATCATATAAAAAAAAAGTCACTTTAATTTGTGAAAGCTATGCTACCCCACAAAGCAGCAGTCTCCCCAAACAGACAGTCCTGAACTCGAGCTGGTGGGACCACAAGCAAAGTGACTCATTCTGAATCCCTTAACAGTTCTTCAAACCCCATGTGGAACACTGTATCTTGATTACAGTGGTGTTACATGAAGCTATACGAGATCGCATTGCATAGACCCCCCCACACACATACACATACACGAGTGCTTACAAATCAGAACAAGCTCTGTAGAGTATTCCAATGTCAATTTCTTGGTTCTGTGACCTAACTCTAGATGACATTACCATAGGGGGAGACTTGGTGAAGGATGCGTGAGGACTTCCCTGCACATTTTTTGCAACTTCCCATGAATCTATCATTGTTTCACAATACAAAGTCAAAACAAAAACCACAGAACCCATGTAGAATCAGAATCGTTGCCAGAGTTCTACTGAAGGACTGATGTCCCCTAAGCAAGAAGCAAATACGAGTCCACACCACCATAAATGAGAGTGATTCCACAAGGACACTTAAATAAAACCACAAACAACTAATTATCTCAAATACAAAAGCAGGTTAATTTAATAACATACATTCTAGCTTCGTGATTAAGTATCAATTTTCATTTTGTTAGGGCTTGTTTGGTTCTGTTCTTCGTACACAGATAATCAGGACTATCAGCTGATTCTGCTCTCCTTGTAATCAAAAGAGTCATAGAAAAATAGCCCGTCCCGCCTGCCCTCTGCACTTGCCTTCTGTGACCTCCTCTACAAATCAAAATTCTCCTCTGAACTTTCCAGTTTAAATAACATTGTACCACAGCTCATTTCTGTTGTTAGGAACCTTCACTACAACTGGGAAGGTTGTGGCTTGTTTTTAGGCCTAGGGCCACATATGTGTTTCACATTAGAAGACATTTTAAATCCTGGCTTTATTTGCTCCCAAATAAGCCAGAGTCTCGCTGTGCCTAGGCTGTTTGTGAAGCACCTTTGGAAACTGTATTTACTCTTTCAGGCTATATGGATCTTATTTTGCACGTAAAGAGTTTTATTAATTATTATTATTGGGACGGCTGGGTGGCTCAGTCGGTTAAGTGTCTGACTCTTGATTTCGGCTCCCGTCATCACCTAACAGCTCGTGGGATCAAGCCTCAGTCGGGCACCGCACTGACAACATGGAGCCTGCTTGGGATTCCCTCTCTCTGCCCCTCCCCTACTCTTGCATGCATTTACTCGTGCACTCTTGTCTCAAAATAAACATTAAAAAATTATTATTGTTATTAATAAGTAGCCTTCCAACACCTCCAACATCTTCCACACCTGCAAAGTACTAATGGACCAGGGCCTTTGGAAATTATGATTAATGAACTTATCTTCAGATGGAGATGGAACAAAATTAAAGACCTCCTTTAGACCTCTGCTTCTCAAACTTGGCTGCACACTGGAACACCCCGGTGGGCTTTAAAAATTACCAGTGCTGGGGTGCCTGGCTGGTTCAGCTGGAAGAACATAAAATTCTTAATCTCGAGGTTGTGACTTCAAGTCTCACACTGGGTGTAGAGACTACTAAGAAAATAAACTTAAAAAAAATTTTTTTAACGTTTATTTATTTTTGAGACACATAGAGTGAGCAGGAGAAGGGCAGAGAGAGAGAGGGAGACACAGAATCTGAAGCAGGCTCCAGGCTCTGAGCCGTCAGCACAGAGCCCGACGCGGGTCTCAAACTCACAGACCGTGAGATCATGACCTAAGCTGAAGTCAGCCATTCAACCAACTGAGCCACCCAGGCGCCCCTATAAAATTTTAAAAATTACTGGTGCCCCAGCCCCACCTCTAGACTGTAATTGTTATGAGGGATATATAGCTTGAGCCTTTGGCATTTTAACAGATCCCAGGTAGTTCTTATATGTCAAGTTTTATAACTAACTGCTCTAGCATATGACTCTTCACATGGAGCACTATTCCTATTTCGTCATCCTTCCAAACACGCATACATCAAGAGCGATCCTATGCTTACGGAATCTACACAATTATTCAACTAGAACCTAACCAATTCTTGGCTTAAGGCCTCCATTGTCAGTATGCTTCCCTGACAATAAACTTTTAGGAATGCTTTTCAAGTCCTGTAGAGGCCCTACTGACACACTCAGACTCACATCTAGTGAAAGCAGAAGACTCTTACAAAAAACAAAACATCCTCAAAGTATATTATTTTTGTTTTTTTTCAAAAACAGACTGAGAAGTCATGTTGGGTTCACAGCAAAATTGAGCAGAAGATACACAGATTTCCCATAAATTACTTGTCTTCAAAAAAGTAGAGGCCCCCTCATTATTAAATCCCCACAAGAGTGGTACATTTGTTACAAACTGATGAAACTACATTGATACATCAGCAATCACTTAAAGTCCATAGAGTTCATTAGGTTTCATTCTTGGTGGTGTGCATTCTATGAGTTTAGACAGGTGTAAGCAACATGTATCCATCGTTACAGTATTATACAGAATAGTTTCATTGCCCTGAAAAACCTCCCGTCTCACTAATCCCTAGCAACCACTAATCCCCACTGTCTCCACAGTGTTACCTTTCCCAGAATGTCATATAGTTGGAATTATATAGTGTGTAGTATATGATTTTCCATTTGTTAATATGCATTTAAGTTTCCTTCATATCTTTTGATGGCTTCACAGCTTACTTCTTTTTAGTGTTGAATAATATTCCATTGTTTGGATGTACCACGGTTTACTTATCCATTCACCTGCTCAAAGACATCTTGATTACTTCCAAATTTTGGCAATTACGAATAGAGCTACCGTAAACATCCATGTTCAGATCATTGTTGGCCATAGTATTCGAGTCCTTTGGGTCAATACCAAGGAGCATAACTGCTGGGTTATATGGTAAGAATATATTTACTTGTCTAACAAACTGCCAAACTGTTTTCCAAAGTGGCTATACCATGCTGCATTCTCACCAGCAACAAAGAAGAGTTTCTGTTACTCCACATCCTCACCGGCATTTCGTGTTGTCCATGATCAAGATTTTGGCCATTCTAATGGTATGTGTGGATACCTTGTTGTTATCCTTTGCATTTCCCTGATGACATAAGACATAAAGTATCATTTCATATGCTTATTTGCCAACTGTGTATCTTTTTGGTAACCTATCTGTAAAGTCTTTGGCCTAATTTTAAATTGGTTGTTTCTTATTCTTGAATTTTAAGAGTTCTTTGTATATTCTGGATAATAGTCTTTTATCAGATATGCATTTTGCACATATTTTCTTCCAGTCTGTGGCATATCTTTTAATTTTCTTGACAGTGTTGGTCATAGAGCACAAATTTTAATTTGAATGAAGTCCAACCTATCAATTAATTCTTTTTCATAGGTTGTGTCTCTGGTGAGCTAAAGAGCCATCACCAAACTCAAAGTCATTTCGGTTTACTCCTTTGTTATCTTCTTCTTCTTCTTAATGTTTATTTGAGAGAGACAGAGTGCAAGCATGGGAGGGGCAGACAGAGATATATAGAATCTGAAGTAGCTCTAAAGCTGTCCAAACAAAGCCCTACGCGGGGCTCGAACTCATGAACCATGAGATCGTGACCTGAGCTGAAGTCAGACGCTTAACTGACTAAGCCACCCAGGCACCCTCCTATGTTATCTTCTAAGAGTTTTATGATTTTATGTTTTACGTTAAGTTCCGTGATCCATTTTGAGTTAATTTTTGTAAAGGGTGTTAGATCTGTGTCTAGATTCAACTTATTTGCATATTGATGTCTAGGTGTTCTGGCACCATTTGTTGAAAATACCACCTTTGCTCCATTGTATTGCCTTTCATCCTTTGTCAAAGATGAGTTAACTATATTTATGTGGGTCTATTTTGGGATCTCATTTCTGTTCCATTTATTTCTGCCTGTTGTCTATTTTGTCCGTTTTTGTCTTGATTACTGTAGCTCTATAAGTAAGTCATGAAGTCAGGTAATATCAGTCCTTCAATTTTGTTCTTCTTCAGTATTGTGTTCGCTTTCTTGGGTCTTGTTTCTCCATATAAACTTCAGAATCAATTTGTCGATACCCATGAGAAAACTTGTCCAAACCAAATTTTTGATTTGGATTGCATTGAATCTATAGATCAATATGGGATGAATTGACATCCTGATAATATTGAGTCTTCCTATCCATGAACATGCACTATCTCTGAACTTATTTGATTCTTTTGATTTCTTTCATCGCAGTTTTACAGTTTTCTTCGTATGGATCTTGCACACATATTGTTAGATTTATACTTGAGTATTTTATTTTTAGGGGTGCTAATATAAGTGGTATTGTTAAGTTCCACTTGTTGATTGCTGGCACATAGGAAAGCAATTGATTTTTACATATTAACCTTGTATCCTGCAACCCTGCTATACTTATTAGTTCCAGGAGTTTGTTGATTCTTTTGGATTTTCTACATAAACAGTAGTGTCTTCTGTAAACAAAGACAGTTTTATTTCTTCTGACCCAATCTGTGTATCTTGTCTTTCCTTTACTTGTCTTATTGCATCAGCCAGGATTTCCAATGCAATTTTGAAAAGCAATGGCTAGAGGGGACATCTTTGCCTCGCTCCTGATCTTAGTAGAAACATTAAATATGATGAAATATGTTAGCTGTAGGCTTTTTGTAGTTACACTTTATCCAGTTAAGGAAGTTTTCCTCTATTCCTAGCTTACCGAGGCTTTTTATCATGAATGGGTATTAAATTTTGTCAAATTATTTCTTCTACATCTGTTTATATGATGTGACTTTTTTTCTTTAGCCTGTTGATGTGCGGGACAACATTAACTAATTTTTGAACGTTGAAACATACCTTACATACCATCCCACTCGGCCATGGTGCATCATCCTTTTTATACATTGTTGGATTCAAGTTGCTAATATTTTGTTAGGGACTTTTGAATAGATATTCATGAAAAATCTGTAGTCTGCAGTTTTCTTTTCTTGTAATGTCTTTGGTTTTGACATCAGGATAACGCTGGCCTCATAGTATGAGCTAGGGAGTATTCCCTTTGCTTCTATCTTCTGAAAGAGATCATAGAGAATTGGTAGAATTTCTTCCTAAAACGTTTGATACTAGGATACAGTGAACCCATCTAGGCCTGGTGCTTTCTGTTTTTGAAGGTTAATAATTATTGATTTGATTTCCTTCATAGATACAGGCTTATTCAAGTTGTCTATTTTTTCTCTTTTTGAGTTTGGCAGATTGCGTCTTTCAAGTAACTGGCCTATTTCATCTAGGTTATCAAATCTGTGGGCAAAGAGTTGTTCATAGTATTCTGTTGCTATTCTTTTAATGTCTAAAGTCTAGGGGCTCTTTAGTGATGGCCCCTCCCTCTTTCATTTCTGATATTAGTTACTTGTGTAAAGAATGCTCTTTTAAAAAAAGTTTTAATAACTAAAAAAATGAACTAGATCCTCTCATGAGAAGTGGGTATTCCATATTTCACCAAACCAAAACATTTTTTTAAAGCAAGGGCACAGTATCAAAACCTGTATTTTCCAGGATTATTCAAATTAGTATTAAACAAGATATGTAACATAAGAAGATATTTTCGTAACACCTGTGGAGCCAGTTGTCATAACTCCAAAGGAAAAAGAGAAAGAGTTGGAAAAAAGAACTTAATGATAAAGAGAGATGAGCTTCTCAAGTGACCATTTAGTTTCCCCACCACTGGAACAGCACCTATTCCCAAAAGCTTAACAGCTCTGACCTATGTATGGCTGCTACTCTGAGCTTATTTTTCTTATCCTTATCAATTCTAAATTTATTCAAAAGACTGAATTCAAATGAGAGAAGCATAAAAACCTGGATTTTAAAATACCAAGAAAAGAATTT
Organism: Paguma larvata; assembly: GCA_030068075.1. Lineage (NCBI taxonomy): Eukaryota > Metazoa > Chordata > Mammalia > Carnivora > Viverridae > Paguma > Paguma larvata. Next base: position 22,144,468 of record CM057827.1, on the reverse strand, counting down.
CTTTTGATATGCCAGCCATTAAGTTAGGACTCTTTCTAAAACACATATACAGAAAATGATTAGGAGGACATGAAAGGAAGAATTGTTTTCCTATGGCCCAATAATTAAATTCTTCTGTATTTTTCCTGGAAAACTTGAAACTATGCCCCAAAATGTGCAAGGCAACATTGTCATGACAGTGAAAAACTGTCACAAATAAGAGAAATAATCTATGTTATACAGATGTTATGGAACACACACATACACACATATATATGTTATGTGTGTGTATATATGTATATACACAGACATAAGGGTCTGCAGACAACATGTAAAGAATATTACTCACATAAAAAAACAATAAAACTATATCCTTATAGGTACATATATATGTATATAAATGCACATAAAAAGATTTGGAAATCTGTACCCCAAAATGATAACAGTAATTACCTCCAAGAGGTTTGTTGCTTAATGGGGGTTCTAGTATCTGTAGTATTTTAATTTCTTTAAATGGTGAGAATGAATGAATTCATATTTTATGACTGGAATGGATTTGAAAAAGATAATGCCCCAAAACATACTTTAAGAAATCAAATATAGCAAAAGTATACCCACCTTGACACTGACAGGTGCCAACAAAGAAGCTTTAATGACATGCATCCTCTTTCCCCAGTAGAAATAGTAGAAAGCAATGGAGAGTTATGAGCAGGACATTCTGGTTAAATTCACATCTGAGTATGACTGCTCAGCCGCTCCACTTAACCAAATGGAATTCTTGCTGTCTTCTTTCTCTGGGATAGGTTTGTGCACACTACTTAATTGTGCACACACAAGGTGCTTACCTGCTGTCTTGATAAATGGAGGCACAGAAAGGATGTACGCAAGGAGGCGGCAAAATACATGCATCCATGTAACAGCAAGCAGTGGACAAAAAATAACCTACTACAAATTCAGCATCAGTGTATTATGTATGTATTGCTATCTACATACATAATGAAAACAGAATTGCTCATTCTAAAGTATCAGTTACAAGGTACTGGTCAAAATATTTACGTACTATCTATGTAGTATAACCTGATGTTTCTTCTCCTGTGGACATCTTCTTTCCAATAATTGTCTTTCAGACATCTTTTACCGAATTATGTCAGAAGTCCCAAAATGATGGCCTGTTGGTAATAGGTGGGCTCCAGCCGCTACTCTACTGCCTCCATAGCATTTTGAAAAGGCTGTATCACATAAAAATCCAGCTTTCGACTTTGTCTTCATCTGGTAACATTTGGTCTACCTTGCTTCATGGCAACCAACGGCTGGAGAAGAACTGTCTCATCGAGATAGGGCGAGTACCCTCCATCATCCCAGTCCCCACCATGCCCTACTGCCTCCCCAGGTTGAGAGCTAGTTACCATTATCATTCTGCTTCCCCCGTTGTTTTTCTCACAGTAAAGAAAAAGAACACTTATATGTACTTATATGTCTACCAAACGTGGGAAAACTAAACATACATAGTGGAAAGTGTTTCAAGAAAAATTAGAAAGAGGACATTTTTCCATGAGAATGAAGAATATTCCTACATGTGTAGTTTGCAAACCAAGTATGTTCCTGACGAAAGAACCAAACATGTATGTTCCTGACAAAAGAATAGAACATGCCACTATGAAACTATTGGCCAATTCTCTCACTTACAATATCTTCCTGTCCATGGCAGGTATTTGAATCTGTAATGCCTGGTTTATATAATACTTATGGATATACCACCAACTGGAAGATACAGAGGCAGTGAAAAAGCAAACTCAACAATTAGAGTTCTGTGAATTATACATACGAATTAATTTTATATTTAAATTCATCACATCAATTCTAAACATGCTTGTTGAACACCAACTATACAGAACAGGTATTGCATATTAGGTGTTACATGGATGGAAGAGGAGCAAAATATAGATCTTACCCTCTAGGAGCTTGCATATGGGAATGGGAAGAAAGAATGGGATGGGGAAGAAAGAACAGACAGGTATATCGGTTATTCTACTAGAAAGATAAATTGAGAGGAGACCATAGACCTATGGATGGATACTTAGGTTGCATCCATATTTTGGCTATTATAAATAATGCTGCAATAAACACAGGGGTTTATCTATTTTTCCATTTTTGGGGGGTAAATACCCACTAGTAGAGTTTCACTGAGTCATAATTTTTTGAGAAACTTCCCTACTGTTTTCCACAGTGGCTGCGTCAATTAGCATCCCCGTCAACAATAAGACGGTAATAACACTGTTTGGTGACAGATGGTGATCACGTTAACTACGGTGAGCTGTTGAATCCTTATATTGTCCACCTGAAACTAATACAACACTGTGTATTAATTCTGCTTAAAAAAATTAAATACACCAAAGACACACCCAAAAAAGAAAAAAAAAAGAGATCATAGGAAAAAATCAAACAAAATCCTGTAAGAGCTGGAAGATGGGAGCAAAACAGCAAGATCAGGAAGAACACAGCTTCGGGGAGACGGGAGGGTGTGAGCGGGGCCTGCAGATGCAATTTCTAAAGGAAACAGAAAATCTGAGGGAGAGCGCCTGCAGTGTCGGGTATGTACATGTGTAAGAAAGGTGGAAGAGGAAGCTGGCGACGTAGTTGGGATCACGTTACTGACAGACTTAGTTATCATGCTGCTGAGTTTGTCCTTAATAAGACGGGTAACAGGGAACTCCCAAGTGAAGTAGGTTACAACGTTTGTCACCGGAGCTGGAGCAAATAGGTTAGTTATGTTACATAAGAAATCACAAATTACAGAAGACAAAAATTACTTCTAGGAGCTATCTGGACAGCAAAACATGATTTCCTTTACTCTGTCCTTACCTAATCATTCATTCAATATTTGTCGAAATGTTAAGCTTCTGTGATTAAAAAGATCAAACAATCTGACAAATAATAAAGGAGACTCCAAGTGTACAGTTATACCTGTGAGAGCGCAAGGGAGAGGATTTTAGAGGTAGCCAACTAAATCGTTTTGTTCCTGATAGATACATTTACATCAGAATGTACCTCCAGGCCCACAGAATTTAGAAAACACACACGTGTGCACGTGCACACAACACACACAATACTGGAGCAGTCACTATCCTAGAACTTAGGAAGGCCTTCAGAAAGCAGGTATCATAGCTAAGGAAAAAGAGTGCTGAGTCAAGGACGAGGAAACCCAAGTTCTAGCCTTGTTTCGCCATCGAGTAACTCTAAAACTTTGAGCAAGTCATTTGTCTTCTCTTATCTCTAAAATGAAAGGATTGGACAGGAATGAGCCCTAAGGTCTCTCCAACCTCTTCTCTAAATATCAAGAGTTTCAAACTGGCAGCCTTCAACTCTGAAGTGGCAGGTGAGCTGTGTAGGTCAAAGTATTTGCAAAAACACCCTAGCAAACTAAACCAAAATTAAGTTCCTGGTGCCCAAATACTGATTTCACATAAAAATCCGGATTTTTCACTTCTCTTGAAAACCCAGAAAATCTGGCGACAAGGACCCACATCCCTACATGGCCACAATCTGTTGTGGCTAAGCAGGTGCTGCCTCCCCTTTAACTGGACCTACCTTGTTCTCCAGTTGGCCAGTCTCCACCCTCTGACTTACTCCTTTGTTAACTGTCCGACTGTGAGTAAGTGTGTGACTACTGCCACGCTCACGGGAGATATCCTCTCTGTTCATTCTACAGATACATGAGCCATGCACCAAACTAGCTAGATGCTGTAAGAGAAATAAACATTAGCCATACCTAGGTCAAGAATTCGAATTCACTGTCAGAAGTAATAGGTGTGAGTGGGATTTCAAGTTATGGTAGAAGAGATTATTTCCATTCTTGAAATACAGGAGAGGGATCTGCAATCTAGATTAATATTGTCAAAAACAAGAATGTGAATATTTGGTAGGAAGTTCAAGCTTCTTAAGTAGAAGACTCAAAGTCAAGTCCTTTCCTATATAACAAACCATTAACTCTACAAAAGCTCTTCGTAGGCTCACAAATGCAAGGTCCTGCTGGCAGCCAGAGGGCTGTGCGTAACTGCGGCTCAGCCCCAGCTGTGAAGATGCTCACTGACTATGGTCTAATGTGAAAGCAATGGGGCCTAAGAACTGAATCAGACCAGTCCCTGAGATGTGTAGATATCCAGAGGCACAGAGGACAGAGGCACAAGGATGTAGCTCTCAGTCATGTGTGGCCCGGGAATCATCAGTCTCTGGCCGTCCAAGACGCATCATGATTCTTTGCTTTGTCAGAATCCTATCATGCAGGATTTTCCAGGAAACAAGATCTGCTTTTTTCATTTCATTACTGTCATTTCTCTTGATAGTTCGCCATTACACTGTGCTGGCTCTTAAGCACCTGTCACTTCCTGAAGGTATCTACGTAAAGGATCCCATCGGTAGTACTCCTTCATTGCTAGAAATTAGGCAAGTATAGGAAGTGGCAGAGTGATAATGATATATGAAATTCAAAATTTATAAAGCAAAAGACAGCATGGATATCCATCAACAGAAACTTGGTATATTAAATTACGGTGAAGACATACAACACTCCGGAGCTGTAAAACGGAAAAGGGATGGAGTGCTACTAAGCAATAAAAAAGGAACAAACTACCGATACACATAACAACTGGAATGAATGCCAAAAGAATTACACCAAGTGAAAAAAGGCCAAAAATCTAATCCCAAAAGGTTACATCTTATATAATTTCATTTATATAATACATTCTTTAGATGATACAATTATAAAAATGGAGAACAGATTAACTACTGCCAAGGGTTAGAGATGGGGGATGGGAGGAAGATGGGGTAGACACACAAACCCACACGTGTGCTAAAACTGTATAGAAATACACCTACACAATATATATATATTTCACGCCATGAAAAGAACAGAAATATAAGAAGGTAACTTTGGGACATTAAATAGAGGGAGAGAGAGGAGAGAGGGAAAGAGAGAGAAGGAGGGAGAGAGGAAGAAAGGGAGAGAGAGGGAGGGAAGGAGGAAGAAAGGGAGAGAGAGGGAGGGAGGAAGAGAGAGAGGGGTGGGGTGAGAGAGAGGGAGGGAGGGAGAGGAAGGGAGGAAGGGAGGGAGTGCGCAACACAGGGAAGGGGTTCGAAGGATGAGAGAGAAGAGGAGGAAGTAGAGGGGGGACAGGAGAGAGGGGGAGAAGAGGGGAGGGGGACTGAGAATGGGAATGTTCTACAGATGATCGGAATGACTTCTAAGACATACTTTTAAAAAGAAAAAACAAAAATAAGGTGCTTTGTGTAGCACTCTACCATCTGAGTAAACAAAAACAAAAATGTTAATAATTCACGTTTATCCACAGAATTTTTCTGAAAGGAAACAAGAAACAGGCAACACTGGTTGCTTCTACAGATGGGATAGGAGGCGGCTGAGAATTGGGATGGAAGGGAGACTTGAATTCACTTGCCCTTAAACCTTCTGAATTTTATACCACGTCAATGTATTTACTTATTCATAGAATTACTGTTTTCTTTTTGAATATATGAAAATCAAGACCAATCAATGGTTCAGTGCTCTCACCTTTGTACACACCTGTTGTCTGGCAACTAGTTTTCTGTTACTACTTATCCCTTCCTGGGTGCTTATTAGTTAACCTTTGCACTTAACCTCTTAAGCGTCCCTACTGCTTCTGAAAATCAGTTTCATTGCTTACCTGAAAATGCTTCTGAAGTATTACTCTTCCAACACCGCCCCCCCCCCCGGCACTATTTCATATGACATAGCTCAGTCTATAGAAGCTGACTATAAAAGATGATGATTATCTTCACGCCGAGTGAAAATTTCAAATTTTAAAACCACATGGAAGAACAAGTCAAAAACTAACAATGATGATGACAGCTGCTAATTTTTTTTTTTACCTTTTACTACGTGCTTGGCACTGTGCCAAGCAGCTGACAAGTATCATCTCAATTTACTCCTCACAGCAACCTTTGCTACGTGAGTTTTGTTATTTTTACTTCGTAGATGAGGAAATAGAAGCTCGGATAGGTTAAATGATTTGCTTAAGGTCACACAGCTTCTAAGACAAGAACTTGAACTTGCACCAGGGTCTGTCAATACTAAAAATGAGGAATCATTCTTCTTTGGCTTCGTTAAAATTCACCTCAGGTTTTTGGTAGTTCTAAACTGTACGTGATGCAGGTATATGGTCTCTTTGTAGCTGACAACCTGTTGATTTTACAGTCCTACCAGTAAGCCAGGCTCTAGACGCCAGTATTACCAAAATACCTGCAAATCGCACAGTCAGCAGGACAAAAAACTTAACGTAAAAGCCTAACTTAAAATAGCTAACAGAAAACCTAGGCTGAAGTTTTAGTCAATCCAGCTCAGAATTTAATACTTGGTTTGGCCAATCGACAACTGGAATTCTTTCACAAAGGAAGTAAATCCAATCAGAAAGTTTAAGATCTCTGTCTCTGTCAATAAACTTCTGAATTAATCATTGATATCTGAATCGAATATAACTTCTCAAACATCATGTGAATCAAATTCAGTGTCAACAGACTACTGTGTATAACTGATGGCTTCTGATCCCTGTAATCAATTACAATGTATCTTGAATATGTCCACTTAACCCTAAATAAATGATTTCTAAACAGAAAAAAATATTTCTGCATCTCATCAAGCAGAGCTGAACCACTGAAATGAGATTTTTCACATTCAGTTTTTAAAAATATGAAACATTAAAGATACCAGGAACCTTCCCCAATATCAGATTATCGTTAAGACACAAGACACCACAAAAGATTTTAAATCAACTTGATATGATTAAAATAAAAAATTCAAAACACATACCAAGCAGCTTTCTGAGATAAGGAGAACTATGTAAATAAAATAACAGTAAAATGCTAGCACATAAATGGAACCCAAGTTTGGTCCTCTGTATTCCAAGGACATCTCTTAATAAACTTAAAATATTTGTGTTATCAAGGCATTTTTCTACCCACACTAAATTTCTCCAAGATATTCTTGGGCTTTCTATTCTATTCTGAGTCCAGTGATCATGCAAATTCAAGAATTTCTTCACAGTCCCTTCAGACTAGAAAAGTCAAAATTAACTGACAGTCTCTATTACTTTCTTTCTGAGGCCTCATCTTTCCTCCATTAATCTTCTTTCATTGAGGTTATTTGTTAGACCAACTTCCAAAAGTAGCCAACATTCTATGTTCATCCCCTCAGGTCATGTCAATCTGAATCTACTAAAAATCAGCAGAGCCATGTCTGACTCTGTTTTCTCTTCCCTATCCCCTTTGGTATAAGTCACAGACACAAAGCCATGGCTGCAAGGCAAAAATGTGGCAGGCTTACGGTGATTCACGAGTGATTACCACTTCTTATTTCATTGGCATTCTGAATAGTTAGAACATAAAAAGGTTAAGAAAACTAAAACATCTTCTGTAAGAACATATATACCTCCATTGTCTTCTGAACTAGAGAATACGTCCTGGAAATACCGTTTTGGATACGAACAGGCATTTGGTAGATTCAAGTGAGTCTCTGTACAAACAATAATTCTATCGGCTCTCTTGTGACGGACCTTCACTCAACATCATAGAGGCAGCTGAGAAAGATCGGTACATAGAAATGTACTGTCGGCCAATAAGCAACCAAAGTAAGTTTGTTAAATACTACAAACAGTAGATGTTATTTAATGAAGCAAATTACACATTCAATATTGACTTCTCGAAGCCTCTTACATGTAAACATTCAGAATTTCAGAGAAGATAAAAGAACAGAAAGTTGTTAGGATTCCCATTAAATCGGGCTTCAGTACTGTGATTAATTTCACGTTCTTAAAACCCAAAGCGATACTATTCGAATGCTAATAAATATCGTTTCTGGACACGGTATTTGATGTAGGTCATAAAACTAAAAGGTTTTTGCCTGTAGCCTAAAAGTGATTATCTCAAAATATTCAAGCCTTTTGTGAACAAATTTACAACTTGTGGCGTTGGATTACAAAGTGTTTGAGGAGGAAGGCTCTTCTCTGACTCCTCTCACGCTAGGAAATGACATTTTTTGCTTTGCAGAATAGAAAAGGGAAAAGGATGTTTTTCTGTTTTTAAATTGGAATGGTATTTGGGTTTTAGCACTGTGTATTTCTAGGTTCCACCTGGTATTATCCACAAGAGGGGAAATTCTGTGCAGAAGGCCAGGCCTTCCATTCATGAGCTATCTGGCAAGAACCTGAAAACTCGACGGGCTTAAAGGCTGCCTGCCAGAGGGCTGCGCATCTCCATACACCTTCCCTGAAATCTCGATGCAAACATCAATTAATTCAAGTTCAGCAATAAGGCAATAAGCTCCTGAGTTCTATGGAGTACATCAGTTTTGTCCGCCGGGACTCAAAGCCAGATGAGGGAAAAAATCAAAACGCAACAGAGCACGAAGGGAGAAAGTGATAAGAGAGAAGAAGGGCAAAGAAGAGGATCAAAACAAGAATAATAAAACAAAACAATAAAACATCATGCCACAGAACTGATGTGCTCCAGGGAACCGATGAATATTTGCAATGGTCTCTACTAGTCTTTGAGACGCAAGGATAGAGAAAGAAAGCTATAAAACAAAGATTACTGAGCCTTCCCTGTGTTTACAGTATGTGCTATATTATACCGAGCCATATAATATTCGATGGGAAAGAGGTTTTGGGATGTTCGGCTAGCACGTAATTAGAACACACCATATGAGAAAAGCAATAAAAAAATAAAATTAAGAAAACAAGAGAAAGGGGCCCATGCTGTACAGCCCATGAATCTCATCGGCTTTATCGTGAAAGTTTATTGTTTTTAATCCTAGTACAATCAGCTACCAGTTACATACAGTAAAAAACAAAAACAGCCACAAAGCAATGATGATAGAGATAGTCTGTGACATTGTACAGTGGAGGAAATATTTCCTGCGGGAATCCTCCAGCAGACCCCCACCTGGCTTCAGCAGTTAAGCTATCACTCCCTCCCTCCCCAAAATCGTTAAAAAGAAAAATTAATGTCTTGCTTGGGTACAGCAAGATTCTAATACCTCTTGGGGACACTGGAGAACTTTAAAAAACTAAAGTGGTAGAAACAAAACAAAAACTGAAACGTGGAAGGCAAGGTGACACACAACGAAGCTCCATGAGGCCGTGGCTTCAGATCACCTCAAAGCGAACCACCTGGAAAGAAAAGAAAAGGCCTGTCATGCCAGGAAACAGCAGGCAGAAAAGTTCAGTAGACTTGAGTATCTCATCACTCTATTCCTTCTCAAATCTACAGAATCCAAGCTTTCTCAAGACTTATGTTAGTGAGCCAAGTTGTAGAAAATCGCTCTCTTTTCTGCATTGTAAATGTTGGCAACTAGCATGTACTTACTGAAGAACCAGGAAATAATACGAGAAGCATTTTTAGCAAAGCATGCTGTCTCCTTTCTCTCAAACCGTTCAAAACAACCATACAGTAGGCTATTCATATGAGTGTGCAATCTTACCTTAGAGGAACAATGACTCCGTTCAAAAACTAAGTCTCATATATATTTGGTTCGATTGAGGGCTTTTTCAGCCAGGTGACCACTTTCATCTGTGATCTTCTCCCAATCAGTCTGTCCGACCACAAAACCTATGGCCCTTTTCCTATCTGCATCCTTCTTTTCTTCCAGGTCTGCCCATCTCACCTAAAAAGAACACAGCATTAGGCTGGGCTTTAGGAAAAATAAATAAGTAAAGGGCCTCTTCCCTCTCTGGATAGTCTAAGGGGTAGGTAACTAATGGGAAACTAAGGATGAAAAAACATCGGAAATTAGGTGGAGATAAGTGGAGAAAGCCACGGATCTTAAGCTATCGAAAGGAAACTCTCTAAGCCAGTCACCAAGTCCTAACCCTTCCAGCTCCTGAGCAGTTCAGCTCTCAGATGGCCCCTTTCTGGCTCGCTGACCTCACTCAGTCTTAAGTGCTTAGTCTTCCTACCCTACATGCTCACTCTCTCCAACCCATTCTGCCAGAATGATCCCCAAATACACACGGTCATGACTCTCACCTGCTTTAAATCCATCCCCTGCCTAAAGAATAAAATCCAAGCAATAGTTCCCTCTGGATCTGGCCCTGTCTCCTCTCCAGGGGCATTTCTGGGCAGTGCCTCCAGCCTTTTATATAAGCAGTACAAAATTATTTCTGGCTCTCAGAGTACATTGGGCCACTTACCATCTCTGTAACCTTGCATATTCTAGTCTCCGTTCCTAAAATGTCTTTGCCCTAGCCCTGTCCACCTGGCACGAGTCTAGTCATCAATCCTTGCTTTGTCTCTCTTGTTCTTTGCCAATCAAATAATTAACAATTGTTTCCTTAGAGCTACTTCTGGATTTTGACATGTTTACTTGAACTTTCACACTACATCGCAATGACCTATTTACAGACCTGCATTCCCTAATAGACCATAAATACCCTAGGTCAACTGAGTTTTATTTATCTCTACACGATAAATATTTCTTGAAATTTAATCTTAGAAAACAGGGAGATAGTATTATTATTTTCATCCATGACATAAAGAGATGAAGAGATGGACTCAACTGATATCATTTATGGAAAAATTATAACTACAAATGCATAGATCAGGGATATTTCCCATTGGTAGGTATTCTGATATTTAAAAATGTAAGACGATACATTTTAAATTTTAATAATATATCAAATATAGATTCTCATATTAACAATTAAAAGAATAAGCAGATATAATACATTCTACAAAAGTTGAAACACTTGAGAAACTATGAAACTGTGGTCCTAACACCAAAGTCTGCAGAGATTGTATTTTAAATATAGCTTGTGATTAATTATCTGTGACAAGGAAAGAAAACTAGAGCATGCATACTTCCTGTTCTTCACACTGGATACGGAAACGCATTAGGGCTGAGGTACCCTGACCTGCCCTATTACCATTTACAGGACTGGTATTGAAACCAAACAGCAACCACTTGGCCAAAGAGAAGATACACAGTAACAGCAGTTGGGGAAAAACTGGTAACACCTGACTCTTTTTAAAAAAACCTAGCCATTTTGGTAAAATTCTAGTATGACCAATTCTACAGAACTATCTTTTTGTTACAGTGGACATTAATCCTAGGAACCTGACTGGTATTTGTAAAAAGCTAAATTAAAGGTATCGAGAGACCCCAGTAAAGGAGTAAGTTATGAATTCTGTATTTATTGCTACCCAACGGATCTCCTTGTAGCCTGGTATTGATTTTGGTGAATGGTTTGAGAGTTAAAAACTATTTGAAATGAGGATGTGAGGTAGGGGAGGAGAGTGAAAGATAAGCCACTTTAAAGAACTGGGATGTGGGGGTTAAGAAGATGGCAGCAAAGTAGGAGGACCCTAGGCTCACGAACACAACTAGATAACTAGCAACTCACCCTAATTACCCTAGAAATTGATCTCAAGACTGGCAGAACTAACTCCAACAATTAAAAGTAGAGAGGAGGCCACATCAAGAAGGTAGAAAATGCAGAGACAACAGTTTGGGAGAGAAATGGATGGTGGCTGCTGTGGTGGGCGGGGAGCAGTGGTTGGGGAGAAGGGCGAATCCCCACAGTAAGACAGCAAGATGGGCCAAATTTCATGACTTATGGCAACCAGTGTGGAGTTTTATAGGGCGGCAGGTTTGGCTGGAAGAGAGCCCTGAGGGCACTGCCCTGCTCTTGCAGAGAAGCCAGGCAAACGTGCAGCACGGATAGTGACCTGAAGAGCACCTGCGGCATGCAGTGGGGAGGCTACTCACTCATCTCAGAGTAGGTCCCAGAAAGACAGAGTTCACTGAGAGACCCCCCTGGGAACAAAGGAACTGGCCTGTGCCATTTCCTTCCCCTGCCCCTCAGCATAAGCACAGGACCACCTGTGGGAACCGCTGCAAAGTGCCAGCACTAGCTACCTAACTTGCTTAAACCAAGCCCCACCCCGCTGTACTCTCGTGGAACTGCCTCTCCCATTCACACTTGCCTCAGTCACGTGGCGGGCCCTCTCCCCCAGAAGATCAGCCCAAACCCTTGCTCACACTGTATCTCCTGATGTAGGAGCTTTGTGGAGCCTCGGTTCTGGCAGTGATGGCAATAGGTCTCATTTCATAAACAGACTGGAGTACATACAGTTAAAACACACCACATTCAGGCCAGGGACCAAACATTGCCCACAACAGGCAAAGAAAGCCTCTGCAGATGACTGCCCTGAAGGATAAAATGGCCAGGACAAAAGAACAGAGCATATACAGGATACGCTGGACACACTCCCAGAAGCACCAGGCCCCAGGGCGCAGAGGATACTACAAAGCAGGGTTCTATAGAACCTCTTCTTCATAAGGCCATTGCCCTCAACAATAAGAGACATAGCTGACATTCCTAACCCACAGAAACCAGCACAGAGACTTAGACAAAAGAAGTCTTAGAAGACAGAGAAACTTACCCCAAATGAAAGAACAGGACAAGGCCATAGCCAGAGATCTAAGTGAAACAAATATTAGTAACATGCCTGATAGAGAATTTAAAGTAATGATAATAAGGATACTTACTGGACTTGAGAAAAGAGTGAAAGATATGAGTGAGACTCTTAACACAAAGATAAGGAATAACACAGCAAAGATATGAAATAAAGGAAATGAGAAACACAGTTAATAGAATACACAGCAGGCTGGAAGAAGCAGAATGAATTAGCAACCTAGAAGATGGACTAATGGAAAGTAATCGAGCTAAACAAGAGAGAAAAAGAATTAGGCAAAACGAGAACAGACTTAGGGAACTCAGTGACTTCATCAAATGTAATAACATTCACATTACAGGAGTCCTAGAAGAGAGAGAAAAGGGAGCAGAAAATTTATCGGAAGAAAAATAGCCTAAAAACTTCCTAATCTGGGGAAGGAAACATATCCAGATCCAGGAAGCACATCAAAATCAACAAAAGCAGATCCACACCAAGACATATTGTCATCAAATTGGCAAAATGTAGTGATAAAGTTTTAAAGTAGACACCTGCAGATTGAAGGTGAGGGGATGTAGAAACAGCTATCAGGCAAATGGATGTCAAATGAACCCAAGGAGGGGCGCCTGGGTGGCTCAGTCGGTTTAGTGTCCGACTTTGGCCTAGGTCATGATCTCACAGTTCACGAGTCTGAGCCCTGCACTGGGCTCAGTGCTTACAGCTCAGAGCCCGGAGCCTGCTTCAGATTCTATGTCTCCCTCTCCCTCGGCTCCCCTCACCGCACCCTGCCCCACCCCGCTCACACTCTGTCTCTCTCAAAAATAAGTAAGTATTAGAAAAAAGCAAGCAAGCAAGCAAGCACAAGTAGCAATACTTACATCAGAGAAAACAGACTTTAAAAAAAAAGACTGTAACAGGAGACAAAGAAGAACACTATATAATAAAGAAGACAATCCAACTAGAAGACATAACGATTGTAAATCTTTATGCACTCAACAAGGGAGAACCTAAATTCATAACGGTCAATAACAAACATAAAGGAACTAATTGATAATAATACAATAATAGTAAGGAACTTTAACACCCCACTTACACCAATGGACAGATAATCCAAACAGAAAATCAACAAGGAAACAATGGCTTTAAATGACACACTGGAACAGGTGGATTTAACAGATATATTCAGAACATTCCATCCTGAAACAGCAGAATACATGTTCTTTTCAAATGCATATGGCACATTCTCCAGAATGGATCACATATTAGCCCACCAAACAAGCCTCAGCAAATTCAAGAAGATCAAAGTCATAGAATGCATCTTTCCTAACCACAACACTGTGAAACCAAAAGTTGACCACAAGAAAAAAATCTGGAAAGGCCACAAATACATGGAAGTTAAAGAACACACTACTAAACAGTGACTGGGTCAAGCAGGACAAAAAAGAAGAAATAAAAAATATACATGGAAACAAACAAATGAAAATGAAAACACAACTGTCCAAAACTCTGGGATGCGGCAAAAGTGGTTTTAAAGGGAAGAATATAGCGATGCAGGCCTACCTCAAGAAGCAAAAAAAAATCTCAAATAAACAACCTAATCTTATACCTAAAGGAGCTAGAAAAAAAAAACACAACAAGCAAAATCCAAAATCAGGAGAAGAAATGGTAAAGATTTCAGCAGAAATAAATGATATAGAAACTAAAAAAAAACCCAACACAATAGAATAGAACAATGAAAGCAGGAGCTGGTTCTCTGAAAAAAAAAAAAATCAATAAAATTGATAAACCTCTAGCCAGACATCAAAAAAAAAAAAAGAGAAATAGAGGACTCAAGTAAATAAAATCACAAACAAGAGACCAGAAATAACCAATACCACAGAAATACAAACAATTATAAGAGTATTATGAAAAACTATATGCCAACAAATTGGACAACTTAGAAGAAGTGGATAAATTATTAGAAACATATAAATAACCAAAACTGAAACAGGAAAAAACAGAAAATTTGAATAGACTGATAACCAGCAAATAAATTGAATCAGTAATCAAAAAACTTCCAACAAACAAAAGTCCAGGACCAGATGGCTTCACAGGCAAATTCACTTAAAGAAGAGTTAATACCTATTCTTCTCAAACTATTTCAAAAAATAGACAAGGAAGGAAAACTTCCAAATTCATTCTAAGAGGCCAGCATTATCCTGATAGCAAAACCAGATAAAGACACCACTAAGAAAGAGAACTGCGGGCCAATATCCCTGATGAACATAGATGCGAAAATCCTCAACAAAATACTAGCAAACCAAATCCAACAATACATTAAAAAAATAATTCACCAAGATCAAGTAAGATTTATTCCTGGGTTGCCAGGTGGTTCCATCTTCACAAATCAATCAATGTCACATCGACAGGTGAAAGCATAAGAGCCATATGATCATTTCAATTGGTGCGGAAAAAGCATCTGACAAAGCACAACATCTATTTATGATAAAAACGGTCAACAAAGTAGCTTTAGAGGGAACATACCTCAACATAATAATGGCTATCTATGAAGAACCCACAGCTAACGTCAGCCTTAATGAGGAAAAACTGAGAGCTTTTCCCCTAAGGTCAGGAACAGTCTCACCACTTTTATTCAACATAGTACTGGAAGTCCTAGCCACAGCAATCAGACAACAAAAAGAAATAAAGGGCATCCAAATCAGTAAGGAAGCAGTAAAATTTTCACTATTTGCAGACGACATGATACTACCCAAAGTCAGAAAGACTCCACCAGGGGCGCCTGGGTGGCTCAGTCTGTTAAGCATCTGACTTCGGCCCAGGCCATGATCTCACAGTTTGTGGGTTCGAGCCCTGCATTGGGCTCTATGCTGACAGTGGAGTGTGCTTGGGATTCTTTCTCACTCCCTCCTCTCTCCCTCTCTCTCTGCCCCTCCCTGACTCATGCTTTCTCTCTCTCTCAAAATAAATAAAATAAACTTAAAAAAAAAAAAGAAAAGAAAGACCACCCAAAAACTGCTAAAGTGATAAATGAATTAGTAAAGTCTCGGGATATAAAATCGATGTACAGAAATCTGTTGCATTTCTCTAGGCCAGTAATACAGTTGCAGAGAGATACATTAAGAAGACAATCCCATTTATAACTGTGCCAAAAATAATAAGATACCTAGGAATAAGCCTAAAAGACCTGTACTCTGAAAACAATAAAACACTGATGAAAGAAACTGAAGATGACACAAAGAAATGGAAAGACATACCATTCTCATGGGTTAGAAGAAAAAAATATTGTTAAAATGTCTATACTACCCAAAGCAATCTACACATTTAATGCAATCCCTATCAAAA
This sequence comes from Paguma larvata, assembly GCA_030068075.1. Classification (NCBI taxonomy): domain Eukaryota; kingdom Metazoa; phylum Chordata; class Mammalia; order Carnivora; family Viverridae; genus Paguma; species Paguma larvata. The sequence continues at coordinate 22,128,667 of CM057827.1, read as the reverse complement.
TACCAACAGTATTTTTCACAGCACTAGTACAAACAATTCTAAAACTTGTATGGAACCGCAAAAGACCCCAAATAGCCAAAGCAGTCTTGAAAAAGAAAAGCAAAACTGGAGGCATCACAATTCTGGACTTCAAGTTATATTACAAGGCTGTAGTAATCAAAACAGTATGGAAACGGCGCAAAAATAGACAGAGATCAATGGGACAGGATAGAAAACCGAGAAATGAACCCACGATTATATGGTCAATTCATCTTTGACAAAGCAAGAAAGAATACCAAACGAGAAAAAGACAGTCTCTTCAACAAATGGTGTTGGGAAAACTGGACAGCAACATATGAAAGAAAGGAACTGGACACTTTCTTAGATCACACACAAAAATAAATTCAAAATGGATTAAAGACCTAAACGTGAGACCTGAAACCATAAAAATCCTAGAACAGAACACGTGCAGGAACTGTTTGACACAGGCCATAGCAACCTCTTTCTCGATATGTCTCCTTAGGCAAGGGGAACAAAAGCAAAAATAAACTATTGGGACTACAGCAAAAAAAAAAAAACAAAAAACAAAAAACAAAAAACTTTCTGCACAGCAAAGGAAACAATCGACCAAACTAAAAGGCAACCTATGGAATTAGAAAAGATATTTGTGAATGACATATCCAATAAAGGGTTAATATCCAAAATATATTATAAAGAACTTATGAAACTTGACACCCAAAACCCAAATAATCCAATTAAAACATGGGCAGAAGATATGAACAGACATGTCTCAAGAGACATTTAGATGGCCAACGGACATGTGAGAAGATGCTCATCATCACTTACCATCAGGGAAATGCACATCAAAACCACAGTGAGCTATCACCTCACACCTGTCAGAATGGCTAAAATCAGCAACACAAGAAAAAACAGGGGTTGGCAAGGATGTGGAGGAAAAGGAACATCTGTACACTGTTGGTGGGAACGCAAGCTGGTGCAGCCACTGTGGAAAACAGCTCGGAGGTTCCTCAGAAAGTTAAAAATAGAACTACCCTACGATTTAGCAATCACACTATTGGTATTTACACAAAGAACACACGAACACTAATTCAAAGGGATACATGCACCCCTACGTTTATAGCAGCATTACTTACAATAGCCGAATTATGGAAGCAGCCCAAATGTCCATCGGTTGATGACTGGATAAAGAAGATGTGATGTATATACACAAAAATACACGAAATGGAATATTATAAAAAAGAATGAAATCTTGCATTTGCAAAGACATGGCTAGAGCTAAAGAGTATAATGCTAAGGGAAATAAATCAGAGAAAGACAAATACCATATGATTTTACTTATACGGGGAATTTAAGAAACAAATGATCGAAGGGGAAAAAGAGAGAGAGAGAGAGAGAGAGAGAGAGAGAGAGAGACAAATCAAGAAACAGACTCTTAAGTATAGAGAAGAAACTGATGGTTACCAGGGGGAGCGGGCAGGGGGATAGGTTAAAGGCTATGGGGATATTAAGGGGTGCACTTGTCATGATGAGCACCAGATACTGTATGGAAGTGTGGAATCACTATATTGTATACCTGAAACTAATATTATACTGTATGTTAACTAACTGGAATTTAAATTAAAACTTGAAAAAAGAACTAGGACGTGCACAGCTTAAGTCACTTTGTCCACCCAGCTTATGAAGTAAATTATGTGGGATCACATATTCCATAGAGTAATAGTTATTTGACTAAAAATAAACTAGGAAAAAATATTTCTCATTTGAGATTATTCATTGTTACTGAACTATACCAAATTATTATTCTCAAGGAAAAGCTATTTCTTTTTTTTCTTTTTTTTTGAGAGAGTGTGCGTACAAACAGGGGAAGGCTAGAGGGAGAGAGAGAGAGAGAGAGAGAGAGATTCTTAAGCAGGTTCCAAACTTGGCACAGAGCCTGATGACACGGGGCTTGATCCCACAACCCTGGGATCATGACCTGAGCCAAAATTAAGAGTCAGACGCTCAACCGACTGAGACATCCAGGTGCCCCGATACACAACCTCATCTTAATTAAGGCAATGCAAACTGAGACACCATTTTTACCTATAAGATTGTCAAAAGTTTAAAAGTTTGATAACAGCACCTTTGGTGCAAGCGTGGAAAAATAGGCATTTACTCACAGTGGGTGTATAAACAGGTGTAACCTTTTTAGAAAACAACCTCACAGGATTTGTCGAAATGATAACTCACACTCTATAAGACTGCAGCTTTAGTGCTAAAAATCTACCTTAGGGATATACTTTCAAAACAATGCCGAGACATATCCACCATAGTGACTTTCACCATAGTGTTTATATTAACAATAAAATGGAAACAGCCTGGTATCTACCAATAAAGGGCTGGATAAATAACTCAACAACCAAACAGTGGCATATTAAACAGCTATTTAAGAAGAATGGTAGGTCTGTATATACTTATATACAAAAATCAAGACAAATTAGCTAGAAAAGGCTTATCTGGATCATACAAAATAAAACCTTTTTTGCTTCATTATTTTGTTTTAAAAGGATATATACACAAATGTCTATGTGGAAAGCCTGGTTTCATTTCTCTGCTCCTTTTCACAGTAAAACTTCGTCGAGAAGTTGTCTACATTTGCTGTTCTATATTTCATTACCTACTCCTTCTTCAGTCTGCTCCAAACTGGCTTGTGCCCTTCAACTCTCTAAGAAAACTTGACTGATTGTTGCTCAAGCATCAGTAAGCTCCCTGTTGCCAAATCCGACAGCCATTCTCTGCTCCCGGTTTACTTGTCTTCTCTGTATCATGTAACAATTGACTACTCTTTACTTCTTGAAACATTCACCTCTACCTGAATGTCTAAGTTTTGGAGTCCTGAGTTCTGTTATCATTTCTAACTTAAATGGTCCCTCACTGAACTTCTCATGTTTTACTCTCAAACTGGGCTTCCCTGGTTTTCTCAGGAAATGGCACCACACACATGGAGTGCTCATGGCCAGAACCCTGAAGAGTCACCTTTGATTCCATCCAGTCCTGGCCTCTCTAGATCTAATCCATTAAGAAATTCCACAGATCGTCTTCAACACTTCCCTCTGCACTTGGCTATTCTGAAAGGCTGACAACGTGCTAGCCATGTGAGATTCTGTTCTCTACTTTTTTTTTTTTTAATTTTTTTTATTTATTAAATAAATAATAAATTTTTATTTATTTATTTTTGAGAGATATAGAGACAGAGCCTGAGCAGGGGAAAGGCAGAGAGAGAGGGAGACACAGAAACTGAAGCAGGCTCCAGGCTGTGATGAGCCAGCAGTACAGAGCCTGATGCGGGGCTCGAACTCACAGAGCACGAGATCATGATCTGAGCTGAAGTCGGCCGCTTAACCAACTGAGCCACCCAGGCGCCCCTCTACTTTTTAAGGTACCTACACATTTTAATCTGGTAATCTGTAAGGTCTGACTCATTTTTTTTTAATTTGTAATTGGATATAATATAAACTAAATCACTCTAAAAATAGCATTCATATTCTTATCTGCCTATAACTTTCCAAAACCGGATGCCTACAGGGGCCCTTTCCCTATTGGCAATTATTGACGAAGTCTTACCCTCTTCTTCCCAGGCTCAGAAGCACGAGTGTCATAATCATCAGGGAGCTGAAGATAATCCTCCATTCTGCTGGCAATCGCCTCCCAGTCACGTTTCCTTTTAGTACCAGTTCTCAAGCCATCCAGCTTGTCTGAGGGACAAACACAGAGCCGCAGCATTAAGGGAGGGTGTGAATTTGCACACAACACACAACAAAAGGAAAGAAGTCTGGAGCACGGTCAGAGGGCACGTCCGCATTTTTGAGGGCAGCATCACTTGCAGATTCAACTATCTTCTTGGTGGAGAAAATACCAAGTTCTGTGCAATTTCCATCGTTTATTTGATGTTCATACTGGCAGGCATTACATTATGATGTTGGTTTAAGTAACAAATATGGGCAGAGCAAGAAAAGCCACTGGTCTCCTGGCCCCCCTCCCCCCATTCACACTTCAGCTCTCCTGTCCTGAAGGAAAATGCAAAGATGGGTTTTTCTAAAAACTCTTTCTTCCACTTTTTTTTTTCCCTTTGACACAATATTACCACCACCCATTTGATCTGCAATCATATGTGATACTGTGTTTTATGAAAAGCAGGTAGTTCCAACAACTTAATGAGCCAAGCTAATGTTTAAAGAAGGTTTTAGATGAACAGTTCCTTCGGATTTTGACCATTGTGTGGAGATTTGCCGTAAGTTAATGTTTCTGAGTAAGTTGATTGTACAGACCACCATTTTCTTTGGTTATATTAAGACGCACCATCGACCATTCTGAGGCTAAGAACTAGTCAGCCAAAGTGACCAGATCTAAATTTTCTTTCTGAATCCTCAATCTGAGAGGGCGACGCTTCCCAAAGGCCCCAAACTGTAACCACTTAAATGAACAGATTGCTGATTCAGAAATTAGGAGATAGGAGTTAGGTGTCTGCAAGAACACACGATGAAAATGTGTAGTCTTTTTTATTGGCTATTGATACTGATTTTGAATTCTATATGTGGAATAATATGAGTTATATAAATTTTTAACTACATTGAAGCACTGAACTTTTGAATCATCTGCAGTTACATACACACACTATTATTAAGTCAGTCAATAAAACCTGAAAATGTCATAAAAGTCACAATAACCACGGTGCAGAGTGTATATAATAGAAGTCTTTTAGGCACCAAGTTGGAGAGAACTTGACATGTAAAGAAAAGCACAATGGAAGCCGTGGCGGGAGGAAGGGGGAGTTTATGCTTCAAACGTAAAAGATTCACACATGACTAACTGTCTCATATCATACAGGCTTCAAAAACCAGCAAGATTTCACACACTTGGCAAAGCTTTTATTTCCTAAAACCCTCCCCCATAAAAGCAGTATTATTGAAAAATCCACAGGGCAAACTACGACGCTGTACAAAACTCCATAAATTTTTATCATATCACTTCGGAAAAATTTTTAACATGGATGAGTTCAACAGGAACAGTTTCCTAATTTCCCTGTTAATCACATGCTATACCAAATGGCTCTATTTTCATGTATATGACAGGCCATGATATACAAATGCTTAAAGAAGTGACCCCTTGATTGCACAGGGACATAGATTATGGTATTATAAAGCCAGTGAAGTCCCACACACAATAAAACTGTTCTAGTTCAACAGTATACAGTATTACCAGAAGAGTAGGAAGCTCCAACATACTTATTAAATAAACCTTAGAGGATTTCCAAACTTAAGATCAACTTTGACATTAACACACTTCGAAGGAATAATTTCATATCTGAATCCCCAGAATAGAGCATGGCCGGGCAGCGATGCAGAAGGGCAGTGTGAAAACTGCAAGGACTCTTCCTCATACACTGGGCATGTGACAGGAGTTACAGACCAGGAGTCCCATATTTGTAACATGGAAGATCAGAAGAACATGAACTTCTAGTCTGAACACCCTTGTGTGTAATGTTTAATTTGAAATTTCATTGTGCACAGCATGTTTAAAGCTTCCTTCTTGGGGCCGAAGAAAGGTTCATACCTCTTCCACATGGCATCCTGGAAACCCAAACACACAGATGTATGGCATAAGGTGAGTGGAGAGGAATTTGGGGTGTTAATTACAGCAGACGGCTGGTGTCCCATACACTCAACACTAAGGATTTTCAGAGGTTTTAATTTCAAAAGACAAAGTTTCACGATGAAGATGAAGGTTTAAATATCCAACTTGGCAGGTCACAGAATTTTCCCACATCTTCAGAACAGCTTATATTATTATAACACAACAGAAAAATTTTGTAGACATACACCTATGCATTTTCTAAACAGAAATGGTGTTTCTGAAAATCTGTTCATGGTAAACATACAAGGGTTATGTGCCTGTATGAATAATAACTGCATTCCAACTGTGAAGAGATGATATTGCCTGACATGTGGAAGGCCAATACACAATAACTCATAAGCAGAGACAAATGACAGATGAGAAAAGTAAAAGTACTTGGTATGGAGAAACCTAAATCAGGATACGTCTCAAACCTTCTTTCGGTTTCTCACAATTTGAGAAACCAAATCGCATCATCGGAATTTAAGCAGCTTCAATGCTGAGCCCCAGCATCCTACGTGGCATGTAACACCCACCCTTGAGTTAGGGTGCCTGTGTCCCAGCTGAGAAGGAGCCGGTCAGGTGCAACTGAAGCGGGCCACAGGCAGTCTTTTAACAACTCCACAACACCGATGCCAGATGTATTTCAGGCCAGTTCTGAATCTAAAATTACACCACTTCCAATTTAACACTCAAACATTGGCTGAACTGCATACTGTACTTAATTAACATAGATCAAGAATCTGCAATGAGATTTAACCAGCTGCATGAAAGGTAAACGAGTACTTTCTCACTGGCAGACTCATTTGGAAATCAAAACTCCTCAGTTACAGATTTAGCACTTCTGGCTCAGTGTGTTACACTGATGACGCTTAGTATGTTTCCATCCTGCATAATCATGTTATCAAAGGTAATTTAAGAAAGTTGGTAAAGTACTAGAAAAACAAATTGTACCCTGTAATCAAATCTATTGAGTTTGGTACGATAAGGAAGAGCACCATAAACAGGCTAATTCTTGAATGAAGAGCCTCATGTTTTAGAGAAGAATCTTCTTCTCATTTGGCTCCCTGGCACAATCTCAAAGAAGCAAGCACTTTCAAGAATGCTCACACCCAATTTGCCTTCCTTCACAGGTAGATTAGCTCTCAAATTAACACTGTGGTGCAAGATGCCAGTCATCCTATAAAACATCACTGTCACTCTTACTAAAATAGCAGCAGCGGCAGCAGCAGCAGCAGTAGCAAACATGTTAGGATTTATTCTCTAGATTCATTACTACACCTTCAGTGCCTTTAACTGAATAAATAAATAAAAATGAGTTAACAAATCCATTTCTGGAGTTAAGTACCTAACACTCTTTCTTTAAGTTGGAATGAATTTGTATAAAAAAATATTTTCTGAGAAGCAAATGATAGGCCAGAATTTTTTCCAGAAATCAGTACCAAGTTTAATATCATATTTTCTTGAATAGTCATCACAGCTAAATTCCATTTTCCTTTCTCTTTAGAAATTAGAAAGAAAAACAGAAAATGGACTGGCTCAAGTTTAAAAAAGCATTATCCTAGGTCATGTATTCATAATGCCTCTGAACATTATACGCTTGGCTAAAATATTTATAACTTTTACATCCTCTTGTCTCTTTATTATGATCTCTTTTTGCCCCAAAAGATAATTGCTATTTAGAGAACCAGAAGAAGGAAATAATCTTACGGTCTTACAAGTTATTCTCAAAGTACAGAACTTCAAACGAACTCAATCTAATATCAAAATAAGCACACCTAAGCATTAGTATTTAAAAAGTAATTTGTGATAGTTATTTTCCTACATATTTAATTGCACTTAAACATTTATAAATGCTTTGAAAGTTTAGAGGAAGAGATCATTGGCTAAGATTTCCCAAGGAGGGAAGACTAGCATAAGAATATGTCATAACCACATAGAACTTTCACATACCATACACTAGAAAAAAGTTCTAGACTGTATAGCAAAGCACCTCTCCCAATAATATAGTAACAATGAAGTTTATGGAACTACTTTTTACACAGGACCTAGTGAACCTCAATTGCAAACATGATCAGATGAGCAAAATAAAAGGCAAAACTTATGCAATTTGTGTATAAAATGCACTGCACTCCTCTTATGTCAGAAACACAATGTGTCCCAAACAGTGAAGCAACTAAATAACTCAGACTTCTTCTAGGAACTTAAGATATTTAGAAGGCTACTTCAGTTTTGGAGTGACAGCATGATGCCAGGAAGAGAAACGCAGAGACTGACAGGCATACTACATACATTAGTAAGGTCAATCTTCTCTAGAAAGTCCTCATCTCATTTTCTTAGGTTATTTATTAATACATCTTAATCAATGTGTTAAATGATTCTCTTTAAGTGAGGTGAAAACAGAAAAAGAAAAAGAAAGTTTGTAGTTATGACCATGAAATATTGGAGGAAAATCCACTGGATACGTATGGTGTTCTGTTTGACGGGATTCCTTACGTTAAGCAACTCCAAGTTTTGATTTAGACAATCATTTTAACCAGTTTACCTTGTGATCTGACACTAAAAACAACTTGAAGGAAACCTGAAGCTTACAAAGCAGGCTCCTCAAAAACCTAAATTACATATCTGCCTCCCTGTACCCAGAAACTCTAATTTATTATACAAGGAAAATAACTGCCTTTAAATTAAGGTTTAAACTTCAAGATTTATTCTTCCTACTACTATTATTACCCAAAGTATTCATAATCAGGTTCGACTTTAGACTGCAGTTAAATATTCTTTTAAAAAGACAGGAATCTCAGCAGCACCAACATTTCGATTTTAGAACGGATTTTAGAAGTGACAGCGTTTTGTTGCCAAATTCATACTTCCGCTTACTCTAAAACCCTGAAGTGGTATTGAAGGTAGTTCTTCTAAAATACTCTTCTTTCACTCTGTCACAAGATATAACTAGTTAAACAAGATGTAGCTAGCACAATAGACTGAGGATGTAAGGTAGGCCAAGAATCTTGGCTTAAAGCAGAAATTTGGGAGAAATTTTTTCTTCTTACAGCAGAAAGAGCTATGACCATTACCATCAGGTATCACATATAAAAACAGGAAAAAGGAAATACCCACCTAGCTTGGCCTCAGATGTGTCCATCTCCCATTTGCTTTTCGGAATGTAACCCTAAATCGCACACAGAGAGAAGCTCGAAGGGTTAGAAAGAGACACATACATGCATATCACTGTTGAACTGGAAAAGCATTAAAACTGGGAACGGATTCAGTTTCCACTCACTAGTTTTATATTATATATATATACATATCCTTAGGGAAAACACAGTCTCATTATCTCTGAAGAAACTGAATTATCAAATTCACCAAACTTCCCTGCCCAGATTTCAGAGTAATCACTTCAGAATAGTATCATGAAGGCGCTTTGAGGTAGCTACAGTTCAGGACACACGGCTGCAGTCTGAACAACAGCTGAATAGTAAATATGGTGAGGACATACGGTCGTTTCTGTGCTAGTATTAATATCATTCAGAGTAGCAGAGGACTTATAATAACTAGCTAGCTTATTTTCTAAATACAACTGCAATTCTCAAGTGATAGTAGCCATGAGGTACAAAGAGTGTTCTTCAAGACAGCTACTTTATATTTCAGTGTAACTTTAAAGTACTCAAAAGAAAGAAGAAAACAATGGTATCACTGAACACAACTATGAAGTTCCAACTTCATTTAAAAATGACTCAACCCATTTACCAGTTAGATCTTACAAAGGCTGGTTTCACTGAATCAGCGTGAGAGCATTTCTTCTGCATCAGTTGGAACCCAGATTATTATTTTCAATGTCTTAAAATGATATTTTCCTATTATACGAAAAACCAGAAATCTCCACAGGCAATTTACATTTTATTTAGTAAAATAACTGGGTGGTTTATTTCAAACAAAGTCCCGCAAGATTTTCAAATTTTCCAATGTACCTATTTAATTACGTAGGAATCCTTTTCGTTTATTCACCCAGCACGTGTATGGTGATGATTCCTCTTTTCCTTCATTTGGACTCTGTTCTCAATTAGACCCTAACATACAGAACTTTAACATTAGGACTTACTATATAGAACAGACTCATCAAAGGTGTCAGCATCTTCTTTTAACAATCAATATATCTCTCTACTACTGGGAATATTCGAGGTCATGGAACGGACTGACACGAAGGTGAAGTGGAGAGTGTGTTGAACGTCTCATGACAGTAACTGCTGTGTGAGAGTACTGGAGCATCAGAGTTCTTCCAGGAAACGTATAGGTTTTGTACATTTCCGGTGTTTAAGCCAAACTAAGAATTCACTTTCAACTTATTAGGTAAGTACTTCAGGTTATAAGTCATACCATCTTTCCCAAATACATTTCTAGAACAAACCAAGACAAAGCTATGCTGAAGTGATGGTGCTAAAAGTACTGATGAAATCTGTACAAGTGATATCTCAAAAATCATCTGAAAACCTTAAGCATCACTAGAATAATATAGTTATAAATTCTGAATCGTATCTACTAGGTTCACTAAAGCACCAAAGAAGGAAAAATACCATAACAATGAACCCCAAAAAGGATTCTCTTAACCAAGAAAAGTTTGGATTTCACCCACTTGCATTGACCAACACAGAGTAGAAAATGCCAAGTTTATTATGAATTCCATGAAAATGGCCTGAATGACATGAGACTTGCTCCTAACCCTTTGGTTAAAATTCTCCAGGAATCTTTTACTGTTGGAATAGAACCCAATAGTAGAAGATCTGGATTCTGCATTTTTGAATGGGTTAAGAGAAGTTTTATAACATAAAGATAAGCAAAATAAGTATATTAATAATTTCCTTCTGCTGGAACCACCCTGTTCTTCCTTAAAACTCAATCATCTTCTCACTGCTTGAAATGTTAGGCCATTTGGAAATAAAAGAGATAGTCCAGCAGGGTAGAGTTTTAAGGCTTCTTTGCCATGTTTCTGGTGTAAAAATAGAGCATTACAGCGTGTTTTACTTTTCAAAATAATTAGTACCTTCAATGAAAAGTTCCAAGCTTTGACCTATACCTATACAAATCAGATGTTATGAACCATATCCTGAACTGAAATCTCCACAAAAGGAAGACGGAGCTTCAGAAAACTAACATTATAGAATTCTCACACAATCACTTTCTAGGACACACGCCGCAAGGAGCTAACAGGTCATTAGCCATACTCCAGAACAGCGTGGACCTTTAAATGAACTTCCTGACTAAATTTTAGATCATATATGTCAAAAACAACCTAATTAAGAAAAATATTTTGTTTAAAGAAAAAAAAAACATACTGAGACTCAAATGCCATTATCTTTAAAGCTTATTTTTTAATCCGCATATGAAATCTAGGAATGCAGAGGTTGACACCATCTCTATGTACACACAGTTTCTTTCCAGAGTCCTCTATATCACACATGGGTTTGATGGGACCACTTCTTAGAGAGTCTGTATTCTCTAGGGGTAGGAATCAGGGTTCTCACTTTGTACATTTTCAGAAGAATATGAGAAGCAGCTTTAGCAAGGGCTGAAGTATTAAATAAACCAAATAATGTTTTGACTTAAAAAGCAACACTATTTCAAGGCATTGCTAATCTCTGTGTCTCATTAGCAAACACTGAAAAGTAACATAACTCTATAGGTCGCGTATTTTTCCATGACAGGGTAAGGCAAACATGTCTACAGAAGTGTGATCAAAAGCATTTACAGTAGGTACACGGGAACTTTGAACTCACACTATGAAGCCTCTAATCAGTCTAAGCAAAATGCATGGCCTACACAGTCAAAACATTTTCCCCATCACTTAATAGGATAAAATGCAGAACAACAAATCCAGCAGTCAGTGGCAACCCTCTGCCTCCTCATTCTAGAAGATCTTCTGCCTCAGTTGACAGAAACTCAATTTTGAAATCTTGTAGCAAAGACGAGACAATTATGCATATGCTGGGTAGGCTGTACCACATATCTGCTGGAATGTGAGAATGCCCTTTCATATGTAATTGATTTTCTTGAAAAGTATACTCCCCTAAAGCCACCCGCAAATAGATGAGTGACTAGAAGGGTAAGTTTCTTAGCATTCTTAAAATTTTCATGTAACAGCACAGTAGAGGGTTCTTTTGCTCGGGGAAAAATAAAAAGTATCCAAAAATCTCCTTAAAGAGGATTATGGAAACTCTGACCATTAAGGTGCGTATCAACAGCAGTCATCTGATCACAGATCTGAGATTAAACCCTTAAGGACTTTAATAGAGACACTTTGTTCAAAGTGGTTGGTCTGTCTCCTACCAGTTCGCTTTCCTCTTCCTCTGCATCTTTCTTTTCTTCCTTCTGTTCTTCAATATTTGCATCAAAATCTTCCATCTCTACCTACACCATCCCAATAAAAAACAATGAGTTAACATTTAGGAAAATGTTGAGTTCCTTACTGAGATCTGAAACCAGTGCAGTTGCCCAGAGCAAGACAGCACAGACGCACTGCTACATCCTAAGGAAGTTTAAATCCCAAACTATGAAACAGAACTTGTAAAAGACAGAATGATATTCCTGCCTTTCGTTTTCCTGGACTATCCATCTTTATAATTCCCTATCAGTTTGAGAATAATAATCTACTCTAAGTGATGATTTCCTGTTTTGAATGCCTATGGATTACCAGGATTTCTTTTTAAACCTTTAGCAGGTATTTTTTCAATCAAGTAAAACATGTGTAGGACTCCAATTTCAAAATGTAAGAAAGGACATAGTGAAAAGTATGATGATAGTACCCTGGCCCAGAATGGAAGTGATACAAACGGAGAGGAGATGGATTAGAAAAGTGTTTATAAGGTAAACTTGACAAAACTTGGGAGCCTGACTACATGGTGGAGGCAGAAGGTTGAAAGTTGCCAGAACAGAGAATAAAGAACAAAAGGTAACACAGGTACTAAGAGTCAAGGTTTCAGCAACCAAGTGATCGGTGTGTCTAATTACTAAGAGAGAGAATACCAGAAAAGGAACAGGTTTGTATGATTTACGTACTGGATAGGCTGCATTTGAGATGCACTGAAGTAATACATGTTTTTTGGTAGAGAATTTGGAAAATAATGGTAGAATTATAAAAATCACTCATAACCCCTCTACTGAGATATAATTAGTGTTAAGATACTGCTAAAATTCATTCCAATCTCAACAATTTAATATCAAGGGCACATATGTAGCAATCCAAGCTGCCAGAAAGATTATCTGTATCAAATGTGCAGAATGATAAGAGCCTCAGACAGGGCCCTAAAGAACACCAACGTTTAAGGGCGGAGTAGCAAGAAAAGCCAGCAAAGGAGACTGAAAGGGATGGTCAGACAGGCAGGAGGATAACTGGGAGAAGGAGGACTCACAGTAGCCAAAAGAAAAATGTTGTCAAGAAGGTAGACATGCGTCAACTAAGTCATATGCGGCTGCAAAATTAAGAAACAGAAGTGAGAATTATCTGTCATGGAAATCTTTGGTGAGAAAGTCTCTGGAGAATGGCTGGGGCAGAAACCAGAGAAAATGGGTTGAGGAATGACTTTGGGAGATAAAAACACATAAAAATACAATGATAACATTAAGTATAGAAAATTCTCATTCACAGGTTGTCAAACCAAACAGAAGTACCCAACTGATTAAAAAAAAATCTCTCTCTTCTTCCATGATAAAGATTTACTTCCAGCAAATTAATAACTGATTTATGCAAAAATTATCAATGAGTGAAAAATCTGTTGAGGAACAGGATGTTAACAAAGTATCTCCCTATAGATTATTACAAAACGATAAAGGTAGAAAAATTTGATGGATACCACCTGAACCAAGTGATCAATCACCAGGAATGAAAATAAACTGACATCATACGGCTTTTAATATGATGCGCTAAGGACCCCACATCACTTTATGTAGCATTCCTGGTAATATTGAACTTAAAATGAATCATGTGGAAACACCTAGACAAAACCCAACTGAGGGGCACTCTATAAAACGACTGGCCTACACCCTCCAAAAATTCTGTGTTTTTCCTGACGATGACAAGGCTGAGAAAGTATTTTTTATATTAAAGGACCAGGTCCTGGATTTTTAAAAACTGCTCTAAAGCACATTATGGGAATATCTGGTGAAATGTGAACATGGACTATATATGAGATAATTCAGGAAATTTAATTCAGGAAATTCGTAGTACTTAATATAGTACTTTATCAGTATTAAATTTCCTGAATCTGATAATTGAGGCTTCTAGTTCTGTTAAGAGAATGCCCTTGTTCTCGGGAGATACCTACTCGCATACTGTATTTAGGGGTGACGGGTTAAAGGTTATGAGGTTCACAACTTAATTCTTAAATGGTTCCACAATAACAGGGATACCAGTAGTAGTAAGAAGACATATCTATCTGTATGGAGAAAAATGTGGCAAAATATCAACAATCAGTAAATCTCAATGAAAGTTGTAACTTTCTGTAAACTTCTCAGTAGTTTAAAATTTTTTCGAAATAAAGCAGGTGCAAAAAAGGCCCCTTTTGCACTGCTTTCGAGGCAAAGGACACTCACCTCTTCGATAGCGGCATCTTGCAGCAGAGAACGAATGTCCAGACGCATCATATGACGAGGTGCAGTTTCCCAGTGGTCGGCCATCTGTTGAGAGATTCAGGAGGTCAAGTTATCCAGGGAAACTACTCACAGAAAAACCAAGAGAGCACCCAAAACAAATTTAACTAATACTGTGGAGTCTATCTAACAGGCTGGTTCTAGGAAGAGGTAGGCCACACCTCTTTCACTTAGATACAAAGGATAAGAAACATTTACTAAAGAAGGTAGAAAAGATTTTCTGGCAGTAAAGGGGATAAACAATTATTTCCAGACAACAGTGATCACACAAACAAAAAGAAGTTTAGAATACAATATCTTCTATGTTTCAAAAAATCACCTTATTTATTTCTTTAAGCTTTCTTCCATGAATATTTCTCTTGCCGCAAGTCTGGTTATCTGCACTCATTTCAGCCAAGTATACCTAAGAAAGAATGAATAGTGACTAAGCGAGCAAAGGTAGCACTTACACGATGACACAAAGTACTCTAAAGTTCTTTTACCTCAAATCCCTTGGTTTTTGCTGCACTCCAAAACTGGTCAAAATGTCTAACTCTGTCGTTGATGGCATCCAGGATGATAAAGGGGAAAAAGCCATCATCCAGAGTCTTTTTAAAAGTTTTGAACATGCTGGTGCGGTAGGTCTCCTCCATCTCAGCTTCGTACTCATATTCCATTACCTACGACGCCCCAGAAGAGATATGGAGTCAGCAAAGATAAGGAACCTTCCTAAACCTCTTCCCTGGTTAGCACCAGGAGAAAGATAACTTCGTAGTCTTTCCTTCATATTTAGGTACTAAAATTTGTGTTAAAAAAAGAGAAGTCTTTCTTTGTCTTCAAAAAAGCCACATTACTGGGGCACCTGGGTGGCTCAGTCAGTTGAGCATCTGACTTCGGCTCAGGTCACGATCTCAAGGTTCATGAGTTTGAGCCCCACGCTGGGCTCTGTGCTGACAGCTCAGAGCCTGGAGCCTGCTTCAGATTCTGTATCTCCCTCTCTCTCTGCCCCTTCCCTGCTCATTCCCTCTCTCTCTCTCTCAAAAATAAATAAACATTGAAAAAAAAAAAGCCACATTACTCTCTGAATATGTTTTCCTTTTGATACCATTAATGAATCAAGATGCAACCTGAGAGGAATATGCCATACCTTCTTTTTCACTTTCTTTCCAGAATCTGGGTCTTTTTCTTCCTTTTCCACTTCAGTGATGAAGTAATCATC
Source organism: Paguma larvata (assembly GCA_030068075.1). Lineage (NCBI taxonomy): Eukaryota > Metazoa > Chordata > Mammalia > Carnivora > Viverridae > Paguma > Paguma larvata. The sequence goes on along the minus strand of CM057827.1, from coordinate 22,113,177 downwards.
CAAGCTTAGGACTCTGGGTGCAGGTCCTCCAAATTCTACCTCTTTATCCTAAGAATCATATAGTCAAGAGAGTTGAAGAGAATTTATAGAATATATTAATGAACCTTCACACCAAAGTTCCTCCTCATAGCTAAATAATAAGCAATCTTGTGGTTTCAAACCAAGCGGAGGCAAAAATACTTGTCTAAGCAGCACAAAATTTTTATGGGATAGCATCTCCCACATGGGCCAACGAGAATGGATCCATGGGAAATATCTGGATTGATACCACGCTGCTTGCACCAAGGCAAGTGGCTAACAAAAGCAACCAATGCTCTGGCTTTCCCATACTCACTCGAATAAGTTTTGCAACATGTGTCTTTCCACTGCCAGGCAATCCTCTCATTATAACAACAATCTGAAACACAATGAAAAACCAAAAAAGTCACACAGAGAAGATATTTTTTACAATGAGGTCTTAGAGTTAAGTGACCTATCATCCTCCAGGATACACCATGTGACAGGCCATGAAACAAACTTTAACAAATTTGAAAGCACAGAGATAATACAAAGTATGTCTCTGACCACAATGGAAATGAACAGAAAGAAGAAATTTGAGAAATTCACAAGTATGTGGAAATTAAACACCATACTCCTAAATAACCAATGTTGACACATTCAAAGAAGAAATTTAAAACTAAAGCAACCAGAAAGAAGGAAATAATATTAGAGCAGAAGTCAATAAAGTAGAGAACTGAAAAATAAGGAAAAAATAACTCAATGGAACCAAAACCTGGTTCTTTGAAAAGATCAACATAATTGACAAACCTTTAGCTAGACTAAGAAAAAAAGAGAAAAGATTCAAATTACTACAATCAGAAATGAAGGAGTAACATGATTACCAACTTTATAGAAATAAAAAATGGTTATAAAAGAAAACTATGAACAGTTGTTCATACACTAACAAATTAGACACCTTAGGTGAAATGGGCAAACCCCTAGACAGACAAAGACAACCTAAATGGACTCCAGAAAAAACAGACAGTCTGAATAGACTCGTGACAAGTGAAGAGACTGATTTAGTAATCAAAAAACTATCTATAAAAAAAAGCTCAGAGGCCCAGATGGCTACATCACTGAATTCCAACAAATATTTAAAGAACTCTTTACAAACTTTTCCAAAAAATAGAACAGGAAGGAACTCCCTACTCATTTTGTGAGGCCAGCATTTCAAATCAAGCAGATACCCTGATGCCAAAAGCAGACAAAACATCACAAGAAAACTATAGATATCTCTTATGAATATGGATGCAAAAATCCCTAACGAAATACTGGCAAAGGGAATCCAGTAACATATAAAAAGAATTATACACCACGACTAAATGGGATTTATCCTAGGATGCAAATTAACATCCAAAAGCCAATTACTGTAATCAATATATCATTATCAATAGAATAAAAAAAATCACATATAAAAGAATAAAATCACAAACATTGAAAAGCAAACAAAAAAATCACAAAAATCTCAATTAATGCAGAAAAAGCATTCAACAAAATTCAACATTATTTCATGATGAAAACATTCAACAAACTAGGTAGTGAAGGGAACCTCTTTAACCTGATAAAGGGCATCTACTGAAAACCCATAGCTAACATCATACTTAATGGTGAAATACTGAAAGTTTTCTAAGATCAAAAACAAACAAGGATGTCCACTCTCACCACATCCATTCAACACTGTACTGGAGGTTTTATTTTTATTTTTTATTTTTTTTAATTTTTTTAATGTTTTATTTATTTTTGAGAGACATAGAGGCACAGCATGAACAGGGGAAGGGCAGAGAGAGAAGGAGACACAGAATCGGAAGCAGGCTCCAGGCTCCGAGCCGTCAGCACAGAGCCCGACGCAGGGCTCGAACTCACAGACCGCGAGAACATGACCTGAGCTGAAGTCGGCCGCCCAACCGACTGAGCCACCCAGGCACCCCTGTACTGGAGGTTTTAGCCAGACAATGTGGAAAACAGTACAGAGGTTCCTCAAAAAGTTAAAAATAGAACTACCCTACGATCTAGCAATCACACTACTGGTATTACCCAAAGAATACAAAAACATGAATTCAAAGGGATACATGCACCCCTATGTTTATAGCAGTATTATTTACAATAGCCAAGATACGAAAGCAGCCCAAGCATCCATTGGCAGATGAATGCACAAATAAGATGTGGTATATAATATACATATATGTCATACATGTATTATAAATATATATACATATATATCATATATATATAATGGAATATTATTTAACCATAAAAAATGAAATCTCACCATTTGCAATGACATGGATAGAGCAAGAGAGTATAATGCTAAGTGAAATCAGTCAGACAAAAACAAACGCCTTATGATTTCACTCATATGTGGAATTTAAGAAACAAATGAGCAAAGGGAAAAAAGAGAGAGAAAGATGGAGATCAAGAAACAGACTCTTATGTATACAGAACAAACTAATGGTCACCAGAGGGGAAGGCAGGGTGGGGGTAAGGGGGACAGGTTAAGTAGGTGATGGGGATTAAGGAGTACACTTGTTATGACGAGCACTGGGTGATGCATGGAACTGTTGAATCACTATCTTGTACACCTGAAACTAATCAAGTTCTAATTTCTTAAATTCTATAGGGTAGGCAGTTGATGAATTTATATGATGATTTGGAGATGATAAGATATCTGCCTTGAATCTGGTTTTATTAGCATGTCACAGAAAAGTAGAGAAATTCTGTTCAGGATAGTAAAAAGATTTCCTGACAGCTTCTGATTTGCCAGAAACTAGTTGACTACATAGGACTCACTCTCTCAGGTCTGCTCTCTCGGCCAGGTGGTTTCAAAATATCATCCACATTCTTAGATTCGGGTTTCTTCTCAACCCGTGGAGCTGGAGGTGGCTGGTGGCTTAGTGAAGGAGCTGGCAGGGGCATTCGCTCCTCTGGGTAAGTTCTTCGTTCTCCTAGGATCCCAGCAATTGAACAAAATTAATATTTATATGGTAATTATTTAAAATTTTAACTCTCTTCACTCAACCTAAGGTAATATAACTCATGATGATTTGGGGACCACTTTTAACCTTAATTAGAGAAAGTTTAAAGTAATGTAAATCTACATTTCTTGAAATTAAGAAAATGAAAAGATTTAGGTATATGATTTTGGGCAAATGGAATGTTCTGAAAAATACTGACTTCATCTTTGTTTGTATTAAATTTAGGGAAAAAGTTAAGCAACAGGACATAGAAGAATAATACACACTTTGCTAGACAGTCCTAAGTATGACTTATAGTCTGTAACTTCTGGCTTTACAGTTTTAAGAACGAGAGTTACTAGCTTAGGAAAGCTTGTTCTTATATATAGGTATGCATTTCTAGTTTAAGTGTATAGATGTGAAAAACTAAAAGCAATCTAAATGTCCAATAGTAAGAGTCTTCTATTTTATCCACTGAATGGAATATCACAGAACCATTATTATAATAGGTTTACATATAGAAAAATGTATGTCATGTATCACTGAGAATAAACATGAGAAAGATACTGTATTTACCTCTTGATTACAACTTCATTAATATGTTCGTGAAAAGAGAATGAGAAGAAATATACAGAATTATAGTTGTTGTGGTACGGTAGATGGTGGGATTATAACTGATTTTGTTTCTATTTTCCAAAATTTCTTTAATAATACCAAAAAACAATTTATGTTTTCTTTCACTAATTACATTGCTATTTTCGATGATAATGCTCCCATCTCTAAAAAATCTGTGTGTTCATTTTATTCTGAAAGCTTAAATCCGTAGCTACAGTGGGAAGCATCTTCAGTGGTTTGCATTCTCAACATCCTTATAGTTAATAAGGCATTCTTCTACCTCCAAACATGGATGGTCCTTCGTAGGCTGGTCGGTCAGACTTTCGGTCATAGGACGGCCTATCAAATCCCCCTCTTCTGGATGAGGAATGGTCTTTTTTGTCTCGATATGACTGATTCCTAGAGGTGTAACAGGAAGTACTTTAGAAAATTAAAAAAAAAATTGGAGGTCTCTGTATTACAATGCAATACCACTATGTGCCCAATTTTCACCATGAGAAGTTACTACACAGTCAACATTTTTATTTTTATTTTGGTTTTCCTTTTATTTTATTTTATTGAGGGGGAGGGACAGAGAGAGAGGGAGAGAGAGAATCTTAAGCAGACTCCATGCCCAGCATGGAGCGCGGGGGGGGGGGGAGAGGGGGGGGGCTGGTAGGGAGGGTGGGGGGCGAACATGTAGTGTTATCTCATGACTGTGAGATCATGACCTGGGCCGAAATCAAGATGCTTAACCAACTGAGCCATCCAGGTGCCTCGCTTTTCCATTTAGATCTGCCTTGCACACATATATCTAAAGGGCTCATGAACTGCAAAAATACCTTGTTTGCCTATTAATGAAGTAATGACTGCACCTTTATTGACAATACTATCTCCTGCCCTTACAGGCTATCTCCATCTCCCATTTAATTCTCTGGAATTCAAGCTCACAAAACTCAAGCATCTAGTTTCCTGCAGATTAGTCTGGAACTGCTCTTACCTCTCCAAATTACACACACACATGTATGAAAAGTATACATCATTTACTGAATTTCCCTTAGATACAATGACTTTTCCTAAGTCTGTGGTAATTTGTACACCTGGCAAAAGGGTACTTTTCATAAAACATACCTATCATCTCGAGGTCGGCGTTCTCTATCAAATCGGTCCCGGTCATAATCAATAAGACCACGATCCCGTTCTCGGTCTCTGTGTGTCTCCCGATCCCTTTTGAAATCTCGATGATCTGCCATGACGTTACTCTGACGATCAAAATAAGGCTCACGGTCTCTGTCTCTATCATAACGATCACGTTGACCTGCATGTTCTACAAAAACAATCAGTACAAAGTAAGAGCTATATCCCTTTTCTGAAATAAAGCAGAAAAGTGTAAATCTAACTTTAGAACTAGTATAAATTATTGTCCTAAATTCAACTTATGAATCTTCAGCTATATTAAAGGGAGGCCCAGATAACCTTATCAAAATCACATGATAATTAGGTCCTAAAAGGTTTAAAAATACTGATCTCTCTGGGACTCCTACCTGTCTCAAAAGTTGATCTTTCAGGTAGTGGATCTGGGCGCAAAGTTATTCTTTCTCCATAGGGTATCTGTTCAACTTTATTAGTGGACATATCTGGTGAACCAAATCAGGGATAAGACACTGTAAGAATGAAGCTTACAGAAGGCAAAGCTGAAGCTAACGATTTCCTGAGAATCCCAAATACAAAGCTGTCACCATTACTCACCTCGGCCATGGCCATAATCAACAGTCTGCTGCACTGGTGGTGGTTTGGACATCGGTGGCATACCCATAGGCATTGGGCCAGGAGGGGGGATGGGAGGGTGAACATGTGGGGGTGGTAACACTGGAGCAGATGGAATTGTTCCAGGTTCTGGTTTAAATTCTGAATTCAGTCCTTGCTCATCATTTGTATCCCAGAGGCCATAGAAAGAATCTTCATCCCAGCGTTCCTGTTCCACAGCTGAAGTCTGTGGCTTTATTACTGGAGGAGGAGGTGGAGGTGGAGGAGGAGGAGGTGGTGGTGGCGGTATTGGGATAGGCGGCCTGGTCACAGGAACAGATGATCTTGCTGGTGGAGCAGAGGGTCTTACGATTGTTCCTGGTGGTTTACCCATAGGAGGGGGTGGTCTGTAGGACCCTGGAGGCTGGAGAACAGAGTAAATAGTTAGTGGATGAGCATACCATCATGTTTTCACACATCAGTAAAAATTAAAATCTGATTTTCCATCCATAAAAGAAAAAGTTATTTTTCTTTTTTAAAATTTTTGTGTTTTAAAATATACCATTGGAAGGGTGCCTGGGTGGCTCAGTCAGTTAAGCATCTAACTTTGACTCAGGTCATGATCTTGCAGTTTGTTGAATTCCACGTTGGGTTCTGCACTGACAGTGCCCAGCCTGCTTGAGATTCTCTCCGTCTCTCTCTGCCCCTCTCCCAGTAGCGCACCTTCTCTCTCTCTCTCAAAATAAATAAATAAACTTAAAAAATATATATATAAAATAAAATACACCATTGGAGAGAAATATGAAAATCATATATCTGATAAAGGACTTGTATTTAAAATATGAAAAATTATTATAATTTAATAATAAGACAAATAATAGAAAAAAATCAGCAGAAAATTTGGGCATTCCTCCAAAGAAGATACATGGATGGCCCATAAGCACTTGAAAAGATGCTCAACATCATCAGTCATTAGGGAAATAGGTGATGGTTGCACATCTCACTAAATTTATTAAAAATCACTTAAAACTGGCAAATTATACGGTATGTAAATTATACCTCAATTAGGTTATTCAGAAAAAAGAAAAAAATTGTCCTCGATCATTTGCTAGATTGAGCTGGCTGGCTCCTGTTGTTGCAGTGGTGACCTGCTTCATCCCATCCTTCGGATACTTACATCTGGAGATCTTCATACTTCTCTAAGCTCTTCCACCTAGATACATAAGCCTGAGCCTTTCTTATAATCTTTCTCATTTTTTTCCCTCTCCACTCAGTTCAGCAACATGAGTGTGGATTCAGCTCAGGCCCAGTGCCAGCCTTGCCCCGAAGCACCCAATTCCAGGGACTCTTCTCCAATGCCTGAGATTTATGGGCCTAAAGAAAATTATGCAATCTTGCACGTCATCTGCTGACACACCCTACATGGAGACCGTCTCTCCTCTTCCTTTCTCCATGGTCTGCTTATTCAGGACAGCCCTAATTATTCCACCGGTCCCAGAGTAAAACCACCACCCACTTTTGTAGAGGAGAGCACAATGAACAAGGAAGATATGGCCCAGGGCAAGAAACAGAAGATCAGAACCGTGTTACTCAATGACATATTTCAGAGACAGAAATACCTCAGTCTCCAGAAGATGCAAGAACTTTCCAACATTCTGAACCTCAGCAACAAGCAGGTTAAGACCTGGTCCCAGAACCAGAGAATGAAATGCAAGAGGTGGCAGAAAAACAACTAGCCAAAGAACAGCAAGAGTATGACTCGGAACAGCTCAGCAACTACAGAATACCCAGGCTTCTATTCTTATCACTGGGGATACCTGATGAACACCTTCTGGAAACCTTCCAATATGGAGCAACCAGACCTGGAACAGCCAGTCTTA